>CM028129.1:108791071-110016428 GCA_016271365.2 Neoceratodus forsteri
TCACCCTTTCTGTGAAGAAGTATTTCTGCACATCTCTCCTTAACGTCCCCCTTTAGCTCAGTTGCATGCCCTTTGTTCTAGTGCCTTCCCTTCTCTGAAATGGACCCTCCATGTGCACCTTGTTCACTCCTGTGACATACTTGTAGGTTTCAGTCATGTCCCCTCTCGCTCTCCTCTCTTCCAACAAGTACAGAATATCATGTTGAGTTCATGCAGCCTTTCCTCATATGGCTTCTTGTGCACCCCCTCACCATTTTGGTTACTCTCCTCTGTACCGCCTCCACCCTTCGATGTCCTTTTGGAGGTGCAGCCTCCAGAACTGGACTCAGGACTCCAGGTGGGGCTTCGCCAGGGAGCGATACAACAGCAACACCACCTACCTCCTCCTGCTAGAATTCTCTGCCAATACACACCAGCACCCTGCTAGCCTTTCCTGTTGCTTTGTCGCACTACCCAGCTACCTTGAGGTCATTAGATATGATGACCCCTAGGTTTCTTTCTTGCTTTGTGACTGTAAGCTCCCCTCCCCCCATCTCATGCACAGCCCCTGGATTCTGCAGCCCTAAGTGCATAACCTTTCACTTTTTTTGATTTTATTTGCTTTTTTTGCCCTATAAAATTACAAACAGGTCAGCGAAAACCAATTGAAGTTCATTACAACCTAGGTAAGCAAAACATACGTCAAATATTTAAAATATAATAATACTAATCATTGCAAAAATCTAAGCTAATGCATAAATATTTACAAGCCTGCCTACTGACATGATTATATAAGACACTTAGTGCTCATAAACACACATTATTGCATACAAAGTAAAATGCACTTAATGCAGCATAAACTTGTTTTTTTTTCTGCCAATTTTATGTTACAGTATTTAAAACCTTATGCTCAACAGTCCACTACATAAATATATCCCACGCTTGGGAGAGGACATATGCACTTAGGTTCAATAATTACAAAACCAAACAAAACCAGAAAATAAGTATTTAGATAACCCATGCTATCACTAGATCAACCCCGTATTAGACCACTCATTAGGAAAGATTTCTTGTATGTCTCAGTTCTGACCCTTGGAATTTGCCACTTCCCATGTATTCTCAGGCAATACCCAACACCCTCCTTAGGTGGTAATAAAGAAAAAAGTTTATGGTTGGCATTACACATTTCTTGAAACTGTTTTATCCTCAATTCTCCATACACTCTCAATGGTTACACATTTTTTCAAGCTTGCAGATTCTTATAGCTTCGTCAAAACCAATCTCACATCCCAAAATTGTCCTAACTGCTCTTTTCTAGATCCTTTCAATAGTCTCAACATCTCTTTTAGTTAAATGCCCATTCCAAACTGGTATCCATAGTCTAAAATTAGACTGACAGTACAGTGATAGTATATGAAGTCTGCTGGCTCACACCTGCTCTGCATAGCAGGGCAAGAAAATAAAGCCTGCTGTTTGCTTTCTTGAGCATCTGTTCCCCTTGCTCCCTCCAACCAAAATCATGCTGCATGATCAGTCCTAAGAACCTTATCTACAACCTCAACATGTGACCCCCCCCACCTCAAAAAAAAAAAAGACAGTGGTACAGGGTCCCATTCCTAATTTTCTGAACCTGATTCCTTTAGTTTTATCTGGATTAATTTAAATACGTTTTTTTTTTTCAAAGTTTAACGCCCCCTTGGGTTGGGTTTACCTTAATTTGCCCCCTGCGGGCTGTCCAGTCTCCCATTCCTTCTCCTCACTGCCCTGCTGGTCCTCCGCCACAGTCCTAGGTCCTGCACGGCCCCCTGAGTCTCTGTCCAGCCCCTGTTTTATATTTAGTTATTTGGGGCTAGAGAAGTGAAGCCATGGAACCACCACGCTGAGCTCTGCACAAATGTGCAAGCCGGCAGCTCCCACATGCGCAGTAGGGCATTTTTGTTTTCTGGCTGTGATCGTGGCTAAACAATCACCTCTCCAGTGCTCCCAACCCCCTAGGATCAGCTAATCAGGGGTCAGAGACATGGAGGAGGCACTTCAGCAGCCTCAAGATGTGTTAATTTAGGAGCAACAATGAGAACTCAATGGACAGTCTCTTGAATATTAATGAGGGGCCAAAATGAATATTAATGAGCTGCCTGTTCGCTTCTGGGGGTGGGGATAGTGTAAAAAAGGGGCAGCGACAGGCAAACAGAAATGTTTTTAAAACATAACCTTGCAGCTGAAGGACAGAGGGGAAAGGCTGTGAAAGAACTGTGAGGCAACTATGTATAAACAATGAACTATTTGGCTGCAAGGTCACATTAAAGTGGAGACCTTATGTAAACTGTCAGAAATGTTTTCTATAGCAGCCATGTTTGATACTTTGACCCCCTTGAGCCTGCCAATCAGAGACTTAGGCGCTCAAATCTAAGGAACTGACTGCTGGGAGGAGGTGTGAACCTTATTCTAGGCACACAAAATCAATATCCAATCAATGATCAAAGGGACTTAATGTTTACTTATTTTCCTAATAGACAGCATGTTTCAGCCAATCAGAAGCTGCCATTTCTACAGTGAAATTCCAGGGACAGTTACAGCCTGGGGCAGTCTGGCTTGGGCTCTCTGCAAGTCAAGAGGGCTCATTGTATGTGGAGGAAAAGCTGGAAGCTGGCCTAGAGCTTCTGCAGTCAAATGCCTGAGAACTTTAAAGAGGTTTTCTACTGCCTGGAGAGCCAGTGTTGGCAGCTAAAGTTGCAGCATCCTAAGGAACCCTCAGCCTGTGAGGAGGATTTGATCTGTGTGTGCCAGAGTTTGAAGTTTGCCAAGTCTGGGCTGGATTTGGAAGGCCAGCGGGGAAAAGAAGCCTTCGGAGCTCCTAAGCCTGGGAGTCTGTCTTTGCTGTTGGAAACCTGCTGTTAAAACTGGGCTGCTGCACAAAAGGCTGTTTTGCTGCCAGCTCCAGTTTCCCCACCAGAGGTGAAACAAAGGGGCAGCTGCTGCATCATGGTGCTGCTGAACCTGTTCCAGGCAGAGACAGTGACTGTATCCTGCACAAGCTACACCGGAGCCAGGTAAGGGACATGCTAGCCCTTATCAAAGTCAATCAATCAATCAAAATTTTATTTATAGGGCACTCTTCAATATATCAAAGCGCTAATACATATCAAGAATAAACATCAACCATAATGAATAATGACATAAAACAGTAAAAACAACCATAAGCTTATTCAAATGCTAATGCAAATAAGCGGCTTTTCAGAGACACCTTAAATGATTCCACAGACAGGCACTCTCTAATCTGACGAGGTAGAGAGTCCCATAGGGTTGGGGCCATAAAAGAAAAAGCCCTGGCCTGAGATGATTGAAGACAAACCCTGGGAATCTCTAACAATCCCTCATCAGTGGAGCGGAGTGGGTGGAGAGGGCGATAAGGACGAAGGAGATCTTCAGGTAGCCCGGTCCCTGACCGTGTAGGGTCTTATAGGTCAGCAACGCGACCTTGAAGGTGATTCTCCACCACACTGGCAGCCAGTGTAGTTCATGCGGCACAGGTGTGATATGGAAAGTTCTTGATAACCCAGTCGACAACCTGGCTGCCGCGTTCTGCACCAGCTGCAGGTGACGGAGATCCACCCCCAGCAACCATAGTTATAGAGCATTACAGTAATCACGACATGAGAAAACAAAAGAGTGGACCAGCACAGGAAGGTCATCATGTGAAACAAGGTGTTTTATCCAGGCAATATTCCTCAGATGGTAAAAGGAAGACTTGACAGTGGCCAATACCTGTGTCTTCAGCGTCAGCTCACTGTCAAAAATTACACCCAGATTTCGCACCTGTTCAGAAGGTCTCAACTGGTTCCCTCCTAATAAAAGACCAGAGGGGGACCCAGGAGTCAACTTCTCTACAGGGTGACCCAGGTCCACAACCAACATCTCAGTCTTATCCGGATTTAGCTTCAACCAGTTCGCACTCATCCAGTCCTGAATCTCAGCGAGGCAGTTGTTAAAGACCGATAATGCATAATTCTGTTCGGGTACAAAGGATATATAGAACTGAGTATCATCTGCATAGCAGTGAAAACTCAGCCCATAACGCCTTATAATGTCTCCTAACGGCAGCATATACACCCTGAACAACATGGAGAAAAGCACAGAGCCTTGCGGCACCCCGCAGGACAGAGCGAAGGGAGCAGAAGAAAAAATTCCTGAAACTACCCTTTGAATTCTGCCTGTGAGGAAAGAGTGGAACCATCTGAGGACTGTCCCCAACAGTCCACAGAGTAGCCGCAGGTGATCCAGCAACATCCCATGGTCCACAGTGTCAAATGCTACAGAGAGATCAAGGAGAACCAAGATCTAATGGCTCTTCCAATCTCTCGCTATTACGAGATCATTAAGTACCCGAACTAATGCCGTCTCGGTACTGTGCCTCTTCCTGAAACCGGACTGGAGAGGATCATAGACCTCATGGGTCATAAGAAAGTCATCAAGCTGCAACGTGACTACTTTCTCAATAACCTTGCCTAAAAAGGGCAGGTTAGAGATCAGTCTGCAGTTAGCGAAACAATCAGGGTTAAGGGAATATTTCTTCAAAAGGGGTGTCACAACAGCCTCCCTTAAAGACTCCGGAAACCCCCCTTGGTCCAAAGAGCCCCAGACTATCTTCACAAGGGCTGCTCTGATCGCATCCATGCACCCCACAAGGAGGCACATAGGACCAGGATCCAAACTACAGCAAGTCGGTCGTAAGCCCTGGACAATCTTCATGATATCCATGATCGCTGGCTGGTCAAAATCTGTCCAGGTAGACCGAGGGCATGCAACCCCACATCGGTCACTGCAATGCTCATTAGAACGTGTGCTGCGGATCTCCAACCTGACTGATGACACCTTATCCTCAAAGAACCGAGAAAACTCATCACACTGTATTTGTGAAAAAGCTCTCCGACCCCGCAGACAGGCTAGATTGCACAGTCTATCAACGGTCCAGAAAAGCTGAGTAGGTCGGTTTCTTGATGCAGTTATCTACCTGGAGAGGAACTCTGCCTTCTTATGGGAGATTAGTGATTGATAGTTCACATACTAGGCCATCAATCTAAGTCTGTCACCTTCCAGGCTGGATTTCCTCCAACAATGTTCCAATCTTCGCCCCAATCTCAACTCCCTCAATGTCCCATCAAACGAAGGGGACCGAGGGCGAAGACAGAGGGGGCGAACACGGACAAGTGCTATGGAGTCCAGTGCCCTCAGCACCATGTTGTTATAGTGCACTACTAAGGCATCTGGTTCCATGCACTCCATAGGCCAACTCGATAGGTCCAGCACCGCCATCAGACCCTCAGGGGTAACTCCCCTAAAAGGGCGATACTGGACCATCTCCAGAGGGGTAGGTCTCATAAGGGGGGGCCGCGAAATTGAACCTTATGGAGTGATGGTCAGACCACCCAACTGGTTCCACCACCAGTTCTATAATCTCCATCCCCAGGGTGAACACCAGATACAGAGAGCGACCTTGAATATGGGTAGCAGCAGTAACCACCTGTGTGAAGCCTAATGAAATCATCAATTGGAGGAAGTCTTGACCAAAATGCGAGAGTTCATTGTTGACCCAGGCATTGAAGTCCCCCACGACCAACCACCTAGAGGGCTCCAACACCAGGTCGACAATGAAGTCTGCGACTTCCTGCAGAAAAACTTTCTCATCACTGGGTGGACGGTAGATCAGCAAGATTCTGCAGCCCACACCTGCTCCCATGATACACTTGAAGGATCTAGGGGACACCAATGGAACCTCCACAAGGCCCAATTCCGATTTAAAACAAATAGCACCCCCCCCACCCACGATCCAACCTTGGGCGATGTATTACCGAGTACCCATCTGGAACAGCTGACTCCAATAGGGGACCAGCGTTTTCATCCAGCCAGGTCTCGGTAATGCAAGTCAGGTCAGATGACTCAACAAGATCAGCAATAATTGCTGTCTGTTTTTTATAGAACTAGCATTGCATAATATCACCTGGGTTGGATGAGAGGCCTTGGAGGAGCGGGCTACTTGCCCACTCTCAGTTGAGCCCTTGGGTATGGGAACCAGGCATCGCGCTCCCCTATCCTGGGCCCATTTCACCCCAGGGCATCTCCCTGACCCCACCACCCTTATTCACCCACTCCGCTCCCCCCCCTCACAGCCGGGGAACCCCCCTTCTTCTCCGCCTCCTCCGTGCAATCCCCAAGGCATGACAACACCTGTATACCTCGGGTTGCAACAGGAGGCTATTAAAAGGGTGCAGGTCCCTCAGTCTAGAGGTGGAATAGCGCCTGCCCATGGAAGCCCGGTCCCAGCACATACTATCCAAATATTTAAAAAACAATTTTAATCAACCACTTTGATTTAAATACTATAAAAACCAAAAACTAATTTGAATATCTTAATCAATAAATAAAACAATTATTCATTCCTCTTCAGGCCAACTCCTTAGAGAACATCTTAAGTCCAGTGCTTCCAGGTCGCTCCTGTAAAAAAGCTTTCAGCTTAGTGTGCTATACCTGGTTAAAAAAAAAAAAAAAGTGGTCTGGGCAGGTTTTAAACTCCTCAGGAAAAAATTATGATAATTAGGACAAGCGTCACAGTTTCTTCCGACTTATGCTTTACTAAGAACAAGAATAATGAGAGTCCCTCAGAGCTCTCACCCTAAGGAATCTGTCCCAAAGCCTATCTCTCACATAGGCAGAATAAGCAGTCATACAGTCAGATCTTGAAATAAAAATGAAGCCTTCTCACTGCTTCACCGAAATGTATAAGGGGGAAGAAAAAGGAACAATCTGACCTGAGTAATGATCGAATAAGAATTAAATTTATAGCTGTTCCATATACTTCATGTAGAGAAGGCAAAACCTTCTCTGTAATTAACAGATCACCTTCCAGTCCTCAGGATTTATTCCAGCCGCTTAGGGGGGAACACATTCGACCAGCCAGCAAAAAAAGAGAGACTCTGTCTTAGGTCGTCCCCTGAGGTGTTACTAGGGAAGTCATCCAGCAGCTGGGTCTACGCGAGTGGGCTCTCCAGCCTACTCCCACAAAATCCAGAAACCACAGGTATCCTAGGCCTGTCCTCCAACAGCACACCCCCGATCTCCTGTAGCGGCTGCCTGCCCCAGTGAACCACCCTGGGTTCAGGCCAGCACTTTAACCAATAGAGGGAATCCTCCTGGTGGTCCCCCAAGGTGCCACTGAAGAAATCAGCTAGTAACTGGAGTTCACACGAGCAGGATCTCCAGCCAGCCCACCGTAAAGCCCAGGAACCACGGGCACACTGGGGCCCATCCTCTGACAGCACCACCCCCAGTCTGCCCCAGCCAACCACCCCAGCAGACTACCCTGGGTTTGGATCAAAATCTGACAGGCTCACCCACTCCAGAGAGATGATACAGAGGATGTAATAATCCACAGAGCCCAGAAGTGAAAACCGCCAAGTCTCCAAGGAACGAGCCCAGTCTCGAAGTCCCAATCTCCAACTCCAGGCCAGGATGAGCTGTGAGAAAACAGATCCAGACAACAAGTTCCAATAGCCATCCCACATGAGGGCTGGATCCAAATGTTCTCCAAAGAAAAGAAAAGCTCTGAAATAAATCCCTCATCAAATGCCGCAGTCAGAGAGGTCCAACGTTCCTGGCAACAGGCCCTCAGGCAATCCCCCGAGAAAACACCTCAAACACGGCCACAAGCGCAACTCTCAATGCCAATGGAGAGCAAAATCGGTGGTATTCAGGATCGCACAGTTGCAAGACGTACTCCACAGCGCCGCAACAATTCAGACCCAATGCTACCAGCAAATATGAAACCGATAACATTTACCGAAAACTATAAGATTAAAAAATCGAACAAAAGCTGTTCAAAACAGTTAAAAATAACTACGTAGAAGTTAAAATAAAATTAAAAACTAAACAAAAACGGAGCTAGAACAGAAGCTGACCCAGCATGGTTGCCATCTTGCTTCCAAGGTCTTCAGTGGGGTGATTGGGATGCAGGGAGCCAAGGGCACATGCTTGAGTGCTAGGGCACTCGACCATCCTGAGGAAGTTGGACCATGGGTTCACTCCTTGGGTCTGGGCTCTTTATGGACCAGAAAACCTTGCGCAGAGCTCCTGTACTCCGGCAAAGGAGAAGGTGACAAGCTGCCAGACTCTACAAGCAAGGCAGAAGGTGACAAGCTGCCAGACCCTGTGAGTCAGCCAAAAGGCAACCAGCTGCCAGACTGTCTTACTTCATCCACTGTGCCTGCTGCTACCTCCGTGATGCTGTTCTAGGCTTCAGACCATGAGAGTTGGGACTTCAGAACTGTGAGTAAAACAGGGCCTGCCCTGACCTGGGGAATTAAATTTAAAGTTGCATCCAGTTCCAGCTTAGTTAAAGTTTGCTCCAAGGGCCCCAACTCCAACCAACCCATGGCAATGATCAGGCCAGCACCTTAAACTGGGTACCCAGTTAGACTTAGGGATGCTGGTACAGTGGGGAGGTGGACAGAATCTAAATGTTGCTGCTTATTGGAGGTGGGCACAATTATTGTTATTGTTCTTTGGTTTGCCAGTTTATTCAGCATCACTATTGCTTTTTCCTTGCTATCCCATTCCCATTTCTCTGCAATAAAAGTGTTGCTATTGTTGCTGCTACATTTGTCTGTGAGCATATTATTAGCTACAGTCATTAATTGCATGTGTTTTACAAAATTACAGTTTAAAGTGGTATTCTGTGTGTGGCATGACTGAAAGTGGAGGTGGGTAGGTACAACATCCCAAGGGACTGTACTGCGTAAATACTTGGCCCACTATAATTTTACTCCGGGTGGAGGCACCATGCTATTTCTTTATACCTTTTGTAAAGAACCCCCAATCGTCACCAGAACAGAACCCAGACCCCTTAACCTATATTGTAGTCATCAGGCAGGAGTAGCAGCCCACTGATACACAGTACCGGGGCTACATAGTCCATCACCCTATCACTGTGCTCTAGAGACCACCACAATTATGGATATCGGAGAGCCCCACCTTATCACCACTTGCTGGGCACCCATTGTCATGCGGACCACCCAGGCTCCTACTGATCGCTCTTACTATCCTACTTCTTGGACCCCTTAGCCCTCCCCTCAAGGGTCTTCTTCCCACACCTCCCACCCCTACGAACCATCACCAACTGCCACCCACACTGCCACTGCCTGCCATGCATACCCCACCCCCCCTACATATCTCCCTGCAGTCAAGCACCACCAATGCCCTCCATGCTGGATCACATTCCTATCCTTTCCAACTCTTTTCATCCTGGCCATCCCATGTACCACCTGCAGTATAACTAGGCGGCAGCTATCCTTGACAATAAGGCAACAATCTTTTGCTCTCCTTACAGTCTTTGTCTTACTCCTACTAATTTCAGGAAATTTTCATCCTAGCCCAGGCCTCGTCTTGCCCAGCCCTAGCCTCTTGCACCATGGGCTTAGAATAGCTGCAATGAACATTTGCAGCTTAACCAAAAAGACAGCAGGTCTCCATTGCTGGATACTGCAACATCAGCAGATGTGCTAGCCCTCACAAAAACCTGGTTCTCCAAAAAAAATCCTGACTGCTTGGTCAACCTCCCTGGTTTCATCCTTCACAGAGCCGACAGAATGGGCAAATGTGGTGGGGGGTGTGCTGTGTAGGTCCGTGACGCCTTGATATGCCATGCCCTTCCAACACCTCCATTAGAGCATGGTGCCCAAACCTTATCATTAAAACTTACTCCAGATCCCTCCAGAGCCCCTGTAACTCTTACTGTCGCATATGTCTCCCTAAGAAACCAAGCTCCTGCTATACAATCCCTTGCTAACTACATCTCTGGCTCCCCCAAAGCGGACACATCATAGTTGGAGATTTTAATGCGAACTGGCTTGCCAGTTCGGCTTCCCATGCCAAGGACACCTTTGCTGCACTGAACCTGACCCCGCTGGTCAGACAACCTACCAGGGTGAGCCCCACTAATGGCTCTAGCACCGTGATTGACCTTCTCACTAACCGTCCCCACAGAATCTCTGACCTGGTGGTCCTTCCAGACTCCCTAAGCGATCACTCACCCATCCTCTTTTCCTGGTCATATCTTCAGCAGAAACC
Source organism: Neoceratodus forsteri (assembly GCA_016271365.2). NCBI lineage: Eukaryota > Metazoa > Chordata > Ceratodontiformes > Ceratodontidae > Neoceratodus > Neoceratodus forsteri. Next base: position 108,801,170 of record CM028129.1, read on the forward strand.
CAAACCAAACTATATTGCCCGGCATCATCTCTAACCCAGATGCGTCACAAAACTAAGAAAATAGTTAATTCAGTGGGCCTGGTCCCCCATCTCCTGGGCCCCTACTATAGATGAAGGCCTTCATTATTTCACCTGTTCTTTTAATAAAGCATGTGACGTCTATGCCCCACTAGCAAAAGTGCAATCCAAGAAACGTAATGCCCCCTGGGTCATGCCTGCACTGGTCCAACAGCTAAAGCACAGAGATGATCTCTGGCATAAAGCAGTTGCTTCCGGCATGCAGCCGGACAGGCAAGCCTATAAAGTGGCTCATAACAGATGCACTTGGGCTATAAAACAGGCCAAATTGGGCTTACAATAAAATACATAGATACATAGATACATAGACAGTGTCGGCAGATAAGGGCCTATGGCCCACCTAGTCTGCCCATTTGAGCTTGTAAGTTCAGTTTGTTTTCCTAGAAGTCTATTTCCCCTTACCTCTGACCTCTAGAATTCCTTTATGTCTATCCCATGCATTCTTAAATCCCGTGATTGTTTCAGCCCCCACCACTTCCTCTGGCAGGGTGTTCCACTTGTCCACCACCCGTTCTGTGAAGAAATTCTTTCTCATGTTTCCTCTGAATCGTCCTCCCTCCAACTTCATCCCATGCCTTCTAGTCCTGAAACATCTTTTTCGCTTAAAAATAGTGTTTTCCTGCACCCTGTTCCTCCCTGTAAGATACTTGTATGTCTCTATCATATCCCCTCTCTCCCTCCTCTCCTCCAGGGAGTACATGTTCAGTTCCTTCAACCTGTCTTCATAGGACTTGTGATGCAACCCATGCACCATCTTTGTTGCCCTCCTCTGAACCTTCTCTACCCTGTCTATGTCCTTACAGGTATGGTCTCAGAACTGTACACTGTACTCCAGGTGGGGCCTCACTAGTGTCTTGTATAGTGGAATTATGACCTCCCTTTTCCTGCTGGTGATGCCCCTGCCTATACATCCCAGCATCCTATTTGCTTTACCTGATGCCTTGTCACACTGTTTCCTACCTTGAGGTCATCAGAGATGACAACCCCAAGATCCTTTCCTGCTTGGTGCATGCTATATCCTCACCCCCAACTGATATATTGTGCCAGGGTTTTTGTGCCCCATATGCATTATCTTGCACTTCTTTGCATTGAATTTCAACTGCCAAACCCTTGACCATTCTTCAAGTTTCTGCAGGTCCCTTCTCATTCTGTCTACACCCTCTGGTGTGTCTACTCTGTTACAGAGCTTTGTGTCATCAGCGAACAGTGAAATTCTGCCTTCTATATCCTGTGCAATGTCACTGATGAAGATGTTGAATAGGACCGGTCCCAGCACTGATCCCTGTGGTATCCCACTGGTCACTCTTCCCTCTGTGGAGTGACAGCCATTTACCACCACCCTCTGTGTCCTGCCACCCAGCCAGTTACCTACCCACCACACTACTGTCCTGCCCACACCCATATTCCCCAGTTTGTGTAATAGTCTTCTATGTGGCACAGTGTCAAAGGCCTTGCCTCCTCCTGGGGGAATGCTCGGTTGTTCTGGGACAATATCAAGGAACTCAACGGCAAATCCAGGCCCCCCCCACTAACTGTCAACAACGTCCCTACCACCGACCCGCTGGCCATCGCCAACTGCCTCAAGTCATCATTCTCTGACCTTAGTGCAGTACTCCCAAATAACTTCTTCGATCCCACTCCTGCAACCCCACCCCCTAACACCCAGCATCCCCCCTTCCATCTCAGGGTGATCTCTACGAATGAGGCAAGGCCTTATCTCATTAAAGCACTCAGTGGCTCTTGCTATTGCAAAGATTTTTTTGATATGAGAATCCTACATCTAGTACTAGATATAGTCCCGTCCCCACTGACTGACCTCATTAACTGCTCCCTAAGTCTGGGGCAGTTCTCTGCAGCCTGGAAGACTGCCACAGTTTCCCCAATACTGAAGAGTGGTGACAGCACCTCCCCCAATAGCTATCGTCCCATATCTATTCTCCCACCACTCTCGAAAGCCCTCAAAAAAATTATAGCCACCCAACTCAATGAGTACCTGCTTGCTCATAACATACTTTGCAGGGAGCAGCATGGCTTCAGATTGGGGGACAGTACAACTACGGCTCTCACTGATTTCTCTAATTTTATTCACTCTGCCCTGGATAGAAAACACCTAGCTGGAGCAGTCTTCATTGACTTGTCAAAGGCCTTTGATACAGTCTCCCACCCCTTACTCTTAAGCACACTCTGCCACATAGGTCTGTCCCAAGGACCCGTCTCCTGGTTTAACAGTTACCTCACAGCTAGATCCCAATGTGTCAAAATAAACAACACCTTCTCAACCACCCTGCCAGTCTGCTCTGGAGTTCCTCAGGGCTCCCTCCTCGGCACTCTATTATTCAGCATCTACTTAAACACCTTGCCCAATTCCTGCTCCAGCAACCTACTACTCTATGCGGATGACGTGGTTCTTTTTGCCTCGCACCCGGATCCCACAGTATTGCAGTCCTCCCTCCAACACACATTTAACCAGATTGAAAACTGGTTCATAGACCAAAGACTTGTGGTCAATGTAAAAAAGACAAAGACCATGCTCCTTGCCCACCGACAGAATAAGGCCAAGAATCCGCAGGTAACAAATCTTCTCCCACTCTCTCCTTCCTCTACAACAGGTCCATACATATAAATACTTGGGCCTTACATTTGATTCCAGCCTCTCCTTCCATTCACATATAGACACTCTGTCATCAGCCATAAATGTCCATATAGGCCTATTGTATCGGCACAAGGATTGCCTACCTCCAGAAGCCCTGAATCTGGCTGTCACCTCCTCAGTCCTCTCCCTAGTCGATTATGGGCTCATTATCTACTCAGCCGCTGACCACACAGCCCTTAACAGAATCCGCCTGGCCATAAACAAAGTGTGCAGACTCCTCTCCAGGGCAGACAAGCGTACCCATAGTTGTACCCTACATGCCCTGACAAATCTCTTCACCCTGGATGAAAGGCTATTTTATCAAACATGTCTCCTCACTAAGAAAATACACCTGGGGCTTACCCCCTTGGGCATTTCTGCCTCTCTCCTATCCTCCCACACCTCGGTGAACACCTGCACTGCCAACCGACAAGTGTGGTCCATCCCGAGGGTTAGAACCTCCTTAGCCCAAAGGTCATTCCCACACAGGGCCCCAGCCTGGTACAACGAACTCCCCTTCAACTTCTCCTCCATCACCAAATTAGGACCTTTCAAGTCAGCCCTCAAATAGCACATTCTCGCTTCATGGCACTGCCAATGTACCAGGCTAGTGCTGGGTCATCTATCTATCATCTTGTGGGACCACCCTGCCACTGAGCTCCTACCAATAGCGCTACCAAACATTACCTATTAACAATGCCTCCTTTGGCTGCACTCACAAGATATCTGTCTAATTCTCTACTTTGCTGTAAATATCAAACCTGTTACTCCCTTCCTCTATCAGCAAACTTACTGTTCTCTTGAAAACTGTAAAATTCAGCTCTCAGCAACCCATTTAATGCAATGTATAGCTGATCTTGATTCTACAATATTGTACAACTGAAAAAACTATAACATTTAGCTGCCATTCTATGTCCATATGTATTAAGTGTTTATGTTTTGTTTTTTTTTTCTGACGAGGAGCCTTTGTAAATGAGTCCCTGACTCAAAGGTTGTAATCCTAAAACCTGTTAAATAAATTAAATAAATACATAACCAATCTTGAATGCGCAGCAAATCAGCCTGCATAGTACTGTCTCTCTTGTCTAAGAAATTGCCTACAGACACTATCAGTTTTAGCCCCTTTGAGCAGCAGTTGGTCAAACTATGTAATTTTATCAGGAAACGACCAATAGCTTCTGATTTCCATCAGTATCTGATTTTGCCTAGCAGACTGTTTATTTTGCATAACAACTTCTCCTTCTTCTTCTTCTTCCTCCTCCTCCTCCTCCTCCTAATCTTAATCTGTAGCTACTCTAAAGTCTGTCAGTACCTCAGGTGATACTGGTAGCTGTGACTTCAATAGGTTTTCCTCCAACTCTACCAGCTGTTCTGAGTTTAGTCTCTTTCTTCAGATATGTTCTGCTCAGTGCTTCCGCAATTCGCATTTCTTGGGTTAAAACCCTTTCAAAATCACTAGCCAATTCCCTCAGAAGTTGCATCTACCAATCAGATTACCTTCTGCAACACATAAAATATAAGGGACCAGTGAATGAGAAACCAAGTTTTTAAGCTGCTCAAAGTTATTCTGCTATTGCTGTTCTCAGTGCCATCAGATTTTGTTCTCCAGCAGTTTCTGCAGTAGTCTGTTCACTTCTGAGAGACCGTGAATTTTGCTCAGTACTGAGTCACATCCATAAACCACTGCGGTGTTAGTTTCCTAGGGCTCAGGCATCATCTGAAAAGCCCTGACTTTTCAGGATCTGGCTTCAAGCCATCTTTGCTCAGCAAATGACCACCATAGTCTATTTCAGTCATTCTGATTTGGCACTTTTTTGTAGTTCAATTTTAGATTTTTACTGTGGGCTCTGTAAAACTGCTGAATAATCCTCTGATCATGTTGCTGTATATTTTCACCCCATACCACTATATCATCAGTAATATTCTTAGCTCTCACTAGACCTTCAAAAATCTCTGCAGTTTTTCTCTGAAAGACCTCAGATGCAAACGAGATACCAAAGGGAAGCCTCTCAGATTGGTATCTACCAAAAGGTGCATTGAATGTACACAGCTTTGAGCTCTTCTCATCAACATGTATTTAACTTCTTCTACGGTATGCAGTGGGTAGTGGGGATTCTGGCCACAACTTCCTCTAAGGTATGCAATGGGTAGTGGGCATTCTGGCCACAACTTCCTCTAAGGTATGCAACAGGTAGTGGGCATTCTGGCCACAACTTCCTCTAAGGTATGCAATGGGTAGTGGGCATTCTGGCCACAACTTCCTCTAAGGTGTGCAACAGGTAGTGGACATTCTGGAAACAACTTCCTCTAAGGTATGCAATGGGTAATGGGCATTCTGGCCACAACTTCCTCTAAGGTATGCAATGGGTAGTGGGCATTCTGGACACAACTTATTCTATAATGCACAATGGGTACTAGACATTCTAGCCAAAACTTACTCTACATTACGCAGTGGGTAGTGGACGTTCTGGTTACAACTTCCTCTGTGTTATGTAATGGGTAGTGGACATTCCAGCCACAACTTCTTCTATGGTATGCAATGGGATGGGTAGTAGACATTCTGTCTACAACTTCCTCTACAGTATACAATGGGTAGTGGACATTCTGACTACAATTTTATCTACGATATGCAGTGGGTAGTGAGCATTCTGGCTACAACTTACTCTATGGTATGCAATAGGTAGTGGGCATTCTGGACACAACTTTCTCTATGGTACACAGTGGGTAGTGGGCATTTTGGTTACAACTTGCTCTATGGTATGCAATGGGTAGTGGACTTTCTGGATACACCCTCCTTTATGATGTGCAATAGGTGGTTGGCATTCTGGCTACAACTTCTTCTGTTACACAATGGGTCATTGACATTTTGGCCACAGCTTCTCCCATGGTATGCAATGGCTAGTGGGCATTCTGGCTATAACTTTCCCTGTGGTGGGAAATGGGTAATGGGCATCCTGGCTATAACTTTCTCTATGATATGAAATGAGTAGTGGATATTCTGGCTACAACCTCCTCTATGGTACACAATTGATAGTTGGCATTCTGGCTACAACTTCCTCTGTGGTATGCCAGAAGCTGTGACCTGCCAGCCAGATAAATATATTCCCTCCTAAACCTGGTAGCAAGCCTCACCATGGTTGGCAGCGATCATGGTCCTTCACCTCCAACCCCTCAGGATGACCCCACCCAGGCCGTGAGGCTATCACTCCTGCACAGAGGCTGTTCCAGTCCACCAGCCCTCCACCTACACTTAAAGAGGCTGGTTTCCACACACCCTTACTTGACCCTTACCACCAGCTTGTTATTTACCGAGTGACTGGTGCACTGAGAAGGATGTTTTAACCTAATTAACACCCATATAACTTGTATCAGGGTCACTGCCTCCTGTAGGTCTCCTTCCAAAAGGTTACGGAGCCACCCCAGACATAAAAGTCTAGTCCTGCTTCTACTTCTCATGTCTGGATCTGTCCACCCACACCCTGGGTCTTCTCTCCCTGAGAAGAGCCCCGCCTCCAAATGGAATAGAAACATAGAAAATGATGGCAGAAGTAGAGCATAGGTCCAGCAAGTCTGCGTGTGGGTTTCCCAGACCTTCTATGGGTCCAGGGACCTAGGCCCCCAACCCACCTCCAGTACCCTCTATACTCATATGGGCCTTAGCCTTATCCCATCCCCTCTTGATGGTAGCCACAGTTTTTGATCCTACCACTTTGGCTGGCAGTTTGTTCCATGGCTTAATGACCCTTTCAGTGAAGTAGTGTTTCCTTAGATACCTTTTGAAACTTCCACCCCGTCACTTCCATTTGTGTCCTCCAGTGGTTAAGCCATCAACCCTGTTAAAAAGTCCAGAGTAGAGCATTTTATTAATACCTCTCAGAAACATGAATGTCTTTATCATGTCCCCTCTCTCCTTCCTAGTCTCAAGAGAATACAAGTTCAGTGACTTTAGCCACACCTCATAAGAGAGCCCCAATGTATATTTTTTTATTGTATTTGTTAAATTATAAGTTTGTTAAATGTAACTAGTCACTTGTGAAAATGGGCAATTATTTGCTCACAGGAATTGCCAGCATAATAAATAAAAAGAATGAATGATATGCAGTTGGTAGTGGGTATTCTGGCTATGACTTCCTTTGTGGCACACAATGGGTGGTGGTAATTCTGGCTACAGCTTCTTGTATAGTACGCAATGGGTAGTGGACATTCCTGCTGCAACTTCCTCTGTGGTATGCAGTGTACAGTATAGTGGACATTCTGGCCACAAATTCCTCTATGGTATACAAATGGGTAGTGGAAATTCTGACTACAACTTCCTCTGTGGTACACAGTGGGTAGTGGGCATTCTGGCTAAAACTTCCTCTATGGTACATAATGGGTACTGGGCATTCTGGCCACAACTTCCTCTACAGTATGCAATGGGTAAGGGGCATTCTGGCCACAACTTCCTCTATGGTACATAATGGGTAGTGGGCATTCAGGGCACAACTTCCTCTATGATATGCAATGGGTAGTGGGCATTCTGACCACAGTTTCCTGTATGGTACGGCAATGGGTAGTGGATATCCTGGCTAAACCTTTCTCCATGGCATGCAATGGGTAGTGGACATTCTGGTACATCTTCCTCGAATGTACGCAATGGGTAATGAGCATTCTGACTATTACTTCCTCTGTAGTACGCAATGAGTAGTGGGCATTCTGGCTATAACTTCCTCTATAGTACATAATGAGTAGTGGGCATTCTGGCGGCTACAAGTTGCTCTATGGTGTCAGTAGGTCTAAACCTCACTCTCAGGATCTTGGCAATATTGGGAATGCAAGTAATCACAGACACGTTGCATTAGAGTAATAAACTTGTTTATTACTACCAAAAGGATAAAATCACAGTTGCCCTAAGCAGTTCTTACCAATACGAACCGGGAGTCAGTGCTAAGTGTTTCCTATACCTCAAGGTTTCTTTCTGTCTCTTGGGATCTCCGAGGTACAAGACTTAGTGTCTCACATTATATACCTATGATAATTACTATGGTTACTGTAAGACAGAAACATTTCTAGTTACAGAGGTGAGCCCTATTGGCTAAATTAGAGGAGGCTCCACGGTCCAAGATAACATTATACAATTTTGTAGTAGTCATCAGTTTGTGAAACAAAAGAGTACTTACATAACTCAGTGTAGTGGTACAAATCACCGAAAGGTGGCAATGCGGACTTGTATATCATAATTATTACAAGGACACAGGTGTCCTAACATCTTATAAGTAAGAAATACACAGAAAATACATAGAAGAATATATATGTATTAGCAAGCAAAGTGTATTACAATAACATGCGTACATATCCTGACATCTACTCTTATACGGTAGATGCCCTTAGCCCTATATGTTAGTACAACATATACCTAAGCACTAGCTGTCTACGGTGTACCTCTGAGGGTATCAATAAGGGTGCAGGGGCCTCGTGTAACATTTCCCCCTTTGTTGTCTCCAAGGGCAACACACGCAAATCTAGGGAAAGGTCAGGGAGCAGTGGTCGTATACAAACCTGACGCGCGAGCTTTGTAAAGGAACTTGAGCTGCTCACGGTGTTGGTGCAGTGTGCACTGTAGGCAGCATAGCATAATAATCAAGAAAAATATCAAAAATGCTTGTATAATAACAAAACCTTTAAAAGTAATTTCTAACTAGGTGTTAGTTAATGCATCATTCATATCACCATCATTAATTAATGAAAGGATAGCTTCATCGGCCTTGGTCATATTATTGCTGATGTGGATGAGGTGTGTATCTTTCTTGTCTAAAAGTGATTTTAATGTAAGTGTAAGCAGATCTATGCGTACATTAAAATATGGTAAATATTCAGAAAGTGTGAGCAGATAATAGGGGTTACCATCAATGATGTCTGCATCAACAAGGGGGACTGGGGTTATAACGGTATGTCCAATAACAGTTTTCTGGTGAGAGACAAAACAGAAATTAGGGGTATCAACAACACATGTTTCAGATCCATAAGTATAGCTTTTGAGATTAGTAACCATGCAATACTCTCCATCAGAATTATACTGAGATTGAACAGTGGGGAGTCTCCACTTTTGCAACTGTACCTGGCAGGTGTAGGTCGTCTCGGAAATTTGTGTTGACAGGCGATGAACCTCCTCACGATAAGATTGATAGAGTTTATCCAGAGCCAATATTGAGTCTGAGAAATCTGTGCCATTTGTGCTGATGTCATCATCCATGGAAAAAGTCCAACCAATGCTATCTGGAGAATAACCACATACAGGTTGAATAACATCAAATCGACACAGTCTGTGTGCAGAGTGACCCAGGCATCCAGGAAAGGATAGAAAACCAGTAGAGGAGGTAGATCCAGGCGTTCTCTGTAGATGTCTTCATCAAGGTGCCCAATGGAGTGTACCAGTGCCAGCTTGTCGAACAAAGCTGTAGTGAGATCAAAGTGTGGTAAAGAGACAGTAAAAGAAACAAACATAGTATCTCTTATAGAACATTTCTTTGAAGTAAAACAAGGACCAGTATTAGAGCGTCTGGTAACAAACCCCAGGTTTCTAGCTGTAGAGAGAAGAATAGTTAGAAACTGTTGCATACACATAGCAATACAGCCAGGAGCTTTACATCGTGGACAATACCATTTGGATATGCATCTGTCATGTATGATATCAGGGATTCTTCCAGAATCTAGATCACAGAAGAGATTGTTGATGGTAGTGATAATGTATGAGCCATAGGCAGAGCAGAGAATTTCTCTAGTAATGTATTATTTATCTGCTTCTTTGCTATTCTGTGCAAGGAGTGCGTTAATCTTCTCTTTAGAGTCTGTAAATGCCTTAGCAATGTCGTGTATGTTGTATACAGTGTATCTTTCTTCCTGGCTAAAGCTATCCACACCATACAATAATGGGGGTAGTATATTATTTACCAAACCAGTCTGAAATTTGTCAGAATAAGATTTGATAACAGCAATGTCTGCCTTATTCCAAATAGACATGACCGTACCAAAGAGACCTGTGACAGTACCTATTGCACCAGTGACATCAGAACTGTCAACTTCATGTGTATTATGTTTATGACTTTGATCATCAGGATTGGGTTTTCTTCTGAAGTTGCTTCTATGTTCAGTAGTATGGACCCCGGCAATAGGGTCTTTAGTAAGAATCTGAAATGCAGCTAAACTATCAAGCAATAACGTACTATAAAATGCTGACATATTAGTATTGCGACACATACTAAATTCTTTCATATTCCAGTAAGATTAAACAACACAGGTATATACATAAATTGTAAATTGTTAATCAATGAACCAGGGAGAACAGTAGCTGTTAGACCACTGCGGGGACCAGGGGTGTGCTTTGGACATTCCAAAAGCTGTTTATCAGTGGGTGGCAACACAGAGAGGTACATGGCAGCAAACGCCATGTTGTGTACAGCACAAAATATTCAAGCAGAATCCTTAGACAGAGAATTACAATACGAAGGATCAATTAAGGCAGTAATATTGTATAAACCAGAATGCCTGAGAGCAGTTTGCAGCAAGGACAGAGAACCATTTGGGGATAATTTAGAATTGGGCCAACCCTGGAAAGTTCCTTTGGAGAGTTTGACCACAGGGAGAATTTGTCCTTGTGATGTGGTTTGCCACTCAGTTTGTAGGGTAGATTGATCAGGAGTGACAACTGAGGCAGTGAGGTAAGCATCGAACCTTCCTGGACAGTAATCAGGCTATCGGGTACTTTGATGGATACTCCTTCTGAAGGAGATGCTGGATGATCAAGGTGTGGTAGGAGGTTCTGTACCATGCCTTGGATGCAGGGGATAACTCCTGAGATCAGGAGATAATGGAATAAGATAGCCATCTTGTCAGTGTATCTGAAAAGCAAAATCAGACATTAATAAGTCAGTACTATTCCGCCCAATGGGGTGAGGAAATGTAATTAAACTCCTTTATACAGTTTCAGTTGGTTTGCATGTAACCATTTGTCAGTCAGTTTATTATTTTGCAGAAGTCTAATTTGATAGACTGCCGGACTGAGCTTGTTGACAATGGGATATGGGCCTTCCCATTTATTGGAGAAGGAATGTGTGGGATATGCAAATCAGAGGACCATTACCTGATCTCCAACCTGCCAGTCCACTTCTTGTGCATGCTTGTCAAACTGTATTTTGGATTGTTGCTGGGCCTTACCCATGTAGTTAGCAGCATACAAGTGTGTGTGTATAAGGTTTTTTCTGAGTTTTTCACATATCGATCTACAGACACATGGTCTGCAGTGAGAGTGTGCAGGTCAAACAACAGGTGTTCAGGTGATCTCATCTGTCTTCCAGTCATCACCTCAAAGGGTGTGAGCTGGGTAGTGGCTGAGGGTGTGCCCCTAATTGCCATAAGAAGTAATGGCAGTAGGGAATCCCAGGTTTTGGGATTGTCCTCAATGAATTTGGAAAGCATTTGCTTAATCCGTCTGTTGGCTCTCTCTACTTGACCTGAAGATTGGGGGTGGTAGGGTATGTGGAACTTTTGTTGAACTACAAGGAGTTCAAGGGATTCTTTCATTAACTCACCTGTAAAACTGGTTCCTTTGTCAGAGTCCACCTTAAGAGGTAGGCCCCACCTGGAGAAAATTTGTTCTACCAGGATTTTGGCAGTGGTTTTAGCGGTGCATGTTTTTGTGGGGAAAGCTTCAACCCACTTAGAGAAGAGGTCAGTTACCACAAAAGCATACTTGTTATTTCTGCTGGTATTGGTTAAGGGACCAATAAAATAAATCTGTATGGCATTCCAAGGGCCAGAGTGTCGTTGTGGTAAAAGTTTGGCATTTCATTTGGTGGAGATGGGGTTGTTTTGCACACAAACAAGGCAGTTATCTATGTACTGTTTGACATCTTTGGTGACACCAGGCCACCAGGCAGTGGTCTTAAGCTTCTGGAGGGTGTTTTCCACTCCCTGGTGCCCACCAGTGGATGTATCATGCACTTGGTGCAAAAATTCAGACCTAAGGTGTCTGGGGACCACCCACAACTTGGAGGTGGAATCATTTGGCTGGTACTAGATAAGCTTGTCACCTGGTAACAAGTGTAACTTACCTTCATGCCTCCGGTAGGGGTTATGTGTGGGAAGTTTCTCTTCGGTACTCTTGTCAAGGAATCTGAACACTTCTTTGAGTTCAGTATCAACTTGTTGGGCTGCTGAGAGGTCCAAGGGGAAAAAGGGTTCAGTTTTTTTCCCTCAGTGCTGCAATATGTACGGCCACATTGGCCTCTGGATGATCCATCATCCATGTGTCCCCCCCTCGGGCCCCTTCCTTGGCAAGGATATCTGCTGTATCATTGAGGGCATGGTAGGGATTATGGAGGGAATGAGCTTTAACTTTGTGTACATAGAGTTTGTTTGCAAATTTTTGTGCCAGTGAATGTATGTATATTACCAGTTCCTTGTACTTCACTGGGCTGCCGTCAGAAGAGAGGAAGGGGTTCTTCTGCCAGAAAGGAAGGAAATCTGTAAGAGAACAACAAACCCAATTACAGTCTGTAAAAATGAAGGTATCCTCGGTCCCATGCTGGATGAACTCGAGGGCACAGGTAACCGCTGCCACCTTTGCATGCCTTTCAGTAATCACATCCTTATACTAACTGTGACACTCATAGCTTGATTTAGGAGTTATCTGCTTCAGCAGTGTTATCTTATGTCAATTAAATTTATATGCAGTAGGATTCTTTGTATGTGTGTTCCACCCAAGCACATCTGACCCAAGGTTCTTTCTGGCTGAAGGCAGTATTGTACTGTTAAACTTCTCTGACATCATCTTTTTTTTTTTCAAATGAGTATTTTAAACCAATGGGGATTTTTTTCTGTTTTTCTCTGCAGTATCTAGCTGTTATAAGTATTGTATTTTCTAAACAACTGCCATGAGCTTCTGAAGAAGGACTGGTTGGTCCGAAAGCTAGAGCACTTTGTTCTTGTTGTTACATCTATGTTGGTCCATTAAAAAGGTATCAAATCATTTGCTTCTGGATCTATCTCTGCATACTGTGATGATGCTACACTGCAATGCTTAGAGATCTTAACAGTGTTACCATGAGGGTAAATCACTAGAATGCCCATCCCTGCAATGTGTTCTCCCTGATAGTAGGATGCTGAACCATCAGTAAAAATATGACACAAAGAGGTGTTGTCAAGGGGGTTCTCCTTGGAAAAGGAGTCCATGAGCCAGCATAGATGGACTTTTTGTTGGGTGCATCTGTATGTCTCTATCCTGGAGAAGAAGTGACCAGTGTGTCAGCCTGGTATTAGAGACTGACCCGTCCTTCACTCTGTCTGAGAGCAGAAAGGTAGTTGGTGTGTGGTTGGTGTTAATAATCAGTGGAGATTACCCAGTGATATACAGAAAGTGCTTGACAGCCCAGTAGGTGGCCAGAAGGTTCCTTTTGCAAAGGCTGTACTTCTGTTCCACTGGGGTCAAGAGCTGTGATGCAGATGCAATAGGTCTTAGGGTGCCATGAACCTTCTGAGCCAGCACTGCTGGTATGGCAATGTCAGAGGTGGCACATTCCAGATGGAATGGTAGTGTTGGATTGGGGTTGACCAGAGCTGGGGCGGAGGCCAAGACCTGCTTCAGTGACATCACAGCCTGGGTATGTATAGGGCCCCAAGTCCATGGAGTGTCCTTTTTTTAATAGCTCATACAGAGGAGCAGCTTTCTGAGCAAAATCACAGATAAAATCTCTAGAGTAGTTCACTATACCTAGAAACCGAAGAGTTGCCACGCTGGTAGGCAATGGCAAGTCTTGCAGTCCTTGTATCTTCTTCCAGGTAGGGTTTCGGCCTTGCTCAGTTATTTTTAGGCCCAGAAAGAGTACTGCTTTCTGACATAGCTGTGCTTTTGCTGGATTGCATTTTAGGCCTGTTTTCTGAATGAGAGTCAGTAGTTTGTCCAAGAGATCCAACTGTTGTTCCTGAGTGGCGCTGCCAGCAACAGGTCATCTACATACTGCAAGAGACATTGGGGAGAAGAGAAACCCTCAAGGGCATCCATCATATGCAAATGGAACAGGAACGGGCTGTTATGGAATCCCTGTGGTAAGCAAGTCCACGTATACTGTCTTCCTTCAAAGGTGAAGGTAAACTTATATAGACTCTTGGGAGCCAATGGTAGTGACCAAAAACCATTGGAGATATCCAGGGCACTGAACCATTTTAGGTCAGGGGTAAAAAGTCGTAGCATATCAGGTGCGGATGCCACAGTCGGAGTACAACTGGGGATGACTTGGTTCAATTTCCTGTAGTCAATAGTAAGTCTCCAGGTGCCTGTGGATTTTTTCATGGGTCACACTAGGGAGTTAGCAGTAGAAACACATGTTCTGATTACCCCTTGCTTGAGAAGTGACTTTATTGTTTCTCTGAGAGAAGGCAAGGCCTCAGTTGGAAAAGGATATTGCCTTTGCCTCATGTGCATGGCCTGGCACTTTGATGACAGTGTACATTCTGCCACAGTCATGTTTGTTGATTGCAAACGCTTCCAAATGCCATTGCAAAATGGGGAGAAGCTTTGGGAAAAGCTCATGGTCTTTGAACTAATCTATGACGTCATACTCTTTGTTGTTAGCAGATATTGTTACCACAACATGCGAATCAGGGATCAAAATAGTGTGGTATTGACCCTGAATTTGTATCAATAGCATGTTAGCTAAATCCACCATGCAGCCATGTGGTGGAAGGAAATCAATTCCTATGCTACTAGGATGATCATGCAATACCATCAGTTGGAAGGTGTGTGAGGCCTTTAAGTGGCCTAGCTCTACTTGTAAGGGTAGAGACCGGTATGCAGGTAATCTAGTACCATCTACTCCTGACATGTTGGTCCTCCATCCAGTGGACCAAGGAGATGTGTCCGGGTGGTCATCAGGTAATACAGACATAGCCGCACCTGTATCTAGTAACACTATAAGTAGGCGGCCCCTGACCTCAACCTCAGTGCAGGGCCTTCCATTTGTATCCAAGACCAGCTTGTTTACAATCTGGACTGGGGCCTGTAATTGTCAATCTGTACTGATGGGAGCAGGAAGAGGTTGGGCCTGGCTCCTTTGAACCACTTCACCATGCTGCACTGATGCTATATAGGGAGAAGCTTCTGGGTTCAGGCCAGTATGGGCCTGAAGGCCTATGCTTCCAGTGTCGCCATGACCCATCGGGGTTTGGGTCACCAGTTGTACAGTCGCAAGGGACTGAGGAGGAACAGCGTCTGCCACAGAGTGGTCTTGCCCCAGGAGCTCTCGGAATTTCTAATTTTCTTCGGCTATCTCCCTTTACGAAGGGCCCGTTCTTTGTTGTTGTTGTCTGCCCTTATTCTTGTGCTTCTTATTCTTATGATAGTTCCAGTTCCCACCCCATTGCTGCTGTTGCTGTTGTGGTTGTTGCTGTTGTTGTTGGGCCTGTTGGGGGTGTTGGCTGTCTGCAGGGAGGGGTTGTTTGTATTGGGCCTGCCCTTCCACCGTGTAGTGCATCACGGCCTCTTGACTAGGCTCCATGGTGGCTACTTTCTTGGAACTGGAGCCCAGATCACGGATGTAGAGTTGGTAGACTCTCTCGGTTTTCCAAAGGATGTCGTCAAACCTGCCCGTGTTGGGATAAGTGGTTGGCTCTACTTTTTCTCTTACTGCAGGAATCATGTTCCTAAGGAACAGAGTCTTGTACTCAATAAGATCTACATCTGCATCTTCTTTTGCAAGGTGCTTTCCTGCTCGGTAGGCCATCCAGAGTGTCTGGTGGTAAGTCGCTGGACTTTCCTTTGCATTCTGTTTTACAGGGTATGCAAGCATCACTCCTACTACACCAGGGCTGTGTGCAGAAATGAGCTCAGCTGCAACCTCATCAAAGGTGGCGTTGCCATCATGGCGGATGGCATCGGGGAATTTGGCCCACAAACTAGGATCGATGGTCTGGCGTAGTATCTGGACATGATATTCTGCAGTGAGGCTAAGCATCTCACATATAGAATGCACCTTTTCCAAGTGGCAGCTGAGGTTGTCGGACGGGTTCATCTGACCGATACTGTCAGCTATTTGCTGAACAAAGTAGGCCATTTGTAGGGGATTATTGGGCCGATCAAGTGGAGGTAGGTTATCTCAGATGCCATCTAGGGAAGCCCGGGCTGCAGTACGAACAATGCCATCCTGAGTGCCAGCCTCTTGTAGAAGCTGCCTGATTTGGGTTTTTTATGGTCCATTTACTTCTCTCAGGAATAGGTATATTACCAATTGCATTTTCAGTCATTGTTTCTATCTCCTGCCTGTCTTCCACATTAATAACGGCTATCGGTGGTGCCATCTGGACCAGGCCTGGGCCTGCTCCCCCCATCATGAGGGCCACCATGTTGGCATCTCCCATGATGGGCGTCATGACGTCAACGACGTATGACATGGTGTGGGTGGAGTGGGGACCCGCCATGTTGTGAACAGCTGGGCGGGGTTTCTGGACTATAGTAGAGGTGTGACTGGGTGTTGTACTGAGAGATGCCATCATCTGATACCCCCTCAGATGACATGTGTAAGGCAGGGGCTACGCCTCCCATCACCTTAACATGTCCAGCCAGGACCTCCCTCTGATGGCGCAGTTTCGCCCATCTTGGTTTTACATTCAGCATGACTCACAGTTGCAAGATCCATATCAACCTCATCCTGCATTTGCTTTTGCAACACTCTATATGCGGCGCTCAATTCACGATTGTCCCTAGTTGCCACTTCTAAGTCATTATGTACCTGGTTTATCTCATCCTGTAGCTCTCCCATCTCCTCACTCAACTGTGCATTCGCTGTACTTAACAAGTCATTCATAAGTAATGCCTGTCCCTTATCCTGTCTCAAACTTTCACAGTCCTGCTTCAACATACAACGTTCCTGTTCTCCAGCCTGAGCTGAATGGTGCAAAAGTGAATCCTTTTCATTTTGCAGTGTTTGAAGTTCAGACTCCAAATTCTGCTGCAGTCTAATACATTCCATTTCCTGCAAACCCATCTCTTGCTTAAGAGATGAAATATGCAGATCAAGGGTTCGAAACCTCGCTTCGGAGGCTTCCAGAGCAGCATAGAGAGCCACGACCATCAGCCCTTTGGCATGTCGCTTATTGGTTGATTGTCTCGTCTCTGTGTACTGGGTTGAAATCCCCAGCATAGGGTTTTCAGATTGACTTGTGTCCCATGTGAAGTCAGACCATCCTCCATGGGAGGCAAGGAAGTTAGAGACATCGAGTCTCAGTTCTGAGAGATATTTGATATGGTGGCCATTGTGTGGGAGGGAATGAAAAATCAAACTGTGAAAATGACGCCGTGCTATGTATCGATCCACAGCAGGAGCACGTTATACACAGTCGGGCTACTGTAGAAATTGTAGGCTTACAATTCAAAGCTGCTGTGGAGGGGGTCGAGTCGGCATCGACCACTCCCGAGAAAAACAGCCAGACTTTATAAGTGACTACAAACTGGTTTGAAAACAGGAGAGGTGATACGGAAATGTACACCTACTGTCCCCGTTGGGAAGGGAAAAGTTGTAGCAACTAGTGAAAGCTTACAAGCACCAAATATTGCCTGCACGTGGTCGCCAATTGTCAGGAAGTGTAAACCTCACTGTCAGGTTCTTAGCAATATTGGGAATGCAAGTAATTACAGACACATTGCATTAGAGTAATAAACTTATTTATTACTACCAAACGGATAAAATCACAGTTGCCCTAAGCAGTTCTTACCAATATGAACTGGGAGCCAGTGCTATGCGTTCCCTATACCTCGAGGTTTCTTTGTGTCTTGGGATCTCCAAGGTACAAGACTTAGTGTCTCACATTATATACCTATGATAATTATTATGGTTACTGTAAGATAGAAACATTTCTAGTTACAGAGATGAGCCCTATTGGCTAAATTAGAAGAGGCTCCACAGTCCAAGATAACATTATACAATTTTGTAGTAGTCATAAGTTTGTGAAACAAAAGAGTATTTATACAGAGTCTTACATAACTCAGTGTAGTGGTACAAATCACCAAAAGGTGGCAATGCAGACTTATATATCATAATTATTACAAGGACACAGGTGTCCTAACATCTTATAAGAAAGAAATACACAGAAAATACATAGAAGAATATATATTAGCAAGCAAAGTGTATTACAATAACATGCGTACATATCCTGACATCTACTCTTATACGGTAGATGCCCTTAGCCCGATATGTTAGTACAACATATACCTAAGCATTAGCTGTCTACGGTGTACCTCTGAGGGTATCAATAAGGGTGCAGGGACCTTGTGTAACAATGATATACAATCGGTAGCTGACATTCTGGCCACAATTTTCTCTACAGTATTCAATGAGTAGTGGATACTCTGGCTACAGTTTTCTCTACAGTATGCAACAGATAGTGGGCATTCTGGACACAACTTCCTCTAAGGTACGCAATGGGTAGTGAGTATTCTGGCCACAAGATGATGTATGGTATGTAATGGGTAGTGGTCATTCTGGCCACAACTTCTTCTATGGTACACAGTGGGTCATAGTCATTCTAGGTACAACTTCCTCTATGGTATGAAATGGGTAGTGGGCATTCTGGCATCAACTTACTCTATGGTACACAATGGGCAGTGGGCTTTTTGTCTCCAACTTCCTCTATGGTATACAAAAGGTATTAGGTATTCCAGCTACAACTTCCCCTATGGAATGCAATGGGTAGTGGGTATTCTGGGTATAAGTTCCTCTATTGTACACAATAGGTAGTGAACATTCTGGCAATAACTTCCTCTATAGTACACAAATGGAACTTGACAGGATGGAACACATACTGTTTTCCCTTTTTTTTTGCCTCATGTGTTTATGCCCTCTTCAGTGCCCACCAGCAACCCACTCCCCTACCTGGTCAGAATAGCACTACACGAATAGCGCATGCCAACACAGCGCAGTCTATACCGTGCTACTATGGACAGTGACAGGGGAATTACAGTGCTATGCAGTAAGCACTACCCTTGTCACTGTCCATGTTACTAGTACCCTGCACTGGTCACTGTCCAGGGTACTAGTCGCTGAGTCAAGAGCTGGGGGTAGGAGGTGGCTGGCCAAACTGCTCCTGTGGCATGGCGTGGTAATGCAGGAGCAACTCGGATGAAAAGGTGGTGGAGTCCAGGGTTCTAATCCTGGTCTCCACAATTTTACATTGTTCCATTTTAATCCAGCTTTGACTTGGAGTTGATTATTTTAATTATGGGGGGGGTGTGGGGGCAAAAATAATGACTTTCAGTGGTAGCAATCATGAACCACACTTGCAATCTCTACCACTGGTGCTGATGTTGGCGGCATTGTCTCCTTCCACTTTTGATGTGAGTGCTGTTTGGTTGGCACTGTTTTTTGTTCATACAGGCACTGTTCTGACCTAGTGCCCCCACTCCTACAGGTCTTCTATGCCCCCAACTAGCCACCAGACTTTCCCCTAGCTGACAGTCATTGGAGTCCTATCTAGACTTCAGCCCAGCAGCCACTAGGTGAGTTTGTCCCTGTATGGGGCCCTCTCAGTCATCATTGAGGAGATAAACACCTGTACTCCACAAATCCTTCTGTTCCCATTTGCTGCCATCTCGTCCCTGCCTGGAGCATCTCTGTGACCAGAAGGGGGATGCACATACCCGCTTGGTGACACAGGCTGAAGGACTCCACGACTGGTGAGCTGGGGGATATGATGGCAGGGAAGAACTGGAGAGTCAGTCATGCAGCATACCAGTGCAGCATTTTTCAGGCACTTGTGTACTCTGCACCTGGCCTAGGAGAGTGCCTGACAGTGGGTTTGGCTACAGAGTGGTGAAACAAGCACCCTGCCAGGAGGCGAGCATCCATGGGATACTCTGAAGCCCTCCCTGCTGGCCTCCACTCCTGATATCCCGAGTGCGGAGCAAGAACCCTGATCATTTACATAGCAGAGCCATCCCCAATTGTTCTCTGCCATGGAGTCAACCTGGATGGTGTTCTCTTTCAATGGCATAGTTTTTCCTTACAGATTCCAATCTTTTGAGGCGTCATCCCTGTTACCATACTGTTCACCCAATCTGTAGGTTTGGTATGTCTGGCTATCACATTTAATTGTTCTATTCTTTCAAGTTCAGTTTTGATTTTATCCCTTTGGGATACAGGCCCTTTCTCTGATAGCCACTCTCCAGGATTTATGTCAGGATTTAGCTGAATATTGTACTGATCTAGTACACATCCCAAGTATGTAAACACATCTGCTCATTTACTCAGAATGTCTCTCTCACCTTATCTTCCTGATTGACACAAAAGAACCTTTGGTCTTATAGATCCTCCTTTGTCCCCCCCCCCCCCTTACTGCTGACAGCAAAATGGTAGTGCATAAACAAAAGGCATACTTGGGCAAAGAGGTGATTATAAAAGTGTTCAATTTGAAAGCATAACAGCTGTGGGGGCAACTAGGTAACCCCAGCACTTCAAATCCTAACCAGATTCTTCATCTGGGGGGGCATGAATACACAGCCTGTGGAGGGGTTGTGGGATAACAAATGGACCAGACACCGAACTTCAGGTTCAACACATAATCTCTGTGTGATGTTTATTCAAAATACAAGAAATACCCTTCTGCAATGGCATATTTCTTCTTCAGTACATCAGTTTGCAGCAACAGACTATGAATGTCCTTTCTCTGCACTTAACCAGCACCTACTGACACTGACCTCTGATCCAATTCACTAGTTGAGATGTAGCCACCACCCCTATGCTGGCCCCATTTGCTTGGGTAGTGGGGACTCAAAAAAAAAAAAAAAAACAAGCTATAGACAAAGAATCTCAATGCAGAATCACTGAAAGAAGGTCTACCCCAAAGGGCATTGGCAACAAATCAAGTTTCAAAGAAATACAACATCATATATACTTCCATAATGCAGTGCATCATGGGATATATGCAAACCATCATGACATTTCTTACTTAAATTTACAACAATATATATGCATTTTAAACAGCACAACTAACTTAATTTCTGTAATAGTCACTTAGTACTTGTTACCATTCTCAAAACCACCAAGTGCCATGGTATTTCAACATTTATAGGTTTCATAAACATAAGGTATATGCATCAAGGTATTTTATAACATAATGCTATTACATACTAAATCCAACAACGATTAACACAACCTGTTTTACATACATCTGAAGGTCACCACAATACCCTCCCTGTGTGAGGACCTAAGAGGGAAAAGGAAAATCAAAGAGGACACTATAGCATAGTCAAGAAAAGGGAGGGGGGTGCCCACAGGTGGCCAACTTTATGGACCAGAAATTGTAAAGGATAGATTAGGCTAAGAAACAGAAGAACTGTTGCAACAGATTTAAGAAAAGTTTGGTCCTCAAGAGTTGCAGGAGCT
Source organism: Neoceratodus forsteri (assembly GCA_016271365.2). Taxonomy (NCBI): domain Eukaryota; kingdom Metazoa; phylum Chordata; order Ceratodontiformes; family Ceratodontidae; genus Neoceratodus; species Neoceratodus forsteri. The sequence continues at coordinate 108,822,287 of CM028129.1, forward strand.
GCCAGTCACACAACCCTCTATTTAAATACTTAAAAGAGACAGTCAGAAAATACACAGTATATGGGCTTGTAAACCCCCACAAAAACCTAGTAGTTAACAGCAAACCCATAGTTTGTTAGAAATAACTACATCTCCAAAACTCCATATCTGCAATAATGAAAAAAAAAACCTTTTAAATGTTACTATCAGATCTTAAACATGTAGAGTTAAAGATCAACATGGAATATATATTTTATAGTGACACAAATTATCCTCCAAGCTTTGAATAGCTAAAAGCTAATTATACAGGACAGTCTGCAATTACAGATCATCTCCTTGCAATGATCTCAAAAAGAAAAAAGGAAAAGAGAGGGAGAGAAAAGAGCAAAGAAAATATTTAAATACTACAGTAATTCAGACTATGCAGAGTTTTTTAACTCACGGAGTAACCTCCCCCTAAATACTACATTAATTCAGATTATGCAAAGTTTTTAACTCACGGAGTGACTCCCCTTCCTTACTGCCCATTTACCACCAGTGACTCATTGTGGGCTGTGTCAGGAAGTGGGAGACAGCGTCTGTTGAAGGTGGGTCAGGGTGGGCAGTGTTAGGATGCCAACTCTGGTGCTGTTGTAATGTGCGTCCAGGTCACATGACTTCAGCTGACCAGTAGAGTGGTTGCAGCCCCATATAAATTATCCAGAGGGCTAAACAACCCAAAAGCATGGGCACTCAGAAGTGTGAGTGCCACAAAACAGGAGTGTAGCATATTAGCAAGTGGTACCTGTGGCGTCGGCAGGGCAGATTGCAGGCCACCAGGGGGTCTGCCCAGGAAGGTACAGGTGAGACAGGGAGGTAAGGCTGAAAGGGGTAGGTGAACAGCGTGGATTAGGAGGGTGAAAGAGGAATGGGGACAGGATAGGCCTGTGGAAACAGGAGTACTGGGGGATTGAAACTAATTCCTATCTAGGATAGGCCTGCAGGGGAAGGTACTAGTAGATAGTACTAGGGGTGTGACAGTAACGAATATTAAATTCTCAATGGCACGAATAATAGGCTATTCGGTCGATATTGGGGGTTGGCTTTCCCACGGGATTTGAAGATCTCACAGGACTTGTTGGCAAATCGCTGAGCATTTGCCAAAGCCAGATCATGTGACTGCCACATTGCAGCAGAGAAAGACGTGGTGGAGAGAGCTCAGAGTGGGAGAGATTAAGCACTAGCAAATTATATTTGCATTACAAAAGCTTTGCCTTTTTGCTAGGGTACTGTGTTTGTTAGAGCCCAGTACCAGTGGGAGGTTGTTTTTTTTTTTCCCAGAGAAATCGTCTGATCTAGTGATATATTTAGGGTTGCCACCTTTGGAGGAGGCAAAAACCGGATCCTAAGCTCCGTCCCTAGTCCCACCCCTTTTCATGACTCATCATGAATTGTTCCTCCTAAAATGCCATTTGTTATATCAATAAAGACAACACTTAAAGCAGCAATTCAACAAAAATGTTAAGATACTGTACTGAACCTGTTAAAGTTACTGTCCTAGGTTCTTCCTAGTTATCTATTTACTTGTATATTTATTTATTGACATTGGTTTACCAGATAAACATACAGAGATAAAAGAAATCTCATTTACAGATATGATCTGGGGGGAGACAAGGGAAATACTATAAAGAGCATACAACAGTATACATGGTATATAATAATACATAATAAAGAAATAGTTTCCTGTAATATGTTTTTTATTATATTTATCTGGCTTCATTTTCTTTTCATGTCCACAGTACTATTTTAAAGCCAAAGAAGTGACCATACTTTTGTCTTGAGGAAAAAAAATAATTTAAAACATTTAAAATGCCTAAATTCTGTTAGAGATGAAAATGTTTACCAGCAAATAAAAGTGGAAGACAAATGCCTGTGTTGCTGTTACAAAAGGTGGGGGCAGCTGTGCTGCTATGCCACTTTAAGATGCAGTGGAAAAGATTAGGTTAAGTAGGTGCTAATGGTGTTAATGGCCATACTTTACACCTCCCAGGTTTACTGTTTTCACAAAGAAAAGGCTATACTGATGGCAGAACTTGTTTATAATCTGGCCATGTAGCTGAAACAATGAATGAGAAGACACATTCTGTTTCAAAAGTATGTGAACACTCAGAATGACTCAAAAACCTGACCAGCACAGAGCAAAACCGGATTACCTGATGGGGACCCTGAAAACCTGATCACCAGGTAAAAAACCTGACAGGTGGCAACCCTAGATATATTTGCCAGGAGCTGTGCAGAGAGAGGCTTGCAGTTTCACTACCTTGATTTCACAGGCCTCTGTGGAGGTGAAGGAGAAGAAGACAGTGTTACTGAAACTATTTTATATCTATTAATTTACAGTAGTTCTAACTTCTAGCTTGACTGCTGTACTCATTTAAAAAAAATCTGCCTTTAATTTGGTGATGTAAATCATAAGTATTTGGGAGGGGGGCTCAGGTTTCACAAAAGCCAGTAGCAGCCAGAAATCTTGGAGGGCAGTTGACTGACTGCACCCCCAACACCCACAGTTTATGGCCAGGTAATGATGCTGCACAGCTGCACTGTACAAACGCCCTTGCCTGCTGCTTGCAAGAATTTTTTGTGTGCTAAAATAAATGAGTACTTTAATCTATACATTTAAAAATAAAAAGTACTACAGTAGTTCTGCTGGAGAAATCTATCTTTAAAAATACTGATGGCGTAAGTTGGGGTTGGGTTCAGGTTTCACAAAAGTCAGTAGCAATGAGCAGTCTCGGAGGGCAGTTGGCTAACTGCACTCCCACCACCCAAAGGTTAGGGCCAGGAAGTGACACTGCACAGTTGCACTGCACACACACCTTTGCCTGCCTTGCGTGCTGCTTGCAAGAATTCTTTTTCACTAAAATAAATCAGTACTTCAATCTGTACATTTAATAATAAAAAGTATTACAGTAGTTCTGCTGTAGAAATCTGTCTTTTAAAAAGTTGGTGGTGTAATCTGAGATTGGGCTCAGGTTTCACGAAAGTCAGTAGTAGCCAGCAGTCTCAGAGGGCAGTCAGCTGACTGCACTCCCACCGCCCACAGTTTAGGGACAGGTAGTGACGCCACACATTTGCACTACGTGCACACCCTTGCCTGCCTTGTGTGCTGCTTGCAATGATTGTTTTGCGCTAAAATAAATCAGTACTTCTATACATTTAGAAAGTATTACAGTACTTGAGAGTGTTTAGAAAATGCTGGCAATTTGCATAGATAACGGCAGGTAGAGGTGGTAAAAAACGTACTTGGTCCAGCCCATGCAAATCTACAATGAAGGAACAGGTTGGTGATGGTGAACCTGAATGTGAGCAACGGTCAGGACTTATTCGACGTCCAAAACTATTCTTTACCCCTTCCATGCCTATTTCTTTCCGCAACAGTAGTACTGTGGCTGGCACAGGACAAAGTGACACAAGAAGCACAAACAGAAGGACACTGTTCTCGACTCCCACCACAACCACCAATGTGTCCCCATGTCTCACCAGTACCATCACATCTGTCGTTACCACCACCACCATTATAGAGACCCTGCCTTCCACAACAACTGGCAGCAGGACTACTACAACCAGTCTTGCAACTGTGACTGTCACTCCGGCCCCTACTGACACTATGAACCCTACCACTTCTGCCACTACTGTAACACTATCACCACAGTCCGTTATCCCTGCCACGGTGAATATTACCAGTATGACCACTACAGTTGATTCAGTTATGCCTCCTGCTTCTCGGCTTCTCAGTACTCCTGAAAAAGTTGTAGAAGAGGACCAGTCATCTGGTTCTGTGTATTACCCTCCACATGAATTGCCCAGTGACACGTCATCTTCTTAATCAGAGACAAATGTGAGTGACTTTGAGGATGAGGCAGAGTATGCTATGTACCTTGAGGGAAGAAAAAAAAAAAGGTGGCTGGCAAAAGAGCCTGTAGGAGTAGCACCAGTACCCAGGATAGTAGAAGTAGCAATAAGCGTAAGAGTCCTCCTCCCACTAAGAACACCAAACAAGCAACACTGATGTTTCTTCGGTAGGCTCCATCACAGCCTGAAGGATATCCAAGTGATGGCAGCACTAGCATGGCACCATCAGGGCTAGTGGTCACAGGGCAAGAACATGAGGACAAGATAGGCACGTGTTGAAAAAAGAACTGGTGGGTGTGGTGCTACCAGAATCACTGGTAACCACAGAGTGCTGTGTGGCTGCATTTCACTGTGTTAAAGGAGGACACAAGTAAGAAAGGCAGTCTGTTCTTTTTGCAACAGCACTATAAGTCAGGGAAATCACTCTGCAACGTAACCACAACATCATTACAAAACCACTTGAAACTTAAGCACCCGCAACTGTATCAAAGCTCATCTGGGTCTGGATCTGGACCCTTGGTTTCAGCAAGGCCAAACCCATCCAGTGGACAGGCATGTACTGTTGCCAGTGGTGGTGGTACCAACAGATCTGATTTCAAGCAACCCAATGGTCACAGAACTCCTTCTCCCTTACCAACACAGAGTCTCTCTACTCTGATCACTTCTGACTCCAAAGGCAGAGACAGTCATCAGCACTTTGCACACCACTGGTGAAGCGGTCCACATCGATGTCTCCAATGGCAGTTCCAATAATGGATACTCTGCATGCAGGAACAAAGTATCATGCCTCACATCCAACAGCACAGCAAATCACACAGCTGATTGCCAAGATGATGGCGTTGGCTCTCCAGCCTATCTCAGTTGTGGAAGATACTGGTCTCCGACACCTTCTCAACTATTTGCACCCATGTTATCAGATACCATCTCATACTACATTTTCACGGAGTGTATTAGAAACATAGAAACATAGAATTTGACAGCAGATAAGGACCACTTGGCCCACCCAGTCTGCCCCTTTCCCTACCTATTTGATAAGCTGAAGATTCTAGTTAACCAACAGTCTACTTCTTCCTACCCCCCCACTAGAATTGCCTTATGACTGTTCCATACATTCTTGAATTCCCCAACTGTTTTTGACCCCATGACCTCCTCAGGAAGGCTGTTCCATATGTCCACCACCCTCTCCATGACAAAATAATTCCTCACATTGCCCCTGAGCCGTCCCCCCTCTATCTTCAAATTGTGACCCCTTGTTCTTGCACATCTCTTTTTCTGAAAGATGCTACCCTCTTGGACTTTGCTGATTCCCTTGAGTGTAGTAGTAGTGGTGGTAGTAATGTATTTTATTCAAAAATACCATGAATTGGATAAAAACACCATTGAGCGAACTCATTTTCAAGGTGATCCAAGATACATTCATAGAGTTTCAATTCTTACTTCTGACATATATAAATAACATTTATAGAAAGCACAAAAGGTACATAAATAACATTAGGCAAACTCTATGAAGATGAAGTACAATCAAAATAGTCCAAGATTTTAAGTTATTGCTGACAAACAACACAATACAGGAGAATGACTTTGATAATTAAACCACGATTTTATGCACTTTTTTTTGTCTAGTAAAATAGTGTCCCATATTTTAATAGGGATTTAATTCCAAACTACCACTCCCCTGTATCTAACAGTGAGTCTCGCTATATCCAATCTGACTTTAGGAACAGTGAACTCTATGCCACTAAATGGCCTCGGGCTTTGTGGAACCGGTCTGAGCAGAAAAAGATCCTTAATATACAGTATTGGGGTACCACACCTTTCAAAACTTTTAGCATGAACAAAGAAATATGTAAATTCCTTTTGTCTCTTAATCTCAGCCAATTTAATTTTTGATTTAATAGACAATGGTGCATTCCATAATGTGCGTCCAGAACATAACGGGACAGCCTACTGTAGGCTATATCAGTTGTGCCCAGTAATGTTTTGTGAGGTACTTGAAAGTTTCTGTCATGTCTCTCCTCTCTCTCCTTTCCTCAAGGGTATACATATTAAGTTCCTTTAGTCTCTCTTCATATGGCTTCTGGTGCAAACCCTGCACCATTTTAGTTGCCCTTCTCCAGACTGCCTCCATCCTGTCTATGTCCTTGTGGAGATGGGGTCTCCAGAACTGCACACAGTACTCCAGATGGGGTCTCACCAACTGTCTGTACAGAGGGATAACTTCCTGTTTTCTACAGGTGATGTCTCTCCCTATGCATCCCAGTATTCCTCCAGCCCTCCTTACTGCCTTCTCACATAGCTTGCCTACGTTTAGGTCATCTGATATGACTACTCCCAGGACCTTTTCCATTTTTGTTGTTGTTAGTAACCCCCTTCCCCCATTGTGTACTCTTCCCCTGGGTTTTTGTTTCCCAGGTGCATTACTTTGCACTTCTTTGCGTTGAATCTAAGCAGCCATACATTTGACCATTCCTCCAACCTTGCCAAGTCCCTTCTCATCCTTTCCACTCCTCCTTGTGTATCAACCCTGTTGCAGATCTTTATGTCATCTGCAAAGAGGCATACTTTCCTTCCAGTCCCTCCACAATGTCACTTATAAAGACATTAAAAAGGACTGGTCCCAGTATTGAACCCTGTGGAACCCCGCTTGTATCTCCCCCCCTTTCTTTGGAGTGGACTCTGTTTACTGTTACCCTCTGTGTCCTGTTGTCCAGCCAGTGTTTTACCCAGCCTATCACCTTAGGACCCACTCCCAGGGGGATCCGTACCATTTCCAAATTGTTGAATTCCTGACAAATAAATTCCCGACACCATATTCCCGACCGGGTCATTTGCCTAACATTTTTAAGCCCGATTACCGCTATACTGACTGTTTAAATTCCTGACAATTAAAAACTCGACATGCATCTTAGCTTTATTTCAAGCAGTAGTTGTCAGGAACCTTAAGCAGAAAGTGAATGAGGGAGTTATAGCAAAATAACTTTATTTTACTCGGGGGCTACAGCGAATTTACAGTCTCCCACTGAGCCCTTTCCTCTGTTGCAGTGACAATGATGCAGAGTCAAATAAGAGTACTCGCTGCTAAATAGAAGCTCCCCAACTTTTGTATACAAAATAAATATACTGCATACTGAATCCATAGCATAAGACTCGAGAGCAATATTCTAAGTGTAAGACCTAAACAGTAGTTCTGTGAACCAACATGCTAGAATAAAGTGCAGCGTTGCAGGCTGTTAAATTATGTTAGGTAGCCCGATGCTTAAATAGTTGGGATGGCAACAATCGGTATAGCGTAACTGTCGGTAATAACTTTTTCGGGAAAACTGCGTCAGTAAATTTCATGTCGGGAAACAGTCGGGACTTCGTACCTAACCCCTCCCAGGCTGGCTAATTTATTTATTAATCTTTTGTATGGGACTGTGTCAAATGCCTTGCTGAAGTCTAGGTAGGCCATGTCCACAGCCCCTCCCTGGTCTATTACTTTGGTCACCCAGTCAAAGAATTGATTAGATTTGTCTGACATGACCTTCCCGCTGTGAATCCATGCTGCCTTGGGTCCTGTGCCCCACTGGTCTATAGGTACTCAACAGTTCTTTCCTTCAGAAGTGATTCCATCATTTTCCCTACCACTGAGGTCAAACTGACAGGTCTGTAGTTTCTTGCCTCTGTCTTGCTCCCACTTTTGTGAAGGGGAATCACATCTTCCCTCCTCCAGTCCTCAGGTACCACAACATCTTCCCATGATTTATTAAAAAGGGTAGTCAGTGGTGTTATTAGTTCTTCCCTTAGTTCTTTTAGAATTCAGTGGTGAATCCCATCAGGCCCCGTTGCTTTATCCACCTTCAGTTTTAGGAGTTCTTTCAGAACCCTTTCTTCTGTGAAAGGACTACTATCAACCCCCCTATCCACAGTGTTTCTATTGACTGGATTAGGTATCTACCCCTGCTCTTCCTTTGTGAATACTGAGCAAAAGTATTCATTTGGTATCCCTGCTCTTTCACTGTCACGCTCTGCCCAACCACCTTCCCCTTTATTCAGCCTCAGTATCCCTGCCTTAGTCTTTCTTTGCTCCCTAATGTACCTATAAAAGGTTTTATCCCCCTTCTTAACTGAGTTGGCTATCTTTTCCTTGGTTTGGGCCTTTGCTCTTCTGACTGCCTTCCCCGCTTCCTTCTGCTTTAACTGGTACAGGTTTGCCACAGTCATGGATAACTGCCATCATGTACTTGCTACCATGCTGGACCTTAGGTTCTAATGCGAGATCCTTCACATAGCCATGGCCAGCCACTGGGTGACTTATTTTAGGCAACAGCTGAGTGAAGAGTTAACTAGTGCCATGCAGGCAGTGAGACACTCAGAAGGGGGAAGAAGATGCTCCAGTTCAGGTTCCTGAGAGAGAGAAACAGGTATATGGTGGTTTTGAATCCGATGATGCATTGTGGAGATGGGGAAAGATGGCATAGTGGCAGTGTAGAGGAAAGCGACTGGGCATTACTCAGCACATCATTGCGTCAACAGCAACACAAACCCTCACAGTCTCAGCCTCTCTCTCTGCAGAAAATTTACTTAATGGCTACTTTACAGAATTGATTGAGCCATTTGAAGCTGATCCACTGGGCTACTGGATTCAGACAATGAATTCCTCTCCTCACCTGGCACAACTTGCTTTAAAATGCCTAAGCTGCCCTCCTACAAGTGTGCCATCTGAGAGGATGTTTAGCACTGCTGGTGATGTTGTTGACCCACACCATTCCAAGCTAGACCTTCAACACATTGAACAGCTAGTGTTCATTAAGCTAAACTTAACAGTAGTTGGCTACAAATATGATCTGCCTGCATAAAACTGGTGGTACCATACTGCTCTTGATCTACCTAATGTTACGACGGTGTAATGTTACTTTTTTTTGGCTCACCCTTTCTTTTCTCTATCACGTCAAATATTTAATTTAAAGGGCAACTCTCCACTCCCTGGCATATAACTGCAGGACCACCATGAGGCCCCTCTTAAACTAGAAACATTTAAATACTGTATCATGTTTTAGTGCGCTTACTATTGTGTACTTTAGGTTACTAATTATCTGTTGGTAGAAAATGACCCCTTGGCCCACACAGTCTGCCCAGATTGTCCATCCCTGCCTTACTTGTCTCTTCTACAGTCCCTAAAGCAACCCTGCTGCCACCCTGCCTGCTTTCAAATACACCCCATGCTTATCTCACGAATGCGTGAAGCCCCACACTGTTTTCATTGCCAACACTTATGCTGGCAGTCTGTGTCAGGCATCTACTGTGCCATGCCTTCCATGAATAAATATTTCTTCACATCCGTCTTAAACTCCCCCTTCAGCTGCATCACATGCCCTCATTGCCCCTGGTATTTGTGCTCTCTCATATTTGGAAGAGACTCCACTTATGTAAATCACCACAGAATGTTATGCTGGTCCAACTTTAAGCAGAATTGCATGGTGCCAAAAGGCCTCTCACACAGTTTGCAAAGGGTGCTAACAGAAGACATAGACACATGTTTCGTCCTACCAGGACTCATCAGTATGCCTCATCTGTTTGACACCCCAGTGGAATGGACCAGCTACCCTTAAGGCAGTGTGCCTTGGATATATTGTGGTGAACCCATTAAAATAAAAAAAACTATTTAAAAGACAAAGAACCTATGTGTGCAAACACTGAGGCAAAGGTTACCCCAAGGGGCATTTGGCTGGGAAGCCAAGTTTCAAGAAAATACAAAATCACACATGCCTCCACAATGAGAGGCCTTTTGGCACCATGCAATTCTGCTTAAAGTTGGACCAGCATAACATTCTGTGGTGATTTGCATATGCAGCCCATGATGCTTTGCATTGTGGGGGCATGTGTGATTTTGTATTTTCTTGAAACTTGGCTTCCCAACCAAATGCCCCTTGGGGTAACCCTTGCCTCGGAGTTTGTGCACAGAGGTTCTTTGTCTTTTAAATAGTTTTTTTTTTTATTTTAATGGGTTCACCACAATATATCCAAGGCACACTGCCTTAAGGGTAGCTGGTCCATTCCACTGGGGTGTCAAACAGACGAGGCATACTGATGAATCCTGGTAGGACAAAACACGTGTCTATGTCTTCTGTTAGCACCCTTTGCAAACTGTGTGAGAGGCCTTTTGGCACCATGCAATTCTGCTTAAAGTTGGACCAGCATAACATTCTGTAGTGATTTGCATATGCAGCCCATGATGTTTTGCCACTTATGTGCCCTCTTCACCCCATGAGGTACTTGTACAGGTTTCTATCATGGCACATCTCGCTCTCCTCTCTTCCAGGGAGCACATACAATGCACTTACACCAGTGCCATTTTAGATGCCCTAGACAAGATACAAGACGTCACCTCATCTGCAGCCTTTGGTCAATCTATGATGACAGTCTGTCACCTGACCACTGACCAGTGCAGTAGTTTCTTGCCTTTTTTGGGCTGCTGAAAGGCTGTTAGGGGGTGTTCATGGCAGAATTAACTGATGTACTTCAAAAGGGAAGGAAGTGGTGGACTTTAACAGTATTACAATGTCTTATTTAAAAAAAAACACTTATTTGGGTTGAATAATAAATGACGAATATCTGGAGTCTAGATATTCATCTGAATATTCAAATTAAGGTATTTGCATACTCCTAGATATTACCTACTCCATAGCTGGAGTAGGTCTGCATAGGCAGGATATAAGGAAATTGTAGCTACTCCCTATCTGGGGCAGGCTTGCAGAAGCAAGATATTAGGAAATTGTTGCTGCTCCCTATCTGGGGTAGGCCCACTGAGGCAGGATATTAGAAACTTGTTGCAATTCTATCTGGGGTGGGCCTGCTAAGGCAGAGTATTAGGAAATTGTTTCTACTCCCTATCCGGGGTGGACATGCAGAGGCGGGATATTAGGAAATATTTGTTTTATTTTTTTATTTTTTTTATATTTTACCTTTTTATTGAAGAATACAAGAGGAATACACGACAAAACATAATAGAGCATAATGGCACAAAGACATGAAGTATATGACAAATAGCAGTAAAAGCATTAACAACCATATAAAAAGACTCTGGACCCATCTCTCATAAGATTCAAAGTAGCAAACCAATACAGTAGGAACCAGAGAAGTTATCAAAATAACAAAGACACTTAAAGTCCAATGCATTGGTGAAGGCCAGTGAAGGCCAAATGTCCACTAGCTCCAGTGGAACCACTCCAAAGGAAATTTATAATTGTTGTGGCCACACAGGTCTTGAAAGTGCATAAGGGATGTGAGTCCTTGAGTCAATCCTTCCGTATGCAAAATTGGTAATTGCGGGCCCCAATTAGAGGCTCGAAAATCATTGACTAGTATTATACAGGCACAAATGAAAGCATGTACAGAACCAACAGTGTAATATATAAAGAAATAAAACCACAATCAAGTAATCACCTCAAGTTTGAGCCTTTTTTTCTTCCTTTTTTTTTTTTTACCCCAGCCTTACTGCCCTCTTATCCTACTCCCTCGGACTTGGTCAATCCCTAGTGGATCCCACCCACGGTGTCTGCCCCAGAGTACCCAGCCAACTCCTACCTTACTCGTCCTCCTCCCAGAGTGCCTGCACAGTGGAGTCTTGCCCGTGGGTAGGAGATCCCCGGTGGACCAGTCATCATCCAGGATTGAGAGAGTGCTTTTCCGTTTTTCTCCCCTGTTGCTCCCTCTACCCCTGAGGACATCAGCATGCAGGACTGATGTCCAGACAGATGGAGTGCTGATGCATGCCATTGTCAATTGCCCCAAACGTCCTCCCTCCCGGCTCCGTGGAGCGCTGGCCTCCTGGTGCCCGTGCTTCCACCGGCACCAGGGCACAGGCGTGTGCTTGTTGGGTGCTCGAAGCACCCCTAGGATCCCACCCCTGGAGGAGAAGATCATCCTTTGGGACGCTCAATCCTACTCCTCCTTCTCCCCTTTGACCACCGGCAATCCAAGTCCGTTCCCACACCCGGGTCGCCGGCATGGTGCAAAGTGTGGCGTCCACCGCCTCAACCCTCAGCGCCACCAGGCCAGCCTAAGTTTGAGCCTTTTTAATGTAAAGGGAGAAGTCATTGTCTCCAAACTAACAGCAGCCTAAAAGGATAATAGGAAATAGTTGCTACTCCCTAAATGGGGTAGGTCCACTGAGGCAGGATATTAGTAACTTGTTGCTACTCCCTATCTGGGGTAGGCCTGCTGATTCAGGATAGTAGGAAATTGTTGCCACTCCCCATCTGGGGTAGGCCTGCTGAGGCAGGATATTAGGAAATTGTTGCCACTTCCTGTCTGGGGTAGGCCTGCTGAGGAAGGATATTAGGAAATTGTAGCTACTCCCTATCTGGGATAGGCTTGCTAAGGCAGGATATTAGGAAATTGTAGTTACTCCCTATCTGGGGTAGGCCTGCTGAGGCAAAATATTAGAAAACTGTAGCTACTCCCTATCTGGGATAGACCTGCTGAGGCAGGATATTAGAAAATTGTAGATACTCCCTGTCTGTGGTAGGCCCGCTGAGGCAGGATATTAGGAAATTAGTGTTACTCCCTATCTGGGGTAGGCCTGCTAAGGTAGGATATTAGGAAATTGTTGCTGCTTCCTATCTGGGGTAGGCTTGCTGAGAAAAGATATTAGGAAATTGTAGTTACTTCCTATCTGGGATAGGCCTGCTGATTCAGGATATTAGGAAATTGTTGCCACTCCCCATCTGGGGTAGGCCTGCTGAGGCAGAATATTAGGAAATTGTAGCTACTCCCTATCTGGGGTAGGCCTGCTGAGGCAAGATATTAGGACATTTTTGCTACTCTGGTTCCATGTGATAACGGCAATCGCGGAATAGCGATTGCCGTTTGGGTAAGTCTACATCGTAGAAAATGAATTTTGGTGATGTAGACTCATAACAAACAACAAGAGACTCCAAGATTTGGTTTCTTGCATTTATGTGAGGCGGTGCCCCACACCCCACAAGGTTCTCAACTCGGGGGTGCATGTTGAGAGTGCAAAAGCAAAAAAAAAACAATTCCAAAACCACAAGTGCATCCAGAACCGGACCCGGCACCCTCCCAACCTCAGCCTGCCACCAATCCACCACACCACACAGCCAGCTCAGCAGCCCACCGCCGCACTACAACCCTCCCTTCCCTTCCTCCCATCACACAGCTTGGTCCCTTCCCAACCCCTGTGTGCGTGTATACATAGCAATATCCCGTTGTTATATTTGTTGAACCCCCTATCCAGTTGTCCCTCCTCCGCCAGGTAGCCCTGTGCACAGATGCTGTGATTGAGTCACCCTTTTTGAAAGCGCTCAATCACGGTTGCCTTGTACACGATATACCTGCTACTCCCTATCTGGGGTAGGTCTGCAGAGGCAGGATATTAGGAAATAGTTGTTACTTCCTATATGGGGTAGGCCTGCCAAGGCCAGATATTAGGAAAATGTAGTTATTCTCTATCTGGTGGGCCTGCTGAAGCCAGATATTAGCAAATTGTTGCTACTCCCTATCTGGGTTAGGCCTGCAGAGGCAGAATACTAAGGGACTGAAACTATTCTGTTTCCGGGGTAGAATTGCAGTGACAGGTAAATCAAAGAATTATTATCTATAGGATTGCACTCAGAGGACAGAGAATGAGTTGATTGAAACTACTCCCTAGCTAGGATAGACCTGCGGACACAGGGACACTAGAGGACAGTAGCTACCTCTACCTAGGATAAACCTGCCAAGGCAGGTTAACTAGTATAACTGCTCCCTAGCTAGGGAAGGAAGGTGATGGGAATATAGAGGGCTATTTCCTACCTAGGGAAAGGTAAGAGGACAGCATAGGGATACCACTATGCATATCAAGGGTTAGATCCATGACGCAGTTCGAGAAGGAGGAGGAGGTAATATGTACAGACAGCAAGAGGGAGGGGCCAGGATGGTGTGCTGTAGGGATTGTGGGGTAGCAGCATTGCTGTGGACAATATGGGAGACAGGGGGTTGCTCACTGTGCACGAGGATAAGTTTCTTGATGGCTGAAGTACAGATGCTAAGGAGGGAGGTGGGAATACCGGTGTAGCCCTGATAAGGAACTCTGCTCCTTATGTAGGCCAACGAGACACATTTAGAATCCCCAAAAGGGTTAATTCCCTGGCATCTCAGTGGGCTGGGGCAGATGGACTGCTCCAGCCCTCTGAGGGGAGGTGGCAGCTTACTGTAGCTGTGAGAGCTGCAGGAAGTTGCCTCACTCTGGGAAGGTGTACAACAGGCATAGATGCCTGCTCCCTGTGATCAGGGCCTGCCTTAAGGATAGGAAAACTAGGTAGCTACTTAGGCTGACCATCAATAGGGGGCACACAAAAAAATACACAGTTCCGTTCCTTTTTGAAAAGAAAAATATATTTTTTTTAAATTTGTGTGAGTGCAGGCAAAGCAAATTCCCTCTGTGCCCTCCTGCGACAGCAAGCAGAGCAGACAGTGAGAGGCTGAGTGCAGATGCAGTAGAAGCAGTTGGCAGCAGGCCACAGCAGTTTTAGCGGCAGCAGTGAGGGAGAATGAGCATGGTCCAACAGGAGAGTTAAGGCGGCAGGGCCATCATCAGCTCTCACCTTTGGCATTCACTGTGCTGGGGCCAGGCTCTGGAATGGGACTTGGGAGTCATAAATTAAACTACTATTGAGGCCACCAGTCAGGATATTTGGGTCAGAGAGAGAGAGAACAAAAGCAACAGGAACAAGAGGATTAAGAGAGCTCGGCAGCGGACTTAGAGGAAGGAGACCGAGAGGAGAGTTGGGATTCTGGGTGACTGGGTGGGCTAGAGAGAGAGAGAGAGAGAGAGAGAGCAGAAAGAACCGGATCCAGTGGTATGGATGTGGACTGGTCTGCAAGGCAGCAGCAACTTAAGACGAGTCGACTAACAAGATCAGTGATGATTCTGAGACAGCCAGTTCGCTGAGCTCAAAAAAACTGCTGACATTTTGTTTCTTGTTCCTGGACCCCCTGCCCCACTTCTGACTTCCCCTGGTTTCCCCACCCCACATTTTGCTCTATGTCATTGACTGCTAGAATGAGATAATGGACTTAGTCTAAAAGACTGGCGATGGAGAGGGAATAAATGTTGTGGGCTGGCCTGTTCAGAATTACATTTGAGTTTCTTTGTATCACTGTTCTGTATGATACAGCACTGTGATACAAAAGAAACTCAAATGTAATTTCAAACAGGCCAGCCCAACCAGATCATTCGTTCCCTCTCAGTCTCCAGTCTTTTACTGTAAGTCCCATAGCTCTTCTAGCAGACAATGGCATACAGTGCCCCTGTTTAGTACCACTACACACATCAAGATAAACCACTGTTAACAGAGTTAGGAAATGAACTGCTTTTATAAATGAAACATTTTTTTTTTGGTGGGGGTGAAGATTCAAAAAAAATCATTTCCTGAGGGGGCATTTGCAAGCTCGCTTAGGGACACCACATACTGGCCCTCCCTGTGCTGAACCTCTGTTCCTGTGTGTAAAGCCCAGAATCCTCTTGCTGTTATTCTGGTGGCTGCCATTGGCAAGGACCACAAGAGGGAGGAGTCTCCTATATAGTTCATCAAGTCAGAAGCTGAGAGAAGATATGAAGAATTCAGAAATAGTAATGGAAATTGCAGAAAGAGAAATGGATATAGAACTGTTTATTATCAAGATTGCACAGTGCACCCAATGTTGCCCTCCCTCCCAGTACCAGGCAGGAGGGATTGAAAGGATACTCCTACAACATCAGTTCAGTCTGAGACTCTCTTCCCATGCTGGTTAAGAAAGACTTGGGAGAAGGTGAGGGGTGGCACTCGTGGCAGCCTCGGATCTGCAGGGGTTGTCTGCCTCTCCTTGCCCCTAAATTATGATGCCTTCACATGGGGACAAAGCTTGAAAAAGTACCAATTTTTTTTCTATTCTTTGTTAACCAGGTAAGGTCCCCTAGGCACAAGTGCCTGTTTTCAGGGGCATCCTGGGAGCTTTCAGGTGGTTAAGTCACTTGCTCAGAGTCGCACAGTATGCAAGTGGAGGTTGTGGGTATGAAACCCAGGTCTGCTAAATGTACCAAGCTCATTCACAGCTCGTTACTCTGACCTCTAGGCTATACTGCCAGCAACCACCAATGTGGATCTGGGTTCTTTTTCTATGGGATCAGTTCTTGGGGGAGAGTGGAAGATACCACTTGTGGCACCCACATTCCCCAAGGAGTGCACGCCTCTCCTAGCTGAGTGTGAAGATGTGGGATAAAACAGACACAACAAACCAGATGTCAG
Source organism: Neoceratodus forsteri (assembly GCA_016271365.2). Classification (NCBI taxonomy): domain Eukaryota; kingdom Metazoa; phylum Chordata; order Ceratodontiformes; family Ceratodontidae; genus Neoceratodus; species Neoceratodus forsteri. The sequence continues at coordinate 108,838,426 of CM028129.1, forward strand.
GTGCATAAAAACACAAATGTGCATTATTTTATTCAAATCAGAAAATAAGTAAAATAATAAACATACAGAAAACAAAAGTTTATTCAATGTCCAGTATCCAGCAAACTTTCTAATTTTGAAAATCCCTGAGGCTTAGCTTCAGCCTTTGCAAATAGAACAGTGTGGAAACAAGCACACATTTCTGAGGTCCTCCTCACTTGGTAGTCAGTATTCAACTGATTACCCTATCTGTCTTTGTTACTGCAAGTGATGGGTTTTTATACCTTTCATGGATGACATCACTGTCATGTGATCCACCCCTTTTTGCTAAAACCAGTATAAACCTCTTATTCTCAGAAGTTCACCATTAAACAGTAAAGACATACATGTTCATACATGTTAACTTTTCTAGCCTAGACTCAATTTCTCTTTTTTTGGCTAAGGGGGGTTTATGTTAAGGGGGGGGGTTATGTTAACATTTTGTTTAATCTCAAAGGATAGTTTTAATAAGATAGTAAGTTCATGAGGGTTCCACTGGGTTTTGTAAGGGGAATGGGAGAACGAGGGTGCTCGCCTCTTCTCCCTTCTCCTGCCAACCCTTGGAACTCATAATATCTTTTTATTTTTTTTTCCATTAAATTGTTAAATGTGACACCCTAAAATAAAAAAACATACAGCAAACATATTTCATTTTCATTCCCAGCATGAGCAGCCATCCCACAGAAATAAAGAGCAAAAGGAATGGGGGTCCCCGGACACTCCACACATGGGCATCCACCCCAGACAAGGCTCACTCTGTCACACTGAGTACATTATGTAGGGTAACAGTCATCATGGGTACCAGTATTTGGTCTGCATTGAAAGCTTGTGGAGCAAAGTGAATCTAAGGGTGTGGGGTCTCTACCTTGAATGCCCATAGGTGGGGGCAGGTAGAGGGAAACTGGTACCAGGTTTAGGAGAAGTCTCGGTCTGTCTATTCCCTGGGTAGCTCTAAGGACTGAAATACCCCACTGCTGCTGAAGAAGGACTGTGCAGTGTGAAGTCTGATGCTCAGAGCAGGTAAACAGTTAATGGTGCCAGTAGTAAAATGTAAGAGGAGAAATGTATCCTTAATATATGAGACAAAGAACCTCTGTGCACAAACACTGAGGCAAGGGTTACCCCAAAGGGCATTTGGCTGGGAAGCCAAGTTTCAAGAAAATACAAAATCACACATGCCCCCACAATGCAAAGCATCATGGGCTGCATATGCAAATCACCACAGAATGTTATGCTGGTCCAACTTTAAGCAGAATTGCATGGTGCCGAAAGGCCTCTCACACAGTTTGCAAAGGGTGCTGTTAGCACCCTTTGCAAGCATATGACTTCATTTCATCAATTCTGCCATGGTCCCAACTGTGTTATGCAACCATGATGCCCCGTGTGATGAATGTATTTTAATATGATTCTCATCATGGGTCTGGGCTGCAGGGGCCCTAGCAGCTGTGTGCAGTCCAGATTTAGTTGCCAATAAGAGAGAACACGTATTTCTACCTGTGAAGATTAATTGCAAAGCTATACCTGTGTGCCCCACTATTGATGGCACAACCCCTGTAATTTGGAGAAACTGACATTTCAAACAGAACAATGCCTTTACCTTCACCCTTTAATGACTGGGGTCCAGTGATTGCTTATGGACAGTGAGTGTTAGTGACAGTGAGTGACTGCAGCCTGCCCCATGGAGGAGCCTACGTGCACATGAGCTTCTATTTAATAAAAAAGTCTGGCCAGAGCCGATAGGGCTGCAGCTCAGGAATCTGAGATAAAAATATTGTAAATTACCAAAGTTACAAGCTTGTATTTGCAAAATGTAACATAGGCTTATAACTTTGTAGTTTTTTTTATATATTTTTACACCAAATTTCCAACATAGCCTTCCTATGACACCATCTCATGAAGAAGGGCAGAGAAAATTTTCAGCTCCTGCCCGAAAAGTGTTTTCACCCAGGGACCACAAAATCACCTTTCGAGATGTAAAAAAAAAACATTTTGGACAGGATTTCAAAAATGACAGCTATCACATTCATGAGGTCCTGTAAAGATATGGCTATGCTGTAAATTTGGGGTAAAAATTTTGAAAAGTATCACAGTTACAAGCCTGCATTCACAAAATTCAGCATAGGCTCATAACGTCATTGTTTTTCAATACTGACACACCAAATTTTCAACATAGCCTTCTTATGACCCCACGTCATGAACAAGGGCAGAGAAAATGTTCAACTACTGCCCAAAAGGTGATTTCACACAAGGATCATGAAATCACCTTTTGGGACACATCTAATAACACTGCCATTGTTCATAAGGTGGGGTCCCAAAGAAGGCATGTTGAAAATTTGGGCCAAAAATATGTAAAAATGTCCAATTATGGCACTAAGTTTAAAACTCCATTCAAATACACTAAACTGCATAACTGTGTCTTCAGGTCACAGTCCAGCTCTGAAGAGTAAAGACATGTCTGTGGTCCAGAGAGGATTATGGTGTTGGACCCTGATGCGTAAGTAAGGGCTTGGGGGGTAACAGCTGCAAAAGACATCAATTGACTTTTTTTTTACAGGAAAAGAAAATCAGTGCTGAGGATCCCAGATCATGACACTGGGAGGATTGGGCACCCACACTGTCACAGTTATGTTTCTGGGGGTGGTGGGTGCTGAAAGGGAGGGAGGTGAAGTGGAGGGAAATTTTTATAAATAAATAAACTAGGTGGTTGCATGGAACACTGACCACTCCGCCATAACCAAGATGACTGTTGCATGCTACTGTGCATGTGTGACTGCTAGTACATGTGCAGTATTGTGCAGTGGCCATCTTGGACATGGCAGAGTATGTCGTGTTCTGCCATGACCGCCAGCACTGTAAAATCGCGCAGTGCTGCATCAATAAGGACAACATGGGTGGACTGCTTCATGGACACGGAGGCGACTATGATGCAAGTCCATCATGCTGTTCATTCGAAAAAAATGCACAATCCTTTTTCTCATAGCAAGAGGTCTGCAGAGCTCTACATTCTGCAGCCCTAAAAAGGATCCTGGGAGAGTGAAGCTAGCAGTCCTGCTGGTAGCTGCATTTCTGGTGAGCTCCTGCATCTGAGCTTTAATTTTCTTATTTTAAAACACTAAAAATCAATAGTTTTACTCCTGAACATTCTCCAGTTCTTTAGAGTTTGACAAAGAGACTTGGCTGATACCAAATCAAACACCATGGATTACCCAAAAATAAACAGGACTTCTTCCATTCAAGAGATGGTCCATCCAAGCAGCTAGATGTCTCGGATACAGCTCAACACATGGCACAATGACTGGCACTACCCTCAACTCACGCAACATTCCACAGACAGCTTGACAAAGTCCTTTCAGAAAATGAAAGCCACTTGCAACAGCCACCACAGTCATAAAGGAACAAGCCGTGGTAAAAACGAAGACTGAACATCTAGAAAACATAATTAATTCAACAAATGTTAGGGTAGTTGGACTGCCTGAGGAATAAAAAGGGAGGACTTAAATGTATTTTGTATTGATGAATGTTGGAGGCAATCGGCTTTGGGTAGAATACAATCATTAAGGCATACCGAATCAATGCAAGGCAGACCAGGGATGCTAATGGGGGTCCACGTACCCTACTCTTTACCACTGCCCCTTCTATGGAATGGAATGCGATTCTGAGGGCTGCAAAAAGAAAAGGGTCCATCCAGTGGGGGGATGAAGAGGTCATGCTTTTTCCTAATCTTGTTTACACTACATGGGCCAGAAGGAAGGCCTTTGATGGCGTGAAGCAGTGTTTTCGGGAGACTGAAATCCCCTACACCTTATTATTCCTTGCACACCTCCACTTTAATGTTGGTACCAGAAAGTATGCATTCAGCAATCTGAAGAAAGCAGGGTTATACATCCAATGGATGGAAAATCAGCACTGAGCCCAGAGCAAGGGGAGAGAGAGAAAAGTATCAGAGGGTAAGGACTAAACCTGGCACAGGTTGGCATCACTTGTTTCTTTTGTTGCAGAGGTTCTCTTAATCTTTGATCTCACCTGTGAACTACTCTGGGTTGTTTCTACAGCTTTATGAACAACAGACACTGGCGAACTGGGACCAGGGAGGTACCTTCAAGTAAACTGTGCTAGCATATGAACTATTAGTGGACCGGTTACACTAATGTTGTGTTCTGAGTTTGTTTTATACAATTATACTAAGCCCACAGATAGGAACACGTTGTTGCTATCCAGTAGTTTTCATCCTAGACATGTTCCAGACAACATCCCAAAGGGACCTTTAATTAGAACACTGAGGAATTGCACAAAAAAGTAAGATTTTGATTCAAATGTCAAAGGACAGATACTAAGGTTCAAACAAAGGGAATATAATAGGGCTGTAATAAAGTCATTTTAGAAGTGAAACAAATGTCTAGGGACACAACTAGCTCACAGAAATAGAAATAAATGTTGCCCTTACATACATGCTACCAATGTTTTTCAAAATCCAGTGACACATCAGACATTTAAAATAAAAGATCTGATTTTATGTAATACTCCAGCAGTAGTATACATGTTGGCGTGTTCTTGTGGATTTTTTTATATTGGTAGAACAGTTAGGGAATTTACAGTTAGGATTAGTGAACAGGTTAGGGCATTAGAAAAACATATGTCCTATGCTATTGTCCAACATCTGAGTAATTGCAAAACTCTCAACATCAGACATGATATCAAATTCATTGGCTTGGAAAAAGTGAGTACAGGACCTAGAGAAGGAAATATAAAACAAATAATTGGACAAAGGGAGAGTTATTGGATTTTTGTCCTGAATTTCCATGAAGGATTGGGTCTTAATGACAACAGAGACCTAGCAGCATTCCTTTAAAATAAAGGGAACAATACTGGATATTATAGCAATTTGTTTGTCTTTGCACACTGTGTATTTGGTTTGCAGAATAACACTGTCTGGTTACGCAGATACACACAGATACAATGAGCTCGTTTGTAACTAAGAGGATTTTCCACATTTACAAATTTTTGTGGGAATTACTGATATAATCATCTCTTTCCTAATACTTAGCTTTGGAGCCTAGTTCTTTCAATTGTGTAGTTTGATTTTAAGGATATACTATGGTATCCCTAAACTCAGTAACCTGAGTCTCGGGATACCAACCCCACTGGCCTGAAATGCAGCCTGCCAAATCAATCAGATGCTCGAAAATACAATTTCGGGCATCTGATTGAAAAAAATCACAAGGTATAGTGGGGGGGCTTTGCCCCCGAACCCCCACACCCTCCATAACTAAAATATCTAACTCCAATGGAGAGTGAACCTTGGAGTTAGAAATAAAATGGTTACAGGGGTAGGAGCGGTAAAACAAATCTCACCTGCAGCGCGGATAGAGCCCGCGCCTATACAGCATGCTGGCCGAGCTGCCATGGTGTAGTCCACAACACCAGTGGGGCAGCTCAGCAAGCCTTTTGATTCTCCATGGCTTTCAATCCTAGGAACAAGGGTAACATAGCAAGCCGTCACATCCACTACCTTACCCCTGTCAAAGTCCCCCGGGATTCTTTATGTCGGGATGCTCACTGTCATGATACTGAACCTGTCGGGCAATACTGCCCAGGCAGGTCAGTGTTGAGATAGTGAGCCTAGGCATTGCATAACGATACCGATTTTAAGTATGTGCCTCAGGTGCCATTACTAATAAATACATGGAACTGAAGTGTAACAGTGGGTTACATCGTCGATTGATGCAGCAAGCAGACAAATTAGAGTTTTACATCATCTATTGGTCAGTGGTTTATTTGTATGTAAATGCATAATATAAATTTACTAGTATGCTGATTGCATAATAGACTCTGTCTGATTTTAATTACCTACACCTATACGTTGTATCAATGAGCACTGATTTATGTACTTCAGCACGTGTTTTAATGCATATATAAATGTGTGCAGTTTGTAGCCAATTATCTCTGATGAAGCCTAGGCAACACTAGGCAAATGATGTGAAGTCACATTTATTGCACTTCTGCACTTTTCTGGTAAATAAAATTGAATATATTTTAGTCCTGACTGAGTACTTATTTTGTTTGGGATTGTTTATGCAATTATCCACCCAATCACTACTCCCTCTTTGGATTCTTGGCCCCAAAGTGCATCACTTTCACTTCTTTGCATTAAAACTCAATTGCCACCTTGCCGATCACTCCTCCAGTCTGGCAAAGTCACCCTGTAGCTCCTGCCACCTCTCAATGTCATCCACAACTGCCCCTATCTTGGTGTCATCTGTGAACAAACTGATACTGTTTTCAACCCCGTGTGTGATATCCGACATGAAAAGGCCAAATACTGGCCCTAGTACAGAGCCCAGCAGCACATCACTGGTCACTGGTCTTGGAGATAACAGTCCCCCCCCACACAACCACCCCTTGCTGTCTACCCTGCAGCCAGTTTGTGATCCAGTTAGCCATCTTAGCCCCCACCCCAACATACTTTAGCTTCACCCCAGCCACTCGTAAGGGACTGAATCAAAGGTCTTGCTGAAATCCAAATACAGGACATCCACTGCATGACCCCTGTCCAGCTCCCTTGTTACCCAGTTATAGTATTCTATTAGGCTGGTCTGGCATGATCTCCCAGAGATGAACCCATGCTGCTGCCCATCGTGGAGTTCATTGACTTCCAGGAAGGTTACCAGTCTCTCTTTCAAGATTGCTTCCAAAAGTTTACCCACTATGGAAGTGAGACTGACAGGCCGGTAATTACCTGGCTCATCCTTTGGGCCACTCTTGTGAATAGCCACCACATAAGCCAACCTCCAATTCTGCGGCACACACCCCATGTCCAGGGAGGAATTGAACAGGTTAGCTAGTGGCCTAGCCAACACCTCTGCACTCTCCCTTGAGACCCTAGGGTGAATGCCATCTTGACCTGGTGCCTTATGCACCCTAAGTGCCTTCAGACCATCCAATACCCGGATTTCCAGAATCATCCCATCAGTCAGTCACCTCTTTCTCCCCCAATCCCCACCCTTTCAGTCCACAGAGGTAGCATACAGTCTACTTCTTTTGTGAACACAGAGCAGAAGTACTCATTCAGTCCTTTTGCTTGTTTTGCCTCCTTCTCCACCCACCCCACCCTTCTTGATCTGGATTATCCAGTTCCTGCGGTTCTGTTTCTTCTTACGTATCTATAGAATTCCTTCTCCCCCCCCCACCCCGATACCCTGGGCCAGTCTCAGCTCTCTGGAGGCCTTGGCCTCTCCTACTGACTTGGTTACCTCCTTGGACCTCTTTGCGTACAACTCTCTGTCCTCCTCCCTCCTGGTTCTTTTAAGTCTCCTAAAAGTCACTCTCTTAGCCCTCACCCCCTCCAACACTTTCCTGGTCATTCAGCATGGCTTGTTAGCCCTGGTCCTCTTACTCAGAGTCCTGGTGCAAGCTTCAGTAGGCTCCCTCAGCCCAAACATTATGATATCCCACTTCTGTTGTGCATCCATCTCTGACCTAATTCCCTCTAGGCGCCCCTTCAGTATCTTCCTCATCCTCTGAAAGTCCGCCCATCTGAAATCCACCACCCTTGTTGCAGGCCCCACAGCCTCTCTGCTCATGCTGAGCATGAACCACACCGAATGGTAGCGGTCACTCCCAGCAAGAGGGTCCTCTACCCACAGCTCCCTGACCACCTCCCCATTTGATAGTGCCAGATCTAGTGTTTTACCTAGCCAGGTTGGCTCGCCGACCATCTGCACCAGATGACTATCTTGAATGCCTCCAGAATTACCTGTTCCCTGACACTGGAGGTGGCTTGGTTTCCCCAATCCACCCAATGTAGACTGTGGTCCCCGATAATCACCACAGTCCCTTTACTACATAGCCATTGAATCTGTTCCGTCAACTCCCTATTCAACTCCTGGGACTGCCCTGGTGGCCTATACACCTCCCATAGCCTCAGTTTCCTACTCCTAGGATCCAGGAACTGCATCCAAAGTTCCTTCATCCTCCCCCCTTCCCCTCATCCCCTGTGCATCTAATCCCATCTTTTACATAAATTGACACTTCCACCCCTTCCCCACCCCTCTGTCTTTCCTATAAACCTGTACCCAGGTATCACCAGATACCAATCCTGGTGTTGCTTGGCCCACGTTTCCATGATGGTCACAACATCTACCATCCCAATATTTAAGAGAGCCTGTAGCTCAGCCACTTTGTTACCCAGGCTCCTCACATTCAGAAGACCCACCCTCCACCCAGTTCCCACCTTCTCCCAGCTCCATGCCCACTCTACGTGACCCATCCTCCGCGGTCCACCCTTGTTACCAACACTGCTGTCTTGGGGTAGATCAGCTCATGCAGCTCAACAGCCTAGCAGCATGCATGCTAGTTGTGCATCCACCTCCCCCCTTCCTAGTTTAAAAGGCCCTTGGAAGCTATGTATTCCTCCAGCTTCCTCTTTAAGACCCCCTGCCTGGCCCTACTCAAGAGCAATCTGTCAGTTGCATATATATTTCTACTGACCCATGTGTTCCCCCAATTTCCCAACAGCCCATACCCATGAGAGTGACAGCAGCCACCCAGCCATGAGTTGAATGCCATGATCCTGTCCTTCCTTGCCCTGCTCTCCCTGGGTACCATTAGCACTTCCAAGAAGGTCACTGAACTCCCAAACTCCATGCACAACCTCCATAATTCCTCAAATCTCTCCTTAACCAGCTCCACCTGACTTTCTCCCAGGTCGTTGATGCCTACATGCACCACCACGTGAATTTTTCCCTCCCCTAACACATCAAGCAAAGACCCCACCTTATCCATTGTCATGCTCAGTTCGGATTACACCCATATCCGACTGGGCGTTCACCACCCTAGCCCTTTAGAATATAGTGCCCTGTCACTAGCACTCCGCCACCCTCTTCCTCACCTTTTGCCTGTAGCTGCCTACAGTCTCTGTCCCTCCCCAGAGCATCTGCCTTTTCCTGCCCACCAGCACCCTCCCCCCACATGCCTGCCACCCCTCTCCTTGTGGGCAATGCACCATCTATGATATCCCCCACCTTGCCAAGTGCCAAGCCATTAAGCCCTTGACTGCATCCCCTCCCCGCTTCCCCTGGCCTGCCTCTTCTCTCCTGCCCTTACCTGTTGTACTAACACCCCCCTCCCCATGTGGGCTGTTGTTCCCTGCATACTCCCAACCCTCACTGCTGCCTGCCCTGATCCTGAGAGCCCCACCATCCTCCCCGTTACTGACGCTAGCACCATGTATCTATTGCTTACTCCTAGCCCCCCCCCCACTACTGGCATTGTTTCTGTTGCTACCCAGATACAGCCCCACATTATAGTAAGGGTTCCAACTCTCCTCCCCACCCACTCTAGTCCCCACAAGTTCAGAATCCCTGTTCACCCGAGGGGGTACCCAACCTACTCTAGCTCTACCCCTCTCTTCTCTTCACCTCACCTCCCCGCCACCTGTTTGACCTCTGCCTCCAGTGCACTCAGCCTGCGGCAAATAAGACATTCCCATAGCTTCCTCGATGTACCCATCCAGAAGGTCGCCCCACAGCCATTGCAGCTCACTAGCCTGCCCCCCTGCCCTCTACACCAGCCCCCCCTTCTCCTGCAGCCAACCTCATCTCTCATGCCACTGTTCCCTGTCCTGCCGTCCCAAACATCACAGACCCCTTGTCAGTTCCACTGCCCCCATACCACCCCACTTCTCGTCCACATAAATCCCGCAGTATGTGGTGTAGCTGAACCCCCCCCCCCAGCCTACCTCAGGTGCTCCTGTCTTAGTACCTTGGTTTGTTAGGTATGGTCAATGATCATCAGTTAAAGACAACCCCTTGCCCAAAACAGTTATGTACAACCCATAGAACAATGCCCATAAGATCTCACAACCCCAGCCAATGCACCTGCATCAACACCCTCCAATCCTCAATCCCACCCAAACAGCAATGACCAGTGTCACAGTGTATTACCCCATCCCACCCAGTGCAGTTACAATCAGCCCACAATCAGAGTATTACCCCATCCCTACCAATTCAGTTGCAATCAGCCCACAGAAATTAAAGCCTCAGATAGTAAAACCCCTCAAAACATAAAGAACAACTCAGCTGGCACTTTGTGATTATACAACAGGCAAGTTAAATCCTGGCTTGTGATTGGCTAGCTATCAGGATTTACAACGTGTACATCCTGATAGTACCCCATGGGAAAAAGTGCTAACCAGTCTCATCTTATGTCCACTAAGTATCACTTAGACCCCTCCAACATCAAAACTGCTCCCCGCTATACCAGACCCCGTACCTCAGATTTCTTCTTAAACACCCGCTCCCAATACCAGTCTGTAGCAAGCGCACACCAAAAACAAAAGTTGTCTATAAACTCTCCTGAATCAGACACCACTACACCACATCAACAGCTTCAACTCACTCTAGTAACACAAGCAAACTTTTTTTAGTCTTGCTACCATGTCTTCTTCTATCCTAAATACACCTAAAATGCAGCTGCAGTACCTAATCTGTCACTCGCAGCTCCAATTCGGCTTCCTCTCCTGTCCCAACTCATCACATCACAAAAAAAAAATAAAACACTATGCCATTCTTTTGTTTTTCCGTACTCTGTCCTCATTTTCCATCTCCCGAAGAGGCACAGTCCCAGGATTTCAAAAAGCGTGACCGGAAGTAAGAATGTAGACCGCAGCTGCACAGTCTTCAAAAGTGTGGACACTACTGCTCGGCACCTCGAACCCTCTCCATTCTTTGACGCAGGCGATAACTGCAATGAAAAAGCATATCTTTTTGTTTTCCAGCCCAGAATCTAAACAGGGCCATGGAATGAGAGTTCAGGAAGTCCAGGTTTCCGCACAATGCGCATAAACGGAGCCGGTGCTCCACAATGGTAATGGGAGTTGGTTTCTCCTTAAGTCACAGAACCGTCAGCTTCTGCAATGTAAACGGTGCCTGAATTCATGCATAAACTCTGCCTTTCAAGCATCAGAAAACCATCAGGTATGTCCAAGAAATTAAAAACAGCACAGTATATATTTTAGTCTCAGGCCTCACCCTCACAGCATTACATGCCGCCAACAGTCACACTGCATCTCCCCATTTTTACACCTCAAACTCCCACCAGCTCACCTCAACCACATTCTGTACACTACCTCTTACCAAAAAAAACACTTATGCGTGTGTGTGTGTGTGGGGGGAGGGGGACTCAAAGTCTTCTCAATAGTCTCCCTAGCAATTGGGAACTACTTTTTGACCCAAACAGTATACTACAGCCTGCAGCTTAGCAGCACTAAATTTTTTCCACCCCACTAAGAAATTAATCATTTAAAAAACAAACTTTTCTGATTCAATCTTCACAATTCCCAATTGTATAATAGCAATATCCCACTCGAGACTGTGAGTGATACCAGGATTTTCCCACTTCTGATGTGTTGTTGTGTGAATGAGTCCGCTAGTACTGTATATGCCCGCCAACAAGGGGGTTCCCTTATGTGTCTGTTCTCCTTTTTCTGTATGTTATTCTTGTATGTGCACTGTTGTTTGTCCTACATGGATTAGCCACCCATGTATTTTTTTTGTTGGGGTTGTGTCCTTGCCCCCCCCATCTTGGTACACCTGACAGGTTAGAAGGTATTGGGAAAATCCCTTTATAAAACCGGGGGCTTAAGAGCTTTGAATAAAGTATGTGGTAGTTAAAACACCCTCAGTATCTGTGAAAAACAAATTGCTGTGCTTCTGGTTGAAAGCTAGCTGTTTTAATACGCTCCTGTTTAACTGTGGCATTTTCTTCACGGATGTGCGCTATAGAGCAATAATGCAACAGTGCAATAATGCAATTGCACAATAGCAGGAGCTGCACGACAGAAAAGAATTAAGCTCACCTTAAACAGCCTACAAGTACCTTTGTGTGGTACCCTCTGCAACTAATGCGCTTATAGAGCTGGCCGGCCATAGAAGAGCCATATTTATGTTCAGGCTGTTGGTGGGAGGGACAATTAGAGTGTTTACCCCTGAAATTATCTACAATAATGAAATAAAATGAGATTTACTGCACTGTAAAGCAGAATTTGAATGAGATTGAACTAATACAATGAAGTTAAACAAATAATAAAGTTATTAAACAAAGTTTTAATCATGTTATGTAACCTCAGTTGATTGACAGCTGATTTGAGCCAATCCAGAACATGTCTCAGGGTATATCTGTGGATGTTTAACTCTGTGTAGTCAGATGCAGTTGGAGTGCTGAAGCAGCAGCACCCAGAGGAACTAGTGCTTACTAGTTGTTTTGTTTTCCTGAAGTGACAGTTAACGCTGAAATTAAGTTATTTAATTTCTTGCTTGATTTGTTTATTTTATTTTATTATTTTGATGAAACAAGTCTGCTTATTTTTGTTCCTGTGTAATAAAAGAAGTTATTTTTGCAAAACTACAACTTGGCTTATGTGTCCATCTGTACCCACTTGGAGATTTTGACATGTTAGTAACTCGGCTGTGCCTCGTGACCGAACAACACTCCAGGCGTGGGTAAATCCTGGCATCATCCACAGCCTCTCACGGTATATTGCTTAAATTAACCCCTGGGCTCCGAGCCCTTAGCAGTTTCTTCCATTTAGATAGCACAGTACCTTGCTTATGTATCGCTCCCCAGTCTCCAGTGACTGATGTTCAGGTTCTGGACCTTTAATACAATCGTGCTTGCAGACTTGACAGTCAGATCAAAGATCAAGTGAGCCCTGGTGACACCCCTTCAGGGAATTCCACCCTCTGCTCCTCTCCTTATTGGCTCTTCCCTAGTAGGGGCGGATTTGTAGTCCATTTAATACTGTTGGTGGCATGGGGTGAAGGAGATCCAAGCTGGGAGCCGTCTGATCCACCCATTTGCTCCCCAGCTCATCATGCTGCTGTTCTGATACTCTGGACAGCCGCCGATATGGCCCTGTTCATCCCGCTGATTGCCGATCACCTCCGGTGGCCCCGCCACTTGCAGCTGGTCTCCTGGTGTGGTGACAGGCTCAGGATGTTCGCCACTAATGCAACGCTGGAAAGGTAGATGAATTGCAGGTTTCTGGTAGCGCAGCTGGGCCTAGGCTATTTGTAGCCCAGATGCAGTTTAAAAGCTCCCGCCTCTTTCCCTGATTGGTGCAATCTGCAAGTAGGGAGCTTCCTGCTCCACCGATTGTCCTCCCAGCTCATCCTGCCACTGCTCTGATGCTCTGGACAGTCACCAATGTGGTCCTGCTGATCCCGCCAACTGCTGGTTACTTCCCATGGCCCCCACTGCTTGCAGCTGGTCTCAAGGTGTAGCTGCGGAGTCGGGATGTTCACTGCTGATGCGCCACTGGGCAGGTAGATGAATTGCAGCGTCATGTGTCATAGTATCATCAGCTAGACATCCTAGAGGGAACTCAGACACAGGTGGTGCCAGAATATCCAGCAAATCTTCAGAAGTGGCAGTTTGTCTTCACCGGATTCGGTAGGTCAGGGAACTAATCACAAAGTAGCTTGGATGGTCTCTATCACCTCATCAGTGCAGGCATTGCCTTGGTACATCTGTGAAAGAAGAGTCCATCTCGTCAAATTACTGCCAGTCCTAAGGCAATTCCCTATAGTCCAGATTAGTGCACATTCTTACCTTGACAGTTTTAATACTTTACAGTGATTCTACAACAAGTGTGTTTGCTCTGGGCAAACACTAATATAGGCTGTTTTCAATAAAGCTCAGTGAAGTTCCTGAAAAGGGACTAAGCTATATGGATGTTTCCTGAGACATTATAAAGGATCTTGTAGACAGGTGGGTAACAACTCATCGGCAACATGATTAATTAATGTATTTTTGATGGCACTGACTGCATGTGCCTCTGTCTGTTATAACATTGGTATTATTGTTCCAGGTTCCCCCCAACAAGTTGTAGCAAAAGAGGGGATACTCATCTTTCCTATGTAATGTATCGGTGAACTAAGTATGTTGTTCAGGTACTCTCTCAGATTAAGAAATGTCATGCATAATGATAATGTTTTAAAAATAAAGTTTCAAAGAAAAGGGTCCTGTTTTGAAGTTTATCCCATGTTTGGATAGTACCTTTATGTTAGACAGCTGTTCTGTGCTCTAACCATTTTTAATTGCTTGCTGAATCAGTGTCATGTTCCTGAGGCCCCGAGGTCACCAAATGCTTGGAGGTCAAGTGGATTCAATTCTGTGTATGCGCTCCTTCCTATTCATAACATTGATTGATAACCGTAGACACTAGGGAGAGGGGTTACACTGGTAGGAGGAAGACCAGAACTCATCAGATGGGAGAAAAAAGGTGTAGTGGGACTGAGCAAGAGGGAGGAATAAGCTGTAGTGGGAGGGCAGGGGAGGGTGGATCTAAATACCTTTGGTCCCTCAACCCCACCGGGAGAGGAAGCCTAGAGAGACTGGTTGGAGAGTATTGGTAGGGTAGGAATTCAGCAGGGGAAGGAGGAAGTGGATACACCCACATGGGTACCAGTGAGGAATCAATTCCAACCACTTAGTATGGTAGGGGAATGGGGGGCACCAGGGTGGGATGCAGGTAAAAGAAGAAAATCAATCCACAGAGGGGGATCGAAGAAGGTTACAAGAGACAGAGGGTAGAAAGGGGTAAGGCAAGGGGAACTAGAGAAGGAAGAGGTGTGGGGGGCTAGGGAGGAAGGTGAAGTAGAAGGACAGGGAGGACAAAATACAACTGGAGAGGGGAATGCAGGAGGGGCAGCTGAGAAGGGAGGTGGGGAAGAAAAGCAGCCAGTCACAGGAGTGCAGAAGGAGGAAATGGGATTGGCAGAAGGGGCAGGAGCAGTAAAGAAAGTAAAATGGAAAACAGTAGTGTTAAAAGGTAGGGGGATAGGAGAAGGGGAAAGAAAGAGACAACAGGGTCATAGTACTGGGGGATTTAATAGTAAAGGGGGTTGAGATGGGATGAGCAGGAGAAGTACAGAGAAACAGGATGGTTGTGTGTATACTATGATAGCAGAACACATGTGCCTGATGAAAGTGCCACTCGCACAGGGATTAAGGGAAAAGTTTTTCAGAATTGTACTCCTGGGTACACATGACCTAGCAGTATATGAGATAGGGATGGTGCAGGGATGTTTAGGGAAGTGGGTTAGATTTGCAGGGGGATGGCTAGGTTGGTAGCCTTCTCAAAGTGCAACTAGGGCCAAGGGCCAGCACAACAAGGAAGTGCAGGATAGAAAACTTTAATAGTCAGCTTAGGAATGGTGAAGAAGGATGTAGTACATTGGGAACTGGGAGGGAACCTGGAATGACAAAACCATCTACGCAATGGATCGGCTGCGTGTAAGTCAGGTGGAATCCAGGGTATTCAGGAAACTAATTGGGGAATATATGAGCAACAGCATGAATTTAAACTGAAGGGGGTGCAGAATGAGTCATAGCATCCAAGGTCTCCAGGAGAAGGGGGCAGCCAGACCCTTCCCAGGATGACTTAGTGGGAGGATCAGGGAAGGAAGGG
Source organism: Neoceratodus forsteri (assembly GCA_016271365.2). NCBI lineage: Eukaryota > Metazoa > Chordata > Ceratodontiformes > Ceratodontidae > Neoceratodus > Neoceratodus forsteri. Next base: position 108,853,910 of record CM028129.1, read on the forward strand.
AGAATGGAGAGCGGAAGGGAGCAAGGTAGAGGGCTTCTAAAAAAGGGGGCATTCGGGTAACAGACATGGGGGGTCAAATAGGGGATGGATTAGAGGGAATAAAAGGAGGGCTATGGGGCAAGGAGAGCATGGGAGAGGAACAGGGACTGATGAGGAAAGGGGAGGAAAGACAGCCAGTGGAAAGGAGAGGCGTAGGGTTGAGGTGGAGGGTGCTGTTCCTTAATGCTAAAAGTCTAGAGAATAAGATGGATGACCTGCAGGCTTTGATGGTGGAAGGGAAAGTGGATTTAAAGGCATTTACAGAGACATGGACTACTCCAAACCACAACTGGGACCTCTCTGTTCTAGGATATATGCTATACAGAAGAGACAGGAAGAAAGGGAAATGGGTGGTGTGGCATTTTACGTTAGGGAGGACATTACTGCCATGGGGGAGGAGACTGGAGAAGGGAAAGTAGAGGCACTCTAGGCACAACTTCAAACAACAAAAGGAATGAAAATGAGGCTAGGAGTAGTATACAGCCCACCAAATCAGGACGAGGAAAGGGACAGGGAGTGTGGTGTCATGACGCCATCAGGCAAGGGTGAGGTGGTGACAGTGGGGGATTTCAGTCTGCCAAGAGTGGTTTGAAGAGTTTCATCCACAGCCTGTGTCAGAAGCCAGTTGATCCTGGATGCAATCTGGAGCAGGTTTCTGGAGCAGGAAGTTACCAAACTCACAAGGGGGGGGGCATCTGATATAAGCTAATGGAGGACATGTCAGAGACATCAAGAAAAAGGAGCCCCTGAGGAGCAGTGACCACCAAATGGTGCAATTCTTGTTTTTTTAAACTTTCTTTATTTAAAAAAAATTATTTTGTTTGGACAAACAGAACATATCAGACTTAGATAACATCCTTCACAATTACACTTAAACTTTCCTTCTACTTTTGTGTTTTCAAAGGCATTCCATTTAGCATAGAACATAGTTTTGTCAAGGAATGGTAGGGATGGTACAAGACTACCATAAAAAGACTCCCTTAAGTTATAATCTTTATGATTCATCTAATTTGAATTCCATATTAGAACTTTTTATGTAGGGGAAGAAAGAGGGGGGGGGCTGGATTATTTTCTACTTCACCAGTTAAGGGGCAACATGTATTCTATACTTGTGTCTTACAGGATTCTATGATATATTATATGCACTGCCTATCCTGCCTCTTACAATGAATTCAACAAGGCTGTGATCAAGGGATGACGTCAGGTCTCACCTCCGCCATATATAGAACCCAACGCCTCCACAGTATTTCAAAACCGGGAACCCTTTTATTAATAGCAGTCTTTAAGGCCTCCATTCTATATATGTTGATTATGCATTCTTGCCACATATTTAGCGTGATAATCTTGAGAATTAACCAATTACTCGTAATTGCCTTTTGGGCTGCTAAAAGTGAAATTTTTAAGAACTTAATCATCAGAGGGTCTCGAACTTCCTTGGGCAGTTCCAAAAAAAATAACAGAGAGATGTAATCTCCAAGTTAGGGTCCACAATTGCCTGTAAGGCCTGTTGTAGATCTTGCAAAAAGGTGGATAAAATGGGGCAGTCCCACATTATATGTGCCAATGATTGCGGAGAGTACCCACAGTTCCTCCAACAAGCTGAAAATGTGGGATTCCGATATTTCATCTGGATCGCTGGAGTTCGGAAGTAGCAGAAAAAATCTTCCATGAGAACTCCTGCCAGCTAACAGCCGATATGCCCCAATGAATCCTCTTTTGTGTCCAAGCCCATTAATCCTCAGAGATCTGAACTCCCAAATCCCGCTCCCAGGCTTTTTTTATATAGGAGGAAGACTCTCTTTTCCAGGTCAGAAGCACCTGATATAGTTTAGAGATTATATGAGTACCAGCCTGGTCCCCCTCTATTGCTTTCTTAAAAATATTTGCAATCTGTGGAGGAGGTGAACTCCCAATTTTGTGGGTTACCAAAAGACTACTGACATAGTTTCTAATTTGAAAGTATCTAAATCTATCCAGCTATGAAACTCCATACGTATTAACTAATACTTCGAAAGGCAGGATCTCATTACCTTCTATAAAATGCCAGACCAGGTGTAAACCCCTCTCCTCCCATCTCCTAAATCCTGCATCTCACCTATTAGGAACGAAGGAGTCCAGGTATGGAATCAACGTCAGAAGACTCCTCCAATCCTTAACACTCTTTTCTTCCAGGATCCCATGTCAAATAGTCAAAGTGGAGGCTGTATAGGGATTACCTCCCCAACCTATGCCCGATTTACCCTTCTGTCTAAGGAGTATATCATTTAAGTTCTTACCTGGGACCGCATCCCAAAGTTCCAAAGTTTTCCACTTGGCCTGATAGGCCTGGTCCAGCCAATACATGGCCGTTCGTAATTGTGCTGCCCAGTGGTATAGTTTAAAAGTTGGCAGTGCTAAGCCCCCCTCTGCCTTTGGGATCTGAAGCACCGAGAGATGAACTCTGGGTTTTTGCGAGCCCCATATAAATCTAGCGATCGTTCTATCTAGAGATTGAAAGTATGAGTCTGGAACCAAAATAGGGATTGTCTGCACCAGGTATAAAAACTTTGGGAGAATTATCATGTTTATCACCTCCACTTTCTGTACCAGTGGGATAGGGACAGGGGCTCATTGGTCCAACTCCAGTTGAATATTTTTTAATACTGGGATAAAGTTAAGGGTGAACAATCAGTCCACTTGGAAACTTATCTGAACCCCAAATATTTAATCTGGGATAAATCCCATCTGAATAGGAATTTCTTGATAGTCTTTTCCAATGGTTCATAATGAGCTCTCAGAACCTCTGACTTACCCATATTTATTTTATACCCGGCCAGATGGCTAAATTCAGCCAGTTGTACCCACAGGTGTTCCAGTGACTGCTCCGGGTTTTTAAGGTAGACTAATAAGTCATCTGCATATAGAGCTAACTTGTGTGCTTCCCCACCCAAATCCCACCCCTGTATTGCCTTGTCCTGTCTTAATGCCTGAGCTAAGGGCTCGAGGTACAAGGCAAAAAGAAGGGGGGGAAGGGGCACCCCTGCCTAATGCCATGAAATAGAGCCATTGGGAGAGAAACTCTGCCATTAATCTTTATATATGCCCTGGGGTTAGAGTATATATTATTTATCATTTTAATGAAGGATTCCGAGAAACAGAACCTGCCCAATGTTATATCCAAGAATCTCCATGCCACCTGGTCAAAGGCCTTCTCTGCATCCAGGCTCACTATCAAACAGGGTGCTCCCGATCGGGCAGCATGGTGCATGATCTGCAGTGTTCTTTTAATATTATCTTTGATCTGCCTGCCTAGAATAAAGTTAGTTTGATCAAAATTGATCAATTTGGGCAGAACCACCTCCAGGTGCCTCGCCAATATTGAGGTATATAGTTTATAATCTATGTTCAAGACTGATATTGGGCAGAAAGAGTTACACTGTGTGATATCTTTTCCCGGTTTAGGAACACTTGATAAAATCGCATAGTTCCATGAGTCCAGAAGTGCCACCCCTGACTGTGCCTCCCTATAGGCCCCCAACAGAGGACTCTTAATCTCTTGTACGAATAACTTGAAGAACTCAGGGGTGAATCCATCAGGGCTAGGGGATTTATTTTGTTTTCAGTCTCTTAATCACAGTGGTTAGCTCTATCGGGGTAATGGGAGTGTCAAGAGAGTCTCTGACTTCCTCATTCAGCATTGGCAGCTTTACTTTAGTCAAGTATGATTCTATTTGTTCTTTATCTGGAGTATGTTCTGATGCATACAAATTAAGACAGAAGTCCCAAAAACCATTAAAAATTTTTTGGGAGGATTTTAATAATTGACCTGTCTTAGGGTCCCGGATCTGAGTAATTGTAGAACGGGCAGTGTGTCTTCTCAGGCAGTGAGCCAGGAGATGGGAGGCTCGAGGGCCACTTTCATGATATCTCTGCCTGAGACATTGCAGAGCTTGTTCCGTTTTTACATCAATCAATTTTTGGATCCGTTGTTTAATGTTCTGTATGACTGGTATTACTGAGTTGTCCCCCTTTTTTGACTTTCCAATTCAACTTCAACAACAATTGAGAATGATTGGACAGCACAGATGGAATATGTTTACATTCTAAGACCCGGTCTTGATGCTCTCCAGAGATTAATAAATAGCCTATCCGGGCATAAGAGCTATGGGGAAATGAGTAATGTGTGTACTCTTGTTTATTCTTATTATGCCTCCTCCAGGCATCCTCCCAGAAAGCTCCCTTTAAGTGGTTCTTAATAAATCTACTAACTGGGTTCATCTGAAATTATTTGATTTTAGATGTGTCCTTTTGTTCCCATACTTGATTTAAATCCCCCTGTACTATTAATAAACCTTTCTGTTGCTCAGTAATTTTATGAAGTAAGGAGCGGAGGACTTCCTTTGTAGACCCCGGAGGCGCATACAGGGAGACCAGTGTAGTGTGGGTACCCTCCAGGATCCCAGAGAAAATGGCCAGATGGCCCTCTGGATCTGTGTGGCTGGTCACCCTTTGAAACTGAGTTCCTTTGGAGACTAGAACTACAGAGCCTCTTCTCTTTCCCTTCCCATATAAGGCTGCAACCACTTGGTCATATCCAAACTTCCCCAGCTTCTGGTGTTCTGACTTACTTAAATGGGGTTCTTTCTTTTTATAGAAGACATGACCCTATGCCTCTTTACTGGGTTGTTCAGTCCATTAACATTGGGGGGACACAATTCTGATAATAGTATTATCTTCCATTTAGAGACAAAAGGTAATATTCCCATCGGTATAAGGGTCCACACCTGCTCGCCCTTCTCCACCTCCTCTGTCTCCCCAAACATTTGCTCCAGTGCCCCCTTCCCCACCCCATCCCCCAGTTCATATTGTGAGAATCTATGTTTTCCTCTGTGTTGTTCCGATGTGCAGTGACAGTGAAAGTTTTGTCTGAAAGCATAACACTCAACACAATATAAACACAGACATGACAAATACATTTCAACCACCAATGGGGAGGTGCCAACAGAGCTATCCTCACCCAAGGGATAAAACTATTTACACAGTTACTCCCAAGGTAGGAGAACAGAATATACTACTATCTGTTTGTTCGAGTTCTCAAGACTCAAATGAGAGGTAAAGGAGCCAATGAAATTGCTCGTTCCTCCTGGACCTTATAATTTACAGGTCCTTGCCAGATGACATGGCCTATCGTCACCAGCAGTATACCAAGAAAAAACCAGGGTACACACAGCCCTTGACTTCCCCACATAGTCATTCTAGGGATCCGTCTATAAAGTCCTCATCCCCCGTTTTTCTTTTTTTTAAACTGTGTGCTATAATCCCGTATTTCTGAAATTACACCCACAGCAACAAATGGCCTCCCTTTGAACAGTGAAGGATTACTAGAATTTTCTAGTCTCGTAGTAACACTACAGAGCAAGTATGCAGCCTTTCCGCTGCCGACCTCCCTCTTCAGCAAGTGCACCCATGATGGGGAACCAATATAAACATAAACGGGTAGTATAATTTTAACCCTTCACTTTCCCCATCCTGTTTCAGAGCAAGTCGCTGCTAAAAGATGATGAGGGGGCCACCTATCCCCTCTTCAGAGTACAAGCGAGTGTTCCCAGCCCAGGCTGAATAGTCCATCCCCTAACCCTCCATCATATGGAGCAGAAATCCCATAGAGATCAAAACCTTAGGTGGGGTCTCCTTTATTCTGGTGAGTGTGTTAGTTATGTAGGTGAACCACGCTCCTCATCATCACGAGCCCCCCCCAATCATGCTGCTTTAGTTTGCATCCTCCAGCTTCTTATAGTTCTTACAATTATTCCCGCTCCAATCCCGCTGAGTATAAATTCCAGATTATGGCAGGAAACCTCCCCTGGGCTGAATACCCCAACAAATTAGTTAGACCCTGCAATTACTGCATCTAGCCTTTCAAGAGGGGAGCCTTTAAATTATTATGTCACTGTGTCAGGGAAGAGCCTGACTCCTCTCCAACAACTTGATTTATTATGGAAAACCCAATCGAGAGGGGGTGTCTCCTTAAGCATCCCTTCTATCCCCCTTATTCTCCGCACAGGAGTCTGCTCTGATTCAGGATGACATTTTCCAGTCTCCGACTCCGTTCTCCCCAAAGGGTAGCAATAACATTACCAACAGTTCGTGAGTGGTGTCATCGCATGTAAAAGCCATCATAGGCCTCTAATTACTGTTCACCTAACTGGATTTCCCATGTGGTCTGCCATTTCTTAAAGCTCCATCCCCTCCCTCCCCCGACCTCCAACATTTACCAAAAAGGTCTCTCTCATTTAGAGGTAAAGTTCAGAGCTTCCTCATGGGGAAGATAGGGCTTGGAAGGGAATTCCCCCAACTGCAACCACAGTTGCATTTTCCATGCTCATCGTTCATGTGTTGTCCGTTCTTTTGGCCGGCAGCAGTTCCTCCGGAGACTGTGAGTGAGTGAGCCATTGCAGCATTTTCTTAATGTCCTGGAGTGCGACATCAGCCATTTTCCTTCCTGAAGGGGTGAAGTTCTGGGATTTTGCTGGGTGCCAGGGATGCTGCATGACAACTGGTTGTTCCCTACGCCAAGGGGCCTCCAGAATTTCATGCCCTTTGTTTCTCATTGCTTGAAGAGCCTCATCATATGTATGGTATAGCTCTGTACCAGTTTCCCAAAAGACTCGGAGGCAGGAGGGATAAGGTATTTGATACTTAATGTTTAAGGCTTCAACTTCCACAGTAGTGGTATGTAGGCCATTCATTGCTGCTGGATTATAGGGGGGTAATCCTGGTCAAAGGACAATCGCGCACCATTGTACTCCACCCGGCCTTGCTTCCATGCTGCCCGGAGTATTTGCTCTTTCTCCCGGAAGCTCAAAAATTTGGCAACTGTTGACCAGGGCCTAGCAGATGCTGCCATTGGTTTAGGCACCAGAGCCTGATGTGTGCTTTCAATTTTAAATTGGAAGGTTGGTGGTAAATCCAAAACATGATGGAGCAAATCCTCCAGGAATTCACTCATCTCCCAACCTTTGTTGATTCAGGTAGACCATATATTCTTAAGTTATCTCTACGTGAGCGAGCTTCAAGATCTAGGCATTTAGCAGTAGTAGACTCTTGTTGGTGCACCAGGTACTCCATTGCCCGAGAAATTTGAATCAAATCATCCTCAGCAGTTGCTATGCGCTCCTCCGTGGAGGTCACCTTCTTCTCTAGTCCTTTTATATCTGAGTGTAATTTGCTGAATTCTTGTTTTGTTTCTGATCGAAACTGTTTTATTTTGGTAAGTAATGTCTCAAATCTGGAGTGAGATAACGTATCTAATTCTGTCTCGGTATCCCCGCCCGCCATACTTGAGAGCGACTCTCTCCCCGCTTGTGGCTGAGCTTGCTGGGCTTAATCCTTGCTGATTGCTCTTTGCTTTCTGATTTTTCGAGCGGGATCATTTCCTGGATGAGTTTCCACCTTGCGATCTTTGCATACTTAACCAAAATTATATTAATCTTGCTGTGTGGAAATGTATTTATTAGCGATGAGAAGGGGAGCTGCTCGATTAAGCAGCCATGGTGCTTGTGACATCACCGGAAATCCCAAAAGGTGCAATTTTGAGTGAATATGGAAAAGGAGTGTAACCCCCCCCCAACAAATTGGGGTTTACTATAATGCCTTCCTGGGCTCCTAAATGCCCACTGTCAGGCTGGTGTCCTGTTTGCAGTAGTTCTATTTATCTGCTTGAGAGAGTGCCCTAGCGAGCCTCCACACCTGTCTCTTTAAGAGTCTAGCTAATCTGTGTTTAGTCTGGGCTGGGTCCAAGTAATTAAGGCTTGCGACTGGCCAGACAGTCTGTAATATTGTTCCATTCTGCAGTTGCTACTTACACAGAGGGAGCCCTTTTAGGACCTGTGATTATTTACTGTTTAATTGCTGTTATGGTATAGAGAGAGAAGTTTGCCTAACCTGCTTTGATAGCAGCTCAAACATTTGGATGGGAGCCACCATGTTAGGTTCTGGACTTCCAGTATTTGGACCAATCGAACCACTGAGGACCTAAAATGGAGATTGTCCCCAGGGGTCTTGTGGGAAGAAATTCTGTATTTTTTGTAGTTTTAAGTGCTGGCAGTCAACTGGACCTGGAGGGGGAGCCCTTGCTGTGATTGACCATTCCCTCAGCCAACCAAACCCTTTGGATTACAGAAGAAACAGAACTGCCTGAAGCAGTGGATCAGTTAGAGCTGGGGGCTAAAGACTGAACAGCTCAAGCTTTTTGAGCAGCTACTCCCAGAAGGAGAGTAGGGGAATCGGCGGGAATAGGCTTTGCTGGCCTGCCTGCCACGTCCTCCTGCCAGTGAACTGCCTTTTGCAGAAGTCAGATCTGGTTCCGATTTTCATGTTTGGAATCTGCAGCAGAAGAAAGATGTTTGTTATTGCGACTTGTGAATTGGACTAAAGACTTGCTCCAGAAGCGATCGGCCTGTCTGATGATAGAATTAGCCTTGGATTGAAACATTGAAGCTGTAATTAGTATCCAGACTGTATCCAAACTGTGGCTTAGAGAAATAAGTGATTTAAATGTGCTGAATGTGTTTTGTGGGTCATAATTTGGTTCCCCACGGGCAAATCTGTTGCACCAGCTGGAGGCTTCACCAGCAGAAAACCACAAACTTTTGTAGAACAGTTCAGCCTGCCTGGGGCCTGACTCCTTGGCCAAGGCCGCTACTCTCAAATCAGAGGTCATCTCATTGAAAGACCAGTCTGGGGATTTTCCCCCTGCTCAACATCATTGAACAAGCAGTGACCACCATGAGGTGAGTCATGTTGGCCCTGCTTCCCCTGGCCTTTCAGATCATCACCACAAGGTCTTCATCTCGCCTGTCCTGCATCCTAGTCTGGGTAGCGTGAGTACAATTCAGGGTCGCTCCCTACAACAACAGCAACAATCATTGTGTATCATCTAATTGTTTTGTTCTGGGTTATTGCAAAGGACTGAGCCATCCGTCTCGGATTACAAATATATGAGTTGTGTGTATGTTAACTGTTTTCCTTTTCATAAGGGCTCCAACAACAGCTGCAATGCCATTCACCCTGGGCGATGCTTCATGCTAGTCTGCATGACATACTGGGTACCCAGGGTTGTTGAACTGTTTAAATGGGACTTATAGTGCATTCTGAGCCAACCTGAATTAAATAAGAGTGCTAACCGGCCCAGTGGCACTAAGGGTTGAGGCGCTGGTCACCACATTACACGCCACACCGGCAAGCCGGATTCGGGTACAACCTTGGGTCATTGGGGGTCAGTGGGGACAGGAAAGGATTGAGCATCCGGAGGACTGCTCCCCTTTCCTGGGGGAGGATGGGGCTGCTTGCCATTGTTCGAGCGACTCCTGGCAGTGTTCGGGAGTTGCTGTTTCAAGTGACATGGATACGTGGGGGAACATCGGCAGACACCTTATGCATGGGGGCAGGAACATGCCCATCACTTGCAGGGCATCACTGCATGTCTGTACTCTGGGAAAAACATTGAAAACAAGGAAAATCCCTGGAGCCTCCAGTAGGTGAAGGTGGGACTAGGGACCAACCACCACGCCCAAAACTGGATCATTCGACCTGCCCCGGATGCTCCTTTGCAGAGTCCTGGCCAACACTAGATTTGAAGAAAGGTTGTCAGTGGGAGTTGGTGGTCCCACCCTAGAGGGCTTAAATCCATTAGTTTGGTGGACCAGTAGAGAACGAGGGAGGACCTTCCCCTTCGGCAAGTAGAGTTGGGGGTCTCAGGTGAGCAGGATCAGGGTGGTCGACTGAAGGGTTGTCAAAACTAATTCGGAAAAGATTCGAACCCATCATGAACTCTAGTGTTTGAATTCTAATTCAGAATTCGAACACTAGTGGGTTCGCAAACGGGTTCGAATTTTTATGCCTTAAGAAGCCGCAACCGCAACACACAAGCTTGCCTAGCCCTATAGTCAGTGTCGGCTCTGAAGGGATGGGACGGAGAGAGGTTGAAGGAGCAGGATGGGATTGGGAGGCAGCACAGTGCCACAGGAGACAGAAAGGAGGTGGAATGAAGGGAAGGGTGCATGATGGCAGCATGCACAAACTTGTGGGGGCTGAATGGTGTCGACTGCACTGGAGTCAGACTGCGCGCCTGCGTACTTCATCCCCACAGTCCGTGTTACCACCTGACCATCTGCTCTACGGTCAGATGGTGAATGGTAGAGACATAAACCGGCATGCGGTTGCAGCTCCATTCATTTACCCAGCCAGTGCCATAAAGGAGTTGCAGGCTGCAGCAGCTTATGCTACTCTCTTGCTCTCCTCTGTCTGGGCTAGCTCTGCTCTCTGGCTCTGGCAATTGCTTGCTAATTAAAATCGTTGTGTGTGTATTGAGCAAACTAAAAAAATAAATAAAAAAGCTAAGGGGTAGGTGGGAGTGAAAACTAAAGGTAGGGGCTGGGGGGACTCAGGATTGGGAGTGAGAACCAAAGAAAAGAAAGGGCCTGAACTTAGGAACAGTTGGTGAGAAGCTCAGCCTCAGGATGAGACGGACAGAGCAAGGGAAGGAAGTTAAAGTTGCTGAGTATTTGAGTGAAACTAAGATAATTTTATCGTAGTCTCAAACAACAGTTCAAAAACTTTATTTTCTGCAAGGCGTAGTTGTTTCACACTGGGAAGAAGGAGCGAGCATCAGATGGCTGGGGGAGGGGTGAAGAAATTAAAACAAACAGATTGTGACTCGAGGAAAGTTAAGTTTAACTTTAATGTGTGAGTCTTTGAGAAGTTGAAACATTTGAATTTGATGACATTTTTTTTATTTTTTACTTACTACTTTATACCCTACTCCACAAAACAAAGTAAAATAATCAGGAGGACAGGGAGGGGAGGGGATTCTGTGGTACTGTGCTGCTGAGTGTTCTTCCATTCCACCGTATAAAATTCCTGATAGAACAACACCAGGCTGTTTTTAGTTTTTTTTACACAGTACTCCCTACTTGTGTGTTGTGTGTGTGACTCCACTACACTGTATCTCTCCACTCTCCTGTGGTGTTCCCATCACCCTGCTGTGGCTGCTGACTGTGTACCCTACCAAGTGTGTGTTACTGCGAGAAGCCCATTGTTGGGCAGTCCTGTGGTGGCATTATCCTTAAACACGTGACAGAAGCCTAGAAATATATTTCCCCTGTTGGGAGAAGAGACAGAAAAATCTCTTTCCTTGGGTTGTATATATGTGTGTGTGACTCCATCTTCTGTGGTCAGCCCATCTGCTGTGTACATTTTGACTGCACTGTACCCTACCCAGTGTGTGTTACCGAGAGAGGCCCAGTGGCCAGTTGTCGTGTGGTGGCATTATCCTTAAATACATGACAGAAGCCCAGAAATATATTTCCCTGTTGGGAGGAGAGACAGAAAAATCTCTTTCCTCGGTTTGTGTGTGTAACTCCGTCTCTTGTGGTCAGCCCATCACCCTGCTGCTGTGCACCCCTTCACTGCTATGCGTATGCCCTATGCCCAGCAGCCCAATCATTCTGTAAGCCTTCAACCTGGGATCCTTTAGTTGCAAACCGTCATATTCTTCAATTACTTTCAGTCCACTGCATCACAGTGTCAAATGGCCAAAATAAAATTTTGTAGTTTTAGCCAGTGATCACAGATCACATTGCTTTCTTACACAGGAATTGTGTGGGTGTATTATTTGCAGTACACTGGTTCTGTTATGGCTGGCACCAACATAGATGAAGCATCTAGTGCTGGTGTTGGAGCAGGTGTTGGTGGTAGTGGTAATCCTGGTGCTAGCAGAAATAGCCAAAATGTTTCACGTGATAAAAATTCAACAATCAGCAAAAGAGCAACAATGAAGTGTGGTAAAGGGGGACCTTTTAAGAAAACTTGTACAGCTGCTGGGGTTACACGGAGAGGCACCATAAGGTATGCCATTCATGCTGTTAAGATCCCTGTGACTAGCAGTAATAATGCAAGTGACACCGAGTCCCTCTCTGACTCAGACAGTAGCTCTTTGTCTCAGTCCGACACTGTTGTGTCTCGGGATGAATCATTACTTCCTCAACAAAGTGAAATGAGGAAGTCTGCTGACAATGAATCAGGTAGTGCACTTGCAAATACATCCAGCACTGTTGTCAATGAAAAGGTCATATCCATTGAATCCACCACTTCTGTGTTGGCCAGCAATGAAAATCCATCAGAGTCTTCTGCCCACTCTTCTAGCACTAAGGAGCATGTCCTGGGTTCTGTTAGGACAGGTGAAAAGACACAAACAGTCTTTAGCTATCTTCCTAGCACTCAAACAAAATCTGTCACATCCGAGGTGTGGAATTATTTCTCTGTCAGTAAAACTGATCCATGCAGAGCAATTTGTTCCCTTTGTAAACAGAGTGTAAGCTGTGGTAAAGTTGTGTCATGCCTTGGCACTGCAGCTCTTAAACGCCATCTGAAAAAGCATTCAGTTTTGCTTGATCATCCAAAACCCATGTCCTCCATCTTCCAGACTGCACAAGAGAAGGGTCAGGAATCTGAAATGGATACTGAATTGTCTGACCTTGATGCGGGCAGAACCACTGCCAGCCCTAGGATCACTGTTACCACCAATGCCAGCACCATTAGTACCAGTTGCACATCCAGTGATGGCACTGAATGTATAAGTCCTAGTCCACCATCTCCGTGTCCACTGCCCATCGGGGCGTGTATAATAAACCATCAGGGACATACAAATAGCTAACACTGTCTCAGGCATTTGACTTGGCAGAATACCTTTATCTTAATCACAGAATTGGTGAACTGTTAGCGGAGCCCTTCTCCCATACTCTTGGTAGATCATGAGGATTTTAGGGAGCTCATGACATTAGCAGAGCCTTGTTACAATGTTCCTCATCGAAGGTACTTTTCCTATGTTGAAATACCAAACATTTATCAGACTTTAAAAGCGACAGTGATGCTTACACTTAAAACTGCGGAAGGTGGGGTTATTCATGTCACTACAGATATGTGGACCAGCACTCAAAACATAGATTACATGTCCCTTACCGCTCATTGGGTCACGTTTTATTGTGCTTCTTCAAAAACAAAGACACCCCAAAAGATGGAGTTGCTGCATATAAAGAAGTTTAGGCAAAGTCATACTGCTACAAACATCTTGCAGGAACTAAATGACCTCCTTGACGAATGGGTTTATTCTCACGGTCTAAAATGTGGCTTCATAGTAAGTGACAATGGAGCCAACATCTTGAATGCAGTACAAGATGGAGGATTTCTGCATACTTCTTGCTTTTCACATTGCTTACATTTAATTGTCATGGGATTTCTCAGCAATGAAACACATGTGGATGGTGTGATTGCTGTTTGCAAAAAAATTGTGACTCACTTTTCACATTCAACCAAGGCTACACGGACATTGTCCGAACTGCAAAATAAGCACAAGCTGCCCCAGCAAAAGCTGATTCAAAATGTTTCCACTCATTGGAACTCAACGCTTTATATGCTGCAGTGCCTCTTGGAGCAAAAGCGAGCTATACATGAGTATTGCTCCAGTTACACTATTGGAGATGGCATTATGCTGTCTGTGCAGCAGTGGAAATTAATGGAGACAGTGTGCTGCATCCTAGCTCCTTTTGAGACAGCTACGAGGGACATATCTTCTGAAGGCGCATCTGTGAGTCAGGTTATCCCACTCATAATGCTCATTTCACATCATCTTAGTGTTCTAAATCTACAAATAGAAAAAGACAGATCTGAAGCGCAGACAACATGTCGCCTGTATCATGGGAATCTCGAAAAGAGAATGAGCGAGCGCTTCAAAACCAATGACAAATTAGTTGCAATAACGAAATCAAAACACTACATCCTTGCAACTCTCTTAGATCCCAGGTTCAAGGCTATACATCTTCCAAAAACAGATGATATAGAGCACTACAAATGTCTGTTGCTGGGTGAGCTGCAGCACTCACAGGAGTCAAACACAGATACGCACAGTACCCTCAGGTTGTCATCACCACAACATGCAGGTTCATCTTCTCAAAGGGATACAGAACCGGAAAAGTCACCAAACATTAGCAGTAGTTGTTCCACAACTGCCACTTGTTCAACCCTTAGTAGCAAGCTAAATCTGTGGCAAAACCTTTCCCAAATTGCTACCATACCAGCTTCTGCTGATTCCTCTTCTGAGCGGTCTCTGTCCATCATGGTAGACAGTTACCTGCAAGAACTGCCTATTCCTATCGATGCATGCCCTTTTGAATACTGGAGATCAAAAAAGTCAATTTGGACAGAGCTGTATGATGAAGCCTATAAATATCTTGGTTGTCCTGCAACAAATGTCTCTTCAGAATACATGTTTAGTACAGCTGGCAATATTGTGACAGACACCAGAAATAGGTTGCTGCCAGAAAATGTACACACGTTAACTTTTATTAAAGTTAATAAGTCAAGATTTTCGTATCCCTACTAGAGTATACAAACTGATCCTGAAGTGATTGATGTTGTGGATGTTGATGGTGATGACAACTCAGATGGTGGTGGCTGGTAAATATTGTGTGGGACAGAGTCTCTCTGCACCAAAAAGGAAACTTTTACAGACTGTGATGACTTTGGTTGTCTCTGTCCTTTCTCGATCTACTACCTTGGACTATATACCCCCCAAAACTTTCACCATTTCATGGCAAACTGCTTTGTAGCTAGGGTCTAAACTAAAGTCAACAAGTTTTATATACAGGGCAATTTTAATATCAGTGGGAATAGACCCAAATTTGGCATAAAAGGGACACTGTCACGTCAATCCTTTCTGTATCATATTATTTATAGTTAAAGTGAAAACATATTTTTGGATTTACCTTCTGTGACTTTGTGGTGCATCAGTATGGGCTGGGACCGGGGGCGGTCTATTTTTCAATTTTAAAGAGGACAAAATAATGAGTTCTAATTGGTTGCTGTTTATTATTTTTTCAATTACAGAAATGTTAGCCATAAACCAAAAATGGATGCTAGTACATGGGTGAGGGTTGTGGGTTGGTTTTAACATGGGTGTAAGGGTGCTATGGGTGCTACTGCACAGATGAAGGTGGTGGAAGAAAAATGAAATGGGTGATGGGGTGAAAGGTGGGTGTTGTTTTAGTCCTTTCATTTACAGATTCATGATCGGCTGGGGATGGTGAGGGAAAAAATGATGACAGACCAAACCTACTGTACATATAATGTATATATATATATATATATTTTCTTATTACATACATTGCAAACTGATGCCACCTAGCACAATTGTCCTGTCCCCTTTAAAAAAAGAATAAAGGAATCAGAAATATAAGAAAATCTGCATCAGCAGTTTTCACAGAATGTGACCTATCATAAAGTGTTTTTGCTTTGCAAGTAATGATAATTTGATACATAATGGGGTTGACAGACACTGTCCCTTAAACATCACATGCCAACTGCTGCAGCTACATTAAATGTTCCTTAAGTTAGTATGTGGTGAGGAAACCACTTTTTTTTATTTATGTGACTGAAATACAGATTTTATTGAAGTATCAGCTGCAAAAATGCATCATCTTAGAAAGTTGTATGTATTACTTCAATTTGCCACAAAAATGTTGGTATATGTATGCATTATCTTAGAAAATTGCATGCATTTTTTGCCAGCAACAATGACTGGCATATTTTTTTTATTCAAATGTTCCTTTGAATGAGTCCCCACATTTTTTTAATCCCCTAGCCACTTTTCTGAGCTGGCACCTCCCAAAAAGAACCAGTGCCCTATACATGGCATTCAATTAACACTTGGCAGAATTACTCAATTGGTACCACCCCTAGTTTTAGAGTGCATACCAGGCTCATTATCTAGAGGACAGGGGGTTGGGGTACAATATGAAACAATGAACCTTTGTATTTACAACCAGGTCCAGGGGAGAGGATGCCAGGTGTATGCCAGACCTAATTGCTGAGGGGCCCCAATAATGTTCACACAGAAGCAAATAAGCTGAATTTCCAAAGCAGAAACTTGGATTGTACAGTACGGCTTTATTCACAGATGTTATTAAAACAAAAGTGGATCCCCCAGTGGTTGATCATAGCAAAATAAGTGTACTCTTTTTCCAGAAACAATTTTGATAGGCCGTGCGGTTTTCCACAGAAACACCTCTATCCATTTTCCAGAGTGCTTGTGGCCTGAACCATACACTTGAGCTACTTTCAAAACACATTTCCATTTCCAAAGTGGACACTCATGGCATGAACCACATACTTGAGCCATTTCTAAAGCACATTTCCAAAGTGTAAATTCATGACCTGAGCCACATACTTAAATTTCATTGGCCTTTACCCAGGGAACCTTGGTGCCCTTCAATGAACCAGTTAGCCATGTACTGAAACTCCAGATGGTGCTCCTCCCACCTTTTGCCCCTGCCATTCTTTCAGGGTTACACAAAAAGAAGCCTTCAATCCCCAACTGAATTGCTAAAGACTCCGAACTTTACTTTAAATTAGCATCCTGTGGTGAAAAAGGTTCCTGGCCGGTGTCATCTAGCCTTATCTTGGGCACGCTCACTCTAGACAACCTCCCAATGAGAACGTGTCTCCAATTCTGTACTTACAGACTAGTTGCTCCTTCCTCCCAGTCCTGGAAAGGAACAACAGAAAGGTACCTTCTTTCTGGTAGCTTGTCAGATTCCATTCAGAGTCCTTCTCTAAGGCATCTGAAAACTTCAGGGCCTTCAGGGGATTGCCCCTTGGATCCACTAGACATTGCAGTCCCTCTCACTTCCCCTGGAGTGAAACTAAGAGTCCTACTGGCAAACGGCTTTCACCTCTTCATAGATAAACCGAGGATCTTTCCAAAACTTGGGTGAGAAAAAAACAAGGCTCCCTTTTCAGAGCCCCACTGGCAGACCTCCTGCCACTTTGACACTCTAACTAAGACTAACTGAACATTCTAAACTTCCTCTGAGCAGCTAACTCAAAAATGGTTATGCTGCTGCAAGAGTTCAAAATAACACAATCATCCCTCTCTCAGGCTAGCTGAGATGATGATTGTTTGCTACTTGATGATTGTTTTAATCTTCTTTTTAGAAACAAAAATATTTTTCCACACCAACTAAAACATCTTTAAAATGATTTTTTATTCTGTATAACAACGGGCCATTGTATAATAGCAATAATGCCCTCCAGGGTGTGTGTTGTGCTGGGATAATGTCACTTCTCAGGTGTTGGATGCACTCGGCCTGCTGAGACTAGACCCGTGATGTTGTACTGGGATAACATCACTGTGCTGGGCACACACTGACCAATCAGAGTCCAGGAAATTTTCTTGCCATTGTATAATACATGTTAAGACATCAGTTCTTTAACTAAAACATAATATTCCACATTACAACAACTCATTAGCTATATATCCTAGCTTGGGCCCCAGGAGGGCCCCACCTATCTCCATCTTCCAGCCTACTACAGGCTAAGCTCCAATGTGCAACTGAGCATGCCCATAAGTCCCAGCTATAAACCAGGTCTCTGTTTACACCTCACCTTAATGTGCACCCAGGCTTGGTGTCTCCTGGGACTCTTGCCCATTCCTTTACTTTTCTACAGCCCTCTTGACCCCTGCCTATTAGGCCCTCCCCTGTCACTGCTGTCCCACCTTCTGGTACCCCTCCCTCCTTCCTCCCCCCATTTTCCTTTGCCCCCAAACAGTCAACCCCTGGCAACTCTGCACTGGCATCTTCCCCTGGATGCCCCTTCAGCCTGATCACCCTAGACCAGTGCTGAAGTTACCTCTCCATCCTGCTGTCTTCCCTGGCCTCTTGACCCTAGCCCCATGGTCAGTCACCCAGTCTGTCCACACCAGACCAGGACTGTCATATCCATAGCATCCTTGAGCAACTCAGATCAAAGGTGCATTTACTGCCACATGACCGCCCATGTCAGTGGCCACCATGCACACCCACTTGAAGGGGGAAGTTTAGAATGTTCAGTTAGTCATAAAGCTATGACCATCATTCACCCAAGGACATAAGAGCAAGCTTCATTTTATTTTGAGGAAGGCACAGCAGTAAAACATTGCACTCATGCGAAACTATTTACATTTTTACATCTTTACATCAGGGTTTGCTGAGTGTGTCCCATGGAGAGTGCTTGGACTTTTTATACCAACAATTCATGGTATACCACTGCAGCATCCTTGATATCCATTTTAGCCACTCTAGTCCCAAACCATGCAATATGGATCAGACAACAGTCATGGCAGCCCCCAAATCAGGATAGAAGAAGGGGGAACCAGGGAATAACTGGGGGGGGGGCAAGGGAAGTCGCCTTACAAAGTTAAATCTTCAAGAGGCTTTTAATCACAGACAAGGAAAGGGCTGGGCAAATTACATTTATAGCCTGGATACAGGTTTAATTTCTTTCTTCTTTTTTAACTTTCATTGTATTGATTTTGTATTAAGCAATGTGAGCTTTGGCTACAGGGCTGCATGCGAAGTAACCTATACAGTATTTCATGATAGGATGTAAGCTATCCCCCTGTTGGAGTTAAATCAGATGAGGGCTTACCATACATTTATTACAAAGATTACTTGAAAATGCTTTGCTGCAGTCATGA
This sequence comes from Neoceratodus forsteri, assembly GCA_016271365.2. Lineage (NCBI taxonomy): Eukaryota > Metazoa > Chordata > Ceratodontiformes > Ceratodontidae > Neoceratodus > Neoceratodus forsteri. The sequence continues at coordinate 108,872,499 of CM028129.1, forward strand.
ACATGAACTGTTCATAAGTTTAATTTTTTTCTGTGAGCTAGCCTATTGCTCCAGCTGTTGTAAGCCAAGAAGATGATAGCACCAACTGTTCATCTCCAGCAGATCTGAGAAGTGGACAGAAGCATACAGCACCAGGAAATCCAAAAGATAAGCCAGTCCCAATGGGGAAAGGTTTGTTTCATTTATTTATGTTAGTTAGTTAGTTAGTTAGAAAGAAATTGGTGACAGGGAAATTCATACTGAGCACAACCTCGCTCCAGGTACAACCCAGTGGAGGGATACATGAGGGAATACTTCACACAGACAATCTAAAATAACAGTATAAATACAACTGCAAATGAATATACACTATGTGAGGACAAATACAATTGCAGAGTAATACAAGTTGATGTAAATACCGTAGTAAATTAATAGACGATAGTATAAGTGTGATAGCAAATGAATGCAAGTTAGCACAGAAACATAAAATCTGCTGATAGAAAAGGACTGATTGGCTCACACAGTCTGCCCAAGTGTTCCCTGCATATTCTGCCTCTGAAGATCCTAACCGGTGTCCATCAGCCCTCCCCCTGTCTCTGTTTTACTATATCTCTATGCTTATCCCATGCGTAGTTAAAGCCCTCCACTGTTCTAGCCTCCATCTCTTCATCTGGCAGTCTGTTCCATGTGTCTACCACCCTTTCAGTTAAGAAATATTTATTTATGTATTTATTTAAAAATGTATAACTAGGAGAAGCACACACTGAGCTGAGATTCATTTCCCTGTGTGACATGGGGGAAAGGGGACGGGGAGAAGAACAATTACAAACAAAATACAGCCAGTCAGATTATATGGTTACAGTTAGCATGACATGAAGAGCATAAGTTGAGTGCAGTACAGGCAAAATGGGAAAACGCTGCATATGGAGGACAAAAGAATTAGCATACAACTCATCTGTGCAAATTGGGCAAACTCAGAGTGCACAGTGCCAGAGTGAAGAGAGATTGAGCTAGTGCTCAAAATAGTAGTCAAGACAGGTTGATAAAATTCAATGAGGTTGCCAGAGCTATGAGGCTAGGGAGAGGGAGAGGAAAGGTTAGGGTTAGGGGGAGGGAGAGGTAAAGGGTGGTCAAATGACAGGCAAGGGTAAGGAAGGGTTCAGGAAGAGGGTTGGCTGGAGCAGGGTGAGGGAAGAGGAGTTATAACTGGCATGTAATGGAGAGAAGGGAGGGGCAGAGACAGATGGTGGAGGGCAGCTTGTTCTAGAGGAAGGGGAGATGGTATGCGAAGGGGTGGGGAAGAGAGAATATAAGAGGGTCTCTTGAGTGCAAGGAGTAGGAAAGGAAGGGATGTGGGCAAGGAGGTAGGATAGATATGAGTGGAGGGACCTAAACCAGTATTTAGAAATGTCCTCACATTTATTTCTCCTGAACCCCCCCCACCACCACCACCACTACCACCACTTTACTCCATGATCCATAGTCTTGGACCGCATCCTCATTCAGAAAAGGGTCCCCTCGTTCACCCTGTTTGCCACTGTGAGGCACTTGTGGGTCTTGATCATGTCACCTCTCGCTCTGCTCTCCTCTAGTGTGCACATGTTGAGATCCCTTTAGTCTCTCCTCGCAGGGCTTCCCTTGCAACTCCCGCACCATTTTGGTTGCCCTGCTCTGGACCACCTCCACCCTGCATAAATGCAGTGGCAGATGAATACAAGTTAATATACTGTACATCTAATTGCAACTGAACACAAGTGAACATAAATATAACTGAATTAATACCAGTTAGTGCAAACTGAGAACTGCACAGCCCTAAAACGAGAACAATAGTTGCACCATCTTATGTAGCTGATTCCTTACATAGGAGCATAGGAAAGCGATGGCAGAAAAGGACCGCCAGGCCCACCTAGTCCGCCCATTTACCTAGCATCCCCTAGGCTTGCTCGGATTTCCCTCCCCCTTCCTTTAACATCCCAATTTTCCTCCCCCTCCCTGTAACATCCCACTTTGTCTATCCCAAGCCCTCTTGAACTGTGTTTTCACCCACAACTATTCCAGGCAGCCCATTCCAGGTGTCCACCACCCTCTCGGTAAAGAAGTATTTTCTGATGTTACCCTAAACGCCCACCCTCCCCCCAAGTTGGAGATCATACCCACTTTTCCTGGGACATCCCTTCAATTGGAATAGGTTCTCTGTGGGCTTTTTATTGATTCCTTTTAGGTACTTAAAGGTCTATATCCTGTCCCCTCTCTTCCTCCTTTGTTCCAGGGAGTACATGTCTAGGGCTCCCAGTCTTTCCTCATATGGCAAGTGGCAGAGCCCTTTCACCATCTTTGTTGCCCTCCTCTGTACCCACTCCACCCTTTCCACATCCTTTTTTTGGTAAGGCCTCCAGAACTGGTCCCCGTACTCCAGATGAGGCCTGACCAGCTGGGTGTACAAGGGCATCAGAACCGCTTTCCCCCTGCTGGTGATCCCCCTCCCAATGCAACCCAACAGATCGTTTGCCTTTGCCACTGCCCTACCGCACCACCCAGCCACCTTTAAGTTCTGAGAAATGATGATGCCCAGGTCCCTCTCCTTCTTGGTTACTGCCAGTGGCTTGTCCCCCAATCTGTATTCCGCTCTCCCATTTTTTCTGCCCAGGTGCATGATTTTGCATTTTGCCGTGTTGAGCAATGACATCCACCACTTTCTGGCCCATATCTCTACCTTCCCTAGGTCCTTCTGCATTCTCTTGGCTCCTTCCTGCATGTCCATTCTATTGCAGACCTTTATATCATCCACAAACAGGCTCACTCTTCCCTCCAGCCCCTCTGCTATGTCTCTTATACAGATGTTGAACAGCAGGGTCCCAGCACTGACGACAACTGAGGAACCCCGATAGTGACCCCTGACACTCCCGAGGGAACCCCATTTACTAACATCCTCTATAGCCTGCCCTCAAGCCAGTTTCTCACCCACCTTGTAACCACCACCCCCCCAGCCCCAGGCACTCCATGTTGTACAATAGCCTTCTGTGCAGTAGTGTATCAAAAGCCTTCCTGAAATCCAGGTAAGCTATGTCCACTGACCCACCCTGATTGACAACCTTAGTGACCCATTCAAAAATCCCGACCAGATTTGTTTGACAAGATCTGCCCTTGGAAAAGCCATGCTGCCTTAGGTCTAGGAGGCCGTTTGCCTCCAGGTAGCTGGTGATTCTGTCCTTGAGCAGTTTTTCCGTGAGCTAGCTGACCACAAATGTCAGACTTATTGGCCTGTAGTTGCTCATGTCTTGCCTCCCCCCTCCTTTGTGCATGGCCAGTACATCCGCACACTCCCAGTCCTTCAGGATCCCCACGAGTGTAAGGATTCATTGAACAGAGAGATCAAGGGGGCTGCTAACACCCCCCTCAGCACTCTTGGGTAAACCCCATCCAGCCCCATGGCCTTGTCCACCTTCAGGTCCTTGAGTTCTCACAAGATATCCTCCTCCCAGAAGGGACTCACATCTGCCCCTGCCCCCTCTCTATCGTCTGGCCTGGTGTTGCCTCCCACCCATCCCTCCTCCCTCGTGAATACTGCACTGAAGTAATTGTTCAGCATTTCGGCCTTCTTCCAGTCCCCCTCCACCCTCTCCCCTGTCTCTGCTAGCAGACTCAGTATCCTGTTTTCCCCTTTCCTTCACTCGCTAATATACCTGAAGAAGGTCTTATCCCCTTCTTGACCACCTTAGCATTATTTTCTTCCATCCTTGCTTTTGCCCATCTGACCACCTTCCCTGCCTCCTTTTGCTTTTCCTGGTATTCCATCCGGTCTAGTTCACTCTGTTGTTTTATGTAGTCTGAAGGCTTGCTTCTTAGCCCTGATACTGGCCCCTACTTGCCTAGTGAACCAAAATGGCACCCTTTTCTTCCTATTTTTGCTTACCCTCTTTGTGCAGTGGTCAGTGGCCCCCACGATGGCTCCCTTTATTGTGGCCCATATGTTTTCCACCACCCTAAGCTCCCCCATCCCTGTAATTGCCTGTCAAGCATACTCCCTCCTGTCACAATTTGCACATCTGAAATAGAGAACCTTCACCTAGGACCAGTAGCGTGAGGCCAGTGTGCATACTGAGAATCACACGGTGCCATGGTCACTATTGCCCAAGACTTGTTATCCCCCACCGAAACCTCCCCTGCCCTGTCTCCATTTGTAAGCACCAGGTCTAATACTGCACCTTCCCTGGTTGGCTCTTTGACCAGCTGCCTGAGGTGGGCAGTCTGGAGAGTCTATAATTGCTCTGCTCTTGGATGAGGCTGCAGACATTGATTCCCATTCCACATCCGGCAGGTTGAGATCTCCCATAAGCAGCACCTCTCCCTTTGCCACCATTCTGAGTATCTCTTTGACCATTTGGTTGTCCACCCCTTCTGGCTGCACTGGTGGCCTGTATACCACTCCAGCACGCACTACCTCACCCTTCACTGAGATCAACGAGACCCATAGTGCCTCCGGGTCTCCCCACCTACCATGTGTTTCCGATGTTAGGATCCCCTTCCTCACATATAGAGCCACACTATCTCCTCTCCTGTCAACCCTGTCCTTCCTGTATAATGTGTACCCCAGAATGTTCATATCCCAGTCCTGTTTGTCGTGAAACCAAGACTCCATAATTCCTACCAAGTCTAAATTCTCCTGTGCCATGACTGCTGCCAGGTCTGGGACCTTGTTTCTCAGGCTCCTGGTGTTTGCACGCATGGCTTTCCAGTATGTGGCTTCTCTGCCTCCCATCCCTGTCTTGATGATCCTCGTCCTACTTGTGATATCATTTCCAGCCCCATCCGGCTGGTTTGTTTCCTGTGGGGGGACCTTTGTCCTCCTTGTCACGTGCACTGTTAGATGTGCATGGAAACGCTCCCCGGTTCAGTTTAAATTAAAGTGTGTAAAAACTCCTCCTAGCGAGCCCGTTGGCACAGCGGTGGGATTCCACTTGAGACCGGCGACCGGGTTGAGAATGGACCCGGATCATTGGAGAGGAGCCAGCGAGGGAGAAGGATGGAGCATCCTAGGACTGCTCTCCTTCTCCAGGGGAGGGTGGGGAAGCGATCGGCACACTGGAGGCCCATGGAGGCAGGGGATCTCAGGCAACTGAAGCATACAGCTTTGGGAGGTGGGGGCGACGCTGCGCTATTGCACATTCCCGCCACTGTAAGGAAAAATGGCAGAAAATCAAAGCGGGAAAGGACCACCGTATACATGAAGCCCTCCCCGGAAGACCTTGATGCACCACCGTCACTGCAGGTCCACCGACCAGACATTGGTTCCGTGGTCACCGAAGAAGGTGGCCGAGGCCCCACCCTCCGGTGGGGCAAGCCGGGGGTGACTGAGGGACCTTGGCAGCCATAGATGGTGGTGGAGGTTTCCAGGGGCCATGACCAGGGCCGATTAAAAGACTGGGTCCTGCCAGAGAAAAAGATAAAATTAAAAAAAAAAAAAAAACTCCTCTAATTTTCACTTTAGTACCTCCTTACCATCTCTATTTGAGAACACATCTACATGATAAGCAAGGGTCAAAATGACTAGAGGGGACAAAAAAAATCAGGCAGGCAGAACAAAATACCAACATAAATACAGTACAAATAAATACAAGCTAGTGCAAAATGAAAACAGTAAATACCTACAAAGTAAATTGCTGACAGTGGTATCGTGGTAAATAAATACAGCTTTCCTGAATAAGCAAGGGGAAAAAATACTAACAAATTCAGCAATCATGGATAACAAGAAATACCTGGTGGCCAGAGAGGGCTATGCAACCTAAAAAGAGTACTGGATGAAGGGGGGGGGGTACACAACCCAAGCAGACTGTGACATGAGTACAGGGTGGCCAGAGATGAGTACACAACACAAGCAGATCCTAAAGGTGGACAGAGAGGGGCATATAACCTATGCAGCCCCTAAAAAGAGTACTGGTTGGCCAGAGATGGGTACACTGCCCGGGCAGATCCTAAAATGAGTACTGGGTGGCAAGAGAGGGGTATGCAACACAAGCAGACCCTAGAAAGAGTACTGGGTGGTCAGAGAGGAGTACACAATTCAAGCAGACCCTAAAAAGCGTTTCTGAGTGAGCCTGCCCAGGCTCACAATCCAAACACACAAACCAAGGGATCAGAGCACTCAGCTCCAAGAAGTAGATGGAAAGTCACTTCACAGATCTGCTAGCCATAAAGTGCTCTTTTATTTAAAGTGCAAATTCCATCACACATGTGCATGTTGTAACCTCACTATGCCACCTGCCCCTGCGCTTTGCTCAATAGAACTTCCTAAATGGGTGTACCCGGGGTAGCAATACAGTCAGTTATAAGGCAGCATTTAATGATGTTTCTATTACATCACTGTGCTTATTATTTTTTTTGTATATTTTATTTATGCATCCACCATGCTGGAACTCTCTCGGGCATCCTCTCTCGCCGCCTCCGCATACCACCCGCCTGAAGCCACCCAACCAGGAAATCAGTGACAGATACTGCCCTGCTTACCTGATCCAGCGGGACCCCATCACTGGAACCATGACAAGCCAGGGGATTGGGAGAGCCGGCAAGGGAAGCCCAGCATTGGGCGTGTCATGAAGGGGCACTGGAGGTGCTGTCCCCTGTCAGGGGTCAGGGGAATTTTCTCTGTGGTTCCCCTGGAGTGCAGATGTACAATGATGTCCACGTGATCAAGTCCCTGATGTCTGCTGCAACTCTGCCCTCTTGTATGACTCAGCATCATCAGTACCCCTGATCTCCACCAGAGGTCACTGGTATGTCGAGTAAGCCCCTGAATCCCACCCCGGGACAGAATAGCAGTCCTCCGGATGCTCCATCCTCTCCCTTCCCTGTCAGCTCCCAGCCTCCTGAACCCGGGTCGCAGGTGTGGCAACGAGGTGTGGCATCCAGTACCTCAACCCTCAGTGCCACTGGGCCAGCTCCCACTGTGATTATTTGAAAGAATGTTACAGAACTGGACTAACTAGAACCAATGATGCAAAGTGTAAATCACAGTATAAATGTTACATAACATTTCAGTCAATACATTACGTATCAGTTACACAATTCTAAGTGCAGAGATACCCTGCTTCGTTCTTTAAAGTTCATAATCTGTTCAGTTCATCAAAATCCAACATTTCACTTTCTGCACAGCTGTTTCAGCATACAGGATGTTGTGGATTTTATCCAGAAGAATTGTACAGGTACTACAAGCCTTTAAGGATAGTAGGAGATCCCAGCTGTGAAACTGGCAAGAAGGAGTAAGCCAAACAGCAATGCATCCCGGGGGGGGGGGCCGGAATCAAGATCATCTAGTACTACTGATGGCAATATCAAAGATTTGTTCCTAAAACTGGAGAGACTGCTAATTTCACAAACAAGTATAACATATAACATTATAAGGTTAGATACTTATTTAGAGGAAAGTAAAAACCCCAGAGGACTTTGGCTAAGAAAATTACCAGCCAGGGGACTGGAAGATTTCTGCAATAAGAAAGAATGGGAGGGAATCCTTTCTGATGGGTCTGCTAGATTTATGAGATGCCTGATTAAAGAGGAAACATGTAAATATGATGAAATAACTGGAAAAACAGTAGCATTAAGAAAGGAACTAAGTACCCATGAAAATGACCCCTCTTATTTCTGGAACTTGATAAGGTACTCTGAACAAAACTTATTAACTTATTAACTTTAAAGAAGAGATTGTCAGGAGGAAACAAAAAGAGTTAGAACAGGGTAGAATAGAGCTGAGTACCTGGAAGGCAGAATTTATTCTTAGAAAAAAATATCAAGAACAGGAATGTCAGCAGGACTCCCAGATCTATGGGGGTTCCTGTATTTGGCATACCGTCGATACAGCGACACCGGTACACTGAACCCCCGCAACAAACCCCCCAGCATGCCTATATCAGCAGCAACAGGGGTTTTGCGTCAAGACACTTTAGGGCGATGAGGGATAAATATCTAACTCCACTGTCTGTGTGAGATGAAGTTAGATATCTATAGTGGGGGTGTCTGGGGGCACAGCCCCTCCTGCATTGTGCATTGTGGTTGTGCCAGTTTGTTTGGGATTGCATCACAGTCGAGGTGCCGATGGGTTGCTGGCATGGTCAGGGATGTCAATGTTTATGTTGTCGAGCCGACGTCGTACATCCCCTGTATTTCACAGGGATCTGGAGCTATCTACACGGAAATTCTTCCTATTAATTTGCATTGGTCACACAGGAAACCAGACCAATTTGGCTTCTACTGGAAATAATGTAATCTACATGAAAACACAGAATAATCACCCTGGAGTTACAGGGGAAATGCCAAATCAGTACAGGAGCACTGCATTTGCAAGTGGGGGAAGATCACAACCGAGAAAGAGAACAGACGAGGAGAAAGCGGAGCACAAGAGGAAGACACAGATACCAGCACAACAGAGCAGAATGAAAGTATTCCTAAAACAGTGCCTTATTTATCCAAAGATAAGAGAAACAAAAAGCAGAGAAAGACAAATATCAAAGCGGACCAGCAGAGAGGCGCAGGGTGGATGAACAGAGCTACACAAGAGTGAGCCAAAAAAGAGATTCATTTAAAGTAAATGTGTGACACTTTTTTAGCTTAGTACTTTTTTTAGTTGAGTTTGCTCCTTCTGGTTGCGATAGTTTCTCTGTGGTAAAAGTTTTAATTTTAATGCACTCTGACAAATTTGGGAAGGGTTCATAATTGTGGCCGAACTGCCAGCCAGCTGTTCTCTTCCCACTTCCTAGCCTGCCTGCTCTGCCCCAGCGCGCCCCCCTTTTGTGATGTGGTACCAGGGACAGCACGGGGACGTGCCCCATACAAGTCTATGGTGCTAATTTTCAGAGCGATTTTACTAAAGTTTAAACTAACATTTGATGAAAATGAAAGACAGCATTCAACTAATAGGGACCCTATTAGTTGAGCGGTGTCTTTCATTTTTATCAAAGGTTAGTTTAAACTTTAGTAAAATCGCTCTGAAAATCAGCCCCATAGACTTGTCTGGGGTGTGTCCTACGGCTATCCCTCGTACCACATCACAAAACCGGTGAGCGCGAGGAGCTGGCAGATTAGAAGTGGAAGGATCTGCCCTGCTGGGCAGTTCAGCCACAATTATGATCCCTTCCCAAATTTGTCAGAGAGAGTGTATTAAAATTAAAGATTTTACCACAGAGGGGCTATCACAGCCCCAGGGGAGCAGGCTCTGAAGCCCAAAGTATTAAATCACGCATTTCCTTTAATATGGAGAACCACGGGTTTAACAAACATCATGGGCCAGATATTCAAAAGGGTTGCGCCATGCGCAATAGGGTTGCACCTGCGCAAGTCCGAAATTGCTCCATTCTGCGATATTCAGCAGGAGGCAGTTGTGCCACTGAAAACATGCCGAGCAACAGCGCAATGCAAATGAATGCATGCTGAACTGGAGGGGGAGGAACCATGCATAAACTGCACAGCCCGATATTCAGCCGGGCTGTGCAGAGTTGTGCAGGCGCAACCCCCAACCTGTGCCTGCACAACTTTGAGCCAAAAAAAAAAGGATCAAGTCAAGGGCCACCCACAGGTGAGCTGCTGCATTGCAGGGCGCAACACAGCAGCTGCCACCTGTGGCTGGCCCTCAACCCACTCCCTGTGCCCCCCTGCAGCCCGATCGCGGGCAAGAGTGTGAAATCCCCACCAGCACCCCCACTGGCCCACGATGCGGGCATAGCTTATCCCCACCAGTCTGATTGCGGGCAGCAATGTCTCCCAGAACACATCCCTGGTGGTCAGTGGACGATAAGCCCAATCAGCGGGCTGGGTAGTAAAACACCCCCGACACATCCCTGGTGACCTAGTGTCCCCCACCCACCCACCATGAAGTCCCACCACCCCGCTCCCCGCAGCCAGCGGGCAGCAGCATCCCACCGCCTGCTGCCCGTCGCCTGCCGACTGACTGCCTGGTAGGCTGCATGCCCGTGATGCAGAGCAAGAGCCAATGGACATGCAGCCCATACTATCTAAGACAGTCCAGATTTGTGAACAAATATATTCATTCACAAAACTGGACTGTCTTACGGTAAGGGCTGCACGCCCATTGGCTCTGCTCTGCACCAATGGGTGTGCAGCCCTACCGGGCAGTCAGTCAGAGGGAGGCAGGGCAGCAGGTGGGTGGGATGCTGCCGCCAGCCAGCTGCGGAGGGGGGGAGCGGGGTGGTGGGGCTTCGTGGGTGGGTGAGGTGGGGGGACACTAGGTCACCAGGGATGTGTTCGGGGGGGGTGTTTTACTACTCCAGCCCACGATCGGGCTTATCGGTCCATTTGACCACCAGGGATGTGTTCAGGGGAGGGTGTGTGTGTTTAAAACTACTCCAGCCCGCGAGCGGGCTTATCAGTCCACTGGACCACCAGGGATGTGTTCGGGGAGACACATTGCTGCCTCGCGATCGGGCTGGTGGGGGATGTAAGCTATGCCCTGATCGGGCCAGTGGGGTGGTGGTGGTGATTTTACACTTTTGCCATGATCAGGCTGCAGGGGCTGTCCGACGGCTGCTGCCTGGCAGGGTGCCAGGCGAAGTCCTCGGGGATCGGCACACCTGCATGCTAATATAATCAGATGCAAATGGCCCCCCTGCTCCTTGCATGAATTATGGCCCCATTTGCATGTCACCTTTTGAATATTGGGATTTTGCGCATGGCGCAATGGTACTTGCGCCACCGCAAGTTGAATGCTCCACTCTGACCACTTGCAGTGGCGCAAGTTCCACTGCGCCATGCACAGTGGCTGTGGCTGGGGGGTGATATTCAAAGGAGTTGCTCAAGGGCACAACTCCTTTGAATATCGCTCTGACCACACCCCAGTGCAACTATTTTGTGCAGCGTAAGGGCTTGCTCCACAAAATAGCGCAGTTTGAATATCTGGCCCGATATGTATCTGGGTTTAGACAGGGAGACTTTTCAGGTAACATAAAAACATCTCTTTAAAGATACCTCTACCTTTATTCCTCCGCCTAGTCTAAACTCTAACATCAAGGCATTTCAGAGGGTAGTGCTAGATGAGGTGAACAAGCTGTTGGAAAATGGGGGCAAGAAAAATGTAAATGGTAAGGTAACGTAACCGAAAATGAATAAAAAACAGGGCAAGAATTATTTAACAGTACAAACCTTGTCATAACACCAGCCAACAGGGATGCCAACAGAGTTCTAACAGAGAGTGAACAGTATCTAGATTGCATCACAAATGTGTTAAAAGGTGAAAGAGCATAAGAAGCTGCCACAAGACCCCACAGCAAAGTTTAAAAATGAATCATTAACTCTACTACAAGATGCATGGGAAATTAATTGTATCACAGAAGTTGAGTTTAATTTCTTGCTACCTGCTGCTCCAGCTGTACCAACACTATATGCCCTGCCCAAGGTGCATACGCATTTACAAAAACCACCAGCATAGCCCATTGTTCAGGGAGTGAACGCCTTGACTAATCATTTATCAAAATCTGTGGCCTTATCCCTAAAAGATTGTTTAGGACAAGTGAATTCACTTTTACATGACACAATTAACACACTTAAGAAATTTGCTGATTTTGTCTTTTAAAGTTTAATCGCGGCTCAAGCTATTACAGTATTGACATCCGATTCCACTTTCATTGCACTGGGGTTCGCATGCGGTGTTTACTATGCAGATTTTCATCCAAAAAACAAGCCATGTTATCTAGCTTTCATTTAGGCTTGCAGGATACTAGGATTAGTTCGAACTGTGTAGTGAAGTGAAGCCGGGTCCTGAACTACACGAATTTTAGAAAACGTTTTAATTGCTGTCCACCCACTGTGCTGTTGATGTAAGATTTTATAGACAAAACAGGGACAAGCAGAAGCTAAAAAGCCTAAAGCCTAAAGCTGGTATTGAGCAGAGCAGAGGATCCTCTCGGGGGTGGTTGTCTGACACTCGAGTGACCTGGCTCAGAAGACCTGGGAGATTCAGAGAATGGTCAATGACATGTTTTGGTGTACTCCAGCTCTATTATAATGGTGGCAAAAGTTTTGGCAAAAGTCTTGGCAGAGTGGGAAACAGTAAGCAGCAACCCAGCAACAGCAAGCAGCAACCCAGCAGTTCTTCAAGCTATTCAAGTTATTTAAGCTACTCAAGATCTTAGATAACAGAATTTATGCTACGAGGGATTTGAATACATATTAAATTTTTTTTTGTGTGTGTGGTTTATCTCAAAAAAGCTTATCAGTAAGAGTAAATATAGAATACAGTAACCTACTCCAGTTCTGGATAGTGGTTAATTGTATATTATTGTAATATTGTAATACTGTATTAATACAAGAACTTTATATGTGTAAAATGTGATAAGATAGTGCTTTATGATAAACTTGTTGAGGTTTGAAAGGTTCAAAAGGGTTGTCTGTTGGAGTTTATAAATTCCGTACTTTTAGTATTACTTGTTAGTTCCTATTGTATATACCACTATAAATACTACAGTATATATTCCTATATTTATCTAGCTGATTTATTGAACTAAAATACAAGGTGTAATTATATAAACAATATCTGTTGTTTTTTACATCTGGGATTCAAATTTTTCCAGCGTTTTGCCTGGGTATTCTAGTATATCTTTTTGTATAGAGGGCAAGCGGAGTCCAGCACTACCTTTTTTTTTCTGTTTTTTTCTTTTGTTTTGTGTGAGTATCTGGATTAGGTATGGTTAACACTAGACTGCAGAGACTCCAGAATGGGGGATTGTCTCCACCAGACCAGGAGCTTTCCTGTAATAAACCATTGGTTAAACAAAAACAGACAAAAATTACTGACCACTTACACAAAATCAATGAAAATGCTAGTCGAACCTCGGCACCATGTTTTCAGAAATCTGAAAATACTATAGCACAGAATAATTTAAGTAGTGGAGAAAACCATATTGGAAATCAGGTTGACACTAGTGTAATAGGTCTGTTTTCTACTCAGAGTATGGAAAATTATGTTATTGTAACATTGGAGCCAGGCAGTCTAGAAGGAAGTTCTGTCTATCCAGGTAATGACTCACATAAATATGAAATCTCTGAGCATTTGGGGATTTCAAATAACAATCAGGCTTTAAGCTCAATAATTCAGGACTTGCAGAAAACTATTAATGGCTTAAAAGATTGTGAAGAAAAGATAACTGGAGCTAGCTGCCAGGAAAAGATTCAGCTGGACCAGGACTGTTTATCAACTAAACATAATGAGGATTGCCCTATAGTTAGAGAACATGATTTAACTTATATATCTGATCACCTTGAAAAAGATTTAGTCTCATTATTAAGGAATTCGACTTATGCAAATCTAATTTTAATGGATCAACTGATAATTAAACAACTTCTGGAGAATTTGAGAGTACATGTAGCTTTCAGTAGGGCAAAGATAGATGAGTTATCTAATAATGTATTGAAAATTGTTTACTCAAGTAATAATTCAGTGATAAAAGATGGAGCTATACATTTGACTGATTCAGATGTCAGGATAATTAGGCCAGATTTTAGTAGTATTAATTTCCCAGTAAGCCCACCTGTGAAGCAGCTTAACAAGAAGGTGAAGAGAAGGGGATACGAAGAAAAAAGAAGAGAAATAAGACTAAGGAAGTTTCTAATGACAATGCTAAACAAATACAAAAACTAAATCAAGTAGGTTGTAGCACTGAAGTAGTAAGTCGAGATCAAGAAATTTCCCCATTATAGGGAAGGAAAAACGAATTCCAAATGAAGATGGAGTGAATGAAGTAATCTGTGATAATGTCTTATTTGAAGGGCAATTAGTGAGGAAGAAGCACAGACTATTATTACCTCAGGAGATGGAGAACTCATTTCCCATTTAAGGGTACTAGAATCAGAACTTAATTTACTAAATCAACAACTGGGGAGACCTCATAAGCTAGCAAAATGTATAGAACATCTTGTGGGTTCTGGTGCCTTAGGTAAGGCTAATGAATCTATTAAAAATAGTTCCTCAACTGCTCAAAAAAGAAGAAAAGAGGAATGGGACAATAGGAGGCTTGATAATTATAATTTTGCAATAAAGGAGGAATATCCTCTACTAAGATTGATTGGCCCTGTTGAATGGGGTAGATCTTTGAAACCTCTCTCCAAAGCACTAGTAGTACAATTTCTTAATAAAGAATTAGAGCTAGGTTTGACATCTAATGAGATAATTGAAGTGAAGGAATCTTTAGGAAATGAAGCTTATATTTTAGATTTAGTCTGGCATTCTCCACAAATTGCTAATTATGTCTGGGCTAATAGTGATTCTCTGAAAGAAATTAGAATTATAATAGAGTCCCCGAATAGAAAAATCTTTAATTACAATCCAACAGTAACCAACGGGAGAAAATTAAGTGATTATTTAAATCCAGGAATTAGTCTATTTGGAATGGATATTATGGAAAAAGAAAATTGACAGGGGCTATTAAAGATCTATTGGTTAATTTTTTGAAAATACCATTGGGAGAAAAGGACTACTTTTTTGCTAAAAGGAGAGATGGCAGCACTCAAATAGATTTATACTTCAACTCTAAGGAATTTGTAGATAAAATTCTTGCAAAAAGTACTGTTTTGGATTTGATGGGGTTAAACATGTGTGATAGTCGCCTTTTAAATGAAGAACCTTCAGTGGCTAACCCAATAAGGGAAATCTGACAGATGAAACTTCCTTTGAAGAATTGTTTTTCTGTTATTGCTGATTATCAGGATGATTGACATAAACTAGATATTAGCCCAGACTTAGAATTAAGTTCTGAATATATTAGGTTTGTGACATGGAATATTGCAAGTTGGGCTAGTAAGGTGGTGAATGATGAGTGGAGGAATTATATTCAGAATTTCGACTGACTATGCTTTCAAGAGACATGGCATTATCTTGCTGATAACATAAAGCTGAATGGTTATGATACCTTTCAATCAGAAAGTAGAAAACTACACAGTAATGGTTGAAGCTCTGGTGGTATCATTGTATTTGTTAAGATCAATGTCTTCTCAATTATTAAAATTTGGAAGTTACATGAAAATTTTATAGCATTATTGTTAGGGTTCAAAGAACAAAGAATTGTGGTGATCACGGGGTATATGCCCCCTGAAAGTTCTAATTTTTTTACCCTGTTATTTGGGATTTACTATTTGATATATTAACTGAGGCACTGTCTGTTTTTCCCCAGGACAGATATTTTACTTCTATGAGATTTTAATGCTCGTATAGGAACTTATGACAGTCTTGTGGAAAATTCAGTTAGATTAAACGAGTTATTAGAAAATGAACCTGTAAGAAAGGCAAAAGATGTGATAGTTAATAGAGCAGGGGGAAAAAAATAATTGACCTGATGAGTAATTTTGATTTATTTCCTCTTAATAGGAGATATAAAGGGGATGCTTATGCTGATTATACATACATATTCACTAGGGAAGCCTCTACCATAGACCGGGCATTGTGGTCAGGTTCAACTGATGATTGGAAGGAAGTGCAGATAGAGCTATGAGCAGAAAGTGACCATTTCCCAGTGATATTAGAATATAACTCACAGAAAAAAAAACAGAATTACAGGATGTGGTACTATTTACTGAATTAAGAGCTGATAGTAAAATAGGATGGTTTAATAATGCAGAGGACATAGTAAGATCAATCCTTAACAATTCTTCATTGATGGCTTATGCCTCAATTTTGGATGCTATGACTTTTTTTCAAATGGCTGAACTGATTAACAATCTGTTTGATCAGATAAAGAGTAAACTTCACTAAACTAATTCATATAAGACTAAACTTGATAGTTTTATTAAAGAAAGTACATGGGTAGAATATTTTTCTGGTATTTATTTTGATCCAGAAGAACAACACAGTCTTTTATGTATGGATAGAACAGCTCAAATTTAATTACATTTTTTCTCATTTAGAAATACGTTTCGCCATATCAACTTTGAAGAGAAATAAAGCAGCAGGTCTGGATGGGATCCATGCAGAGATATTTCTAGCTCATCCCCTTTTTTGGAGTAGAACACTGAAAGCATATTTCAATAAATGTATTGCCATTAATAGTTTTCCACTATCTTGGAAAGGGTCACACACCATTCCTATACATAAAAAGGGTTCTTTGACTTCTCCTACCATGTATAGACCAATTTGTATTTTGGATGTCTCGTTAAAAATTTTTTCTAAAATTTTGCTGGAAAAATTAAAGGACCAAGTGGAATTGACTAATGGATTGTCTATATACCAGGTGGGATTTAGAAAACATTTCTTGACTATGGATAATATTTTTATAATGTAACATCTAATAGAGAAATATGTATTGTTACGGAAACAAAAGTTATATGCTGTTTTTATCAATTATTCTATGGCTTTCGATTCCATCTCTAGGAATACACTCTGGACTACAATGACTGATAGAGAAATTGATGTTAACTTGACTCATTTAATAGCTAATCTCTATCATGATACTTGGGCAAAGGTTTGTGTAGGTAAAGAGGGTCAACTTTCAACCCCATTTAAGACTAATAAGGGGGTACGACAAGGTTGTGTGATGGCCCCATTACTATTTTCTGTGTATATTGATAACATGTTGAAATATGTTGATTCCTTTAGCTTGGATTCTCCTAAGGTGCTGGACTCTGCTTGCCCTCTTCTAGCTTATGCTGATGATATTGTGATATTTTCTCTTACAAAGAAGGGTTTACAGGTTAAATTAGACTATATTGCTCAGTATTCACATAAGATAAAATTAACAATGAATCTAACCAAAACAAAAGTTGTTATATTTGGGGGGGGGGAAAATTGAAAGGATCTTGGAAGGTGAATGAAAATAAAATAGATGTAGTTCCCAGTTATATATATCTAGGATTGGAATTTCATTCAAGTGGTACATGGAATTCTTTGTATAAATCCCTAGTAGTAAAGCATAAAAAAAACTATTGGTGTCCTGGCAAGGTTGAACTGTAGGTATGGGGGCTATACAGTTAGACCCTTTTTTGAAAGCTATTGAAGTAAAGTTGGAAGCACAATTGCTATATGCCAGTGAAATCTGGGATTATGACAATAAAAAGCTTGATTGCTTGATGTCTCCTTTATATAAGAACTTAAGGTGTTTACTCAGACTGGGGCATTCTTGTCCTGTGGCATATATTCACTCAGAATTAGGAATTGTTAATATTAGAGCAAAAATGGATAATAGAAAGTTAAATTACTGGCTTAAAGGGGAAGTCTCCCATAGTTTCACACCCATATTTTCCCAACTCCATATGTGAAACTGTTATGTGCCTCCTCCAGTTGCCAGCAGTCCTATTGCTTTCCAGATCTAGATTATAAATAAAAATACACAGCCCCCAGAAGTTATCAATGTGTTTGTCCTCCATTTTATCATCAATGCTGCTGGAGCATGATGTCATCAGAGCAACAGATAATGGTGCTGCACTAAATGCTGTTCCACCAATAAACAGAACCCACAATGTTTGGTTCCCCACTTGAGTAATGGGGGAACCTTTTAAGTGTTGTGCACATCCTGAAGTGCAGGTCTAATAGGAACTAGGACCATGTGAGTGTGATGCAGCACTGATTTGACATGTATATGCAGTATGCCTATAAGGAAGTGTCTGTATGTGTTGTGTTAATGTTTCTGTTTGCAAAAACAGTTTACCCAATAAATGACTCTGGATGCAACAACAGTCTTAAGTGGTAGTATACAGCAGTTGTATTATGTTCTGTGTGTGTTAGAATTCTCTGTTTTGATTGACACCAGCAGTGAGACACAGTCTTGCAAAAATGCCCCTTTCCCTTTGTAACTAGGCAGTCAGTGATTGGATGACTGATTTAAGGCAATAAAGAGTTCAGCTATAACAAGGAATAGGTTACTAGGACAACATCAGCTGCAGCATATGGAAGAAGGGTAATCTAGTGGTTAAAGCACAGGCACAAGAACTGGGAAACTCTGGTTAAAATCCTACTGAAGTCTCTTACTCTCTAACCCTTAACAAGTTCCCCTAACCTCCTTGGCAACTGTGATGGCCCCTCAAGTCCATGACTTTGAAAGTGCCCCCATTCCCATTATAAATCATTAGCAGTGATGTGAGAGCTACAGCAAAGCTGTGGCAGCGCCCCCCCCCTTTGTAATGCCAGCATTTGAAGTAGGATGTCCCTCACAAATCAAATGCTACACTTCAGCTGTTGTAGGTAAAGAAACTAATCAGTCTGTGCTTGCAGTGCTCTGTATTTACTTAGCTCATTCCTCCCATGTCATATGCATTCTGTGTCTTGGTATTTTCAGTCAGAAACCCAGATGCAAGGAGCATTTGAAATGTAAAACAATTCACTTTATAAAGTAAGTGATCTAGCTCTCCACTTTCAGGCTGGAGAAAGGGGGTATACAATTTGTGCAAAGGAGGAATTCAGTTTTGTGTGATCCTTTGGGAAACTGCTCAGGCCTGCCTTGTAAATGAATCTTCTCAAGGGTGTTCACCTGGTTCAATACTGATTGGCTGCTAGATTGACTACTTGATTGTCTGATTGATTCTTTCTACTGCTTCCCACATGTTGCAACTATCTCACAGAGAAAAATGAGCAGCACAAAGATAGAAATTCTGTTTCCTGTGAATGAAATACCATTAGATGTATTATTTGCTCTACACATGACATATTAAGGCTACAAGTACCACTCCCTGTGTGAGTTGCAGGACAGAACTGTCTTAAGCCATTGCAAACTTAAACTAAATCAGGATAGACAGCGTTGATACCCTAATGTGTACTTCTGCACTGTTGCTGCGAAGACATCAAGGAATGGGAGGGGTTGTATTACAAGTGACCCATTTGCATGTAAATGGAGGCTTGCTTGACATTTTACTACCTTGTGTCAGAGCCTCAGACTCTAGATATGTGTTGCAACAGCAGAAATGACTGATCTCTTATTGACATATGTACAGTAACTGATGTAATGTATGATAAATACATCAGACATATCCAAATCAGAAATATGCAGTAGTCTTCTCCTTTAAGCTTACCAGGACTCCAGAAGCCAATCTATCCAAAATACATTACAAAGAAAAACTTTACTGGTATAGCTTAGGATATAGGGGTTTATTTTGGTTTACCAAGATTAACATACTGCTTGAAAGATATTCAATAACAAATTTGAAGAGAGTAATTGATAGGGGTATTACTCTGAGTTTGAAGTATAAAAAATTATATTAAGAAAAAGATTGAGAACTATTGGAATAATGAGGATTTGAGAACCATTTCTATTTCTGGATACTCCAGATGGTTTAGCAAAAATAATTGTTTCAGTTATAAGTCTTATTTAGATATCTTGGAAAACACTAAGATGAGATCAGTTTTTGCTAGATACAAATTTGAGCAATTTCATAGCAATGTTCTGGTAAGTAGATTTAGTAAAGACAAGTCTTTATCTGAAATGTGTGATTGCACAGCTGGGGGTAGAGAGGCTTTGGTTCATGTACTTTGGTTCTGCACTTATTATACAAAAGAAAGACTTTATTGGTTGAAAGAGTTTGACACAAATATATATCAGCTCAATAAAAGTATATTAACTGCTATTGTGGTACACACTGCAGATAGGTTTTTGCTTGAAAAATTATCAAACTATTTTATGGCGATAAAGAAAGTAAAACGTTGAATGAAGGTAAAGGAAGGAAATAATTGATTCTGGTTGCAAGATGTATAATGTCCGGAATGGAATATTAAATAGCAACAAATTCAATTGTATGGGCAAGAATTTAAATATAAAATTTGTGAATTTTAAACTATAGTGCAATAATGAGTTTAAACTCTAGGACCTTTGTATTTTTATATTGTATTAAATTATATTCAATTTATTGATGATTTGTATTATTGTATGTGCTATTAATTTTTGTATTATCTTTTGTGTGTTGCATTTATCTTGTTGATGACTTTTTAAGTCAAACAATAAACTTTTGATGATGATGATGATATTGACATCCATAGAAACATATATGCATAGAGAAAATAGCAATAAAAAATATACAATAAAAACACTGCATGTTAGCATTACCTGAAAATTCAGATACATACTGTAGACCAGCCTTCTTTAAACAATGTTGGTCTGCATTTCTCTACATGACATAATAAAAACCAAGGTTGTTTTATGTCATCCTAACGAGGGAAACAAAAGGCACAGCATACCATCTGGACAAATCTGATAAAGGAGCACCAACTATAGGAAAATAGAAGACCCAGATGGGGCTGTCACAAAAAGAAAAAAGAAACATGTAACAACACCTCAGACTCACTGCCTCTGTTTTCGTGGACCTTGGGTCTTCCCTGGACATATCTCGAGGAGGGCCAGCCTAGGTTCTCTGGTGGACAAGTGGTACAAGAACAATACATGAGTGTGGTGCCACCACCTGAGGTGGTGGCAGGGAACACCTGTGGATCAATTGCAGGTTACCACCCCCAAGAAAAATATAGTAACTTCCCCCTCACAATAACAATTCCCCCTTTTCACAATGAGTCATAGTACCAGACTATAACATTAACAACTAACAGTTTTTATTTTGGGGGAAGGGGAGAAAAATGACACAACAACATTAACAACTGTTGAAACACTTTTACCCCTCACAATCCCCACCCCCAACCTGCAGGTGCAACTGGCTTCTGAATGGTAACTGCCCAAAATGGCTCTAAAGTCCCTTGGGTTGGTACCACACCACCATGTAGAAGACACAGGGGATCTTTTGTTGGGGCACAAATAACTTTAACTAGATGCAAGCCTTTAACTTTCTGCCTGGGTGGAGCTTTGATCTTGGAACAGTCCTGCCCAGGACTTAACCTCCTTAATTCTGATTAGCTAGCTAGCTAAGTAAAGACTCCCCAAAGCTACAGCACAGGGTACTTACAGTTCAGCAGTTCAAAGGAGGTGGCAAAAACTTGGTTCACGGTACCATGATGGTATCAGGAGTTGTTGCAACACAGCAGCAGTTGACTGAAGAACAGATGAAAGCTGGTCTTCACCTGCCAGGCCTTTCCAATATTTGCCCTGGGGCCATTGTATGTGATGTTTACCTGGCAGGCCTCTCAATGTCTTCCTCGCTGGTGGTCTCCTCTTCAGTCTGGGTACAGAGCAGGCCGGTGGTTCCTCAGACTGATGGTTGGCACACACTTTTCTCAGCTGCAGAAAAGAAGCTAGGCTTTGACTCAGTCTCTCTAGCTCAGCACAAATATTCTCTCTCTCTCTCTCTCTCTCTCTCTCTCTCTCTCTTAAGAGCAGTTTCTAACTGCACTTACCCCACTGAGGGGGATTACAGCTTGCAGATCACCTTAAATTCAGCTGCAGACATTATGACTTAGGTTTAGACCTTCACCGTCTCTGCTTTCTACCTGCCAACTCCAATAGCTCTTTCTGCACTGCAAGACAGTCACTCCCTCTCTCTGTCAGCGATTCTCCAAAGTCTCTCCCTCTATCTGCAGAGTCTAATTTTCTTGACCTAGCAACAGGTTCAAGTCTCAGCAGCAACTTACAAATTCTCAGTAGCAAATCCACTCAGCCACAATTTCAAGTCTCACCCTGGGAATCTCTTCCATAACCCAGTTCCTTTCTCAGGGGCTACTTGCTTCTCCAGGCACTCTGCAGCTTGTCCAATACTGTAGCCAGACAAGGCCCTTGGGCAGTCTGGTGGGACTTTAGGGTAAGCAAGCCCATGGCGCTCTCTACCCTCTTTGCACTCTCAGGCTGAGCACTCAGAAATCCTCTTTGACTGGCAAAACATTCCTTTTTATTAGTTTTCCAGCAGGCCCTTCCCATTGGCTGCAGCAGTTGTCCAGTTGAACAAATTAATATTAATTTTCTTCACTTGACGCCCTATTGATTACTCTTTTGGGTGCCAAGAAATGTCCCTGATTTTTCCCCTAAAGTCCTCTTTTGCATTCCCATGAGCCCTCTTGAAGTTCCTTAGCTCCTGATTGGCTGTAGCAGGGGTCAAAGGCTAACAAAATGGCTGCTGAATACACAACCCCAGTACAGTCTTCAATTTCAAAGTTGTTTGTAGCCAAACATTTCAATGTTATTAAATATTTCCCCCCAGAGTTCAGAAGTAGCCCCTCTGCCCTTTAGTCCACATGCAGAGTTTACTGGTTTAACTAAATTCCCTGCCTGTCTCTGCTGCCACTAACTGTAGTCCCCAGGCAGCAGACATGCTCATTAATATTCATGGACCCTCAATGAATTATTCATGGTTATATCCCCTACCTCACATTAGTGCTCTTAAAATAAACACCTTTCTGGCTCCTAAAGCGCCTTCTCCATGTCTTTGGACCCCAATTGACAAATTCTGAGGATTAGGAACACCAGAGAGGCTGTTGTTTAGCTGCAACAGTGGCAAGAAGACAGACTTGGCTACTGTGCATGCACAGGCCGTCGATCATGCATTCGTGCAGCAGCACGGTGATTCTGCATCTTTACTCCTCCAACCCCATTCACAATGGAAAACACAATGGGAGCCAGATGGAGAGTTTGGGGCTCAACAGAACCCATGAATAGTAGCAGTGAGAATGCAGGGGCAGAGGAAGACAAAGCCAAGGTAAGCGCAACCAGGTTGGGGGGCTTAAAATCAGTTCTCTAGAGAAAACACCTGCTAATAATAGCTATCAATATCTACCCATTATGGATCTTATCTCCTCCTTACAGGGAGAGGAACTTACGTCATAGCAGACAGACCTCAACGAACCCAGCATCAGTACACTGGACTATTCTGACCAAGTCAGTAAAACAACCAGAGTTCAGTCCCAAGACCAAAAGTCAACTAAAGTAGCTAAAAAAAGTCTGCATCCCTAAAGAAGACCCTAAATAAACCTATAAGGGCAAAGTCCTATTAAACCTGTTTACAGCAGTTGTGAAATAACCTCTTATTGGACCCCATCAAGGCAGCGGAACAAATAAGGGGAGTAAATGAGTATTTTACTACCAGTTCTGTGTGAATCACTCCCAGTTTCTGATTTTAGGAATTTGTTTCCCACCCTGCATATTTACATACAGTATGATGGTCTATGTCCATATTTTTTAATTTTTTATTTTAGTCTTTGGTAATTGGGTAAGGCCCACTAGGCACAAGTGCCTGTTTTCAGGGGTGACCTGGGAGCACTGGGAGGTTAAGTGACTTGCTGAGAGTCACACAGTATGCAAGTGGAGGTTGTGAGAATCAAACCCATGTATGATCTGGTGGATGTACCAAGCTTGCACACAGATCATTACTCTAACCTCTAGGCTATACTGACGGCACCATATAATTAGGGTTTCCAGTTTTTGGTTTTAACCCATAATCACCAATAAAACACCACCGACGTGTTTTTTGCGATTTCGGTTAAAACCGATCAACACCGGAATATACACACTAAGTGTGCTCTCCCACTGATATCCACAAGAGAGGAGAGCTTCAGATGGGAAAAGGGGGGAGAGAGAGAGGCCAAGTTCAGATCAGTACAGGAGGGAGATAGTGTTTAAAACATTCACAGTTAACAGCCATATAGCATAACACCTCCGTACCTGAATAACGTTTACAGTCGCATTGATTACCTTACCATCCAGCAGAATGCAGCTGTCCTAGGCAAGTCACAATTAAAGTACACAGACCAGCAGACACAAAACTACAGGGAAGTAGAGACAATACAGGCTGGAAAAAGAAAACAATAGGTTGTTGCTTTCCAATGGCACACAAAGGAGTACCTCAGGTAACTTACCTGCTTCATAGATTTAGTGCTCTACGGCTCCTCATGTAAGGTATGGTGGGGGGAGAACTGCTCTATTCCTAACTCTGACCCCAGCTGGAGTGCTGAGAGCTGCTGAGAATTCTAAGATGACGTGGAAGCAGGATTGCAAGGGAGCCGATCCGTGAGGAGAAAACTGGCCATTCAGAGTAGTGGGTGGGTAGCACCAGATTTGAAAGGAGTGGCGCTTTCAGGGAAAGACTGTACCTTGATGAGTCAGCTGCCTGCTGGAGCGTAAGGCGGGTGAGTGTAGAGAAGGTCCGCACTGCACCTCCAGTGGAATGCATGCCCCAGTCAGGGACTCCTTCTGTAGAGTGAGAGAGAGACAGAGAGAGAGAAGTGTGGAGGTCTGTGCCAAGCACTGGTGGAGGTGGAGCAGGAACAGGAGCAGATGACAGAATGGATAGGGAGACTGAAAGAACAAGGTAGGGAAGCAGCAAGTTAAAGTTCAGAGTAAGGGAAGGGGAATTGAAACAAAAGAAATTTGAATAAAGGCAGGTAAATTAAAAGCAGCTAAACAAAACAATTGCAGTGCAGATACTGATTCTATGGTGCTATAAATATGTTCAGTATGGTTGGTGCTAATAATATGGGATATGGTGCTACTGATGGGGTTATGTGCAATTCTAATTATTTTTGCAATTTGTTGAACTGGAACAGCAATGCACACAATGACTTAAAAAAAATTAAAATACAAAAATTTATTACAATAAATACTGATAACTACTGGAAATGTGTTAAGACTTATTTATTTACACTGGAAACCCCAGAATTTTACTACTTGAAAAGCTAGCGAGAAAAGTTGAAAAATAAACACCTATTTATGTTTGCTTGCACGCATGTGCAAGAAACATAGTGCCATCATCTGAGTTTTTCAGAGGTGTGTCAGCATCTTCCAATTCAGTCAGTGTGTTTGCAGGCGTGGTCACAGTTCTCCAATCACTGCTGGAGCCGTCTATGACAGCAGTTGAAAGTGCAGTGGCATACAGTTGAAAGAGGGAGCTACACTTCAGTGAGCAGCCCCCCCCACACACACACACAGATCAACTGTTTTGGTTACCTGATAGATTGCTGTAGTCTTGTCCAGCTTAGAGAGACAAGCCACACATCATTACTTTAATAAACTGTTCCCTGCCACAGCAGGACCACCAAAATGTGTGGGTGCCTAACAGTCCTTACACATGCCAGCTCTCCAAAGCACACCTTCATGGACTCCATGGGTTCTAATCCTCCAGAAAAAAAATACCTCAGCATTTGATGTGAAAACTCAGACTTCATTGTATGTGTAATTCCAAGCGTTTTCTCTTACTAGACTCTGTCAATGTGAACTCCCCGCTGCTAAAATCTATGCAAACGAACTTGGGCGTACTGTACTACCTGCAGCTGAAGCAAAGAACAACCAGAATGCACAAATGAGAACATACTGCTATGCATTTCAGCAGCAGACAGTGGGGGAGTTTTTCATGACTGAAGCACTTTAATGCGCCTTTTAGTGCTGTCATATACACACCCCTGTGTGGTAATTCACTAAAATGCACACTTAGTCTGGTAATGCAGCTTCAAAATATTTTTTTTTCTCTGAATTGCCATGTGCTGGCATTTTTATGTGACTGCAGAAACAAGATGCTGTATGTCAGCCACGTGTCTGCATTCCCACACTCATCCCCCTCACACCTCTCAAACAAAGCCACTGGTCCTTACTGAATTGAGAAGACTTACATGGATTTCAGAAGTTGTGCCAGATACACTGCACATTGCCTCATCCACTCTCTTTGTTTCAACCCTCCACCCCCACTTCTCTTGGGCAAAGCATGAAGGCTAGTTCACACTAGCACATTCAGATACTTAATAATTCACACTTCCTTTCAAATCAGGGAAAGGCATGTTGTTGGTCTATTACACTATGAAAAGCAAGCATTTGTCAATGCCGAGCGCTAGCTTGCAGGTATTTGCAGTGGTATTTGGCATTGGACATGGCTTAAAAATCAGTGACAAGAAGTACAAGCATTTGTCAATGCAGAATGTTACTTGCTTCTATGTGCTGTTTAGGTATTAGGAAGTCATTGGGGTGCAAATATTGAAAATTCGCGAACTTACGAGCGTGCGTAGGAACTGCGCAATGCACACTCACAAAACAGTCATTTTTAGGTATTTTTTCACCAAATTTTCAACATAGCCATTTTAAGACCTCTGCTCATGAACAGTGTCACTGTGATTTTCTTAATGTGTCCCATAAATTGAGTTTGCACACCGACTGCACCATTGTGCGCTACATGGGCGGAAACACGTTTTGGACAGGATGTGAAAAATGAAAGCTGTACTGCTCATGAGGAGGTGTGGTAAAATGGTAATGTTGAAAATCTGGAGTGAAAATATTGAAAATTCGCAAACTTACGAGCGTGCATAGGAACTGTGCAATGCACACTCGTAAAACAGTCATTTTTAGGAATTGTTTCACCACATTTTCAACACAGCCATTTTAAGATCTCTGCTCATGAACAGTGTCACCGTGATTTTCTTAATGTGTCCCATACATTGATTTTGCACACCAACTGCACCATTGTGCGCTACATGGGCGGAAACACGTTTTGGGTGAGATGTGAAAAATGACAGCTGTACTACTCATAAGGAGGTGTAATAAAATGGCAATGTTGAAAATCTGGAGTGAAAATATTGAAAATTCATGAACTTATGAGCCTGCATAGGAACTGTGCAACGCACACTCATAAAACTGTCATTTTTAGGAATTTCTCCACCAAATTTTCAAAATAGGCTTTTGAGAGCCCACCTATGAAAGCTGGCACTGTTGCTATTAATCAGGCCCAAAAGGTGATTTCGCTCAGTGATCAGTGAAATCACCTTCGGGCCCGAATAACGCCATGACAGTGACAGAATTCATGAGTAGGGGTCCCAAAAACCCCATGTTGAAAATTTGGTGCAAAAATTCCAAAAAATGCCTAAGATATGCAACAAAGTTGAAAAAACCCCATCTAGCCCATTATACAGCTTACTGGCATTTCCTCAGTTCGCGGTCGGCTTTGAAGAGTGCAGACGTGTTCCCGGTCCAGTGATGATCATCGTGCCGAGCTCTGGAGGTAAGTATGGGTTGAGGGGGGTTGTGGGGAGGCAGGGTGCACAGTGGGTGGGTGCAGGTTGTGGAAGGGGCGGGGAGACTGCTGGGACCGTTTTTAATTTACAGGTTTTCTTTTTCTATAATTGATGGCCTGGACATTTGCCACACTGGGGTGGGCTCCAGTATGGCAGAAGGATGGCTGGGGGCGTGTGGAGCTGGCCAGGGTTGGGCACCCCGCCAGTAGAACGATGGGACATTTGCCATGCTGGGGTGGGCTCCCAGCGTGGCAGCAAAGATTTGGGGGGGCGTGATGCGCTGCAAGCACACAGTGGTGGTTTTCTTTGGAGAGAAGACCACCGCTGTCATACACAGCACCGCAGCGATTGGTGCTGGACTGCCACACCTGCTCAACAGAGCAGGGGATTGAACAGGGCAGGCACACCTCCAAAGTGTCCCATTCTCCCAAGATGTTCCTTGCGCATGCGCGCAAGCGAACGAAAAACCAAAAACAAATGATGGACTTTAGAGGACATAGTAGCATTGCATTTTCCTGTAACTCTAGTGCAAATTTTCCTCCCCCACCCCCGTACATTTCATTATTTCACATGAAGCAGAATTGCTCTGATGCCCCTGAAGCAAATGATTATTTACCTTTTAATGGACCAACATAGATGTAACAACAAGAACAAAATGATCTAGCTTTCGGACCAACCAGTCCTTCTTTAGAAGCTCATGGCAGTTGTTTAGAAAATACAATACTTACAACAGCTAAATAATGCAGAGAAAAACAGAAAAAAATCCCCATTGGTTTAAAATACTCATTTAAAAAAAAAAAACAGAAGATGATGTCAGAGAAGTTTAACAGTACTATACTGCCTTCAGCCAGAAGCAACCTTGGGTTAAATGTGCTTGGTGGAACACACATACAAAGAATCCTACTGCATATAAATTTAATTGACATAAGATAACACTGCTGAAGCAGATAACTCCTAAATCAAGCTGTGAGTGTCACAGTTAGTATAAGGATGTGATTACTGAAAGGCAACCCCCACCCAGATTAAAGACAAACTAAGATTGTTATAGGGCTCATGAAGTTTCAACGTCTGCATTATAGACAAGAATTTACCAGTAAAGTTGTCTTAAAGACATAAGTGCACACTGTGTGATGTGTAAAACTTAGCTGGACCTGTCACCCAGCTGTACTCTCCAGCTAGATATAAGGCCCAAGAAATTTCAAAAACCTCAGGACTATATAAATGATCATTTAAATACAAATAGATAATATTAGTGTCAAACAAAAAACTCTAGTCAAGGAAGCTCAAGGAATTCAGGTACATGAAGAGGGTAAATAGGGGAGGAACAGTCAGGGTGCTTCGAAGGAAGGAGGAAGGGGCCACTAGAGGGCATGGGTGGAAGCTGGAGGGGGGAAGATTCAGGGGAGAAAGGAGGAGATGCTACTTCACTGAGAGGGTGGTAGAGCCATGGAATGCACTGCCTAGGGGGCTGGTGGAGGCAGAGACATTGGAGGGGTTCAAGAGGGGGTGGGACAGGTACAGGGGAAGGGTTCTGGAAGCAAAATCCAATGCAGCAAGAATATCCAGAACTGGGAAGGGAGAAGCTAGAGAAGGCGAGGGGGACAGCAAGGTCAGCACCCAGGGTGGGGGCTGACCAAACGAGCAGACATGAAAGACCATTAGGCCTATTCTGCTGGCATTTTAGTATGTTAGTAATTAAGACCACATAGCCTGATATGTACTGATGTCAATATACACTGAGAATGTAACAACTTGATGTACCACAAGTGTCTAAGGAATCTGAAAAAGAGATAAAAATGTAATTTGTCTCCTCCTCTTCATACAAACAATACACCCTAACCCACCCCACATCACCATAATGTGGGTGGGGGAGATACATAGCTTTAAGGAGATGTCTCTCTCTCTCCCCCTTTTTTTCTCTCTTCTCTCTCTCTCTCTCTCTCTCTCTCTGTCTCTCCCACAGACACGCACACACACACTCACTCTCTCCTAGTGAACCTATATTTACTTCAGTCACTGCAATTGTTCCCCAAAGGAATTCAACTTGTCATGAAATCCTGAGTAAAAGGGCTTATGTCTGATGCCCTGTAACCAATGCAAGTCAATGGGAACAATTTCCTGTAAATGACTCCTATAGATCTGGGAGCCCTGCTGTATGTAGTCTGCCAGGGTCTTACAATATAATTCTTATTTTAATGCAGTGCATTCAAAAAATTATACTGAAACAAATGGTTTGTTGCCTTTACTGAACCAACATACATGGATGTTACAAAAAGAACAAAGTGTCTAAGTGTTTGGCCCAACAAGGTCTTCTTCTGAAGCTTACATGAGTAAACTTACAAGGATGTTCTAGCCTGTGTGACAATGGTTTCAACTATGCCACTGAACTTGAAAAAACAGCAATTAAATAACTTAGGATAATGCAGGATATATAAATGAAATCAGGCACATGTGAAGGCATTGTCGTCATGTCAAAAGACAGCAACAGTACAGCAGCTACCTGAATTCACCTGCTTTTAATTGCTGTTTTAAAAGGGGGATATTTTTTAATTATCCTGTAAATAGTTTCACAATAATTCCCTCATACCTTTTTACCAAGTGTCTGCTCTACATAATTCAATGGTTGACAGCTCCTCCACAGCACACAAATGAACAGAGACTATTTTAGTTGTCATTTTTCATATCTCGCCCAAAATGTGTTTCCGTGCATGTAGCACACAGTGGCGCAGTTGGTGTGCAAAATCAATGTTTGGGACAGATTAAGAAAATCACAGTGACACTGTTCATGAGCAGAGGTCTTAAAATGGCTATGTTAAAAATTTGGTGACAAAAGTTCATAAAGTGACTGTATTACAAGCGAGCATTGCGCAGTTTCCACGCACCCTCATAAGTTCATGAATTTGTAATATTTTCAGTCCAGATTTCCACACTGGCATTTTTCCACATTCCCTTATGAACAGTACAGCTGTCATTTTTCACACCATGGCCAAAATGTGTTTTCGCACTTCCAGCGAAGAAATGCATGGTCACTGTGGTAAATCACTGTTTGGGACAGATTAAGAAAATAACCATGACACTGTTCATGAGTGGAGGGCTAAAATGCCTGTGTTAACAATCTGCTGTAAAAAATCCCCAAACTAATTACATTACAGGTGTGCGTTGTGCAGTTTCTATGCTCACTCATGACTTCATCAGTTTTTCTGATATTTTCACTCCAGATTTTCAATATTGCCATTTTTTACACCTCCCCATAGACAGTACAGCTGTCATTTTCACATCCTATTCGAAATGTGTTTTCACAACTGTGGCGCCAAATGGCGTAGTCACTGTGCAAAATCAGCTTTCAGCTAACGAACTGATATTGCCACTGTTCATAAGGTGGGTCACAAAAAAACAATGCTGAAAATTTGGAGCGAAAATACCAATGAACATCTGAGGCGTTCCCTGTAGAGACTGACAGGCCTCAGGGGTGTGACTTGGGATTGTCACCTGTAATGCTCATATCATTCCACCCACACCCACACCCTGCAGCCAGTGAGAGGCATCGAGTTGTGCCTTGGACTATTCGGCCTCAAAGTTCACCCCATTCTCCTATACTGCACCCATCTCATCATATTTCCTAATAGAATGGGGTCAACATAAGGGCCAAAGACCCCAAGACACACCGTGACACCTGTCGGTGTCTGCAGGGTAGGGTGTGGTGAATGCCATAGCCGTTATGCCTGATGACCCAAAGGCACACCCCAATGCCTATTAGTATCTGTAGGGTGGTGGTGAGGTTGGCTTCAGTTCAATACTTCACTGCCATTCCTATTATGCAGCTCTGTAACTCCTACACTACCACTGCCAATGCTAGCAAGCAAACATTCGGCATTGACAAATGCTTGTTTGTTAAACAATAAACACCTAAAACCGGGAAACCCTACATATAATGCTACCAGCTATGTATTAACACACTCACAGAGAGTAAGTAGTAGAGGTGGTGACAGATACAGGAACAGCATCAGTTCTGTACAATACAGGAGACAATTTCAGAAGTGTCTCAACTGCAGGCCAGAAGGGCAACTGCAACTTAAAAAAATGTTCTAATTAGGGTCACAGCAATACACTGCAGTTAGCAGGGAAGTACGTCAAGATACCACAGCAGTATCCAATAAAGAAAGAGTCAGTGATTGCAGGCACCCAGTAAGTTTAAAACTTTGTTTATAGGTGTGGAGGGGGAGGTCTGTGACAGGTTAATGGGTGGTATTATTTATTTATTTTTATTTATTATGGATTCGGAGCGTACCTTTGAGTCCCGGACTCATTTACAAAGGTTCCACGTCACATAGGATATATACATACAGAAATAACAGCAATGAACTCAGAGACAGATACTGACTGTTTACAGGGAATCAGCCGAGCTAACATTCAAAATACTAGGATTACTTAATTAGAGTAATTACACAGTACACACGTGATGCAGATATTTTATAACACACGAGCTAAACAGGCTGGTCAGTAAGGGAAGAGGCAGGCCAGGGGCCATTGTTATAGATTAAGGAGGACAGGGGATTCAGTTGCAGTTAGAGTTATTTGAGGATAGAAGGTGGGCCCTAAGGAGGGTTTTAAATTGTCCTAGTCTTTGTTCATTAGCCAGGGTAGCGGGTAGGCTGTTCATCCACACGGGGGCCCTATAGCTGAAGGACCTTTGAAATTGAGAGGTACGGCAGAAGGGAATAGAGAAGAGATGGAGGGCTGAGCTATGGGTATACTTAACCTTAATGCTTGGGCAGATTAAAGGGGAGAGTCCTGAGGGGGAGAGGCCTAGGGTTATTTTTTTAGCCATCAGACGGGTGTTGAACCTAATCCTGTTGTCAAGACTAAGCCAGTGCGTAGAACTATAAAGCTAGCAGGTATGTGTAAGATGGTCATATCCTAGGATAAGACAGCTGGCTTTGTTAAGGGAGATATGAAGTCTAGCTAGGGATGAAGTGCTTACCGACCCATATATCAATAGGTTCATAATCTAGCAGCGAGAGGACCGAGGAGGTGACCATAGCCTGAGGGCATCGGGGTAAGGCAGTGCTTGAAATGGTGCAGAAGCCCCAGCCTAACTTTCAGGGCCTTGGATAGGTGGTGAATGTGCTCGTGGAAGTTAAGGCCTGGGTCCAAGGTGATGCCCAGGTACTTGAAGGAGTCCACCTGCTCTAGAGGGGTGTGATTGGAAGTTAGGACTTGTGGGCATAGCACCTTTCTAATGTTCTGTGGGTGAAAGAATAGCATAAATTTGGTTTTGTTGTAGTTAAGAATAAGGTGTTGCACAGAGAACCAGGTTTCTGTGCAGCAGAAAGAGGACTGAAGGGAGCGGTGGAGTTGTATAGGGTCAGGACTGGAGGAGAAAATGACTGCATCGTCGGCGTACAGTAATAGATTTCCTGGGCAGGACTCAGGAAGGGAGTTGAGGAAGAGGCTAAAAAGTAGTAGTCCCGAAATGGACCATGAGGGACACCAGAGAGGACAGGCAATCTATTTGAGACTGTGTTACCAATTTTGACATGTTGATATTGGTTCAAAAGGTAGTCATTGAACCATCCCAAAGTGTCCCAAGAAAGACCCAAGTTGGTCAAGGTGGTTAGTAGGAGGGAGTGGTTGACGGTGTCAAAAGCCTTTGTGAGGTCAATGAAGACAGCACCAGTGATGTGCCCCTGATCCAGTGCAGAGTGTATGCATGTGTGGTAAACTCGAGAAGGGCAGTAATGGTGCTGTGTCCCTTGCGGAACCCATGTTGCTGCTTGCAGAGAAGGTTTTATTTGTTGAGGTGCTCCGTGAGCTGATCAGATACAATCCACTCTAATGCCTTGGAGAGGGGAGGGAGTAGGGGAATGGGGCGGTAATTATTAGTGTTGGAAAAATCTCCACCTTTAAATAGTGGTGTGATGGAGGCAGACTTCCACTTGGGGGGGAATTTACCTAGGCAAAGGGAGTGGTTTAAGATGTGAGTAAGGAGGTAGAGAACCTCATTAAGGTGAGACGAAGGAGCTTCAAGTCCAGAGAGTCGGAGCTGTAAGAGGAGTGGCTAAGGGCTATTCTGAGGTATGGCTCCACAGTCCTAGTTGTGATACTGAGCAGGTAAAACTACCATTTAAGTGAAAATACTACCAGGTGGATGAGGTTAGCAGTAAATGCATCTCAGTCCAAAACATTATCCGGACCATTGCATCAAGGCCCTATAGACCAGACCAGACCTCATACTACCAATCATTTTATTTCATCTCCTTACCCTATGGCCCCCTAAGGGCCCATACCTTAGCCTTATGGTCCCTCCTTCATACCCCTAGGGCAATAGGGATAATGGCAGAAATTACCAATTTTCAGTTAAGGAGCACCCCCATCAAACATCAACCTGTTTCAAAAATCCAATGAACTTTTATGAATCATTTTCACTGTCAAAATGTCAATCAGCGCCTTACAGGGGTTCCGCAAAGGTATAAAGTCCTACAGTCTGCTAGTAAGGGCAACATCTTACTTGTCCCTTAATTCCCTTTGGCAATACAGTACTAATGGAGGCCAGCATACTAGCCTGCCACACCTATAAGGGACCTAAGCTGACATTCCAAATAGGCCAGTTAAAGTACCCATCTCCCATTCATGCGAATAGTTGTTTTAGTACTTTTTAATTTTATTTAGTTGTTTTTTAACCAGGTATAGCACACTAAGCTGAAAGCTTTTTTACAGGAGCGACCTGGGAGCACAAGGAGGTTAAGGGACTTGCTCAGAGTCACACAGTATGCAAGTGGAAGCTGTGGGATTCAAACCCAGTTCTGGTCTGCTGGATGTCACCAGATTTGCAGCTCAGAGCCTTAGGCCACTGCGCTATACTGCCTCTAGGGACCCAGAATATCCCATGTGGCAGCAGGGTGTAGGGCAACTCCTGGTCCTGTCCCAGCACTTGTTTTATAACCACCCAGACTCCGTATTTTTTCTGTAAAAGATCCATACGAAGTACATGGCTGACATTGTGTAACATTTGACAAATAGTGCCTCACTTTACTTCAGGGCCTTTTTGCACCTAAACCCCAGCCCTTTATTTATTTATTTATTTACGAGTTTAACCAGGAGGGCGTGCTGAGCGGGGTACTGCTCGATTCTAGATGCGTTCCAGAAGCCCTTATAGATACTACTCCTGAAAATGAACAAGCGATCAATCAGCAAGTTCAAACCTGATGCACAACAGCAAATTAGCACTTGTAACATATGTAACCTATGGTTAAAATGGATTTATGGCCCTTCAAAATAATAAAATAAAGTCATCAATTACTACTAACATATAGATTGCATTAAAGTGTGCTCAAAAAAGACACCACACACACAAGCATTTTTCCTTGCAGCTGGAGGCTTTTCCTGTCCTCTCTCTGAGCCCACTCTTTCCCTGAGCTCACCCCTGGCTGTGTTTGCCTCCTCCCTTCTTTCCTGTTGGGCTCTGCTGGCTGTGCTAGACAATCCCTGCCTGGTTTGTACTTCTCCTACTTCTTGGTCAGTACTTTTGCCTTTGCCTTCTGCTTCTCGGTCCATGTTTTTGCTTCTGGCTGCAGTCTGTGCTTCTGTCTCAGTTGTTTGTTCTCCCTACTGCTCCTGTGTTCCTGTTTGCTTTGTTTGCCTTTTGGGCTTTTCTGGTATGCTAATGCCCCTCTGTTTGCTGTGTTATATTTAGCTGCATTGCTAATCGAGCTCTCAGTTCATTTATCATATTTCAGCAATCTCTCTTTCTCTGTACTAGGTGCCTGTGTGCTCTCAGTTCTAATTGCTGTTTCCATGCTGTAGTCCCTGTGCTCATCATCTTAATTGTCTGCACCTGCCTTTAGTACTGGCTCCCCTTAGCAGCTATCACTCTGTTTCATTCCCCTGCCTGCTGCAGCAGTGTCCTGCCCTACTGCATCACTCCTCACTTCTATGGTTGTGTTATTTAAACTCA
Source organism: Neoceratodus forsteri (assembly GCA_016271365.2). Classification (NCBI taxonomy): domain Eukaryota; kingdom Metazoa; phylum Chordata; order Ceratodontiformes; family Ceratodontidae; genus Neoceratodus; species Neoceratodus forsteri. The sequence goes on from CM028129.1 coordinate 108,907,265, forward strand.
TTTATTGCTACTCCCCCTTTTACCAAACCTTACTTTTACTACCCCCACAGAAGTCTGCTTCTGATGATAACTTTATATTGCTTTCATGGCTGGCACATATTTAACTTATTTCATTAGCTGCTTGGTGTTGTGGCACCATGTTCGTGGCTTCTTTGTTTTCCTACAGCAGGGGGCTGAGGAGTCACAGTGGCATCACATCCCCAGGCAGTGGGAATAGCTTCCTATTTGCTGTGTATTGTATAAGCCCCTGGCTCACCCGGCCTCCTCCTGCTGTTCCACATAGCCTTTATGGCACTACGTAACCAGCGATTCCAGGCAACTCTCTACCTAAGGGCTTCCAGCTCTACTCAGCCTTCTACCAGCCCTTTCCTAATATTATGCATCTGGTTTACACTGTCATCCCAGCCTTCCTGTCCCTTGCACGACCCGCAATGTTCATCCCCTTCCAGGTGTCACCCCCACCCCCACAAATGGGGGTTCCAAAAAGTCTTCCTGCGGCTTGCCTAAATGCCCACTGCCAGGCTGGTGTTCTGTGTCCTTAACAGTTTAAAAGTGTTTGCTTGTGAGTGCCTTGTTAGCCTCCATGCCTGTCTCTTTAAGAACTGCCTATTTTGTAGAGTATAATTAATCTGGGTAGGGACCAAGTACTTTCAGACGCAAGCCCCACACGGGCTGCAGTATTATTGCTCCATTCTGCCATCGCTAACTGAGCAGAGGGAGCTCTATCAGGAAGTGTGACTGTTTGCTGATTATCTACTTTAATAGTAAATAAATTGTAGTTTGTCCAACCTGCCTTCCTTTGCCGCATGGATATTTCTGTTAATCACCACCATCTTGGTTGTGGACTGGCAGTGTGGACCAATCAGTACCTTTGGGGACCCTAAAATGGAGTCTGTCTCCAAGGGTCTTGTGGGAGTGAATTTCTGTAGGAATTGTAGTTTTTGCCCATTGGCGCCTGAATGGACCTGGAGGGGGAGCCCTTGCTGTGACAGACAGATGGATCATGGAATTTAACCTTTTGGATCACTGGGAAAGTCCCAAGCTGCCTGCAGCAGTGAATCAGTGTGGAGTTAGAGCTGAAAGAGTGAACAGCTCAAGAGATTCGAGCAGCTGCTCCTGCATGGTGTGCGCAGGGGAAATCAGAGGGAAGGCTGTGTTTGGCCTGCCTGCTACCATCTTCCAAAGTGAAGAGACCTTGAGCCTGAGATTGGACTTCATCTGAAATTGCAGCTTTTGCGATCGGAGCCTGATTTGTGATGAATTGAATTTCTTCTGAAGTGGACCAAAGATTTGCCTCGGTGCGATCGGCCTGTCAGGACTTGAGATTGCCGCAGAGCATAAGGTTTGCGCAGCAACACTGTGAACTGCAACCGGACTGTCCTCCGAGTCCGAACTGTGGTATTTACCTTGCTTTTACTATAAGTGTGCTGAATGCTGATAGTGGGTTGTGATTTGGTTCCCCACTGCTAATGTTTCACGCATGCTGGAAGCTACATCCAGCACTTACCGGACTGAATCCACATTCTTCTCTAACTGGTCGGGGCCTCAACACCCCCAGCCAGACAGCCGCGCACACTGCAGGGAACCAACCAACGATAGACCCATCTGGGGATTCGGCTCCCTGCTCAATATCAATGAACAGGAATGACACAACGGCAAGTCATGTGAGCCCTGCTTCTCCTAGCAATCCAGCACTTCATCCTGAGGTCTCCATTTCATCCATCCTGCATCCTCTACTGGGGAGCGTGAGTAAACACCAGGGTAGCTCCCTGCAACAAGGCTCAAATCAAAGTGTGTCAACTGATTCAATTGTTGTTACTAATCATTTGGGACTGAGCCATCCAGCTCCAGATTACAAACTGTGGGTTAAAGTGCATGCATGTTTTTTTTCCATCACAGGACCCCAACCAGCTGCAACACCAGCCTGCCCCAGGCAAAACTTCAGGCTAGCCTGTAGTTCCAACTGGTTACCCAGAGTGTGTGTGTGACTGTGCAACAGGGACCTTCAAGTGCATGCCTTATAGCCTGAACTTTTCAGATTTTGAATTTGCCACTAGATTTTGCCCCCTTCCTTGTTACGGCCCCATAAATAAATCAGGTCTAAATCTTTTTGCATTGAAACTGGTTGTGGTGTGCCTCTGTACAAACAGCACTGAAATATTGTTGGTTGTTGTTCTAAATCTTATTGTACAGGGGGTCTCCAGGGCCGAGCCAGCTGAACCAGCCCTGGTGGTAAGTGCAACAAGTGTAGGGTTAAAACTGTTGTCAGGTGTCAATTGCAATTGTGTATTAAGAGAACCATTTAGGCCACTAGAGGGAAAAAAGGGGGGTAACAGTGTCCCGGAGGGCTGTACCCAGGTCAGCTACGCTACCACTAACCCTGTCCTCCAGGTGGAGGCAGCCATTTTCAGTACCCAGGACCCTCAACCTGCACCTGGTCACGCAGGCAGGGGTAGTATCCCATGGGGTAGCGCCACCTAGGGGTTACACAAGTCTGGAAGCATATCTTGTTTACTTGCTTCTAACCGCACCTCCTACCATTCTGGCTTTGCAGCCTCCTCCTATCTCACCGACTTCACAGCTTCCTCCTCTCTAGCCATCAGCCCCAGGCTTTGCCAGGCCTCACCGTTCTCTTACTCATAACATACACTTCAATTCACTCCCAATCTGGATTACTAATTGACTTGGTCAGCATGCATTCCTGTGGTTGACAAATACTATTTGTCTTACCTAGACCCACGACAGGGTCCATATTGCTCAGCCTGACCTACGTACAGGTCTCTCCCTGTCAGCTCTCACACAGTTGAGACCCACGACAGGGCGCACGGTGCTTAGTCTGACCTACGTACAGGTCTCCCCATGCCTGCTATCATCCATCACGACCCACATATGGGTCCCATGTTCATTGCAACTCACTACGCCACATTTTTGAGACATGCTGACTGTATCCATTACTTCCAGGACTTAGGGCTAGCCCTGTGGCTGATGGTCTCTCTCTGCACCCTAAAGTCCACATCTTGAGCATGTGAAATGTGGAGCAGAGTCCTTCTCACCTGGCCCATAGTTGGGAATGTCCTTGCTCCAGATGGACCTTCAGTGTAGCATGGAAAACTTCAGTGGCGAGGGGCGCTGATGAGCGGCATAGAGTGAAGACGTAGTCTCCCACAGCTCCCGACCTTGCAGATAAAATTTGTTTATTTTTATTTTATTTTATTTATTGAATCTAGGATTACAAAGACCTTTGAGTCAAGGCTCTTTTACAAAGGTTCCACGTCAAAGGCAAGTACAAAACAGGGTTGATACACAACAAGATAAGAGAACAGTAGTCTTGATACAACAATATATAATGATTAGAGGCAGGAACAATAAAGACATGGTACAACAACAATTTGAATTGGAGATAGGATCAATAAAACACTCCGGTTCGGAGCCAAGTAGGAGACCTATGGAATGACTGTAAGGCCTCAGTAGAGAGGTGGACAGAAGAGAGAACAAGGGGGAAATGAAGGGAAGGGAACACAGAGATGTAGCCAGAGGCAGTTGTCAGATGAGGGGATAAGGGGTTAAGGAGAAATGGGTGAAGGGGAGGAGGGGCGGGGGATGGTGGAGAGAGGGGATAGGGGAGGGTAGGTGGTAGGGGTAGATAGGATAGTAAGTGCAAGTGGGGTACGAGCTGCAGGGAGGGGGGAAGATGTGGAGGTTTCAGCGGCTGGACAAGCCAGCTCAAGCATAAGTGTAGCAGTCGCAGGCACTCGAGGCAATAAGATGAAGCCATAGGCGAGTTTTAAAGGTACCAAGTGTAGGAACTGAGGTGATGTCAGGGCTAAGGTTATTCAGCTGAAGTGGAGCCGTGTATGAGAATGCACATTGTCCCTGAGCAGTGCGGCAGCAGGGGATTTGAAGGAGTTGAGTTTTAGACCCCCTGGTAATCTGCAGGTTGTTTCTGCTGTTGTGGAGCAAGGCAGTGACTCCTGGTGGTGCAAGGCCAAGGCTGATTTTCGTAGCCATTATGCAGATCAGGAACTTAATGCGATTAGAGAGTTGGAGCAAGCGGGTTTGAGCATACAGATCACAGGTATGTGTAAGTCTGTGTGCCCCAGAGACTAGACGACATGCCTTATTGAGGGCTGTTGAGATGCGCCTGAGGGTACACCTAGTGGCAGAGCCATAGAAGAGAAGGCCATAATCAATAATCGAGACCACGGAACTCTGAACGGCAAGCTTCAGAGCTAGGGGTGTGAAATGTTGTCTGTGCCTGTAGAGGAGGCCAAGGTGTGTATTTACTGCTTTAGCCACGCTATTGACGTGAGCCTTGTAGGAGAGGTTGGAGTCAAGCAGTATCCCAAGGTATTTGAAGGAATGGAACAGTTCCAGGATAGTAACTTGCGCAGTGAATATAGTGAAGCGGTGAAGCTTGTGTCTAGTTTGAGAGCTGCAGAAGAGCATAGACTTCGTTTTTTTTTGGTTAAGGATGAGCTTGTGGTTAGAGAACCACTTCTCAATGGCACTAAAACCAACCTGGAGATTTTGTTGTAATGATACGGGGTCTCTGTGTGATGAGAAGATGACTGCATCGTCTGCATAGAGGATGATTTTCTCCATGGAAGATTGTGGTGGGAATTTAGAAATAGGCTGAAAAGTAGCGGGCCAAGTATAGAACCTTGGGGAAGTCCAGAGCAAACTGGTAAGGCATCAGAGAGAGTAGTGGCAATTTTTACCCTTTGTGTGCGGTTTTCCAGGTAGCTTTTGAACCACTGTGCTGAGTCCGGGGAGAGTCCAATATTTAGGAGTTAATTGACCAGTAGCCGATGGTGAACAGTATCAAAAGCTTAGAGAGGTCAATGTAAACTGCGCCAGTAAGAAGGCCCTTGTCTAGGAAACTATGTACAGCACCAGTGAATTCAAGAAGGGCAGTGGAGGTGCTGTGTCCCTTTCTGAATCCATGCTGTTGATCACACAATAGACTATTTGATGAGATGGTCGGTTAGCTGGTCTGCTATGATACGTTCAAGTGCCTTGGAGAGAGGGGGCAGAATAGAAATCGGGCGATAGTTAGCATGGTTAGACTTATCACCACTTTTGTGAACTGGAGAGACAGTAGCAGCTTTCCATCTGTCCGGGAATTGACTGGAGCGGAGAGAGAGATTCATGATTTTGGTTAAGGGACACAGAACTTCCTCAAGAGTGAGCAACAGTAGCTTGAGGTCGAGGGTGTCACCACTTGCTCTGGATTTTGAGATGGCAGCTGTGATGTATCGTCGCGCGTTACACAAGTCGATCTGCTGAAAGTAGAAGCTGGGGTTGTTTACCAGGGAATCACAAGCATTCGAGGAACAGTTGTCATCATTAAAAAAGTCAGGGGGGAGGACGGCACTAAGGTCAGTGAAGTCTGCATTAAAGGTGTTAGCAATTGTCATGGAGTCAAGCGTAGTGACACCATCAACAATCAGCATAGCTGGGGTTTTTTTTGGTTGTTTTCCTGTGATTTCCTTGATGTTGTTCCAGAAAGCACGACCATTGCCCCAGGTGTCTGAGAGAGCTTCATTATAGTAGGAGGTTTTGTTAAGCCGGATGGCTTTGGTATAGGTATTCCGGGCTTGTTTGTAGTTTTGAATGTCTGATGGCTTGCCTGTGGCTTTGGCTACCACCCAGAGGTGGTCCCTAGCTTAAAATTGTGAGAGAAGCTTGGAGTTTATCCAGGGGTTGCTGTGTGTTTTGACTTTACGTTTTTCAGCAGGCGTAAAGAGGTCACAGGCCTTGTTAAAGGTGGAAATGAAGAGGTCAAGGGCCTCATTAACGTCAGTTGCATTGTAGATTGGTTGCCAGTCTTGAAGACTCAGGTATTGTTTGACATGGGAGAGCTTCCCAAGAGGGAGGACCCTACTATGTATGATAGTGGGAGGTGGCTTGAGAAATTTGTTGGACCATTCGCAAATGACTGGGGAGTGGTCACTGAGGGAGTCTGAGAGAACGGAGGTACGAGAGATACGGGATGGGTGAGTTGTAAGTACCCAGTCCAGTAGAGTGCTAGTGCCTGTCTTGTAATTTGTTCTAGTAGGGGTGTTGATCATCTGGGTGAGGTTGGCAGCCGCTATGGCATCTTTATGAGCACCTACATCAGATCCGAGCCAATTTATGTTAAAGTCCTCTAAGAGGATAAGTTTGGAGTCAGGAGGTTGGGAGTTAATGAACTTGAGGACATCCTTAAGACCATTGGCTTGGTCCTGGGGTGGAATGCATGCGGTGACGATTTGGAGCGCTTTGTGATTCGAACCAAAAAGTAGTTTGATGGGTAGGATCTGGGTCGAGGATTCAGGCATCGGTGTAGCAAGGGGGTAAGCCATTAAGGTGTCTTTGACATAGACGGCACAGCCCCCACCCTTCTTAGAGACTCGATCCAGTCCAAAAATGTTGTAGCCTTGGAGGGTTATCGCAGGGACAGGTACATTCGGCGTCAGCCAGGTTTCCACAACAGCTAGGACGTCAGGGTTGTGATGCCTAATGAAGGTTTGAAGTGCGTCGAACTTCGACAGAAGGCTGCAGATGTTTAAGGTTGCCAGGAGAAGAACATCAGCAGTTGTTTTGAGAATTGGGCTGCGTGGTCCAGGGTTCAGGTGAACGTTTCCCGAGATCAGTAAAATGAGGAGAAGCAGTTTTAAGGAGTAAAGGCGTAGTTCCTTAATGCCTAATTTAAGACGTTGTTTGCTGAGGGAGTCGTAGGCGGGTTCCAGTCGGTAGTAGCCAGGCGATGCAATTAGTCGAAGCAAGGATTGGCAGGCCAGCCCACAGGGCTTTGTTTTCTTAAGCAGTAGACAGGTATTGAACAAAGGTGGGCCACAAGGAGGATGAGGCAAGAAGTGAAGAGTTCCCTTGGAGCAGAAGGTTGTACCGTGGCAGGAGATCGGGGGGGGAGTGGGCAAGGGAGGTAGGGACTAGGGAGGGAGGAGATGGGGGGCATGACAAGGAGAAGGAGGAGAGTAGGAAGTAGGGAGGATAGTGGCCACAAGGTAGGCATTAATTTGTCAGGGGGGGAGAGGAGGGGGGCCGTGACAGAACGGTTTGAGGGAGATCATAGGGCAGTGGAGAAAGCTACAAGAAGGTTTAAATCTAAAAGCACCCTGGAAAAAAATGCAGTCTAAAATGCAGAAATATAGAGCTACCAACAGTATGAATGAGTATTTAGTGGCAAATCGGGGTAAAAATCAGCATGTGGCTGCCAAAAGTCAAATGAAGCAGCCAGCTATGAAGCTGCCTGAGGTGCCAGGCCCAATCTCCCTGTCAGCTGCAGAGATGGCCTCATTGGGATGAGAGGTGTCGCGGCAAGTTTTGGAAGCCCTGGAAAGTTACCTGGGGAAGATGGAGCAAAGAATAGATACTTGCCTGCAAGCAATCGTAGAGCAGGCAACATCCCAGGCAATGAGAATAAAGGAGGTGGAGAACCGCCTTTCCAGAGTGGAGAACACGGTAGACCCACTATCTGTTCATATAGCCACATTGGAAAAGGAGCTAGCAGATCTCACAGATCAGCATGACTACCAAGCAAATTACCATCGGAGGCTAAATTTGTGACTTAGGGGGCTTCTGGAAGGAAAAGAAGGGCCTGACATCATGTCCTTTTGTGCAAAGAAGTTACCATCCCTGCTGGGAATGAACACGAGGAAGGGCAAGGTAAAGTTGGAGAGAGCCCATAGAGCCATTGCACTGAGGCCACTGGTGGGACAACCACCCCGTCAGATGATATTTAGATTCCATAACTTCCAGGATCGTAAGGAGATGCAGAGAGCATATAGAAATACAAAAGAACTGAAATCTGAGGGAACGTGCCTATATCTATTGCAAGACTATTCATATAGATTGCTGAAGAGACGGAGGGTTTTCAACCCACTCCTTGCACAGTTTAAGGAACTCAAGGTTGACTGTTTTCTCGTGTATCCAGCGACTTTAAAAGTAAAACATGAGGGAGCTACATATTCCTTCTGGGAGCTTGAGCATGCAACTGCCTTCGTGGAGGACCTGAAAAAGAAATTGGGGTGAGTGGACTACAAAGGGGCTGGATCAGGAGGATGCCCCAGTGAACAGTCTGTGCTAAAGCTCTGGATGTTGGTGCTGTGGTCCAACTTTTCCTTTTTTTTTCCTGCGATAACTGGTAAAGTGAAGAAAATGTGAGGAACTGTTTCCCCCTCCCCATGCTTGAACCCTCAGATTGGGACAACTTTTGACTGATTGGACCTTTCCTATCCTTTGTGACCCTGTATGTGACAATGTTGAGAGGTGGATTACGAAGGCGTGATGCATCAGGTAATTCCAGGCCTGGATTGTAAAGAGAAATTTTACTGAGAAGGAATCATCTGGAAGGGAAGCCGAAAGTTGAGCCCTGCAGTTGTGGGACAAAGGAAAAAAACTTCTTGAGCTGGAGCTGAATGGCGTGAAATGATGACTGGAGGCCTCCTTCAAGCCACGCTGTACAGATGGTGAGTAGGGGCCTGTGGGGAGGGCTGATGCTGCGTACGATTGAGAGCAGCGTCGGTGACCCCGCAGCCTCTGCAATCCTAGGACAGTATATGCTTTTGGAACTGCTGCAGGGGAGCACTGGCATGGGGAGGAGGAGGAGGAGGAGGGTCTAAAAGAAACAGGCAAATAAATGTAATTAGCTGTTGGTCTTGGGGGGGTACAGAGACTGTTCAATACCGGAATATAATATGAGAGTGACTTTGGTGGTGGGGAAGTTTTGAGATAATTTTTGGAAGGGACTACAGGAGCCTGAAATAGACTGAATTAACGTGAAATGTTAAGATGGGTATGCTAATTAGTAAATGTTAAATGTGGGGTCAGGAGTGGGGAACAGAACTTCTGCTGTATAGGAGGGTCCACTATTCCAAAGTTTGAATGGCATTGTTCTGGTCGGATGTTGGGGAGGGAAGGAGGGAGGGGTTCTTTGTAAATATGTTGGGGAGCTTGGATAAGCTCTTAAGCGTTATAGTGGGAAGGGGTTGGGGAAGGAGGGCTGTGGGGTTTATATGTTATGGGGTTAATGGTTGGGATTACACTGTTGTTGTTCAATGTGCAGAAGTGGAGAGGGTCCTATGGATTTAAGGAACCCTGTATGGTTTACAAGCCAAGCCTTAGGTTTAAATATATTAGGAGGAGATTTTGGAGCAAAGATACATGGGGATGGAAGGGGAAGGAAAGTCTGATAATTAAAAATGAGTAAATTTAAAACACTAGCAGTAACCTCGTGGAATGTATGTGGGATCTCATCTCCAGTTAAGAGAACAAGCATACTTACAGCTCTGCATAGGCAGGGTACACAGGTGGCTCTTTTGCAGGAGACACACTTGACCCTACAGGAGCATCAAAAATTGGTGACAGAATGGGTAGGGAAATGTTATGCCTCATCTTATAATTCTCATAAGAGAGGTGCCACAGTATTTATTAGTAAGCACCTGCCTTTTGTTAGTAATAAAGTGTTGATGGACCGGGGAGAAGGGGGTATGCGTTTGTGGAGGGTGTTCTGTATGGGGAAAGAATAATGTTTGGTAGCATGTATGCCCCTGCTGTGTTCAGCCCGGGTTCTATCAGGAACTACTGGATGTTTTGATTAGAAAGCAATTTGAGGGGCTGATCATGGGTGGAGACTTCAATGCAACCATGCACCCGCTATTAGACAACTCGGAAGGTACGGGGAGATATGGCGGGGGTTTGCATCACTGGCAGGAGGGGATGCTTGACATGGACCTAATTGATAGTTGGAGATCCCTGCACCCGGGGGAGAAATAATTCACTTTTTATTCCAACCCCCACAGAACCTGGTCCAGGATCGATTACATTTATATGCCCCGGAGTTGGTTGGGAAGGATACAGAGAGTGAAGAATGGCCCGATCCTGACCTCGGACCATTCAATGGTTAAAATGGTATGCTCCCTGGGAGAGGTAAAGGAGGGCCCCCACCTTGGAAGTTCCCTAGGTATTTATTAGGTAAAAAAGAATTCCCAGAATACATTAAACAGCAGTGGCAATACTATCAGGAGATGAATGAAAGTTCGGTGGCGTCTCCTGGGGTGTTCTGGGACGCTGGGAAGGCATTTATTAAGGAGGCCATTATCAAATTCATAGCACAGCATAAGAAAGAAAGAGAGGCCAAAAGACCTGAGTTGGAACAGAAGGTAAAAGAGTTAGAAAGGGAGCTAGTGGAGAGGTCATTAGAGGACCTGCTGAAGAATTTAAGGACTGTGAGAGAAGCTCTTAATGCTTACCTACTGGCGGAGGCGAAAACAGCTGCCTTCTTTGCCAGAAGTCGACTATCTGAATGGGGAAACAGATCTGGACCACTATTGGGTCACCTAATAAAGGGGAGGAGGTTCTACATGCACATACCAGAGATTAAGGACCAGCAAGGGAAACTCACGCAGGATAAGCTATTAATAAGGAAGAGGTTTGAGCAATTTTATAGCCAGCTTTACCAGTCTGAGTGTGGTGGCATGATAGGAGAAGCTAGACGATTCTTGGAAGATGTTAACTTACCTGAAATTTCAGAACAGCAGAGGGAAGGACTGGGAGGGGCAATTACTAGTTTGGAGATTAGGCAAGCAATACAGGCCTTAAGCAGGGAAAGAAAGCATCCCGGATGGGTTTCCAATTGAGTATTATAAAGTTATGCAGGATCAGGTGGTTGAGGCCCTGTGGAAGATTTTTGAAGAATCACGGGATGGGGGCTCCCTGCATCCTTTAATGAGGCAGTGATTTGTCTAGTTCCTAAACCAGGAAAGGATGGGCAGGAGTGCTTCTCGTACAGACCAATTTCCTTGCTAGATTGCAATGCCAAACTTTTGGCGAAGGTCTTAGCTAAAGGACTGGACCATATACTCCCCGAGCTTGTCCACCCGGACCAGACGGGGTTTGTTACAGGTAGATGCTCATATCATAACATGAGGAAGCTGCTGAACATAGTTTGGAGGGCCTCTCAGGGCAGAAAAGATGTGGCCATTCTCACAGTGGACGGGAAGAAGGCATTTGATCGCATAGAGAGGGAGTACCTGTTCGAGGCCTTTCCAAGATATGGTGTGGGGATGGTCCAGAGTATGTATGGTTCACCTAATGCCAGGGTTTTGGTAAACAGGACACTCACAGGTATGTTTCCACTGTATAGGGGTATAAGGCACGGATGCCGCCTTTCCCCACTGCTGTTCACCTTGGTAGTTGAGCCATTGGCAGTGAAGATTAGGGACATGGCGGCAATTAAGGGAGTGAGGGGGAAGTCAGGTAAGGAACATAAGGTTACCCTATATGCCGATGATATGTTACTGTACGTGCGAGACCCAGCCGGATCTGTTCCCCCACTACTTGACATTATAGGGAGATTTGCCACTTTCTCTGGATATAACATCAATGTTAAATCAGAAATTGTGCTTTGGGGGGAAATAGAGAAGGAACAGGGGGAAAGGGCATGGGAACTGTTAAAGGTGGGGAAAAACTTTTACATACCTAGGGATTCAGGTGGGACATGATCTAGAGACACTGTATCGCCTGAACTACACTCCAATGCTAAAAGGAATGGAGGAAGACATGTGTAGGTGGCAAGAACTGCCGGTGTCATGGATGGGACGTATTAACTTGTTAAAAATGAACATCCTACCTAGGATTCTCTGTATAATGCAGATGTTGCATGTGGGTTTAAGTACCGTAAGAGAGATACCAAAAGAGTGGAGAAGGCCTTTTCAGAGTTCTTATGGAGGGGTCAGAGGCCCAGGGTTAGCATAAATAGGCTGCAGGCGGATGGAGAAAAGGGGTGGTTAAATCTACCCAACCTGCAAAACTATGCTATGTCTATGCAATATAGATTTATAGTCAACTGGGTCAACAGCCTCTGGAAGCAGGCTGGTTGGATCTGGAGGAGGAAGAGGGGCTGATTAGACTCTCTGCCTACCTGGGTAAGGGCAGCCAGAGGGCCTATAACAGAAAGGAAGTTAGGAACCCACTTGTGGTTTCGGAATTAGAGGGATGGGAACAGATTCTAAGATGGATGAAAGTGGGACAGGAAGAGACCTTATTGCTCCAATTGAGGGGCAGTCCGGGGTTCCTGGCGGGTATGAAGGACAGGGGGTTCCTAGCATGGGAGGATAGGGGAATAAGATGTGTGAGGGGCATGTGGAGGGGGGGGGCAGGTGATACTAGTGGAGGCACTTAGAGAGATTCCCGGGCCCCACACACTACAGAGTTTGCAGGCTAGGAACTATGCTAGAAAACTAAGCAGGGATCTTGGTGAGGATTACCCCCCCAGTACATGTGGAACACCTGGTACTTCAGTTCCAGAATGGGAACCGGGGCATTAATTGGTAGGGCAGCATGCCTGGGGAGATAGTATCTCCCAGCCTACACTTGTAAAACAAGAAAGCTGTGGAAAAAAGATCTGGGGAGGGTTCTTTTGGATCAGAACTGGGCTTTGCTACTGAAGCTGCACAATGGGTTGGTAATATACAGAAAATATCAGGAATCATATTATATGTTTATCCATAGACTCTACTGTCCCCCGCGTATGGGGCATAAATATAACCCAGAGGTTTTCCTATTTGTGGGAGATGTAATAAAGATATCGGAACCTATCTCGATTACTTCGCTCCTGTAAAAAAGCTTCCAGCTTAGTGTGCTATACCTGGTTAAACAATTAAATAAAAAAAAAAAATAAATACTTCTGGGCATGCCATGAGCTTAAGAGATTTTGGGAAGGTATTGCTCAAGAAGTTGGTAGGATATAGGGCATGCGGGTTGGGATTTATCCAGTGTCCCTCCTGTGTGGGGTAGATGACACAGACTCAGAGGAATGGAGGCCTTTTCCCAGGTGGGTGAGGGTACTGACAGTGCTCGCCAGCCACTGTATGTTAAACACCAGGGTTTCCACCATGATGCCTACAGTTCAATAATAGAAGAATATGACTGTAGAGGTATTGGGCCTCGAACGGTCAAATTATGTGGTAAAGAATAAAGAGGAGCACGTTTGGACAACATGGGAGCCATTCCTGGCGTCCTTATCCCCTGGAGAGGCGGAGACATTGCGAGGAGGTTTGCAGAAATAGTGAGGTGCCCCCCCATGCGAGAAGACAGAAGGGGGAAGCTGTGTGTCCACAGGACAGGGTCTCTAATAGATGGGGAGATCTTCCCAGAAGGTGGGGAGGAAAGACAGTGACCATGGGAGGTTAAATAAATTAACTCAAAGTCCCAGACCTGTGTTTCTCAAAGGAGAGGACTTGATTAATCTTTCCATGGAGGGTAGTACTTGATCGGCTTGGTGAAGGGAACAGATTTTAGGATTATATGATCTGCACTGTTTTGTTGTTGATGTGTTCTGTATGTATTTGTCTTCGTTACTTTACACTTTCATCGTTTGCTCACAAGTAGCGCACCTATCTATGCGTAACCCCCCTACAAATGGGGATTCACGAAAAGTCTTCCATGAGCTTGCCTAAGTGCTCACTGCCAGGCTGGTGTCCTGCGTTTAGCAGTTAATCATTATTGCCAAAGAGTGCCTGTGTAGCCTCTATGTATTGTCGCTTTAAGAGCTACCTAGATTGCAGTAATAATTAATCTGGGAGGGGGCTGGGTGTTGTCATACTCGAGTCCCACCCGGGCTGTCAGGTAATTGCTCCGTTTCTGCCATCACTAATTGCGCAGAGGGAGCCCTGTTAACAGATGTAACTGTTTGCTGATCATTCATTAGAGTAGTAATAATAATGTAGTTTGTCTAACCTGCCTTCTTTGCAGCAAGGACTGTTTTGTTTATCCCCACCATTTTGGCCTAGAACTGCCGAATTGGACCAATCAGTCTGGTGGGACCTAAAATGGAGCCAGACTACAGGAGCTGTCTGGAGTCAAAATCTGTAGGAATTGTAGTTTTGGGCTTTTGGCGCCTATTTGCACCTGAAGGGGGAGCCTTTGCTGTGACTGACAGACAGATCAGCCAACTGAATCTTTTGGATCTGAGGGAAATCCCCAAGCTGCCTGCTGTTTCAGTCTGTTCTGAGCTAGGAAATGAAATGAGAACAGCTCAAGTGATCTGGGCGAGTAGTTCTGTGTTGTTTTGCATGGGAGAGCTGTAAAAGGGCTGAGTTTTGGCCTGCATGTCTGCCTGCTGCCCCTGTGAGGGAGAGAAGGGAATTATTTTGGACTAAATCCAAGTTTGTGAGAACAAAGTAAGCCACTGATTTTTTTACCAGGTTCATACCTGAAGAAGACCAAAGATTTTACTGAATGCAATCGGCCTGTCAGGATTTACAGCTGCTTCTGAATCCCCGGTTTGTGCAGAGACTTTGCGATCATGACCAGAGAGCAGTTTGCCTGGTACAGTAGAATTTCCTTACATGTAAATGTGCTGTGTATTGAAAATGGGTCGTGATTTGGTCCTCCACTGTGTGAACTGTGTTCTGCTTGCTGGAAGCAGTATCCAGCCCAAAATGGACTGTATCCGAATTTGTCTCCATTTGGCCTGGGCCTTCCCACACTGGCCCAGCCAGACTACCTGCTGCACAGAGAAAGCAATCGCCGAGAGGCCTGCCTGGGGATCAGTCCCCTGCTCCACGCTTGAACAGGAATGACGCCTCAGTGATTCATGTGGGCCCTGCTTCTCCTGGTACTCCAGATTAACCACCTGCTGTCTCGATTTTTGTCCAGCCTGTGTCCAGTCTTCGGTATCGTGAGTAATCATCAGGGTAACTCCCTGCAACATTAGCCTAATCTAAAAGTGTGTCATCTGATTGTCATCTTGTTTTCTTTTCATGAACTGAGCCCTCTGGCTCCGGATTACAAATAGTGGTGTGTTGTGCATGTTGTTTTCTTCCATCACAGGGCCCCAACCAGCTGCAATGTTCCTGGCTAGCCCACCATTCTCCATCTGGGTACCCAGAGTATGTGTCTGTTTATGGACCCTGAAGTACATGCATAACTGTTTGATTGATACAGCCTTTAAGCAAATTAACCTGATTACGCCCCTCCCTTGTTCAAGTCCCTTAAATAAATCAGATCTAACTCTTTTTTGCATTTACCCTGATTGTGGTTCCAGTTTGTGCAAGAGTACTGTACTGCTGTTATTTGCTGTGTATAACCTTGTTTTACAGGGGGTTCCCAGGGCCAGGCCAGAGGAAAGCCCTGGTGGTAAGTGCAAACAGTGTGGGTACTTGTGTGGTGTATCGGGTATTGTGAAAGTGATTATTGTGTATTGTTCTGGCCACTAGTAAGGAAAGAGGGGGGTTACAGTGTCCCGGAGGGCTGTGCCCAGGTTAGCTTGACCACTACCAACCCTGACCTCTGGGTGGAGGCACCCATTTCAGAACTCAGGCCCTTAACCTGCTACTAGCCAAGTAGGCAGGGGTAGTAGCCCTTGGGATAGCGCCACCTAGAGGTTACACTTTGGAGGCTCACCGCTGGGATTTTGTGCCTTCTAGTAACTAAAAATTATGAATTATTGTTAAAGATTAATGGCTATCCCAGTAGAAATGACTGTACACCAGTTGGTGGGGGTGGTGTACTGGCCTGGAGATCAACCCCCAAATGCTCTACTTATACTGGATATTCCCCTGGGTACCAGTAAAGACACTGTAGAGGGAGCACTCTCCAAAGTTGAATCTTTAAAAAACCCTGTGGTGGTGGGTCGACAGGCTGATTTGATCGCCCAAACTTTCATAGCCTTAGTAGAGTGTAGTGACCTCATGAACAGCTCTAAAGTGCCACAGACTATTGCCCCAGAAGAGGTTCCAGCTGCCTGGAGAGTGGTAACAAAAGACAGTAAAGACCCCGGGGAGGATGAGCTCCCACCATTATCTGAGGCTTTTGAGGAGAAATTTGCTAAGTTGTTGCTGGAGGAAGGGAAAACCGTAGAGGACTTTAAGAAACTATTACTGCCACCTGGGGGTGTTCCTTCCCCAACACCCCCTCCCACTCCAGCACCTGTTACTGCCCCGGCTTTCTGTGCCTGCGCCAATGCTGGCCCCTATATCTGTACCTACATACATACGAACATACGAAGAAGCCAGCAGAAAAAGGCCATTTGGTCTATCAAGTCTGCTCATATTGCAGGGGCCACAGCTTGAGCTAATGTCCCTGCCTCCCTCCTCACTCCTCCCATCCTCCCTACCCATGATTCTTACCTTCTCCCATGCCTATCCCAGCCTCTCTTAAAGCTGCTCACTGTCTTTAATGACATGACCTCATCTGGTAGTGCATTCCAAGTGTCCACCACCCTTTCTGTGAAGAAATGCTTCCTGACATCTCTCCTAAACCTCCCACCCTCCAACTTAAGACCGTGCCCCCTCATGATTTGGTTGCCACTCAACTTAAATAGACTTTTCTTATCAACATTATTTATCCCTTTCAAGTACTTGAATATCCCAATCATGTCCCTTCTCTCTCCTGTCTTCCAGGGAGTACATGTTCAGTGCCCTCAACTTCGTATGCCTTTTACCTGCCATTAGTCACAACTCCTACTGAAGGCTGAGAATCTTCTCAGCAACCCTCCCCACCCCCCAAGGGAAGAATGACTTGGAGACCTGGACAGACTATGTTGCCCCTCTAGTACTTGAATGGCAATGCTCAGAAGCAGAGAAACGAAAGAGGTTGAATGAAAGCCTCCGAGGTTCTGCCCTGGCTACCATCCATGCCAAGTGGGCCAATAACCCCAAAGCAACTGCACAGGATTATCTTGATACTTTGGAGAATGTGTATGGGAGCCCGGATTCAGATGAGGCTCTGTGGTGGAGAGTAAGAAACGCTCAGCAGTACCCAGGGGAGCCATTGTCTTTGTATGTACCTCGGCTTGAAAAGCTGCTACAAGAGTGCCTCAGAAAGGGTAGTTTGCCATAAAATGAATTAGATCGAACTAGGCTGGACCAGATATTTAAGTCTGCTCCATTTTCAGAATTGTTACTGCTTCGGTTGCACCTTGCCACCGGACTGGAATCGCCCCCCTCCTATGATGAGCTAATGAAAGAAATTTGGGGGGTTGAGCAAAGACGACCCAGTGGGGGAGTTGCACCCATATCTGCTGCTGCTGCACAAGTGACCAAGCGTGATCAGCCAAGTGAGGCTCAGGGCAAAAGTCGCCACTTAACGAGCACTCTGAGAATGCAAAGGACTTCCCACCCTGGGCCCAGCATTGGAAAGATGAGCTACTAAAGGAAGTCCGAGAATTGAAGATGGGTGTCTCTGCAAGGGTTTCCCCCATGGAACAAGATTCTGGTCCCTTTCAGGATGTGTCTGCCATGAGAGTGGGGGTGCACCCTCAGGCATCCGCTACCAAGTGTAGCTCCAAGGTTGAGATCACCAGATTGACTGCCACTCTAAAGGAACTGTTAAGACACGTTGCACCACTCTCACTGCTGCAAGCAAATACTAGACCCCAGTCTCTTACTACTGCTTCAGTTCCTCATACGATGTTCTCTCCCAGGATGACCCAGGAGTCTATCATTTGTCACAGCTGTAGAAAGGATGGCCATATGAAAAGAGAATGCCGGTCTCAAAAGGACTTAGAAAGAGTAGTAAACAACTCCAAGGGGAGCTCCGAAAAGCAAATCAATGGCCAAGGGGTGCTTAAAATGACTGCAGTGAGGGTTTGAGAAACCCTAACTCAAATTTCTTTGTGGCTTAATCGTCTGTCCAGGCCTCTGCTACTGCCTCTCCAGACTGGTCCAAAATAGTGGGTCATTCAATGGAGACTATGGTGACTGTGAATGGTATTCATACTCGGGCTGTACTCTACAGTGGGTCGCTAGTAACCATTGTATTCCAGGACTGGTATGAAAAACACTTATCTGATGTGCCTTTGCAATCCCTGGAAGGCCTACATGTGTGGGGCCCTAGCGACAAGTCATATCCCTACCTAGGGTATGTCTGCCTGTGGTTGTCTTTTCCTGCAACTGTAACTGGTGTAGAGAAGCGAGTTAAGACATTGGCCCTAGTGTGTCCCTCCCCATCGGACTGTATGATGGGTCCCTCTGTTAATTGGGACAAACACACATATGTTTGGGAGACTGGCGCAACTCTGTCACAAGAAACAAGGGCGACAGACTGGGAGGGCCCTGAGAATTCTGGCTCTGATCAAGAGGGTCTCTGATTTGCAACTGAAACCCAAGGAAGTAGACCAGGATGAACCAGTGGGGATCATGTGGAAGAAGGATCCAGAGTCAATGGTACTGGCCCTAATGCCCAGTGTACCATTCAAGGGGAGATTCACCTCCGAAAAGATGTCAAGAACAAAATACTGATGTTGGATGCACCAGGCAATGGAAAATTGCCAGAAGGATTATTGGTCAAGCCCAGCATCTTGCCTGCTCATGCCCATGCTTATGCATAATGAGTGAAGGTCTAGAGTCACAATGTGTCAGATCGGGAGATCCGGGTGAACAGAGGGTGCACCCTAGCTATGGTACACTATGCAGACACTGCAGTATTGCCCAGCAACAAGCACCCTGGTGAGAAGGAGCGAGTGACCCCAGACTTGTTTGACCTTGGTGACTGCCCGTTGCCAGCTGAATGGAAGGATAGAATTAGCAAGAGACTTGCCCAGAGAGACCAAGTGTTTTCATTGAAGGAATGGGATGTGGGATGTTTCCAGAGTACGGAGCATCACATACGCCTGCATGATGAATGGCCATTTCAAGAGAGGTCTGACGCCTAGCCCCAGCAGACATAGATGATGTGAGAAGACACCTGCAGGAAATGCTCACTGCTGGCGTGATACAATAATCCAGGAGCCCATACGCCTCTCCCATTGTGGTTGTGCGTAAGAAGAATGGGTCTGTGAGGATGTGTGTTGATTATCGAACCCTGAACCAGTGGACCATCCCAGACCAATACACAATGCCTCGTATACAAGATGCCCTGGACTGCTTGAATGGGAGCAAATGGTTCTCGGTGTTGGATCTTCGCATCGGATACTACCAGATCCTGATGGCCCCAGAAAACTGTGAGAAAACAGCCTTCATCTATCCATCGGGGTTCTATGAGTTTCTGAGAATGCCACAGGGGATATCGGGTGCCCCGGCCACCTTTCTGCGACTGATGGAACGTGCGGTTGGAGATATGAATTTGCTGGAATGCCTGGTGTACATGGATGATGTTATTGTGTTTGGGAGCACCTTAGAGGAGCATGACATTAGACTGTTTAAAGTCCTAGACCAACTGAAAGACTTCGGCCTCAAGCTGTCCATTGGCAAGTGCCAGTTTTTCCAAACCTCCATGAAGTATGTGGGGCACATAGTATCTACAAAAGGGGATAGAGACTGATCCCAGTAAGGTTGAAGCACTGACTACTTCGCCCCAGCCCTACAATCTGAAAGAGCTACAACGTTTCCTGGGGTTCTGTGGCTACTACCGCAGGTTCATAGAAGACTATTCCAAGGTGATTCACCCACTCTTGAACCTTACCTAGGGTTACCCTCCTACCAATCATAAATACAAAAAAGGGGCCGTTAAAGAACCAGAAAAAGTATACTTCCACCCAGGTGAACTCTTCGGGCCCCACTGGATGCCTGACTGTGAAGCAGCCTTCCATGTGATCATATACCAGCTCACCCATGACCCCATCCTCACTACGCTGACCCCACCAAATCCTATGTGCTGCATACGAACGCTAGTCTGCAGGGTCTAGAAGCGGTGCTGTATCAAGACCACGAGGATGGCATGAGACCAGTAGCTTTCACCAATAAGAGCTTGGTCCCATCCAAACGAAACTACCCTGTGCATAAGTTGGAGTTCCTTGCGCTAAACTGGGCCATCGTTGACCAGTTTCATGAATACCTCTATGGGGCAAAGATATTGGTGAACACTGACAATAACCTGTTGACCTATGTACAGACTTCAGCTCAGTTAGATGCCACTGGGCACCAGTGGCTTTCTGCATTATCAACATATGATTATGCTGTTGAATACAGACTGGGCCTGAACCATATTGATGCTGATGCCCTATCACAAAGGCCCACTTCCAAGAGTGATTGGGTCAGGCTGTCTGAACCTGACATTTGAGCATTGTGCCAGAAGTTTGATAGAGATGAACAGATGTCTGCGGACACAGTGGACTGCTTGGGCCCTTCTGACACCTGCATACCAGCTGCTTATTGCCACTTCTCTGCTCTAGATATTAGTGCACTACTTCATTTTGACAATGACAGCATTCAGTGGGCTCAATCCCAAGATCCTATGATTCAGCCAGCACTTGATGCCCTGCGTGCGGGGAAAGATGTGTCTAAGTTACGTTCCACTGACTTACGAACTGCTTTATTGTTTAAAGAAGGCTCCAGATTGAAGTTGCTCAATCAGTTGTTGTATAGAGAGACAGTAGATCATAGTGGCAAAGTAAACAAGCAACAATTGATCCTGCCCAGGGCCTTTTAAGATTTTGTACTGAGGTCCCTCCACAATCACATGGGGCACCTTGGTATTGACAGAACCCTTGACCTGATATGATCTCGCTTCTACTGGACCAAAATGGGGACCAATGTTGAGCACCATCTAAAGACTTGTAGTCACTGCATGCAAAGAAAAGCCCTGCCTCAGATGGCTGCCCCCCCTTGTCAATATTACTACCAGCACTCCCATAGAACTTGTCTGCATAGACTTCTTGTGTTTAGAACCTGACCAGCAGAACATTGGCAATGTGTTAGTGGTTATGGATTATTTCACACGGTATGCACAAGTTTTTCCCACCAAAGATCAAAAGGCATCTACCATGGCCAAGGTGCTAGTGGAAAATTTCTTCGTCCACTATGGTGCACCCCAGCGGATCCACTATGACTAGGGCAGAGACTTTGAGAGTCAACTAATCAAAGAAATGCTCTCTCTGGTGTGAAAGTCAAGAACCACCTCCTATCACCCGCAGGGTGACCCTCAACCAGAACATTTTAACCGCAACCTTCTAGACATGCTGGGCACCCTCCACCCAAAAGACAAGCATAAATGGAGCCAGCAGATTAGTATGCATACTATTGCACAAAAAGTGATGCTACTGGGTTCTCCCCCTACTGCCTCATGTTCGGGAGAGAGGCTCGGCTGCCAGTTGATGTCTGTTTTGGGGTCTCTCCAGATGGGGTCTGAGCTGAAAACTACTTGCAATATGTACAGAAACTGAAAGCTCAATTGAACCATGCCTATCAAATGGCCCAGACAATGGCTGTCAAGAGAAATCTAGCCAACAAAGAGAGGCATGATAAAAAAGTAAAGGCTCAAGAACTTCGACCTGTAGATCATGTGATGTTACGCAATTTGGGACTGCATGGTAGACATAAAATTGTTGATCGGTGGCAGCATCTTCCCCACATAGTAGTTGGAAAGTTGGATGATTTACCTGTGTACAAGGTGCACCCAGAGAACAATTCCAAAGCTGCCAAGACCAAGCACCGTAACCACTTGCTACCTATCAGCCAAGTCATGATTGAAGCTGAACTCCCAGAAATTGAGTTCCCTGGCCATTGACTCGTGCTGCTGCTAGAAAGAGACAAAGTCAACCTACCCCAGTGGTCACAGATTTAAGGTTTCCTCTGCAGCAGGCCCAGAATGATAGTGACTGTCAGTCCACTTCTGACGAAAGTGAGTGCGACTATGCCTATTACCCCTGTTATGAACTGAGTCAGCTGTTTCGAGGAAATCCTGTGACTAATTGCGGGGATGAAGCTGGGCCTACTGGACTGTCTAACCCCTCAGCTTCGTCCTTGAAGCCAATGCTCCCTGAAAGTGAAGTGTCAAGCCTTACGTCTGAGGACGCGGACTCACTGTGTTTTGTGGAACTGTGTGAACTGCCCAAAGAAGGGGCCAATGGTTTGAGTCTCTCTGGTGACATACCAGAACCTGAGAAACAGTATGAGAGTATTGACAGACCCCTTTCAGCACCTCAGAGTTTGATTGTGCCTGAGCCTTCACAAAATGAGCCAAGTGTTGTGGAACCAGAGCCTACAGAACAAGGAGCTGACAGTGCTCCCAGCTTGGACATTCCCCTTCATGCAGAGGCACCCCTCACAAGTGATGAAAGCTCCAAGACCATTGCTGAAAGTACAGAGACTGTGGTTGTTCGCCCCAGAAAGACTGGCCGAGCTGTCAAGCCAGTGGTGCGCTTCAGTTACAATTCCACCGGGAGGCCAGTGGATTTGCCTTTCAATGTAGTCCACAAAGGTGTTTATGTCTCTCACAGCACACTGCCCAAATTGAGCTTGATGGCCCATTCCAGGTTACTTGTTCTGCCCTCTCACCATGGTGCCCCTGCTCCATCCAGCCCCAAGTTAGCTGATAGGGAAGGGCTTCCTCTTGCATTGTTTAGAGTACAAGAAGTTATTATATGATTCTGTATAGTAATGCTGAATCTACCTGTGTGAAATATGCATAATGTATTGTCAGAATGGAAATGATATAGTGGAGTACATTGAAATGTATAGTAAAGTGACAGGCTATGCCAATTGATGAATCAGATAGTACTTGTATAGCCTGCTAATGGTATAAAGGTATTGTATATGTTACTAATGGTATAAATGTCTTGTATATGTTGCATTTTCAGTGTTATGATGGTACAGGCTTGACGCGGATGCCAAGTTTTCCCAGGCAGGGAAGGGTGTAACCCCCCCTACAAATGGGGGTTCCTGAAAAGTCTTCCATGAGCTTGCCTAAATGCTTACTGCCAGGCTGTTGTCCTGCGTTTAGCAGTTAATCATTATTGCCAAAGAGTGCCTGTGTAGCTTCTATGTACTGTCACTTTAAGAGCTGCCTAGATTGCAGTAATAATTAATCTAGGAGGGGGCTGAGTGTTGCCATGCTCGGGTCCCGCCTGCGCTGCCAGGTAATCACTCTGTTTCTGCCATCGCTAATTGCGCAGAGGGAGCCCTGTTAATAGATGTAACTGTTTGCTGATCATTCATTAGAGTAGTAATAATAATGTAGTTTGTCTAACCTGCCTTCTTTGCAGCATGGACTGTTTTGTTTATCCCCACCATTTTGGCCTAGAACTGCCGAATTGGACCAATCAGTCTGGTGGGACCTAAAATGGAGCTGGACTACAGGAGCTGTCTGGAGTCAAAATCTGTAGGAATTGTAGTTTTGGGCTTTTGGTGCCTTTTTGCACCTGAAGGGGGAGCCTTTGATGTGACTGACAGACAGATCAGCCAACCAAATTTTTTGGATCTGAGGGAAATCCCCAAGCTACCTGCTGTTTCAGTCACTTCTGAGCTGGGAAGTGAAATGAGAACAGCTCAAGTGATCTGGGCGAGTAGTTCTGTGTAGTTTTGCATGGGATAACTGTGAAAGGGCTGAGTTTTGGCTAGCATGTCTGCCTGATGCGCCAGAGAGGGAGAGAAGAGAATTATTTTGGACTAAATCCAAGTTTGTGAAAACGAAGTAAGCCACTGATTTTTTACCAGGTTCATACCTGAAGAACACCGAAGATTTTGCTGAATACGATCGGCCTGTCAGGATTTCCAGCTGCTTTTAAATCCCCGCTTTGTGCAGAGACTTTGCGATCATGATCGGAGAGCGGTTTGCCTGGTACAGCAGAATTTCCTTACATGTAAATGTGCTGTGTATTGAAAGTGGGTCGTGATTTGGTCCCCCACTGTGTGAACTGTATTCTGTTTGCTGGAAGCTGTATCCAGCCTAAAATGGACTGTATCCGAATTTGTCTCCATTTGGCCTGGGCCTTGCCTCACTGGCCCAGCCAGACTACCCACTACACAGAGAAAGCCATCAATGAGAGACCTGCCTGGGGATCAGCCACCTGCTCCACGCTTGAACAGGAACAACGCCTCAGTGAATCATGTGGGCTCTGCTTCTCCTGGCACTCCAGATTAACCACCTGTTGTCTCGATTTTCATCCAGTCTGTGTCCAGTCTTCGGTATCGTGAATAATCATCAGGGTAGCTCCCTGCAACAACAGCCTAATCTAAAAGTGTGTCATCTGAATGTCTTGTTGTTTTCTTTTCATGAACTGAGCCCTCCGGCTCTGGATTACAAATAGTGTGTGTTGTGCATGTTGTTTTCTTCCATCACAGGGCCCCAACCAGCTGCAACGTTCCTGGCTAGCCCACCATTCTCCATCTGGGTACCCAGAGTATGTGACTGTTTATGGACCCTGAAGTGCATGCATAACTGTTTGATTGATACAGCCTTTAAGCAAATTAACCTGATTATGCCCCTCCCTTGTCCAAGTCCCTTAAATAAATCAGATCTAACTCTTTTTTGCATTTACCCTATGGTTCCAGTTTGTGCAAGAGTACTGTACTGTTGTTATTTGCTGTGTATAACCTTGTTTTACAGGGGGTCCCCAGGGCCAGGCCAGAGGAAAGCCCTGGTGGTAAGTGCAAACAGTGTGGGTATTTATGTGGTGTATCGGGGTATTGTGAAAGTGATTATTGTGTATTGTTCCAGCCACTAGTAAGGAAAGAGGGGGTTACTGTGTCCCAGAGGGCTGTGCCCAGGTTAGCTTGACCACTACCAACCCTGACTTCTGGGTTAAGGCACCAGTTTCAGAACTCAGGCCCTTTAACTTGCTACTAGCCACGCAGGCGGGGTAGTAGCCCTTGGGATATCGCGACCTAGGGGTTACATATGAACTTAACTAACAAGGAAACTGTAAGAGAAGGCAAAAGGAGGTGCAAGATATACACTAGTTGTACAACTGGTGGAAAGTGTATGTGTTATGTGTTTTGGAAAATCTCTGAAACTCAATAAACATATTAAAAAAAAAAAAAAGAAAACTTCAGTGGCGAATGGGTGGTGCTCTCATGGGAAAGGCCCCTTTAGCTGCCCGAGCAGGTTCTGAGGCACCCTTTAAAGCTATTCTCCCTACAATCACCTCTGGTTCACCTGGTTTGTTCTTAGATCGGTAGGCCGGCTGGGCACCTCGGCAGTTGTTACTGTCCTCCTCCTGCCTTGGAGGTTGGCACTGAGATGCCCCGGTGTTGCAGGCTTTGCTCCTAACCCTCCACGGCATTCCATTAGAGGGACAGAGTTAGAGAGTGTTCCCCAAAACTGCAGTTCCCCTGGATTGGTCTACTAAATTGCAGTAGCAGAGCCGTCACTAAACAAAACTGTCCCAAAGCCTGGAGGGAAGGCGACCTAGGCCTTGACTCCCCAAAGGTTTCTTCTTCAAGGGAGGTTTCAATCTCCTTCATGCCAATGGTCATAAACCTAGATAGGCATAGTTGCAGTCCCTAGATCACTTAGTTAGGTTTCCGCTGTTGGAAGGAGTTGGGTGGCTGCCCCATAATTGTCCCTTCTCCCACTTTGGCTGTTCTCTCTCCCCTCCACACCTTACAGTCAGACCTCCGAGCAGGTCACTATTCACCTGTTGTTTCCTGCCTACTCTACTCAAACAATACTACCAAATGACCCATGCTACCAACTGAACCCATGCTACCAACTGACCTAAGTACAGGTCTTTGATCCCAATAAGTGTATACGATCTTGTATGTTTTGCTCAACACTCTTTTTGGGCCTCTTGCTAAGGTACCTTTAGCCAAGGGAATCACTCCCGCAGCACCTCAAGGGGTGGAACCCTCCCTTAGGGTTCCTCGCCTTTGTACCCCTACAGGGTGGTATATCCCATGGATAGAGAGGCAAATAGCCAAAGATTATCTATGTTACACAAGCATGAAACCAGTTGCTCAGGCACAATGAATTGGAAGTCTACAGCCTGTAGTTCAAGGGGGTGGTGCAACTGGCCACCCCCCCATTCAGCCTATTTAAGGGCTGCTCTCCTCACTCTACACACAAGCATTTTTCTTTGCCCCTCCTTCCACCCCTCTTCCTCCAGCAGCATGCCTTTCTCTCCCGTGGGCTTCTTTCTAAGGTACCTTTAGCCAAGGGAATCACTACCATGGCGCCTCAAGAGGTGGAACTCTCCTCTAGGATTCCTTGCCTTCGTACCCCTACAGGATGGTCTATCCCACAGATAGAGAGGTGAACAGCCAAAGATTATCTACATTACACAAGCATGAAACCAGTTGCACAGGCACATTGAAATAATAGGGACTTTTAAACTAGGAAGGGGGAGGCAAGTGTACAGCTAGTGTGCAAGGTCACCAGGAAGGGGAGCTGAATGAGCTGACCCCCCCCCCCCACAACAGCAGTTTATGTATTGGGATTGGCCCGAGAGGGAACAGCGAGGTAGAGGGGACAAGGGGATGGGAAAAGAGGGGTGCTGGGTGGTCTCTCTGAATGCAAGGGGCCTGGAAAACAAAGTGACTGAGCTACAGGCTCTCTTAAACATAGGAATGGAAGATGTGGCAACCATCACGGAGATATGGGCCAGTCAACACTAGGATTGGGATCTGGTGATCCCCAGGTACAGGGTTTATAGGAAGGATTTGGGGGTTGGGAAGGGGGGGTAGCGATTTACGTAAAGAATGGGATTAGATGCTCAGGGGATGAGAGGGAGGAGGGGAAGATGTAGGCACTGTGCATGCAGTTCCAAGACTCAAGGAGGAGAAAACTGAGACTAGGGGTAGTGTGTAGGCCGCCGGTGCAATCTGAGGAGCTGGATAGGGAGTTGGTGGATCAGATTCGATGGGTATGTAGTAAGGGGAATGTGGTGATAGTAGGGGACCTCAACCTACCAGGTGTGGATTGGGGAAACCAAGCCACCTCTAGTGCCAGGGAACGGGTACTTCTGTACGCGTTTCAGGATAGCCATCTGGTGCAGATTGTAGGCGAACCAAACCAGCTCGGTAATACATTGGACCTGGTACTATCAAATGTGGAGACGGTGACAGAGCTACAGGTGTAGGACTCACTAACTGGGAATGACCACCTTTCAGTGTGGTTCACACTCAGCATTAGCAAGGAGGCTGTGGGTCAGCAACAAGGGTAGTGGACTTTAGATGGGTGGACTTTGGGAGGATGACAGAAATACTGACAGGGTGACTTGAAGGGATAAGGTTGGAGATGGACGCACAACAGAAGTGGGATATCATAAAGTCTGGGCTGAGGGAGGCTACTGAAGCATGCACCGGGACTCTGAGCAATAATTCCAGGGCTAAGGTGCCATGCTGGAAGACCAGGAATGTGTTGGAGGGGGTGAGGGCCAAGAGAGCAGCTTTTATGAAACTGAAAAGAACTGGGAGGGAGGAGGACAGGGAGTTGTATGTGAGGAGGTCCAAGGAAGTAACCAAGTTGGTAAGAGAGGCCAAGGTCTCCAAGGAGCTATGGCTGGCTCGGGGCATCAGGGAAGGGGAGAAAGAATTCTATAGATCCGTGTGGAAGAGAAGGAACTGCAGGGACCGGATAGTCTGGATCAAGAAGACGGGGGTGGATGGAGAAGGAAAAGGAACAGGCAGAAGTACTGAATGAATACTTCTACTCTGTATGCACAAGGGAGGTGGGAGGTCCGCTGCTGCCTTGGACTGGGAGGGTGGGGACGGGGGGAGGTGGATGCGACTAATGAGGTGATTCTAGAAAGCAAGGTATTGGAAGGCCTGAAGGCACTTGGGGTGTTGGGGTGGATAAGGCACCAGGTCCTGATGGCATTCACCCATGGGTGTTGAAGGAGATGGCAGAGGTGTTGGCCAGGCCACTGGCTGACCTGTTCAACACCTCCCTGGACATGGGGTGCATGCCACAGGACTGGAGGTTGGCCCATGTGGTGCCAGTATCCACAAGAGTGGCCCAAAGGATGAACTGGGTAATTACAGACCTGTTAGTCTCACTTCCTCAGTGGGTAAACTTATGGAAACAACCTTGATGGAGAGATTGGTAACCTTCCTGGAGGTCAATGAGCTCCAGGATGGGCAGCTGCATGGATTCACCTCCAGTAGATCATGCTAGAACAACCTAACAGAATACTACAACTGGGTCACAAGGGAGTTGGACAAGGACCATGCAGTGGGTGTCCTATATTTGGACTTTAGCAAGGTCTTTGATTCAGTCCCCCACAGGCAGCTGGGGGCAAAGCTGAAATATGTAGGGGTGGGGGCTAAGATGGCTAACTGGATCAAGAACTGGCTAGAAGATCATCTGCAATGGGTAGTTGTTGGGGGGGGGGAATCTCATCTCCTAGGCCAGTGACCAGCGGTGTGCCACAAGGTTCTGTGCTGGGGCCAGTGTTGTTTGGTCTGTTCATTTCAGATACTGCTCAGAGAGTTAGGAGCAAGAACAATTTGTTCACCAAAGACACCAAGATGAGGGCTGTGGTGGATGACATAGAGGGGTGGCAGAAGCTACAGAGTGAGCTAACCAGACTTGAGGAGTGATCAGCAAGGTGGCAATTGGGTTTTTATGCAAAAAAGTGCAAAGTTATGCACTTCGGGGTGAAGTACCTGAGAAGGTAATATTGGTTGGGTGGGGTGCGGTTGAGTGTCACTGAGGAGGAGGAGAAGGATCTTGGGGTCATAGTAACAGGAAACATGAACAACTCTGCTGAGGGCAGGAGGCTGCAGCTAAGCCCAATAGGATACTGGGGTGCATCATGCGGGGGTTCTCGTCCAGACACAAGGATGTGATCCTGCCCCTGTACAGGTCCTTGGACAGGCCGCATCTGGAGTACTGCGTGCAGTACTGGTATCCATATCTGATGAAGGATATCAGGATGCATGAGGTGGTGCAGCGTAGGGCGACAATAATGATACAGGGGATGGAAGGCAGATCCTACGAGGATAGGCTGAGACACTTGAGTTTGTACACCCTGAAGGAGAGAAGGAATCAGGAGGATATGATTGAAACTTTCAAATATTTGAGGGGGCTCAATAAATCTAGCACAGAGGGATTGTTTAAGCTGACGAAGTGAAGGGACATGAGGAGGCACGGGCCGAGACTGGAGGGTAGCAGATTCAGGAGGGAGATGAGAAGGCATTATTTCACTGAGAGGGTGGTGTCGAAATAGAACGCTCTACTAGAGGAGATGGTGGCATGCAAGATGGTGGTCAGTTTCAGAAGGGCATGGAATAGTGCAAGGGGGCAAGGTAAACAACGATGAGCAGTTTCTGTAGGTGAGGGGGGATGGGGTGGGGGCACTGCAGTATAAAGGTGCTAGCTGCACATTCGAGCAGACTTGATCAGCTGTGAGGCCTGTTTCTACTGGCAAGTTTCATAATAAAAGTTCAGAACTCCATGAATCTTGTAAAATACTTATTTTCAGAAAGTCAAGAGGGACTCAATTTTTTTAGCAGTCCTGATTGAGATTTAAAATGAGAGCAGACCAATAAATTATCAGCATGAAACCCCAAAGGCTGCAATTCATCTGCTGAGGTTGCAGAAAAAGTGAAACATTATGGATAAACATCTGTAGTAGGCCATCTTACAAATGTTGCCTTACAGTGATAAAAAGTACCACAGACTGCTCAGTACAGTTCTCCAGCTTCAAACCATACTAGGCTAGCAGGCAATGCAATCAGTATGTCACTGGGTCGCTGCGTATACAACAATTACAACCCCTACCTTGTGATCTGTAAGGGGTGTTCTTTCCCAATAGAGATTGGTTAGTCTGGTGCCTCCACACAGAGATGAAATAAAGTGAGCCAGCTAACTGACTGGTACAACCCCCTGTGATGCTGTACCTCCCCACCACCCCTTGCAGTCGCCCCACACATGAAAAACCAACAACCATTTAGCTTTTTCACCATGCATGCAATTATTGACTGAAGCTAATAATATGCTCATGCAATTTATGCTTACGAGACAGATTAACATTGTCACTAAACAATTTATTAACCAGGGTAGGGGAAAAGGGATGCAGAATAAATAACAGTTTTGCAAAAGGCAATAATAATAACAGTGCTCACACCCCAACAACAGCACACAGTGTAGCCCACCTCCCCACTAGTACCAGTGTTCTCCAAAGTCCTGACTGGGTACCCAAATGGTTGTACAGTGCAGGTCAGATGAGGTGCAGCTGGGAGGTCGGCACTGGTGCACTTATAAATCAAACAGAAACTTTGCTGAAACTATATCCACTTTCCAGAGGCAGGGCAATCCCTGCATTTACTCATGATCCTGGAGGTACCAGTCTGAGAGTCTCTCTGGCTGCAGCTCTGGGGCTCTGTAACTGGATGCAGATTTGGGCAATCTGGACAGATGAAAAGATGGAAGGCTGTGACAGTTTTTTTGCTTCTCTGCAACTTTGGAGTCCCTTGCAGCTCTCTCTTTTAGTTCTGGAATGGACCAGTTGGACAGCCAGGGGCCACCCACCTCACCCAGGCATCCAACCCTCAGGGTGAGGTGATAGGCAGTGCCTGGCTGTGACACTGCCCAGCCAATCCAACCATCCACTGTCTAGTCACCTTCTCCTGGGGCTCAGGGATGCAGGCTTTAAAGGGCTTCATCCTCTCTGCAGGCTTGCAGCTCTGGCAAAACAGTCCAACTTAAACAACACAGTTCTGAATATCCTACCCAGCTGTGAGTAGAAATCAGTCTTCAATGCTCAGGTTTTAGAATCACAAAGCAGTTTCCACCTTCTCATTCACTTTCCAGATATTGGAAAATAGTCAGGCTTTTCCTGGGCCTTTGGCTGTGAAAGCCCCAGGTAGGCCTCCAAATCTTTTCTCAGGAGAAATGGTCTGAGCTTCCTCACTCTCTGGAGATTCCAGCCACACTGCCCCTAGCTGGGTCTGCCCCCAAATCTCAGAGGATCAGATCAGAGTCCCAATTTGTCAGTCAGGCTGTCAGTCCATCAAATCAGTATGCGGAATGTTCATTCAGTGCTTGATTGGCTGGAGGAAGCGTCAATACACAGTCCTCACCTTTTCCCAAGAGTCCCTTTTTTGTAGCTTTTTGTGCTCTTTTCATTCCCATTGGTTACAGATCAGATCAGAGGCAAACAAATATGCAGCTAAATAATTTGGTAGTCCAGTTTTAAACACAGTCCCTACTTTGAAGTCTTTTTGCAGACAAACTGTAAAATATCAACATTGATTGCCCCATGGTTTGGTAGCTACCTCTCTGCCCTATTGCCCAGTGGCAGAGTGGGACATGGAAAAGTCTCCCACTGCCCATCGCTAGCGCCATAGTGCTGTTCCTCTAGGTGACAGGCAGAGCATTCATTTGAAATGCAGCCTCGGCTGCTCTTAAAGTTATAGCGCCTTTAAATGCTTACATAACATTTTATTTCTCCCCTCAGTGTGCCTCTGGACCCCCACTTATGTCTTAGATATTTAGATAGATAGATATTTTATTTATGTAGCTCTCCTTGCAGGCGGCTCTGAGCGCTGCACAATTCATAAAACACGAAATGAAGTAAAAACAGTAGCAATCACTTTGCAGGTAAATAAACAGTTAAAATACAATCAGAATAGGCTCTAAAACAGATTATACATAGTATATCTATCTATTACAGCAAGTCAGTCAATAAGCATGAAATTATTTCAGTAGTTATACAGCTCATAGGCTTGGCTAAACAAAACAGTTTTTGGGTCCCAGGGGTCAGAGCACACAAAGGAGACACCCGCTGAGCCACCAGAGCAGCTTCAACATTAAACACCATAGCACTAACAGGAGAATACTAGCAAAGCCTCCAGCTTGCATGTTCCAGCAGGAGCCAGCTCAAATGTGTGCACATAGAGATGCTTTACTGGCTTGCCCAGCGCTGTCGAGTATCGCCTATGACAGAGTTGAATAAGGCCCTGTCCCATTTGTTATGCAGAAAGAGTTTAAATGCAAGGATCTGTTCTATCCTGTCCATTTCTGTCTCTTGTCTGTCTGGTTGCGCAACCAAATATTCTTGTGAGACATAGGAAGTGATCACTCTGATGTTCTCACAATCCTCCGCCTCTTGCTATCTCTCTGCCTTCACTTGCTGTTTCTGTCTTTTCTTCCCCTTTATCTATGGTTATAAAAATATATGTTTATCTTCATCTGAAACTGTAAGAGATACTGGAATCCCTTTGAAACTGTATATAGTTATACTGTTGAAATGATTGCAAAAAGTTATTTGGAATTTAGGGAGTTAACCTGAGATGCAATTTGAGCTCCTCTCTGGCTTGTTTGCAAACTCTTTTGCAGAGCTGTCAGCAGGAAGCTGGCTTGGGGCTCTCTTCAAGTTGCAAGCCTGTTCTACAAAGAAACTGACAAGAACATTTTGTGAAAAACATGAAAGCTCCTTAACAAGTTCCCAAAGACTTATAAAAACATCAGTAATCTTTTGCTAGACAGACTTCTTGGAGACTGAAACTCAGAATCAGAGATACACTCAGATGAAAGACTTTGTTTTCTCTCTTTGTACTGCCTTTGTAAATAGTTATACCAAACAATTTTTGTCTTTTATTTTCCTGTTATTGATAATAACAAAACGCTACTTGTGATTTTTTGTAACTGATCCTGGTTGTCCTATGCTTCCTGACCTGTTCCTTGACGATACCGCTGAACTGACAGTTTTAACATTTACATCACGCTCCTCCAATTTCCCACAGCATACCAAGGCACACAGGGGCTGGCAGGAGAAATAAAGAGGAGCACCGTGGACTGGGATTGGTGGGACCAGACAGCTGAAGGGCAAAATAAGGTAAGCCCCACCCATGAGAGAGTTACAAGTATTGCATATGAAAATTAATTCACTGCCCTGAAATTTCATTGTTTTGTCCGCTCTGACATTTTCACGGCAGTTTAATTTAGTTGAAGTGCAAGAGCAAGCTAACTTGTCAGTTGCAGTATATATTTTCACAGACTTATAATTTTTGTTGGATTTTCAAAATAGTGAACATATCAAACATTTTATTCCATCAAAAATAATGTCTTGTACTGTAATTAATATCATAAATCTTCTCCCTCACAAGGAGTCCATACAAATCCAAATTATGATGTCCCAGGCCACATTTCTCCTCAGGGTCTTTAGAGCAGCTTTTCCTGAGAGGTGTCATCATCTCCCAGTCTCCCTGACTTTGGTTAACAATTATCCTCAGTTCTCCACTGTCCAGAGTAAACTGCAGTTGTCTGAGGAATTAAAGGAAAAAAATCACACCACTTTGAAATTATTAAACAAACATATCAGCGCACATAGTGCAACTACTGCCTCCACCATTGTCAACCTCTCACCGAAGTCTTCTCGATTCCCCATGAATAAGGAGAAGAGCACACAATCAGTGACCATCAAGTCCTTCCAATCCTATAGGCTATGGGAAGCTGAAAATGCTCCACTGGCATAAATGCTGTCCCAGAACTACAACTAAACAGCATGATTTCAGCAGTCAGGCCAAAATGCAAAAAAACTCAGCAACTGCTCAGTACTGGCAAAACAGCTAGTGGGAGCCGACATTACTTCTCAGTCTCTGAGCACCCAAAACAGCCAAAATACACCTCCAGAACAGCAAAGGTGCAGTAGTATCACAAAAACAAGAGAAGCACAAGACATATAAAAGCTACAAAAGGCTGCAAAAATGCCAACAGACACATGGATCTCAGAATGGAGGGGAGCAGCTCCGCGGCCATCTTGCTGTGCCACCTCCACAAGGGAATTGCAGAGGCCATTACAGATGGAGCAGAGTGTCCGTGAAGATGATCTCCCCCCTGCAGATTTTTGGATGGCAGGAAAATTACTTATGGTTGGGCCCTGCACATGTCTATAAAGCACTGTGATGGTATTAGGGCCAGTGAAAACTTTTTGGAAAGGAGCCCCAAGATGGATATGTTCCCAGTAGATTTTTTACTGGAGGCACTTAAATTTGTGCTGCATCATAACTATTTGGAATTCAATGGCATCTTTTACCACCACATTTCTGGGACTGTGAGGGGGGTCTTCAATGTTCCCATCATATGCACACCTCCTGTTGGGATACTGGGAATTGGATAATGTCTATAATGAGCTCAACAGACCATATGCACACCACATCATCCGTTGGCATTGGTTTATTGATGATGTGGTGTGTGTATGGAAGGGAACCAGGGAGGAAGCAGAATCCTTTGTGATATGGCTAAACAATAATGAATACAATCCAAAATTCACACACACACACCATTTCAAGGGATAGGCTTATTTTCCTAGATATGATGCTGGAAAGTAAAAACACTAAAAATGTACCCACAAAAGGCTACAGAAAGGAAACAGCAGGAAATATGATACTCCAGGCTGACAGTGCATACCTTCAAACCCTGGTCAAGTCCATTCTTTATGGCAAATATCTCAAAATAAAAAGAAATTGCTCACAGACTGAAGATTTTGAAATCCAGGCTGCTGAGCTGACCTCTAGACTAAGAGAGAGGCTATAATGAGGCCATAATCACCAACGCATACAAAAGAACAAGACAGAAAGAGCCTATTGGTAGCCTAAAGTGTAACTCAAAGGAGGGAAACTGAGAGCAAAATGTACACATTAATCACAGATTTTTAGTCCCGTGGCAGGCCAAATAAAGGCAGTGGTATGTAAGAACTGGCCAGTTCTTCTTGGAGATGAAACATTAGCAAAAACTCTCAATGCCACATTGAGAATTACCTTTAGGAACAGGGAAAACTTGAGGGACAAACTCAATCACAGCAACTTTAAAGTAACAAAAAAAACTGAAACCACACACGGTAACTGGTTAAGGAGACAACCCAAAGGCATGTTCAAATGTGGGCATTGTAACATTTGCAAGTATTGCCAACAAGAGAGAACCAACAAGCAACAATGGCAGAAGGGTTGAGATCAGACAATTCATTAATTGTGTCACACCATTTGTCATTTATGTTTTAAGGTGCAGCTGCAGTAAACTTCGGATGTACTAAACGTGCAGTTGAATATACAGAGTGCTATAGACTGCAGTGAAAGTGTACTGGCAGGAGCTCACTTTAAGGCATGCCATAATTCTGACGCCTTTGAAGTTTATGGGAGTCAAACAAGTTCTACCCATAAAAAGGGGAGGGAATAGACTTAGAAAAAATTATTACAAAAAGAGAGTCACTGGAATTTTGTACTGGCAGTCTTGCTCCAAGACATCTTAACAAGGAACGGGATCTAAAACTGTTCCTTTGAGTACCTGGTTAAAATTTGAGCTCTCCCCCATATCCTGCACTGTCATGATATCCAAATATATGCTCACATATAACAAGGATAATAGTGGCTATCTGAACTATATTTACAAGATTAAAAAAAACTGTATTTAGAGCAAGTATTGTGATGTTGGAAAATAAAATTAAAAAATAATCATTGTACTTTTTTATCTCTTTTTCCATCCTATGAGTCTTACTGCCTTCAGACATTTCCACAAAAAGCTACTTGGGTCCCCTGAGTACAGTAGGCATCAAGCCAGTAAATGGGTGGTCGTGACTTTCCAGTTGGTGCCATGAAAGAGAGTGGACATGAACTCTCTTCTCTCTCTGAACTCTGGCTCTGATATTCAAACACCATATCAGGTTCACTAGTCTGCTCAGATATTAAATATGTCTATTGCTCTTAATAGTCTTATTATGTTTGGTGGATGAGATTTTTATTTATTTATTTAGTTTTGGATTTAACACCTTTGAGCCAGGAGCTCTTTTACATAGGTTCCACATCACAGGTTCCTGGTGAAACATTTCAATAATAAATAAAATAATATAAATAAACATCATGTTACGTAGACAGGTACAAAACAAAGTATACTTGGAGGGCAGGTGAAACATGAATACAATATGGCAGGCAGAGAAGATAAACTTAATATGATCATCAAAATTGTAATCGGACATTTGTTAGAGTATACTATATATAGACTAGAGATTAATAAACTATAGCTATTAGACAACAAACTAGTATTGAGCAGAATCATTCATTACTGTAGATAGGGAAAGTGCAGACAAGAGGCCTTGTCAAGGCTGATGTAAAATTAACATTGAATAGCCAACTGTACCCAGGCATTGGACAATGTATGCCTGACCTAATGACTAAACAGACTAGACCTAATAACAACACTTAAATATTCCTAGCACAATAGTTCTATCAGTCAAATAAGGTAAAATGCTGCCCAGAAGCATTGTCAAGGTAAGGGAAAAAAAGATAAAAAGTAGGGGGGATTAGGTGGGATAGGGGGAGGAATAGAGAGGAGAGGGAGGGGATGGTGGTTCAGGGTTTAGGTAATAAGAGGTAAAGTACTGTATATATGCTGTAGGGAACAGGCCTTCACCAGCTCATGAAAAGCAGTCATAAGTGGCGCGAGCCACAAGGAGTTGCCGCAATTTGTGTTTATATGGGCATAGTGTGGTAGTGTTGGTGACATCACTTCTAAGCGAGTTATACCACTTTGGGGCTCTGACTGTGAATGACCGCTGACCTTGTAAGGTATGAAAGCGGGGTACTTGGAAGGCAAAGTTTTCAGAGCTTCTCATGTGGCGGGTTGCAGCAGGATGGACTGAGGAGCTTCTGCACCCCTGGTGGCATAAGACCAAGGGAGGCCTTCTTTGCTAACAGACAGGTTTGATAAGAAACACTGCCCTGGAGCTGGAGCCAGTTTGCCTGCTTGTATATGTCACAAGTGTGTATGAGGCAAGCAGCCCCAGTAAGAAGTTGGCAGGCCTTGTTAAGAGCAATATTTATTTATATATTTATTTATTTAGTCTTTGTTGACCCGGTAAGTGCACTAGACAAATCCTGCCTATTTTCAGGCACGACCCAGGGGAAGGGGATACAGGTGAATATAGGTGAATGCCACTGACCTTGAACCAGATTAAGCTGTTGGTGGTATTTTTAGTGATTGAGGGAAATTTGGCCAGGACACTGGGGAAATTCCCCTACTCTTTTTTCGATAAGTGCTATAGGATCTTTAACATCCACCTGAACTACTACAAATCCGGGCAGATGGGACCTCGGTTTAACGTCTCATCCAAAAGACGGCACCTCAGAAGTGCAGCACTCCTCTCATGCTGCATTACAGTGTCAGTACTGGGATGTTAACCCAAGTGCCAGATGTGGGAACTGAACCCACAGCCCTCTGATCTCCCAGCCTCAGAGGCGAGTGTGCTACCTACTGAGCCACTGATACTGATCAATACGACGTAGGGCAGTGTCGGTGGCAGATCCTTAGACCACAAGCCCGTAGTCAGTGATGGAAATTACTGAGCTCTGGATTGCTAGATTTAGGGCTTCAGTAGTTAAACAGTGCTTATGTTTGAAAAGTAGCCCAATACAGGTATTAACAGCCTTGGCAACATTGTCTATATGATTGGAAAAAGACAGAGTGCTGTCTAAGTGCCCACCAGGGTACTTGAACAGTTACGTCTGTTCAAGAGCAATACCTGAATCATTTCTTATGGTCAGTTGTCTGATTTTATGCTTGCTATGCGTGCCATGGAATAACATTATTTTAGTTTTTTTTTTTTTGTAATTTAGTATGAGCTTCTATGAATTGAACCAGGCCTCAACATCCACAATACTGTTCTGAAGCTGGTTCTCCAAAAAGGAGGGATCAGAGTTGCTCGAGAAGATTACAGCATCATCCGCATATAGAAGAATCTGGTCAGGGCATGAGGCAGGGAGTTTGTTCAGAAAAATGCTGAAAAGTAAGGGCCCCAGTATTGACCCTTGGGGGACACCTGATGAGACAGGTTGCTTAGTTGAGAGGACATCACCAATTGTCACCTGTTGTGAACGGCCACAGAGGTAACTGCTAAACCATCTTGTGGTGTCCATAGATAGCCCTAGCTCTGTTGACTGTTCAATCAGCAAGACATGGTTGACCGTATCAAATGCCTTGCTAAGGTCAATAAAGGTGGTGCCAACAACCTGTCCTTGATCAAGAGCATGGTGGATATAGCTTGCTAATTCTAGAAGGGCAGTAGTGGTACTATGCCCTTTTCTAAATCCATGCTGTTGAAGACATTGCAAGTTGCATTTCTCTAGGTAATCAACCAGTTTATTTTTTTTATTTATTTATTTCAGTTTGGTATTAAATACCTTTGAGCCATAGGCTCATTTACAAAGGTTCCAGGCCAGACATCATACAAAACAAATAAGACAGACAACAGGAGTAGTACAGCGGTAATACAGAGTCAGGTAAAAGACAACAGTAATGAAATTCTAGCACATACAGTAGCATTTGTTACTTCATAGGTAAAAATCAATATGAGGAAGATAATAATTATAGGTTCCCAGATAGCTTAGAATTCTTCAAGGAGATTTCAGCGTTGTTACATCTAGAATGGAGGTAAGGCATGCCCACTTGCTGTAGAAGGCAGCAGCAGTGTTGTGCAGGCGGGCAGAGGGTGGTTAACAGGCCCAAGCAACAATGGGTGAGGGGCAGCCATTGCGGGGCAAGGGGTTGGAGTGAGAATAGCAGCCAGGGGAGGCAGGGGAAGAGAAGGGGAGGGGTTAGAGGAAATGAAAGGAAAAATAGCTAAGGGGGGTAGGAAGCAAGGAGATGGAAAGTGGGGAGAAGAGAAAGGTGGAGGGTGGGTGCGGGGTGGAGGGAGTGAAAAAGGGAGGGGTAGGGTAGTAGGTGGGTAGTTAGCTGGGGCATGGGAGAGAAAGCAGAAGAAAGAAAAGACAATGAAAAAATTGGGGGATGGGAGGAGGGGCAAGAGCTAGTCGATTATGGGTGGGGCAGGTGAGAGGAGTGGCTGAGATACACGGTCAGAGGTTTCAGGAGCAGAAGAGTGTTGAAAACGGGTCAAGGTGCGCAGGGGCACTCATACGTACTTGGAGGGGTAAGATGGGCATGGAGACTAGCTTTGAATTTTCCAATCTTATTGCATCTGAGGAGATCAGGGGTAGGTCGTTTGTCCACCTGGGACCCCTGTAGGACAGGGATCTTTGAGCTGTTGAGGTACACTTGAAGGGTACTAGGAGTACTTCCTTGGAGGTCCTCCTAGTGCTGATAGGAGGTTGGGCTTTTTTAAATAGACACGTGGTGGAGTCAGGAGCAAACCCAAGGATGGCTTTCATTCCCACTAGGCAGCATTGGTACCAGGCTCTGAGGTGAAGGGGTAGCCAACCAGTTGCTTCATAGAGGTCACAGGTATGGGTCAGGTGATCTGCTCCCAGGACTAGTCTACATGCTTTGTTGAGGAGGGTTCTTATCCTATTCAGTATGGTGTCAGTGGCAGCGCTATAGATTGCAAGGTCGTAGTCAATGGAGGATACCACAGAACTGTAAGTGACAAGCTTTAGTGCCTCAGGCAGCATGTATTGACAGTATTTATACAGAACACCTTGTTTTGCGTTGGCAGATTTAACTAACTGATCAACATGTGTCAAGAAAGAAAGGGAGCTGTCCAGATGAATACCAAGATATTTGAAGGTGTCAACCTGCTCCAATAAGTCCCCTTTGGAGCTCTGTATCTGAAGTTTTCCAAGGTGATTCTTTCTCTGTGGCAGGGAGAAGAGCATGCTCTTGGTTTTCTTGTATTTGAGCAACAATCTGTTATCACTGAACCATTCCTCAAGTCTGTGGAAGTTTGCTTCGAGTTCAATGGAGATTGTGGGTAAGTTTGACCCACTTACAGAGATGACCGCATCCTCTACATAAAGCACAATGTGTGCTTGGCAGTCTGTAGGCAGTTGGTTGATGAATATGCTGAACAGGAGCGGTCCCAGGATAGACCCTTGTGGGGATTCCAAGAGTCACGTCCATGGGTTCTGATAGTATGCCACTAACTTTGACTTGCTGTGTCCTGCCAGATAGGTAGCTCTTAAACCATGTGACTGTGTCCAAGGACATGCCCATTGAATGAAGGTTATGTTGGGAGTGAAGGATGTTGGCCAGCAACAATTCTTTCGAGTGCTTTAAAAAGAGGGAGCAGAATGGAGATAGGCCTGTAGTTGCCATGTAGTGCCCTGTCACTACTTTTATGGACTGGGGTCACCAAGGTTGATTTCCACTTAAGGGGGAATGGGGTGAGCACTAGGGAACAATTTATAATCCTGGTAAGGGGGGGGGAAAGGACTTCATCAAATTGGTGCAGTGAAAACCTTATTAACTTGCTGAAGCACACCAATATAGCAGATTAACTGTGCAGAAAGGGAAATGTTGGATTTTGACAAACTGAATACATAAACTTTAAAGAGCAAACCAGTGAATCACTGCACTTAGAACTGCTTAACTGATTCTTAATGTACTGCATGGAATGTTACATAACATTTATACTGTGATTTACACTTTGCACCATTGATTCTAGTTTGTCCGGTTTTATAACATTCTTTTAAATAAACACAGTGATGTAATAGAAACTTCATCAAATGCTGCCTTAAAAAGTGATTATATTGCTCCTCTGGGCACCCCCCCTTAGGAAGTTCTATTGAGCGAAGTGCAGGGGTGGGGGGCATAGTAAGGTTGCAACCTGCACATGTGTAATGGAATTTGCACTTTAAATATTATAGATCGAGGAAGCACGCCTGACAAATCGCAGCACTCCTTTCCCCTGCTTATGAGACACTCTTATTCTGTGACAAGCGTCTCTCATGCAGATGCCCTGGAAACGGGCACATTCCAGGACAGTTTTTTTTTTTTTTTTTAATAACATTGAGCACTCCCTCGATCTATAATGTAGTAAAACATCCTCCCTTGTCACTCGTTGTGGGCAACAATGGTTTCATTTGCGTTCTTCTTGAGCCAGAACAGCTCAGCTTCACTTCACTGTTCTCTCTCGAGCATAACACACATGAAACCACTCTTATTCCGCAACGAGTGGCTCCGTGGGGGATGTATTAATATATAAAAGAGCACTTTATGGTTAGCAAATCTGTGTAATGAGTTTCCATCTACTTCAAAGAGGTGAGCACTCTGATCTTTTGGTTTGTCTGTCTAGACCTAACAAGTACTGGGTGGCAAGAGAGGGGTCTGAAACCCTAGTAGCCCCTAGAAAGAATATTGGGTAGCCAAGGAGGGATATGCAACCCATGCAGACACTAAAAGGAATACTGGGTGACCAGAGGGGTGTATGTAACCCATGCAGACACTAAAAGTAGTACTGAGTTGACAGAGAGTGGTAGGCAACTGAAAGGAAAAGGGGGACTGGGGAAATTGTTTAATCAGGAAAGGCACATAAACCTGTTCTGTAAGGTGATTAACACAAGGATTGGTCTTCTGTACAGACATAGGTCTTGCATGCCAGCTGATGCCCTTCGCTTGGCTGTAACCCGTTTGGTCCTGTCCATTGTCGTTTATGGCATTGTCTTCTATGGTTTGGCTTCTGACACAGCTTTAAACAGAATTAAGGTTGTCTTGAAAAAATCTTGTAGGCTCATGGCTGGTTGTGATCGGTTCACACACACCTGCAACCTGTACAAACAATCTTACTGGTTAAACGTTCAAGGGAAAGCTCTCGCATCAAACCAGCATGCTAGCAAAAAGATATAGCTCTTGGCATCTCCCCTCCTGCTACCCATCACCTCCTCACTCCCGTCCCATGGACCAGAAACTCCTGTAAAGCCCCCTATCTTGTCCCATTTTGTAGGACTTCTATGGGGCAGAGGGCTTTCACATACAGGGTTCCTTTCTGACTGAATTGCCTGCCCTCTGAGGTCTCTTCCATAAACAAACTAGGCCCTTTCAGATTTAAACTCTGGTAGCATATCCTTGGCTCTTGTTGCTGTGACTGTTAATGGTCTTGTCCATTATTCCCCCTTCTCTGACCTGCCCCTCTTCCCCTTACCTCATTTTGTTATGTCAGTATCATCACTGATTAAATCACGTCCCTTTTCTTCTCCCTCCCCTACAATCCCTTGACCTTTTCTTCTGATTCTGACAAGGTCACTATTGATTGAATCCAGTACTACTGTCCCCCACTCCCCCCTCTCCATCCCTTTATTCTATGTTCTCCTCTGCTCACCCTCTCCTTCCTCCCGTGTCTCTGCTCCTACCATTCCTGCTCCCCCCTGTCCACTTGCTTTCCTTTACCTATGCCTACCTTTATTTATACCCCAATTGTAACTTGTACTGAATGGTATGCCTTACTTGCTGCTTTGCTAATTGTTATGTTGTATTATTTATTTTGTATTATTTGTATATTTTGCATATTTGTATGTATTCTGCTCTTGCTCATGTTATTCTGTGTTGTACCATGTATCTTGTTGTGATCTTCTCTGATGTAGAGCCTTTGTAAAGGAGTCTTTGACTCAAAGGTTGTAATTCCTAGACTTCAATAAAATAAAATAAAAAATAAAACACTAAGCCAGATCTTGTTCCCAGGTACAACCTGGGAGCACAAGGAGGTTGAGGGACTTGCTCAGGGTCACACGGTATGCAAGTGGGGGCTGATGGGATTCAAACGCAGATCTCCAGGTTTGAAGTTCAGAGTCCTTAACCACTACATTATACTGAAGCAGACCCTAAAAAGAGTGTTGGGTGTCCAGAGAGGGGTGTGGATCCCAAGCAAACACTAAAAAGATTAGTGGATGACTAAAGAGGGGTAACCCAAGCAGATCCTCAAAAGGATATTAGGTGGCCAGAGAGAGGTACACAGCCCATGCAGACCCTAAAAAGAGTACTGGGTGGCCAGAGAGGGGTTCACAATCCAAGCACAACCTACAAAGAGTCCTGGGTTACAGGAAGGGATATGCAACCCAAGCACACCCTAAAAAGAGTACTGGGTAGCCAGAAAGGAGTACACACCCAAGCAGGCCCTAAAAAGGTATTGGGTGACTAGGGAAGGTACACAACCCAAGCAGACCCTACAAATAGTACTGGATGGCCAGAGAGGGGTACACAACCCATGCAGACCCTACAAATGGAATTAGGTGGCCAGAGAGAGGTACAAAGCCCAAACAGACCCTAAAAATGTACTGGGTGGCCAGAGAGATGTACACAACCCACACAGACCCTAAAATAGTACTGGGTGGCTAGAGAGAGGTCCACAACTCACGGAGACCCTAAACAAGTACTGGGTGGCCAGAGAGAGGGGTACACAACCAAAGCAGAGCCTGAAAAGAACATTGGGTGACCAGAGAGGGGTATGCAACCCAAGCAGACCCTAAAAAGATTACTGGGTGGGCATAGAGGGGTACACAACCATAGCAGACCTTAAAAATAGTGCTGGGTAGACAAAGAGAGTTACACAACCCAAGCTGACCCTAAAATGAGTACTGAGTGGCCAGAAAGAAGCACACAACCCAAGCCGACCCCAGAAAGAATACTCTGTAGCCAGAGATCAGTACCCAGCCCAAGCAGACCCTGAAAAGAGTAGTGGGTTGCCAGAGAGGAGTACACAACCCAAGCAGACCCTAAAAAGAGTACTGGGTGGCCAAAGAGGGGTACACAACCCAAGCAGATGCTAAAAAGAGTACTGGCTGCCCAGAGAGGGGTACACAACCCAAGCAGACCCTAAAAAAGAGTATTGGGTGGCTCAAAGGGAATTAGGAGCTGGCACAGGAGGGAGTAAAGTGAGCTGTTAGGGGCTGTTTTACTGAGCGGTAAGACGAAGTGTGGCAGATCTAAGGGGACGGATTATTCCAGAGGAAGCAAAGTCAGAAGGAGAAGGCAGTTTTCCCCACAGAGGTTTTGCAGCAAGGGACAGTGAAAGATCGAGACTCAGCAGAGCAGAGGAGGTAGGCAGATGGAGGAAGAAATGAAGACAGATAACGGCCGGGAAGAGAACATTCTGGGCTGAAAACAAACAGAGAGGTTCTTGGTTTAAAAAGGTTACAGCAAGGTTTAACATAAAATCATATAGTACTCATCCAGTCTATTCTGGGAGAACCTTTCTGTATGGCATTCAAGCCTTCTTTTGTCTTAAGCTTTAAATGCACCTTACAACTCCATGCATACAATCCTATTGACATGATACTGGCACAGACTCACCACTTCCATTTCAAATCATTGTAATTAGCATCTCTACTAAACATTTGTTAGGGGGCTGTTGAAGAAAGTCCCCTATTATCTATTGTGTGACTAATAGTCTAAAGGAATTTAATCACTGCAAATGCAGAGACTAGGTCTTCTGCACTGCATTGGAACTGCAGGTATGACTCACTAGGTCGGCATTGTGTGACCTAGCAATTAGTAACAATTAACTCTTAACTATTTTTTTTTTCTGTTGCTGGCTTTCTATGCAAGTTTATAACCTTGTTACTGATAAATCATTTTGTTCACTTCCAGTGTGGCACAGTGTTCTGCTCAACAGTGTGTATGACCAACAGTACCGTGTAGGGTCATCATGATCTCTCGGGGTTAGGCAGTCAGTTCCAATTGCCTTTGATTCCTGCGGATTACATCTGTGAAATTACATAAGCAAGGAGATGGAGCTAAGTAACTACACTATCTAGAGCACAGGTTTGTGCTCACCTAGAGTACTGCGTGCAGTTCTGGAGTCTGCTTCTAAAAGATAGGGACAGAGGGGAGGCAGGTCAGAGGAGGGTAACCAGGATGAGCCAGAGACAGCAGGAAAGAATGTCTGTGGAGAGGGTGGCAGATCTGGACATGTATATGTATGAGGTAAGAAGGGTGACAGGGCCAGCTGGGGAGGAGGACTGAACATCCCGGCGAATGCGCTCATCCTCAGGGGAGGGAGGGATGTAGCTCCTGCAGTGGGAGCAGTGTGACCACTACCTGGTGACCATGGTTGGAGGTACATGCAGGGAGCTCCTGTATGGGGGGAGGGACATGACTGGCTCGAAAGAACATTGCTTGGCTTGCGTGCTCATGTCTGTTAGCTGGCCTGGCCCAACATCTCTAAGTGAAGGGGAAGAAAACACAGAAAACCCTGCAAAAGCATCACAGGATAGGGCACCACTGAGACTCTCTGAACCCGATCTGCCGACTGTCCCCAACCTTTCTGAACCATGTCATTTGGGGGAACCATGGCACACTCCCCTCCACCCCACCTAGGAGGGAAAAGTCTGATGTAAGAGG
The DNA here is from genome assembly GCA_016271365.2 of Neoceratodus forsteri. Lineage (NCBI taxonomy): Eukaryota > Metazoa > Chordata > Ceratodontiformes > Ceratodontidae > Neoceratodus > Neoceratodus forsteri. The sequence continues at coordinate 108,951,932 of CM028129.1, forward strand.
AGGTGGGGTAAGAGCGAAAGTAGCGATTGTGCTAAGGGCTTGCTAAATATAAGTGCAGATTGGGGTAGCTGCAGACAGAAGAGGGAAAATAGAAAACATAACAAGCATTGGTCAATGCCAAATATTTGTTTACTTGTACTGTATTTGGGGTGTAGTTGTTGGGCACAGACAGTGCAGCAGTTAAAATTAACAAATTAATAACATGAGTTACAACAGTGAAGTTGTCATCATTAGGAAATTAAGGGGTTCACACATAACATTGTTGTTTTCTTAGGCTGTGATCCTAAACTTTCAAGATAGTATTTTTATTACCTCGACATGTGAGCACAATGGGAGTCATTTATCAAATGCCACCCTAAGTGTGGTTTTGGGGAACGACCACGAAAACAGGCTGTGGAGGGGAATTTTAAATGATTATTTTTTTTTTATTCTTTTGGTAACCGACTAAGGCTTACTAGGCATAATGCTTATTTCCAGGGGCGATGTGGGAGCATTGGGAGACATAGGAACCGACCTTCATTTTTCCCTTGGAAAGCTCAACAAAAGTCTGAGGGTATGGGGGCTGCCAAGGCCCCCAGAAGCTTGGGGGGGTTGGTTCTCTGTGGTGCATTTTGAGGGTTAAACAGTGGGCGGAATTGTTAATCGGGAGGTGCCCCACACTGAGGTGTGAGGCATAAGGATGTGAATGTTTCCCTTTAATTATTTAAAATGTATATAAATATCTATGCGAATTCAAAATGGGGAAACTGGCATATTACAATACATTCGAGATGTGAGAACAAATGTACTGTGATATGAAACAGAATGACTACATCAAAAATGCTCACCATGATATGCACTGTTGCTTTAATGTCTTATTCAAAGCATGAGCGCATCTAACAGTAAATCAATACACTATGGTGTGAGTTTGGGGTTAGAAAATGGCAGGTTCATGATCCACATGTGGGACTTGAACTTATAGCCCAAGGTTTGTAGTATAACTCAATTCAATGTTATTTGTATGCTGGAAAGTATGTGAGCAAAAATGCCCGTTTTCACAAATGTCCAGTGGTAGATTCATCAGATAATGTAAGCAAGAGCACAAAAAAATTACATTTAAATAATATTTACAAATGGTGACAGTATACAAAACAGGAGTTGAAATGTTTCCCATCGGGAAGCAAACAAACAAGCAAACAAACATTTGTCAATGCTGAATGTTTGCTTGCTGGCATTAGCAGTGGAAGTGCAGGAGTTAGACAGATGCAGTACAGGAATGGCAGTGAAGTATTGAACTGACACCAACTCCACCCCAACCCTGCAGAGATGGACAGCCGTAGGGGTGTGCCTTTGGGTCATCACCCATGACGGTCACAACATTTCACCTCACCCTACCCTGTAGACACTGACAAGTGTCGAGGTGTGCCATGGAGTGTTTGGGCTTTACATACACCTCATTCCATAAGGAAACACGCTGAAATGGGTGCAGTATAGGAAAATGGGGTGAACTCTGGGGCCAGGGAGTCCAAGGTGCACCTTGATGCCTGTCACTGGGTGCAGGGTGGGGGTGGAATGGCACGAGCATTACTGTTGACAGTCCCAAGTCACACCCCTGATGCCTGTCAGTCCCTACAGGGTAAAGCATTATGGTCAAAAACACTAATGCCCTGGGCATTTCTTGGTATTTTTACTCCAATTTTTCAACATGGGCTTTTTGTGACCCCTCCACATGAACAGTGACACTATCAGTTCATTAGCCTGAAAGGTAATTTTGCACAGCGACTGCGCCATTTGGTGCCACAGATGCAAAAACACATTTTGAACAGGATGTGAAAAATGGCAGCTGTACTGTTCATGAGGAGGAATGTGACAGGGCTAATACCTGTCACGGAATAATGTTTCATACTTTCTCTTGGTTGCAACCATCTTCTTGTCTTCTAGACCTATCCCTTTATTTTCCTGATAAGGAGGCAGGCCACCTCCTTATCAAGTAACACCCCCCCTTTTAAGTCTTCTATATTCTTTGCCCCTCTTTTTTATTCTCTTCCTTCCATTGAAACATTATTCACAAATTTCCAGCATAAATCCACCTTGTACTGGGTAGAAAAGGGTTATGGCTCCCTTAAAATATTTGATGTAGTGGTACAATGCCTTTGATAAAGAAAGACATATCCCCTGTACTGCTCTGGTAGAGACTGCGGGAGCTTTGCAGTTTATAAGGTTCTTAAGTTGCCAAAAGGGGTAGTAAAATCTGTTTGGGCTTAGAAACAATGCTGCCGACGGCTTAGCCTGCCAAGCCTGCACTGAAGCCAGCTGTGTAGTTTAAATAAACTTGGTTTCCTCCTGTTTTCATGCTGCAAGAGTCTGTGCATCCCAATTAAATGGACCTGGTTGCAGCAGAATGTGAGCAGGCTTAATATCTGGGTGTTGTCCTTGAAGGAAGCCCAGGAAACACTGTTAAAACAGATATAAGCCCCAGTTCCCTGTGAGAGTTTTTCTTTGTTTTTTTCTTTCCCCTGGAGCAATATATTAGTAGTGTGGCTCCTACTTTTACACTCTGCACTTTTGAAATGTCCCCCTTCAGTTATACCACAATAGTAGAATCTGTATATTCCAAAATAAAGGAATAAATAAATTGTACCTTAAGTTTGGCAGGAGAGATACAAAATGGAAGCTGCTCTGAGGATTAGCTGTGTCATTCTGGCAGGGAACTACAGGGGAATGGCGGCCCCTAGTGGGCTAGATTTATACTGTTGCAAAGTCATGTATGGTGATTGAATATACTTAAGTTTTGTATATCAAAATTGGTTACAAAAAGGACTTCTACAATTCATTTAAGCATTGTACAGTAATTCATGTGTACTCTAAAATGTTAAGATAAGTTTTAAAGAAATCCATTGCTTGTTACATAATGAATCTAAGTCACATGATTCAGGGGGAGGATATACTGTAAATGTCCTTTAGTAAGCTGCCTTTTTTTTAGATAAGGTCAGTGCTTGCTGATCAGTGGTGGAGGAAGGTTCCACTGGTGTGAGGCTATTCCATTTATGTTTTTGTTTGTACTTTGTTCTGCAAACTGGTGCAAGTGAAAGAGATTACTGAAGAAGGTGCCAAAGCTAAGACTGTGATTTATATATTTTTCTTTTTCTTTTTGTTTTATAATAAAATTCCCACTTAACCAGGTGGGTTGCACCTTATTCTGGAGCGTCTGTCCATCTTTTATATCCCACACTGTAACAAGGTGTAAAAAATGGCAATGTTGACAACTTGGAGTGAAAATATAAAAAAACTGGTGAAGTCATGAGTGTGCATAGAAACTGCATAATGCACACCCGTAATGTAATTAGTTTGGGGATATTTTATAGCAGATTTTCAACATAGACATTTTAGGACCTCTGCTCATGAACAGTGTCACTGTGATTTTCTTAATCTGTCTCGAACACTGATTTCCCACAGCGACTGCGCTATTCTGCGCTGGATGTGCCAAAACACATTTTGGCCACGGTGTGGAAAATGATAGCTGTACTGTTCATATGGAGGTGTGAAAAAATGGCAATGTTGAAAATCTGGAGTGAAAATATTAAAAATTGTCAAAGTTATTAGAGTGCATGGAAACTGCGCAATGCTCGCTCATAACACTGTCATTTTTTTGAATTTTTTCACCAGATTTGCAACATAGGTGTTTTGGGACCCCTCCTCATGAACAGTGGTACTGTCATTTCATTAATCAGTCCCAAAATGTGATTCTGCGCAGTGACCACAAAATTATCTTTTGGGACTAAATAACGAGATGACAGTGCATGTGTTCATGAGGTGGGGTTCCAAGAACCCCATGTTGAAAATTTGGAGCCAAAATTAACAAAAAATGGCTGACATATCCACCTAAGTTGAACCCCCCCCACCACCACCACCGTTCATGCCATTATACAGCTTACCGACATTTCTTCATTTAGCAGTTCAGCTTTGAAGAGTCCAGATATGTTCCTGCTCCATAGAAGATCACAGCACCGGACCTCTGAAAGTAAGTATGGGGTGAGGGGTGTTAATGGAGAAGGTGCAGTGTGCAGAGGGTGGGTGTGGGTTAGAGGCGCTGTGCTCAACAATGGACCGTTTTCTTTTTTTGGTAAAAATAGACATTGCAATGTTTCTTAGGCACACTGGGTGGGCTCCCAGTGTGCCATACAATGGGGTGGGGAACATGCTGACAACGGGGTGGGCAACATGCCAACACGTTCAGCTTTGTGAGCAGCAGCACACAGGAGTGGGCTCCCAGTGTGCCACATAGTGTGGGGACGGGGGTGGAGGACATGCCAACAATTGGAGTGGGGCAATCATGCCAACACGGTCGGCTTTGTGTGAGTGGTGGCACACTGGGGTGAGCTCCCAGTGTGCCACACAATGTGAGGGGTGGAGGACATGCCAACACAGGGATTGCACCCCTGATGTTGGCTTTGGCTACCATGTTTATTGAAATATTTCACCAGGAAAGGCACGTACAGGAGGTGTGTCATCTCTGCTGCTGCATGACGAGCTTGTCTCTGATTGCAGCAGCACATTTCTTTCAAGTTTGTGGCACTTTACATAATTCTTGCATCAGTGCTAGCATGCTGGCTCAGTGGGGAATGAGAGACACACCTACTAAAGCATGCCCTGCATTCGCCGACACTGACACACCTCTCACTGTGCTATTACTACCAGAAGATGTTGCTTGAGCATGAGCAAGACAACAAAAAAATTAACATAGAAACACAGACTTTGACAGCAGATAAGGACTGCTTGGCCCATCTAGTCTGCCCATTTCCCTACCTACAGGATAAGCTGGGGATCCTATTTAACCAACAGCCTATTTCTTCTTACCCCCCACCAGAATTGTCTTATGTCTGTCCCACGTATTCTTGAATTCTCCCACAGTTTTAGACCCCACAACCTCCTCAGGAAGGCTGTTCCATGTGTCCACCACCCTCTCTGTGAAAAAATACTTCCTCACATTGCCCCTGAACCGCCCTGCCTCTCTATCTTTAAATTGTGTCCCCTTGTTCTTGCACATCTTTTTTTCTGAAAGATGCTACCCTCTTGGATTTTGTTGATTCCACCGAGGTACTTAAAAGTTTCTATCATGTCCCCCCTCTCCCTCCTTTCTTCAAGCGTATACATATTAAGCTCCTTTAGTCTCTCCTCATATGGCTTCTCTTGCAGACCCTGCACCATTTTAGTTGTCCTCCTCTGGACTGCCTGTATCCTGTCTATGTCCTTGCGGAGATGGGGTTTCCCGAACTGGACGCAGTACTCCAGATGGGGTCTCACCAACTGTCTGTACAGAGGGATAACAACTTCCTGTTTTCTGCTGGTGATGCCTCTCCCTATACATTTCAGTATCCCCCCAGCCCTCCCTACTGCCTTCTCACATTGCTTGGCAACCTTAAGTTCATCTGATATGATTATCCCCAGGTCCCTTTCCATTTTTGTTGTGGGTGAGAATAGGTACCTACCAGGCCTTTGCAAATTATTTTATTGAATATACCAACCTCATTCGCAGCTCACTGCTCAAACCTCCAAACTATACTACAAGCCCAATGATAAAGCATGACATTTAGTGAAAGCAGGGCACTGCTAGAAATGACAAATTGCATGACAGCTTGATAATGGGTGAAACCTTTGTCAACATAAGGCAACAATCCTGTGGCAGTACAATCTACACAAATAAGGCACTAAGCTATGAGCCTGGCTAACCCGCAAACCTGGGTTTGAAACCTACAACTTCTGCTTGAATACTGTGTGAACCTGAGCAAGTCACTTAACCTTCTTGTGCTCCTGGGACACACATTGAAATGAGCTTTGACTAAGTGTGCCTTCACAAGCCAAAAAGTCTATAAAAATTAAGCAAAATTACATAACAGTAGGACCCACCTTAAAGAGTAACTCTCTGTTATAATAAAATGCTTAACAACTCTAGAGTTACATCAATTATGTTTTAACTGTTATTGTTTTCTAGTTATTTGCTATTGTTTATATTTTCCCCTGCTGTTGGTCTACTAAATATTGTAGCTACTGCAGCAGTTATTTCACTGAGTGTTTTCAAATGTATCTGACTCCTCCCTGTTAACCACACAATGGCTGTTTGTGACATATGAAAGAATTACTGTTAGTGGCACAATGATGTCATGACATATTTGTCTTTTTTAAATGAAAACTTGACCCATTCCATTGGAAGTAAAGCTTCCTTAGTCTCCTTCAAATTCTGAATGGATTTGCTTCAGTATTTTGCTAGCCCCAAAAAGGCACGTACAAGCAATAAATACTTTTGTGACTGAGAAGAAATACTGTGGGCTTAATTAAAAATAGTATCAATATACGGTAGCTGATCAGTTTTAAAGATGCACATCACATTTATTCTGCATCTCCTTCAGTGACATCTCTTGCCTCCACCATCAAATGTTTCATCCAGTTGCTATTGTCTTCTCTGTCCATCTACCTATTGGAGTGTATTTGTAAGACTAGACTTAAGGACTGAATTGTCTCTTGTGTCGGCTTCGGCTATAAACGCTACTATGAACAAACCTAAGGTCCTAGTACCCATTTCCAGTGTGGAAAATCCATTTGCACATGACTACAATCGTTTAGCAACCGACATTCAGGCACACAACCCATCCAATAGATGGTCCAGACCAGAGAGAGCGGGTGTTGACTGTGAGAGAATTCCAGGTGAAGAGCGGAGGTAGGGGACTAGTCTGACGGTGGAGTTCCATGGTACTAAATGTGGTGGAGAGGATTCAGAGGTTGGCCTCCAGATACAGAGCCACCACAGATATTTACAATAAACCAGGACTGCAATCAGTATACACCAGCTGAAGGGTCTTTATCGGGGGGGGGGGGAGAAACCACTGCCACAGCTGAGCTGCATCTGTGTAGTGCTTTAATAGTTTAATTTAGGAATTGTGTCTCTCAATGGGTGGATGGTGAAAAATAAATGCTAGTTCAGCCTCTGGTCTCTTTTTGTCCCCCTTCATTCCTCGCAACTCCTGAGCAACATCCTCAACCACAGAAGCTGGACCACCACCCACCGACAGTGGGAGTCCCCTGACATGCAGAAAATAGACAACTGAGTAAAGTCATCTGTTGGCAAGCCTGGGTATGTTGCTTAAACACCAACATGCATGAGTGTGGGAAATGGGGAGGAGAGTGGGGGGGAAGAGAGAGAGAGAGACAAACCCTTGCCCCAACTGAGCTGCCCAGGTGTCTCCCAACAGGAGAGTGAGGAAGAAGAGATGCTACTTCAGCTGTGGGTCACTGTTCTGTCCCTTTTCATTCCTCTTAATTTTTGAGCAACATTGCCATCCCTTCATTCTGGACCACCCTACCCTCCACCAACGGCAACACTAATGGGAGTCCTGTGACATGCAAAAAATAGACAACTGAGAAAAGACATCTGCCAGCAAACCTGGGTATGTTGTTTACATATCATCATGCACAAGGGGTGGGGGGCTTCAGTGTATTTTAATAAAGACTGAGATACATCTACTTTGAAAGAGCCAGAATGCATTTCCGAATGTATAAAGCAGGTTCAACAGCATCAACTATTGAACAATGATGCAGTTCAGTGGGAGGTTGTGTGTGGGTGTTGGGGGGTACCTTAAACGTGGCACTCTGGATTTAAAAAACATTTGACCAAACTCCAGAGATAGTGACAGTGAAGCCAGTTGGGAGATTAACTATTTATATGACCACTACACTGAAATAATTTCAGTGCAGTGGTCATATAAATAGTTTTACTACACATAAATAAATAAAATGACAACGTTTTCTGATCTCCAGACCAGTTAAGTGCAGCTGAAATACTATAAAATTACATATTGATAACGTACTTATTGTCCCTCACCAATCTCACTGACCCCAACAAAGTAAGGAGTGGAATATTTTTAAAAGTGAGCAGCTTTGGGAGTCATGTGTCATAAATTACAACTTGTACATTCTAGTCAAAAATATAATGGCCCCGTCCCATCAGCCAGTAACTAATGCTTTGAGGTGTGTGTTGCAAGTCTTGGCACAGCAGTCCTCATGAGTGAAAGAAAGTGGATTTTTGTGATTATCCATCGGTAGCCGCCAGAGGATTGTCTTTTTTTCTGCTGTGGCAATCTCAGAAAAGACTTACCAGTCGGTGTCGGTCCCTGTCTCAGTCTGCGCCTCGTCTTGCTGCCAGACAGTTCACTTCACAGTAGAGTCTCTCGCGCATCGATTTTGTGATGAGACACTCCTAGGCCGCAGCTCAGTTGTGCTCTCTTGCTGCAGCCTGTCAGCATCACTCCAGGGCTTCTTCAGCATGCTGACTTGATGGTCGTGACTGGGAGTGGGCGGGGGTGCATGAGGGGAGGAGCATGGCAACTCCTCGCACTGACCACTGTGAGTTTCCTGACAGTTGGGGGCCCGGGATTTAAAGAGACATGAATGGTTCATCTGAACACTAAAAAAAATGGGGGTTCAAGGAAGGGGGGGGGGGTTCATTCAAACCTGACAAACCCCAGCTGGCAACAGGCCCGTGTTCATGAAGTGGTGATGTAAACAAATGGCTATGTTAACAAATTCTGGTCCGAGACAAAATGGCTGGGAGAGCTTTTGGGGTGCTTTTACCCATTATTTCTAATGAAGTTGCACAATGCAGATCTGCTGAGAGACAGTTTCAATTTGGTCTTCCTTTATACATTTTTACAATGTGTTTTCCTAGAATATGCCTGCTGATTGCTGTATATTTAGCCTGGATAGTTCAGAAAAGAAATGGCATCTCATTTTCATTGGGGCTGGACATCCACATAATATTATGCTGCATTGCATAAAATCAGAACACACTGAAAACAGTATTTTACATCGGGACTAGGCTACCCTAAATAAATACATTATAAAAATGATAAAATCATGACCCCACTGAAAACAAGATATTGTACCTAATCTGGGACATCCTGAGTAAATACAGTGCAAAAATGTGTAAATAAAGATCCCTATGACAATGAAATATAGTATGTCCGCTGCGCTATCTGGGATACAAAATATAAGAGAAGAAATATTTAAAGGAAATCTACTGTAAACTGAACTTCACTGAGTTCACTGACATAAACAAACAGTTTATTTATTGTTTTATAACACATTAGACTGTAGTATTTATTTAAAATGTTGTGGCCATGAAGATGGTGTGTAATGTGTGTGTGTGTGTGTGTGTGTGTGTGTGTGTGTGTGTGTTTGCTGTAGCTCAATATATTTTTTTCCCAAAAGGCATAGTAAAAAAATGCCTGCTGATTGCTATATACTTCACCTGGATAGTTCATAGAAAACCTGGCATGTGTCTGAGACAGGTCTTATCAGATAGTGTCTTAAGAGGTTAAAAAAACTGTAAATCTTTTTAGATTTGCTGGGAAAGGGTGACATTTATGAGGTACAGTATGAATCTTTCTTGAAAAACAATACCTGCCAAACTGAAGCTTTTGTAGCAAGAACATGTTTAAATGCTAAGTATTTAAATGTGCAAGTTGTTGCATTTTGAAGGGGGTAAACACATTTCCAGTTTGATACGCAACCAATATTTAACAAGCTGTTTCAGTTTCCTAATGGTCATCTGATGAGCAGCTTGGAGTTATGTCTCCAACATTCTAAACAGAAAGAAGGGAGTATTTTATTTCAGTTGACATAGTGATTTGTAGCTGTAGAAGGATACACTGAAAACTCCAAAACATATGTTCCACAATACTCAATTTTCCAGCTACAGGCAGCAAGATGTCTGTAGACTCTGCCCACAGCCATAAAAAACGCAGTGTCAGAATCTGTAAAAATAGCAAAGTTAAGAATAAAAATTGAATAATTTCATTTTGACTCCAAATGTTTAGCGTACAGTAGTCTTTTTATGACCCCACCCTTATGAACATGACAGATGTCCTTTATGAAATCCTGGCTTGAATTTCACTTTGCAGCATGAGCCTGAAAAGACATTTTAGGAGGGATTTGAAAAATTACCCTTGTGATGTTCATGAGCTGGGTAAAAAAGGGTTCTGTTCCAAATGTGGGCAGAACTATCAGCAAAAATCACAAAGTTATGAGTAAACATTGAAAAATGTCAATGTTTCTTCATAAGGTTATTTTTTAAATTTTGACTCCAAATTTTCAACATAGTAATTTTATGACCCCACCTTATGTATGATCAAGACAGGTGGAATTTTTAAAATCCCATCCTAAAGGTGATTTCACAGAGTGACTGTGAAAACATGGTTTGCAGGGGATTTGAACATGCATTTGTCAATGCCGAATGTTATCTTGCTGGCATTGGCATTGGTAGTGCAGGAGTTAGAGAGATGCATAACAGGAATGGCAGTGACATATTGAACTGACTCCAACCCCGCCCCCACCCTGCAGAGACTGACAAGCATTGGGATGTGCTTTTGGGTCATCAGTCATAACGCTCATGCCATTTCACCTCACTCTACTTTGTAGACACTGACAAGTGTCGCGGTGTGCCTTGGGGTCTTCGGGCCTTACGCTCACCCCATTCCATAAGGAAATATGCTGAGATAGGTGCAGTTTAGGAGAATGAGGTAAACTTTGGGGCTGAAGAGCCCAAGGCATACCTTGATGCCTGTCACTGGCTGCATTGTGGGGACGGGGGTGGAATGGCGTGAGCATTACAGCCGACAGTCCCAAGTCACACCCTTGACACCTGTCAGTCTCTACAGGGTGGGGCATTACAGTTGGAAAACCCTAATGCCCTGGGCATTAGTTGGTATTTCCCCTCCAAATTTTCAACATTAACTTTTTGTGACCCCGCCTCATGAACAGGGGCACTATTAATTCATTAGCCAAAAGGTGATTTTGCACAGCGACTGTGCCAGTTGGCACCACAGGCGTGAAAACAAATTTCAGGCAGGATGTGAAAAATGACAGTTGTACTGTTCATGAGGATGTGTAAAAAATGGCAATGTTGAAAATCTGGAGTGAAAATATGAAAAATTGGTGAAATCGCAGGCGAGCATGCGTAGAAACTGTGCAACGCACACCCATAACGCAATTTGTTTGTGATGTTTTAAACAAAATTTTCAACATAGGCATTTTGGGATTTTGTTACTCTGTCCCAAAAGTTGATTTCCAACAGAAACTGCACCATTGTGCACCAGATGTACAAAACACATTTTGGGCAGGATGTGAAAAATGACAGCTGTACTGCTCATAAGGAGGTGTGAAACATGGCAATGTTGAAAATCTGGAGTGAAAATATTAAAAATTGTCTAAGTTATGAGAGTGCATGGAAATTGCACAATGCATACTCTCAACAGAGAAATTTTTGGGATTTTTTTCACCAGATTTGTAACATTGGCTCTTTGAGACCCCACCTCATGAACAGTGGCACTGTTGTTTTGTTAATCAGTCCCAAAAGGTGATTCCGCACAGTGACTGTGAAATCAACTTTCGGGACTGAATAACGAGATGACAGTGCACATGTTCATGGGGTGGGGTCCCAAGAACCCATGTTGAAAATTTGGAGCCAAAATTCAAAAAAATGGCTGATATATCTCCACCTAAGTTGACCCCCCCCCTCATTGATGCCATTTTGCATTTTGGCTTTGAAGAGTCCAGACATGTTCCCGCTCTACTAAAGATCACAGTGCCAGACCTCTGGAGGTAAGTATGGGGTGAGGGAGGGAGGGGAGTGGGGTCACAGAGGATGGGTGTGAGTTGGAATGGGGGGCACCACGGACAACGAGGGACGGTTTTCTTTTTCAAGTAAAAAAAAATTGATCTGGACATTGTGGGATGATTTGTTGGGTGTGGCACACCATGTGGGGGATGAACATGCTAACATGGTCGGCTTTATGTGAGCAGTAGGCACACTGGGGTGGGCTCTGTGTGCCACACATTGTGGGGGGGTTGGGGACATGCTGACACGGGGATTGCACTCCCAAAGTTGGCTGGTTTGGGGATTGTGTGGCAGTGGCAGGAGCCACCGCCATGTTTATTGAAATGTTTCACCAGGGTAGAGACGTACAGGAGGTGTGTCATCTCTGCCACTGCATGACGAGCTTGTCTCTGATTGCAGCGGCACATTTCTTTCAAGATGGTGGCACTTTACATAATTTTTGCATCAGCGCTAGCATGCAGACTAATTGGGGAATGAGGGATGCACCTACTAAAGCATGCCCTGCATTCACCAACACTGACACTCCTCTCACTGTGCTACTACTACCGCAAGATGTTGCTTGCATGTGCACAAGACAACATAAAAATTACACCTGCCTTGCTGATGTCCAGATAGTAGGATAAAAAAAGGCTAAGCTGAACATTGGGGGAAAAATGTTAAGAAATGACAAAGTTATGAGTCAAAGTTTAAAACAGATTAAAAAGCCATTAACCAGACTTACTGTACCTTGTTTTCAGTCCGTTCACAGTCAGGCACTATAAAGAGAGGAACGTCACCAGCTGTGAGAGAATTGCTTCATGGGACCCTTCTTAGGTAAGTGAGGGGCTGGGGGAGCAGAGAAGGGGGAAGGCACTGGGGTCTTGGGAGGCTAGAAGACATTGATGGATTTTTTTTTCCTTTCAGGTTTAAAAAAATGTTGCATGTGTGTTGAAAATTTGGTGTCAGAATAACATTTGTTATCAAAATGAAATTATTCAATGTTTATTCATAACTTTGCTATTTGTCCAGATTCTGAACTGGGGTTGGTAGTATAGCCTAGAGCTTATAGTAACAAGCTGTGAGTGAGCATGGGACATCCAGTAGACTTGGGTTCAATTCCCACAATCTCCACTCACACACTTTGCAACTCTGGGCAAGTCACTTAACCTCTCCAGTGCTCCCAGGTTGCCCCTGAAAACAGGCACTTGTGCCTAGTGGACCTTACCTGGTTACTAAAAGAATAAAAAATAAAAAAAAAAAACAACAGAAGAACAAAGAAGGATAATTTTTGCCTTACAGGTTCCAGTACTGGTGATTGGCCACTGCTGTGTCAAGGCGGGGTTCTTTGGCGGCACTGGGATGGGTGCACTGGTGTCATACACAGTGGGGGGGGTGTTAGCCAGCACCTGGGATTAACACCTCTGTGTCCTGTTTAAAAGATGAGTCTGGCAGGAGAGTGAGAGATACTGACAGCAGTGTTGAGCACTTGCCACAAGTTTTGTTTAGTGGCTGGGTTGGTGGGGGGGGTATAACAGTGGTGGACTTGAGCATCCACCACCAGTTTTGTGTAGTGGCCGGTGGGGTGGGGGTAACAGTGATGGGCTTGAGCATCTACCACCAATTTTGTGTAGTGGCTGGGTCAGGTGGGAGGGTCAGGTGGGGGGATAACAGTGGTGGGCTTGAGCACCAGTCACTAGTTTTGTGTAGCGACTGGGTTGGGTAGGAGATACTGGTGGCAGTAATGAGCACCTGCTGCTGGTTTTGTTGAAGGGTTGATGGATGTTGACATGGTGGCCTCAGACAGGAAAAAGATGTGGCCATTTTGTAGTATCTGCCATTCCCTGAGAAACAAAATACTAAATAGTAGAACATATGAAAGTACTAAAGAGTAGCACATATGTGGAACAAAAAGCAGGGGAAAGGTTTCATGCAGGAATTAACAGTTGCACAAGAGAACCTTCTTCCACCTTGCATTTTCAAGCCTTGTGATGGGGCAATGACTTCAAAGGAAAAAGAGAAGAAAGGCAGTGAGTAGGCAGAATTAGGGAGGAGTTTCAGTATTCTGAAGCTACAACAGGTGGAGGAGGGGCATGCCCCCAAAAGCCCTCTTAATATTCAGATGGATACCAATATGTCTGTATGGTTTGCAAGTGAATATGAAAAAGAAGGGTGAGGGGAACAATGGAAAAATACAAATACCTCGACAGGCTCAACAACGTGGATGGCAGGGAACTGTTCAGACTTACTGGGAGCATAAACACCAGGGACAATGCCTTGAGGCTAGCGGGGGTTAATTTAAAGAGAGATGCCAGGAAGTACTTTTTTAATGGAGAGGATGCTGTGGGGGTGGAATCCACTGCCAGACAAGATGGGGTGTGCAAAATCAGTGGGGGGATTTAAACAAGGATGGCACAGATACAATACATGGGTAGGGTTGCCACCTTTGGAGGAGGCAAAAACCGGATCCTAAGCTCCGCCCCTAGTCCCACCCCTTTTCATGACTCATCATGCATTGTTCCTCCTAAAATGCCATTTGTTATATCAATAAAGACAACACTTAAAGCAGCAATTCAACAAAAATGTTAAGATACTATACTGAACCTGTTAAAGTTACTGTCCTAGGTTCTTCCTAGTTATCTATTTACTTGTATATTTATTTATTGACATTGGTTTACCAGATAAACATACAGAGATAAAAGAAATCTCATTTACAGATATGATCTGGGGGGAGACAAGGGAAATACTATAAAGAGCATACAACAGTATACATGGTATATAATAATACATAATAAAGAAATAGTTTCCTGTAATATGTTTTTTTATTATATTTATCTGGCTTCATTTTCTTTCATGTCCACAGTACCATTTAAAGCCAAAGAAGTGACCATACTTTTGTCTTGAGGAAAAAAAATTTAAAACATTTAAAATGCCTAAATTCTGTTAGAGATGAAAATGTTTACCAGCAATAAAAGTGGAAGACAAATGCCTGTGTTGTTGTTACAAAGGTGGGGCAGCTGTGCTGCTGTGCCACTTTAAGATGCAGTGGAAAAGATTAGGTTAAGTAGGTGCTAATGGTGTTAATGGCCATACTTTACACCTCCCAGGTTTACTGTTTTCACAAAGAAAAGGCTATACTGATGGCAGAACTTGTTTATAATCTGGCCATGTAGCTGAAACAATGAATGAGAAGACACATTCTGTTTCAAAAGTATGTGAACACTCAGAATGACTCAAAAACCTGACCAGCACAGAGCAAAACCGGATTACCTGATGGGGACCCTGAAAACCTGATCACCAGGTAAAAAACCTGACAGGTGGCAACCCTATGGGCCACACCAGAAAGGGAAGGAAAAGAAAAGAGTAAAGACCCTCTAGGGCTCTCTCATTCAACATTAGTTAGGAGCAGTCATGCTGAGCCAACAGGCCTTTTCCTTTTGAATTAAATGTACTTTATTTACAACAGACCTTCTTCTGCCGACAGATGCTGTGTTTCTGATTTGTTGCTACTGGTCAGAAAAGTAAAGCTGTGGCATTTATTATTTATTTTGTTAAAATAAGTACACAAGACAAGAAATTATTTTCAGGCACAAACCTGGGAGGTTATAATTTATCAAACACTAAATGGACAACTGAAAACAATATGAACAAATAAGTTGAAAGCAGAGACATTTAGTAGCATTAAAAATTACAAAAACATAAATGAATAAGAATTAAAAACTAAACTAGTAGTCTGATTTTAAAATACTGTCCAAAGTACTTACAACCGCCTTATATAGCTTGATTGCATTAAGCATAACTGAAAATTCTAAGTCTAGTTATTCATGAGGCCACCATGTACTGTGATTGACTAGTGTACCAGGCATTAATCCCTTAGAAATGCCTGGCACAGCACAGTGTGCATGTGTGTATATTCTTTTTTTTTTTAATGCTGGTTTGCCCTTACTGACATGCTAAGACTTATAATTACAATAATGCTTTGCAACTGGTCATTTCAATGAGCTTAAAACCCATGATGGAGTTAATGGCCTCAGGTCACCCAGCAGGGTGTTAATCCCTAAGAAATGCCCTGTGAATATGAATGATATATGTGTATATGTGTCGATGCAAATTGTTAAGAGTGATTTTGGTTTAAATCTGGGAAATAGCTAAATATAAACTGGTTATAGGCTAAATATAGCTGCATTAGTGAAGTTGGATCAGCATTAGGATGTGTTGATCATTTGCTCCCAGGTAAGATATTATTCCCCTTCCAGGCTCCATGATGTATGACCCTTTGAGTGTCCCCCATTAACCGCTGAGGTTTACAGGTGCTGTAGAGTGCTGGGGATAGTCCATAAGGGGAAAAGTCGGAGATGCACAGAGCCTGGGTTGGGGAAGGGTGTGGAGTGGGGAGGAGGGGATGAGGAGGTGCCCTAGGGCGAAATGGGTCCAGGAAAGAGGTTCTTCCTGTCTGGTTCCAATACCCAAGTGCTCTACAATTAGTGGGTAGGAGGCTGGATCAGTCTCTTCTGCCTATCCCTCTCGGGCGGTGTCATGCAATGCCAGATCTATTAGGAACAAGACAGCAATTATTACTGATCTTGTTGCAACATCTAATTTGGCTTGCATCACCGAGACCTGGCTGGATGATTTTGCCAGCTGTGTGTTGGAATTGGTTGTGCCAGCTGGGTATTCAGTGGTACATTGCCCCAGAGTGGATTGTACGGGTGGGGAGTGGAAATATGTTTTAAGTCGAACCTGAACCTCGTAGTTCTCCCAGCTGCAACAGCAAGGTCCTTCAAATGTGTAGCCACCCAAGGGTCTGCAGGTGTGGATTGCAGGATCCTTCTCATCTACCAACCTCCAGGGGATGGGAGGGAATTCCTGCAGGAAGTCATGTACTTCATTGCCGGGCTGGTGTTGGAGTCTCCCAGGTGGATTATTCTGGGGGATTTTAATGCCTGGGTCGCCAATGAACTCTTGCAGTTTGGGCAAGACTTCCTTCAACTGATGTCTTCACTGGGCCTGATGCAAGTTGTTACCTCTGCAACCCATATTCACAGCCGGACATCATCTTTCAGCTGGGAATGGAGGTTTCTGACCTTAGGGTGGAGCCAGTCACATGGTCAGACCACCACACTGTGAGGTTCTTGTTCGAGGCCCCCCCTATAGATCTTCCCCTATGGAGATGGTTCAATACCACCCTTTAAGGGGTGTGACCCCACAAGAATGATGGTAGCTCTAGGAGAAGCAGACATAGAGCCTTATGTCTCTCCCCCTCCAGCTAGCACCAAATCTACACACTCCAGGATAGCAAAAGCAGATAGCCGGGAGCATAAAACCCTTTCCAACTCTGGCATTGACCATCACAATAGAAAGGGAGGAACAATAAACAGGCCTTAAATACCCATCTGTGGTTGTCAGGTTTCCCCTGATGATGTTTTAAATGCATTTTATGAATTCAGTATTATTGTATTGTATTTTATTTATTGTTTTATGAAGCTTATTGATAAGGTGCCTTGGCTTTAGAAAGACGCGATTATTAAGAATATTGTTATTATTATTATAAACAGGGAAAACTACACAGGGAAGAACAATAAGATCAAGGGAGGCATGACAAAAAAAGTGACACAGCAAGAGTGGTCCGCGCTATGCCTCAATGCACGCAGTCTGGCTAACAAGATGACTGACCTCACTGCCACAATAGCTGAGGCAGGACTAGGCTGGGTGGCCATGACCAAAACAAATAATCAATGATTAGGAGGTGACTATCCCGGGGTACAACTTGTTTAAGAGAGACAGGACTGGGTAAAAGGGAGGTGGGGTACCTATTTATGGTAAGGATATCATCAGTGTTACAGAAATGCGGCAGGCACTAGCGGGAACAGAGGATCTATGGATCACAATAGGGGCTGGAAGCCTGAAACCCATTCAAGTAGGAGTAATCTACAGACCCCTAAATCAGGAGGAAGCCAGGGATAAGGAAATCTTGGAAACCATTCTCCAGATGTCAGGCAAAGGGGACATGGTGCTGGTGGAGGATTTCAATCTGCCGGACATAGATTGGAACACCCACACAGCGGCATCACAGAAGAGCAGGGAATCCTAGTCACACTACAGGAAGCAGACCTAAGTCAACTAGTGACATCACCCACAAGGGGTAACATAGTTCTAGATCTGATATTCACAAATAGCGATAGGGTTACGGGTGTAGAAGTAGGGAACCACCTGGGCAATAGTGATCATGACATGGTATGGTTCAGGGTAAAAAGGACTGTAGACCCCACACACTCCAAACTGAAGGTCCTTGACTTCTGGAGGGCAGATTTCACAAACTTGAAGGCCTGCCTAAGAGACAACCTTAGTAATTCAACCGATGAGAGTGCTGAGGAATATTGGACAAGGCTGAAGGATGCAATAACCATGATCACATCACAGTGTGCCCATCAGGTTAGTAAGAACAAAAGGAGGAAAAACCCACTATGGTTTTCCAAGGAGGTGGCAACCATGGTGAGAGAAAAGCACGTAGCCTTCAGAAAGTACAAGGAGTCAGGGAACGAGGCAGACAAAACAGAATATAAACAGAAACTAAAAGAGACAAAGTGATGAGAAATGCAAAGGCTCAAACAGAGGTTAGGATAGATCAGGAAGTAAAAAAATGGTAAAATCTTCTACCGGTACATACAAGAAAAAAAGGAAGATCAAAGGGGGCGTTGTTAGAATCACAAAAACAAAAGACGGACAAACCACAGAGCAAGATGAGGAGAAGGCAGAGGCACTCAATGAGTACTTCTACTCAGTCTTCACACAGGACGCAGACGGTAATGGATCAACAATAGGCATAAAGAAGTGTCTGATTGAAGGAATAGACACAGGTCCCTTCACAAAGGAAAGGGTCCTGGAGGAAATAGACAAGTTAAAAGTAGATAATGATTTGGGTCCAGATGGGATACACCCAAGAATACTGAAAGAACAGGAGAGGGAACTGGCAGCAGTGCTCTTCAACAAGTCATTAAGGAGCAGGGAGGTGCCGGAGGACTGGAAGAGTGCAACAGTAGTACCACTTCACAAGAGTGGAAACAAGGAACAGCCAGGTAATTAACATCCGGTTAGTGTAATGTCAGTCATGGGAAAACTGATGAAGTCCCTGCTGAAGGAAAGAATCATAGCTTTATTGGAGCAAACTGGTCAGCTTGACAAAAATCAACACAGTTTCACATCAGGGAGGTCCTGCTAGACAAACCTGGTTGATTTTTTCAATTGGGTCACAACAACAGTGGATCAAAGTGAAGCAGTAGATGTGGTTTACCTGGACTTCAGCAAATCTTTTGGCTCTGTTCCGCACAGAAGACTAGTCAAAAAACTGGAGAACATGGGAATTGGGCCCAAGATTACAAACTGGGTCAGAAACTGGTTACATGGGAGAACTCAGAGAGTATTAGTAAATGACATTCTGTCTGTGGAGGGGAGGGTGACTAGCGGAGTCCCACAGGGCTCAGTTCTGGGGCCGATCCTCTTCAACATATTCATCAACGATACTGCAGATAAACTGAAGGGAAAGGTATGCCTGTGTGCAGATGACACCAAAATCAGCAACAGGGTAGACACAGCAGAGGGACAGCAAAGCATGGAAGCTGATCTTCGAAAACTGAGAGTGGTCCAAGACCTGCCAATTGAAATTCAGTCCCAAAAAATGCAAGGTCATGCACCTGGAAAAGCGTAACACAGGGAAACTGTACTCAATGGGAGGGGATTGGCTGGTGGCTACCAGGCAGGAGCAAGACCTAGGGGTGATCAAATCAGATGACCTCAAGGTCAGTAAACAATGTGAAAAGGCAGCACTAAAGGCTAGTGGTATCCTGGGATGCAGAGGGAAGGGCATCACGAGCAGAAGGCATGCAGTAATCATCTCCCTGCATCGGTCCCTGGTTAGACCTCATCTGGAGTACTTTGTTCAGTTCTGGAGGTCACACCTCAGGAAGGACATAGATAGGTTGGAGATGGTACAGAGAAGAGCAACAAAGATGGTGCAGGGCTTGCATCAGAAACCATATGAGGCAAGACTGGATAACCGCAAATTATACTCTCTAGAACAACGCAGGAATCGTGGGGACATGATAGAAACATTCAGATACCTTAAAGGCAACAACAGGGTGCACGTGCAGAACCTCTTTCAGGTAAATGACTACAGCAGGACTACATGGCACAACCTTCAACTTAAGGGAGGAAGGTTCAGAGGCAATACAAAGAAATTCTTCTTCACAGAATGCACTGTGGAACCATAGAATAGCCTGCCACAGGGGCTGGTGGGAGCCAAGACAGTGGGGGAATTCAAGCTGGCATGGGACAGACACTGTGGGATACACAAGAAGGCAGCTAAGTGGGGGTAGAAAGCCAAGGGCAGACTTAATGGATCGTACAGTCCCCATCTGCCTACAGCTTCTGTGTTTCTAAGTTTCTAATGGTGGTGCTGGACCTATCAGGTTTGATGAGTGCATGCAAGGAGCTGGAGGAATTGGTGCTGACCTATAATAGGGCTGTCACTGAGGCCCTCAATTCTATCGCACCTGTCCATGTTCGACCCCTCACCTTGCACCAGAGGTCCCCCTGGTTTGATGAGACTGTCAGGGAGATCAGGAGGGATGGAAGGTTGGAGTGCTGCTGGCAGAGGACTGGTCAGGATGGGGACAAACTTAAGATTGATGCCCCATTATAGGGACTATCAATCAGCAGTCTCCTGTAAGAAGGCAGAGTTCCTGTCCGAGGAGATGGCTGCAGCAACAAACAGACCAGCTCAGCTCTTTCACACTGTTGACAGATTGTGCAGTCCAACCTGTCTTCAGTCCAGAGGAGCCTTTTTTACAATCTAGATGTGATGAGTTTGCTGTTTTTTGCCAATAAGATTTCCTCAGTCAGATCGTAAATCCAGTCAGTGCCCCCTAATGGGTTTTGCAGTGACGGGCCTGAGATCATGGGCATTCAGCCTGTCTGGTCTGACTTCAACCAGCTGGCTGTCATGGATGTTGTAAGGGTCATCCTGGGGTTATGACCAACCTGCTGTAGATTGGGATCTGGGACCAACGTACCTCCTAATGGGGTGCATTATTGTTATTGTTCCAGCCCTAGGCAGGCTAGTCCAGGGCTTCTCAGTGACAGGGTTGTTTTCAGAATCCCTGAAGGAGACAGTTGTAACACCACTCCTGACAAAATCTTCACTGGACCTGGACTGCCTGGCAAACTACAGACTAGTTTCTAACCTACCGTTTGGGGATAAGGTTATTGAGAAGGTGTTAGCTGCTCAACTGGAGAACAATTTAACAGCTCACAACATCTACGATCCTCTCCACTTTGGTGTCAGGAAAAGGCATAGTACAGAGACTTCCCTGGTTCAGGTGATGAATGATCTCCTGTTGGTGAGGGATCAGGGGAGTCATACCATCTTGATTCTCCTTGATCTCTCAGTGGTATTTGACACCGTGGACCATGGAGTTCTGATCGAGTGCCAGTGAGTCTGATATGGACTAGTGGGCACAGTCCTCAACTGGTTTAAATTTTTCCTCACTGATAGGTCGGGGAATTTTTCCTCGGCATCTCTGCCCCTGCCATGTGGGGTACCGCAGGGCTCGATCTTGTCCCCCATGTTGTTTGTGGTGTACTTGCTACCACTAGGTGAAAATGTAAGATGGTATAGGCTGAGTTTTCACTGTTACGTAGATGATACTCAGTTATACCTGTTTTTTGCACCCGAACAGCAGGAGTCAGTTTCGGTATTTAACAGCTGCCTGACCGAGATTCAAGACTGGCTGAGAGCCAACTGGTTGAAGTTGAATCCAGACATGACTGAAGTACTGGTGTTGGAACCTGGTCGCCAGGAGGTGAGGGGGCAATCTGGTCAAACCCCTGGGCTACGGCTCGGAGACTCCCAGTTGCTCACCTTAGATTTAATGAAAAATCTTGACCTTTTTTTGGATAATGGGCTGATGCTCAAATGGCAGGTGTCGACCATGGTCCAAACTTTGTTTTATTATCTGAGTAACATCTCCAGGATCAAACATCTGATTCCCCTTGTGATTTGTCAACCCTGGACCATGTTTTCGTGACCTCTCACCTTGATTACTGCAATTCACTATACCTAGGGATTTCAGAGGAAGATCTCTGCTACCTGCAGTTAGTGCAGAATGTGGCAGCCAGGTTGTTGACTGGACTACCTATGTCCTGTCATATTACACCTGTGCGGCGCTATCTGCACTGGCTGCCAGTTAGGTGGCGGACCTCCTTCAAGGTCAGTTTGCTGACCTATAAGGCCCTACAGGAGCAGGGGCCTGGCTACCTGCAAGACCTGCTGCGTCCCTACCACCCCTCCCACCCACTCCGCTTCACTGATGAGGGATTGCTGGAGGTTCTGAGGGTCCACTTACAAACACCTGGCATGCCTTCTTTTGCTTATGCAAGACCCAACCCTCAGGAACTCTCAGCCTTGTGATATCAGAGAAAGTTTGACAGTGGATCATTTTAAACGGGAACTTAAAACTTATTTATTCAGACAAGCTTTCCCAGACTATGCTTAGTATTTATTATGCTAGAAGGATTTTATACATAGTTTGTTTATGTTTTATATTTTAAATGTTTTTAGGTTGATGTACAGCTCAATGAATCGCAATGAGAATTTCGCTATATAAATAAAATGTTATAGAATTGAAAACATTCGGTCATTATTGTTTAAGTATACTGTGTGCTGAATGCTGTGATGGGGAAAGCCATGGAGCTATGCCCTGTGCCACAGTTCATCTCAGTGCTCCATGCTATGGCTACTGACTCCAACTGTGTGTGTGTCTGTGTGTGTGTGTGTGGGTGTGTGGTGTGTGTGTGTGTGTGTGTGTGTGTGTGTGTGTGTGTGTGTGTGTGTGTGTGTGTGTGTGTGTGTGTGGGTGTGTGTGTGTGTGGTGTGTGTGTGTGTGTATGTGTGTGTGTGTGTCTGTGTGTGTGTATGTGTGTGTGTGTGTGTGCGTGTGTGTGCATGCGTGCGTGCATGTGTGTGTGGCTACTTTCCACGCAGGGTCTGGAAAGGCTTCTACTGAGTTACTGTGCTGCACCTGACAAAGGACAGGGAGAGGCTGGAAGTAGCGCAGTGGGGGGCTACCAGGATAATCCAAGGATGGCAAGCTCAGACATATGTGAAGCAGCTCGCAGACCTCAGTATATACACGCTGGAGACCAGGAGGGAGACGGCAGATATGAAAGAGATGTGCAAGATTCTGAGATGTATAAATAAGGTGGATAGTAATGACCAGTTCACCAGGAATGGGAGCGGAATAACTAGAGGACACTATCGTCAACTGGGAAATGGAGGGAGGTTTTGACAGAAATGTCAGGAACTGCTTCTTCACTGAGAGAGTGGTGAAGCAGTAGAATAAGTCGCATGGGGGGGTAGTGGAAGCAGAGACAGTAAACATGTTTAATGCCGGGTGGGACAGATTTAGGGGTCTGGTAAGGATGGCGGGATAGTAGA
This sequence comes from Neoceratodus forsteri, assembly GCA_016271365.2. Lineage (NCBI taxonomy): Eukaryota > Metazoa > Chordata > Ceratodontiformes > Ceratodontidae > Neoceratodus > Neoceratodus forsteri. The sequence goes on from CM028129.1 coordinate 108,975,046, forward strand.
AGGAGGTAACCTACACTTGTATGGTTGTAGGCCTACGGAATAAAAATATTAGCAGTTCAAGGCCAGATGGGATTGACTCAGGTTTCCTTCTTTTGTCACCGTCTGTGATAGACTTTATGTCTCTTTTGCTTCCTACACCCATATAAAACCTGTCACAATCATGCAACACAGGTTTTGACAGGGGCTGGGAAGGGATTTACACAAACCCCCTCTTACTTTAATGTTGGCCCTTTCACTCACTCAGCCCCAGGCAGCCATTTTAATTAAGGTTAAGCATAGAACCTTTCGACTCATAGCAGCAGTAGTTACTTGTCACCGCGTAGGTTTTTTTCAGAGATACTTTTTTCCTGGCAAAACTGTCAAGATACCCATTTTTCTTTTCATTTTCTTTCACTCCTGAACCAAGATACAGCATTTTGAAGTTTTTAAAAGTTCTTGCTCCATGCCATGGCCGCCATTAATAAATTACTGTAAATATCTGGGTACAGTACTGTACTGTTTACCGTCAGAAACATGTGGTAACGCCATCCTACTACATCCACGGTATTATTATTCCGACATATTCAACAGGTAACCTCAACGGAAAAGATTTTTAAAAATTGTGAGTGGCGGACATCTTTAATGACATGAGTTATTAATTACAAAATTAGCTGCATAGGCTGTTTTAAAAATATCTGAGAAAACTAAAAATACACAGAGGATGAATCTATGGATATCAGAAATAGATTTTTGCTACAAAACTATATGATGTAATGTTTTTGCCAGCTAACAATTACTGCTGCGTTAAGACCTCACTGCACTGCATGCGCAGCTTGTTGGCTGTCCCTTTTGGTGAGGGGAATATTAATAAGCATTATAAAAAGGGTCTGAGAAATGGAGCTTTCTGTTTGGCTGCAAAAATTCTAACAACCTTATGTTAATCTTTTATTAACATACATGCAGAGTTTAACCATATGCTGAGCAAGGTTTAACACTGTTTAAAAACACTTTTTATTATAATAGCAATAAGGCACTGCCAGGGGCAGGGTTTTAAATAATTGATTAGCACTTTTTTTCTTGGGACAATACTAACTGTACAGAAAGTATTTATATAGGTTTTCTAGAAGTGTTATGTTTGTTAAATACAGTGAGGCAAGTGCTATGCATTTTCACAATGTTTTAGCACTTTTATGAGCAAAACGCTAATCAATTTTTAGAGTTAAATAAAACCCTGTAGGGATTGTGTTAATGGTCAGTTAATCACCCTCTAGGGGCATGAGGCACTCAGCTACACCTCGTGCCACAGTACACCCCTAGAAGGTGATTAACAGACCATTAACATAACCCTTGGCCATGCCTTATTGCTTAAATATCCAGGAAGATAAAAAGGGAGAGAGAGAGAGACAGATAAGGAGAGGAAGCTGGGAATTCTTGGAACAGCCAAAGACTGAACTGTAAGACAATTGTGTAAAGCTGAATACAAGACCTTTTATTTTGTTACTGAAGTAAAGCTGATTTTCTTTTTATCTAAACTAGTGCTCTGAGAGTCCTGTCATTGAATGTTCCCCAAGATGTTGCCCGCCCAGTTTACTACCCTCCTGTCACACCGTCTGTGTATCTATAGTATGTATCTACGTATCATGTACTAGAACAAAAGTATCTATTTATCATGTAGTGGAACAAATGCCCTTATGTTGGGGGCGAGGGGAGGGGGCTAGTTGAAAGGCAGGGAGTAGGCTGAGCTACCCCAGTGGGAGCTAAGTAAAAATCATTAAGGCCAGAAAATGTCTAAGCATATGGGCCTACGCTTGCAAGATCTTTTATGCAATACGTATCATCTCTAGTGCTCATTAAAATAAGCCTTTTTGCAATTAATGGAATCACTTTATGCATGTTGATTACCCATCCTGGACTAGGTGGAAGGCACTGGGAAATTGTGCAGCTCGTGCTGGATGATTGATTGACTGCCGAAATCCCCATAACCCCAAATGTCCCTTTAAAAGTACACGTGTGTTGTATTACCTGAAAAGTAATAAGCCAGAAAAACAGATTTCTGTTTCTGTCTCTGTCTCTCAGTCAGCTTGGCCTTTCACACACATGGCCTGTTGATACAGCGACCAGTAGGGGCACACGAATACCTTCTCCTGAATATTTGTCTGAATACTCTATTTGGACCCACAAATATTTGGGTATTTGGTATTTGTATTCATTATTTGTTTTTTAAAACAAAGATAAAGAAACAGCCCAACACCCTCCTCCCCAGCCCAGATTCTTTCAAATATACAACCCTCCCATCCTTTCACCCTCAGTTTGAACCCCAATCCCACCCTCCTCCCCTCCAGTACACACAATTTGAAAATAAAAACTCCAGTGAGGGGCTACTGGCACAACATGCCCACTTCACTGGCTGGCCGCTGTCTTTCAGTGCTTGTTGCCTTAAAACAAGTATGACCTCCTACCCATTCCCACCCTGGCAGCGGCACCCTCCTCCCCCCTCTTCACCCCCAAAACCCATGTCATGAAACATGACTGGATAAAAGAAGCTAGAAGGTGATTGACCAGGCTTGCTCTATGTCATAGAGGGATGAGGCATCCGTGCCTTACCTCCTGCCACACTAGCGACCCATGTTCGCAGTGCAAGCAGGTCAATGGGGGTCAGCCAGGGAGGGAGAAGATGAAGCATCTGAAGGACTGCTCTCCTCTGCCAAGGAGGATGGTTTAGAAGTTCTGCCACATGACTGCCCCAAGGTGGAGGCCTGAGGATAGGACGGGTCAGGGACGCCAAAGGATGGGAGGGTGCTGCGGGACTTCTGCAGCACACGCGCACCTCCACACACACACACACAAACACACACACACACTGATGTGTGCACCCCCAGCAATGGGGGGAGGGAGAAAATGGCAGGAAAAAAAAACAATGGCTAGATGATGACTGACCCCCCTCAGGCTCTGCACCCAGTGGCCGGGCACAACCACAGCCCTGTGGCAGCAGGGCACAAGGTGACGGTAAGTCCCTGGGGAAGCCAGAGTGATGGGGCTGTGGGGTCAGTTAGAATGGGCAGCTGGTGTAGGAGGAGATAAAAATGTAAATACAAAAAAAGAAGGTGACCAATGCAGTGCTCCCTCCTTCAAGGCCGGCCACCCTCTAGTGAATGAAAATGCTACCATGCCTGCTCGCATAGTAAAATGGCTTATCACATGATCCGCTGTTTTACTATGTGAACAAGCATGGGACTGCTTTCATTCACTAGAGGGTGGCTGGCTGTAGAGGAGGGAGGGCTGTGTCAGTTGACTTCTAGATTCTTTTATCCAGTTGCATTTCATGATATGGGTGCTGGGAAGGGGAAGAGGTTGCTGCTGCCAAGGTGGGGGGACATATTTGTTTTAGGGAAACAAGCACTAAAAGACAGTGACAGGCTGAGGTGGGGGGCAGGTTGTGCCAGACGTCCCTCACTGGAGTTTTGTTTTTTATCAAATTGTTTGTGCTGGAGGGGAGGAGTGTGGAATTGGGGTTCAAACTGAAGGTGGGGGAACGGGGGGCTTGTATATTTGAAAGGATCTGGGCTGGGGAGGAGGCTGGTGGCTGTTTCTGTAATTTGTTTTTAAAACAAATTCCCAGATAAATAGGCATGAATAGTGCTACTAGAAACATAGAAGTTGATGGCAGATAAGGACCGCAAGGCCCATCTAGTCTGCCCATTTCTTTTTCTACCTTATAAATGTGCCATCGGCCTTTGCTCTGTCAGTAACCTATCTATTCATAGTCATTTGTATTGCTCCCTTATGCCTATCCCATGCCTGTTTGAAGCCCTGCACTGTATTCATAGCCACCACTTCTTGTGGTAAGCCATTCCATGCATCCACCACCCTTTCTGTGAAAAAGAATTTCCTCACATTCCCCCTTAATCAGCCTCCCTCTAATCTCATGCTGTGTCCTCTTGTCCTGCTATTTTTCTTATATTTAAACATGTTAGACTCTTTCACCTTGTTAATGCCCTTAAGGTGCTTAAATGTTTCGATCATATCACCTCTCTCCCTCCTTTGCTCAAGGGTATACATATTGAGCTTGGTTAATCTGTCCTCATATGTCTTCTGATGCAGTCCCTGCACCATTTTGGTTGCCCTTCTCTGGACTGCCTCAGTTTGGTTCATGTCCTTGTGAAGGTGTGGCCTCTAGTACTACATGCAGTACTCCAGATGGGGCCTAACCAGTGTCTTGTAAAGAGGGATTATTACCTCCCTCTTATGACTTGTGATACCCCTACTAATACACACTAGCATCCCCCTAGCCTTACCTACTGCTTTAGAGGTCTGCTTGGATGATTTCAGGTCATCGGTGATGATGATGCCCAAGTCTCTTTCTTCCTTGTGAGTGCCAGCAACTCCCCTCCCAGCCTATAGGTGGCTTCAGGGTTTCTCTTCCCTATGTGCATGATCTTGCACTTCTTTGCATTAAATCCCAGTTGCCACTCTTCTGACCATTTTGCTAGTTCATCCAGATCTCTTCTCATTCTGTCCACCCCATCTGGATCATCTACTCTGTTGCAGATCTTGGTGTCATCTGCAAACAGACAAGCCTTACCTTCTAGTCCATCTGCAATGTCACTAGTGAAGATATTGAAGAGGACTGGCCCCAGGACTGATCCCTGAGGTACCCCACTTGTGATTTGCATCTCTTCTGACTGTATACCATTTACCACCACTCTCTGTTTTCTGCCCATCAACCAGTTTGCCACCCAGTTGACCAACTTCTCACCCACCCCGAGCCTACCCAGCTTATTTATCAATCTTCTACAGTGTCGAAAGCTTTGCTGAAGTCAAGGTAGGCAACATCAACTGCTCCACCTTGGTCCACCACTCTGGTTACCCAGTCAAAGAAATCTATGAGATTAGTTTGACAGGACCTTCCTTTTGTAAACCCATGCTGTCTTGGATTCTGTGCCCCTATGGATTCCAGGTATTGCACTATCCTTTCCTTAAGTTGTGCCTCCATAATCTTGCCCACTACTGAGGTAAGACTGACTGGTCTGTAGTTCCCTGCCTCCTCCTGCTACCACTCTTGTGGAGCAGGATCACATGAGCCCTTCTCCAGTCTTTTGGGACCTCTCCTGTGCTCAGAGACTCACTAAACAGTTCTGCTAATGGCTCTGCTAGTTCCACCCATAGCTCCTTAAGTACCCTGGGAAGTATGCCATCAGGTCCCATTGCCTTGTCCACCCTGAGCTTAGCGAGCTCTTGTAGGACCCTTTCTTTTGCGAAGGGAGTAGTGCTCACCTCCCTCCACTATTCATCACTTGGGATCTGAATAACGAAGAGCGCATTATTCGTGGTGTTCTGGAAATAATATTTATTACTCGCACACCCCTAGTGACCAGGCAAAGGTTTATGGGGCTGCTAGTTCCTTCACAGCATTGAGGGAACTACAGCTGAGATATTGGGTATTTTTAGGCATTAAAAGTGCTTGTTTTTAAATACAGGCAGCTTGATTGGTATTACATCGACCAGAGAGATGGCCAGCTACAAACTTTTAAATTGTTTTAGCAATTTTGTTGGGATAGCACATCACGCTTGGAGGCAGTCACTTCTGGCTGTATCAGTATAAAGCTTGACCCCTTGTCAGCGGAGCTGAGTACCAGAACAGAAGGAACAGAGGGACCACAAATTTTAGTTCAGGAAACAGTAAGCAGTAAGTTGTCTGTCAATACTGTGATGACGAGGGTGAGAGTGTTAGGGCAGTACTCTAATTGACAGACATGCAAATTCTAAACCACTCTTTTTCTAACAAACAAAAGTCTCTGCAAAAAAAAAATGGTGTTTTCTGTGTGCTCTGTGTGTGTACTACAAGCCAGTTATTAATACAGCAGCATTGCATATTAGAAGGGTAAAGGACTTGCCTCTGATCCGATTATATTAGTGATATTTGAAGGAGCAATACCAAGCCAAAGCTAGGACCCTCATCCTGTAGTCACTCAATACAGCTCTAGAAGCTGTAATTTAAGGAAGAATATTAAACTTTTAAGTTAAAAAATAACCTTTAACCATAGCGCCAAACCAGAAGTAGCTTCTATCAGCACTTCCAGTCCAATACACAAAAAAGCCTCTCACCTGTGAGGACAGGCCATACCCCTTGACTCAGTTAAGAGTTACCTCATACTCACCTCCCAATGAACATAAAAATGGACCCAACAAGTAACATTCTGGAACTTCTTTGTAAAAAAGACTCTATTGTGAGTTTTAACAAATGTAGTATATAAACATGCCCTTGCATAAAACCAGCAACATAGTTACCTGTGCAAATGTATTGCATATGTCTCTGTGCTAAATAAGATAAAATCTCTTAAACATAAACATAGGAACATAGAAGATGATGGCAGATAAGGACCATATGGCCCACCTAGTCTGCCCAAACTTAAAACAGAAATTAAAAGTGAAGGAAATCTGTGAAACAGACAAAATAGCTACCTTGATGCAAGCAATATCAGCTGAAGACCCAATTAATTTTCATAAACCAAATGAATCCAAAAAAAGAAATAGGGAAGAAGATGATGATAATGATGCCAAAAGCTAAGCAGCACAAAACAGAAACATGAAGAGAGGAAGGGATGAAAATAGTAGTGATGAAGAAAGTTGGTACTTAGTCGATAGGTCTAAAAGAAAAAAGGAAGGGAGGAAGCAACCAATGCATCTACAGAACTACCGCTCTCAAATAAATATGGGGCTTCAGCTGAAGAACCACTGGATGAGGATACTAGCAGTGAATGCACCAACACAAAAAAGAGCCTGGATAGAACCATTATAGGGGACTCGACTATCAAAATACCAGACTCCATTGCATGTGGCACTAACAGATTAAGCAGCACTGTGACTTGTCTCCCTGGAACACGAATAAATGATGTTACAAAACGGGTCTCAGAAATGCTGCAATCTGATTGGCTGTTAGGATTCCCACAGCTTTACATTAATCCATGTTATACAGTCATGTACAGCCTGATCACTATGGCATATGGATTCTTCCTGTCAGCATTCTATCCTCTAGCACTGCTGATGACTGGAATTATACATTCTGATTCTGAACCAGCATTATTAAACTGTTGGTTTGAAGAAATATTTTATTACAAATCTCCCTCTAAATGAAGAAAACATTCAAAAAATATACTTTTAATGCTTTTCTTTTGGAATATTTTTTATAACAATAAGGCACTCCCAGGGGTTTGATTAACAGTCAATCAGCCACTAAGGGCAATATGGCACTTGGCTGTGCCTCGTGCCACATTACACCCCTAGAGAGTGATTAACAGACTGTTAATCTAACCCCTGGTCATGTGTTATTGTTTAATTAAAGCAAGAACTGATAAAATTATTCAAAACAAAACAACTACAAAACAGTAGTACTACACCTTGATACTAGTAATATGGGGAAATCACATAAGAAGGACAGTTGTTATGACCTTCTAGATCTAAGAAATCATGAGTGGTTGTTAGAGATTCCCAGGGTACATCTGTTAAAACATCAGGGGCCCATGCTTTTATGTATGCGGCCCGACCCTGTGGAATTCTCTACCTCGTCAGATTCATGAGTGCACAACTGCGGAGAGTTGTAAGAGGGCCTTGAAGACCTACTTATGGCATCTTGCCTACCAGAATTAATTGTTACTGACAGTTATTTATTCATGTAATCTGCTGTATGTAAACTTTATGTTTTTATTAGATTTTACTTGTTTTTAAAAGCTGTAGAGCGCCTTGGTTGCAGAAATGCACTATAAAAATAAAGTTATTCTTATTATTATTATTAAAGCCACAGGATGCAGTGTGGCCATTTCAAGAATACTCCAGTGCCAAGGGCTTTGTGCAGAAAAAAAATCACACTATACATCGCATAAACACAAGATTTTCAAATTGGTGTACACAAGTAAACCTAACATTTATTGACAACTGGGATGTATTTCAAAGTAAACATTACCTGTATGCCAAAGATGGCTTGCACCTAAATAAGAAAATGGTTGACTTGCTAGACAAATTCCTGAATACCTTAACAAAATGGATTAAACCTAATGTGTGTGTGTGTGGTGGGGGGGTGGATTTCATAGTCATACACAATATGACACAATCACTAACAAAACCTGTAAGAAACATAAAAAATCAAACTAACAGTAACAAATAAAATGCATGCTGCTTAATGCCAGAAGCCTTACTAGCAAGACTGAACAACAAATAGCACTTACAGCAGCAGTGCAACAAAAATGGGTTAAAATTTTACCCCACCTTTTTTCTTCCTAATTGATACCAAATGTCTTCCAATTTATTTTGGTGGTGACATTTTCAGTTTTCATTATCATTTAAGAATTTTATGATCGTTTTAAAGTAATTATTTCTCAAGAAAAAAAGACGGCTGCCTCATTTTTGCATATAAATAATACTAAGGACCCGAAGAGAATAAGAGTCCATACAAAAATACAAAGGTACAATACACAGCATAGGAAGCATCCAGAAAACCCAAATCAACAGTTCTGCCAATATTTTCAATAACCATGGCAGAAAATTAGCTTTTTGGAATAACTTTTTGCGTTGCACTGCTATTTTAATACAGAAAACAAATCTAACATCATAGCTTGTACAGAAACATGGCGGAATGATGAATTTACCTGGAGAAAAATCTAAATGGATATACTCTTTACTATCATTATAGAACAGACAGGCAGAGGCTGAATTGCCTTGTTTATCCATGAAAACCTAAAAACTTTTGAAATTTCCTCAAAATAAAAAATAACACAGCCCATACTGAAACTGTATGGATCAAGTTTACTGAGCCAACAAGCTTGTCTATATCAAAAGGGCTCTGCTACAGGCCACCTGACCCCAAACAAGATATAACATCAGAAATCCTATTAAAATTAGACAAAGCAAATGGCTCTGGCAACATTCTATCTACGGCGGAATCTCAATCTTGGGGATATTAATTGGAAGGAAAATAGTGCATCATCCATTGCAGAAAAAAAGTTTAATTACAACAAATCAAGCTATTGGCCCCGTAGCAACATGTAAGTGAACCAAGAAGAGCAGAAAGCATATTAGACCAAGTAATAACTTCAGAAAATCTTAACATTAAAAAGTGTCACACACCGGGTAATAGGGACCACAACATTATCTTATTTACCATATATAAACACAAACCAAAAGTTGAAGGTATCACCAAGGTGTTCCTATACTCAAAAGCTAATTTAAGTAGTATAAATAACTAACTTGAAAATATTGCCTGGAACAAGTCACTAGTAAACAAAGAAATTAATGATATGTGGGAAAATTTTAAGAACATAATATCAGACATCTGCAAAAAGCATATTCCCAAAATTAAAATTTATAGTAATCAAGGGAGATGACTGAAATGGCTTCCTAGTAAAGTTAAAAATATAATCAATAAAAAGAACAAAGCCTACAAAAATACATTAAAAATAATGAAAATACGTCATGGACCATATATAAAAACTTGCTAAAAAAAACTAAATACGCCATCAAAAAAGTAAAGTTAACTATGGAGCTAAACTTGGCAAAAAATGCAAGCAAATCAAGCAGCAAGGTATTTTTAACTATATGAACTCACTGAAAAATCAAAGGCAGACAACAGAGGTCCCATCTATGATGGAGAAGCCAGAGTTAGTGATTCCAAATAAATGCCTAACATTTTCAATAAACATTTCTGCAAAACATATGCATCATAATCAAAGTCAATAACTGTATTAAGTACTTCAGACTCTCCCAAATATCGATCCCCAAAGACACTATCATAGAATCTCTAAAAACAGAATTAAAACCAGATTCAGCATCAGGACCAGATAACAGTACAGGAAATATTCTTAAGATCATGTCCAATGATATTTTAACCCTATTAAAGCTATTTTTTTAAGTTTATCTTTATTGCTTTTTTGAACATGCATAGTACATATGAAAATAAACTTGGTTTCAAGTACAGAAACTGTGTACCACATCATCAAATAATTTTTATTTACAAAAAGCACAATTCCTTGAAATCAAAGTGCTTGTACAAGATAAAAAAATTCAAACAAATATAAATAATAACTAATCCATATTTATTTATTTAATTTATTTATTTATTTATTTGAACATCAGTTTACAACCTTTGAGCCAGAGGCTCATTTCCAAAGGTACCTCGTCACATTGAGGACAAATACATTACATTACAGGCTCATTGTTACATCACAGAGTTTCAAGTTGTAGTAAAATGACAACCATTTATATTGACAACCACATATATTTACAAACATTTGTAGAGCGAGGGAAACCATTCTAGTTACAGTGGTGCCGCTCATGCGAGCTTTGTCAGTATGTGGTAGATTAAGTCACAACTAGCAACAGGTGCAATTATGTGTATTAAATAGCTGGTTCCGCAGTGCAGTTTTGAAGGTGGAGATAGTAGGGGTATCTGAGATGGCTGGAGGGAGCACGTTAAACCAGGCTGGGGCTCTGTAACAGAAGGACCTCTGTCCATGGGTTGTCCTGGTTCTAGGGATCAGAAGGGTGGTCTTGCAAGAGGTTCAGGTATTAACCAAGGGTTGGGCTTGGCAGATGGAGGCTGTCAGCCCGGGGGGGAGGATAGCCTGAGAAGGGTTTTTTTCGTTATGAGGCTGGTTTGGTATTGAAGTCGCTCGTCCAGATTTAGCAGCCTTGCCATGTCATATAGCTGACAAGTGTGAGTGAGCCTGGGGGCCCCTGCAATAAGCCTACATGCCTTATTCAGGACAAGGTGGATTTTATTGAGGGTGGTCGAATCAGCCGCACCGTATACAGGTAGGCCGTAGTCCACCAGAGACAGTATCGAGGATGTAACTGCTAGTCGGAGGGCAATGGGGGGGAGACAGTTTTTATAGCGGTAGAGGATACCTAGCCGAATATTAGTAGCAGAGGCAAGTGCATCAATATGGGTGTGGAAGGAGAGGGCTGTGTCGAAAGTGATCCCAAGGTACTTGTACAAGCGGACTAGTTCAAGGGGTTGTTTGGAGCTGAGGAGGATGTGTAGTGGGAAGTTACTGGCTTTGTTTTGAGGGTGGGCAAAGAGCATTGATTTGTTTTTGAGAGATTGATGACAAGTCTGTGCTCTTTGAACCAGGTTTCGCATCATTAAGGCGAGTTGTAAGGTGTCCTGGAGGGCGTTGGGGTTGTGGTGGCAAAGAGGATGGCATCATCTGCATACAACAGAATTCTACCAGTGCATGCATTGGGGTGTTAAGGTAGATTGAGAAGAGAAGGCCCCAGGATGGAGCCCTGGGGACACCTGAGCTGATGGGACAGGTTGTGGAAAGTGTCCGTTGATTTTGACACGTTGAAAGCGGTCAGATAGGTAGCTAGTGCACCAAGAGATTGGCCCAGTAGATAGGCCAGTGTGGGAGAGGGCTTCCAGCAGGAGGTGGTGGGAGACAGTGTCGAAGGCCTTTGAGAGATCTACAAACACTGCACTGGCTAGGGTGCCGGCATCCAGGGAGGAGTGTATGAAGTTATCAAACTCAATTAGTGCCATTCCAGTACTGTGCCCTGCACAGCAGCCATGCTGTTCTGGGCATAGGATGTTGCATTTGGTTAGGTGCTCAGTGATTTGAGTGGCCACCAGCTTTTCTAGGGCTTTGGAGAGGGGAGGAAGGATGGAGATAGGTCGGTAGTTCCCGGCATTGGACCTGTCGCCACCTTTGTGTATGGGCGTAACTATGGCCATTTTCCATGCAGTTGGGAATTGCCCCAGGCAGAGGGATTTGTTGAGAAGGGTGGTGAGTGGAGCAAGTACCTGATCCAGCACCCGACGGAGAATGCTGGGGTCCAGGGAGTCGCTGCCGGGACTATTGCTCTTTAAAGCTTTGAGCAGGTGCGGTCTGGCTTCCTGGTCAGTTACCCTGCATAGGTGGAAACAAGGGCGTTGGATGACAGGGGCCGGTAGGGAGGGGGGAGGGTCAAAGAAATTACTGGGGAGGACCGAGCTAAGGTCCGTGAAGGTTGTGTTTAGGAATTTGGCTATGCAGGCCGGGTCAGCCGAGGTAGAGCCATCCATGGTGATCTGGTATGGGGAGAAGTGGACACTCCCATTCAGTTGTTTAACGTTGTCCCAGAAGGTTTGCGCACACCCCCAGGAGGAGGTGAGCTTGGCCTGGTAATGGTCGGCCTTTGCTTTATGGATAACCCAGGTGCACTTGTTCCACACTGCATTATATGCCTGTCTGTCAGCTACCCGGCCTGTTTCAGTGGCAAGGTGCCAAAGGTTATCCCTGTGCTTGAGCAGTTGACGCAGGGCAGGGGTAACCCAGGGTGCACTGAGCTTTTTGGTACATGTTCTGGTAAGGGGCGCGAAGAGGTCACAGGCTTTGTTGAAAGTTTGGGAAAGAAGGTGAGAGCAGTATCTTGTCAGGTGCCTGCTGTATGGGTGACCAGTTTATCTGGGCAAGAAGTCGTTTGAGACTTTTGGCCACCAGGTCCTGGGCACCTGGGTGTGGATTGGGCTTTAAGTTGGGGTGTGGGAGTCGTCCAGCTGAATAGGATAGGAGAGTGATCACTAAGTGAGTCCAGGAGGACCTGAATATCTTGAATTTTTTGGGGGCGGTTTGTGATGATTACATCTAGAAGGGTACTGGTACCTCTCTTGGTGTTTACTCTTGTGGGTTGGGAAATGAGTTGCATCAGATCCATAGCCGTGAAGGTGTCTCGGGTAGTGGAGGAGGAGGCGCTGAGCCAATTCACGTTTAGGTCCCCCACAAGGATGTGATCAACCTTGTGTTGGAGGGTAGCAAGATAATCGGTTAAGGATAACATCGACGGATTTTGGTGCTTTGGCAGAATGTATGCAGTAGTGAGATATAGGGGGCCCCTGGTGGGGTCAGGCGTAAGTTTAAGGGTGAGGGCCTGAGCCCCATTTACAAGAACCGGGGCAGGGAGTGCTAGTCCAGTAAGTGAGTCCCTGGTATAGATAGCACAGCCTCCCCCACGTTTGCCAACACGATCCTCTAAGTATAGGGTGTATCCTGGTAGTGAGACAAAGTGGTCAGGGGTGGATTTTGACAGCCAGGTTTCTACCAGTGCTATGACATCTGGTTTATGCAGCATGACCCAGCATTGGAGGCAATCAATTTTTTTGAGTATGCTGCATATATTCATGGAGGCTATGCGGAGACCGGCTGTCCCAGTTGTGGGGCTAGTCTGGTTGGGGCCTGGGTTGGAATGTATATTGCCTGTGAGGAGAAATAGGAGGATCATGGCTCTGGCTAGGGGGCGGTGTTTAGCGAGCTTTCGGTGGGTATTCAGGGGTGGGGAGGAGGCCATCAGGGAGCAGGGGATGGGTAGGGTCAGCACAGTCGGGAGGGCAGGGGTGATTAGCCACCAGTGGGCGCCAGGGTAAGCAGAGGGGAGCTAACCTGGGGATGGGTACTGTGGATAAGGGCACATGGTCATTATAGGGTGGGATCTTATTATGTCTGGGAGAATTGATGCTAGGGCCAGTATACCGGGTGGGCTGCCTGGTTGCTGGGTTATAGGTACCAGAGTAAATATGAGGGGGAGGCATATTAGGAGGAGGTGAGCTGACATGGTGCTTGCCATAGCAGCTGGGCAGAAAGGTAGAAGTATTTTGGGTGCCGTTCAGCAAGCGTAGATACCACTTTGGCTTAGTGGTAGTGTCCCGGACTCTGGTACAAAGGGTACCAGGTTCAAGTCTCTGCCAGGGCAGCTGGAGAAGGGACCAGGGTGAGATCAGAGCTCCGCATTCTGGGGCTTGAGGCATGCTGGGTTGGGGCCAGAAACAGGGTGAGAAATATTAAATATTAAAATAATACAGTTATTAAAATACCATATCAACAGATTTAAAAATATTCTGTGAAAGCTAATATGAATAAATAGGTTTTGAGAGCGATCTTAAAGCTCTCAATGGTCAGACACTCTCTCACCTGATGAGGTAGAGAGTTACACAGAGTAGGGGCCACAAAAGCAAAACAACAAGCCCCTGAGGTCTTAAGTCAGACCCTGTGAACCTCTAACAATCCCTCGTCAGAGTAGTGAAGTGGGCGGTAGGGACGGTAGGGACAAAGGAGATCTTGCAAGTACCGGGGTCCCTGATGGTGAAGGGCCTTATAGGTCAGTAACCCAACCTTGAAGGTGATACATCACTGTACTGGCAACCAGTTTATAATATGACTTGTCATCTATTGTTACTTATAGGGGGTCATACAAGATTGATTAAATAATTAAGTTTTACTAAATAAGTCCATAATCAATCTTTGCCGCAATGACAGGGTCATCAGTTTGATAAACAGTAAAAAAAAGTTCATGTCATGTCTGTTTTCATTTTTGAACTTCACTTGTGTGATGTAGTGAGAGTCAATAAAATACAGAGGGGTGGAGCAGCAAGCTGGCCCTGCTGCTGCTCCGCCCCACACCACACTGAACAAGAGAGATCCTGTTTCTAGATTTTAAGCTTTTTTAAACTCTGCTTTCACAACTAGTGAATGAAACGTTTTATTTTGGCACCGGGCTTTTAATAATGAGCCAGGTAACTTTTTAAATGTAACTGAGTAGTATTTTCCAGTGGACAAGGACATCTTGTTAGTCCATTTTTATGTTTGCTTGCACGCATGTGCAAGAAACATAGTGCCATCATCCAAGTTTTCGGAGGTGTGGCAGCCCTCTTCCAATTCAGTCAGTGAGTTTGCAGGCGCGGCCCCAGTTCTCCGATGCCTGCTGGAGCTGTCTATGACAGTCCAAAATGCAGTGGTGTACAGTTGAAAGGGGGAGCTACGCTTCAGTGAGCAGCGATAAGATATCGCCTGCTCATGCGTGCTCCCCTACACACACCTGCGCTTGCGCCACGCGCCTGCGTGCTTTCGCCCCCTACACTGTATAGCGGGCGGGGTGCCCAATCCCCATCGGCCGTGCTGCGCTCGCCCAAACAGAGTTTCACATGCCACGCTGGGTGCCCACCCCAGCATGGCTACATACGTATAGCCTGACGGGTGGCCAATCCCCGTCAGCTTCACTGTCTCCCCCAGAGTACAGGGTGCCATGCTGGGAGCCCACCCAGCGTGGCAACAGATGCTGTCGCCAACAGGGGTGCCCAATCCCCATCGGCTCCACACCCCCCACAAGCCCACCCCAGCGCGGCAAACGCCCCACGTTGTCTCCTCCTTTGTAAAACAAACCTGCAACACAAAATGGTCCTCGCGTCTCTGCCCCCACCCGCGCCCACCCACTGCGCACCTTGCCTCCCCTCACCCCCTCACCCCATACTTACCTCTGACCTTGGCTCGATGTTCTTCGGTGGACCGGGAACACGTCTGCACTCTTCAAAGCCGACCGCGAACTGAGGAAATGCCGGTAAGCTGTATAATGTAATGAATAGGGCTTTTTCAACTTTGCTGCATATCTCAGGCATTTTTTGGGATTTTGACACCAAATTTTCAACATGGGGTTTTTGGAACCCCCCTCATGAATTCTGTCACTGTCATGGCGTTAATCGGGCCCGAAGGGTGATTTCGCAGTCACTGTGTGAAATCACCTTTCCGCACTGATTAACGAAATGACAGTGCCAGTGTTCATAAGGTGGGCTCTCAAAAAGCCTATGTTGAAAATTTGGTGAAAAAATTCCTAAAAATGACTGTTTTACGAGCGTGCTTTGCGCTGTTCCTACGCACACTCATAGGTTCGCAAATTTTCAATATTTTCACTCCGGATTTTCAACATTGCCATTTGACCACACTTCCTTATGAGCAGTACAGCTGTCATTTTTCACATCTCACCCAAAATGTGTTTCCACGCATGTAGCACACAATGGCACAGTCGGTGTGTGAAATCAATGTTCGGGACACTTTAGGAAACTCACAGTGACACTGTTCATGAGCAGAGGTATTAAAATGGCTATGTTAAAAATTTGGTGAAAAAATTCCCAAAAATGACTATTTTACGAGCATGCGTTGCACTGCTGCTATGCACGCTCATAAGTTCGCAAATTTTCAATATTTTCACTCCAGATTTTCAACATTGCCATTTTTTCACACCTCCTTATGAGCAGTACAGCTGTCATTTTTCACATCTTGCCCAAAACATGTTTCCGCCATGTAGCGCATAATGGCACAGTCAGTGTGCTAAATCAATGTATGGGAACATCAAGAAAATCACAGTGACACTGTTCATGAGCAGAGGTCTTAAATGGCTATTTTGAAAATTTGGTGAAAAAATTCCTAAAATGACTGTGTTATGAGTGAGCATTGCGCAGTTTCCACGCACCCTCGTAAGTTCATGAATTTGTAATATTTTCAGTCCACATTTTCACCAGTGGCATTTTTCCACACTTCCTTATGAACAGTACAGCTGTCATTTTTCACAACATGGCTGAAATGTGTTTTCACACTTTCAGCACAGAAATGCGTGGTCGCTGTGGGAAATCATTGTTCGAGACAGATAAAGAAAATCACAGTGACACTGTTCATGACCAGAGGTCCCAAAATGCCTGTGTTGACAATCTGCTGAAAACAAATTCCCAAACTAATTACATTACAGGTGCACGTTGCACAGTTTCTACGCACGCTCGTGACTTCACCAGTTTTTTTAATATTTTCACTGCAGATTTTCAACACTGCCATTTTTTACACCTCCCCATGAACAGCACAGCTGTCATTTTTCACATCCTGTTCAGAATGTGTTTTTGCACCTGTGGTGACAAATGTCGTAGTCGCTGTGCAAAAGCAACTATCAGCTAACAAACTAATATTGCCACTGTTCATGAGGTGGGGGTCACAAAAAACCCATGTTGAAAATCTGGAGTGAGAATACCAACGAATGCCTGAGGCGTTAGGTTTTCCGACCATAACACCCCACTCTGTAGAGAATGACAGGCATCAGGGCTGTGACTTGGGATTGTCACCTGCAATGCTCATAACATTCCACCCCCACCCACACCCTGCAGCCACTGAGAGGCATGAAGGTGTGCCTTGGACTCTTCGGCCCCAAAGTTCACCCCATTCTCCTATACTGCACCCATCTCACAATATTTCCTGATGGAATGGGGTGCGCATAAGGGCCAAAGACCCCAAGGCACACCATGACACTTGTCGATGTCTGCACAGTAGGGTGTGATGAAATGGCGTGGCCGTTATGCCTGATGACCCAAAGGCACACCCCAATGCCTGTCACTATCTGCAGGGTGGTGATGGGGTTGGCTTCAGTTCAATACTTCACTGCCATTCCTATTATGCAGCTTTGTAACTCCTACACTACCAATGCCAGTGCCAGCAAGCAAACATTCAGCACTGACAAATGCTCGTTTGCCTCGCAATGTTTCCTGTTGCTTGTTAGATGCTATTTTTTTGTCTTTTAATGAGGGAAAACATTTGGAGAAAGGCGTTTGTGAGAAGACTGTGAATTTGGCTCCGTGTTGTGGGATGCAGCATTGTTTGCACCTTAGTGTGCTGTCATGCACTTTTTAAAATTCTAAGTATGCTAGCTTTGCCTGGGGGATTTGGGAACTGAAGTTTGAACCTGGCTTCCGTTTGTATCGGGCTCAGACAGCAATTCTTTATTTGTGCCTTTTACAGGTGATTATACTCTTGCTGGATCGTATTTGGAGAACGGGAATGGACGAAGGCGATTAAAAGTTACTGAAGTTCGGTATTTTTTGAACTACAAATTGCCAAGATTGACCAGAATGTAGGTGTTGCTGCTTCTAGAGCAGGAGGTAAAATATGGTGGGTTAATGGCAGCAATGCTCTGGAGTCATTGGGTGCCACTGAACATGGTTTAAGGACTCCCGGAAGAGAAGACTGTGTATTGTGTCTACAAAAAATATAACTCGCACTGAAATATTGAATGAAATGGAGGTATGTAATGTATCACGGTTGATGAGCAGATGAGTTGATGAGCTTCCCAGTAAAGATCAAACCAAGGACCCATGGAATTTAAATGGATGATTGGTGAGGAAGGGCAGAGTAATTTAATAATTCTAACTTGGGTAATGGGTTTGGCAACTTATTCTGAGTAACGCAAGCAGTCCGATGCTTTTTCTTTCTCGATCGGTGACTCTTGCTACATTTTACTAGATGGATATTTTTGTGTTCTGAGAGGCTGTAAAGGTGTGACAATGTGGAGTGCAGAACTGAGAGCTGCACCTTGTGGACCTCATATTTGTGAACTTGCAGCCACATGTGGCTTGGCAGGTGCTTTGAAGGGGGGGAAATGTGTTTGACTTTCAGGCACTGTGCACTATTGCGCCTGTTATAAAGTTTAACTCTTCTGAATATTGCAGTAAGGCACATCTGTTAGATGTTTCATTTTTGATGAACAAAAAAATAAAACAATAGTGCCCGATTTTATAGCCCTGCCTAGTTTATGGAATGACTGGGTGATCGGTATTATCTGATTCATTTATTTTGTTACTGGTCTCCACCCAGTTCGGAGAAAACAACACATTATTTTTCGAACAAATGAAGCCATCTGATTCATCTTGAATCTTGAATTGATTGAACTCACAGACTCACTTTCAAGAGAGAATGATTTTCATTGAACTTGTTTTTACAAGATGGTTTAAGCTTGTCTTTTATCAAATAAGTGATTATCTCATATGATGTTTTTATGCTTATTTGATATTGTTCATTGTTGTTAAAAGTGTATATCTTTGTTAAATAATATAGGTGGTGCAGATGGATTTAGATTTAGAATTTTGCCATTCATTATAGATTAATAGATCTCATTAAGATATTTAAATTACAGCAGGTTTCATGAATTTAGAAATTTAGAAATAAGGTAAGAATTTTAGATGATGGTGCTTAGTTTATAATTAATTACTAATGGCCCTTTTTTCTCTAGGTTAAATCAGTACATGGGACTCTGCCTGAACAGTGTGGAAGGATATGGGTTGGACTCATACATTGAATGGTTGTCATGAAATTAGCATTAGGGGCAAGATACTGAGCATTCCATTTTGCACAGTGTAAACTGCTATAGGATCATGAGGCCTTACCATGGTTAGCTGGCACAAGGGAATGTTGGGGGGGGTGCCTCTGTACCCACTCTGGCTATTAATAACCATATATGGATTGATGAAAGATTGGCCCTGGGTTTTATCAGAACCTGGCCAAATTAGTATATTGATCTGTTGAACCAGCCTTAGTAGCAGATAATTGGCTCCTATAAGACGGTCCATAAGCTGATGTTTCATGGCTAGTCCAATATTGTGGAATATTGGTATGGCATAGTGCTATTGGACTGCAGGGTATATCCAAAGATAACACCTGAAAAGTACAAGTGTGCTGATAAAGATGAAAAGTCAGTGGGTGCTCTCCTCAGGTATCAAAAGTACATAAGTAGACTGCTTCCCCATGGGAGAATTTTTTCCGGTAGTATATCTGGGACGCAAGTGAAGAGATAACTAAGGGCTATTAAATACCAGTGAAGTTAGTAATATTGTAAAGGAAAATTAATCAGTATTTAATTAACTTTCCTTGAATCTCAGAACTGATTTACTTATAAGAATAGCTCTAGGATTGTGTATGGTCAACTAGATGTTTGATATGATTGTTGCACTGGTACTCTGTATTGTTTTTATACTTATTTGTATTGATGGTTTTGTCCTAAAATTGTAATGGCTGAACAAACAAAGTACTACTGTTAAAAAAAAAGTACTGAAAAATATAACGTATTTCCATGCATTGTGGCTTATGTCATCTGATCCTCATCTAAGAGTATCGAAGTGTAGAATAATTTCAGAATAAGAGTGACAGTAGGCCTATAGTCTATTCTTGTGGTAATAATCTTAGTAGTCATAGATAAAGTATTTCTCTGGTTATTGCCCTATTGTTCTCGGGCAACCCCCTCCTTCCTCTTGTGACTGTGTCTCTCCACCCTTGGTACAAAATAAACGCCCTGTGGGCATTGAAGCACTAGGTTAACTCCTGCCTCTCCTTGTTTGGGTAACGGTTATCCTATCCACATAATTCGGACCTTGGTGCCTCACTCATCTCTTTTCACCACCTTTAGAGTAGAGTGCCTCACAGAGCACCTCTAGACCATCACACAGGGCATTGCAATAGTCAAGGCGGGTGGTCACAAAGGCGTGGACCAAGGTTGAAAGATCATTGGGAAGAACTAGGTGCTTCACCTGGGTGATATTCCTCAGATGGTAAAATGAGGTCTTGACAACGGCCAACACCTGCGATTTCAGAGTCAGACCATCATCAGAAATAATGCCCAGGTTACGCATCTGATCTGAGGTAGTCAGTTGAGCATCCCCAAGCCAAAGCCGAGAAGATTGTACAGCCGACAAACCTGCCACCCGGCAGTCTGGATCCACCACCAGCACCTCAGTCTTAGTCAGATTCAACCTCAGTCAGCTGGCACTCATTCAGTCTTGGATCTCGGAGAGGCAATTGTTAAATATCAAGACAACATCCTCCTGCCCAGGTACAAAGGATATGTACAGCTGAGTATCATCTGCATAGCAGTGAAAACTCAAGCTGTACAGCCTAATAATGTCTCCCAATGGCAGTATATACACTGTAAAAAACATGGGTGACAAAACGGAGCCCTGTGGGACCCCGCAGGATAGGGAGAGAGTGTCAGAGGAATAAATCCCAGTGACCACTCTCTGAGTCCTACCCTTCAGGAAAGCTCTAAACCACCTGTGGACCATACCAGATAGTCCACAGATGAACCGCAGGTGCTCCAATAGCACACCATGGTCCACAGTGTCAAATGTCACAGAGAGGTCAAGAAGGACCAAGATGGAATGGGTCCTCTGATCTCTCGCTATTAGGAGATCATTTAGCACCCAGACAAGGGCCGTCTTGGTACTATGCCTCTTCCTGAATCCGGACTGGAGAGAATCATAAACATCGTGGGCAGTAAGATGATCATCCAGCTGCAGCGCAACCACCTTCTCAATAACCTTGCCCACAAAAGGCAGATTAGAGACAGGTCTGTAGCTGGTCAGACAGTCCTGGTCAAGGGAGAGTTTTTTTTCAGGTGCTGTCGCACAACCGCCTCCTTAAGGGGATCAGGAAAGTCCCCCCTCTCCAATGAACTCCTGACTATCTTGGCCAGGATCAGACCAATTTTATCAGTACAACCCACAAGCAGTCATGTGGTGCCAGGATCCAAACTACAGCTGGTTGGCTGCGAAGTCTGGACAATTTTCACAATGTTCATGAATTCCAGCTGGCCAAAGTCGATCCAAACAAACCAGGTGCTGACAACCTCCCGCCGACCACCACAGCACCCCTTAGAGGGGATCAGACTATTTAATTTGGTTCTGCTTGGCGTGTTGTTGGTGGCTTATGAGGGGAATGGAGTAAGTTAAAATAGCCACTGACTCGTGACAGAGATGAGTGCATTATATGTTTGCAACCCGCCTTGACTATTGCAATGCCCTGTGTGATGGTCTAGAGGTGCTCTGTGAGGTACTCTACTCTAAAGGTGGTGAAAATAGATGAGTGAGGCACCAAGGTCCGAATTATGTGGATAGGATAACCGTTACCCAGACAAGGAGAGGCAGGAGTTAACCTAGTGCGTCAATGCCCGCAGGGCGTTTATTTTGTACCAAGGGTAGAGAGACACAGTCAAAAGAGGAAGGAGGGGTTGCCCGAGAACAATAGGGCAATAAACAGAGAAATACTTTATCTACGACTACTAAGATTATTACCACAAGAATAGACTATAGGCCTACTGTCACTCTTATTCTGAAATTATTCTACACTTCGATACTCTTAGATGAGGATCAGATGACATAAGCCACTCAGAACTGTACTAGGGTAATTATCACCACACATTTCCATCAGAGTCTAGATATTACAAGAGTCCAGGGATCCAGCGTCTTCGTGTACACCGTCGTTCTTCGTTGGTAGCTACAAGGGAAATAAAACAGAACTGTAGAACCCTAATCACAATTCCCAGCAAAGACCTAGTTAAGGCCACTGGGGTGGTGAGAGGTTTGGTAAACAGACCATATGTTTCTTCGGCAAAAGCCCATTCTCTCCAAGGCTGCCGGAATGAAGAACCAGAGCAACTGGTTCCTGAGATAACCCACTGCAAACTAGGGTTCCTCGGCCAAAACCCACTTCCAGGGTTGCCAAGGACGAAGAGAGATCAAGACCTGCGTGGCGACGAATCCAATGGAGGACTACCACGACCTGACTGATGCTGCGGCACTCCAAGGGCCAGCTAAACTTGGAAGGAACTCTGACAGGACCAGGAACCAGAAGAATCTGAAGAGATGATGGTTGATTCTGCAACCCTAGGATCAGGAACTAACACAAAAACAAAGAAATGGTGGATGCGTCCCGTACTGGGCTTCGACGGACTCGACATTCGGCGAATGACCAGGGAGGGTGCAGACCAGGTTCTCCAGGATAAGCAAACTCTTCTGTAGAGGGCGACCAACTTCAGGACATCTGGAACAGGAACCATACGGAATGACACTGGCACTGCTGTCGTGATGCGTTTCGGTGGACGTACCTTCAAGCAGTGAAAAACAAGAAACGGCAGGTACGACTTGTACGACTGGCGATGGACTCGACTTTGGCAGATGACACAGACGGCCATGATGAGCTGATGGATGATCCCACAGGAGTGAAGAATGCTGAGAGGATGTCGTCTTCTGAGCAGAGACTGATTCTGAGTATGTAGTATTACAGACCACACTATGGGACTGCAGTGTGGTAGAAGATTGAGACTGTCTTCCTCCAGTAGTAACCATATAACTGAAAGATGCCCAGAGAACTGTGGAATGATACAATAATTTGCCAGGGAAAGGGCAAATTATAAATTTAGGGGTAATTATTATTGATGAGGGCCAATGTCCAGGTGCTTAGAGCAATAGGTCAGATGCTTAGAGCAACAGTTCAGGTACTTAGGGCAACAGTTCAGGTACTTAGAGCAACAGTTCAGGTACTTAGGGCAATAGCCATTACAGAAGCAGTACAGTTGTTACAGTAGCTTCACAGTATAGGCAAATCGAGCACCCTTAGACAAACCCCTGTTCCTAAATGTAGGGTCTTCCTGAATAGGATCTCTTCCTGGACGTTTTGGCTAAGGAATCCTTTAGTACCACTAGGCTGGTTTGTCCTATTACACTAGGCCGGGGCCTCCCTTTAGTACCACTAGACTGGCTTGCCTTATTACACTAGGCCAGGGCCTCCCTTTAGTACCAAGCTTTATCTCAGGCCTAATGCCCTACTTTTACCTCGGGCCTGATGCCCTACTAAGACTTGGGCCTGGTGCCCCACTTTATATTGGGCCTGGTGCCCCACTTTACATTGTGCCTGGTGCCCTCTTTAGATTGGGCCTGGTGCCCCACTTTCTATTGGGCCTGTATTGCCCCTTTAGATTGGGCCTGGTGCCCCTTTAAGTCTGAAACGGCTGAGAGTGGCAGGGCCCCTTTAAATCTGCAGCTCTCTAAGAGCTGCTGTCACTCAGCAGCCAAGACACTGCCCCAAGTCCCGCCCCCTAAATGAATGTTTAACAGGCCGCTATACAGGCCTCGATGGTTGGCCCCTCCTTTGGGCATCGCATTGCCCGCCCTCCCCTCCTGCCCCACCTTCCTCCGCACATACTTAATTTGGTTCCTGATGTCCTACTTCCCACTTCTGTTTCCTTCGCTCTTCTCAGTGCCTTTTGTGCGCTTTAAAAAAACAAAGTTTATTTTTTAAAACAGGCGGTCAGCACGCTTCAAGTGCTGCTGCCGACTCACCGCTCCGCCGTCCTCCAGAGGGTTGCTGTTGCTGGGAAGGATGCAGGCAGTGGGAGGGAATGCGAAGGCAGATGAGGGGACAACAGGGGGCCTAAGACGGCCGACAGACGAGCGGCAATGTGGCTGGCAGGGCTGCCGACGGGGAACCGAAAATTAAATTATAAAAAAAAACACAAGGGGGGGTCAAAACAATAAATCGACGGGACTACACAGCCCAAACTGCAGCAAACATCCGATCACTTTTTTCTGGTGCCTCAGTGGCACCGCGGACCAAAACGGAGCTATTGAGGGATCTTCACTGGCTGGAGCCAGAGCAGGCACACAGACTGGCCCTCGGGGAACAGCTTCAACCACCAGGTAAGCTCTACTGGTTCCCCTTAACCATCTGCATCCTCTCTGCTCCACAGCCAGCAGGAACTACTCAGAATAACTGTTAAACTTTTGAAAACAAACCCTCAGGTTCTGGAGTGTTTGGACTGGAATGCTGTGCATGAGCAGCTCAGCACAGCATTCCATCCAAGCCATTGTGACATGAGCTGCTATTAAATCTGCATTTTGACCATAGTGTAAAGTGCACAGGGCACTTTTCTGCATTATTTTACAGTTTCCGTTTATAAGGAGGTGAATCTTTACTTTTAGGGGCCCCTTATCATTGTACCCTGCTGCCTACACCTACAGCAGGCACCCTGAGCACCTGTAAACCCCTAGTTTATTTACTGATTCTAGTTTTTTCTGGGATGCCCCAACTTTGGGGCATTACACCCTGTACCTAGGGCTACTGGGGTTGATATTCGCCACTTGCAGCTAGTGCAGAATGCGATGGCCAGGCTTGTGACTGGTACTTCTAGGACCAGCCACATTACACCTGTGCTCCACTGGATGCCTGTATAGTGGTGGATCACCTTCAAGGTCAGCTTGCTGACTTATAAAGCCCTACATGAACAGGGACCCCACTACCTGAAAGATCTCCTTCACCCCTACTGCCCCTCCTGACCACTCTGATCCACCAACAAGGGATTGCTAGAGATTCCCAGGGTGTGTTTGAAGACATCTGGGGCTTAATCCTTTGCATTTGTGGCCACTACCCTGTGGAATTCTCTACCTTGTTAGGTGAGGGAGTGCCTGACCATCTAGAGTTTTAAGTCAGCCCTTAAGACTTACTGTATCTATTTAATCTAGCTTTTCTGGACGAGGTCAGTTAATGGGAATTTATTATACAATGCCGCTGTAGATTATTATGGAGATTTTATATGTCTGATTTTATGTACTTGATTTTAAAATATGTTTAGTGGAGGTGTCATCTACTTTGTGTGTTTTTTATTGATTCTTATGTTGAGCGCTTTGATCTCTTGGAAAGGTGCTTTTTGTTTTTTTTTTGATACATACTTTTTAGTTCCTCTGCAGCTGGGGAGGTGTTACCTATGGTTCCACCCAGTCCAGCCCAAACTCACAGCCCCTGCTCTGTCCAAGCCCCAAGCTCTACCCCTCTCTCTCAGATCCTACACAGCGATCCACCATGGCAGGCATGCAGCCACCACCATAGGATCTGGGGGGGGTCCTGATTAGGGGGAGCATCCAGGGTTAAAGCTGGGCGGCGTCGCAAGGCCGGCCATCAAATATCATGCCGAGGTGTTTCCCCCCTTATCTCCTATGTGTGATCGTGCAATGATGTCAACACCACAGAGACTGTAGATGTCAGCCGCGCGCATCCCCGATGTGCTCCCGGCGTCAGTAGTACCCCTGGCCTCCACCAGAGGTCACTACCATGCTCGTATACCCCTGGATTCAACCCCAGGGAGAGGAGAGCTGTCCTCTGGATGCTCAATCCTGCTCCCTCCCTGCCAACCCCCAGCACCCGGGCTTGTTCCCGAACCCAGGTCGTTGGCATGATGCGAGGTGTGGCGTCCAGTGCCTCAACCCTCAGCACCACCGGGCCGGCTTTTAGGAAAGGTGCTTTAAAAATAAAGCTTATTTTTATTATATAAACACATTTATTAGGATTTTAGTCTGGGAGTCTGCAATATCTGTGGTACAGCTACCAAGAAATTTAAATATCAGTGCTCTGTTACAGAGCTTTGTGTCATCAGCAAACAGGGAAATTCTGCCTTCTAGGCGCTGCGCAATGTCACTGATGAAGATGTTGAATAGGACCGGTCCCAGCACTGATCCCTGTGGTACCCCACTGGTCACTCTTCCCTCTGTGGAGTGACAGCCATTTGCCACCACTCTGTGTGTGTCCTGCCGCCCAGCCAGTTACCTACCCACCACACTACTGTCCTGCCCACACCCATATTCCCCAGTTTGAGTAATAGTCTTCTATGTGGCACAGTGTCAAAGGCCTTGCTGAAGTCCAGATAGGCCATGTCCACTGCCCTTCCCTGATCCACCTCCCTAGTCACCCAGTCAAAAAATTCAACGAGGTTGGTCTGACATGACCTCCCCCTGGTGAAACTATGCTGCCTTGGGTCCTGTAGTCCATTGACAACCAGATGTTCCACCAGTCTCTCCTTCAGTAGTGCTTCCATGATCTTCCCCACTACCGAGGTGAGGCTGACTGGTCTGTAGTTCCCCGCTTCCTCTTTGTTCCCACTTTTGTATAAGGGGACTACATCTGCTGTCCTCCAGTCTTTGGGTACCTCCGCTGTTTCCAATGGTCGACTAAACAGGATAGCCAGAGGTTCAGCTACCACCTCTCTTAGTTCTTTAAGGACCCTTGGGTGCATCCCATCTGGTCCCATTGCTTTATCAACTCTTATTACTTCCAGTTCCTTCAGGACCCTTTCTCGTGTGAAGGGACTTATTTCTGCACCATTCTCACCACTTGTACTCCCTTCAGACCCATTACCCTCCTCTTCTTCAGTAAAGACTGAGCAGAAATACCTGTTCAATATGTCAGCTTTACTGTTGTCATCCTCCACGTGGCCCCCATCCTCCTCCTTCAGTCTCACTATCCCTCCCTTTGCCTTTCTTTTTTCACTTATGTACCTGTAAAAAGTTTTGTCCCCTCTACCCACTGATTTTGCAATGTGTTCTGTCTGAGCTTTGGCTTCCCTTACTGATCTCCCTGCCTCCCTTTGCTTCTCCTGGTACTTCTCCCTATCCCCTTCTGCCTGTGTCTTTTTGTATTGCCTGAATGCAAATTTTTGGCTTTCACTTTCTTTGCTACCTCTTTGGAAAATCATAATGGTCTCCTCTTCCTTTTCCTCTTGCTAACCTGCTTAGTGCATAATTCTGTTGCTCTTGTAATCCCCATTTTAAAAACTGCCCACTGTTCCTCAACCCCTGATTCCTGCTCCATTCTCCTTAATGCCTCTTTCAAGTATCTCCCCATTTTCCCAAAGTCTGCCCCTCTAAAATCCAGGATACGTGTTTTTGTGTGGTTTGGTTCTGCTCTTTCTGTGATTTCAAACCACAATGACTGGTGGTCACTGTTCCCCAGGTGCTCCCCCACTGTTACCCCCATCACACTGTCCCTGTTTGTGAGCACAAGGTCCAGTAGTGCCTTCTGCCGAGTTGGTTCCATGACCAGTTGTTTGAGGAAGGCACCCTGAAGGACTCCAGGATAAATCTGCTCCTAGTTGATGCTGCTGCTGGGATGCTCAGTCCACATCTGGAATATTGAAGTCTCAACCAGTACTACCACACCCTTGTCTGCCATCCTTTGGATGGCTAGCATCAACTCCCTATCTGTTTCTTCCTCCTGGGCTGGTGGTCTATAGACCACACCTGTCGCAGATGGCTGGCCCATATTCCTTTCCAGCTTAACCCACAGTATCTCTCCCCATTTTGTTCCTCCTGGATCTCTGTGGTCCTTATGTCATTTTTCACATACAGTGCCACTCCTCCTCCTTCCTACCTGCCCTGTCTCTTCTGAATATGTTGTAGCCAGGTATGGCCATCTGCCAGTCGTCGTTATCATTACACCAGGTTTCAGTGATGGCCACAATGTCCAGGTCTGACTGCACCATGACAGCCTCCAGATCTTCCATCTTGTTGCTAAGGCTCCTGGCATTGGCACACATGGCTTCCCATGATTTGATCTCCCTAGACTGTTTCGCTGTTCTACTCCAGCCCCTTCCTTGGTTGTCCTTTATCCCTGGTTCTCCTTGCTGCCTGCCCTTCTGCTGAATTTTGCCCCTTTTCTGCCTATCCACCTCTTGGGTGCTAATCTCCATCTTTTGCACACTGCTTTGTAGAGATAGCCACTCCTCCGGTTCACTGGTTCCTGCTAGTTGTGGGGGTGAGCAAATGGGTACCTCCTTGCTGGCCTGCCACCCCACTGCACTAGTTTAAATGCTTGTCAGTGTAGCATTTAAACTTATCATTGAGTGCTTGATTCCTCCAGGATGGATGCAGGCCATCAGGCTTGAACAAACCTCCATTCCTCCAGGTGGGTCCCCAGTCACCAATGAATCCAAACCCTTCCTCACAGCACCAGTTCTTCAACCATGAGTTAAAGTTCCTGATGCATGCACCCCTATGCTCTCCTTTGCCTCTCACAGGTAGTACTTCTGAAAAAGTGACAGAAATAGCTACTTGCTTGAGACCCCTCCCCAATTTCCTAAACTCTTCCTGAACTTCCTTTGGCTCCCCATTTGCCAGGTCATTAGTACCTAGGTGGATAATGACATCCAGCTCACCCTCCCGTCTTGCCTTCCAAGTGATCCCCAGGATCTTCCCTCCATCCCTCCATGCCGTGGCACCTGGTAGGCACCTCACCTCCCTGTCCTCCCCCTCCTGTGCTCCTAGCTGGATCCCTCTTATGATGGGGTCCCCCACCAGGATTCACTTCCTCCTCCTCTGGGGTCCACTTCTCTCCCCGCTGAGGTCACCTCCTTGGCTACAAAAGGCCAGCCTGCAGCGCTGGCAGAAATGGAATGAGTGAGTGAGAGAGGGGGAGTGAGCGAGCTCAAAGGAGCTGTGTCGGGACTGCTGCAGATTTCTTTGTGGGCAGAAAAAGGCAGCAATGCACACAGGGCCCCAGTACAAAAGGGCAACCTGCAGCAGTGGGAGAAACAGAATGAGCGAGTGAGAGAGGGGGAGTGAGTGAGCTCAACGAAGCTCTATCATGACTGCCGCAGATTTCTTTGTGGGCAGAAGAAGACGGCAATGCAGGCAGGAGCCCAGTCCAAATGGGCAGCCTGGAGCAGCGGCAGAAATGGGATGAGGGAGTGAGAGCGGGGAATGAGCGAGCTCAATGGAGCTCTGTCAGAACTGCTGCAGATTTCTTTGTGGACAGAAAAAGGCGCCAACAGAGGCAGGAACCCACTACAAAAGGGCAGCCTGCAGCACCAGGTGAAACAGAATGAGCAAGTGAGACAGGGGGAGTGAGCGACCTCAATGGAGCTCTATATCGTGACTGCTGTGGATTTCTTTGTGGCCAGCAAAAGGTGGCAATGCAGGCAGGAGCCCAGTACAAAAGGCCAGCCTGCAGAGTCGGCAGAAACAGAATGAGCTAGTGAGGGAGGGGGAGTGAGCGAGCTCAACAGAGGTCTATCGTGACTGCTGCAGATTTCTTGTGGGCGGAAAAGGCCTTCTTACGAAGCAAGCGCCAGTATAAAAGCCAGCCTGCAGCGCCGCAGAAATGGAATGAGTGAGTGAGAGAGGGGGAGTGAACAACCTCAACGGAGCTGTGTCAGGACTGCTGCAGATCTCTTTGTAGGCAGAAAAAGGTGCCAACACAGGCAGGAACCCAGTACAAAAGGCCAGCCTGCAGGGCCAGGAGAAACAGCATGAGCGAGTCAGAGAGAGGGAGTGACCCACCTCAATGGAGCTCTGTTGGGACTGCTGCGGATTTCTTTGTGGGCAGAAAAAGGCAGCAATGCAAGCAGGAGCCCAGTACAAAAGGGCAGCCTGCAGCAGCGGGACAAGCAGAATGAGCGAGTGAGAGAGGGGGAGTGAGCGAGCTCAATGGAGCTCTATCGTGACTGCTGCAGATTTCTTTGTGGGCAGAAGGAGGCAGCGCAGGCAGCAGCCCAGTACAAAAGGGCAGCCTGCAGTGCCGGCAGAAACAGAACGAGTGAGTGAGAGAGGGGGAGTGAGCGAGCTCAACGGAGCTCTGTCAGAACTGCTGCAGATTTATTTGTGGCCAGAAAAATGCACCAACAGAGGCAGGAGCCCAGTACAAAAGGCCAGCCTGCAGGGCCAGGAGAAACAGAATGAGCGAGTCAGAGAGAGGGAGTGACCCATCTCAACGGAGCTCTGTCAGGCCAGCTGCGGATTTCTTTGTGGACAGAAAAGGGTGCCAATGCAGGCAGGAGCCCAGTACAAAACAGCAGCCTGCAGCACCGGGAGAAACAGAACGAGCTAGTGACAGAGGGCAAGTGAGCGAGCTCAACGGACCAATGCAATCAACATTCGGCATTGACAAATGCTTGTTATTGCAATGAGGATTGCATGAAATTGTTTCAAATCTGATGGCTTGTGTCAAGGGTTGACATGATATGCTGTCATTAGCAGTGATTTCAGAGCAAGTGCCAACAGGCTGTCAAAAAGCTGCAAAAGGAAATCATGCAAGTCGGCTTCTTCAGCCCCTCGGAAATGCAAAGGAGCCAACGATAGAGAGGCTGCTCAGGGGAAATATAAGGCTGTTTTTTGGCGCCAAAAAGAGAGAGGTGAGAGGTCAAAAAGAACTGCAGTGTGGATGTGCGAGGAGAGACTGCTCTCATGAATATAGTCTAACTGACTGTGCAAATCCTGCCTATCTCTATCTGCCAAACTGAGTGCAGGAGGAAAAGTAGCTGCTTGTGGGACTGAAACAGGGTAGAGAAAAGTAGAGTTTATAGCAGCCCAGTGAGTCTGAACTACAGTTTGAATTGAGAAAATAAGAGATGGGTCGTAGACTTTGAAAATAATCCCTGCTCCCCATGGTGCAGAAATCATTAAGTGAAGTGGATATTTCAGCCAGGGGAGAGTCTGCAAGTGTTGATCCAAGCTGCTGCTACAGGACCCAGCCTGCTGTGAAAGTATCCTCAAGGTGAGGGGCAGTTGGTCTGAGGCTGTGGAAGCACTGCTGCCCTGCATTGGTCCTGAGGGTAGTTCTGCGTGCTTTGGAAAGGGTTTGGGGAACATTAGTAAACTTGGTTCTCTGTACTGAAGATAGCGACACACCGAGTTGAAGGACGAAACAAGCCTGCCTGTGTGAAGTCTGTATATAAAGGCCCATATACGAAGCTGGCAAGGCCAGGCAGGTAAAGCTCATCATCCCTGGAATCATCAAGTTCATTTTCCTCACCAGTGGTGCACCACCTATGTCAACATATCCATGGTACCGTGCAATGTAACTGGCTGTGAACCCCCAGAGTGGACTACGAACCGTGAGTACCCCGAGCTGTGGCTCTGGGGAGTCTTTTAGTTAGCTAGTCAGATAGGATTCTGGGGGTAAATCATTCCAACTCTATTAAAAGACACTCCTGTTTGCCAGTATAAGATAATCAATCCAACAGGTGTTGTGTTTAACTGGGCCCTAATGAAAGACCTCAGGCCTGCACCACTATACAGGGACAATCTGTGTGCACCCAGGGGGTGGTGTGAGGAGGGTTGATACTGGGGAAGGTATTGTGCCTAGAGTGAATTGTGTTTGATATTCTCCTCCTTGTTCCCCCTTCCCAATAAATAAGGTTACTGTTTGCATTTCATTCACTGTCCCTGTGTTATTGAAAGAGTGCTGCTGGGGGAGTGGGGCACTAGTGTGAAAACTGTAATTTGTGTGGGAAACATATTGTTAGAGCAGGGTACTATTTCCTGGGGGGGGGTAACCTGTTCTTTACCCACAGGATTGCCCTGCAATTACCCCAGGTGGAGGCACCGCGCCACACGAGCTGTCACTGCAGAACCCAGGCCGGCCCCTTCAGAGCAGCCAAGGTGAGTCAAAGGGCTGTTACACCAGCATGCATGAAAAGGTGGGGGAAGGGGTGCAAAGGAGAACCCAGAATTGAAATCAATAAGAAATTTTAACACTGCCACTACCTGTATGTGACTGCTTTTTATTTTTTTATTGTTTTTTCCATAATACTTTACGCCTCCTTCCGCTTTGGCAGATGGCTCCCCCTTCTCCCTCGGAGGGGACTCATGTCTCCGGTAAGGCTTTTCCCCACACCCATCCTAATCAGCCATCCTCCACAGGTTGTCCCCATGTGACAGGCCCATGGGCAAGGGATACCAGCCTCCCACCACCCCTGGAAGCCAACATCTAGATTGCCGGGGGGGGGAAGTGTGGGCACAGCCCGCTAACATTGAGCCTATTAGCTCCAAACCCTTTTTCCATTTTCTCTCTGGACCCATATGCGTGCAATGGGTGGGGCGACCCATTTCTAACATCGCGCCTATGCTGACTCCCAGCCTCTGCTCGGTGTCAGTCTACAGCACGGTGCTGAGTACACCCACTCCCGAGGAAGGAGAGCTGTCAGTGGATGCTGAATCCTTCCTTGCTCCGGTCGACCCCCAAGTGACCTTAGTCTGTTCCCAAACTCAGGTTGCTGGAGTAGCACGAGATAAGGCATCCGGCGCCTCAGCCATCTGCGCCACCAGGCAGCTATGTGACAGTTTTTTTAACTGTTTAACTATGCATCAGCACACACAATGACAGGTGATTTTCATCATCCTGTGTGTTTTACTGAGTCCTTCCTGCACATCACTCTACCACAGTCCTGTTGTAGCTATTCCACAGGCAGCCAGAAAAAACAAGCTTTCTGCAGCTCCATATCTTCCCATCAGCCTAATGCCAAACAAACCGCTCTTCAGCATCTTTTTAATTTTACCAGCAGTCGGAGAAGGTGCTGTTGTTTAATGTTTACTATTGGGGATGGGATAGTTGTTTAATGTTCCTCAGTGGAGTGAGGGAAGTTGTATAACTGGGTATGGGTGAAATCTGCAAAACTGGAATGTCTAGAATGCCAGAATGGGCACAACTTGTAACAATTGCAATGCACATAAAGTCATGCAGGTTCCATCATTCTGACAGAATATCTGTTCCAGATTTTATCAGTTGCATGGATGGGTCAGAACAGTCTCCTTCCCCCAGTGGAATGCCTGGGGTGAGTCCAGAGAAGCCTACCACAGCAGTGGAATGCCACCCTATCCCCAGAATACCCTCTCACTGTGGAATAGCCTCTCACTCCCAGTGGAACATCCACCCTACCCCCAGAACATCCTTCCACTTCACATAATGCACAACCTGACCTTGGAATGGCTCGCACTGTCTAACAGAACAGCTGCCCATTCCCCAGATGGGCCTCCCTCCCCAGCAGAATGTCCACCCTACCCGTGGAACAGGCTACCCCCAATGAAACACCCATCCTGCCCCCAGAATGGCACCTCCCAGCCTCCCATCTGGAGATACAGTAGTACCCAGAGTAGTATACATGCTCTTGGTGTAGTTAACCTGACAGTATGACACTTTTGAAAGTCTCTGTACATTTTCTGTAATAGCAGTCGTTGACTTAGTGTCTGACCTAGTGTCAGACACCATCAGGACCACATCATCCGCATAGGCAAGAACTTGAATTTGTGGGAATTCAGGAGAGCATGTTAAACCCTGGATCCATGGATCTTGTGTTATGTATCTTAAAAAAGGGTCTTGGCAGAATACGTACAGTACAACAACAGACTCATGGGACAACCTTGATGCACACCTTTGCAGACAGGAAATGGGTTGCTCCTGCAGCCATTTATGTTTAGCATGACCACTACGGTGGTATAAAATACTTTAACCCATGCCACAGAAATCTCTGGGATCTCATAAGCTCAAAGGACATCAAACATATAATTATGTGACAGCTGATCGAAGGCTTTCCCCTGCTCCAGGCTCAGAATGTATGTATGTAACCCCCCCTTCCCATTTGGGGGGGGCGTACCTTAAATGACTCCCTGTGCTCTAGTAATGCTCACTGCACGGCTGACATCCAGTAAAGGAAGGTAAATCCATGTGCAGTGGTGTTGTGCTGTGGTCCTGCGTGTGGATGTCATAATGTGCTGCCGCACAGTCCCTTTAAGAGTTTCAGCTGTATGCCTTGTGTGCATAGCCCCGGCTGGGTCCAAGTAAATCAGGGCTCGTGACCCGCTGGGCACAACCCCAGTTAACTCCATTCAGCAGTTGTTCAACAGTGCTGAGGGAGCCCTTCAATGCCCTGTAATTGTTTATTTGTAAATCCTTCTTGTTATTGTAAGAATGAGCTGTTTACGTTGACTATTTATTCCTCCATAATGGGAGCCGCCATGTTTGGTCCAGGACTCAGTGGTTCGACCAATCGGAACCAAGCGGTCCTCAATGAGTCCTAATTACAGTAACCTGTGGGAAAAGCCATGAACTTTCCTTGTTGGTACCTAAATTAACCAATGAGAGCTCTCAGACTGTGACTGACAGTAAAGGCAGTCAACCGGAATACAAAGATCCCGGTTTTTAGTTATGAAATGCTACGAACATACAAACATGCAAATGTACCAGCAGAAACAGACCACCCAGTCTATCTAAGCCTGCTCGAGTGTGCAGCCAACACCCCTAGTTTGCAGTTGCACCACCCCCTTCCCTTTGTCATCCCACTGCTACCCCCACCTCCCCCACCCTCACTCTCCCCTGTTCCCTGTCCCGTGCCCTTTTAAAGCTGTTCACAGATTTACATGATACCACCCATTCTGGCAGGGCGTTCCATTTTGCTACCAACCTCTCTGTGAAATAGAGTATCCTCATTTCCTCCCTAAATCTTTCCTCCTTTATTCTTAGCCCGTGCCCCCTGGTGACCCTCCTTTTTTTTTTTTTTTTTTGTCTACTTTCCCATTTGCAAATTATACCACACAGCCACTAGAGGGCTACAACAGCTGTCTCCTCTGTTTAAGAGGAAACACTTTATATGTACTCCTTCCTCTTCTGCTCCAGTGGACCTGGGATACCTCTCTTTCTGAGGGCCATCCCCAGGGTTTTTCTGCCTGTTTCTCAGGTCAAACCGTGCTCATCCACTAAGGCTGCAAGACTTGAACGCCTTCCCCCACTCCCATTCCATACTGGTGGAGCATGGCCAGAAACAGAAAGGAAAGCTGCAGACCAAGCTTGCCACACCAGATTGCAGCCTTGAACCACCTCACTGGCTCAGCTGCAAAGCATTGCTACACAGGTACGTTCAGCGCCAAAGCCGCCTCTCAGCCAACAAAGGATTTTGAACTTATGACACCTGATTGCTGATTGGTCTAGGCTTCCAGTGACTCTCTTGGGATTGGCCTGCTCTTGTCTTTCAGCTCTCCACCTAAATTTCTATAGCCATATCATAATTCCTCTTTGGCTACCTTTGTTTCTCTGCCTAGCCCACTGTGTGATAATTACACTCACTTGTGTAAACATGGCTCTTCGTTACATGTTTGAGATGCTCCTATTACTTCTACTCCTACTTTGCCTTAAGTGGGTTGTTATAACTTTCCCAGGATCCTATCCCTCGAGTTCTTTGAACGCCCTACATGCTGATTTCACTTTCTCTAACCTAAATACTGCATCTCAACCTATACTTGCTTTTAAACACCTCCTATTCTCTAAGGGCTGTACCTTTTATGCGGTGACCACACTTAAAAAACGTCTGCTGAGTCAAGCAGTTCCTTTACTGTTTGGCTATTGAAAATTATGGTTCCTCACCATCTTAGCTATCCTTCTTGCAGGGGATGTTGAAATGAACCCGAGTCCACATGCCCTCTTCTCCCCAGCTGACATCTCTGCAATTTCTAGCAAAGGGCTTTTCATTGCCCATGTGAACATCAGAAGTCTCTCCTGAAATTTCAAGGATCTTGAGGCTTGGGTGGGTGTCTACAAGCCTGACGTACTCTGTTTGTCTGAAATGTGGCTAAAGCCAACAATCCCTGACTCTGTATGCTCCCTGACTAACTATTCCCTTATCCGTAGGGATAGATTCTCCTCAAAGCATGGCGGAGGGGTTGCCATGTTCTATTAAGATCATCTAAACATCATGGACACCCTGTTCTCAACATCTTCCGCCTGTGAGTCCCTTCACGCTACTCTCACCCTGGGAGCAAGGAAACTCCACATTGTCTGCACCTACAATCCACCAAATGGGGACACTGTAGGTCTGCAGGACTTATTTGATCAGACCTCTTTGCACTCCAAACATAATGAGGTCATTATATTGGGTGACCTTAACCAAAATTGGCTAGGGACTGCCCATAGCACGCTGCTCTCTCTGGTACAAATATATAACCTCCACCAGCTGTTAACGAAGAATACCAGAGTTACTTCTTCACTAAAATCCTCTTCCCTTATTGACTGGGTACTGGTAAACCATCTGGATCATGTACACTAAGCAGGCATCTTGGCAGATTCAGTTACTGATCATTCCCCTATCTTCTGCATCTGGAGTACTGAGGCTGCTCCATCCCCTCCACCCCGCTATGTCACCTTCACAAATTTCGCCAACCTGGACATTGAGGCTTTTGTCATGATGTCTCGAGTATAAATTGGTCTGGTATTTACCTTTCCCATAATGTTGAGTCTGCTCTAAGTATCTTCCTTAATGAATTCCTGGCCATCCAGAACAAGCATGCCCCCAAGGTGTCATGGAGGGTGAGGGGTAAACAAACAAGATGGCTTCACAAAGACTTGCTGAAAAATCTACACTCTAGGGACAAATGCTGGAAAAAGTACAAAGCCTTGAGGCTACAATCTGACTATGCTACCTACAGAACCCTGCATAACTTCTGTAAAAAACAGGTCAGAACAGCTATTGTAAAGAATTGCTGCTAGGCTCTGCTAGGGACCCTAGGAAATTCTGAGCCCATGTCAAGACCTTTCTCGGTGCATCCCAGTCAACTAGCACCAGTGACATGGTATTAAATTGAGTACATTGTAATGACTCCTACACCATTGCTAATTCCTTCAATCAAATGTTCTCGGACCTGTCTCAGTATACCTCTGCCTTCCTATCTCCCCAGGCAGCCTCTCGGCTTGCAACATCAGCACAGTCCACTACCCCCAGCTATCCTTCCCAACAAATGTCTAAAAATTCCCCATTCTATTTCAAGACAATTTCAAGGACTGAGGTCTTAAAACTATTAAAGACTGTCTCTGACAACACTAGCTCTGGATCAGACACACTTGAGCATCGGTTGCTGAAACTAGCAGCACCATACATAGCCTCCCCTCTGGCTAGAATTTTAACCTTGTCTCTCTCTAATAGCTAAGTTCCTGACCTCTGGAAGATTGCTCGTGTAACGCCGGTTCTTAAAAAAGGTGACACCAAGCAAACTACGAACTACAGGCCTATAGCCATCCTATCGGTCCTAAGTAAAATTCTGGAAAAACTTGGTGCAAATCAAACCATTGACTACCTCACAAAGTACAGCCTTCTCTATGACACACAACATGGCTTCCATAAAGGTCACAGTACCTCTACAGCACTTCTCAAATTCACTACCGATGTGCTTACCAGTATGGGCGCTGGCCAGCTGACAGGGGCAGTTTTTATAGACAGTTACAAAGGTCTTTGATCTTGTTGATCACCCCCTTCTCCTCTCCACTCTTTGCAATCTGAGCTTTTCACTCCCAGTTGTCGCCTGGTGTGGAAGCTATCTATCAAATAGAACTCAAATTATGAAATTCAACTCCTCTTTATCTGATGGTGCTACCATCAATATTGGGGTTCCCCAGGCTCTATTCTGGGATCTCTTCTTTTCTCACTTTTTATCAATAACATAGATGAGGTTTTTCTTTCATGTTCATCTATTCTCTATGCAGATGATCTTGCACTCTATTCAAGCTCTGATAAGGTCGCCAGCATAAATACATCCCTTTCTTTAGATTTCACAAATGTCCAAGATTGGTTTTCTGCACATAAGCTTGTACGTAATGCTAAGAAAACCCAAGCAATGTTACTTGGAGCTGCCCCTAACTTAGGACATGTCAAACTCCCCTATTGGTGCAAGGCCGTAGTGGCACAAAAATAGAATGCGTTACATCTTTCAAGTACCTGGGAATTCTTGTGGACCAATCCTGGACTTCAGCCTGCATATACAATCTGCCTGCAAGGCAGTGAATGCTAAACTGGGGGTCGCTTACAAGTCCAGTTTCATGCTGACTTCCTCTGCTAAACTTGCTATTGCCAGAGGCATGTTACTCCCTGCCCTCACCTATGGCATGCCGACCTTTGCTGCCACACACAAAACCATCCTTCATAAGTGGGATGTCACTTATAATAATATCTGTCAATATGCCTCCTCGTCACCACGGCTTAAGCACCACTGCCAACTGTACAGGGACCTGGGCTGGTTATCCCCCTCAGCTTGCCGTCAATACTCTCTTGACTCCCTGATTGACTCTATATTCAGAAACCAGACCCCTTCAGTGCTCGCAACATTGCTGGTACCTCAGACCTTCTCCTATAGACTGCGAACGGTAGATAAATCCCTGCTGAATGTACCTAGATGTAAAACATCAAAAGGCTCTGTTGCCTTCAATCACTCTGCTCCTAAGCTTTGAAACTCTCTCCCACAAGCACTTCGAATATCTGGATCCCATGACAGCTTCAAAAAGGAGCTGTGCTTACATCTATCCCTTGCTGATCTCTGCACTTGTTTTAATCCTCCCTAATCCACTCACCCGGCAGATGCTGCCTGGCCTAACTTTAACCTCCCTACCTCATAGCACTTCTTACCCTTACAATCTCCTTGAGAGATAATCTACCCCAACTCCCCCCCCCACACACACACACACCTGAGTCTTGTTTCAGAGGCTGTGATCATGCATCCTGCCCAGTCAGGAATTTGCCCTTGTCTTGTTTCAGTGCCTATTTGAATCTTCATTGTTGTGACTAATTTGAACAATATTTCTTTACTGCTATGTTGTAGCATCTCTTCCTAGACTGCGTAGGTTTTCTCTGCCTAAAAATTCTATGTGAATTGCATTGATTGTTAATGTCCTGGCTGCATGTATTCATTACTACTAACTGTTTTGACCTATGCTATTGTAATTTATTTCTTTTTTTTTTAACTTTCAATCTTTATTTTATAGAGGAACATAGACAAAACTTTTACAATACCTTTAACGAACAAGGGAAAACACAGAAAATTTAAAGAAATCTTAATTACATACATTGGAAGGAGAAAAGAAAAGGGGAACAATTAATGTGCACTTTTGGTCAAGCAATCCTGCAGATTTCATTCAATATCAACAGTAAAAGGAATTAGACATGGGATGCTTTCCAGTTGATTCTCTGTGAGAAATGTATGGCATAGTACTCTGGATAGCTTAGGGCACAAAATCTGAGCGTATGGGAGCAATGTATAAAACCCATTTTCTCCATTCAATTTCGAAGGCATTTTGAGATTTATTAATTAATTATGGCAGTGAGTCTCTCTCCGTCTTGTAAAGTGGGTGGCATGTGGGAATTCCATCTCTTTATAATGGCTTTTTTAGCAGCTAAAAGGGCCAGATTGAGAAATTTCTTGGATGGAATGTCAGTGAGTTCCAGGGGGCCATCACCAAATAAGAAAAGTTGGGAATCCAGAACTAGGTTTGGGGATATTAACTGATGGAGAGCCTCCCTGAGATGTGAGAAGAACAGTTGAAGGGCCTCACATGACCAAAAAATGTGACCCAGAGTAGCTGAGGAAAATCCACATTGCCTCCAGCAATTTGCCTCAGCATGGGTAGTATATTTCTGAATCGCTACAGGGTCCTGAAATATCTTACAGTAAGTTTCCAGGCAAATTCCTTCCAGTTACCAGAACTGGTACCTTTATACATTTTCTTCAAGTGACTTTCCCAGCCTGATAAGGATATCTCTGTCTCC
The DNA here is from genome assembly GCA_016271365.2 of Neoceratodus forsteri. Taxonomy (NCBI): domain Eukaryota; kingdom Metazoa; phylum Chordata; order Ceratodontiformes; family Ceratodontidae; genus Neoceratodus; species Neoceratodus forsteri. The sequence goes on from CM028129.1 coordinate 109,014,520, forward strand.
AAATCCCTCTCCCAAGCCAATCTGATTTTATCTAGGGGCTTACTCTGTAACTTACAGAAGCTTTTATATAAGGTGGAAATCAAATGGGGTGGGACTGGTCTCCCTTCTATGGCTGCTATTAAGATCAACAAAAGGTCAGGAAGGGGGGATCCCTCCCACTGCATCCTCCCCAATGAGTTGAGGTAATTCCTGGTCTGGAAATATCTAAATCTGTCTAAGTAGGAGATACCATATTTTTGGGTCAACTCTGTCAAGGACAGAATTATGCCCTTGGGCATAAAATGGTATATCAAATGTAGCCCTTTCCTTAACCACTTAACATACCCTTTGTCCATTTTGCCCAGGAGAAAAGCGTCCAAATAAGGGAGGGAGAACATAGCAAGCCTCCAAGATTTGAATTCCTGTGAAGACAAAAATCTTTGCCAGCACTTAAGCGTAAACTGTGTATATGGGTTAGCTATACTTTCTACCTTGACTACCTGAGGGACGGAGAGCAAAGTACTATAAATGTCCACAAACTCCTTTCCCTGCGCCTCTACAGATTTCCATCTGGATACATAGTTCTTGTCAAGCCAGTATAAGAGAATTCTTATTTGGCATGCTTGGTGATATAATCTAAAATTTGGCAGGGATAAGCCCTCCAGGTGTCTAGGAAGCTGTAATACTGCAAGATTAATTCTAGGCCTCTGATTTGCCCAGATAAAAGAAGAAATTTTCTTTTGTAGAGTTCTGAAAAATACGTCTGGAATCTGCGTGGGAATGGTCTGTGCCAAATAAAGAAAGCGAGGCAAAATCACCATCCTAATTGATTCTACACGTTGGTGGAGGGACAAGGGGAGGGCTCTCCATCTCTCAAGATCCGACGAAGTCTTAGACATAAAGGGAATATAATTCAGCGTGAACAGCTAATCATATGAAGAGCCAATATGGACTCCTAGGTATCTAATGCTTTTCAGGTTCAATCGAAAATTGTAGGCTTGCCTCAATTCGGCCTGTGGGGTAAAGTTCCAGGCCAGGACTTCAGTCTTATTTTCATTAATTTTGTATCCTGATATTGCCCCAAATCTTTTCAGTTTGTCCCAGAGGAGAGGGAGGTCTCAGGGTCGGTCATGTATATTAGGAGGTCGTCTGCATATAATGCCAACTTATGAGTTATTGAGTCAACTTCTATCCCTGCCAGCCCATCCTCCTGTCTCAGGGCCTGAGCCAAGGGCTCCAAATACATTGCAAACAACAATGGAGAAAGGGAACATCCCTGTCTGGTGCCACAAGAGAGGGATATAGGGCTGGAGAAAAGAGACGTTTATCCGAATATAGGCTTTGGGGTCTGAGTACATTGCTTTTATTAGTTCGATAACCAACTGTAGGATTCCAGCTCTCCCCAATATCTCCCACAGAAAAGGCCATTCGACCCGGTCGAATACCTTCTCCACGTCCAGAGAGAGGAGGAGGAACTGGGCTATTGTAATTTCATTGTACTCATGCTATGTACCTGTCTTTGATTGTTGTACTCTCCTGGGTCATGCCTGAAAATAGTCATTTCATGGCTAGAGCACCTACCCGGTTAACAAAAACAAACTTAATAAATAAATAATTAAAATATTCAGGTCTCCCAGCCTACTGTCATAGTCTCTCCCCTCCATTCCACATATCATCTGTGTTGCCCTCCTCTGCACCCCCTCCAGTAGCCTGATATCACGCTTTAGGTATGGCCTCCAAAACTGCATACAATACTCTAAGTGCGGCCTTACCAGCGACCTGTAGAGGGGCAAGATCACCTCTCTTCACCTGGATGAACCCCCCCTTGCTATGCACCCCAGCATTTTGTTCGCTTTTGCAGCTGCTCTCCTGCACTGGGCACTGTTGTTCATGGTCCCTGTTATCATTACCCCTAGGTCCTTCTTCTCCTCCTCAGTGATCCCCAGCTTAACCCCCCAGACAGTATTCTCTCCTTGGGTTCTTCACCCCAAAGTGCATAACCTTACACTTCTTTGCATTGAACCCTAGCTGCCACCTCTCTAACCACTACTCTAGCTTGCGTAGGTCCACTTACAGCTGCTTCCATCCCTCCTCTCCATCCACCACTGCTCCGATTTTGGTGTCATCAGCAAACAGACTTACCTTGCTCACCACCCATGTGCAATGTCTCATATGAACGCCCAAATAATACTGGCCCCAACACAGAGCTCTGTGGCACCCCCACTCATCACCAGCCTTGGAGTTGAGAGATCCCCTCTCACCATCACCCATTGCAGCCTGCCACTCAGCCAGCTTGTAATCCCGTTCATCATTTTTGCCCCTACCCCTACACCAGCTAGCTTCTCCCCAAGCTGCCCATGAGGCACCGAATCGAAGACCTTGCTGAAGTCCAAGTAAAAGAACATCCACCACATGACCTTTATCCAGCTCACATGTCACCCAGTCATAATATCGTATGAGGTTGGTTTGACAAGACTTCCCTGAAACAAACCCATGCTGCCTCACATCCTGGAGGCCATTGTCCTCCAGGTATGACACCAGTCTTTCCTTTAGTATTGTTTCCATGAGTCTGCACACTATGGAGGTGAGACTTACCAGAAGATAATTACCCGGTTCATCCCTTGGCCCGCTCTTGTGTAATGGTACTACATGTGCCATCCTCCAGTCCAGTGGCACACATCCCAACTTCAGTGAGGTGATGTACAGATCCACCAGCAGCTCCTCCAACACCTCTCCATCTCCCTCAGCACCCTGGGGTGGATACCATCCAGCCCTGGTGTCTTGTCTTCCTTCAGTGCCCTCAGTCCCTCTAGGACTCTACTTGCCTCAATTCTTCTATCTGTCACCTCCTCTCCCCCTCCTCCCAGCCCATACTGGTAGTGGTCCCCCCTCTTTCTTCCACGAACACTGAGCAAAAGTATTCATTCAGTGCTTCTGCCTGCTCCTCCCCCTTTTCCGACCACTCCCCACCCCTTTAAATCCTCACTATTGTCTCCTTGCACTTCCTTTTCTCCCTGATGCATCTGAAAAAGTCTTCCTCCCCCCGTGCTAATCTCAGCTCCCTCTGGGCGTTGGTTTCTCTCACTTTTCTGGTCACCTCCCTGAACCATCTTGCATATTCCTCCCTGTCCACTTCCTTCCCTGTCCTCCTAAACCTCTGGTGCGCCACTCGTTTTGCCCTCACCACTTTCTCAACCTCGCTGTTTAACCAGCATGTTTTTTTTTTCTCTGCTCCTCTTACTCTGTGCCTTGGTGCAGGCTTCTGTTGCCTCTGTAACCCTCTGTTTAATAATATTCCATTTCTGCTCCATGTCTATCTCCTGCCTTATGCCCTCCAGTTTCCCTTTCAGTACTTCCTGCATCCTCCTAAAGTCTGCCCCCTGAAGTTTACCACACGAGTAACTGATTTCTCTGGCTCCCTGCACATTGTGATATTAAACCACACCGTTTGGAGATTGCTGTCAGCTAGTGGGTCATCTACCTTTATTTCCCTCACTGCCTCCCCATTCAACAACACCAGATCTAAAATGTTCTTTAGCCTAGTAGGTACAGTAACCAACTGTCAGGAGACCCTCCTGGATCGCGTCCAGGAGCACTTGCTCCCTAGCACTGAAGGTGACCAGAATGTTCCAGTCAACCCCCAGCAAGTTGAAATCCCCCACGATGACCACCTTCCCTTTTCTACATACTTTTTTTTTTTTTGAAATTCACACTTTATTTATTTTAACAAACAGATAAAGAACAAGGATCAAAATACAATCGTGATAAGAAACATGGTAAGTCATTAAAGGGAAAAAAGCAACAACAACCCTCCCCCCCCCAAACCCCCACCACCCCCCTCCCCTTCCCAGGAGGATGCCACCACCAACAGCAATAAGGCTCTAGTGAGGGAGTTAAAGCCCGTAAATAGACAAAGGAGAAGAAAGGTAAAGAGAAGTAAAGAGAAGAAAGGAGAAGAAAAGAAAAGAGAGAGAAGGAGGGGTAGGAAAACCAGCCAAGCGAGTTGCACAGTAATAGCAAATCAAAGGGAGGGGGATGAAGAACCCACGTGGGATCTAATGGAGGTACAGGGCATATAATTTACCCCATTTCTTATGGAAAGCTGACAAGGCATGCCTAGAACTGGCAATCAGTTTTTCAATTTTAAGACCTTGTGACATTTCTGCCACCCATTCCTGGTATGAGATTTCAGATTGATCTACCCAGTGGCGAAGAACTAATCTTTTGACAGCCATCAAAATGAGGGCCATGTGGTGTTTCCTTTCATTAACTTTGATAGTGGAGTAAATTCCTAACACACAAATTTCGGGTGTAAATAAGTCCTGTAGGCCCAAAAGTGGATTCAAACTATCCCGAATATGTCTCCACAAGGGCAACTTTTCCAAGCCCAAAATATGTGCAGAATATTCCCTAGTCAATGCCACACCTAGTACAATTAGGAGAACTTGCTTCCCAAATTTGACTAAATTTACCTGAGTGTAGTACATATTATTGACTATATAAAACTGTGTGAGTTTATTTCTATCTAGTGAGAGAAATGGTGTAAATCTGACCACACTGATTCCAAGATAGGGGAGTTAACAAACAGTGTATCCACACCTTGGAGCCAGATAAAACTTCAGGGCTTTGCTGAGAAGGAGGTGTGCATAGAGTTTGGCAATGGAATGGGTTTGTTGCCCCAGGACTTAAGCAAATCTAGAAGAGGTTGGATACTAGACACCTTTTTCACCAAACCAAAATCCTTGACTATGAGGTGTCTCAGCTGGAATACCTTGAATATGTACTGAGAGGGAATGTCAAATTTGGACATCAGGTCCCCGGAGGAGTCAATTGAGTCCTGAAAATAGAGGTTATCTACTGCACAATCACGGATTTGCGGTAACCAAGATGGGAGCAACCAGTGTGAACCCAGCTTGATGTTGGGGTTGAGAACCAGCGGTTGGGCAGGGTCCTTAGAGTTATGTATTCTAACCGAGATACAATACTGGTTGAAAACCTTGACTGAAGTCCCAATCATGGATCTACCTATTTGGGTAGGTAGAATTGAGAGATTGCAGTAAAAAATGGACTGAGGGTCTATATTGTGGGTCTTCAGAAGGTTAATTTCGAGCTGCAACCAGTTAGGCGATAAATATCATGGGAGGAGAGAACCACCGCCCATTTTCGCCAGGTGGCTGGCCCAATAATAAAACTCAAAGTTAGGCAGAGCGAAGGCCACCATTGGCCTTAGGCATACATAATTTGAAAAAGGCTCTCCTTGGTTGCTTACCCTTCAGATGAATTTAGTTACAAGTGTATTTTTTGAAAAAGGATTTAGGTAGCCAGATATTTAGTAGGCTTAAAGGGTAAAAATACGTGGAAGTATATTCATCTTAATTATGTTTATTCTTCCACCTATAGATAGGGAGGTTTATCCACCTATTAAGATGCTTGGACCCTGTCTAGCAGGTCATCTAGGTTGAGTTTCCTAATTGTGTTGATATCTCGGGCTAGGTAGATACCTAGATATTTGAGATGATCAGGTGCCCATTTCATTCCGAAATGGGCTACGTCCGCGTGAAATAGAAAAGGATTAAGCGGGAATATTTCGGATTTAGTCAAGTTCAATTTATAATTTGATACCTCCCCAAAATGTATGATAATCTTTAGGACTTCTTGAATGGAACTGACTGGATCCGTGAGGTGTAACAGAATGTCGTCTGCAAATACCAACATAGTGAGTGCTTGCTGGCCAATAAGACACCCGGTAATATCAGTGGATTTGATGCATAATAGAGGTTCAAATAAAGGTTAAATAAATATGGCGATAATGGGCAGCCTTGACGAGTACCAGTATAGAGAAATCTGGAAAAACACCCCATTGCAGTAAACTTTCGCAGAGGGGAGCTATAAATCGCTTTAACCCACTGAATAAATTATGCGGAAAGCCCATCTTATTTAGGGTAGCCCACAAAAATTCCCCAGCTAACACGATCAAAGGCCTTTTCGGCATCTAAGGCTATCAAGGCCATGGGAATTGAGAGTCCTGGGCAGCATAAAAATGTGCAAGAGTGTTTATGTGATCAGATGCCGATCTCCCTGAACAAAGCCTACCTGTTCCATACTTAGGAGTGTTTGCCAGACTTGTCTAATTCTCAGTGAAAGAATTTTGGTCAGAATCTTGATATCACAGTTAAGCAAAGAAATCGGTCTATAGTTGGCGGGATCTAAAGCAGATTTATTGGATTTAGGTATTAAGTTATAGTTGCTTCTAATAAGGAGGGATCTAAGGGTCCTGAGGTAAGAATGTAATTGAACAGTTTAGCAGTGCAGGAGAGTTCACTACAGAAAGATTTATAGAAATTTGGAGAAAACCCATCTGGGCCAGGGCTTTGTCCAGGGTGAGACCATGGATAGCATCTGTGATTTCCTCTAAGGTGATTGGAGCGGATAAGGCCTCACAGTGACTAACATGGAGCTTGGGAAGGGGGGTATTCTCAAGGAACTCTATTATGCTTGGGAGTTTCGCGGGGGGAGTCTTGGTCCCATACAGGTTCTTATAAAAGGCTTTGAAAACCCCAGCGATGTCCCTCGGGTTGGTTTTAATGGATCCGTCATTAGCTTTAATGCCTGGAATCAATCTCGAACTCTCTACTTCTTTAAGCCTAAGAGCTAGTAGTCTACCTGGCTTTTCACCTTGATCAAGATATTTCGTTTTGGACTTCAGGATAGTGTATTCTGTTTTCTCACGAATTAAGTCCTCGTATTCATCTTTAAGCCTGTATAGGTTTTTTAGGTTCTCTTGAGAATATGAGGTGGAAAGTTTCTCCTCGACACTTTGATCTGATTAGCTAAAAATTGATTCTCTCAGCCTCAATTTTTCCGTCTGGATGATTCTTTAATAAATTCACCCTGAGAACATTTCAGTGAGCACCAAACCAGATCGTACCTGGGGACTGAGCCTTGGTTAATCTCCAAGAAGGATGAAATCAGTACTTTGAAAAATGACGTAGTCTGTTCATCTTTCAAAATCTGATTATTAAGTTTCCAGGTAGTGTCACGTTGACCGGAGGCCTAGGCGCAAGTTTGACCCATGTCATAGCATGGTCCGAAATAACAATAGGCTCAATGTTGGTGGAGGAAATATTAGGCAAAAGGTTGGTGCTCACCAAGATGTAATCTATCCGTGGCCAGGAGTTGTGAGTTGGTGAATAGAAGGTATAAGACTTAGTGGAAGGGTTCAGAAGTCTCCACGGATCCTCCAACCCCAGCAGCGAACATAAATCTGTTAGGGCTAGCTGGGCAGGTGGCGTGGCTCTGGTACAATTACCAGACCGATCCAATGCCTGTGAAGGAGTGATGTTCCAGTCCCCACCTAAAACAAAGTTAGATGGCAGGAAGGCACTCAGTAGGTCAGCCATACCCATCAAGAATTCAGCGTCGCCCCCCACAGGACCATATATAGAGCCTAGGACAACCTCAGAGTTATAGAGCATTCCGTGGACAAAAACATATCTACCATTTGTGTCCTGAACACATTTCTTCAACATAAAGGGTATATTACGTTTGACCAAAATAGCGACCCCTTTACTGTTGGTGGACTGACCTGAAGCAAAGACTTGTGAGAAACCTTTAAATCGTAGCAAATTAGGTTCCTTTACCATAATATGGGTCTCTTGGAGAAAGAGAATATCCACCCTGCTAATGTGCAATTGAGTAGAATCTGGCCCCTCTTGGCTGTTTCTCTCAGCCCCCTCACATTCCAGGTAGCAAACTTAACATGGTTTAACGCCATTATTACCAGTAAGTAACAGGCTCGAAAATAAAATTGAAAATTGGCACCTCCTGAGAGATTGACTGATGGCGACATCCTCCCCCCCTCCAGAAACAGCAGCTTGACCAACCCCAAATGCCTGTAATGCATGATGATACTAGATACAGCACATAGAAAGGCATAACACCAACCAGATAAGCATAAAGTCATCAGAATCATAGGCCAAAGCACCCATAATACAAAAACAATGAGTTTACCCTATTAATCCCGAACCCACCTCCCTATCCCCTCCTTAAACCAGCATAACTATACAAATCCCACCCATAGCAGGTAACATTGTAAAGCCATAGAAATCGCATCTGGTTCCAGAACCCCACCCCTCCGATACCATGGCCTGGTCCTTGGTTCTCTGGTCATATGAAAGTGATCTGCATATAGGTGCCAGATGCCAAGGTCATCGGACATAGAGTATAAACAGTCGGATCTAAGAATATGGGTTGGCCATGGTATCCAGATCCCCCATCTACAGTCGTGAGGCAAGATCAGAAAGCAAGATTCGCCTCCCAACTCCCCCCCCCACCCACAACAAACCGAGTAGACAACTACCCTTAGAGGAAAAAACATTCTTGGGGAGACAGCTGACTGGTCAGAGAAATGAAATACCGACTAGACCCTTCATTAATACGAGGAAGAGGCAAATACTAAATCAGATGGTAGCTGAGCGAGCAGATAAAAACAGGGAAGTGGGATTTTACCTGGAGGAAACGACCCCCAAGACGCGTTGGCCTGAAAATAATCCTCCGTGAGGCCCAGGCTCTAGGTCGGAATAATAAGGAGGAGGCGCAGGTCGGAAATCACCGGGACGGACCGAAGTGGTCCGAGCACTAAACATTCCTCCCGGAAACACGAGCCTGTACTCAAGTTCCGGTTCCACAAACGGAACCAGCAAACGAGGAGCCTCTTGAATTCGGGCCTAGTTAACACCACAGGCCTCGCGGCCTATCTTGGCCTCAATTGAGCAGCTACTCCAGGTCGGCCAAGACCATCACGGACCCAGGTAGGCCATACTAGTAACAGGCCTCATACAGCAGGGGGAAATTAAAAATTCCAGGCTAACCAAAAACTCTATATGCTAAATTATAAGCAGGCCCCAGAATCTAAGGCATGACTAATCAAGTCAGTCCCCTTTGAATAAGCTAGGGAGTCTCTTTGTATGGTCAGCCAAAGCATGGTCCGGGTCTTCGTAGGACTGTCCACTGCCATCCAGGGAAACCACCAATTTCGGGGGGTACACCATTCTGAACCTGATTTCGGCGGCGATTAATTTTCTAACAATTGGGTGATAGGCAGCTCTCCTCTTACGAACTTCAAAAGGTAAGTCTTGAGTAATTCTCAATTTAACATGATTCCATTGCAGAGAGTCCAATTCCTTGATTTTAGTTAAAACGTGCTGACGTTCAGTGTAACTCTGGAATTTAATGATGAGTGGTCTGGGGGGAGAGCTCGGTGGGGGTCTGGGCTTCAGTGATCTGTGGGCTCTCTCTATATGGTAGGATTAGTTTGTCGGGAAGGACCGACCACTTTATTTAGAAAAAGCTGGACAAACTTGACCATATCGTTACCTTCTTCGACTTCCGGAAGCCCTAGAATAAGAACATTATTCCTTCTGCTCCGTCCCTCAAGATCTTCTGTTTTAGCCTGCAATTTTTGTATTTGTTGCTTCAGTTTGACGATCTCTGGGTCTGTTTTATTCCTCAACGATCCAATGAAGTAACACTGGATTCCAGATCCCCACTTGCCTTGATAGGTCTGAGAAATCTTTCCTGATGGATTTGATCTCGCTAGATATCTCTTGTAGAGTTTCTCTGAAGGGTAATATTTCTTAGAAAGCGATCTTCCGTCAGTAAAGTATTTGGAGATGCAGGAGCAGTTTGCTTGGAGGAATGTGCAGGGTTAGCATTCCTAGCCTTCTTAGAGGCCTTTTCAGGCATTGTTGGTGGAGTGTGTGTCTCACACTGGCTGACTTCATGTCAGCTTCCACCTTACAAAAGCAGTGAAATCTTCAAGCGCCCTAAAAATCAGCCCAAAGATGCTAAAGGTAGACAACAAGCCTTTAGGGTCGCTATTACTGGAAAAAATGTCGATATTTCAGTTGAAAAAAGCTATTTTTGTAGGTGGAGGAAGGGAGCCTGGGAGAGAGCTGCTTTCAGCCACACTGCATCACGTGACTCCCCTACATACTTTTTTGATTTGTCCCACTAACTCCCTGTCAAGCTCCTCAGACTGGGACAGAGGCCTATATACCACCCCAAACCTCAATTTCCTACCCCTTGAGTCTGGGAGCTGCGGCCAGATTGCCTCTGTTCTCCTTTCTTCTTCCTTGTCCCTTGTGCATTTGATCCCGTCCCTCACATAGACTGCCACCCCACTCCCCTTCCCTCCTTACAGTCCTTCCTGTATAATTTGCATCCTGGAATTGCCAGATCCCAGTCCTGGTGCTCGGTTGTCCACATTTCTGTGACAACTGCAATATCCACCCTCCACACTGCTAAGAGTGCCTGTAGCTCAGCGGATTTGTTTCCTAGGCTTCTTGCATTCAATGAGACCACCCTCCATAATGCCCCCTTCCCTTCACTAGCCTCCATCTCCTCCCTTCTACTCCCTCCTTTTTTGGTCACCTCGAGTCCTTCCCTGCTAGCCTGGGGGGGTAGGTTGTGACTCCACTCTATCGGATCCCTGCCTACCTGCTGTCCACTTGCCACCCCCCATCTAGTTTAAATCTACTCTTGTCGTAATATACCTCCCCAGTCCTTGCTTTAATACCTCCTTCCCCTTCCCACTCAGGTGCAGCCTATCCCTTGCAAACAGATTGTTATTATCCCAGGTACTGCCCCAGCCGCCCACAACCCTATACCCCTTAGTTCGACACCATTTTACCAACCATGTGTTCAACTCTCTAATCCTCTCCTGTCTCACTGTGCTTGTGCAGGGTACTGGGAGCACTTCGGAGAAGGCCACAGACTCCCCAGTCTCCTCGCACAACCTTCCCACTTCCTCAGTCCTCTCCCTTGTTACCTCCACCGTTTCCCCTGCTAGGTCATTTGTCCCCACATGTACCACAATGTGTGGTTTCCTCCTACCCCTCTTTACGCACCTTAGGATTGCCTGTTCTGCCATGTCTGCCTTTAATCCTGGTATGGACTCCACCCATATCCGACTGTGCCTCTCCCCCTTGTTGCCCCATCTGATCCCCTTGAGTATGGAGTCTCCCAACACCAGTACACCCCTCTCCTCTTTCCTTGTTCCTGTCGCCACCCCCCCACCCAGGTTCTCATTTTTGGAGCCACTCAAGACTGCGTTTTTACCATGGGCCCCAGTGTCTCCCCCCCGTCCCTCCCAATTAAGACCCTCCCTCCTGTTTGACTGCCAACCTCCCTTTCCCTCCTCACCTCTCTGAGTATTATCCCTCCCCTGCCACACCATGCTCAATCTCTCCACTAGTAATGCCCCTCACTCCCTCTTCTTTGTGAGTGCTATCCCTTGTGCAATCACCTTCTGCATCCTCTTTCCCATATGTTGCTAGTAAAGTAAACATGTTCCCTATCCCCTTTGCCTTACTATGTGCTTTCTCTTCCCTCCTGTCTACTGCTGCTCCTCTTTTTCTAGGTCCTACTAGAGTCCACCCTTCATCAGCTGGCTTCCTGTCTAGTTTGGCCCTCTCCCCTCCCTTGACCTACAGTTCCTTCTCTGTGTAAGTAATAATTTATTTGTTCGGCATTTGCCATTACAATACAAATAAGACAATCAATAAGTTACATACATACATACATGATACACATATGACAACATTTTTAACACATATTACAAACATTTATGTAAGAAAAACTTATACTACATATTCCATACATTTCCCACTTTCATTGACTAGGTCTAGACATATCTCACTGTTGTATCTTATTGCATAATAAATCCTTGGATGCGCTTACATCTCAGCTTTTTAACTTCAATAAGGAACATAGCCAGTTCATTTAGCAGTTCATAATTTTCTGAGTTAAACAGAAGATCCAGTATATATTTGTTAGGCATATATAGAGGACCAATAAATTTACCTAATCTTTTACTATGAAGGTGTTCATACCATGGGCATCTTAGTACTACATGTTTCAGATCCTCTAGTTCCTGTAAGTAACAATGACAGTTACTGGAGTTATTTTCCTCTTTGTTATATCTTGCCTCGATGACATTACTCGGGAAGACTTCAAATCTAAATTGAGTAATTACATTTCTAAATTCAGGGTTCTTGACTATGTCTAAATAAGGTTTCAAAGTGTGCTCTCTCATATTATTAGTGAGCCAAATGGCCGCTTTTGAATTTTTAATTGTTTCTAGGTCCATTTTCCGTATTATTTCTTTTATAGTGCTTGTTACAATTTTTGAATAAGCCTTATTAAGGCATATTCCTTTTTCAGCCCAATTCATCATATATTCCAAATTTTCATTTTGCATAATAGTTTTAACATTCCCAGGCCATTTGCTTTTACCATATGCCAGGTATTGCATCTTTTCTTTGAGACATTCTCCCAATATAGAGTTCTTTCTTTCATTTGTTAGTTTGATCCAGTAATTTACTTGTCTTATATATATCATATCCAGAAATTTAATTTGCCCTAATTCTGCTCTAACAAGAGCATTGGGAGTACTATTAGGAATCTTTAATATTTGTTTATATGTTTTATTCATTGTGGCTTCCAACTTAGTTATATTATCATTCCCCCAGATTTCTGCAGCATATAAAATCTGATTCATCATTTTTGCATTAATAGCCTTGATCATTGGGAGAATGGTGTTACCTCCATAAAGATAATTGAATCTTTTTTTTTTGAGAATGTTATTCCAAGATAATTATATTCATTTACAAATTCCAAAGATTTATTCGTCAGCTTTAATGCTCTATATTTTTTCTTAGTTCCAATCACCATTACCTTGTTTTTTTTTTATGTGGTGCCCCCACAATACTCTCAGATGTCAGTCCACCTACCAACACAATCCTCCCCTCAACCCTCAACCTCCCCAGCTCCCTGTCAAGCCACTGAACCTCTTCCTCGAGCCTCCTTAGCCTGTGGCATATTGAGTACCCTCCCAGCCTCCACAGTATATTCATCCACATTGCTGCCCCACAACCATTGCACCCAACAATCCTACCCATGGTCCACACTACCTATACAGCCTCTTCACACTAACTGTCCCTCCAGCAAGTAGAATTAACTAATCCTAGCCCAGTCTCTAACAGAAATGTTACTTGATATATTCCAGTTGAAGGCCCTCCACAATATCCACCTATCACACTAATCAACAATTCATTGTGGATGCTGGACTCCTATTTGAGACCTATCTATGCTTTTTCCCTGCCCCATGGCTGTATTATTGGATAAAACTACATGAGCTGCACCTGAAGCCCCTTCCTCCAATTTCAGGGCAGGTGTTCCCCTATAAATGAGCTGTGCTCTGGGAAGGGAGGGTGGGATTAGGGCCCATACACGACTCTCACGAGAGTATATCAGCCCTGTGTCTGCCCCTCACTGCACCTCAAAGCACTGCAACCTCCGCCGGAGGGAGGTCCCACAAACACTGTAATAAACAAGTCAGCACTGCTGCCCTAAAGTCCACAGACTGAAAAAGAATTTAAAGCTTATCCAGCAACTAAATCCTTTCCCAAGCTGCTCAGTCAAATAAGGTTCAGACAACCTCTCTGCCAGACCCCAGCTGTTTCTGCAGTACTGCTATGTAACAAGCCTTGATATTTAAGCCCCAATGAGCTGTAAATTGATCCTGGCTAAGAAGGACAGAAACTTCCAGAAAGCTGCTCACAATGCCTATAGAAAAGATAAATGAATATCCAGCTTCCACTATGGATCCTCCACATCACACAACACTATTAAACAAGTCAGCACTGCTTCCCCAAAGTCCACAGACTGAAAAAGAATTCAAAGATTATCCAGCAACTAAATCCTCTACCCAACTGCTCAGCCAAAGAAGGTTCAGACAACTTCTCTGCCAGACCCCAACTGTTTCTGTACAGAGAGACAGAGAGATCAGCTCAAGCTGTGATAGAAGTGGGAGCCTGTGTGGTGAGCCGAGGGAGGCGCAGGGGGAAAGGCCTGCTTTGCTTCCCTGCAGGACTTGACAGCAGTGTAGACTGTCCAAGAGCAGAAAGAGAGAGAGAGATACTTCTGCAGCAATTAGGCTGGAGAGAACTGCTCGAGCCACTGAGAAGGTAGGAGTGTGTGTGGCTCAGAGGGAAAGTCGAGGGGAATTCGGCCTGTCTTGCCACCCTGCAGGACTTAAAATTGCTGAAACGTAGAAAGGGAGAAAGCATCTTCAGTTACCAAGGTTGAGTTGAGAGACTTTGTGCTGAAGGAGGAGAGTTTATTTATTTTTATTTTATTTATTCATTCTCATATTGCAGTACCTCTGAGCACAGACAGCTCATTTACAAAGGTTCCACATCAGGGGGGAGGGGAGACAAAACATACACAGGAGGCAAAGTACAATGTTTCCAAAAACAGTAAAATAAAGTGAGCAAATATGTATATCTGTATGCAGTTTTATCGTTCTAATAGGAGGAAAGCATAGATGAGAGGGGGAAGGATAAAGATGGGACAAAGAAAGGTAGGAAGTGGCAGCCATAGCTTTGTCAAGCTGGTGTGGGAGCGGTAGGGGCAGGGGGGTAAGGTGGACAGGGGGGTAGCCAGGGGCCTTGTCAAAATGTGAAAAGGGGGGAGCCTCAGAATTATTGAAGTAACAGCGGAGACACAGGGTTATCCAGTTGTGAAGAGAAAACTGAATGCTAGTAGATGGGAGAGAGGGCAACTGAAGGAACTGTGAAAGAATTTCTTGAGTTAAGGACTCTAGTGCCATTTGGAGCTTGTGGATGTTGCATTTGTCTCCTGCCATGTTCAATAAAGGGTGAGACCTGTTGCCAGTTGCTCCTGTTTGTTTCCCAACAAAGTTAAGCCAGTCTGCAAATTGCAAGTTGAGTGAGTCTTCTAAACTGCATACTAAGACAGACTTCATGTATTTGACCTGTGCCACCTGTGGCCCTAAAAACTGTTTCTGCATCAGATCCAACATCTGCCTGGCTAGAAACCAGCATCAAGGAGTCAGCCCCTGTGAAGAAGCAAGTCAAAGGTTTCGTCCACCTATAGGGAAAGGCCATGAAGTGGAGGTGAGTCGTGCCGGCCCTGGTCCCCACCATCATTCTGGCAAGTCAGTCTTCATCCTTCTCTCCAACCGGTCTCGGTGCAGTGAGTATATTCAGGGTAGTCACCCTGCAACAGCCACATAAATTGTGCCATCTGATTTGCTCTATAAGTTCTTGTTGGATTCTGACTGTGATTACAGGCCATCTGGCCCAGGATTACAACTATTTACTGTTTGCAAGTGTTTCAATCTGTCTAATAACAGGCTTTTCTCCATCCAGGACCCCAACCAGCTGCAACGCCGGCTGACCTACGGCAAAGCTTCACGCCTCCACCTAACCATATCCTGGGTACCCAGCAGCTTGATAAACTGACTAAATCAAGAACAGATGTACTGATTACTGACTGCTGATTGCTATATGTTAAATTACAGTGTCACAGTAGCAAACCTAAATTTTCACCCCCTTCCTTTGTTCAGTCCCCTAAAGAAATCTGATTTGTTTTGCTTGTTAACTGAGCCTGTGAGTATATTATTGTTGAGGGGTCAATTGTGGGGAAAGATAAAGCTGCACTGTGGTTGCTGGTTAACTGTTCTTTTTGCAGGAGGCACAGGGTGTATGCCAGAAGTCCTGACCCTGTTGCTGTAAAGCTGATGAGCATATTATTAGTTCTAGCCAGTAAATGTGTTATTACAGTCACAGTACAGTGCCTATTGTCAGTCTGCAAGTTGGGCCTCTAGCTGGGGTCATGGGTAGGTACAGCTTGCCAGAGGGTTGTACTAGCTTGGCAGTTTGCCCACTTAATCATTACTCAGGGTGGAGGCACCATAACTGTAGTTCTACTGTTGGTATGGAATCCACAGCAATCATTAATTCCGAACCCAGGCCCCTGAACCTGCAGTCCAAGAAACAGCCATGGATAGTAGCCCTTGGCACAACGGTGCTAGGGTTACATGTACCCACTCAGATTCCCAGAATTCCCCTTGTTGAAAACTCCATGAAGCAATATAAGATTATATTGTATAACCCCATCCTCAAGCGGGGGCTTACCTGGACTACTTATGCTGCCCTCCTGAGGTCCTACACTGCTGCCAGCTCTCTCTTGCTTGACCATGTGTGTCACAGAGGGACAGCCTTCTGCATCCTTCTTCTTTGTGCCTGTCAGCATGTTTCTTTGCCTGATCCCCACATTTTGGCAGTGGGAATTGTGGGGGAGAGAGAGAGAGACAGAGGGAGCCACTTCTCCTCAGCCACTGACTGCTGCCAAAAGCTTGGAGCGGGACTGCATGTCCAGGGGCTCCTTCCCAGCACTCCCCACTTACCTTGCTCTGCCAACATGCCCAACTTACAGACCAACTATTCTGCCACTGGAAATGACGGCCTAGAAAACAGCCCTGAGGGGCAGTTGCAATCATGGGGGACCAGCACATAAAAAGGGGGCAAATAAATAAAATAAGTAAGGGACTTTGGAGCCCAGCCCTTCATTAGAATATGGTGGCAGCCATCTTCAGGCATCTTGACCCCACCATCCAACTAATCAGAGGGCTTGAGAGCCCAGGAAGCACCACAATGGATTGTGGGAGGATAATGCAGTTCAAGGACCCTTCCTAATGGAATGGCAGGCTATGAGGGCCTATCAGAGAGCAAGATGGGGCAGGAGAACTGATAGCCTTGCCTGTCCAGTGAAACACTGAATGGAGGGAAATAAGTTTCTGGGCTCTACAGGATCATGTAGCAGTCTGAGAGGTACACTGAGGTGTTCAGACCTGCTATTGGTGAGACCAGGCTGGAAGCTTAGCCAGGCAATCCTTCTCCAGGGTTCATTCTGTAAAGTTCCTGTGAACCTCATCCTGGGCTTATATTGTACAGAGACTGTGCTAAATGAGTACTTGCTGGAAGAAATAAGTGAGGGTTTGAGCCTGAGAGCCATATATTAAAGCTGCTGAGCTGTACTGAGTGGTGACAGAGATCTGAATCCTAACTAGACTACTCCAGAGCCATCTAGTGGAATGGATTGAGGAACAGGGAGCCATGGAGCATGTGCCCTGAGTACAGGGGTACTCTCAATTCTTAAGGGAGTCAGATCGTGGGGGTCACTCCTGGGATCTGGGCTCCTTGGGAACCAGGAAGCCACTACATAGTATTCCTGTGACTGAAAGCTGAGCCAGAAGAGCTTTATTTTGAGAAGTGTAAGCCAGAAGGGCTGTACTGATGCAGAATGTCCAAAGTGTTTAATTCCCAGGCTACTGGAGCCTGTTTCTAATTGCTGCCAGGTCTAATGCTGTGTGCTGTTCCCTGCCTTGATGGGTTGCATCCGTGGGGTCATATGAGTGCTGGTATGGCTGGCTGAAGCTTTTCTGCTTTTCTAATTTTGCATTACTATTGCTGCATTTGGACTGCAGTTGTGTTTCCAACATTTTCCTATTGGATCTCAAGTTCTTTAAGTTATGCTCATACACTATGGCCTGTTGGTAGGTTAAATTGCAAGCTAGCTAATTTTCATCAAGTGCATCACCAAAAGAACCCAGTCAACATAGCTACCAGGCCTGCACTGGAACTCTAGTGTAATTCCTGGGTACTCAGAGTCATTGGTTATTGTGTCACACTTGAAATGGTAGTTTTACTACTGGTACCAGCTGAAGATTTACCACACCTTAGGTACTATATAACTCTTCTTCCTGTGCCCCGTGATTTGTTGGGTGCTTTATAGACTGTGTGGAATCTGAGATAGTGGTAGTGGCCCACTGTACGGTGGCTCCCAGGGGGCATTGCTATAGGGTGAGAGTGTTAAGAGTGACTTACAGTTGTCTAACCACTGTTTTTGTTCCAGTTTTCAGGCCTGTGTTCTTAAATAAATGCACAGTTAATTTGTTTAATTTTATTCCTGTGTGTGTGCTCAGTTTGTATCACCTGATTGAAGTGTTTATTGATGAAGGTAGATGCTGTCTTAGTGGTCCTGAGGGGTGTTCCACTCCAGTCTAGGGAGGTGGGTAAATACTGCATCCTAGGGGGTGGTACTGCACACAGCATCTGCCCCACTTATTCTATCTAAGTAGAGGCACCACTCTATTTCTTATTTGCTCTGAGGAACCCCCCCCCCCAGGAAAAAGAACTAACTTAAGCCCCTCAGCCACTGGGGTCATTTACAGTCACTAGGCAGGGATGTGAACCTGGAATGGTGACCCGAGGTCACACACTGGAGGCACCGCTGGGTTCTCCTGGTGAACATCTAAACACACCTGGGGGCGCTTTCCAGAAACTTTTGCCATTGTCCCCCTAAAAATGTCTGTGAAAGTAAACAAGGCTTTTCAAGAGGTAGAGGACTGGTGTGTGTTAGAGGGTCTAGACCCACAGAGAGTACTCTTTGTAAGAAATGTGTCCATGAAGTGGAACAAAGGAGTCAATCGTGGGAGCACTAAAGCATGCCCTGAAATCTTGTAGAAAAATGAAATTGTAGAGAGTGACTTAAGAACCAGGTACCCAGTTCAGAAACTTAATTGTGGAATCTGAGAAGGACTTAGGGGCCGTGAACCTGCCTGTCATGGTGATGCCTGAGGAGTCTCAAGAGATTTGGGGGTGATAAGCCAAGGAGTCTTGTCAGCCTAAAACCTCTTCACCCCACCAGAATTCTGATTTCAGGACTAAACTAGAGCCCATAACTAGCTGCCCAGAGACCCTACCTGGTCTAATACTGATGGGATTCTAGTAACCCCAGAGGACTGGGTGGTTACATGTTGTTGGCTGGTGAAGGGAATATCCTCAAGTGTGTGCAGACCTTGTTGCCTCCCCAGGCAACCTCTGAAGAATATGGAATAGCTTGCCCTGCTGGTTCCAACTATTATTGACACTTAGTAATTTTTTCTGGCAGCATCCCTAATCCCACTGGAGAAGATGATTATGAAACCTGGGTCAATTTTGCTGCCCGATGCTACATGAATGGCAATGCACAAAGGTGGAAAACACAAGAGACTGATAGAGAGACAGGAGGGTCAGTATTAGATGCCATCCAGTCCTTGCATGGCACAGACCTGGAGTCCAATACAGCTAATACCCTGATGCCCTAGACAGTGTGTTTGGAAGTACAGAATCTTGTGATGACTTGTACTGGAAGTTTAAGACCACCAAGCAATGCCAGGGGGAGTCCCTCACTGCCTAGCTACACTGAATTGAGAGGGCCCTACAAAAGCATACTGCAAAAGTGGGATAGAGTCCAAGGACCTGAACAAGATGTGACTAGAGCAAGTGCTGAAGGCTGCCTGATTTTCA
This sequence comes from Neoceratodus forsteri, assembly GCA_016271365.2. NCBI lineage: Eukaryota > Metazoa > Chordata > Ceratodontiformes > Ceratodontidae > Neoceratodus > Neoceratodus forsteri. Next base: position 109,033,716 of record CM028129.1, read on the forward strand.
GAGTTGCTGCTGTTAAAGTTGCACTTAACAGAGAGACTGGCTGATCCACCCTCCACCAGGTCCTGCTGCAGGAGGTTAGAGAGGCCAAAGAACAAGATGAACAATGGGGACCCCCACCAGCTTCCACTGCCAGTGCCCAAGTGTTGAACAATGGGTGTTTCAAACAACATGAAGTCTTGCTATATTATGACATATGCAGTGAGTCCCAACCTTCGAACTGCTCAGGAGGTGAAAGAGTTAACTTTCCAAGCCAGGCATGGAACGCTGAGCTCGAGCTCAGTTGAAACTCTGTCTGTTGTTCTTCAAACGCAAACCGTCAGATTCTTTACTCTGCCTCACTGAACAGTCACTCTGGAGATTTCTCCTTCTGCTCGGTTCATTTTGTCGGTTAAAGTATTGAAGAAGGCAAAAAATTGCCATCTTCCCTTACTTGGACGACTGGCTCATAGTAGGCCAGTCTCCAGACCAAGTCAAGTTACATCTACAGATAATTCAGCAACTGCTCACCTCTCTAGGTTTCCTTCTGAATCTTTCAAAGTCAGTTCTAGAGCCTGTCCAGCTCCTCACCTTCATAGGCGCAGAGCTGAACACAGATAAGGCCAGAGCCTTCCTTCCTTTGGACAGGGCAAGGACCCTAGTCTCTCTGGCCTCCTCCTTCACCCTGCAGGTCTCTTGACCAGCAAGGCATTTTCTACAGCTCCTGGGGCACATGGCTGCTTCTACAGCAGTAGTGCAGGAGCAAGATTTCAGATGAGGGACATCCAGTTCCATTTGAGAGCCTTTTGGTCTCAAAGGAAAGACCCTCTAACCAAATTGATCCCAGTGACTCAAACCCTGATCCAGGCTCTACAATGGTGGCAGGATCAGAGCAATCTGAGACAAGGGGTTCCTTTTGTCCCTCAGTCTCACTCCTTAATCCTTACTACAGATGCATTCCTCTTGGGGTGGGGAGCTCACATGGGCAACCTCACTACCCAGGGATTGTGGTCCCCTCAGGAATCTCTGCTCCACATCAATCTGTTGGAACTCAGAGCAGTTTTTCTAGCACTTCAAGCTTTTTCCAAATCTGTTCAGAACAAGGTTATACAGGTCAGAACAGACAACACCACCACAATGTGGCATCAAAAGCAAGGGGCACTCGGTCTACAACCTTGTGCACCAAAGCAATGAAGTTGTGGTCTCTGGCTTACTCCTGAACACCTCCCTTATGGCAGTTCACCTCCCAGGCAAGGACAATGTCCTGGCAGATGCTCTCAGCAGAATTTCCCAGGGCCATCATGAATGGTCACTGGACCCCCTGGTCTTGGAGGTGGTATTTGCCAGATGGGGCACCCCACAGATAGATCTTTTTGCAGCCCCAGACAATCACCAACTTCCCCTTTTTTGCTGCAGGCCCCCAGTGTTGGGCTCAGTCCCTCTGGATGCCTTAGTTCTCAATTGGGAAGGTAAGTTTCTCTATGCTTTTCCCCCCTTCCCTCTCCTGTTCAAAGTGATAGTCAAAATCAGATCTCAGCCCTGCAAGATGATCCTGATTGCTCCAGACTGGGCCAGACAGCCTTGGTATCCACTCCTGCTGTCCTTAGCAGTCCATCTTCCCCTGTGTCTCCCCAGGAATCACAACCTGTTAACCTGTGCTCAGGGGAGGGTTTGGTACCCGAACCTCAAATCTCTCAATCTCAAAGCCTGGCTCTTGAAGAGTTAGAGTTTGCTGATCTACACCTATCCAAAGGTGTAATGGATATCCTGAAGGCTTCTAGGAAACCTTCCACCAGGGCTACTTATAATTCCAAATGGAAGAGTTTTTCCATATGGTGCTCTGGGAAGCATATTTCCCCAGAATCTGCTGATTTGCCCACAGTCCTGGATTATATGGTCCACTTAAATACCTTGGGGCTGAGACCAGCTACCCTAAAAGTGCATCTGGCAGCTGTGTCTGCTTTTCTTTCAGCAGGTAAACCCTCTTCTGTTTCAGCTCATTCTGTATTCTCCAAGTTTTTCAAGGGATTGCTTCACACCAAGCCTCCATTCAGGGACCCTGTCCCTGCCTGGGATCTTAATGTTTGCATTGCTCAGCTTATGCAACCCCCCTTTGAGCCCTTGTCTTCAGCAAAGCTTAAGTAATAGACTTGGAAGACTGTGTTTCTGGTAGCCATCACTTTTGCCAGACACATAAGTGAGTTACAAGCTTTGCCAGTGGAGCCTGATTTTATCTCCTTTCACAGAGATAAGGTGGTCCTCAGGACTAACAGGAAGTTCTTGCCTAAGGTGGTTTCAGATTTCCACCTTAATCAATCTATATATCTTCCAGTGTACTTCACTGACCATTCCTCCTCTGGCGAGAGGAGACTGCACAGCTTAGATGTGAAGAGGGCCCTTAGTTACTACATAGAGCGTACCAAGGGCCACAGGTTTGACTCCCTCCAACTGTTCCTCACTTATGGTGAGGTTGGTAAAGGGAAACCTGCCACTAAAAGATCCATTGCCAGGTGGATTGTCTCTTGTATCCAATTTGGTTATGAAAAACTGGGTAAGGTTTCTCCCTCAGGCCTGAGGGCTCACTCTACCAGAGGTACAGCTGCTTCCCTGGCTGCTGCCAGGGACATCCCTTTTCTAGAGATATGTCAAGCAGCTACCTGGAAAACAGTTCACACTTTCACACAAGCATTACTCCCTGGACATCCAGGCTAGGAGTGATGCTTGGTTTCTTTAGCTATTAGCCTTCAGAGCCTATTTCTAAGTAGGTTCTGTCCTCCTCCATGGAGGTACTGCTTTGTAGTTCAGCATATGTCATAATATAGTAAGACTTCATGTTGTTTGAAGAAAAATTACTCACCTTAGTAATGTTGTTTCTTCTAATGGAGTCTTGCTATATTATGACCTCCCTCCTGCCCTCTCAGAATCTCTGTTTTGGGATGTGGTGGGCAGTGCAGTGTTGGCACTTAGTAGGTGCCCACCTTGTTGTTTTCACCCCTCTTTTCTGGGGTGGCTGGGTTGTATTTTTCATTTTTTGGGTCTCCTGACTTGGGACTTTGTTTTGGGACCAAAAAATGTGTTCTTATGTTTAGTAGCCAGTTGGCTAGGGTAGGTTTACAGCTTCCACACAGGACCTCAGTGAGTTTAGCTCGTAAAGATCTGACGGTTTGAGTTTGAAGAACAACAGACAGAGTTTCAACCGAGCTCGAGCTCAGCGTTCCATGCCTGGCATAGAAAGTTAACTCTTTCACCTCCAGAGCAGTTCAAAGGTTGAGACTCACTGCATATGTCATAATATAGCAAGACTCTATTAGAAGAAACAACATTACTAAGGTGAGTAATTTTTTCTTCTGTGATGTCACAGAACTACAGAGACTGATTGAAGAAATGAAAAGTGATAGTCCAACAGGGTAAGACCAGCCCATCCACTGGGAGGCCTTAACTCTTAGTTTCCAGTCCACCTGTTTCAGGTAGTGCGGTGTCAACTGCCTCAAGCAAGGAGGTGTGAGAATCAAATGCTGTCTCACTGGAGGAAGTCAATACTCAACTGATACACCCAAAGAAAATGATGGGAGAGTCAATGAACCACCAAATGCTTTAATTGCCTAGGACCCCTGCCTGGGAGGGCAGGCCTCTATGGCGCTCTCCCTCTAGAACCTTTGAACAGCAAACTTGTACAAACAATGTTTGTTGTTACCATTGTGGCAAGGATGGGCATATAAAACAGTCAGTGTCAGTCAGAAAGTAACTTTCAAAGGGTCACTAACCAGCTACTCAGTGAAACTCCCTGTAAAGGAGCACTCAGGTGCCCTGGAAACAAGTAATTTACCAGTAACCATTGCTAAAGCTACAGTTTGTCTCAAAAAACAATTTGTCAGATACCAAAGCCAAAGTGTCAAGGAACTGGGATGAGACTGGGGGCCCTACTGTAGATGTGGAAGTTCAAGCGGATGGAAGGTCCACCTAGCTATTCCTGGACAGTGGTTCCCAAGTCACCATAGTGTTCAAAGAATATTCTGCTAAATATCTGTCTCACAAAAAGGTTGAGGTTTTGAGAGCCTTGGATGTGTGGGGTCTTAGTGAAGTTTTGTACCACGTGTCAGGGGCTTGATTCATATCTGAATTTCCGTCCCTGTGAACACTGCTGGAACTCCTCCTGTGGTAGAGACACATGCCTTGGTGTACCCTCAGACAAATACATATGAAAAGATTCTGATAATTTTAGGAACCAAGGAGTGGGAAAGTGAGGAGCTTATACCCCCACTGCTTGGGGGGCCGGCTTTGGAAGATAGTTGGAAAGTTATCTCTTCACCTATGTGGAGAGAATTCCACCGGAAAGTCCTGGTCCATTTTTTTTTTTTTTTTGCACACCTACACTCACCAAACATTATCAGGCAACCAACTCCGACTTATGTTGGAGACAGTGTGGAGAATGCAGATCACATGTTCACATCTTCTGGACCTGCCCCAGATTGACCCCTTTCTGGTCAGCAATCTGGGATAATCTGCAGCAGATCCTACAGACAGTGACACCCCCCACCTTCACCAGCCTAGCCCTAGGCATTTTACCAACTCCCATCAAAAGCAGAAACCTCAGAAGGTTTCTCTATATTTAATTAATGGCAGCTTGAAAGTGCATTACTCTCCTCTGGCTATCCGATGTCACCCTAAAGGTGTCCACCTGGAATAAAAAAGTGAATGAGATTCGGAAAATGGAGCATCTTACAGCCAAATTGCATTTTCTTCTCTTTTTTTTTTTTTTGTCTCATCTGTTTCTACTCCTCCCTGGCATCCCTGCCAGCCACTCATTCAGAGCGCCAATGCCCTACCACACCACCACCTCGACCCCGCACCACCATCTCCTGACCCTGTCTCACGATCTTACTCAGGGTAACCCGACATATCCCTGTGTCAGGTGGGTCCCTCTCTTCCAAGGGGAAAATGCCGGCAGGTGCAACTTCATATCCCTGAAGGCCACTGCTGGGTCGGTCCAGGCTGTACAGGGCTTTGCTGCAGTGCAGGCCAGGCACTCATTATCTGGTTGGCAGGGTGCCCATTTTCAAATTTTTTTCTGTAGCCCGCCCACAGGGTACCCTGCATAGAGACGGCATCCTGAGGTAGGGATGTACAGGAGGGTGTGTCGAGGCTTCACGCCCCCCAAGCTCATCCCCAATCCACCTCCAGGAGCCCAGGTTTGACCCCCCCAGGAAGGAAGCATCCAATGGATGCTTGTGAATCCCCTCCCTGCTGGTCTGCGCTCCTGGTACCCGAGCTCGAGGTGTGAACCTGGATCACCAGCATGCCCAAATTGCATTTTCAACAGGAGCAACTTCTAGAATTGTGGCGTCCCTGGAACCTTCACGTAACAGAAGACTCCCCCCCAAAGAACTTTGATTTTACCTTAGAGTCTGCTGCAAATGGTTCTCCCTCCATCTACAATACCTTAGTACTACCCTTGAACCTGGTTTCCTCTGACAATTAGTGGAAACCATGTGACCTCTCTACTTGTTGTCTGCATGTGGGCTTGATTTGTATCTGAACTTCCGGCCCTGTGAACATTGCTGGAAGTCCTCCTGTGGTAGACACACATACCTTAGTGTACCTACAGATGAATACATATGAAAAGATTCAGATAATTTTAGGAACCAAGGAGTGGGAAAGTGAGGACTTATACCCCCATAGTTATACCTATGTCCCTGTTGGACAAGTTTTATATAGCCTTTGTTGGTCATTCCAATTTTGTCTAGTTGTATTTACTCACAATTCATGTATTCTACTTGTACCAATTGCTGAGTCGCCTTTATTCAACTGTGACCAATAGTGTTATGATTCAAAAAGTGTATGTATCGTTGGTCTTTGGTCAATAAAATGGAGTTACACAAAAAAATTTTAGGAACCAATGCCCACATGTTCCACCTCCTGGGTCAATTGTGCAGTTTAAAGCCCAACAAGGAAAAGCATCAGTGCCCCTCCATGGACTTCTCAGACAAGCTTTCACTCACAAAGCCCCTGTCCTACCTGTGAATGAATCTGTGGAAACTGTTTGGCACCAGGTCCAATCTGAAGATCTGAAGTGGTGTGACCCCCCCCCCACCAAATCAGTGTGTGCCATCAAGGCAATAGTGCACCTCAAGGGATCCTGCCATAATCAGTTGCTAATATTGGATAGCCAAGAGGAAGCTGGTTTGCCAGAAGGGTTTATAGTCAAACCTAGCATACTGCCAGCTAAAGCTCATTCACACGTCAGACAAGTAACAGTTTATGTGACAAACTTAACAGACAGAGAGTGACCATCCAAAGGGGAGGGACCCTCAACAGGGTCTACTGTGCTGATCTGACCATGCAGTCACAAAAGAGAGAAAAACCCAGCTCCAGGATAATTAGATCCTTCACTGTTTGAGTGTGAAGACCCCTCATTGGCCCAACAAGTGCTGGAACAGAATTCAAAAGAAGTTGGCACAGAGAACAGAAGTTTTCTCCCTGAAGGAATGGAATGTTGGGTGTGCCATGGAAGAGCAGCAACCCACTTGGGTCACTGATGAGAGTCCTTTTCAGAAAAGGCAGTGACAACCGACTCCTGCCAAGAAAAATGTTGTCCAGAAGCACTTACAGGAGATGCTGATTGCAAACATCATTCAGGAATCAGGGAACCCCTATGTGTCACCAATTGCAGTTGTCAGAAAGAAGAGTGGGGCTGTCAGAATGCATGTGGACTACTGGACTCCGAACAAAACAACATTACCCAACCAGTACACTATGCCATGAGTCTAAGATGCAACAGACTGCCTGAACAGAAGTCAGTGGTTCAGTGTGATGGATTTCAGATCTGGCTCTTACCAAATCCCCATGGATGAGCAAGATTGAGAAAGACTGCATTCTTCTGCCTCCTGGGGTTCTATGAGTTCCTCTGAATGCCACAGGAATCTCAGGAGCACCAGTTACAGTCCGGTGGTGGGAGGAGAGAGCAGTGGGCTACATAAACCTGTTGGAATGCCCTGTGTACTTAGACAACATTATCATATTCGGGAGAGCCCTCAAAGAGCATGAAGCCTGGCTGTTCAAAATACTTGACAGACTGGAAGAGTATGGCCTCAACCTGTTTGTCGACAAGTACCAGTTCTTTAGGACCTCAGTCAAGTATGTGGGTCACATCATGTCCTATGGTGGCATCCATATAAATACCGACTATGCCCAAGCCATCACTACTATGCCAAAACCCACCCCACTGAGAGAACTGCACAGTTACTTGAGATTCTTCAGTTATTACCATTGGTTCATCAAATTTATTTTAAAAATTTTCACCAGGAAAGGCATACTGAGCTGCAATAGTTTGTTTCCAGATGTGTACTGGAGAAGGGGGAAATGGGTAAGTACCACTGCTGTCTACATAACAAAGATACAATAACATGCAACATCATTCAGTGCATTAAAATAACAATGAACAGATAAATACAGGTGGAATTTTGTGTTCAAGACCAATTCCTATTAAATAAATGATTGATATTCTAACAACTAGGCATGGGAGGTAAGTCTCTTGGAGCAGAGACAGGAAGGAGAAGGTAAGAAAGTGGAAGAGAGCTAAAGTGACAGGGGAAGGAAAGGGGGAGTAGATAGGAAAGGAGAGGCAAACCGTTGTCCCTCTGGGATGCAAACCCAACAAGGGCCAGTCACGGCAGGGTGCACACCGAGTCCGTGAACTGGTATCAGGCCTGCAAGGATAGAAATAGGGTAGTAAGGGAGAGGCAGACATTTGTCCCTCCGGGGTGCAAAACCCACAAGGGCAAGACATGGTTGGGTGCACACCCAGTCCATGAACTGGTTCGCAGAACTGCCAGGAAGAAGAAGATAGGAGTGGAGGTGAGCAAGGAGTATGGATAAGAAGGTAGAGTGAGCTTATAGGAAGAGTAAGAGTATAAAGGATTGTGGGAGAGAGTGCAAGTTTAGGGAGTAGATAAATGGAAAGGGCAGAAGTAGTGGGGGTCAACTGGTGGAGGACTACATCAAGCTCGTCAAGCCTCTGCAGAACCTGACACAAGGGTATACTCCTGCAACACAGAAAAACAAATAGATACCACAGTCCACTCCTGAAAAGGTTTACTACAGAGTGCATGAACAGTTTGGTCTCAGTTGGACCTGAGCTTGTGATGCAGCATTTTAACAGATGATCAGACAGCTGACCAACACCCTTTGTTGGCCTATGTAGACCTCAGAAAGCTGTATGTGTTAAACACAAATTCCACTCTTGGTGGTTGTGGAGCAGTGTTATATCAAGAACACCCGTAAGGACTCCTGCCAATAATTTATGCCAGTTGCAGTTTGTCACCATTAAAAAAGAAATGACCTTGTCCACAAGCTGGAGTTTTTGGCACTTAAATGAGCAACTGTCAATCAGATACACGAGTATCTGTGGGGCCCACACCACAGTCTGCACTGATAACAGCCCCCTCAGCTATGTGCAAATGATAGCAAAACTGAATGCTGCAGGCCACCATCGTGTAACACAGTAGGCAAACTAGTCCAGGATTCAATGCGCTTGAGTGGAAAACAACCTTGGCGCTAGGATCAGGGCTGCTAACCCCTAAAAAGCAGTGCAGACACAAACAAGAAAATCCAAGCACTCCCAAGGAAAGCACTGTGTATGCAAAATAAATTAAAAACAAACTCGCTGGGAGGGATATAAATATGTCAAGATATTTTATTATGCTAAGACATACTGTGCAAACAGAGAACTCCTGTCTCTCAGATGCAATCCCCGAACATTGACCATAATCTTAGCTCAAGGAGTGGGTTTGAGCAGAAGACCCCTACACCTCTTATACCACCTGAGAAAGGTTGCCCCATCCAATTGGTTAGGGCACACAATTAATTAACTGACCAAACAAATACAATTAAATCTCAGGTAGTAAGGTGGAAGTCTAGCAGAAAGCCTCAGTTTCATGTGATGAAACAAAGAAGTTTAAGTAACAAAGTGTAGACTTCAATGTTTATAATACAGCAATTACATACAACATTACAAAAATGTATAAAACAGTTTATGACTTACAGCACATTGGAAGTGTAATGCATTAATAGTATGTTTAAGGTGACAAGAAAGAACATAGGTGATAAGAATTTAAAAAAATGAAGTTTTAACACACACTTTTTGTCGAGGTGAATAAAGAGGCTTCAAGTCTGAAGAGAGCAGAGTTTTATAGAAGAACTTGTTCTTTTTCTGGCAATCTCCCCTCACATGTCTAGGTCTAGAGTGAAATGCCCCAGGGGATCTGCTGAAACACAGTTCAAGTGCCACTGCAAAATAGAAAGCTGGAAAAAAAGGGGGGATTGGAGTAAAATGTTTAAGCAGGATAGGCACAATAAGCTGGAGCCTTTTTCCAGGTGCAACCTGGGAGGACAAGAAAGTTAAATGACTTGCTCAGGGTCATACAGTGTGCAAGTGGGAGCTGATGCGATTCAAACCCAGGTCTCAGGTTTGCAGCTCATCACCCTTAACCGCTATGCTATACTGCCAAAGAAGAGAAAGTAATGGAATTTATTATTTGCAGCAGCACGGAGTAATCTATCTCCTTACTTGTCCCTGTGGACTTGGATATGTTGGCCACACCAAGAGAGCGTAAAGATTCATGTAGTGGAGCATAAAACCACTATACACACCATTTCCAGGAGGCAGGGGCATCGATTCATGAGCTCCTGAGAGTCATTAGCATCAAAAGATGGGATCTAGGTATCCGTGGAGGTGACATGGTGAAAAACTGCATCAAAGGAGTCATTTTGGATTTCAACGCTCAACACTGTAGCACCTTATGGTCTTAATGATGACTTCCCTTTGCACTTCTTTCTCTCACCCTTTAAAATCAAGATACTGTCTATATGACTGAACAGTTCTGTTCCACTTTTAATGGTGTGTTTTTTGCCTTAGGCTGCTTGTGCCTCCTCCACAGCTTTGTTTCAGACCCTGGGCTGGATTTTCAAGGGGAGGCACTGGGCTTGTATCAATCCCTGCACTACAGCACTTTCTTTCTGCCACTAAACTAATCCCTTTTTCCCCCAACTGCACCCAATTCTCAAAGGTAGGATGCAGTTGTGACAGTTTTCCTGATTTACGGCAGCATGCACCAAATCTTGGGTACAAGCACCATAAAAACAGTCCCGAACACTGGCACAAGCTAGACAACAAAACGATGGTGCAACTTTCATCACTTCCCACATGGGATGGAAAAAGCCAATTAGACTGACACGAGCCCGGTGTGCCTTATCCTTGGTGCACCCAGGGCTTGAGGCAATCTCAGGACTATAAAAATCTGGCCCCTTATGTGTTTCTGTTGTGTGTCCCCCCCTCCTCCCTTTCTCTATCTTCCCTTTGTTGTAGTGGTCTGTAATTGTGTACTTGGCGCCTTTTGAATTGTAGTGCACTTTGTGGTTTGCACTTTTTATGCACTAATCATTTTCACTAAAGTTTATGGTTTGTAGTCTGTCTCTTTAAGAAACAGCCTGTTAAAGCATTTTGCACTTTATAGCACTCACCCTATGATGATAACATCAGCGAGTTAAAACATAAGCATGCGGTGAGACCACCATGGCACGGGCTGACATGTACGCAGCTGTGGGGCAGCTTTGATTTTTTTTTATTTTGGTTTAGGTTATTGTTTGTATTCAAACTTAAGCATTGAAGATTACCAGTACTGTGGTACTGCTGTGGCTACAATCTAGCACACATCTTCCAATAACCCGATTGCTGGAGCTACTTTGGCCTCTCTCTCCTGCCAAAGTCTATATACCTGTGTGTGTGGTGAGTCTGTATTACACTACTGCAACTTTGCTCATTTTTTTGACTGTCTGGAAATAAAATCCTGGGATTTTGGTAAGACCCTTTTGGTTTTCCTTGTATCTGTGTTGACCCTATTCTGCTCAGCAGAGTCTTGTGAGTTTTTAACAATTAAAAAGCATTGGAATGCTCCAAAAGTGATGCAAGGGTAAACAAGATCACTGCACAGGAGCCTAGAACAACTTATAGGCATGGGAAAATATTAAAGATCAGTTAATTCATGGCATATTATCACCACAGAAAAAATAATACATGGCTATCTGGCCCACCAAAGGGTAACTAGTGTACTGTATAAATGTGGCCACTGTCTATCACCAACACTGCAACATTTAACCACCCTCATTCAGGAACAAGATACTTTATTAACGAATTTATTAACTGCAGTTCAACGGGGGTAGTCTACATTCTGTACTGTGCATTTGGGCTTTTTAATGTGCTACAGACCCACAGACAATTGAAGCTACAGTAGCTGAACACAAGACTCAATATGAACAAAAAATGAGATATTTGATGGCAATGCATTTTGATGAGGCAGGACACGGCAGTGTGTCATGTTTAAGGTTTACCAGAGTTGAGAAGATTCAAAGGGGCAGAGAGGAAGATATACGAAATAAACTTTGACAGCGTGAAGCGTTTTGGATGTACAGGCTGAATACGGTTTTCCTTGAAGGAATTAATGAGAACTGCCTCTATCTCCCATCCTGCAGTTAGTAATAAAACAACACACTAAAATAACTTTTTTCAGACTTTTGGTTCCTGCAGTGAACTATCAAATGTTGCCTTTCAATATGTTGTCATTTTTATTGTGATTTCTGTTAATATGCTGTACTGTTATATATGTAACTTAGTGTTGGCTGTCTTTCACTGCAGTGCTATCAGTAAAGGGTGTTTCATCACTTTAATTTTTTAAAGATAAAACATTATCCAGTCAACCAATCCCTGACTCTGATGAAGGCATACATCACCATGCTGAAACATTAGTCGGAAGGCAACGGGTACCACGAGATGCTCAACAACATCTCGATCATTTTTTTATTTTTCATAGTTTTGCACAATAAGAACACATAATGTTAATGCTTAAAAAGCACGTTTTGTGTAGCGTAAGTGTACTTTAGTGTCCAATGGAAAAAAATGTTGCAGCCAGGACTGGTGGTTATCAGTGGAGTAGCTGCTTGAGTACACAGTTGCGTACAAAACTTGTTTACTGAAGCACTTTTGCACTTCATCTAAATGTCATAATTTGATTTGGATTATGAGCCATGTGCTGCAAAAGCAAGCTGCTGCTGTCTAAACCTGAGCTGCGCTGTTTGAAAACTTGGAATCGTGATATGCTGGAATGAACCATTGCACTACTGTTACATGAGCATGAAGAATGGATACACGCTGGTATGGAAATAAAATCACTTTGCACTACATACTCATGAGTATTTTCTATTCTCATGGCAGTATATGTTTTGGAAAAAGTTGTTAGTGCTGAGCCCACAAATCTATGACGGAGGTCATTGACCTTTTGATCTTTATCTACTGAATTCCGTCCTGGGGGTATGTGCACCACCTATAGAGCTGCCTAACATTTCGAGTGGATGAAAAACTTTGAAGAAGGTGTTGGGAAGATAAGACGAGGCAGCTTCCTGTATAATCAATAGCACTGGGCCTGTGTGAAGTGGGCTCTGAGCTCCTCCGTGCTGCAGAGCAGAGCACTAGAAGGCCCGGTTACAGGAGAATCAGAAAGAGCAGGAACAGAGGCTTCAGAAAGGTCAGTGGGAGCAGCGCTGCTCTGGGACCGGGGGCCAGAATCAACAGGGTTCACAGGTGTAGCAACAGCTGCAGGTACAGTTATTGTGGTGTGAGTACTATCACTTAATTCCATGACTTCAGAACGCTCCTCTGCTTCAGCGCCCTCCGGCAATAACATAGTTCCATGTACAAGCTCAGTCCCTTCTTTACCCAGGAATGTATGTTCACCAGAGATAGTACTCACTGCCGGGACTGGGGATAGCTAACTCAGTCTTTCGTAATGCAGCAGTCTGTATAGGAGCGCCCTGACTGCTGGAAAGTCTTTTCTGTATTGTTGCATTTTCAGGTCTGACTCATCGAGACCCACTTTCCAGTCTCTGGCTGCATCCAACCAGTGTTTTGTAATGCACATTGCAGGGACCAGGAAGAAGCTAACAGTACTGCAGCAGAATTCTGTTTGCTGCAGGTTGCTGGGGTTTCTCATTCCCTGAGGTTTTTGTCCAGACGAGGCATCTGCTATGTCATTATTCTTCAGCAAGGCTATAGTCGGAGAAACATTGCTTGTTACAGCTGCTGCCATTACCAGCAGCACTGATGACTTTTCATAGCAGTTTCCACATTCAGTACCGGCCTGTCTGCTGCCACTCTGATCACTGGTACTGAACTCACGTCATTCAAAGTGCTCTGGCTGATTCCTTCTCTGCCATTATCAGGAAGGTAAGACCGATGGGCTTGGAACCTCGGTGCTGTGGGTCAGGACACAAAGTGGCTTGTCAGGGATTCTGTTGACAGCTTTTACAGCAGCTGGGACATTCAGCTGAGCATTTCTGTTTTTTCAGCATACCTCTGCTGTTCTTCTGCCATGAGGACAAGTAGGCAAGTCCTCTCCTCCTCCATTTCTTTCTCCAAAAGTACCTTGCCTGAGAACATAGGGTCAGAACCCTCCACTGGCAAATTCTCATCTAGTTCTCCAGAAACTGTCTCCATATTTTCCATTTCTTCTGTAGAAGTAACCCTCTTGTTACTCCGGATGAGGGTGGAGGTTTGCTCCACCATTCAGGCCACTTCATCCACCTCCATTCTCCAGGGGCTTACTCTCCAACAGGGAGTGAAGAGTGCACCCTACCTCCCAACAGTAGGGGAATTTTTTATTTAAGCCAAAACAAAGAAAGACAAAATACATACATGAAGTCATGCAGAGAAATAAACTGAAGAAATCAAACACAAAAATTAAAAATAAAATCAGATCCCTTCACATATCACTGGCCCATGAACTTATAGACTATTTGAATGTCTGCAATTTGTAAGTAATGAGTTATGACAGGGTGCACATTACAGGATTTTAATGCATGCCTCAAGGGTGTAGAAATGCATAAGGTCGAAGGCCGGGTGTCCTTACATCCCTGTGAAGTGTATTAAAATCCTATGATGCATACCCTGGAGGTGTTCATTACACTTATAAAATATCTCTAAGTAGGTTTCTGGAGGGAGGAATATGAGATTCAGCACCTGACTGTGAATTGATAGAGATTAAATGCACAGTCAGGGGATGTCTCTCGACCAGTTTCTAGATTTTTTCTTGCCATTTTATTTTTTTGAACTTTATATTTATTATTTTCAGAATAAGCACTCAATATACTTTAACAATCCTCATACAGAGTAAATAAGAACAATACTGACAGCTTAAACAGCCTCTGAATCATATATTATGGAGTACATATATAGTAATTGCTCTGTAATCTTTAACAGTAGGCAGTGGGGGGGGGGTACCAATAAATTTACAACCAAAGTTCTTAAGAGGTTGCTAACCTCTTCAATGGCAAAAGGTCTTTCCTGTAGAAAGAATATTATAGGTATGGATTGCTATTTAACCTGTTGTCATATATGGGAAAATAAAACATTTATATTTTGGACTCCCTTGTATCACTCCTTCATTCCACTTTGATTAATTTGCATTCAGACTTGAAGTAGGCTGTTGGTTAACTAGGATCTGCAGCTTATCCATTAGGTAGGGAAATGGGCAGACTAGGTGGGCCAAGTGGTCCTTATCTGCCATCAAATTCTATGTTTCTATGAACTTAAACTTTTAAACAGTCAAATAACATTTGTTATATAGTGTATACCAAAATTCAACCCGTGCTCCAGCTGGGAGCACAATCAAGATAACAGCCTCAGGACGCTCATTTTGTTAGCAGTCTACATACTTACAGCGATCACCTCTAGGGTGAAAGAAAACAGATGAGTGCATACACAATGGCAGAATTCCCACATTTACTAAAACACCAGCAGTTTTCGGAACCCAAACAGAGTTTGCATCCCCTATAGGTCCTCCCCCAGATTCATAAACAAAAAAAAAAACTAAGTTCTTTAAACAACAATATGAGAAAAGTAGCCCTCGATATTTACTGCTTTTCATAGATATTTCTTGCCATTTTATTATTGTGGTGAAGTAGTAGCCCTATAGTTGGGGTTGAGTAGGTCGTTTAATATTTAATCCCAATTTTTGCACTTTAATAATTTTGCAACCATTCAACAGATTTACATGAAATTTTGCATGTGCCGTTCTGGGTGGCAGATCTGTGGATGTGCCAAGTTTTATTCTAGTCAGATGTGTGGATTCTGAGGTCTGGATAGTGCAAACAAATTAATTTCTGGGTGTGTTTTCCCCATTGGTTTTTCTTTCAACTTGGCTAGCACCCATACGATTTGGAATTTTGGCCTGAAATTTTCGGGGTAGAAGGGGGCTGGCCCACAGATGTTGCCTTTTGCTTGCTGGGTGAAAAAATATTGATCCATTCCAAAGTTTTTTAGTTGTCAAAGTTTTTGGTTCTGAGCATGCACAGTAAGCACGTCAAAATAGCTGTATGAAACAAAAAAAGAATCCTTTTCATATTGATGTCATCCTTTTTCATGAGGGAATCCTTTTCATTTGACACCATCTTGTTTTCTGTTTTCCCTACAAATACAAATTTCAAACACTACAAAATGACATTATGGAGAGTGACCGACATATGTATCTTGCTAATAGGGCCCCGTTAGCAGGATTCTGCACTAACTGTAGGAGAAATTACCCCAAAATGTGTTTTTGTTTTTTAACTTTACATCCTTTTTCAGGACTCACTTCTTTTTTTTTTTACTTTACATCCTTTTCATGACTTGCTTCTTTTTCATTCATATGAAAAGATTCACATATGGAAAAAGACCCTTTGCTCACCTTCCCGAAATTGTTTTATTTTTCCCTGGTGTCTAGTGACACCCTGCACCTTCCTATCATCATTCTCATAATGATTTTAAGTTTTCCTAGTGCCTAGTGGTGCCCCTACCCTCCAATTACTGTCCCCATAAATTTTTTGTTTTCCCCTGGTATGTAGTGGTGCCCCCCCAACTCCTCCGATTGCTGTCCCCATATTGCTGCATGTTCCCTGGTGTATAATGGCACCCCACCTCTCTGATCATCGTCCCTGTATTTCTTTCATCAGTAACTGGTGTTAGGGTTGACAACCCCAACGCACACCCCACGCCTGATTTGTGAAGATGCAAGAGAGGAGAAACCATAATGTTTTTTCCTGTTGCTGCCTGCAGAGTGGGGGTGGGGTGTTAGAGTTAGAAACCCTTACACCACATTTCCCTACTTTTGTCACTTTAACCCTAACTAGTGCATTAACAAAGTTTTTTGCAAAGAATATATACTGTAAAACTGTTTAATTGCGCGCTTTGTTAATTTCACGATGTCTCCTGCCCGCACTGATCGGTGTTAAATTAAGATCGCGGTTTCCCTTCCCTCGGTCCACTCAGTAAGTAACACTTCATTTAAAAAAACACTACCTGCCTGGCTTTCTAATCACTGGGAAATGATTAGGTTTGTTTTTTCTCATCTGTTTCTGATTTGTTAAAATAAGATCGTTGCTTACCCTCGCTCCATTCAGTAAGTAACAGTTAATTTAAAACCACTACTCACCAGGTTCTCTAATCTATCATCCGTTTCTCATTTTGTAAATTAAGGTGAACACTTAAAAACACTTAAGAACAGGTTCACTGTGTTTGCCCTGTCTTTGAGCTGTGTAACAGTAGCTGCGTTCGGTTCTGGTTGTTGCAGTAATGTCTCTTTTTTCCTGGCTACAGCGTCCAAAGCAGTTAAAAAGGGAACTGGCTATAATAAATGAAGTGACACCAGATCATTTAAGTGATTGTGCCGGAGTGTCACTTAAGGTAGCGGAAAGTGTTGTGCATGAACTTAAAATCGCCACCCCACCTGCAAAGCGTAGATCACGAATACAACACATACACAGCAGAAGTTCGTTTGAAGTTGGACGTTATGCCGTTGTGCATGGTGTTATGAATGCTGTGCGATTTTATTCTGGCAAGTACTGCAAACCAATTAATGAGAGTACTGTTCACAAATTTAAAAGGGATTACTATGACAAATTAAAGAATGAGCCTGATCCTTCCAGCATGTCACCCTCCCTTCCCACAAAACTGAGTGGACGACCTAATCTCCTTCTGGAGGAGGTAGAGAATTAACTTAAGTCCATTATCAAAAGTTTACGCTGTGAGGGTGCAGTGATCAATGCTAGAGTAGTTGTGGCTGTGGCAGTTGGATTTTAACATCGCTTAAAAAAATAAAGCAATAAATTAAGTAAACGATAAATAATTTTAGTTGTCTTATTTAGTTTGCGGTAAAGCCGATTACGCGAATATAGCGAGACTTATTTGTCAGTATTGATTACCTGTTCTACAGTACTGTATATATATATATATATATATATATATATTCATTGCAAAAAACTTCTTTAGTGCATCAGTTAGGGTTGATAGCACAGCAACAAAAGTTTGGAAATTCGATGTTAGGGTTACCACCCCTACCAACCCCCCCACCCAGACATTGGGGTGTGCCATGGGGTTGCCAGCCCAAACTCTCACCCCATTCCATGTGTAAACAAGCTATCATGTTACAGCATAAGAGACTGGGGTGAGAGTTAGGCCCGATGACCCCATGGCACACCCCCAACATCTGGTGTGTGCAGGGTGGGGGAGTGGGGGCGTGGTAGGGGTGGTAACCCTAACATTGAATTTCCAAACTTTTGTTGCTGTGCTATCAACCCTAACTGATGCATTAATGAAGTTTTTTGTGATAAATTCCCTTCTTTTTGAGAAAGTGTAATGGAAGTGGTATGTGGTTGTGGGAGCGTGGCCATCCAGGCCCTGCACTTCCTCACGCTGTCCATTTTGCATAATAGGATGGGTATATGGGAGCGCGGGACCTCTGGCCCTGCGCTCCAACTTATACATAACCAGTGTAAATCTTTCACTAAAGCATCAAAAATGCACTTCTGAGGGAAAGGCGTGCCAACCTGTAAATTTCTGACCAAAAGTCCTAACTGTTTTTTAGCTGTAAGGTGAGCAAGAAACTGTTATACTGCCTATGTGCCACCCTACTTTCATGAAAATACTGTTACTTTCATAAAAGTACCATTGGTTTACATGGGGACTTCCACAAAGTACTGGGTACTTTCGCGAAAGTCCCCATGTTAACCAATGGTACTCTCGTGAAAGTACACAGTTCTTTCGTGAAAGTACCATTGTTTGACATGTGGAACTTTCACAAAATCACCAAGTACTTTTATGAAAGTACCCCATGTAAACAATGGTACTTTCTTGAAAGTACAAAGTACTTTCGACAAACTACCATTGGTTAACATGGGGGACTTTTGAGAAAGTATACAGTACTTTTGCAAAAGTCCCCCCCTTCCCCATGTAAACCAATGGTACTGTTGTGGAAATGCCCAGTGGTTTTGCATAAACTTTTGTGTTATACATATATATTTCCCCACAGCTTATAATGGGGCAAACACTTGTTGGTGTGTGAAGGTAAAGGGGTTTTGGGGGTGGGGGTGGTGCTAGTGGTGGTAACCCTAACATCGAATTTTCAAAGTTTTGTGGCTGTGGCATCAACCCAAACTGATGCATTGACAGATTTTTTTGCAATGAATTTCCTTATTTTGAAAAACTTTAATGTAACTGGTATGTGGCTGTGGAGCCTTCACATTGCCCATTTTGCTAGACATGTGTATGGGAGCGTGGGGCCCTCTGGGCCCTGCAATTCTACTCTCACACATAGTACCGAGACATACAGCCCCATAGTACTGAAAAGAAACCCTTGTAACACTTATTTGGCAATATCTCAGTAACCATATCAACTATTGGAGAAATTCCACTGCAGTTGTAATCATGACTTGAAACCTCTTTTAGGTGAACTAAATTGCCCAGAGCCGAAAAATCTGTATCTCGAATTGTTTTCGAGATACGGGTGCTGAGAGCGCCCGGGCACCAATGTTAGCCTATGGGAAATTTCTCAACTTTAGAACATCGTAACTAAAGGAGCATTGCACGGTTTGAGCCCAAACCAACACAAGGCACATCTGTGGCCCCAGGGCTTGCCATCCTGCAAATTTCAGGCCCAAAGCCCCAACCGTCTTAGGTGCAGTGGCGTGACAAGAATTCCTCTTTTTGGATGCTGTAGTGTCACAAATTATGACACTTTCATAAAAAATGTGAAAGAATGGGCACAACACTGTTGTGATTTGGAAAGTGTCGCATCCGTTCTGTCGCAATTTGCAACACTACAGGGGAGGCCGATCTCAGTAAAGATATTTCTGCGGGGGGTTACCCAAGAAAAAAAGTTGTGCTATGTAGCTCAGGGCCCGACCAGGTAAACACAGCTGTCATTGTTTTCCTAGGACCAGCCAGAATTGAACTACAGCCATTTTTGTCCCTCGCTAATTGAAAACAAGATGGAGGCAGCTCGAAAACCAATTGGCATAGCTCAAAAGCAAATTTTGCTGTTGTGAAAGCTTTCAAAAGCGTTCATGGTGCACATATACTTTTTCCCATAGGCTATAATGGGAAATTTTAAAGTTTTATAACTTTTGAACGGATTAATAATTTTTCACCAAATCTTCAAAAGGCACTTTGTGACCCTGTCCACATATACCCTGAAAATTTCAGACCAGTTGGACAAACCATTTGGGCTTTAGAGACAAGCAAAGAATTCAAAAAAGTTGAGGATTTATCATACTTTTCAATGCTCTGCAGCTCTGCAAATGAAAATCCGACCAGAACAAAAATTTTCAGAGCCAGAGATCTATGGTACCACACAGAGCATGCAAAATTGCAGGCAGATCAGACAAACAGTTGCAAAGTTATTAAAGTGCAAACGTTTGGGTTTAACATAGAAGTGACTGCACAACCCTAACTATACTAATATATATATATATATATATATATATATATATATGTATGTATATAGGAGATACATGATGGGCATGAGTGTGATATGGCAAATACTGTCACTCACTGCAGTGAGCTCTATAGATATCTCCACGAGTGCCGAAGGCACGAGTGAGGTATCCAGAGGTCACGATGCAGGAGTGACAATATTTGCCATAGCACACGATCTGACCATCATGTATTCAATATATACAATAAGGCCAAGAGTTTTAGAAGTTTTGTTATGCTGTCTTGTGTTCTGTTCCTGTTTATGTGTTTGCTCATTCTGTGTGTGAGCTTTTCTGAATGGGCTGGCAGTGTTATAAACTCTGGGAGACATGAGTGTGTTTTGCCATGCTAAATGAGTTAGTTTTAGGTAGAGTGAGAAACATAATTTTGTGAGGCTGTATTGTTTTGAAGTCTAGCTGCAGTGAAGCTGAGAGCATCACAGTAATTGTAATGAGCTGAGAAGCAGAGTGTCAGAACAGCTGATACTGTTTTCAGTGGTAATTAAGTTAGCTGCAGGCAGAGTGCAGAGTGTTCTGTGAAATTGTGCTCTTTAGGATTCTGGCTGCAGCCAAGCTCAAAGTATCACAGTAATTGTAATGGGTGAAAATCAGAGTCTGAGGAACAAGTGAGAGTGTGTTTCAGTGGTAGTTGGGTTAGCTTCAGGCAGTAGTTTAGACTGTTCTGTGAAGCTGTGCTGTTTAGAATTCTGGCTGCAGTCACAGTAATGAGCTGGAAGTTGGGGGGGTAGGTGTGTTTTGTAATGCTCACTGAGTTAGCTGTAGGCAGCAGTGAAACCTCTGAAGTAGTTCTGCATTTGTGTCTATGGTAACAGCACAGGTGTTTCTTGCATGCTGAGGGGAAAGCTGCCTAGAGTGATGACCTTTTGTGACCTGTGTGTGTAAATGTTTGATATCATCACAGTAGAGCAGAGGGTAAAAATATCACACTGCAGTGGATGATACACTGTTTTATCTCACTCATTTACCACTCAGCCCTATTGTGTGTGTGTGTGTGTGTGTGTGTGTGTGTATATATACACACAGGTACATACATTAAAGCATCCCTACCAATCACAGTGCTTCATTCAGTTGCACATGAGGTAGTCTTATTACCATAAAAGTACCTCACCCGCTGAGCCACTGCAATGGGCTTCTCGCTGAATGCTCAAGCCATCAACGTTTTAAATTAAAAAAAATGATTTTTTAAATTGAATAAAGTTAGCAATCTCTAATCATTTTATGGGTCCATTTGGAGGTCTCTTATGGATCTAAGAGTGTTGCCTCTTGTGTCCTAACAACGTGCGAGGTGACACTATGATATCCATAAGAGACCTTCCAACCGGACCCATAAACTTATATACTCAGTTTATAACCATAATACAGAAAAACATTACAACCAATAATCCCTGAAAGAAAGAAAAACAAAGTAATTAGTTAAAGAGACCCTCAAGGGTGAGAAATCATAGAAATGTTTTTCCAGAATAGATTGTGTTGCCTGTTACAGAACTGACCCCGCTCCTTGTTATAAACAGTGTTTAGTGAATGTGCATTTTTTTGTTCCAGTTCTGCCACAGATATCTGATTCTGTTGCAGTAGTAATAAGCATCTGACTTGCCAAACAAAAAATGTAATGGCCGTGAACCAAAGTACTAGTGCGCTATCATTAAACGTCTGCCAAGCCATAATATCTAAAGAGTAGAAGAGTTTCCCTGGTGTCATGACCAATATTCCCCCCATCAATAAAACAGATCCATGTAACCCCCAGGGCGCACCTGGAAAAAAGCTATCATACCTTAGTGTGCCTTTCCTGGTCAAAACTCTAAATAAAAAAGGCACAGACACACACACACACACAAACACACATTACTCAGGGATTGCTCAGATGCTAGCATCATCTCTTGCTTGCCCAAGAGCAAAAAACTGGAGTGAAGAAATTAATTATAATTTCCAGCATAATTATTAAATTAAAATGTCCTCAGCTCTGTGATTTGGTTGATTCACAAATTGTCATGCTGCTCATTAGGCACCAGACCCAACTATTTTTGACCACTCAGGCAGATAATCAAGGTTCATCAGTGCCAACAGCTGTCGGAATAATAACTGCTGGAGTGCAACCAACTGCAAACTTCCCCTTAAATGGAAGATCAGAGTCAAACTCATGCAACAGAGAGAGGAGACATGCAGGTGATTCCTTCTGATGAACTAGCAAAGCCATGTGAGGGTTAGGTAGCAAACCTAAACATTTACGAAGGCAGGACGACCTACTGGCCCAGCGGTAGGGCTGATGCTCATGACGATGGTGAACTGGGTTCAAGAATTAGCCCAGGGTGCTGGAAGGCCAGCAGAGGGAAGGATGAGCATCAGAGAGGAATCTTTCTTTGCAGTAGGAGGATGACTGCTCCCCGCTGCATGGGCCTTACCTGGAGGGGTCCAGGTGGAGTGAGTTAGTCAGATGCTACAGTGGGAGGGGAGATACAGTAGCTTTGCGGCATGCATGACCCTTGTGTAAGAATGCCCCTCATTCACAGCCAGGCATCTCAAGTGAGTGGGAGAACACCAGTTAAACACCCCAACCTGAAAGGGTGATGTCGGGGCACTTGGGCTCCACATCACCCTGCAAGACAGAGCCCCCTGCCACTGAAGTCCGAGTTCTGCGGAGGGGGCGAGTTGCCCCAAAAATGGCCTTACAGTGGGAGGATTTCCTGTGCAAGTAAGGGGCTACCTGGGATCAGGGTTGGTGAAGGTGCATAGTAATTACCAGGGCTGATGGGGGCTGTAAGGAACACTGTGGCTAAAGCACTCCCAGCTCAGAAGATGTTTGTGTAACCCCAGGTGGTGCTATCCCAAGGGCTACTACCCTGCCTGCCTAACTACTAACAGGTTGAGGGTCTAGGTTCAATGGCGGGTGCCTCCACCCAGAGGGTGGGTTAAGACAGTCTGGTATGACTTGGTCACAGCCCTCTGGGACACTGCACCCCTTTCTTCCCACTAGTGGCCTACACAATATGGCAGTAGTACCTTCACAGTATACACTTACCCCCAGGACTGGTTGATCAGCTTGACTCTGGGGACCCCTGTAAAGTAAGATGCAGTAATACAATAACCACTGTACAGTAATTCAGCACAAACACGCAGTTCAAGCAGTGTAATTTTGCTAAACAACCAAATCTGATTTATTTGGGGACAATAACAAGGACAGGGGAAATCAGGTTAATTAGATTATACACATTAATAATCACAGTACTGTGTACAATTTCAGAGTCCCTAAATGTCACTTTCACTGGGTACCCAGGATGGGGGCTAGCCAGGATTGGTGCAGCTGGTCAGGGCCCTGAAATGGAAAACACTGTACTTAATTTGTAATCTCGGAGCGGTTGGCTCAGTTCATGAAAAGAAAGAAAAAAAGTAATCAGATGGAACACTTGCAATTAGATGATGGCAGGGAGCTACCCTGATTTGTACTCACAGATTCGATGCTAAAACTGAATGGAAGGCAGATTGTCCCGGATTGCCAGGAGAAACAGAATAGCTGGCCCAGCCCTTGTGGCAGGGCTCACTTACACTCAATGCAGGCAGATGCAGTCCAAGTGATGCTGGCTATGACTTCCAGCTCACTGCACATTTAATATGTACACAGAACACTACCAGTCAAGCAGCTGGTCACTTCAGGAGACTGAGCCTGGCTACAGAGGCATTCTTTTCTGACTCAAACACAGATTCAGATCGAACCCTGCTAGGGAATCACACTCCCAGCGCAGCACACAGTTCACAACATGGGGGAATTACCAGAGCTCAATCCCCACAAACGCTACACACATTTATATGTAAAGGTCACTTACTGTACCAGACCACAGAGTTCCGACAGGCCGATCGCAATTCTGCACACTTTCAGTCTTCTTCAGGTTAAGTCTGGTCCCAAAATGACTTCTGCTTCTTCTCTCACTCTGAAAGCTCGGAGTCGCTGTCCGAATAACACTTACTAATGGCTGCAGGCCAACTTTATGGCCTCACACGCACTTCCCACGTGAATCTACTGCGCACAACGGCTGCACGAACACTCGGGGTGGTTTCCCCCTCAGCTTCCAACTTCAAACACGGTTCTCTTCTGCCCCAAACCTCAGGGCATTTCAGCATCAAGGTTCCTCTTCGGAATCGCTGTCCAAAAACCAAGGCTTCTCTTCAGAATCTCTGTCTGAAAATCAAGGCTCCTCTTCAGAATCTCTTCTCCACACTTGGTTGCCCATGATCTAGGCCACAACAACTTCTTTCCTTTTTTCACACATATTCGGATACTTGATCTGAGAAAACACAGTCCTTTCCTCTCCCTTCAGGAGAGCTGACAAAAGACAGGCCTTTTTCAGGCCTCCCGCACAGTTCCCGTGCTGCCCCGTGGGCAGCAGCCCTACGAGCTGCTCACTCTTCCAGCTCCATGCTCAGACTGACTCTCCCAGCAGGCAGTCCAGGTATTTCCCCCAAATCCAAAAGGTTTCAGTTGGCTGATTCTCCTTGTCAGTCGCAACAGACTCTATTGGCGAAAAAAGGCGCCACGGTCCAAACTACATTTCCCAGAGGCTCTCTCCATACAAGCCCCTTGTGGCTGGCTCCATTTGAGAGTCCAAGTGCTGTTTTGCCAGCAGACTCCATTTCAAGGAACCCCTCCCCATTAATTGGACCTATTCAGCAGTTCAGATCTGAAATGGAGGGGCAAAACACACAGAGTCCCAGCTGCAAGAAAGACAGGTTAGACAAACCATACTGTCATTATCACTCTAACAGATTACCAGCAGATAGTTACATATTTGAAAGGGCTCCCCCTGCACATATAATGACTGCAGAACAGAGCGATCTGCTCAGTGACCCAGGCAGGACTCGAGCAAGGAAACACACAGTCCCCCCAGTTCAAATTAATCCCACTGCAGTGTGGCAGCTCTTAAAGAGACAGTACATGGAGGCATTAGGCACTCTCACTAAATTATTTTTTAAAATCGGCTGAAATAGGATACCAGCAGGCGAGGAAACACCTAGGCTCACCCAAGGAAGGCTTTTAGTGACTCCCATTTGAGGGGTTACACTTACATTACAAAAGTTATAAAGTTATTGAACTTTACTATACTGAAAAAACAAAGAGGCTATGTTGCAATAAAAAATAATACACTCCATTTCTGGTCAGTGTTGCATTTTCTTGTTTTTCATTATAGTAGAGTTCAGTAACTGATGAGGGCTGTGGCTGTGAAGGCCAAGAGAAAGAAAAATAATTAACACACATGCAGGACACTCAGCTCAACGTGTATAGACTCAGAGCTATGCATGAAAAGAGAAAGCACTGGTCAAAACACTGACTAGGAAGACACACAGATATAATCTTCACCACTCAGCTCCCCTCACTCAAACAGGTCCATCTCCTCCCACACATACCCAGCTCCCCCCAATCCACAAGGCCAGCTTCCCCCTACCCACATGCCTAGCTCCCCACACATAAGTGTCCAGCTCCCCCACATGCACACATGCTAAACTTCCTGCAAACACAGCCAATGCCTCCCATCCTGGTTGCCACATTCCCCCTACCCACAAGCTGCACCCCCCACACACCCACATGACTCAAAGCCACACATGAAAAAGAGAAAACCCTGGCAAAAACACTGACCAGGATGATCCCCAGATATCATCATCATCATCATCATCACCCAGCTCCCCCTACCCACACGGGTCCATCTCCTCCCACACATGCACAGTTCCCCCCCTCCGTATCCACAAGACCAGCTCCCTCTGCCCACACAGCCAGTTCCCCACAGATATGTGGGTATATGGGGGATGCAGGCACTTTTTAATTTTTTTTTATTTATTTAAATATTTGGTAACCAGAAAAGGCACACTGAGCCAAGGCTCGCTTCCAGGTGCGACCCAGGAGCTGAGGTAAAAGGATTATAGTACACAATAAGTTATAATACATATTCAAAAATACATAAACTAAAAAAATATACAGGAATACATAGTATGCAGAAGGTATTTACAGGATAAAAACACATTGGCACAAAAGTAAACAAACAGCATAAATTATGTAGCGAAAGGTATGCATACCGGAGATATAGTGCCAGATGATACAGGCAACTAATAGCAGAGGCTAGTAGGTAGATACCAAAAGTTGGGGAGAGCTGCAAAGAGGTGGATTTGTTGGTTCATGGGCAAGAGCAGATAGGCAGTGGCAGGTTCGTGGTTTGTTTTTGATAGAGTTGTGAGAGACCATGTTTCTTAGGAGAGGCGGTTGTTTGTTCCATAGTGAGGGAGACTATAGGTGAAGATTGATTCCCAAGTCATGGAGGTATAGGAAGTGAGAGAAGCAGGAATCCTCAGAGGTAGGGTGTGAGGTGAAATAAGTGTGGGTGTTACCTTCTCAGAGAGGTATAGAGGAGTAGTTAAGCCAATATTTGGAAACTAGGGGATGGAATGGATGAAACAATGGTGGGACAGAGGTGATAAATCAAGGGTGGTGAGGACAGAGCAGTTGTAGTTTCTGAGTGAAGAGTTTGTGGCAAAGCGGCAGAAAGCATAGAAGAGGGAGTCAAGACTGGCTAGCAAAGAAGAGGGTGCTGTGCAGTATACTAGATCTGCATAATCAAAAATTGGGGTAATCCACTGGCCCAGTGGCTCAGAGGATTGAGGCGCTGGTGCCTTACCTCAGACCACGCCAGTGACCCGGGTTCAGGAAGACTCGGGACACTGGGGGCTGGCAGGGAAAGGAGAGGATTGAGTGTCCATAGGACTGCTCTCCTCTCCTGGGGTGGGTAGTAGGCCGGTGTCATGCTGCAGTGGCCTCTGAGGGAGACCAGGAACTCTGCAGATGCACGCAGGAGAGAACAACGTAGAAAAGCGGAAACTCCATAACTGACCAGATGATGGCTGCCAGTCCACCGCTGCTGCCGATGCCCTGAAGAGTCCCTTCATCTCAGCAGCACTCTGGGGCCAAGTATGTGCTAGTTGCCCTCCTAGTGCCTTCCTCTTGGAGGAAGAGGTTCCCTTGGCCCGAAGGTTATGTCCAGGTTACCCTGGGTCAGCGTGCACATGAGGCTGAAGGGCTCAGGAAGGACAGGCAGAGAGGCTGGGGCCTATGCAGTCCAAAGAAGTGGTGGATCATGAGGCAGGAGGGCAGAAAAAAATAATACCAAAAAAAAAAAAATGGGGTAATTATTTTAGAAAGCAGTTCACTCCTCACGGGTTGTGCGAGAGATTCTCTATTATGGTATAATATACATATCTTAGCTTGAAGATTTGAGGAGATGGCATCAATGTGACTTGAGAAATTTAGCTGGGGGTCCAACTATACTCCTAAGTATTTGTAGGATGAGACAGCACTTAGAGGGGATCCAACCAGGGAGGTAATAGCCGGGAGAGATGGTGCTCTGGCAAGCTTTTGAGCAGATCCAAAGGTACTGGAAACTGTCTTAGAGGTGTTGATTTTGAGTAGGTTAGCCTGGAACCAGGCATGCATGGTGAGGAAGTCCTGTTGTAGAATGGATTGAACCTCACTAGTACTGGGCCGGATGCAAAAAGGATGCTATCATCTGAGTACATGTAAATGAGGGATCTTGAACATGCAGATGGGAGGTCATTGATAAATAGGGAAAACAGAATGGGACGAGGATCGAACCTTGGGGCTTCGCAGGTGAGAATGGGGGCGAGGGATGTGACGTTTGCTATTCTGACAGATTGGATCCTTTTTTCGAGTGTGATTTAAACCAATGAATTGCAGGGTGAGCCTGCTACCTTGAGTTTATTTAGAAGCAGGGGTGAGAGATGGAATCAAGGCCTTAGCTAAGTCTGCAAAACTGTAGCAGTGAGATGGCCTTGGTCAGCTGCTAGCGGATATGTCCTGTGATGTGGAGAAGGGAGGATACAGTGGAATGGTGCTTTCTGAAACCAGATTGGAATGGGGAGAGAGAGTGGAGGTAATGAGGAAATCAGTCAGCCTAGATTGTACCATAGCTTCTTGCAGTTTGGCATGAGGCTGGGAGGAGGAAATTGGCCGATGGTTGCTGGGCACAAGAGATCACCGCTCTTGTGGAGGGATGACATAGGCCAATTTCTGGAGCTTGTGGAACCGTGCCAGAAGAAAGGACAGGTTTAAAATTAAAGTGAGTGGCAGGGCATTGGCGGGGCTGACATGCCCAGGAGACTTGGGTGAATGCCATCCAGACTTGATTTTGAGTGGTTTAGGAATTAGAGTTTTCAGCGCTTCTTTAGTAGTAGTGGGGTGAGCATAAAGTATTTTGAGGGGCTTTGGGGGCCGCTTCAGTGCTATGGGGGTGTAGGATTGGCGGGAGAACACAGGTGGTGAAGAATTTATTTAGGGTATCGATTATAATGCCAGGATCAGAGATATTATGTTCACTTTGCTTGAAAGTGGGGGTATTGGTTTGAGAGGGGGAGTCAATGAGGGAGTGGATCAACTTCCAGAAGGATGAGTGGTGTACGGTGCAAAGATGGGACCTGAAATAATCGACTTTAGCATGCCTTGTAGCCCTTGTGCAAGTACTCCTGATAGTGTTGCAGGTTTGTCTAGACTGAGGGGACTGTGAGGATTTAAACAGGGACCAGGCCTTGGCACGTGATTTGTAGAGGGCAGTTAACAGTGCAGAGATCCAGGGGTGGTGTCGTTTTTTTAACTCTGGCTTTTACCAAAGGGGTGTGGGAGTCCCAGACGTGTGTGAAGATTCACATGAACCTGGCCAGGGCTTTGTCAACATCAGGAGCAGAGTAAACTGGGTTCTAGTCTGTGTGATTCAGATCACTGAGAAGCGAGCTGGAGTGAAATGATTTCAGTGGGTATATTTTGGGGCTGATATGGGTAGTTTGAGTTTTTTGATACAGTAAGTGATATAGTGGTCACTTAAGGTTGCATCCAGGACCCCAGCCACAAAAAATTTATGAGGATGTGAAGAGAGAATCCAGTCAATAAGGGAATGGTTATTGGAGCGGGTATTGTAGCGGGTGGGCTCAGTAATTAATTGAGTGAGGTTGTAGGAATAAATTGTGGAGATGGCGGGCCTAGAGGAAGGGGAGAGTTAGTCAAGATTGTAGTCGCCCAGAAGCAGTAATTCATCTGACACTGCAAGGGGTGGTAGGATAGAGACGCTTGTGATGTGTGCATCTTGGGCAAGCCAAGGCAAGGCATAGATCATCCTTATGAAAATAGGGAGAGTACCTGGTAGGGTAATTTGGGTGAGAATTAGTTCATGACAGTCGTGGCAGAATAATTTTTTGATAACTGAGCAGGAAAGGGGTTGCCTTATAAGAATTGCGACTCTTCCACCCCTTTTCCTATGGACTTACCTAACGATTGAATAGTCAGGGAACACCACGGACAACCATGTTTGAATAAGGCAGAGGATATCAGGGAATGTTGAGTGAGCCAACAGTTTAATAGTTTAAGTTTAGGCATTAGACTCCTGATGTTTATGTGCATTATTCTTAGGTCTTTGTGGAGATTGAATCCTGCTAAACTGGGGAGCCTTCAGCTCAACATTGCCTGCAAGGAACAGGATGAGTAGGATCAAAGAGAATGTGGCCAGGAGCTACCACCCCTAGTAGTAATGGAGGAATTTGGCACCATACAGGAGCATTGTAAGTGTGATGCTGGAAGCCATCTATGATGGTAGGACACTGGGGAGAGCACGTGAAAGGAAGGGAGGAGGGAAGGCGATGGTGAGTCTGGTGTTAGATGGTGCATTTGTGCAAGGTGGGAGTAGGGGCTGAGAGAGGGGCAGGACATAGACAGGGTAGAGAAGGTTCAGAGGAGGGCAACAAAGATGGTGCATGGATTGCATCACAAGTCCTATGAAGACAGGTTGAAGGAACTGAACATGTACTCCCTGGAGGAGAGGAGGGAGAGAGGGGATATGATAGAGACATACAAGTATCTCACAGGGAGGAACAGGGTGCAGGAATACACTATTTTAAGCGAAAAAGATGTTCCAGGACTAGAGGGCATGGGATGAAGTTGGAGGAGGATGATTCAGAGGAAACATGAGGAAGAATTTCTTCACAGAACGGGTGGTGGACAAGTGGAACACCCTGCCAGAGGAAGTGGTGGGGCTGAAACAATCACGGGATTTAAGAATGCATGGGATAGATATAAAGGAATTCTGGAGGTCAAGGGTAAGGGGCAACAGACTTCTAGGAAAACATAAACTGGACTTACAAGCTCAAACGGGCAGACTGGGTGGGCCATAGGCCCTTATCTGCCGACACTGTCTATGTATCTATGTTTCTATGTTTATGCATCTAGAGTGGAGGAGTGGGGGAAGGAGAGCGGGTAAGAGAGAAATAAGAGGAGTAAGAGTACTGCAGCTGTGTGGATGGTGTGGGGTTGTGGTTAGGGTGCGGGATGGGGACCTGAAGGCAGAGTCCCAGACTTGCCTGACTGCAGGAGAGGGCACTGAGGAGATACTCCCCACCTGACCCAGACCAGTAGACAGCTGGAGGTGGCAGGGCGAGACTATGGTGTGTTGGGGGGGGGGGCAGGGTGGTGAAGGAATGTCTCTGTGTGACCTCTAGTGGCAGGAGGAGGTACCTTGAGCAGGGGAGGATATGTCTGAGCAGTGTAACTACATTAGGTGGCAGTATAGCAAGAGCAAGAGGGTGAGGCTATAGGAGATATAAGAGCAATCTCTGCCTGGAAACTTGTTGGTAGGATAGCCTAGTGGTTAGGGCATCAGGCTATGGGAATGACAGAGCTGTAGATCAGGGTATGAATCCCACAGACTCTAGGTGTAACCACAAACCTGAGTCAGGTGGGAGGGCTAGTAATAATATAGTTTAATTTAGGCAGAAGTAATTTGGGGGGGCCAAGGGCGTCACTCTGTCTTACAGGAGGGGTGCAAAAGTGAGCTGATTTTGTCTGATAGTACCTTTAAAGATAGCACCACCCCTGGGTGGAGGCATGTTGGGGCATGCTGGGTGGTCAGGGACTATGCAGTGCCATGTAAAACATGGCACTGCAGTCTAAAGAATGTGTTCAGCCAATAGACATTGCGGTAATTTGTCTCTGTGCACTGGGGAGCAGGCTGGAAACACGGGTACCTGTAGCGGTTGAGTGGTCCAGCTTCCAGTGGAGTGATACTTCCTGGTAAGGAGCTGGGAGGGTCGAGACCTCCTCAAAGCACCCAGCTGTTCTGTGGAGAGGCCTGCAGGTAGAAGACAAAAGTAGGATTAAGAGGTCATACAGGAACAAAAGTCACAGTCAGGGTCACAGCAGAAAAAGGGCTGGCAAAGGGGGGGGGTGAAACAGAGGGACGAAGCAAGGGCATTGCCATACAGTTCGCAGCTGGAGCAACTGCACTGGGACCCACAAGCTGGAGGAGACTAGGCATGGCTGGGCTACCACCGCGGCTGCGATCATGCAGTGAAGCTGAGTTCTTTTTTTTTTTCCTTTTATTTTTGTGGTACGGGCTCTTTGAGCCGGAAGTCACTGGTGCACTCTGGGCAGTTAGTAGGACACATCACCATCAGCACAAGCTTAAACAGGGTGGATGCAGCAAATTAGGATGGCACCCAGTGACTGGGATTTGTGCTTAAACTTGTGCCACCACAGTCCATGACAAGACAGTGAACACACTTACTGACTCTGCAGCCAGCCCACTCAGAAAGCTGCACGTTTACTTTTTGGTCGGTCCGGACAAATCATTGGCTTGGTGACCAGTGTGAGTGCCAAAAGACAAGGCAAGAGGATTTTAAAATTGGATTCTTAAAACAGATGAACTGCTGAGTTGGCAGTGGCTACTGGGGCAATGACATAGTTATTCGACTTTCAGCTTTGTTTGCTTTGGCCCGGTTTGGTCTTTTGATTGATAGGAAGCAAGGGATCGCTGTCAATCTTGTGTCCCAGTCCCGACCGAGTTCTGCACTATATTTGGCATTTGCTGAGTCAGATTTATTGCTGGATCAAGTTACTTGTTTTGCTGGGACTTGCACTAATGAATTGTGTGACTGTAAATTAATTACTTGTGCTGGGGAACCTGTAGAAAAATAAAATTATCTTGCTGCTTTGAACGAATGAACAGCTATGCTGGTGGCAAATGGACCAGGACATTAAGCCGAGCCCAGTTTTGTGCACAAATAATTGCTGGTAGGACCCAGAAGAGCTGAGTTTCCTCTGAGTGGGAGCAAGCGAAGTTTACCACCCTTTCTGACTTCTAACCTCTAAGCCTGGCCTACATCTGTATTAGAGCTCTTCCTTGGTTTTATAACAGGCCACTTTTTAAAAACTGGATCACTGCCCCTTAGACTTCATTTCCACTTACACTGACTGCTTGTCTACATCTGGCATCATCATTAGCGTCACCCACGAGGGGGGCCATTTCACTCCTTGCACCAGGGCCCATGCCAACCATGCAATGCCACTTGGATGAAGAAAACCTTCACCCTAGTGGCACAAATTCATGAAATACCATAGCATAGTACAACAGTAATGGTGCAGGAAAAATTAATTCTACCCTTAAGACACTGCACCAACTGGTCTAATGCACAGGTACAAAGAACAGTACAACAAAACATAAATAATCACTTGTGTTCAGCCAACAGAAATTGTGGTAATTTGGCTCTGTGCACTGGAGAGCTGACTGGAAACATATGTACCTGTAACAGGTGAGGGGTCCGGCTCCCAGTGGATCGATGCATCCTGGTAAGAAGTGAGGAAGGTGGGGAGGATCAAGACTCCCTAAAGGCACCCAGCTGTTCTGTATGGAGAGGCCTGTATTGGGTGAGAGGTCTGGCTCCCAGTGCAGCGATTCTTCCTGGTAAGAAGGGAGGGAGGTGGAGACCTCCTCAAGGTGCCTGGATGTTCTGTGTAAAGAGAGGCCTGCAACAGGTGAGGGTCCGGCTCCCAATGGAGCGATGCCTCCCGGTAAGAAGGGAGGAAGGTGGGGAGGATTGCGACCTCCTCAAGACACCTGGCTGTTCTGTGTGGAGCAGCCTCTAATGGGTGACTGCCAAGCTTCCCACAAACACAGCCAATTCCCCTATACTAGTGGCTAAGTCCCCCTTATCCACATGGCCTTCCCCCACAAACATGCACACAGGCCATGCACGCACAGCTGTCAGCTCTACATGAATAGAGAAAACCCTGGCAAAAACACAGACTAAAAGGACCCCTAGATGCCATGATAATTATAGATTGAGGGAGCGCTCCAGACCAATCAAAGCGCTCATGTCTCTGAGCATGAGACACTCTTTTTTGGTAAAAAGTGTCTCATGCAGAGCTGTCCTGGAAACAAACACATTCAGGAATGTTTTCTTTTTTCATTTTAATATATTACTGATAAATTTTGATCAACAAAATATTAAAAATGCTGCCACCAAGACTCTTACAGTTCACAGTTCTCATACTCTCAGAATGTGTGTGAGACCACTCTTGTCTCGGAGGTGGTGCCAACACACACCACCAGCGACTAGTAATGAATGTAAGGCAAGTGAGTTCTCTGTTCACAAAAAGATGGTCTGAGCTGAAATGATGGCTATAACACAGAAATTTAGCAGTCACTGGAAGACTGGCTTTTTTGCAGCAAGTATAAATAATCTCAGAACAGAATCTGTCTTTAACAATTTTATAAAACGTACTGAAGCTCCTGTTGTCTCATTATTAGGACAGTTTACAACATCTAGCAGTCACTCAGGCTAATGTAAGCCCCCCACATTTTAAGGGGTTACCTGGTGGACCACAAGCCATCAGTGGCTCCTCACAGCCACTCCCTTTTCCTCTTCATCCTCCAGTCCACACCGGACTGCAAAGTGAGGATCAGCAGGGCAATGTGCAGTTGATCAGTGGCTCTGATAGGAGTTGCATCTGTACTCCCCGCCAGAGCAAAGTGTCAGTGATCGACTGTCTGCCCCGTGAGCCCTGTCCCTGGACTTGGAAAGTGGGGTTGGGACTGAGACAGGAGGAACTTAACACCATCAGGTGCTTTTAAGTTGCTACCAAATGCAAGAGGGGTCAGGAGTAGGAACTGTGGCACCACAGGGCCATGATTAATTGCTCACATGAAGGAGTCAGAGCACCACTTTCAAATTGGGCCATGCACCTACACTTGCCTAACAGCCCCTGCTCCAAGAGAGGAAACAGAGCTGGGACACCAGATATAACCGTGTCAAGAACAGTTCTGGCAAAGAAGTGCTTCCCAGCCCCCAGAACAGGCACTAAAACCACACAGACTGCACATCTGGGGGTTCTGCACATGCGTAGGTGCCCCAGAGGTGAAGCTGATGATCCAACAAGTAAATAGAGAGCATGACAGCCCCCATAGATTAGTCTCGATCCCAGGACTGACATTGGGGTCAGGAGATGACATAACCTGCCCAATGGGGCTAATAATCAAGCACCAGAAGGCTGCAAGATCAGAATAACAAAAAATTATGAAATGTAAATGAACATGATGACTCCTTGTGAACTGCAGGGGCGCCGTGTATCATGGCATAATACAAAGTGTAGTGCATTTGGTTAGACAATTCCAGCCAGTCAACAGCAGCCAGCAACAGAAAATCAGCCAATGAAATGTCAGGATTCATCCCTGACAAGAAGGGAGATGCTAACTGCTGATCATTCAAAGCTGAGAGGAGAGACTGAGGACGTAGGGCTACCAGCTGACAGCCACCTCAGCAACTGCCACAGCCAGGATCTCAGGAGTTTGGTGACTGAAGAAAGTATACTTCAGCTATAGAATCTTAAAAGGAGGGGCATGTTTCAGTGCAACACAATAGGAGAAAGGAAATATGTGTTGGAAGGGGGTAATCTGCCTTCACAGTGTCCCAAGTAGGGATCCGAACCAGTGAGCAGGAATTGGTCTCAACAGGACCCAAGTCACCGACTGTTCCAGATGGATCTGGCAGTATTGCCTACAGGTTAGGGTACTGAGCTGAGAATGAGCTTGCTACATCCAGCAGACCTGGCTTTGATTCCAACCTCCACTTGCATACAGTCTGACCATGAGCAAGTCATTTAACCTCCTCAGTGCTCCCGGTCACCCCTGAAAACAGGCATTTATACCTAGTGGACCATACATGGTTACTAAAGAAGAAAATAAACCCTGAGAGAATAGGAGGCGGAGAGGGAACTACAGCTGAGGTGCCCTCCTGTAGAAGAGATACACAGCAGTGGTCTCTATCCTTCATCTAGCACTCGGTTGGGGTGTCTGATCTTTCTAAAGGAAGGGTCTGGAGAGGCGCTGCTGTGTGCTGCTGCAGTCATCCTCCTTAGAATGGGATGAAAGACCTTAGAGTGAGAGAGTTGAAAGACCTTAGAGGCAAAGACAATGAAATGCCTGAGAGGCAAAGCCACCAAAAGACCTGGGAAATGAAGGTTACCACAACACTTCCAGTCAATGGGTTTAGAGAGAGTGAATCTACAGATCCACTCTGTGACAGCCAAAGTTGATGCCTCACTGAGTTCCAGTCCAGCACTGAAGTGTAGCATGGGCACTGAGCTACCTGTCTCCCACCTGAACCTCAGAGCTGCGGATCTGGGGTGTTTTCCTGGGGTAGTTAGTTAGATAGCTAGGAGGGGGGCAGAAGCCCTGGGCAGGACTTTGCCATCTTCTAGATAGGCCCAAGCAGACAACCTGCAAGGTCATTTGGCCCAACTCTGTTTTTGATGACTAATAGGGGCCTCTTTGTGGTCAGTTTCTCCCAGTTGACAAAACAGTGTTGTTTAAATTCCTGCAAGCACACCGACCCATCATCACTCTGGTTAGCTACCAGCAACCCAGAGAGGTACCTACCACAATATAGAGGAACTCTCTCTATGGCCTTTGGAGGAAACAAGCCAACCGCACCTACATTTTGGGACTAAGACTGCCAGGGGATTGTTCAGCTGTTGAGATACTGCTTAGAGTATAGGAATTCCCCCCTTTTGCATCCATTTTTCCCTCTTGTACCTTTAATCTTCCCATACCCCTCCCTTTTAAATAGTTGGTTTATGCCTTTTATTCCTTGTGTGCTTGGTTTTGCTATTTAGTACTATGTCATTATTTGGTGGTTATCTACCAGTGTGCGAAAGGGGTATCTGGCAATTCCTGGGAGGGTATTTTTCACTATTGCCCCCGGATAGAGGTACTGAAACACTACTGTCTTATCCTGTTTGAGTCCTGTACTAAATGAACCCAGGTTGGCCCCTTGGAATCAACAGGAGTGGAGGTGGACCCAAGGGCCTAGGGCAGCCTTCAGGACCACTGTAGTGACAGCCCTACTATGGTGACCAAGTAGGTCAGGCAGGAGTGCAGATAAGGGCAAGCTAGCCAGAGATATCTTCATTGACTTATGTAAAGCATTCAATCTTGTCAATCACAACCTCCTCATTCAGAAACTGGCTTCAACCAGATTCTCTGAGGGAACAGCAAACTGGTTTCATCATTACCTCTTAGGGAGAGGACCCCATTGTAAATTAGCTGCTGCTAAATTGGGTTATCCTGTTTCTGATATCAGAAATAAACTTTTTACTACTACTACTGGGATATCACAAAGGGTACATAAATGGTGCTCTCTTGTCGCACGCAGGTGACCAGTGATGTCCTGCAAGGATCCATACTGGGCCAATTCTCTACTCCTTATTTATCAACAACTTGCTGTACACAAACCCAGACTGTCAGAAAATTATGTATGTGGATGATCTGATCCTCTACAGGAGTGACCTCAGTACCACCTCCCTGTCCCACTCCCTGTTTCACGACTTTAAATTAACACATAACTGGTTCTCTGCTAACAGACTGCTGGTTAACACCAAGAAAACCAAGACTATGCTGTTTGGTTCTAGTCATAAGCTCAACAAATTATCCACGTCTGTGGTCTCTTCCCTCTCAAATCTCGGTCCCTGACAGTACACCTCTTGGATATGTCAAGAGTTATAAATATCTGGGGATCACATTGAACCCTTCCCTTATGTTTAGCGAACATATAAGCTTAACTGTCAAGAGAGTGCACCAACAGGTTGGAGCTTGCTACCACCTGAAATGCTTTCTTACCCTGAGGCACTACTGGCAATAGTAAAGGCACAATTCTCCCTCTCCTGGAGTACTGCCCCCTATCATCACACAAACTTCATCCAGGAGTTCACCTGCCTAAACACAGCTTATGACTGCATCTGTCACTTATTTCTCTCACCCCCTCTAACTACCCATCACCACTCACTGTGCACCTCACTAGGGTGGCTCTCTCCCCAGGCCTAACGTGATCTCCAACTGGGTGCCCTTGTACACAAAACATGGCACTCTCTTTCTCCCACTAAGTAGGCTCCTCTACTAAAATCTATGCACTAGGAGGATGAGGTCCTCGTCCATTGATAAGTGCCCCTTACTCTCACACAAACATGGGTCAGAGAGCCTTCTCCATTGCAGCTCCTATACTTTGGAATAACCTCCCTTCCTCCATCCATCCTAATCATAGATGTTCAAAACTAACCTACTCTCCATGCTCCTATCCAAATCTATATGCAATTGTACCCTATAGCATCCTCCATTATCTCCATTGGCTGCTATACTACTTTATTGCTCTATCATATTGTCATGTTCCTAACTGTTACCTACAAATGTTATGTTTCTGAGTATCTTGTATATTTTGTTTAACTAAGAATCCTTGTTCTTTCACTGTACTGTATGCATCAACTTTTTCTGTGACTATGTATACTGTTTGTGCCATCTCTATGGCCCAGGTTGTGCCTGAAAATGGCCCTTGGGACCAGTGTACCCATCCAGTTAACAAATAAATAAATATTTTGGAGGCATCGCTGGGATCCTCCAGTGCTCCACCCAGATAGTCCCAGAATTGTGATTTTGAGAAAAAAAACCTGGGAAAAATTAAAATTTGAAATGGCATTTCAGGAACTGAAAGACTAGTGTCAAGGGGAGCTCATGGACATGAAGAGGGAAATAGTTGTTATGGGTATCCCTGAAGTGACTAACAGAATCAA
Organism: Neoceratodus forsteri; assembly: GCA_016271365.2. NCBI lineage: Eukaryota > Metazoa > Chordata > Ceratodontiformes > Ceratodontidae > Neoceratodus > Neoceratodus forsteri. The sequence continues at coordinate 109,071,469 of CM028129.1, forward strand.
AATATTGGAAGAATTGTATGCTTTAGAGTGTTTTGACAGTGTAAAAATACATGCACCGAGGTCTGACCATGCCCACAAATGTGTGAGAGCCTTGCTCATAAATGAAACTGACATTAATGTGTCTCAGTTACCCAGCACTTTCACCGCATGGGAGGACTCTACTGATTTGACTCTAGTGTACCATACTAGCACTGAGAAAATGCCAAAGGACCCCTCAGGTACTGAGGACTTTAAAACACAATTTGATTTGAGGTTACAGGCAGAAGACCCTACAAGAAGTGCACGAGTTCTACAGATCTGATTTTGCTACTCTGCCTGCTAAGCCTTTGGCCTGGCTTGCCACATGGGGGCCCAGCTGAGGTTGGATTCTACCAGAGTTTGCAACGTTCCCCAGAAAACAACCTGTGCCTATTGGAGAAGACAACTTTGAAGCATGGATGGGTCAAGCTACACCAGTACAAGATCCCCACTATTCTAAAACAGAAAAGATGCCAATTGTGCATGAGTTTGAGAGGACACACAATGGATGCCATCATCTGTCTACAAGCAACACGTTCTGATGCTAATGTGCAGCAATACCTCAACACCCTAAAGGGGACATTTGGAAGCACAGAGGGTGGGGCCCATGTTCTGAGAATAATGCAAGTTACAGTGCAAAGAGAAGGTGAACTATTATCCTGTCACTTCATCCTATTCAAGCAACTTATACAAAGAGCTTACCGAAATGGTGCAGTGACTGCCCAGAATATGGATCGGCTGTGCCTGGAGCAGATCTTTGAAGGAGTTAGACACTGAAAAATGATACTGATAAAACTGAGGTTAGAAGAACGGTTCAATCACCTGCCTTCTTATGGGGGATTGGTACACGAGGTCCAAGAGAAGGAGGACCATACTACTGTGGAAAGCCTAAGGGCCACAAATCTCTGATGGATGGAGGCTCCTCACGTCAACAACTCATTGAGGTAGGACTGCCATGCAAATAAGGACCTGCAAAGAGAAATCAGAGAACTAAGGGAACAGGTTCCATCTATGTGAGTCAAACAGAAATGAAATCAACACCCTCCCCCTTCTTTTCCACCAAGACGGAGCCAGAACCAGGGACGTAATAATACTCCCCTGCCAAATATCATGTGATGCCAGCAAATAAGGACAACTATTTCTGCTATCATTGTTGGGGAATGGACACACTAAAAATATTGCAAACAGCCTGAAGACCCTCACCTGGTGGTGCAAAGTTGATGAAACAGGACCATCTGCATGAAAACTACAACGGGAACCAGTGAAAGAGTAACTTGGTACCCAGAAGCACAACTGCTCCATGAAAAAAAAAAAAACTGCAACCAGAACTGAGAATGAGATCCCAAAAGGATTAGTCAGACCATCTGCCAAGGTTCTGGTCAAAATCAGAGATATAACCTATATCTCTTTACTAGACAGTGGGGCCCAGGTAGCTGTAGTGTTCAATGACTGGTACCAGAAATATCTGGGGAGGGCACTGTGGAGCCCGAGCTGTTCGGCAGCATTTTTTATCTGCTCTCTACTTAAGGGATTAAAACATCAAAACAGTTGATAAAAAGTAAAAGCACAGGATAGTAAACCTCTCTATTCGATAGAGAAGCCTTCAGAGTTCACTATGGGTAATCCTCATAAGGATAAGAGTGGTGCTTCAGGCGCTCAAACAAGCTGACCATCCCAGCTCTCTCAATCGGGTCAGGAAACCCAGGTCACAAATCAGCCCGAGTCTGAGGAAACCATGTCCTTGATGGGCTGCAAATTTCAGTGTTTAATTTCCTCTGTCTCCGATCTTAACAGCAAACTGGATTCTTTTGCCACCAGGGTGTCAGTAGTGGAGAAGTCGGTGGAGGGAATGCGAACGGAGTTTAAAGATCTCAAAAAGCAATATGAATCATCAGCAGCTGCATCCTCTCTCCTCGCCAAGGAGAACTCACATTTGAGAGCCAGAATTGAGACTTTAGAAAACCAGGCCCGATCGGCCCACATTAGAGTTCTAGGGTTGCCGGAGGGGGATTGAGGGTGATTACCCGCTTATGTTTTTAAAGGACTGGCTAGGGGAAAAACTGAGACCCGATCACCAGGGCATGGATTTTGGACTCCAAAAGCCTATAGAATTACCCAAGAGGCTATCGAGAAGATACAGAGACTCCTCGTACCTTGCTTCTCATAACCGATGGGATAGGCATGAGGACAGGATCCTTCTGTTGGCTCCCAAGGCTGGATCCATCACCAATCAGTGATGATGGCAAGGACCCTAGTCTCTCTGGCCTCCTCCTTCACCCTGAGGTCTCTTGACCAGCAAGGCATTTTCTACAGCTCCTGGGGCACATGGCTGCTTCTACAGCAGTAGTGCAGGGAGCAAGATTTCAGATGAGGGACATCCAGTTCCATTTGAGAGCCTTTTGGTCTCAAAGGAAAGACCCTCTAACCAAATTGATCCCAGTGACTCAAACCCTGATCCAGGCTCTACAATGGTGGCAGGATCAGAGCAATCTGAGACAAGGGGTTCCTTTTGTCCCTCAGTCTCACTCCTTAATCCTTACTACAGATGCATTCCTCTTGGGGTGGGGAGCTCACATGGGCAACCTCACTACCCAGGGATTGTGGTCCCCTCAGGAATCTCTGCTCCACATCAATCTGTTGGAACTCAGAGCAGTTTTTCTAGCACTTCAAGCTTTTTCCAAATCTGTTCAGAACAAGGTTATACAGGTCAGAACAGACAACACCACCACAATGTGGTACATCAACAAGCAAGGGGGCACTCGGTCTACAACCTTGTGCACCAAAGCAATGAAGTTGTGGTCTCTGGCTTACTCCCTGAACACCTCCCTTATGGCAGTTCACCTCCCAGGCAAGGACAATGTCCTGGCAGATGCTCTCAGCAGAATTTCCCAGGGCCATCATGAATGGTCACTGGACCCCCTGGTCTTGGAGGTGGTATTTGCCAGATGGGGCACCCCACAGATAGATCTTTTTGCAGCCCCAGACAATCACCAACTTCCCCTTTTTTGCTGCAGGCCCCCAGTGTTGGGCTCAGTCCCTCTGGATGCCTTAGTTCTCAATTGGGAAGGTAAGTTTCTCTATGCTTTCCCCCCTTCCCTCTCCTGTTCAAAGTGATAGTCAAAATCAGATCTCAGCCCTGCAAGATGATCCTGATTGCTCCAGACTGGGCCAGACAGCCTTGGTATCCACTCCTGCTGTCCTTAGCAGTCCATCTTCCCTGTGTCTCCCCAGGAATCACAACCTGTTAACCTGTGCTCAGGGAGGGTTTGGTACCAGACCTCAAATCTCTCAATCTCAAAGCCTGGCTCTTGAAGAGTTAGAGTTTGCTGATCACACCTATCCCAAGGTGTAATGGATATCCTGAAGGCTTCTAGGAAACCTTCCACCAGGGCTACTTATAATTCCAAATGGAAGAGTTTTTCCATATGGTGCTCTAGAAGCATATTTCCCAGAATCTGCTGATTTGCCCACAGTCCTGGATTATATGGTCCACTTAAATACCTTGGGCTGAGACCAGCTACCCTAAAAGTGCATCTGGCAGCTGTGTCTGCTTTTCTTTCAGCAGGTAAACCCTCTTCTGTTTCAGCTCATTCTGTATTCTCCAAGTTTTTCAGGGATTGCTTCTTAACCAAGCTTCTCCATTCAGGGACCCTGTCCCTGCCTGGGATCTTAATGTTTGCATTGCTCAGCTTATGCAACCCCTTTGAGCCCTTGTCTTCAGCAAAGCTAAGTAATAGACTTGGAAGACTGTGTTTCTGGTAGCCATCACTTTGCCAGACACATAAGTGAGTTACAAGCTTTGCCAGTGGAGCCTGATTTTATCTCCTTTCACAGAGATAAGGTGGTCCTCAGGACTAACAGGAAGTTCTTGCCTAAGGTGGTTTCAGATTTCCACCTTAATCAATCTATATATCTTCCAGTGTACTTCACTGACCATTCCTCCTCTGGCGAGAGGAGACTGCACAGCTTAGATGTGAAGAGGGCCCTTAGTTACTACATAGAGCGTACCAAGGGCCACAGGTTTGACTCCCTCCAACTGTTCCTCACTTATGGTGAGGTTGGTAAAGGGAAACCTGCCACTAAAAGATCCATTGCCAGGTGGATTGTCTCTTGTATCCAATTTGGTTATGAAAAACTGGGTAAGGTTTCTCCCTCAGGCCTGAGGGCTCACTCTACCAGAGGTACAGCTGCTTCCCTGGCTGCTGCCAGGGACATCCCTTTTCTAGAGATATGTCAAGCAGCTACCTGGAAAACAGTTCTACACTTTCACACAAGCATTACTCCCTGGACATCCAGGCTAGGAGTGATGCTTGGTTTCTTTAGCTATTAGCCTTCAGAGCCTATTTCTAAAGTAGGTTCTGTCCTCCTCCATGGAGGTACTGCTTTGTAGTTCAGATATGTCATAATATAGTAAGACTTCATGTTGTTTGAAGAAAAAATTACTCACCTTAGTAATGTTGTTTCTTCTAATGGAGTCTTGCTATATTATGACTTCCCCCCTGCCTGCCCCTCTCAGAATCTCTGTTTTTGGGATGTGGGTGGGCAGTGCAGTGTTGGCACTTAGTAGGTGCCCACCTTGTTGTTTTCACCCCTCTTTTCTGGGGGTGGCTGGGTGTTGTATTTTTCATTTTTTGGGTCTCCTGACTTGGGACTTTGTTTTGGGACCAAAAAATGTGTTCTTATGTTTAGTAGCCAGTTGGCTAGGGTAGGTTTACAGCTTCCACACAGGACCTCAGTGAGTTTAGCTCGTAAAGATCTGACGGTTTGAGTTTGAAGAACAACAGACAGAGTTTCAACCGAGCTCGAGCTCAGCGTTCCATGCCTGGCATAGAAAGTTAACTCTTTCACCTCCAGAGCAGTTCAAAGGTTGAGACTCACTGCATATGTCATAATATAGCAAGACTCTATTAGAAGAAACAACATTACTAAGGTGAGTAATTTTTTCTTCTGTGATGTCACAGAACTACAGAGACTGATTGAAGAAATGAAAAGTGATAGTCCAACAGGGTAAGACCAGCCCATCCACTGGGAGGCCTTAACTCTTAGTTTCCAGTCCACCTGTTTCAGGTAGTGCGGTGTCAACTGCCTCAAGCAAGGAGGTGTGAGAATCAAATGCTGTCTCACTGGAGGAAGTCAATACTCCAACTGATACACCCAAAGAAAATGATGGGAGAGTCAATGAACCACCAAATGCTTTAATTGCCTAGGACCCCCTGCCTGGGAGGGGGCCTCTATGCGCTCTCCCTCTAGAACCTTTGAACAGCAAACTTGTACAAACAATGTTTGTTGTTACCATTATGGCAAGGATGGGCATATAAAACAGTCAGTGTCAGTCAGAAAGTAACTTTCAAAGGGTCACTAACCAGCTACTCAGTGAAACTCCCTGTAAAGGAGCACTCAGGTGCCCTGGAAACAAGTAATTTACCAGTAACCATTGCTAAAGCTACAGTTTGTCTCAAAAAACAATTTGTCAGATACCAAAGCCAAAGTGTCAAGGAACTGGGATGAGACTGGGGGCCCTACTGTAGATGTGGAAGTTCAAGCGGATGGAAGGTCCACCTAGCTATTCCTGGACAGTGGTTCCCAAGTCACCATAGTGTTCAAAGAATATTCTGCTAAATATCTGTCTCACAAAAAGGTTGAGGTTTTGAGAGCCTTGGATGTGTGGGGTCTTAGTGAAGTTTTGTACCCACGTGTGGGCTTGATTCATATCTGAATTTCCGTCCCTGTGAACACTGCTGGAACTCCTCCTGTGGTAGAGACACATGCCTTGGTGTACCCTCAGACAAATACATATGAAAAGATTCTGATAATTTTAGGAACCAAGGAGTGGGAAAGTGAGGAACTTATACCCCCACTGCTTGGGGGGCGGGCTTTGGAAGATAGTTGGAAAGTTATCTCTTCACCTATGTGGAGAGAATTCCACCGGAAAGTCCTGGTCCATTTTTTTTTTTTGCACACCTACACTCACCAAACATTATCAGGCAACCAACTCCGACTTATGTTGGAGACAGTGTGGAGAATGCAGATCACATGTTCACATCTTCGGACCTGCCCCAGATTGACCCCTTTCTGGTCAGCAATCTGGGATAATCTGCAGCAGATCTACAGACAGTGACACCCCCACCTTCACCAGCCTAGCCCTAGGCATTTTACCAACTCCCATCAAAAGCAGAAACCTCAGAAGGTTTCTCTATATTTAATTAATGGCAGCTTGAAAGTGCATTACTCTCCTCTGGCTATCCGATGTCACCCTAAAGGTGTCCACCTGGAATAAAAAAGTGAATGAGATTCGGAAAATGGAGCATCTTACAGCCAAATTGCATTTTCTTCTCTTTTTTTTTTTTTTGTCTCATCTGTTTCTACTCCTCCCTGGCATCCCTGCCAGCCACTCATTCAGAGCCCAATGCCCTACCACACCACCACCTCGACCCCGCACCACCATCTCCTGACCCTGTCTCACGATCTTACTCAGGGTAACCCGACATATCCCTGTGTCAGGTGGGTCCTCTCTTCCAAGGGAAAATGCGGCAGGTGCAACTTCATATCCCTGAAGGCCACTGCTTTGGGCGGGTCCAGGCTGTACAGGGCTTTGCTGCAGTGCAGGCCAGGCACTCATTATCTGGTTGGCAGGGTGCCCATTTTCAAATTTTTTCTGTAGCCTACCACGGGTACCCTTTCATAGAGACGGCATCCTGAGGTAGGGATGTACAGGAGGGTGTGTCGAGCGTCCCATGCCCAAGCTCATCCCAAACTACCTCCAGGGAGCCCAGGTTTGACCCCCAGGAAGGAAGTATCCAATGGATGCTTGTGAATCCCTCCCTGCTGGTCTGCGCCCTGGTACCCGAGCTGGGGTGTGAACCTGGATCACCAGCATGCCCAAATTGCATTTTCAACAGGAGCAACTTCTAGAATTGTGGCGTCCCTGGAACCTTCACGTAACAGAAGACTCCCCCCCAAAGAACTTTGATTTTACCTTAGAGTCTGCTGCAAATGGTTCTCCTCCATCTACAATACCTTAGTACTACCCCTTGAACCTGGTTTCCTCTGACAATTAGTGGAAACCCATGTGACCTCTCTACTTGTTGTCTGCATGTGGGCTTGATTTGTATCTGAACTTCCGTCCCTGTGAACATTGCTGGAAGTCCTCCTGTGGTAGACACACATACCTTAGTGTACCTACAGATGAATACATATGAAAAGATTCAGATAATTTTAGGAACCAAGGAGTGGGAAAGTGAGGAACTTATACCCCCCCCCCCATAGTTATACCTATGTCCCTGTTGGACAAGTTTTATATAGCCTTTGTTGGTCATTCCAATTTTGTCTAGTTGTATTTACTCACAATTCATGTATTCTACTTGTACCAATTGCTGAGTCGCCTTTATTCAACTGTGACCAATAGTGTTATGATTCAAAAAGTGTATGTATCGCTGGTCTTTGGTCAATAAAATGGAGTTACACAAAAAAATTTTAGGAACCAATGCCCACATGTTCCACCTCCTGGGTCAATTGTGCAGTTTAAAGCCCAACAAGGAAAAGCATCAGTGCCTCCATGGACTTCTCAGACAAGCTTTCACTCACAAAGCCCCTGTCCTACCTGTGAATGAATCTGTGGAAACTGTTTGGCACCAGGTCCAATCTGAAGATCTGAAGTGGTGTGACCCCCCACCAAATCATGTGTGCCATCAAGGCAATAGTGCACCTCAAGGGATCCTGCCATAATCAGTTGCTAATATTGGATAGCCAAGAGGAAGCTGGTTTGCCAGAAGGGTTTATAGTCAAACCTAGCATACTGCCAGCTAAAGCTCATTCACACGTCAGACAAGTAACAGTTTATGTGACAAACTTAACAGACAGAGAGTGACCATCCAAAGGGGAGGGACCCTCAACAGGGTCTACTGTGCTGATCTGACCATGCAGTCACAAAAGAGAGAAAAACCCAGCTCCAGGATAATTAGATCCTTCACTGTTTGAGTGTGAAGACCCCTCATTGGCCCAACAAGTGCTGGAACAGAATTCAAAAGAAGTTGGCACAGAGAACAGAAGTTTTCTCCCTGAAGGAATGGAATGTTGGGTGTGCCATGGAAGAGCAGCAACCCACTTGGGTCACTGATGAGAGTCCTTTTCAGAAAAGGCAGTGACAACCGACTCCTGCCAAGAAAATGTTGTCCAGAAGCACTTACAGGAGATGCTGATTGCAAACATCATTCAGAATCAGGGAACCCCTATGTGTCACCAATTGCAGTTGTCAGAAAGAAGAGTGGGGCTGTCAGAATGCATGTGGACTACTGGACTCCGAACAAAACAACATTACCCAACCAGTACACTATGCCATGAGTCTAAGATGCAACAGACTGCCTGAACAGAAGTCAGTGGTTCAGTGTGATGGATTTCAGATCTGGCTCTTACCAAATCCCCATGGATGAGCAAGATTGAGAAAAGACTGCATTCTTCTGCCTCCTGGGGTTCTATGAGTTCCTCTGAATGCCACAAGGAATCTCAGGAGCACCAGTTACAGTCCGGTGGTGGGAGGAGAGAGCAGTGGGCTACATAAACCTGTTGGAATGCCCTGTGTACTTAGACAACATTATCATATTCGGGAGAGCCCTCAAAGAGCATGAAGCCTGGCTGTTCAAAATACTTGACAGACTGGAAGAGTATGGCCTCAACCTGTTTGTCGACAAGTACCAGTTCTTTAGGACCTCAGTCAAGTATGTGGGTCACATCATGCTCTATGGTGGCATCCATATAATACCACTATGCCCAAGCCATCACTACTATGCCAAAACCCACCCCACTGAGAGAACTGCACAGTTACTTGAGATTCTTCAGTTATTACCATTGGTTCATCAAATTTATTTTAAAAATTTTCACCAGGAAAGGCATACTGAGCTGCAATAGTTTGTTTCCAGATGTGTACTGGAGAAGGGGGAAATGGGTAAGTACCACTGCTGTCTACATAACAAAGATACAATAACATGCAACATCATTCAGTGCATTAAAATAACAATGAACAGATAAATACAGGTGGAATTTTGTGTTCAAGACCAATTCCTATTAAATAAATGATTGATATTCTAACAACTAGGCATGGGAGGTAAGTCTCTTGGAGCAGAGACAGGAAGGAGAAGGTAAGAAAGTGGAAGAGAGCGCTAAAGTGACAGGGGAAGGAAAGGGGGAGTAGATAGGAAAGGAGAGGCAAACCGTTGTCCCTCTGGGATGCAAACCCAACAAGGGCCAGTCACGGCAGGGTGCACACCGAGTCCGTGAACTGGTATCAGGCCTGCAAGGATAGAAATAGGGTAGTAAGGAGAGGCAGACATTTGTCTCCTCCGGGTGCAAAACTGACAAGGGCAAGACATGGTTGGTGCACACCCAGTCCATGAACTGGTTCGCAGAACTGCCAGGAAGAAGAAGATGGAGTGGAGGTGAGCAAGGAGTATGGATAAGAAGGTAGAGTGAGCTTATAGGAAGAGTAAGAGTATAAAGGATTGTGGGAGAGAGTGCAAGTTTAGGGAGTAGATAAATGGAAAGGGCAGAAGTAGTGGGGGTCAACTGGTGGAGGACTACATCAAGCTCGTCAAGCCTCTGCAGAACCTGACACAAGGGTATACTCCTGCAACACAGAAAAACAAATAGATACCACAGTCCACTCCTGAAAAGGTTTACTACAGAGTGCATGAACAGTTTGGTCTCAGTTGGACCTGAGCTTGTGATGCAGCATTTTAACAGATGATCAGACAGCTGACCAACACCCCTTTGTTGGCCTATGTAGACCTCAGAAAGCTGTATGTGTTAAACACAAATTCCACTCTTGGTGGTTGTGGAGCAGTGTTATATCAAGAACACCCGTAAGGACTCCTGCCAATAATTTATGCCAGTTGCAGTTTGTCACCATTAAAAAGAAATGACCTTGTCCACAAGCTGGAGTTTTGGCACTTAAATGAGCAACTGTCAATCAGATACACGAGTATCTGTGGGGCCCACACCACAGTCTGCACTGATAACAGCCCTCAGCTATGTGCAAATGATAGCAAAACTGAATGCTGCAGGCCACCATCGTGTAACACAGTAGGCAAACTAGTCCAGGATTCAATGCGCTTGAGTGGAAAACAACCTTGGCGCTAGGATCAGGGCTGCTAACCCCTAAAAAGCAGTGCAGACACAAACAAGAAAATCCAAGCACTCCCAAGGAAAGCACTGTGTATGCAAAATAAATTAAAAACAAACTCGCTGGGAGGGATATAAATATGTCAAGATATTTTATTATGCTAAGACATACTGTGCAAACAGAGAACTCCTGTCTCTCAGATGCAATCCCCGGAACATTGACCATAATCTTCGTCAAGGAGTGGGTTTGAGCAGAAGACCCCTACACCTCTTATACCACCTGAGAAAGGTTGCCCCACATCCAATTGGTTAGGGCACACAATTAATTAACTGACCAAACAAATACAATTAAATCTCCAGGTAGTAAGGTGGAAGTCTAGCAGAAAGCCTCAGTTTCATGTGATGAAACAAAGAAGTTTAAGTAACAAAGTGTAGACTTCAATGTTTATAATACAGCAATTACATACAACATTACAAAAATGTATAAAACAGTTTATGACTTACAGCACATTGGAAGTGTAATGCATTAATAGTATGTTTAAGGTGACAAGAAAGAACATAGGTGATAAGAATTTAAAAAAATGAAGTTTTAACACACACTTTTGTCGAGGTGAATAAAGAGGCTTCAAGTCTGAAGAGGCAGAGTTTTATAGAAGAACTTGTTCTTTTCTGGCAATCTCCCTCACATGTCTAGGTCTAGAGTGAAATGCCCCAGGGATCTGCTGAAACACAGTTCAAGTGCCACTGCAAAATAGAAAGCTGGAAAAAAGGGGGATTGGAGTAAAATGTTTAAGCAGGATAGGCACAATAAGCTGGAGCCTTTTTCCAGGTGCAACCTGGGAGGACAAGAAAGTTAAATGACTTGCTCAGGGTCATACAGTGTGCAAGTGGGAGCTGATGCGATTCAAACCCAGGTCTCCAGGTTTGCAGCTCATCACCCTTAACCGCTATGCTATACTGCCAAAGAAGAGAGAAAGTAATGGAATTTATTATTTGCAGCAGCACCGGAGTAATCTATCTCCTTACTTGTCCCTGTGGACTTGGATATGTTGGCCACACCAAGAGAGCGCTAAAGATTCATGTAGTGGAGCATAAAACCACTATACACACCATTTCCAGGAGGCAGGGCATCGATTCATGAGCTCCCTGAGAGTCATTAGCATCAAAAGATGGGATCTAGGTATCCGTGGAGGTGACATGGTGAAAAACTGCATCAAAGGGAGTCATTTTGGATTTCAACGCTCAACACTGTAGCACCTTATGGTCTTAATGATGACTTCCCTTTGCACTTCTTTCTCTCACCCTTTAAAATCAAGATACTGTCTATATGACTGAACAGTTCTGTTCCACTTTTAATGGTGTGTTTTTTGCCTTAGGCTGCTTGTGCCTCCTCCACAGCTTTGTTTCAGACCCTGGGCTGGATTTTCAAGGGGAGGCACTGGGCTTGTATCAATCCCTGCACTACAGCACTTTCTTTCTGCCACTAAACTAATCCCTTTTCCCCAACTGCACCCAATTCTCAAAGGTAGGATGCAGTTGTGACAGTTTTCCTGATTACGGCAGCATGCACCAAATCTTGGGTACAAGCACCATAAAAACAGTCCTGAACACTGGCACAAGCTAGACAACAAACGATGGTGCAACTTTCATCACTTCCCACATGGGATGGAAAAAGCCAATTAGACTGACACGAGCCCGTGTGCCTTATCCTTGGTGCACCCAGGGCTTGAGGCAATCTCAGGACTATAAAAATCTGGCCCCTTATGTGTTTCTGTTGTGTGTCCCCCCCTCCTCCCTTTCTCTATCTTCCCTTTGTTGTAGTGGTCTGTAATTGTGTACTTGGCGCCTTTTGAATTGTAGTGCACTTTGTGGTTTGCACTTTTTTTTATGCACTAATCATTTTCACTAAAGTTTATGGTTTGTAGTCTGTCTCTTTAAGAAACAGCCTGTTAAAGCATTTTGCACTTTATAGCACTCACCCTATGATGATAACATCAACCGAAGTTAAAACATAAGCATGCCGGTGAGACCACCATGGCACGGGCTGACATGTACGCAGCTGTGGGGGCAGCTTTGATTTTTTTTATTTTGGTTTAGGTTATTGGTTTGTATTCAAACTTAAGCATTGAAGATTACCAGTACTGTGGTACTGCTGTGGCTACAATCTAGCACACATCTTCCAATAACCCGATTGCTGGAGCTACTTTGCCCTCTCTCTCCTGCCAAAGTCTATATACCTGTGTGTGTGGTGAGTCTGTATTACACTACTGCAACTTTGCTCATTTTTTTTGACTGTCTGGAAATAAAATCCTGGGATTTTGGTAAGACCCTTTTGGTTTTCCTTGTATCTGTGTTGACCCTATTCTGCTCAGCAGAGTCTTGTGAGTTTTTTAACAATTAAAAAGCATTGGAATGCTCCAAAAAGTGATGCAAGGGTAAACAAGATCACTGCACAGGAGCCTAGAACAACTTATAGGCATGGGAAAAATATTAAAGATCAGTTAATTCATGGCATATTATCACCACAGAAAAAATAATACATGGCTATCTGGCCCACCAAAGGGTAACTAGTGTACTGTATAAATGTGGCCACTGTCTATCACCAACACTGCAACATTTAACCACCCTCATTCAGGAACAAGATACTTTATTAACGAATTTATTAACTGCAGTTCAACGGGGGTAGTCTACATTCTGTACTGTGCATTTGGGCTTTTTAATGTGCTACAGACCCACAGACAATTGAAGCTACGAGTAGCTGAACACAAGACTGCAATATGAACAAAAAATGAGATATTTGATGGCAATGCATTTTGATGAGGCAGGACACGGCAGTGTGTCATGTTTAAGGTTTACCAGAGTTGAGAAGATTCAAAGGGGGCAGAGAGGGGAAGATATACGAAATAAACTTTGACAGCGTGAAGCGTTTTGGATGTACAGGCTGAATACGGTTTTCCTTGAAGGAATTAATGAGGAACTGCCTCTATCTCCCATCCTGCAGTTAGTAATAAAACAACACACTAAAATAACTTTTTTCAGACTTTTGTGGTTCCTGCAGTGAACTATCAAATGTTGCCTTTCAATATGTTGTCATTTTTATTGTGATTTCTGTTAATATGCTGTACTGTTATATATGTAACTTAGTGTTGGCTGTCTTTCACTGCAGTGCTATCAGTAAAGGGTGTTTCATCACTTTAATTTTTTAAAGATAAAACATTATCCAGTCAACCAATCCTGACTCTGATGAAGGCATACATCACCATGCTGAAACATTAGTCGGAAGGCAACGGGTACCACGAGATGCTCAACAACATCTCGATCATTTTTTTATTTTTCATAGTTTTGCACAATAAGAACACATAATGTTAATGCTTAAAAAGCACGTTTTGTGTAGCGTAAGTGTACTTTAGTGTCCAATGGAAAAAAATGTTGCAGCCAGGACTGGTGGTTATCAGTGGAGTAGCTGCTTGAGTACACAGTTGCGTACAAAACTTGTTTACTGAAGCACTTTTGCACTTCATCTAAATGTCATAATTTGATTTGGATTATGAGCCATGTGCTGCAAAAGCAAGCTGCTGCTGTCTAAACCTGAGCTGCGCTGTTTGAAAACTTGGAATCGTGATATGCTGGAATGAACCATTGCACTACTGTTACATGAGCATGAAGAATGGATACACGCTGGTATGGAAATAAAATCACTTTGCACTACATACTCATGAGTATTTTCTATTCTCATGGCAGTATATGTTTTGGAAAAAGTTGTTAGTGCTGAGCCCACAAATCTATGACGGAGGTCATTGACCTTTTGATCTTTATCTACTGAATTCCGTCCTGGGGGTATGTGCACCACCTATAGAGCTGCCTAACATTTCGAGTGGATGAAAAACTTTGAAGAAGGTGTTGGGAAGATAAGACGAGGCAGCTTCCTGTATAATCAGCTAGCACTGGGCCTGTGTGAAGTGGGCTCTGAGCTCCTCCGTGCTGCAGAGCAGAGCACTAGAAGGCCCAGTTACAGGAGAATCAGAAAGAGCAGGAACAGAGGCTTCAGAAAGGTCGTGGGAGCAGCGCTGCTCTGGGACCGGGGCCAGAATCAACAGGGTTCCAGGTGTAGCAACAGCTGCAGGTACAGTTATTGTGGTGTGAGTACTATCACTTAATTCCATGACTTCAGAACGCTCCTCTGCTTCAGCGCCCTCCGGCAATAACATAGTTCCATGTACAAGCTCAGTCCCTTCTTTACCCAGGAATGTATGTTCACCAGAGATAGTACTCACTGCCGGGACTGGGGATAGCTAACTCAGTCTTTCGTAATGCAGCAGTCTGTATAGGAGCGCTCCTGACTGCTGGAAAGTCTTTTCTGTATTGTTGCATTTTCAGGTCTGACTCATCCGAGACCCACTTTCCAGTCTCTGGCTGCATCCAACCAGTGTTTTGTAATGCACATTGCAGGGACCAGGAAGAAGCTAACAGTACTGCAGCAGGAATTCTGTTTGCTGCAGGTTGCTGGGGTTTTCTCATTCCCTGAGGTTTTTGTCCAGACGAGGCATCTGCTATGTCATTATTCTTCAGCAAGGCTATAGTCGGAGAAACATTGCTTGTTACAGCTGCTGCCATTACCAGCAGCACTGATGACTTTTCATAGCAGTTTCCACATTCAGTACCGGCCTGTCTGCTGCCACTCTGATCACTGGTACTGAACTCACGTCATTCAAAGTGCTCTGGCTGATTCCTTCTCTGCCATTATCAGGAAGGTAAGACCGATGGGCTTGGAACCTCGGTGCTGTGGGTCAGGACACAAAGTGGCTTGTCAGGGATTCTGTTGACAGCTTTTACAGCAGCTGGGACATTCAGCTGAGCATTTCTGTTTTTTCAGCATACCTCTGCTGTTCTTCTGCCATGAGGACAAGTAGGCAAGTCCTCTCCTCCTCCATTTCTTTCTCCAAAAGTACCTTGCCTGAGAACATAGGGTCAGAACTCCTCCACTGGCAAATTCTCATCTAGTTCTCCAGAAACTGTCTCCATATTTTCCATTTCTTCTGTAGAAGTAACCTCTTGTTACTCGGATGAGGGTGGAGGTTTGCTCCACCATTCAGGCCACTTCATCCACCTCCATTCTCCAGGGGCTTACTCTCCAACAGGGAGTGAAGAGTGCACCCTACCTCCCAACAGTAGGGGAATTTTTTATTTAAGCCAAAACAAAGAAAGACAAAATACATACATGAAGTCATGCAGAGAAATAAACTGAAGAAATCAAACACAAAAATTAAAAAAAATCAGATCCCTTCACATATCACTGGCCCATGAACTTATAGACTATTTGAATGTCTGCAATTTGTAAGTAATGAGTTATGACAGGGTGCACATTACAGGATTTTAATGCATGCCTCAAGGGTGTAGAATGCATAAGGTCAAGGCCGGGTGTCCTTACATCCTGTGAAGTGTATTAAAATCCTATGATGCATACCCTGGAGGTGTTCATTACACTTATAAAATATCTCTAAGTAGGTTTCTGGAGGGAGGAATATGAGATTCAGCACCTGACTGTGAATTGATAGAGATTAAATGCACAGTCAGGGGATGTCTCTCGGCCAGTTTCTAGATTTTTTCTTGCCATTTTATTTTTTTGAACTTTATATTTATTATTTTCAGAATAAGCACTCAATATACTTTAACAATCCTCATACAGAGTAAATAAGAACAATACTGACAGCTTAAACAGCCTCTGAATCATATATTATGGAGTACATATATAGTAATTGCTCTGTAATCTTTAACAGTAGGCAGTGGGGTACCAATAAATTTACAACCAAAGTTCTTAAGAGGTTGCTAACCTCTTCAATGGCAAAAGGTCTTTCCTGTAGAAAGAATATTATAGGTATGGATTGCTATTTAACCTGTTGTCATATATGGGAAAATAAAACATTTATATTTTGGACTCCCTTGTATCACTCCTTCATTCCACTTTGATTAATTTGCATTCAGACTTGAAGTAGGCTGTTGGTTAACTAGGATCTGCAGCTTATCCATTAGGTAGGGAAATGGGCAGACTAGGTGGGCCAAGTGGTCCTTATCTGCCATCAAATTCTATGTTTCTATGAACTTAAACTTTTAAACAGTCAAATAACATTTGTTATATAGTGTATACTAAATTCAACCGTGCTCCAGCTGGGAGCACAATCAACTAACAGCCTCAGGACGCTCATTTTGTTAGCAGTCTACATACTTACAGCGATCACCTCTAGGGTGAAAGAAAACAGATGAGTGCATACACAATGGCAGAATTCCCACATTTACTAAAACACCAGCAGTTTTCGGAACCCAAACAGAGTTTGCATCCCCTATAGGTCCTCCCCCAGATTCATAAACAAAAAAAAAAACTAAGTTCTTTAAACAACAATATGAGAAAAGTAGCCCTCGATATTTACTGCTTTTCATAGATATTTCTTGCCATTTTATTATTGTGGTGAAGTAGTAGCCCTATAGTTGGGGTTGAGTAGGTGGTTTAATATTTAATCCCAATTTTGCACTTTAATAATTTTGCAACCATTCAACAGATTTACATGAAATTTTGCATGTGCCGCTCTGGGTGGCAGATCTGTGGATGTGCCAAGTTTTATTCTAGTCAGATGTGGATTCTGAGGTCTGGATAGTGCAAACAAATTAATTTCTGGGTGTGTTTTCCCATTGGTTTTCTTTCAACTTGGCTGCTACCCATACGATTTGGAATTTTGGCCTGAAATTTTCGGGGTAGAAGGGGGCTGGCCCACAGATGTTGCCTTTTGCTTGCTGGGTGAAAAAATATTGATCCATTCCAAAGTTTTTTAGTTGTCAAAGTTTTTGGTTCTGAGCATGCACAGTAAGCACGTCAAAATAGCTGTATGAAACAAAAAAAGAATCCTTTTCATATTGATGTCATCCTTTTTCATGAGGGGGGGAATCCTTTTTCATTTGACACCATCTTGTTTTCTGTTTTCCCCTACAAATACAAATTTCAAACACTACAAAAATGACATTATGGAGAGTGACCGACATATGTATCTTGCTTATTGGGGCCCCGTTAGCCGGATTCTGCACTTAACTGTAGGAGAAATTACCCCAAAATGTGTTTTTTGGTTTTTTTTTTTAACTTTTACATCCTTTTTCAGGACTCACTTCTTTTTTTTTTTTTTTTACTTTTACATCCTTTTTCATGACTTGCTTCTTTTTCATTCATATGAAAAAAGATTCCACATATGGAAAAAGACCCTTTGCTCACCTTCCCGAAATTGTTTTATTTTTCCCTGGTGTCTAGTGACACCCTGCACCTTCCTATCATCATTCTCATAATGATTTTAAGTTTTCCTAGTGCCTAGTGGTGCCCCTACCCTCCAATTACTGTCCCCATAAATTTTTTGTTTTCCCCTGGTATGTAGTGGTGCCCCCCCAACTCCTCCGATTGCTGTCCCCATATTGCTGCATGTTCCTGGTGTATAATGGCACCCCACCTCTTGATCATCAGTCCCCTGTATTTCTTTCATCAGTAACTGGTGTTAGGGTTGATAACCCCAACGCACACCCCACGCCTGATTTGTGAAGATGCAAGAGAGAGAAACCATAATGTTTTTTCCTGTTGCTGCCTGCAGAGTGGGGGTGGGGTGTTAGAGTTAGAAACCCTTACACCACATTTCCTACTTTTGTCACTTTAACCCTAACTAGTGCATTAACAAAGTTTTTGCAAAGAATATATACTGTAAAACTGTTTAATTCTGGCGCTTTGTTAATTCACGATGTCTCCTGCCGCACTGATCGGTGTTAAATTAAGATCAGGGTTTCCTTCCTCGGTCCACTCAGTAAGTAACACTTCATTTAAAAACACTACCTGCCTGGCTTTCTAATCACTGGGAAATGATTAGGTTTGTTTTCTCATCTGTTTCTGATTTGTTAAAATAAGATCGTTGCTTACCTCGCTCCATTCAGTAAGTAACAGTTAATTTAAAACCACTACTCACCAGGTTCTCTAATCTATCATCCGTTTTCATTTTGTAAATTAAGGTGAACACTTAAAACACTTAAGAACAGGTTCACTGTGTTTGCCCTGTCTTTGAGCTGTGTAACAGTAGCTGCGTTCGGTTCTGGTTGTTGCAGTAATGTCTCTTTTTCCTGGCTACAGCGTCCAAAGCAGTTAAAAGGGAACTGGCTATAATAAATGAAGTGACACCAGATCATTTAAGTGATTGTGCGAGTGTCACTTAAGGTAGCGGAAAGTGTTGTGCATGAACTTAAAACGCCACCCACCTGCAAGCGTAGATACGAATACAACACATACACAGCAGAAGTTCGTTTTGAAGTTGGACGTTATGCCGTTGTGCATGGTGTTATGAATGCTGTGCGATTTTATTCTGGCAAGTACTGCAAACCAATTAATGAGAGTACTGTTCACAAATTTAAAAGGGATTACTATGACAAATTAAAGAATGAGCCTGATCCTTCCAGCATGTCACCCTCCCTTCCCACAAAACTGAGTGGACGACCTAATCTCCTTCTGGAGGAGGTAGAGAATTAACTTAAGTCCATTATCAAAAGTTTACGCTGTGAGGGTGCAGTGATCAATGCTAGAGTAGTTGTGGCTGTGGCAGTTGGATTTTAACATCGCTTAAAAAAATAAAGCAATAAATTAAGTAAACGATAAATAATTTTAGTTGTCTTATTTAGTTTGCGGTAAAAGCCGATTCTGCGAATATAAGCGAGACTTATTTGTCAGTATTGATTACCTGTTCTACAGTACTGTATATATATATATATATATATATATATATATTCATTACAAAACTTCTTTAGTGCATCAGTTAGGGTTGATAGCACAGCAACAAAAGTTTGGAAATTCGATGTTAGGGTTACCACCCTACCAACCCCACCCAGACATTGGGGTGTGCCATGGGGTTGCCAGCCAAACTCTCACCCCATTCCATGTGTAAACAAGCTATCATGTTACAGCATAAGAGACTGGGTGAGAGTTAGGCTGATGACCCCATGGCACACCCCAACATCTGGTGTGTGCAGGGTGGGGGAAGGGGCGTGGTGAGGTGGTAACCCTAACATTGAATTTCCAAACTTTTCATCATATCCCCAACTGATGCATTAATGAAGTTTTTGTGATAAATTCTTCTTTTTGAGAAAGTGTAATGGAAGTGGTATGTGGTTGTGGGAGCGTGGGCCATCCAGGCCCTGCACTCCCTTCACGCTGTCCATTTTTGCATAATAGGATGGGTATATGGGAGCACGGGACCTCTGGCCCTGCGCTCCAACTTATACATAACCAGTGTAAATCTTTCACTAAAGCATCAAAATGCACTTCTGAGGGGAAAGGGCGTGCCAACCTGTAAATTTCTGACCAAAAGTCCTAACTGTTTTTTAGCTGTAAGGTGAGCAAGAAACTGTTATACTGGGCCTATGTGCCACCCTACTTTCATGAAAATACTTTGTACTTTCGCAAAAGTACCATTGGTTTACATGGGGGACTTCCACAAAAGTACTGGGTACTTTCGCGAAAGTCCCCCATGTTAACCAATGGTACCTTCTCAAAAGTACACAGTTCTTTCATGAAAGTACCATTGTTTGACATGTGGAACTTTCAGAAAATCACCAAGTACTTTTGAAAATACCACCATGTAAACCAATGGTACTTACCATTGGTTAACATGGGGGACTTCTGAGGAAGTATACAGTACTTTTGCAAAAGTCCCCCCCTCCCCCATGTAAACCAATGGTACTGTTGTGGAAATGCCCAGTGGTTTTGCATAAACTTTTGTGTTATACATATATATTTCCCCACAGCTTATAATGGGGCAAACACTTGTTGGTGTGTGAAGGTAAAGGGGTTTTGGGGGTGGGGGTGGTGCTAGTGGTGGTAACCCTAACATCGAATTTTCAAAGTTTTGTGGCTGTGGCATCAACCCAAACTGATGCATTGACAGATTTTTTTTTGCAATGAATTTCCCTTATTTTTGAAAAACTTTAATGTAACTGGTATGTGGCTGTAGGAGCCTTCACATTGCCCATTTTTGCCAGACAATATGTGTATGTGGGAGCGTGGGCCCTCTGGGCCCTGCACTCCCACTTACACATAAGTACCGAGACATACAGCAGCCCCATAGTACTGAAAAGAAACCCTTGTAACACTTATTTGGCAATATCTCAGTAACCATATCAACTATTGGAGAAATTCCACTGCAGTTGTAATCATGACTTCGAAACCTCTTTTAGGTGAACTAAATTGCCCAGAGCGAAAAATCTGTATCTCGAATTGTTTTCGAGATACGGGTGCTGGAACGCGCCCCGGGCACCACAATGTTAGCCTATGGGAAATTTCTCAACTTTAGAACATCGTAACTAAAGGAGCATTGCACGGTTTGAGCCCAAACCAACACAAGGCACATCTGTGGCCCCAGGGCTTGCCATCCTGCAAATTTCAGGCCCAAAGCCCCAACCGTTTAGGTGCAGTGGCGTGACAAAGAATTCCTCTTTTTTTGGATGCTGTAGTGTCACAAATTATGACACTTTCATAAAAAATGTGAAAGAATGGGCACAACACTGTTGTGATTTGGAAAGTGTCGCATCCGTTCTGTCGCAATTTGCAACACTACAGGGGAGGCCGATCTCAGTAAAGATATTTCTGCGGGGGGTTACCCAAGAAAAAAAGTTGTGCTATGTAGCTCAGGGCCCGACCAGGTAAACACAGCTGTCATTGTTTTCCTAGGACCAGCCAGAATTGAACTACAGCCATTTTTGTCCCTCGCTAATTGAAAACAAGATGGAGGCAGCTCGAAAACCAATTGGCATAGCTCAAAAGCAAATTTTGCTGTTGTGAAAGCTTTCAAAAGCGTTCATGGTGCACATATACTTTTTCCCATAGGCTATAATGGGAAATTTTAAAGTTTATAACTTTTGAGCGGATTAATAATTTTCACCAAATCTTAAAAGGCACTTTGTGACCCTGTCCACATATACCCTGAAAATTTCAGACCAGTTGGACAAACCATTTGGGCTTTAGAGACAAGCAAAGAATTCAAAAAGTTGAGGATTTATCATACTTTTCAATGCTCTGCAGCTCTGCAAATGAAAATCCGACCAGAACAAAAATTTTCAGAGCCAGAGATCTATGGTACCACACAGAGCATGCAAAATTGCAGGCAGATCAGACAAACAGTTGCAAAGTTATTAAAGTGCAAACGTTTGGGTTTAACATAAATGACTGCACAACCCTAACTATACTAATATATATATATATATATATATATATATATATATATGTATATAGGAGATACATGATGGGCATGAGTGTGATATGGCAATACTGTCACTCACAGAGTGAGCTCATAGATATCTCCACGAGTGCAGAAGGCACAGTGAGGTATCCAGAGGTCACGATGCAGGAGTGACAATATTTGCTATAGCACGATCTGACCATCATGTATTCAATATATACAATAAGGCCAAGAGTTTTAGAAGTTTTGTTATGCTGTCTTGTGTTCTGTTCCTGTTTATGTGTTTGCTCATTCTGTGTGTGAGCTTTTCTGAATGGGCTGGCAGTGTTATAAACTCTGGGAGACATGAGTGTGTTTTGCCATGCTAAATGAGTTAGTTTTAGGTAGGAGTGAGAAACATAATTTTGTGAGGCTGTATTGTTTTGAAGTCTAGCTGCAGTGAAGCTGAGAGCATCACAGTAATTGTAATGAGCTGAGAAGCAGAGTGTCAGAACAGCTGATACTGTTTTCAGTGGTAATTAAGTTAGCTGCAGGCAGAGTGCAGAGTGTTCTGTGAAATTGTGCTCTTTAGGATTCTGGCTGCAGCCAAGCTCAAAGTATCACAGTAATTGTAATGGGTGAAAATCAGAGTCTGAGGAACAAGTGAGAGTGTGTTTCAGTGGTAGTTGGGTTAGCTTCAGGCAGTAGTTTAGACTGTTCTGTGAAGCTGTGCTGTTTAGAATTCTGGCTGCAGTCACAGTAATGAGCTGGAAGTTGGGGGGGTAGGTGTGTTTTGTAATGCTCACTGAGTTAGCTGTAGGCAGCAGTGAAACCTCTGAAGTAGTTCTGCATTTGTGTCTATGGTAACAGCACAGGTGTTTCTTGCATGCTGAGGGAAAGCTGCCTAGAGTGATGACCTTTTGTGACCTGTGGTGTAAATGTTTGATATCATCACAGTAGAGCAGAGGGTAAAAATATCACACTGCAGTGGATGATACACTGTTTTATCTCACTCATTTACCACTCAGCCCTATTGTGTGTGTGTGTGTGTGTGTGTGTGTGTGTATATATACACACAGGTACATACATTAAAGCATCCCTACCAATCACAGTGCTTCATTCAGTTGCACATGAGGTAGTCTTATTACCATAAAAGTACCTCACCCGCTGAGCCACTGCAATGGGCTTCTCGCTGAATGCTCAAGCCATCAACGTTTTAAATTAAAAAAAATGATTTTTTAAATTGAATAAAGTTAGCAATCTCTAATCATTTATGGGTCCATTTGGAGTCTCTTATGGATCTAAGAGTGTTGCCTCTTGTGTCCTAACAACGTGCGGGTGACACTATGATATCCATAAGACCTTCAACAGACCCATAAACTTATACTCAGTTTATAACCATAATACAGAAAAACATTACAACCAATAATCCCTGAAAGAAAAAAACAAAGTAATTAGTTAAAGAGACCCTCAAGGGTGAGAAATCATAGAAATGTTTTTCCAGAATAGATTGTGTTGCCTGTTACAGAACTGACCCGCTCCTTGTTATAAACAGTGTTTAGTGAATGTGCATTTTTTGTTCCAGTTCTGCCACAGATATCTGATTCTGTTGCAGTAGTAATAAGCATCTGACTTGCCAAACAAAAATGTAATGGCGTGAACCAAAGTACTAGTGCGCTATCATTAAGCGTCTGCCAAGCCATAATATCTAAAGAGTAGAAGAGTTTCCTGGTGTCATGACCAATATTCCCCCATCAATAAAACAGATCCATGTAACCCCCAGGACGCACCTGGAAAAAGCTATCATACCTTAGTGTGCCTTTCCTGGTCAAAACTCTAAATAAAAAGGCACAGACACACACACACACACAACACACATTACTCAGGATTGCTCAGATGCTAGCATCATCTCTTGCTTGCCCAAGAGCAAAAACTGGAGTGAAGAAATTAATTATAATTTCCAGCATAATTATTAAATTAAAATGTCCTCAGCTCTGTGATTTGGTTGATTCACAAATTGTCATGCTGCTCATTAGCACCAGACCCAACTATTTTTGACCACTCAGGCAGATAATCAGGTTCATCAGTGCCACAGCTGTCGGAATAATAACTGCTGGAGTGCAACCAACTGCAAACTTCCCTTAAATGGAAGATCAGAGTCAAACTCATGCAACAGAGAGAGAGACATGCAGGTGATTCCTTCTGATGAACTAGCAAAGCCATGTGAGGGTTAGGTAGCAAACCTAAACATTTACGAAGGCAGGACGACCTACTGGCCCAGCGGTAGGGCTGATGCTCATGACGATGGTGAACTGGGTTCAAGAATTAGCCCAGGGTGCTGGAAGGCCAGCAGAGGGAAGGATGAGCATCAGAGAGGAATCTTTCTTTGCAGTAGGAGGATGACTGCTCCCCGCTGCATGGGCCTTACCTGGAGGGGTCCAGGTGGAGTGAGTTAGTCAGATGCTACAGTGGGAGGAGATACAGTAGCTTGCGCATGCATGACCCTTGTGTAAGAATGCCCTCATTCACAGCCAGGCATCTCAAGTGAGTGGGAGAACACCAGTTAAACACCCCAACCTGAAAGGGTGATGTCGGGGCACTTGGGCTCCACATCACCCTGCAAGACAGAGCCCCCTGCCACTGAAGTCCGAGTTCTGCGGAGGGGGCGAGTTGCCCCAAAAATGGCCTTACAGTGGGAGGATTTCCTGTGCAAGTAAGGGGGCTACCTGGGATCAGGGTTGGTGAAGGTGCATAGTAATTACCAGGGCTGATGGGGGCTGTAAAGGAACACTGTGGCTAAAGCACTCCCAGCTCAGAAGATGTTTGTGTAACCCCCAGGTGGTGCTATCCCAAGGGCTACTACCCCTGCCTGCTTAACTACTAACAGGTTGAGGGGTCTAGGTTCAATGGCGGGTGCCTCCACCCAGAGGTCGGGGTTAAGACAGTCTGGTATGACTTGGTCACAGCCCTCTGGGACACTGCAACCCCCTTTCTTCCCACTAGTGGCCTACACAATATGGCAGTAGTACCTTCACAGTATACACTTACCCCCAGGACTGGTTCGATCAGCTTGACTCTGGGGACCCCCTGTAAAGTAAGATGCAGTAATACAATAACCACTGTACAGTAATTCAGCACAAACACGCAGTTCAAGCAGTGTAATTTTGCTAAACAACCAAATCTGATTTATTTAGGGGACAATAACAAGGACAGGGGGAAATCAGGTTAATTAGATTATACACATTAATAATCACAGTACTGTGTACAATTTCAGAGTCCCTAAATGTCACTTTCACTGGGTACCCAGGATGGGGGGGGGGGGGGCTAGCCAGGATTGGTGCAGCTGGTCAGGGCCCTGAAATGGAAAACACTTGCACAATACCCAATTTGTAATCCGGAGCCGGTTGGCTCAGTTCATGAAGAAAGAAAGAAAAAAGTAATCAGATGGAACACTTGCAATTAGATGATGGCAGGGAGCTACCCTGATTTGTACTCACAGATTCGATGCTAAAACTGAATGGAAGGCAGATTGTCCCGGATTGCCAGGAGAAACAGAATAGCTGGCCCAGCCCTTGTGGCAGGGCTCACTTACACTCAATGCAGGCAGATGCAGTCCAAGTGATGCTGGCTATGACTTCCAGCTCACTGCACATTTAATATGTACACAGAACACTACCAGTCAAGCAGCTGGTCACTTCAGGAGACTGAGCCTGGCTACAGAGGCATTCTTTTCTGACTCAAACACAGATTCAGATCGAACCCTGCTAGGGAATCACACTCCCAGCGCAGCACACAGTTCACAACATGGGGAATTACTCAGAGCTCAATCCCCACAAACGCTACACACATTTATATGTAAAGGTCACTTACTGTACCAGACCACAGAGTTCCGACAGGCCGATCGCAATTCTGCACACTTTCAGTCTTCTTCAGGTTAAGTCTGGTCCCAAAATGACTTCTGCTTCTTCTCTCACTCTGAAAGCTCGGAGTCGCTGTCGAATAACACTTACTAATGGCTGCAGGCCAACTTGTAGCCTCACACGCACTTCCACGTGAATCTACTCGCTTCTGGCTGCACGAACACTCGGGGTGGTTTCCCCTCAGCTTCCAACTTCAAACACGGTTCTCTTCTGCCCCAAACCTCAGGGCATTTCAGCATCAAGGTTCCTCTTCGAATCGCTGTCCAAAACAAGGCTTCTCTTCAGAATCTCTGTCTGAAAATCAAGGCTCCTCTTCAGAATCTCTTCTCCACACTTGGTTGCCCATGATCTAGCCCACAACAACTTCTTTCCTTTTTCACACATATTCGGATACTTGATCTGAGAAAACACAGTCCTTTCCTCTCCTTCAGGAGAGCTGACAAAAGACAGGCCTTTTCAGGCCTCCCTTTGATTCCGTGCTGCCCGTGGGCAGCAGCCTCAGACTGCTCACTCTTCCAGCTCCATGCTCAGACTGACTCTCCCAGCAGGCAGTCCAGGTATTTCCCCAAATCCAAGGTTTCAGTTGGCTGATTCTCCTTGTCAATCGCAACAGACTCTATTGGCAAAAAAGGCGCCCACGGTCCAAACTACATTTCCCAGGGCTCTCTCCATACAAGCCCCTTGTGGCTGGCTCCATTTGAGAGTCCAAGTGCTGTTTTGCCAGCAGACTCCATTTCAAGGAACCCCTCCCCATTAATTGGACCTATTCAGCAGTTCAGATCTGAAATGGAGGGCAAAACACACAGAGTCCCAGCTGCAAGAAAGACAGGTTAGACAAACCATACTGTCATTATCACTCTAACAGATTACCAGCAGATAGTTACATATTTGAAAGGGCTCCCCCTGCACATATAATGACTGCAGAACAGAGCGATCTGCTCAGTGACCCAGGCAGGACTCGAGCAAGGAAACACACAGTCCCCCCAGTTCAAATTAATCCCACTGCAGTGTGGCAGCTCTTAAAGAGACAGTACATGGAGGCATTAGGCACTCTCACTAAATTATTTTTTAAAATCGGCTGAAATATAGGATACCAGCCGGGCGGAGAGCACTTAGGCTCACCCAAGGAAGGCTTTTTAGTGACCCCCATTTGTAGGGGGGTTACACTTGCATTAGCAAAAGTTATAAAAGTTATTGAACTTTACTATACTGAAAAAACAAAAGGGCTATGTTGCAATAAAAAAATAATTACACTCCATTTCTGGTCAGTGTTGCATTTTTCTTGTTTTTTCATTATAGTAGAGTTCAGTAACTGATGAGGGCTGTGGCTGTGAAGGCCAAGAGAAAAGAAAAATAATTAACACACATGCAGGACACTCAGCTCAACGTGTATAGACTCAGAGCTATGCATGAAAAGAGAAAGCACTGGTCAAAACACTGACTAGGAAGACACACAGATATAATCTTCACCACTCAGCTCCCCTCACTCAAACAGGTCCATCTCCTCCCACACATACCCAGCTCCCCCAATCCACAAGGCCAGCTTCCCCTACCCACATGCCTAGCTCCCCACACATAGTGTCCAGCTCCCCACATGCACACATGCTAAACTTCCTGCAAACACAGCCAATGCCTCCCATCCTGGTTGCCACATTCCCCCTACCCACAAGCTGCACCCCCACACACCACATGACTCAAAGCCACACATGAAAAGAGAAACCCTGGCAAAAACACTGACCAGGATGATCCCCAGATATCATCATCATCATCATCACCCAGCTCCCCCTACCCACGATTCCATCTCCTCCACACATGCACAGTTCCCCCCTCCCGATCCACAAGACCAGCTCCTCTGCCCATCACAGCCAGTTCCCCACAGATATGTGGGTATATGGGGATGCAGGCACTTTTTAATTTTTTTTATTTATTTAAATATTTGGAACCAGAAAGGCACACTGAGCCAAGGCTCGCTTCCAGGTGCACCCAGGAGCTGAGGTAAAAGGATTATAGTACACAATAAGTTATAATACATATTCAAAAATACATAAACTAAAAAAATATACAGGAATACATAGTATGCAGAAGGTATTTACAGGATAAAAACACATTGGCACAAAAGTAAACAAACAGCATAAATTATGTAGACGAAAGGTATGCATACCCGGAGATATAGTGCCAGATGATACAGGCAACTAATAGCAGAGGCTAGTAGGTAGATACCAAAAGTTGGGGAGAGCTGCAAAGAGTGTGATTTGTTGGTTCATGGGCAAGAGCAGATAGGCAGTGGCAGGTTGCGTAGTTTGTTTTTTGATAGAGTTGTGAGAGACCATGTTTCTTAGGAGAGGCGGTTGTTTGTTCCATAGTGAAGGGAGACTATAGGTGAAGATTGATTTCCCAGAAGTCATGGAGGGTATAGGAAGTGAGAAGGAGCAGGAATCCCTAGAGAGTAGGGTGTAAGGTGAAATAAGTGTGGGTGTTACCTTCTCAGAGAGGTATGAGGGGAGTAAGTTAAGCCAATATTTGGAAACTAGGGGGATGGAATGGATGAAACAATGGTGGGACAGAGGTGATAAATCAAGGGTGGTGAGGACAGAGCAGTTGTAGTTTCTGAGTGAAGAGTTTGTGGCAAAGCGGCAGAAAGCATAGAAGAGGGAGTCAAGACTGGCTAGCAAAGAAGAGGGTGCTGTGCAGTATACTAGATCTGCATAATCAAAAATGGGGGTAATCCACTGGCCCAGTGGCTCAGAGGATTGAGGCGCTGGTGCCTTACCTCCAGACCACGCGCCAGTGACCGGGTTCAGGAGCACGGGACACTGGGGGCTGGCAGAAAAGGAGAGGATTGAGTGTCCATAGGACTGCTCTCCTCTCCTGGGGTGGGTAGTAGGCCGGTGTCATGCTGCAGTGGCCTCTGAGGGAGACCAGGAACTCTGCAGATGCACGCAGGAGAGAACAACGTAGAAAAGCGGAAACTCCATAACTGACCAGATGATGGCTGCCAGTCCACCGCTGCTGCCGATGCCCTGAAGGAGTCCCTTCATCTCAGCAGCACTCTGGGGCCAAGTATGTGCTAGTTGCCCCTCCTAGTGCCTTCCCTCTTGGAGGAAGAGGGGGACCCGCCCGGCGAAGGGTTATGTCCAGGTTACCCTAGGGTCAGCTGCGACATGAGGCTGAAGGGCTCAGGAAGGGACAGGCAGAGAGGCTGGGGCCTATGCAGTCCAAAGAAGTGGTGGATCATGAGGCAGGAGGGCAGAAAAAAATAATACCAAAAAAAAAATGGGTAATTATTTTAGAAAGCAGTCTACCCTCACGGGTGTGCGAGAGATTCTCTATTATGGTATAATATACATATCTTAGCTTGAAGATTTGAGGAGATGGCATCAATGTGACTTGAGAAATTTAGCTGGGGGTCCAACTATACTCCTAAGTATTTGTAGGATGAGACAGCACTTAGAGGATCCAACCAGGGAGGTAATAGCAGGAGAGATGGTGCTCTGGCAAGCTTTTGAGCAGATCCAAAGGTACTGGAAACTGTCTTAGAGGTGTTGATTTTGAGTAGGTTAGCCTGGAACCAGGCATGCATGGTGAGGAAGTCCTGTTGTAGAATGGATTGAACCTCACTAGTACTGGGCCGGATGCAAAAAGGATGCTATCATCTGAGTACATGTAAATGAGGGATCTTGAACATGCAGATGGGAGGTCATTGATAAATAGGGAAAACAGAATGGGACCGAGGATCGAACCTTGGGGCTTGCAGGTGAGAATGGGGGGCAGGGATGTGACGTTTGCTATTCTGACAGATTGGATCCTTTTTTCGAGGTATGATTTAAACCAATGAATTGCAGGGGGGTGAGCCCTGCTACCTTGAGTTTATTTAGAAGCAGGGGGTGAGAGATGGAATCGAAGGCCTTAGCTAAGTCTGCAAAAACTGTAGCAGTGAGATGGCCTTGGTCAGCTGCTAAGCGGATATGTCCTGTGATGTGGAGAAGGGAGGATACAGTGGAATGGTGCTTTCTGAAACCAGATTGGAATGGGGAGAGAGAATTGGAGGTAATGAGGAAATCAGTCAGCCTAGATTGTACCATAGCTTCTTGCAGTTTGGCAAGGGCTGGGAGGAGGGAAATTGGCCGATAGTTGCTGGGCACCAAGAGATCACCGCTCTTGTGGAGAGGGATGACATAGGCCAATTTCTGGGCTTGTGGAACCGTGCCAGAAGAGAAGGACAGGTTTAAAATTAAAGTGAGTGGCAGGGCATTGGCGGGGCTGACATGCCCAGGAGACTTGGGTGAATGCCATCCAGACTTGATTTTGAGTGGTTTAGGAATTAGAGAGTTTTCAGCGCTTCTTTAGTAGTAGTGGGAGTGAGCATAAAAGTATTTTGAGGGGGCTTTGGGGGCCGCTTCAGTGCTATGGGGGGTGTAAGGATTGGCGGGGAGAACACAGGTGGTGAAGAATTTATTTAGGGTATCGATTATAATGCCAGGATCAGAGATATTATGTTCACTTTGCTTGAAAGTGGGGGTATTGGTTTGAGAGGGGGAGTCAATGAGGGAGTGGATCAACTTCCAGAAGGATGAGTGGTGAGACGGTGCAAAGATGGGACCTGAAATAATCGACTTTAGCATGCCTTGTAGCCCTTGTGCAAGTACTCCTGATAGTGTTGCAGGTTTGTCTAGACTGAGGGGACTGTGAGGTTTAAACAGGGACCAGGCCTTGCACGTGATTTGTAGAGGGCAGTTAACAGTGCAGAGATCCAGGGTGGTGTCGTTTTTAACTCTGGCTTTTACCAAAGGGTGTGGGAGTCCCAGACGGTGTGAAGATTCACATGAACCTGGCCAGGGCTTTGTCAACATCAGGAGCAGAGTAAACTGGGTTCTAGTCTGTGTGATTCAGATCACTGAGAAGCGAGCTGGAGTGAAATGATTTCAGTGGGTATATTTGGGGCTGATATGGGTAGTTTGAGTTTTTGATACAGTAAGTGATATAGTGGTCACTAAGGTTGCATCCAGGACCCCAGCCACAAAAAATTTATGAGGATGTGAAGAGAGAATCCAGTCAATAAGGGAATGGTTATTGGAGCGGGTATTGTAGCGGGTGGGCTCAGTAATTAATTGAGTGAGGTTGTAGGAATAAATTGTGGAGATGGCGGGCCTAGAGGAAGGGGAGAGTTAGTCAAGATTGTAGTCGCCCAGAAGCAGTAATTCATCTGACACTGCAAGGGGTGGTAGGATAGAGACGCTTGTGATGTGTGCATCTTGGGCAAGCCAAGGCAAGGCATAGATCATCCTTATGAAAATAGGGAGAGTACCTGGTAGGGTAATTTGGGTGAGAATTAGTTCATGACAGTCGTGGCAGAATAATTTTTTGATAACTGAGCAGGAAAGGGGTTGCCTTATAAGAATTGCGACTCTTCCACCCCTTTTCCTATGGACTTACCTAACGATTGAATAGTCAGGGAACACCACGGACAACCATGTTTGAATAAGGCAGAGGATATCAGGGGAATGTTGAGTGAGCCAACAGTTTAATAGTTTAAGTTTAGGCATTAGACTCCTGATGTTTATGTGCATTATTCTTAGGTCTTTGTGGGAGATTGAATCCTGCTAAACTATAGGGGAGCCTTCAGCTCAACATTGCCTGCAAGGAACAGGATGAGTAGGATCAAAGAGAATGTGGCCAGGAGCTACCACCCCCTAGTAGTAATGGAGGAATTTGGCACCATACAGGAGCATTGTAAGAGTGTGATGCTGGAAGCCATCTATGATGGTAGGACACTGGGGGAGAGCACGTGAAAGGAAGGGAGGGGAGGGAGAAGGCGATGGTGAGTCTGGTGTTAGATGGTGCATTTGTGCAAGGTGGGAGTAGGGGCTGAGAGAGGGGCAGGACATAGACAGGGTAGAGAAGGTTCAGAGGAGGGCAACAAAGATGGTGCATGGATTGCATCACAAGTCCTATGAAGACAGGTTGAAGGAACTGAACATGTACTCCCTGGAGGAGAGGAGGGAGAGAGGGGATATGATAGAGACATACAAGTATCTCACAGGGAGGAACAGGGTGCAGGAATACACTATTTTAAGCGAAAAAGATGTTCCAGGACTAGAGGGCATGGGATGAAGTTGGAGGAGGATGATTCAGAGGAAACATGAGGAAGAATTTCTTCACAGAACGGGTGGTGGACAAGTGGAACACCCTGCCAGAGGAAGTGGTGGGGGCTGAAACAATCACGGATTTAAGAATGCATGGGATAGATATAAAAGATTCTGGAGGTCAAGGTAAGAGGCAACAGACTTCTAGGAAAACATAAACTGGACTTACAAGCTCAAGCGGGCAGACTGGGTGGGCCATGGGCCCTTATCTGCCGACACTGTCTATGTATCTATGTTTCTATGTTTATGCATCTAGAGTGGAGGAGTGGGGAAGGAGGCCGGTAAGAGAGAAATAAGAGGAGTAAGAGTACTGCAGCTGTGTGGATGGTGGGGGTTGTGGTTAGGGTGCGGGATGGGGACCTGAGGCAGAGTCCCAGACTTGCCTGACTGCAGGAGAGGGCACTGAGGAGATACTCCCACCTGACCCAGACCAGTAGACAGCTGGAGGTGGCAGGGCGAGACTATGGTGTGTTGGGGGCAGGGTGGTGAAGGAATGTCTCTGGTGACCCTCTAGTGGCAGGAGGGAGGTACCTTGAGCAGGGGAGGATATGTCTGAGCAGTGTAACTACATTAGGGTGGCAGTATAGCAAGAGCAAGAGGGTGAGGCTATAGGAGATATAAGAGCAATCTCTGCCTGGAAACTTGTTGGTAGGATAGCCTAGTGGTTAGGGCATCAGGCTATGGGAATGACAGAGAGCTGTAGATCAGGGTATGAATCCCACAGACTCTAGGTGTAACCACAAACCTGAGTCAGGTGGGAGGGGCTGGTAATAATATAGTTTAATTTAGGCAGAAGTAATTTGGGGGGGGCCAAGGGAGCGTCCACTCTGTCTTACAGGAGGGGGTGCAAAAGTGAGCTGATTTTTGTCTGATAGTACCTTTAAAGATAGCACCACCCCTGGGTGGGAGGCATGTTGGGGCATGCTGGGTGGTCAGGGACTATGCAGTGCCATGTAAAACATGGCACTGCAGTCTGAAGAATGTGTTCAGCCAATAGACATTGCGGTAATTTGTCTCTGTGCACTGGGGAGCAGGCTGGAAACACGGGTACCTGTAACGGTTGAGTGGTCCAGCTTCCAGTGGAGTGATACTTCCTGGTAAGGAGCTGGGGAGGGTCGAGACCTCCTCAAAGCACCCAGCTGTTCTGTGTGGAGAGGCCTGCAGGTAGAAGACAAAAGTAGGATTAAGAGGTCATACAGGAACAAAAGTCACAGTCAGGGTCACAGCAGAAAAAGGGCTGGCAAAGGGGGGGGGTGAAACAGAGGGACGAAGCAAGGGCATTGCCATACAGTTCGCAGCTGGAGCAACTGCACTGGGACCCACAAGCTGGAGGAGACTAGGCATGGCTGGGCTACCACCGCGGCTGCGATCATGCAGTGAAGCTGAGTTCTTTTTTTTCTTTTAATTTTTGTGGTACGGCTCTTTGAGCCGGAAGTCACTGGTGCACTCTGGGCAGTTAGTAGGACACATCACCATCAGCACAAGCTTAAACAGGGTGGATGCAGCAAATTAGGATGGCACCCAGTGACTGGGATTTGTGCTTAAACTTGTGCCACCACAGTCCATGACAAGACAGTGAACACACTTACTGACTCTGCAGCCAGCCCACTCAGAAAGCTGCCGTTTACTTTTGGTCGGTCCGGACAAATCATTGGCTTAGTGACCAGTGTGAGTGCCAAAAGACAAGGCAAGAGGATTTTAAAATTGGATTCTTAAAACAGATGAACTGCTGAGTTGGCAGTGGCTACTGGAGCAATGACATAGTTATTCGACTTTCAGCTTTGTTTGCTTGGCCCGGTTTGGTCTTTTGATTGATAGGAAGCAAGGGATCGCTGTCAATCTTGTGTCCCAGTCCCGGCCGAGTTCTGCACTATATTTGGCATTTGCTGAGTCAGATTTATTGCTGGATCAAGTTACTTGTTTTGCTGGGACTTGCACTAATGGATTGTGTGACTGTAAATTAATTACTTGTGCTGGGAACCTGTAGAAAAATAAAATTATCTTGCTGCTTTGAACGAATGAACAGCTATGCTGGTGGCAAATGGACCAGGACATTAAGCCGAGCCCAGTTTTGTGCACAAATAATTGCTGGTAGGACCCAGAAGAGCTGAGTTTCCTCTGAGTGGGAGCAAGCGAAGTTTACCACCCTTTCTGACTTCTAACCTCTAAGCCTGGCCTACATCTGTATTAGAGCTCTTCCTTGGTTTTATAACAGGCCACTTTTTAAAAACTGGATCACTGCCCCTTAGACTTCATTTCCACTTACACTGACTGCTTGTCTACATCTGGCATCATCATTAGGCCACCCATTTAGGGGGCCATTTCACTCCTTGCACCAGGGCCCATGCTACTATGCAATGCCACTCTGATGAAGAAAACCTTCACCCTAGTGGCACAAATTCATGAAATACCATAGCATAGTACAACAGTAATGGTGCAGGAAAATTAATTCTACCCTTAAGACACTGCACCAACTGGTCTAATGCACAGGTACAAAGAACAGTACAACAAAACATAAATAATCACTTGTGTTCAGCCAACAGAAATTGTGGTAATTTGGCTCTGTGCACTGGAGAGCTGACTGAAACATATGTACCTGTAACAGGTGAGGGTCCGCTCCCAGTGGATCGATGCATCCTGGTAAGAAGTGAGGAAGGTGGGAGGATCAAGACTCCTAAAGGCACCCAGCTGTTCTGTATGGAGAGGCCTGTATTGGGTGAGAGGTCTGGCTCCCAGTGCAGCGATTCTTCCTGGTAAGAAGGGAGGGAGGTGGAGACCTCCTCAAGGTGCCTGGATGTTCTGTGTAAAGAGAGGCCTGCAACAGGTGAGGGGTCCGGCTCCCAATGGAGCGATGCCTCCCGGTAAGAAGGGAGGAAGGTGGGGAGGATTGCGACCTCCTCAAGACACCTGGCTGTTCTGTGTGGAGCAGCCTCTAATGGGTGACTGCCAAGCTTCCCACAAACACAGCCTATTCCCCTATACTAGTGGCTAAGTCCCCCTATCCACATGGCCTTCCCACAAACATGCACACAGGCCATGCACGCACAGCTGTCAGCTCTACATGAATAGAGAAAACCCTGGCAAAAACACAGACTAAAAGGACCCTAGATGCCATGATAATTATAGATTGAGGAGCGCCCAGACCAATCAAAGCGCTCATAGCTCTGAGCATGAGACACTCTTTTGGTAAAAGTGTCTCATGCAGAGCTTCCTGAAACAAACACATTCAGGAATGTTTTCTTTTTTCATTTTAATATATTACTGATAAATTTTGATCAACAAAATATTAAAAATGCTGCCACCAAGACTCTTACAGTTCACAGTTCTCATACTCTCAGAATGTGTGTGAGACCACTCTTGTCTCGGAGGTGGTGCCAACACACACCACCAGCGACTAGTAATGAATGTAAGGCAAGTGAGTTCTCTGTTCACAAAAAGATGGTCTGAGCTGAAATGATGGCTATAACACAGAAATTTAGCAGTCACTGGAAGACTGGCTTTTTTGCAGCAAGTATAAATAATCTCAGAACAGAATCTGTCTTTAACAATTTTATAAAACGTACTGAAGCTCCTGTTGTCTCATTATTAGGACAGTTTACAACATCTAGCAGTCACTCAGGCTAATGTAAGCCCCCCACATTTTAAGGGGTTACCTGGTGGACCACAAGCCATCAGTGGCTCCTCACAGCCACTCCCTTTTCCTCTTCATCCTCCAGTCCACACCGGACTGCAAAGTGAGGATCAGCAGGGCAATGTGCAGTTGATCAGTGGCTCTGATAGGAGTTGCATCTGTACTCCCCGCCAGAGCAAAGTGTCAGTGATCGACTGTCTGCCCCGTGAGCCCTGTCCCTGGACTTGGAAAGTGGGGTTGGGACTGAGACAGGAGGAACTTAACACCATCAGGTGCTTTTAAGTTGCTACCAAATGCAAGAGGGGTCAGGAGTAGGAACTGTGGCACCACAGGGCCATGATTAATTGCTCACATGAAGGAGTCAGAGCACCACTTTCAAATTGGGCCATGCACCTACACTTGCCTAACAGCCCCTGCTCCAAGAGAGGAAACAGAGCTGGGACACCAGATATAACTGTGTCAAGAACAGTTCTGGCAAAGAAGTGCTTCCCAGCCCCCAGAACAGGCACTAAAACCACACAGACTGCACATCTGGGGGTTCTGCACATGCGTAGGTGCCCCAGAGGTGAAGCTGATGATCCAACAAGTAAATAGAGAGCATGACAGCCCCCATAGATTAGTCTCGATCCCAGGACTGACATTGGGGTCAGGAGATGACATAACCTGCCCAATGGGGCTAATAATCAAGCACCAGAAGGCTGCAAGATCAGAATAACAAAAAATTATGAAATGTAAATGAACATGATGACTCCTTGTGAACTGCAGGGGCGCCGTGTATCATGGCATAATACAAAGTGTAGTGCATTTGGTTAGACAATTCCAGCCAGTCAACAGCAGCCAGCAACAGAAAATCAGCCAATGAAATGTCAGGATTCATCCCTGACAAGAAGGAGAGCTGCTAACTCGCGATCATTCAAAGCTGAGAGGAGAGACTGAGGACGTAGGGCTACCAGCTGACAGCCACCTCAGCAACTGCCACAGCCAGGATCTCAGGAGTTTGGTGACTGAAGAAAGTATACTTCAGCTATAGAATCTTAAAAGGAGGGGCATGTTTCAGTGCAACACAATAGGAGAAAGGAAATATGTGTTGGAAGGGGGTAATCTGCCTTCACAGTGTCCCAAGTAGGGATCCGAACCAGTGAGCAGGAATTGGTCTCAACAGGACCCAAGTCACGACTGTTCCAGATGGATCTGGCAGTATTGCCTACAGGTTAGAGGTACTGAGCTGAGAATGAGCTTGCTACATCCAGCAGACCTGGCTTTGATTCCAACCTCCACTTGCATACAGTCTGACCATGAGCAAGTCATTTAACCTCCTCAGTGCTCCCGGTCACCCCTGAAAACAGGCATTTATACCTAGTGGACCATACATGGTTACTAAAGAAGAAAAATAAACCCTGAGAGAATAGGAGAAGCGGAGAGGGAACTACAGCTGAGGTGCCCTCCTGTAGAAGAGAGATACACAGCAGTGGTCTCTATCCTTCATCTAGCACTCGGTTGGGGGTGTCTGATCTTTCTAAAAGGAAGGGTCTGGAGAGACGCTGCTGTGTGCTGCTGCAGTCATCCTCCTTAGAATGGGATGAAAGACCTTAGAGGCGAAGACGTTGAAAGACCTTAGAGGCAAAGACAATGAAATGCCTGAGAGGCAAAGCCACCAAAAGACCTGGGAAATGAAGGTTACCACAACACTTCCAGTCAATGGGTTTAGAGAGAGTGAATCTACAGATCCACTCTGTGACAGCCAAAGTTGATGCCTCACTGAGTTCCAGTCCAGCACTGAAGTGTAGCATGGGCACTGAGCTACCTGTCTCCCACCTGAACCTCAGAGCTGCGGATCTGGGGTGTTTTCCTGGGGTAGTTAGTTAGATAGCTAGGAGGGGGGCAGAAGCCCTGGGCAGGACTTTGCCATCTTCTAGATAGGCCCAAGCAGACAACCTGCAAGGTCATTTGGCCCAACTCTGTTTTTGATGACTAATAGGGGCCTCTTTGTGGTCAGTTTCTCCCAGTTGACAAAACAGTGTTGTTTAAATTCCTGCAAGCACACCGACCCATCATCACTCTGGTTAGCTTACCAGCAACCCAGAGAGGTACCTACCACAATATAGAGGAACTCTCTCTATGGCCTTTGGAGGAAACAAGCCAACCAAGACCTACATTTTGGGACTAAGACTGCCAGGGATTGTTCAGCTGTTGAGATACTGCTTAGAGTATAGGAATTTCCCTTGCATCCATTTTTCCCTCTTGTACCTTTAATCTTCCCATACCCCTCCCTTTTAAATAGTTGGTTTATGCCTTTTATTCCTTGTGTGCTTGGTTTTGCTATTTAGTACTATGTCATTATTTGGTGGTTATCTACCAGTGTGCGAAAGGGGTATCTGGCAATTCCTGGGAGGGTATTTTTCACTATTGCCCCCGGATAGAGGTACTGAAACACTACTGTCTTATCCTGTTTGAGTCCTGTACTAAATGAACCCAGGTTGGCCCCTTGGAATCAACAGGAGTGGAGGTGGACCCAAGGGCCTAGGGCAGCCTTCAGGACCACTGTAGTGACAGCCCTACTATGGTGACCAAGTAGGTCAGGCAGGAGTGCAGATAAGGGCAAGCTAGCCAGAGATATCTTCATTGACTTATGTAAAGCATTCAATCTTGTCAATCACAACCTCCTCATTCAGAAACTGGCTTCAACCAGATTCTCTGAGGGAACAGCAAACTGGTTTCATCATTACCTCTTAGGGAGAGGACCCCATTGTAAATTAGCTGCTGCTAAATTGGGTTATCCTGTTTCTGATATCAGAAATAAACTTTTTACTACTACTACTGGGATATCACAAAGGGTATGCATAAATGGTGCTCTCTTGTCGCACCTTGAGGTGACCAGTGATGTCCTGCAAGGATCCATACTGGGCCAATTCTCTACTCCTTATTTATCAACAACTTGCTGTACACAAACCCAGACTGTCAGAAAATTATGTATGTGGATGATCTGATCCTCTACAGGAGTGACCTCAGTACCACCTCCCTGTCCCACTCCCTGTTTCACGACTTTAAATTAACACATAACTGGTTCTCTGCTAACAGACTGCTGGTTAACACCAAGAAACCAAGACTATGCTGTTTGGTTCTAGTCATAAGCTCAACAAATTATCCACGTCTGTGGTCTCTTCCCTCTCAAATCTCGGTCCCTGACAGTACACCTCTTGGATATGTCAAGAGTTATAAATATCTGGGGATCACATTGAACCCTTCCCTTATGTTTAGCGAACATATAAGCTTAACTGTCAAGAGAGTGCACCAACAGGTTGGAGCTTGCTACCACCTGAAATGCTTTCTTACCCCTGAGGCACTACTGGCAATAGTAAGGGGCACAATTCTCCCTCTCCTGGAGTACTGCTCCCCTATCATCACACAAACTTCATCCAGGGAGTTCACCTGCCTAAACACAGCTTATGACTGCATCTGTCACTTATTTCTCTCACCCCCTCTAACTACCCATCACCACTCACTGTGCACCTCACTAGGGTGGCTCTCTCCCCAGGCCTAACGTGATCTCCAACTGGGTGCCCTTGTACACAAAACATGGCACTCTCTTTCTCCCACTAAGTAGGCTCCTCTACTAAAATCTATGCACTAGGAGGATGAGGTCCTCGTCCATTGATAAGTGCCCCTTACTCTCACACAAACATGGGTCAGAGCCTTCTCCATTGCAGCTCCTATACTTTGGAATAACCTCCCTTCCTCCATCCATCCTAATCATAGATGTTCAAAACTAACCTACTCTCCATGCTCCTATCCAAATCTATATGCAATTGTACCCTATAGCATCCTCCATTATCTCCATTGGCTGCTATACTACTTTATTGCTCTATCATATTGTCATGTTCCTAACTGTTACCTACAAATGTTATGTTTCTGAGTATCTTGTATATTTTGTTTAACTAAGAATCCTTGTTCTTTCACTGTACTGTATGCATCAACTTTTTCTGTGACTATGTATACTGTTTGTGCCATCTCTATGGCCCAGGTTGTGCCTGAAAATGGCCCTTGGGACCAGTGTACCCATCCAGTTAACAAATAAATAAATATTTTGGAGGCATCGCTGGGATCCTCCAGTGCTCCACCAGATAGTCCCAGAATTGTGATTTTGAGAAAAAACCTGGGAAAAATTAAAATTTGAAATGGCATTTCAGGAACTGAAAGACTAGTGTCAAGGGAGCTCATGGACATGAAGAGGAAATAGTTGTTATGGGTATCCCTGAAGTGACTAACAGAATCAAAATATTGGAAGAATTGTATGCTTTAGAGTGTTTTGACAGTGTAAAATACATGCACCGAGGTCTGACCATGCCCACAAATGTGTGAGGCCTTGCTCATAAATGAAACTGACATTAATGTGTCTCAGTTACCCAGCACTTTCACCGCATGGGAGGACTCTACTGATTTGACTCTAGTGTACCATACTAGCACTGAGAAAATGCCAAAGGACCCCTCAGGTACTGAGGACTTTAAAACACAATTTGATTTGAGGTTACAGGCAGAAGACCCTACAAGAAGTGCACGAGTTCTACAGATCTGATTTTGCTACTCTGCCTGCTAAGCCTTTGGCCTGGCTTGCCACATGGGGGCCCAGCTGAGGGGTTGGATTCTACCAGAGTTTGCAAACGTTCCCCAGAAAACAACCTGTGCCTATTGGAGAAGACAACTTTGAAGCATGGATGGGTCAAGCTACACCAGTACAAGATCCCCACTATTCTAAAACAGAAAAGATGCCAATTGTGCATGAGTTTGAGAGGACACACAATGGATGCCATCATCTGTCTACAAGCAACACGTTCTGATGCTAATGTGCAGCAATACCTCAACACCCTAAAGGGACATTTGGAAGCACAGAGGTGGGGCCCATGTTCTGAGAATAATGCAAGTTACAGTGCAAAGAAGGTGAACTATTATCCTGTCACTTCATCCTATTCAAGCAACTTATACAAAGAGCTTACGAAATGGTGCAGTGACTGCCCAGAATATGGATCGGCTGTGCCTGGAGCAGATCTTTGAAGGAGTTAGACACTGAAAAATGATACTGATAAAACTGAGGTTAGAAGAACGGTTCAATCACCTGCCTTCTTATGGGAGTTGGTACACGAGGTCCAAGAGAAGGAGGACCATACTACTGTGGAAAGCCTAAGGGCCACAAATCTCTGATGGATGGAGGCTCCTCACGTCAACAACTCATTGAGGTAGGACTGCCATGCAAATAAGGACCTGCAAAGAGAAATCAGAGAACTAAGGGAACAGGTTCCATCTATGTGAGTCAAACAGAAATGAAATCAACACCCTCCCCCTTCTTTTCCACCAAGACGGAGCCAGAACCAGGGACGTAATAATACTCCCCTGCCAAATATCATGTGATGCCAGCAAATAAGGACAACTATTTCTGCTATCATTGTTAGGGGAATGGACACACTAAAAATATTGCAAACAGCCTGAAGACCCTCACCTGGTGGTGCAAAAGTTGATGAAACAGGACCATCTGCATGAAAACTACAACGGGAACCAGTGAAAGAGTAACTTGGTACCCAGAAGCACAACTGCTCCATGAAAAAAAAAAAAACTGCAACCAGAACTGAGAATGAGATCCCAAAAGGATTAGTCAGACCATCTGCCAAGGTTCTGGTCAAAATCAGAGATATAACCTATATCTCTTTACTAGACAGTGGGGCCCAGGTAGCTGTAGTGTTCAATGACTGGTACCAGAAATATCTGGGGAGGGCACTGTGGAGCCCGAGCTGTTCGGCAGCATTTTTTATCTGCTCTCTACTTAAGGGATTAAAACATCAAAACAGTTGATAAAAAGTAAAAGCACAGGATAGTAAACCTCTCTATTCGATAGAGAAGCCTTCAGAGTTCACTATGGGTAATCCTCATAAGGATAAGAGTGGTGCTTCAGGCGCTCAAACAAGCTGACCATCCCAGCTCTCTCAATCGGGTCAGGAAACCCAGGTCACAAATCAGCCCGAGTCTGAGGAAACCATGTCCTTGATGGGCTGCAAATTTCAGTGTTTAATTTCCTCTGTCTCCGATCTTAACAGCAAACTGGATTCTTTTGCCACCAGGGTGTCAGTAGTGGAGAAGTAGGTGGAGGGAATGCACAAGGAGTTTAAAGATCTCAAAAGCAATATGAATCATCAGCAGCTGCATCTCTCTCCTCGCCAAGGAGAACTCACATTTGAGAGCCAGAATTGAGACTTTAGAAAACCAGGCCCGATCGGCCCACATTAGAGTTCTAGGGTTGCCGGAGGGGGATTGAGGGTGATTACCGGCTTATGTTTTTAAAGGACTGGCTAGGGGAAAAACTGAGACCCGATCACCAGGGCATGGATTTTGGACTCCAAAAAGCCTATAGAATTACCCCAAGAGGCTATCGAGAAGATACAGAGACTCCTCGTACCTTGCTTCTCATAACCGATGGGATAGGCATGAGGGACAGGATCCTTCTGTTGGCTCCCAAGGCTGGATCCATCACTCAGGATGATCGTTCGATATATTTGTTCCCTGATATCAACTATGCCACTCAGATGCGCGGAAAACAATTCGACAGAGTGATAAAAAAGCTGAGGAAAGCCTCAATCATCCACGCAATGGTTTTTCCAGCACGTCTCAGGATTGTTCATGGGGGTAAGGGGTAATTAAACAGAGAGCTGATTGACTGCAGAAACCTTTTGAGGTTGTGCAGGTTGTACAGGTTCAATGACTTTTGGGATTTTAAGTGCTGACTTTTGGTTCTAAGAATTAACCGCTTACATTTGTTCCTTAGGTGCCAGTAGGTATTCCAATCTGAGATGCAGTTTGTTTCTTTAAACTTGACCCACGAAGCATCCCTATTGCATACGAGCAAACATATCACGTGTGAGCCAGGAGGATTTTCTGGGTTTGACTCTTTGAGTGTGCCAAGGGGCATGCTTATTGAGAACTGACGAGAAAGTCCTAACAAAGAAATCAAGGGTACTGTTGATGTCAGGGACTATGTCAAGGTAAGATCAGTCAGTGTGGAATAGGTCGGATAGAAAGGAGTCAGTGTAAAGGTTGGAGCAGTTTCTATAAGTGATTAGTCTGGTAAATGTTTTTTCAGAACTCCACCTCAGAAGTGGATAGTATCACATTTCAGTGACAACAAGCATTTGTCAATGCTGAATGTTTGCTTGCTGGTATTGGCAGTGTAGGAGTTAGAGAGATGCATAATAGGAATGGCAGTGAAGTATTGAACTGAAGCCAACCCCACCACCACCCTGCAAAGACTGACAGTCATTGGCGTGTGCCTTTGGTTCGTCAGGCATAATGGGCACGCCATTTCACCACACCATCCCCTGCAGACACTGACAAGTGTCACGGTGAGCCTTGGTGTGTTTGGGCCTTGTGCTCACCCCATTCCATAAGGAAATGTAACAGCTAATATTTTTTAAGGCAAGCTACCTCTTGCTGGGAGCTACAATACTGAACATAGGATTTGCAAGAAAGCGAGTTGTGCTCACAACAGAGAGAGGTAAACCTTACAATTGTCTTTGGTTTGTAGCAGATATTCTGCAGGTGGAGGCTACTTCTAATTGAAAGGTGAAATAAGGAACTTAATCAGGAAAAGACAGTCTTGTTACAATTCTTAAGATTTTCAGTGCAGGAAGAGTTTAAACCCTGGGCTAAACATTTGTCACAAATCCTGAAAAAAGTGCAGGTACAGGTTGTGTATTTGACCCAGATAGTAAACTGTTTTTTGTGTTTATCTTTTGTGTGCCTTAAAAGGAAATTCCAGACTTTCTCAGAAAGTGATTACACCATAGCTACTTAATCAGCCAATAGCTTTGGTAACAGACCTGAGAACAATAGTATTATAAGCAAGTGTTTTATAGCAAACTCATCAGAACAGCTAATATTTTTTAAGGCAAGCTACCTCTTGCTGGGAGCTACAATACTGAACATAGGATTTGCAAGAAAGCGAGTTGTGCTCACAACAGAGGGAGGTGAACCGTACAATTGTCTTTGGTTTGTAGCAGATATTCTGCAGGTGGAGGCTACTTCTAACTGAAAGGTGAAATAAGGAACTTAATCAGGAAAAGACAGTCTTGTTACAATTCTTAAGATTTTCAGTGCAGGAAGAGTTTAAAGCACAGCTGACTTATTTTGGGGCTGACTGCTTTCAGAAGCACAAATCACCAGGCTGTTTTGGGGCTGGGGAGGTTTTACCTGTGTCTGACTTGGATGTCTGGATTTTTCTGTGTGTGATTAACAGGGTATTTTCTCTGTCAAATTGTTGTGTATGGTATCTTGCTGACAGGAAGGCACTCATCGCAGCGGTGGGTCAGAGCTCTTAGCTGATTGTTTTGTGAGGGCACAGTTTAGGTCCAACCCCTTCCCACCCCCACACCCCACCCACCCCTGGAAATAGTTCCTTTATACCTGGGGTTCTGACATCATTTCCTCAAGAGTGCAAGGTGCATATCAATGTCATATCCTCTCTAGCACACAGCACTGAAAATATAAGCATACACATTGTATAATATATATATTTCTATATAAGAAACCAATCACACACACACAAACACACACACACTCACACACAAAAAAAAAGTATATAATCATGTGGGGAGTAGTGCAATGTAATGGCTGTGGGGCAGCAGT
Source organism: Neoceratodus forsteri (assembly GCA_016271365.2). Lineage (NCBI taxonomy): Eukaryota > Metazoa > Chordata > Ceratodontiformes > Ceratodontidae > Neoceratodus > Neoceratodus forsteri. The sequence goes on from CM028129.1 coordinate 109,115,180, forward strand.
CTTCCGGGAGACTTTCTGGAGGCTGAGATGCTGCTATATTTGCAGACAACTCTCTGTGCTGAGGGAGGACTTTGCCCATCTTCAGGCCACACTGGACAGCAGTAAGAAAACCTTCCCCCAGGCCAGACTGGATGGTAAGAAGGGAACCTCCCCCATCCAGGGCCACCACCACTGCCTCAGAGGTTGCAAAGAAAGCACAGCAGTTGGACCACAGTGGGCTCAGGGAGGGTGAGGATGGTGGAACAGAGGCACACCCAGTCAGTTGTTCCACTCCACAATCCATACACCATTCTGGGGGAGCACAGCTCCCCTATGGATGCACCCACAGAGGAGATTAAGGAGGCTGAGGACACCTGTCATAAGGGAGGCCCACAGGAAGGAGGCAGAGGACACCACAAGGAAAGGAAGCAGCTCCTGGTGGGGGACTCAATTATTAGGGGGATAGAACTGGGGGCAGGGAAAACTGAAGGAAGGTGCCTGCCTGGTGCCATGGCTTGGAGGAACAGGAAGCGCATCCTCAGGATCACAAGAACAGCTGCACGGGAGTCTGAGCTGGACGTCATTGTCCACCTAGGGACAAATGACTTGGCTCAACATGAGATTGAGCAGTGCAGAAGGACTTTGTAGAACTGGGAGGGGCCTAAGACAAGTAGCACACACAGTATCCTTCTCAGAGGTGCTGCCTGTCAATGGCATGAGTGAGGCGAGGTACTTTGCACCTGCAGTTTAATGAATGGTTGAAAAATGGTGTGGAGCACAGGGGTTTGACTTCATTGGTGACTGGGGTTCCACCTGGAGGGACACCAGCCTATACTGGTAGGATGGTCTGCATCTGTCCAGGAAGGGAACAAGTCTTTTGAGCAATCGGTTTAAATGCTTCATTGGCAAGCTTTTAAACTAGTCCAGGGGGAAGGCACTGATAAGCAGCAGGAAAATCCCAGCCTCTCCCTACAAAACAGGGTACTAAATGAGAAAAAGACCAAGGTAGAAAGGTCAGTGGGGGATGCTGCAACTGAAGATAAAGCCATCAAACAATGGAAAGCAATGAGTACCAATGCCCGTAGTCTGAGTAGCAAGCTTCCTGAATTAGTGGCCTTGACGGAGGAGGAACATCTGGATATCGTGGCAGTCACAGAAACATGGTTCACACAAAACCATGACTGGGACATAAACATACCAGGATACACTATCTACAGGATGGACAGAGAGGGTAATAGAGGAGGAGGAGGAGTAGCTCTTTACATAAGGGAAGGAATCAAAGCAGCAGAACAAAAGGGAAAACAGGGAGGAGAAGAAGCACTGTGGGTAAATTTGGAGACCGGCAATGGCACCACAATCCACACAGGGGTTGTATACAGACCCACTTCTCAGGGGGAGGAAATGGACAAGGAAATGATAGAAAGTATACTTAGTAAGGCAGAAAAAGGGGAGATATTGCTGATGGGTGATCTGAATATGCCAGATGTTAACTGGAGTGCAGTTGCAGCAGCCACTTCGAAGAGTGGGGTTATTCTAGATGCCCTACAGAGGCATGCCTTAGACAACTAGTATTGGAGCCCACTCGAGAGGGAGCAATCTTAGACCTGGTTCTCTCAAATGGAGATGAAGAGAGGATCACAGATGTAGAAGTGGGTAGCCATCTGGGAACTAGCGACCATCGAACAGTATGGTTCACAATAAACACAGCAATAGAGTCAGGCCATACAAAGGTGAAGGTACTGGACTTTAGGAGGGCTGACTTTGCCAAAATGGGTGAGTGCCTAAGGAATGCACTAATAAATGGGCAGGAAGGAGGGGTGGAAGAACCATAGGGACTAATAAAAACTGCCATCACAGAGGTAACAAGCCTTTGTGTGAAGCAAATAAACAAAACTAAACGATGTAAGAAACCACTATGGTTCTCAAAGGAAGTGGCAGTGAAGGTTCAAGAGAAAAAGAAAGCTTTCAGGAAGTACAAGGAATCACAGAAGGAGCAGGACAGAGAACTGTATCAGTTAAAGCAAAAGGAAGCTGGGAAGGCAGTCAGAACAGCAAAGGCCCAAACTGAGGAAAAGATAGCCAACTTAGTAAGGGGATAAAACCTTTTATAGGTACATCAGGGAGCGAAGGGAAGACCAAGGGAGGGATAGTGAGGCTTAATGGGGGGTGTGGGCAGAGGGTGACTGTGAAAAGGCAGAGATACTAAACAAATATTTTTGCTCAGTATTTACAAAGGAAGAGGGGGAGGTACCTAAAACAAACAGTAGAAACACTCTGGATACAGAAGTTGATACCAGCCCATTTACAGAAGAAAGGGTTCTGAAAGAACTCTTAAAACTAAAGGTGGACAAAGCAATGGGGCCTGATGGGATTCATCCCAGAATTCTAAAAGAACTAAGGGTGGAATTAGTGACACCACTGACTACCCTGTTTAACAAATCATGGGAGGATGGGGTGGTACCCGAGGACTGGAGGAGGGCAGATGTGATTCCCCTTCACAAAAGTGAGAGCAAGGCAGAAGCAGGAAACTATAGACCTGTTAGTTTAACCTCAGTGGTAGGGAAAATGATGGAATCACTTCTGAAGGAAAGAATAGTCGAATATCTAGAGGCCAGAGGGGCACAGGACCCAAGGCAGCATGGATTCACAGCGGGAAGGTCATGCCAGACAAATCTGATAGATTTCTTTGACTGGGTGACCAAAGTAGTAGATCAGGGAGGAGCTGTGAACATGGCCTACCTAGACTTTAGCAAGGCAATTGACATAGTCCCACACAACAGATTAATATACAAGTTAGCTAGCCTGGGAGTGGGTCCCAAGATGACAGCCTGGGTAAAAAATTGGCTGGAGAATAGGAGACAGAGAGTAATAGTAAATGGAGTCCACTCTGAAGAAAGGGGGGTTACTAGTGGGGTACCACAGGGTTCAGTATTAGGACCGGTCCTCTTCAATGTCTTTATAAGCGACATTGCAGAGGAACTGGAAGGAAAATATGTCTCTGCAGATGACAGAAAAATCTGCAACAGAGTTGATGCACAAGTGGGGTGGAAAGGATGAAAAGGACTTGGCAAGGTTAGAGGAATGGTCAAATGTATGGCAGCTTAGATTCAATGCTAAGAAGTGCAAGGTAATGCACCTGGGAAACAAAACCCAGGGAAGAGTACACAATGGGGGTGAGATACTAACAACAACAAAAATGGAAAGGGACCTGGGGTAGTCATACCAGATGACCTAAAGGTGGGCAAGCAATGATGAGGGCAGCAAGGAGGGCTGGGGGATACTGGGATGCATAGGGAGAGCATCACCAGTAGAAAACAGAAAGTTATTATCCTCTGTACAGACAGCTGGTCAGACCCCATCTGGAGTACTGTGTGCAGTTCTGGAGACCCAGTCTCGCAAAGACATAGAAAGGATGGAAGCTGTCCAGAGGAGGGCAACTAAAATGGTGCAGGGTCTGCACAGAAGACATATGAAGAGAGACTTAAGGAGCTTAATATGTATAGCCTTGAGGAAAGGAGGAGAGGGACATGATAGAAACTTTCAAGTACCTCAAGAGAATCAACAAAGTCCAAGAGGGTAGCATCTTTCAAAAAAAGAGGTGTGCAAGAACAAGGGGGCACAATTTGAAGATGGGGCAGCTCAGAGGTAATTTAAGGAAGTATTTTTTCACAGAGAGGGTTGTGGATGCATGGAACGGCCTTCCGGAGGAGGTCGTGGAGTCAAAAACAGTGGTGGAATTCAAGCATGTATGGGACAGTCATAAGGCATTTCTAGGGGGTGGGGGTAGAAAGAAGTAGGCTGCTGGTTAACTAGGATCTGCAGCTTATCCAGTAGGCAGGGAAATGGGCAGACTGGGTGGGCCAAGGCAGCGGTCCTTATCTGCCGACAAATTCTATGTTTCTATGTAAATACAGTATAACAGGAATAATGTCCTCCAGGGTGGGAGTTATGCTGGGATAACAACCCTTCTCGGGTGTTGGACACCATGGGGGCCCAACAACCCAAGCTGGGATGGTATCCCAGCATAACACCCACCCTGTCAGGCATCATTCCTTTGGCACACTTTGTCCCATGTTCATGTAAACCAATCCCTTAAGATGGGCACAGAATTGTTTTTTCTGGCGGAGCAATAAAAATGCCATAAAAATAATACAAATACAAAAACATGGGACCACTGTATACTCACAATATACCACTCCAGGGTGTGGGTAATACTAGGATTTACCCACTGGTGTGTACAACACACCAGGGGTGGTAAATCCTTTCATAACCCACACCCTATGGTGGTATATTGCTTAAGCAGTAAGTAGCTGCTAAGAAGTGGACGATTTAAAGCAGTTGCAGCAGTAATATAAATTTGATTACTAATAAAACAAAAATGGCCAAAACATGTCAGAATATAGGATAGTCACTAAAAGAAAGAATTGAGCCCATGTAAACTTCTTTTTAGACCTACAGCACCATGGAAAACAATATTCTATAAGAATACTATCACCCCCATCATATGTAGCCATTTTATTAACAGTGAACAATGCTAATATATCCTCCTCAAAGTTTAAGAAAACAAAGTGCTGCAAAAATAAAGCGATACACGGTGTACCTGCAGCCTCATTTTCAAACCACCATGGCGGATCTGCAAGGCTTCTGCAATCCCTCTCGTTCTTTCCTCCTTATTGGATGTCTATGCTCCAGCCCTGGGGGTTTCCTTAGCATTGCACTGCACTCCATGCCAGCGACACTTCCTGGTCAGGACTATTGCTTTCCAGCAGGAATATTCCCCCCCCAAAGGCACACTGGAGACAAGACTGCGGCATATAATTACTAGGGGACATTGAGGGGCCAAAAGTTAAAACACAAAATGTTTGAATTGTTAATTTGTTAACAGTGTGACTATGATCCAGTGCTGGTGAATCGTAACTTTGTACTGCACCGCAGGACCTTTCCTAATAATACAACACAGGTTTCTTTAAAGTGGACAATTGTCCAGTTGCGGACTCGGTCAGTTCTGCATGAAGTATTGTAAAGCAGAAATGTATACGTTTCCTCTGTGTTTTCCAAAGTTTTACCGATAATTTCTATAACTTTAATTCAATTTAAAACTTTATAAAATTCTTCCCATTGCGGCCTACCAAGAAATCCGGGCTCTGCAGCAGCCTTAGTCCATGTTGACACTGGAATGAAGGCACTCCCTGTGTCGCTGCTGATTGGCTGAGTGCAGGCCCTTTAATCTTTGGCTGCAGATTCGGTCTGTCACAGGAGGTTCAGCCAGGGATAGGGCTGAGAAGGGATTTGTAGATTGGGAGATTAGTGGAGTAATCTGATTGATACAATTGATTGATACTATATTTTATTTCATTGTAGTCACAAAGTTGTAAGAGAAGAGGTAGCAGTCAGTAGCATTAGTGTAAATTCTGTCCCTTCAGCTTGTGTAAACACTTGTATTTTTGTTTGCATAGCTATCTGTATGCCAATACCACTGCTGCATAGGTGCTGTGCAAATCAGGGGTTAAATCTGCAGGCAATCGGGGGAGGGCAGTGGGAAGAGAGCACTTCAGTTATCTGATCGTGCTCACTGAAGTGGCTCTCTCGCTTTCAACTGTACGGCACTGCATTTTCAACTGCTGTCATAGACAGCTGCAGCATTCATTGGAGAACTGTGGGGGCACCTGCAAACGCAGTGAGGGAATTGGAAGACAGGGTGCCTCACCTCCAGAAACTCGGATGATGGCACTATTTTTCTTGCACATGCGTGCAAGCAAACGTAAAAAATCACATACAAATTTTTGACTTCTAGAGTTGTGCCACACATCCAGAAACTCAGATGATGGCACTGTGTGTCTTGCACATGCATGCAAGCAAACATAAAAAATCGCAATAACAATTTCTGACTTCTAGAGTTTTTTTTTTGTTTTTTTTTTCTAAAGAGGTAGTGCAGGGATGGTGAGCATCGACAGTAATACAAGGAGGCATTAGAGAAAATTAAAAAGGCAGAGATGGAGTGCTGGCATTGGATGGGAATTAACAGAGACCTTTTAGGACAGCTGAAAATGCAGAAGGGCGCTTTGCTGAGCAAGATGAGGTTGACAAGTCATACTCCTGATTGTCACATTTACCCAGGAGCTGATGATCAAACAGATTGTGCTCCAAATGTTACGGTGTTTGTTAAAACAAAAACCTTCATCTACAACAAGAAGGAATGTTGTCAGGTGCTGGCTCATAGTACTGGGCAGTGCCCAAATCAAGCAATACTTTGGGACTCAGAAGAGTTGCAGGGCTCTCAGATGAGGCCAACATTTCTGCAACTCCAGGATAATGGACTTGTATTTTCCTGTAAAATTAATCCTGCACCATGCAGTATGGAGTTTGAGTAAGGCTGGCATATACTTCACTTGAAAAATGCTTTTCCTAACAACAACAGAAAAAAGAAAAAAAGGAAAATACTCGTAATGTGATATGCCCTTACTGTATTTAGCCCACGGCAGCAAGGCACTGGTACAAAATGATGACAGCATTAAGGATAACACTCGGAGCCATTACTCATCTTTTCATATTCCCACACCCTCCTAGGAGCAAGCATTGTGATGTACAAGTTTCACTCTTTGCACACAAATGACATTATTTAATTATTTACTTTTTGTATTTTTAAATACCAAGGAACTAGGTCATGATGGGAGTGAATTAACTCCGCCACAAGGGGAAGGGGGTAAACAGCAAGCCATAGCAAAACAGTTGTAGTTCAAGACTTTAATGCTGTTAAAGTTGCCCCCTTGACTGTCTCTGCCAGACACCAACTACATAAGTTGAGTCCATTCATACAGGCTTATTATGTGCAGCAGTTTTTGTTGTGTTAATGAGAGATCTGGTAGTGCTTTTCTGTCAGCCGATCCTGTGTCTGGGTTCACTCCCCTCTCATGCTCACTGAAGCGGAGCTCTGGCTTTCAACTGTACGGCACTGCATTTTCAACTGCTGTCATAGACAGCTGCAGCATTCATTGGTGAACTGTGGCTGCTCCTGCAAACACAGTGAGGTTTTTGGAACACAGGGTGCCACACCTCCAGAAACTCGGATGATGGCACTATGTTTCTTGCACATGCGTGCAAGCAAACATAGAAAGTACAAGATACAAACAGCCTTGACTTCTATCAGTTTGAAAGGATGCCTCAAGGCATATCCGGGGCACCCACAACTTTTCAATGGTCAATGGAAAAGGCTGTTGAAGATGTCAGTTTGCAACAAGTTTTTGTCTGCCTTGATTACTTAATCGTTTTTGGAAGACACTAGGGAAAACAAAAGAAGAATGGCTCATGAAAATTCTAGACAGACGAGGAATTTGAAGTCAAGATATAAACAGATAAATGCCAATTCTGCCAGCCCTCTGTGAAATATGTTGGACACACTGTGCTCGATTTACAATGGACCAAGAATGACACAAGGTGCTTGCAACAGAAAAGAATGACACAAGAAGCAAGCTGCATCAAAAAGTGCATCAATTCTGATTTTTCTGATGCTGCTTGTGTCTAAAGCAGAACTGCCTGCTCCTAAGTGTCTTGGGTCAGAAAAATGGATACACCATTTCACAATGGGGCTTGCATCAAAAAAATGATGCGCCATCCACCTTTTTTTACTTTCAAAGGAGGAAACTGTTGACAGTGCGACGAAGATGCATTCTGCTGTTAGACCAGCCAGAGCTGATCTAGCTGACAGTGGAGCATATAAAAGACAAGGTGATGGTAGATTATATAGGGGCTTGGTTATAGAGCCAATATTCCCTTGTAGGACTAGTTAATGGTGTTTTGGGGGCATAACATGCCATTATTTGGGGCATTTCATCTGCCATAATTTTTGAGTCAGCTTGCATAATTTTTGTTCCATGCACCATTCTTTTACTCACCTTGCTTCATTTTTTCACTCAGCTTGCTTCATTTTTTTCACTCAGCTTACATCAAGCTCCTCTTTGTGTCATTTTTCTCCATGCATGCAGTTTGACTTAATTTGCTTTATTTCTTTTACTCAAGTTGCATCATTGTTAAACTCAGCTTTGCATCACTTTTCTCCATGTGCAGTTTTTGACTCAATTTGCTTGATTTTTTGACTCAATCTGTTTCATGTTTTTTTAGCTCAGTTTCCATCATTTTCACTCTTCATCCTATTTTTGATTCAACCTGCAGTCATTTTTGCTCCATGTTACTCTGTGCATTGTATTTTTGCCTCAGCTTTGCTTCATTCTCAGCTTGCGTCATTCTCACCCCATGCGTCATATGTTTGACGCAGCAGACCTCTTGCACCTTTTTGGGGGACTTCGTCATAGCAAACTTGTTTCTTGCAAAATAGGGCGCATAGTGTTTGGCACACCTGGATTAGATGCAAGGTGGATGTTTGACACATCTTGCCTCTTTCTAAGGGCCCTTTGAAAATCCAGCCCATTGTCTCTGCTGAAGAAGTCTGAACTGACCCAGCCAAGGCTTTTGCCACTCGGCCTTGCCCCACAACCTGAAAACTTTGCAATCTTTTCTTGAAGTCCGTGGCTACCATCAAAGGTTTGTGCAATATTTTCTGAAGTGGTCCAACCCCTTACCAACCTCATGCAAGGGTACCCTCCTACAAATTCTAAGCAGAGAAATGCCAAAGCAGAAGCAAAGAAAAACTAATACCAGGTGAACAAGCCTTTTGGCAATTAATGGGACCAGGACTGTCAACATGCTTTCTGAGAGATCATAAAGAGACTCACAGAAGCCCATGTCCTGACCTTCGCAGATCCCACAAAGCATTATTTCCTACACATGGATGCCAGCATTATTGGCCTAGGAGCAGTTCTCTACCAAGAGTACTATGATGTAATTAAGCCAGTGGCCTTCACCATTTGCATTCTGAACCCAACAGAAAATAACTATTCCGTCCATAAACTAGAGTTCCTGGCGTTAAAATGGGCCATGACAGACCAATTTCATGACTACTTGTATGGAGCCAGATTCATGGTAAAAACATAACAATTCACTTGCTTACATCCACACCATAGTTAAAGTTGGATGCAGCTGGACATCGATGTTGCAGGCATTTTTCTTGTACAACTACAGCCTTGAATATTGGTGGGCTCTCAACCATATTGATGCAGACATCTTGTTCTGTGGACCGCACTTCCTAAAAGGAGATGTCTGGTCTGGAATGTCAACTGCTACTGGGAAAGCACAGTGTGCCAAATTTGTGTGAGAGGAGAATGAGACACCTTCCATGTATTGCATTGCTACTGACCCCATGGAAGCTCCTCTAAATGCCATTCCTCCAGTGTTCAACTTCAAGGGGTTAGAACTAACATTATTGCCCTTCCCAAACAAGTATGAGCAGAGACTTTGGAATGAAAGGGATAACTGATGCATTGGAGAAGGGACTAGGTCTGAGTGAGTACATCTTGATTATCCAGATATTCACATCCTGCTCCAGGAGTGGAGCAAACTCTCCTTGAAAAATGATCTCCTTACATGGACATATTAAGACTCAAAGACCCAGAGTTAATGCCAACAGCTGGACCTACCTTGAAAATAAAGAAAAGTGGCTCTAACCTCACTACATGATGATATGGGACATCTCGGGTGCTACCGCACCCTGGACCCTGTGTGCATCCCATTTTTCTGCCTCATGACTCTGGAGGTAGAAAGACACAGTAAGAATTGTGCCAAGTGTGCACAGGGAAACCCTTGTTGTCGCAGAGGTAGAAACACACTCTAAGAGCTATGCCAAGTGTGTACAGAGAAAACCTTGCCTAAGAGGGCTGCCCTTCTTGTCAACATCAAAACTAGTGCTCATTTAGAACTTGCCTGCAAGGACCTCTGGTCAAGAACCTGCCAGCAAATTGTTCAGCAACATTCTAATAATCACAGATCACAACTTTTAGTATGCTCGAGCCTCCCCGACAAAAGACCAGAAGGCTCACACAACTGTAGAAACTTGAAGAGTTTGTCTACCACTATGGTATTCCTCAGCACATATATTCTGACCAAGGACTAGACTTGTAAAGCTGAGCTATCAAAGAGTTTATTGCCCTGCATTATATCCAACAATCACACATGTCCCTTACCACCTTCAAGGAGATCCACAGCTGGAGTGTTTCCATCAAACATTGCTAAATGTGTTAGGCATCATGCACCCAAACAAGAAAAATGTTCATGCCTAAAACTGTACTAGCAACAGTGTCACAGATGCCTCTCCCTACCTGTTAATGTTTGGACATGAAGCCCACTTCCCAATCGACTCAGCATTTGGAGTATGTTGTGATGGGACTTCCAGAGAGGTATTTTGCAAAACAAAACTTCTCAGACTAAAGTTAGAGGATGCATGCCAATGACCACAGAGACAGCGGGGAAAGTAAGTGCTGCAAATAAGCTCTGGTATGATCAAAAGGTATGGCATCAAGTCTTACAGGTGTGGGACACAGCTTTCATAAGAAACATTGGACTGAGGGGAAGGAATACAATTGCTGACCGCTGGTTTTCAGAAGCTTGTGTAGTCAAGGAGAAACTGTCAAATCTCCCAGTGCATCTTCCAAGAATAAGGCAGGGGTATAGTAAAGACTCTGTGCCATAACATGCTTCTGCCTGGCCCGGTGGCACTGAGGGTTAAGGTGCTGGACGCCACACCTCATGCCATGCCGGAGACCCGAGTTCGGGAGAGAGCTCAGGCACTGGGGGTTGGCAGGGGAGGATTGGATTGAGCACCTGATGGGCTGCTCTCCAATCCTGGGGGGAGGGCATTGTGGTGCCCGGTGCTCCAGCGGCCCCTGGTGGAGATCAGAGGCACTGCAGAAGCATGGGGTGTCACGTAACAGCATGCCTGATGCTGGGAGGGTTGCCGTGCACTAAGCGTCGGGGGGTGCATGTGCAGGAGGGGCGGGGTTGGGCAGAACAAGGAAAAACCTAGTTCATCAGGATAGGCAATGGCACCTACCTTTCATGCCCAGCACCGGGTTTGTCTCAGCCGGCCTCGTTGTTCTTCCACCCGGGCACCACCTGCATGCCAGAGTCTGCCTTGTCAAGGAGCCCAAGGTAAGGAGTCAGGCTACCCTCCCCAGGTGGGTTAAACCAGGGGTGCTGGCTGCGGGCAGGGGGTGGGAGAGAGGGCACAGGCTGCAGCAATCCTCAGGCAGGGCAGGATAAGTATAAGGCTGCCCAAGGGGGTTACCCCTGAACCATAACCGGAGAGAAAGATAGTTGAAAAAAAAAAATCATGCTTCTGCCTATTGGAAAACTCAAGCCCATCTCAGATATTGTACCTGAACCAGGGCCGAGACCTCCCAGAATCTGAAACTGTAGTCATCAACAAAACAGTGCAACAAATGCAACCCCTGAACCTGTGTCTGACAGTGTCACTGATTCCCCACCTGCACCAAAGGAAGGTCCTGACAGTAAAGAGCATGTTGGATTGTATTGGTTTCAAACACCTGATGAAGTACCAGATGCACCCTTGTCAGCTATGGAATGACCTAGACCAGGACACACAGAGACAGAGCCTATGTACCAGCTGAATTCAGAAGCAGTTCCTTTCCTGCCTGCTGCACTACCGGTGGAGGAACTGGAACAACCTTTTGCAGACTTGGATATGTTAGCTTTGGTGGAGGAATTTGTAACAGAGACTGAATTGACTCCAAACATTCCCCTATGCTGGACACAGTGCCAGAGGAAGAACTCACCCTGTTCCTGAGGAAAAAAACAAATTACCAAGAAGGTCTGGAGTCTGGACATGAACATAAGTCACCTATGAAGTTAACTTATAACCTTCCAGGTGCCTCTACCTCTCTCCCTATCCCTATCCTTGTAGTTCACAAGCATGTAGCTCCTGTACTCTGTCTCCCAGTATGATGTTCCCAGGTTTTGGTGGGTAGATGTGTATGCTTGAGAACTGAATAGATGAAAGGAGAAAAAGAAGGGAAAGAAATTGTAGAGATATTTGCCACCAAAAGATGTGTCAGTGTATGGTTTAAGGAAGCAGCTTAGATGGCGAAAGCCCATTTTTATGATAAAGAGTACAAAACATCTTTTTATGTGTTTTTTAGATGAATGAGTTTGTCTAAGTTATGCATTTCTCTTGTCTATTTATTGGTAGGGTGTAAACAATGCAGGCTGAACTCACTGTCGAAGAAGAAAAATAATGTGCAAATAAAGTGGGTAAATTCTATAGGCATTTTATGTAGTCAGATTGCGTTATCTTTTGTATTTATGATGACTTTTTTATGTTTTTGATGTGTTATATATTTTGACTTGAAAAGTTAATTTCTGAAGTGTGTATGGTGTTTTTGAAGGTATTTAACTTCAGCATCTCCTTTTGGGGGTTTGGCTGCAATTGTGTTGAATAAACTAAACTAAACTGCATATTACATTAGATAGGAGGCATTTGTCTAGTCAGACTGTGTGCTTTGTAAATGCTGTTTGTTTAAAAATACTTAGTGAGGAATAAGGTGTTAGAAGTGTTTAGTGTATATAATATGTTTTGCAACTGCCTATGGACACTTGGACTATATGGACAGTAAGGCAGTGTCTTGATGGGGACATCAGGAATTTGAAAGAGGGAGTATGTAAACCCTCCTCTTTATATGAGGGCTGACCTCGTGGTCTGCAGGCTATCAGTGGCTACCTCCCGGCAGCTCTTGTTTTGTCTTCACTCTCTGGACCCCACTGGAATGTAAAGCAGGGACTGGCAGGGCAGCTTGCAGTTGATCAGTGGCTCTGGCAGGAGTCACATCTGGACTCAATGCCACAGCAACGTGGTCGCGGCTGCCTGTGTGTCCCAGATCCTTGCCTCTCAACTTGGCAGACTGGGTTGGAATCAGGACAGGAGGAGCTCAGCTCCATCAGGTGCTTGTAAGTTGCTTTTTTTTATTGAAATTATACAGAATTACAAAACCATGAGGGGGTCCAACTGGGGATGCTGCTGTTTATACAGCTGGTGGAACAGACTTTGCAGGGAGTGGATTGCACTAAGCACCTTATATCCCAGCTTTATCAGGCGTTATTATCCTTACAAAATATTTCTGCTCCATATTCGGAAAGCATGGGAAAAAGATTTGAATACTCCAGCAATGGGACCAATGTCGTAAGAATGTGAATAAAGTTACCTCCTCCACGTCTGGAATGAATATTCGTGGAAAACCCTTGTGTGATTTTTTTATAATGCCAGATAAACTAGTTAAACATTTTCCTCAAAAGGGAACACACTGCTGGCAGAATGGTAATGCCCCGCTGGTGACCCTACATATATTTTTTGGTCATGTCCACTCTTAGTTCCCTTCTTTGGGGACCTCCAAAGAGTTCTCCAAGCACTGTGGAATGACAGGTTGGTGCTTACCACTCACCTGTTTTTCCTTTTGGATATTCCTGAGGGCTATCATTCCCCAGACAGTAGAAAACTCCTTAATGTAGCAATGGTCACAGCAAAGAAAACCATTTCCAGGCTATGGCTCTCCCCCACAGCTCCTTCAATAGAGGGGTGGATTGAGCTGATGTGCCATATATATGCCACGGAAAAAATTACAGCTAGCTTAACTCATAAATTACCAACATTTGAATTACAGTGGAGAAGATGTGTTGGGGTGCTATGTGTAATGACTGTGAAACTTCATGTTGTACCATGAAATATAGTTATTATTGATTGTTATCTGACAAACGAAGTCTGTCATGGCTCAGACGGACTATTAGATGAACTCTGATGGCAGTGTGTGTTGCTGGGAGTCGACATATTTTTCTATTGTATTTTAGTTGGTTACTTGTCAAAAGGCATATCTACTTGTATTCTTTTCTCTTTTTTAGGGTAAGCAGCTAAGTTTTCCCGTTTGAACACTGTTTTGGCATTGTTGTCTACTGTTTTTACTGACAGAAACTAATAAAAAGGCAAATTTGGACAGAAATCATACTGTAAACAGCTGCATGTTATTGCTATATACTGTATGTTTTATCACTGAAAATCTGAACAGACATCAATTTAAAAAAAAAGTAAATTGCCCCAGACGAGGACTACAAAGAGAGGTCTGGAGTAGGAACCTAGCACCATAGCACCATGGTGGATTGCATGCCATGCACAGAAGGGACATAGCTCTGTTTTTTAAATCAGGCCATGCACCAGCACCTGCCTAAAGGACCTGGCTCTAAGAGAGGAAACAGAGCTGGGACACCAGAGATAACTGCATCAAGAATGGTTTTGACAAAAAAAGTGCTTCCCAGCCACCAGAACAGGCAGTGGGTCCTGGAAAAGCACCAGAACCACACAGACTAGCCAGCCTGGTGGCGCTGAGGGCTGAGGCACTGGGCGCCACACCTCACGCTATGCTGGTGACCCAGGTTTGGGAACAGACTCGGGTCGGCAGGGGTCGGCGGGGAGAGAGAAGATCGTGCATCCCAACAGATGCTCTCCTCCCTCTGGGGTGGGTTACCAGGGGTGTCAACCATAACACCCGATGTCCTGAATGGGCCGGTGGGAACACGGGCTCACAAGGGCCATGGCGGTTCTGTATATTGGAGTCGGGAAGGGGAGACACACTTGGGCGCTTGAGAGAGACATACATCAGCATGTCGCCTCTCTGGACATACGTCCTTGCGCCACCGACATCTCAGGGGCTGGGAATGGGGACACAGATAAACAGGAAAAAAAACCTCGGCGGTCCTGGATGATGGCCACCCCAAGCCACCCAGTCCACCGGTTCCGGACAGACCCCACTGTGCAGAAGGGAGGAAGGAGGTAAGCACTCTAGGGGCAGATCCAGAATTCTGATGTAAGGGGGCTGGAATATGCGTCCAGAAGGAGAGGACACCAAGGGTAGAAAGGAGGGTTAAAAAAACAGAAGGTAAAAAAAAAAAAAGAACCACACAGACTGCACATCTGGGGTCTCTGCGCATGCATAGGAGCCCCAGAAATGGAGCTGATACTCCAGCAAGAAAACAGGGAGTGTGACAGCCCCCACAGATTAGTCCTGGTCCCAACACTGACATCGGGGTTGGGACATGCCTTAACCGGCCCAGTGGGGCTAATGGTGAAGCAGCAGAAGGCTACAAGACTAGAATAAAAGACTTTATAAAATGTAAACAAACACAGCTGCCCCCAGTTAACTACAAGGGCACTATGCATCATGAGCTAAGACAAAGTGTGCTGCAATTAGTTGAGCAATCCCAGCCAATCCCCAGAAACCAGCAACATGGAATGAGTCAATGAAACATTGATTTTCATCCCTGGAGAGAGGGAGAGTTGCTAGCTCAAAGTTAGTCAGAGCTGAGAGTAGAGACTGTGGAGGTGGCGGTGACTGAAAGAAGTATACACCAGCCAGAGAATCTTAAAAGGAGGAGTGTGTTTCAGTGAAACACAATAGGAAAAAGGAAATATCTGTTGGAAGAGAGCAATCTGCCCTCACAGTATCCCCAGCAGGGATGTGATCCAGTGAGCAGGTACTTATCTCACCAGGATCCAAACCACCAACTATTGCAGAGGTACTCTGAGAGAAGAGAAGCGGAGGAGGGAACTACAGCCTGAGATGACCCCTACAGAGGAGAGAGCCACAGCAGCAGTTTCTATCCCTCATCCAACTCTTGGTTGGGGGTGTCTGATCTCTCCAAAAGGTGGGTCTGGACCACCATTGCTGTGTGCTGCTGCAACCACCCCCTTCAGGGTGCGGTGAAAGACCTTAGAGGTGAAGACGTTGAAAGACCTTAGATACAAAGATGATGAAAGGCCTCAGAGACGAAGTCACAGAAAGGCCTGAGAGGTGAATGTGATCACAGTACTTCCAGTCAAAGGCTCTTGGGAGGTTGAATCTACAGATGCTGTCTATGCCAGCCAAAGCTGATGCCTCACTGAGTTCCAGTCCAGCACTGAAGTGCAGCACGAACATCGAGCTACATGTCACCCGTCTGAACTGTGAGTACCTCAGAGCTGTGACTCTGGGGAGTTTTCTTAGGGCAGTTAGTTAGATAGCTATGAAGTGGGGACAGAAGCCCTGGGCAGGACTTTGACGTCTTCTAGATAGACCCAAGTAGACAACAACTTGTAAGTCCATCTGAACCAACCCTGTTTGGATCACAAATAGGGGCCCCTTTGTGTTCAGTTTCTGCCAGTTGACAAGTGTTGTTTAAATTCCTACAAACGCGCCAAGTTGTTATCACCCTGGTTAGTTATCAGCAACCCAGTGAGATGCCCATCACAATGTAAAGAGCTCTCTTTAAGAACCTTGTGCGGAACAAGACGGGTGCACCCACATTTTGTGAATGGGAATGCCAGGGGACTGTGGGACTGTCAAGATACTGCTTAGACTATAGAATTCCCCTTTTCGCATCTATTTTTTTTTTTTTTTTTTTTTTTACCAGGAGAGGCACACTAAACTGGAGCTTGTTTGCAGGTGTGACCTGGGAGCACAAGGAAGTTAAGTGACTTGTTCAGGACAGCACAGCATGCAAGTGGAGGCTATGGGATTTAAACCCAGGACTTCAGGTTTGCAGCTCAGAGCCTTAAACCACTGCGCTATACTGCCTCCTGTACCCTTGTTCTTCCCTTGCCATTCATTTTTAAACAAATTGTTTATGCCTTTTATTCCTTGTGTGCTGGGTTTTGCTGTTTAGTATTGTGTCATTGTTTGGGGGTTATAACCTGTGTGCAGGAGGGGTATTGGACGATCCCATGGAAGGTTCACTGCTGCCCCAGATGGAGGGCCCAAACCTCTACTGTCTTATCCTGTTTGTGTCCTGTACTAAGAAAACCTAGGCCAACCCCCTCAGAGTCAAAGGGAGTGGAGGTGGACCTGAGGGCCCCAGGCAGCCTTCAGGACAGCGCCAGCAGCTGACCTACTATTGCAACCAACGTAGGTTGGACAGGGCTGCATTACACTAGCTTTTTTGCCATCAATGTTTTATTTATTTTGTAATTTTTGACCAAGACAGGCATGCTATGCTATTATAGCTGGTTTCCAGGTGTGTCCTGGAGGCGAGTTCCATAGTTCTGTTATTCTGATGGGGGAGAGGTGGCCATGACACTGGGGGAAACGCCTCTGCTCTTGCCTCTTCCTCGATAAATGCAATGGCATTGTTTACTTCCACCTGGACAGTGACCACAGAGGGGCAGAAGGGACCTCAATTTACCATCTCATCTGAAGGACAGCATCTCACCAGTACAGCACCTACCTCGTACTACACTGCAGTTCAAGTTATGGGTATTACCCCAAATAGCAGCTGTGGGGCTACAACCCACACCCTTCTGATCTTCTAGCCCTACACACGAGTGCGCTACCTACTGAGCCACTACACTGTTAAATAAATTACCAGTGCACCAACAAGCAAAACAGGAGATTTTCGTAAAACATTTTTTGGAACTTTTCTGACAGTAGTACAAACAGGATAATGTTTTTTTTTTCCAATAATATACAGTTTAAGTACAGGTACTACATCACAGTGTTTATACTACACCAGTAGTGATAAGTGTTCCCTGATAAATTTGTTTATCTCACTGTCTTACCTCCAGATAAACATTTACCTGGAGGTTAGATATGTCACAATGATTATCCTTTACCTAAGGACCAATCAGAGAGCATCTTTTGCAGTGCTGATGACATCACAATTGCCTTGTCCTGCTCTGAAGCTAGCTGCTGAATTCAAGGAAAAAGTTAACTCTACACAAACAGCTGATTTAAAAGGTATAACTTATAAACTGATATACTGTATAAATCCAATACACAATGGTCTTACTCGAAATATACAACGTATCTCCATTTGTGAGGGGGCAGGACTGTCATAACTCACTCGTGGGTCTGCCATTCATGAGTTATGGTCCCGCCCCTTCACTCATGAAAATAAATTGCATATTTTGAGTAAGGTCATTGTGTATCCCCTATTTATACCAGGGACAAATAGTGCATTATAAGAAAACAGATGCTTCAGTCCTTTAAGTTCTTATCAGATACAGTAGTCTGTATCACCAGTCAATTTATCCATCAGACCCAACTCCATTCTGGACCGGCTCCAAACTCCCTCTCCTGCCTCCCAACCAGTCAGAGTAGGCAGAGGGTGCAACTTTCAGCCTGAGCAGGGCTTTTGAATTTGGAGTCACTGAACACCTAAACTAGGTGCTGCTGAACTGCTACATCCAGGTGTCATGAGGCAGGCTGATGAAGCAAGAAACCCCCCCCTCCAATGATCGACGCACGGAACTCAGGACTGCCGCCGGACCAGCTCCAAGCTCCCTCTCCTGCCTCCTAGCCAGTTGGAGCAGGCAGAGGGCAGGACATTCAGCCTGAGTGCGGCTTTTGAATTTGAAGTCGCTGAACACTTCAACCAGACACCACTGAACTGCAGGTAGACATCTTGGGCTACATCCAGGGGTCATGAGGTGGACTGCTGGAGCACCCCCCCTCCAATGCACCATTCACCGCACAGAACCCAGAACTGTCACCGGACCAGCACCAAGCTTTCTCTTCTGCCTCCCAGCCAATCAGAGCAGGCAGAGGGCAGGACTTACAGCCCTTATATTTTCTGCCTTGTTTCCCAAGTGGTCTGACATGCTTAGGGCCATGGAATAGGGATGTCTACCATGGGCACCAGTCATTGTAATGGCTGTTGGCTGGAGACTTTGCTCTAATTTAACCAGACCTCCTCCTCACTAACAACTGGACTTGTGGTTACTGTGAAGTAAAATCATCTCTTCTACCACAAGGAATGGTGTCTGTATGGGAGACTACATCCTTCTATAGGGTTCCTACGTGTCATGTACAAGCCTTGTGTTTATGAGTCAGTTGCATAGGTGGGACTGTTTCACTGTTTAACTAGCTGCTTAGCTTAAAGAGCAGCTGATGTCTTTGGAAAAACACTGGAAAACATAATAACTGGACAAAATTCAGCTTGCCATTCATATAACTCCTATAGATTTCTCCTTTTTTTATTATTTTTATTATTACTGAAGAAATTCCAACAAAAACAAGCTCTTTATCCCTAGAGTTCATCTGCCTCTATAGCTTACACCCTACTTCAAATAGTACTGTTACGTAAGAACTTACCGTAACAGTAGATCTTTAAGAGAAGCTCTTGCAGCAGGTAATACCATTAGGACTGAAGCCGGCAGGTGTCAGGACCCCATGGAAAACTTGTAGCTAGCAGTCTGAGGCAGGAGACCACCCCCAACGTCGGCTACGCCCGACATCAGACGTGGTATATAGGGGGCGGTCCTCTGGTGCCATCTCAGTTCTCCCACCGGAGACCCAGCTAGAAACCAAACTGGAGAACCGAGCAGGAAGTCACCACTATGTTCTGGTGACATAAAAAACAAATTACAATCCTGGGGGATGGAGGGTGGGAAAGCCACCTGCTGCAAGAGCTTCTCTCGAAGATCTACTGTTACGGTAAGTTCTTACGTAACTGTACTATCTGACTTCGAGGGTGGAGCTGTTGCAGCAGATAATACCATTAGGATTGAGTCCCAAGCAGTACCCAAGGATAGACCCAGGTTTGAGAGGGTGATAGGGAGAGATGCTGAAAACAGCTGAAGCCAATGAAAGGCACTTAAGAGAGTAGGCCCTGCAGGACTGCTAGTCCAAAACCTGTTCTCCTTCTGTATGCAATGTCCAGGCTGTAATGCCTGATGAAAGTGTGGACTAAACTCCATGTATTTGCAGCACAAATATCTGCTGAACAGACATTTTTGAGTGCTGTAAAGGAAGAGGCCACTGCTCTGGTAGAGTGGCCCCTTACTATTCCCAGAAGTGGTTTGTTATGATACTGGTAGCAGAAAGTAATACATTGCACCAGCCAATGGGCTAGTGACTGTTTGGAAACAGGAGCCCCTAGCATTCATTTGGTGAATGAGACAAACAACTGGTCCGACTGTCTGGAGGAGCGGGTCCTGTGGAGGTAATAGCTCAAAATCCTGTGAACGTCCAAGGTGTGCAACAGTGCTTCACCTTGATTGACAAATTCCGGATAATAAACTGGAAGGTTAATGTCCTGATTAAGAATCAGCATGGACACCACCTTCGGCAAGAACTTAGGGTTCATGTGCAGGGTCACCCTGTCCCTCTGGAAAACTATGTAAGGTTCCTTACACATCAGGGCCTGGAGCTCAGAAACCCTTCGAGCGGAGGTGATAGCTACCAAAAGAAGGGTCTTCCATGAGAGGAAGCGTAGCTCGCAGGAAGCTGCTGGCTCGATGGGAGGGGGGGGAGTGAGTTTCTCCAGGACGAAAAGTAAATCCCAAGGAGGAATGATGTCTCTCCTGGGAGGTCTGATATGTAAGACCCCTCTTAGAAATGTCTTACAGACGTTGAGCTGTGCCAGTGTTCTATCTCCGAAGGGATCATGATATGTGGAAACCGCACACGTGTGCACCTTAATGGACGAATAGCTCAGTCCTAAGTACAGAAGGTGACGGAGATATTCTAGCACATGCCTAGTTGGACAACCCAGGAGATCAAGGGCACGGGTCATAGGCCAAAGACAGAAGCATTTCCATTTCAGAGCATAGGTGGCCCTGGTGGAAGGCTTCCTTGCTGCAACCAAGATCTCAGCCACCCTGCTTGACACTCCTAGCCTCTCTTCCACTAGGATTGTAGGAGCTATGCGTGCAGGTGAAGAGAGTGAAGAGCAGGATGGACGAGTGCCCCTTGCTCTTGTGTGAGCAAGTGGCTGGAGAGTGGCAACTGTATTGGAGGTTCCAGTGACAGTTGCTGGAGCAATAGATACCAGATCTGGTGGGGCCATAGAGGGACCACCAGAATCATTCTGGCCCCCTCTGACTGCAACTTGAGTAGTACTCTCGGAATGAGGGGAAAAGGAGGGAAGGCAAACAGGAACTTCCTTGTCCAAGAGAGGGACTGTGCGTCTCACCAGAAAACACCAGGCCCTGTCCCGATCCTTATCCCTGTGGTGATGCTTCCCCCCTGATGATTTATCTTTTGATGGGGAATCCCTGGTGGGAGAGGATGAGCTGGCTTCTGACCCTCACTGCATGGCCGCAAACTTCTTCTCGAGCAGAAAGATCTTGAGTGCGTTGGCCCTCCTGGAGCACGTCTTCTGGTTAAACTTCAGGCAATGTGTGCAGGCGTCGGGCCGGTGTTTGCCACGGTGGGGAGGGCAACAACATACACAAAGTGATGGTTGAAAATTTTGAAGAATGAAAATACTTCTGTCTTTCATTGGCTGTCGACTGCTAAGGAAGGCATCTGAGGAGCTGAACTATGCAGGTCAATGGCGGGAAAAGAACTGAGATGGCACCAGGGGACCGCCCCTATATACCACGTCTGCCTCAGACTGCTAGCTACAAGTTTTCCGTGGGGTCCTGATGCCTGCTGGCTTCAGTCCTAATGGTATTACCTGCTGCAAGAGCTCCACCTTTAAAGTCAGATCATAATGATCTGTTGTGACATCACATTCTGTTGCCATGGGAATAACTGTGATGTCACAAGCAGAGTATTATGACAACAGGTTGGGAAGAAGCAATAGCAGCTAATGAACCCTCAAGAAACAACTCCCATGTTTTCATGCATATGACATCAGTAATATATAATGGGGAGAAGAAATACAGACCTAATGAGAAATACTGTATAAACTGCTTTGCATTCAAATATTATGTTTTTCAAAGTTCTTCTTGAAGCGTCAGTGGCTCTTTAACTGAATGCTGCCAGTGAAATACCCTTTTAATACATTCCACCACATTTTGCTTTATTGGTGTCAGCTGCATAGGTGGGACTGACATTGTTTAATTAGCTGCTTAGCTTAAATGTATGGTGCCTGTGTACTTCCTTTCTAAAACATCTACTCTGTGTTTTTGCTTTATCTGTGTCAGCTGCATAGCTGGGGCTGACATTGCTTAATCAGCTGCTTAGCTTAATTGTATGGTGCCAAAGTACTACCTTTCTAAACATTCAACTCCATGTTTTGCTGTATGTGTCAGCTACATACATGGGGCTGTCACTGTTTAAATTTAGCTGCTTAACCTAAATGTACACTGCCAAAGTTATACCTTTCCAATACATCTACTAATAGTTCTGCTATGTCTTTCAAATGTTCTCTAGCTGTTATCCCTTGGTTTAGCAAATCTTGATGCTCCTCTCCCACCACTGCTTTGCTAACTGACATAATTGTTGTTTATACCCTACTGCTAGTCATGCCCTGTAATAGAACCACCGCTATCCTACTTCCAGGACTACTAGCCTTACCACTGCTCCTATGTGACCCTCTGCCCTCTCCCCAGCTTAGGTGGAAAATCACCCCTCAGTGCCCATCAGAGATTTTAGCTACTCCAGCCTGCTTATAGCTGCCTATGAACCTCCCAACACTACTGCACTTATATGCTGAAAACTGCTGTTCCTGCTAGTGTCCCAGACCAGACGGAAATCCCTCCAGCCCACCCAGACCCTGATTGTTCTACTAAAATTTTCAGCACTACGGACCTCAGTACTTTACCTTCGCCTGGCTGGAGACATAGGGCTCGATTCACAAAGGGAGGTGCAGGGCTAGTTTCAAGCCTTGCACCTAACCCATTTTTTGGCACAGCTATGCCAAACACTTTGCCACAAGCTGAGCCTTATTCAAGAGGATCGGGTGCATTTGCGACACTTTTCCCAATTTACGGCAGCTTGTGCCAAATATTTGGCATGAGCCCCATAAAAAGGGTGCCTAAGATTGCCACAAAGTAGACTAGAAAAAACAAGTCTATCTTGTGACAGTTGGTGCATGGGATCAAGAATCCCGATCGCCAGTGGGAGAATGCCGCAAGGCCCGTGCACCATATGTTCGGTGCACCCGGGGATTGTGGCATTCCTGGGACTTTTGTGAATCAAGCCAATACAGATTAACCCAGGTCCCTTCCCCCCCCCCACTCACCCCAGGCAGGTCAAAAAGGGCTTAAAATTGCCCACCTTAACATTTGTAGTCTCTTAGCTAATAAGACTGACCTGGAAGCCTGGGTAGTTCACTACTCTGAAGACATACTAGGGATATCCATATATTGGCTCAAACCCAGTATTCCAAGCTCCCTCTGTAATCTTAACAACTACTCCTTCCTTCGAATAGACCACTCATCCCTCAAAAGTGGCGGAGACCTACTAATTTACTACAGGTCCCATCTCAACCTGTCTCTGATTTCTCACCCAGTTAGCACTGGCACTGCCAGTGAAGTACTTCATACTTCGCTTACTCCAGGCCACACCAAAAAACTTAATCTCCTTTGTATATACAACCCCCTTAAATGTGAAGTATCAGGGTTAACTGCTGTCACTGACATCATACTACCCTTGATCGGCCGAAATAAGACGACTGTCATGGGAGACCTTAACCTCAATTGGCTATGCCCAAACAGTGGTAAGCTGACTTGTCTACTATATCAAGTTGGAATTCAGGAGGTGCTGACCCTTCTGCTTAAGTGGTTTTGTGTAAGATGTGTGTATTGTATAAGCCCCAGTATGTGCACTGTCTATTTGTTGTTGCAGAAAGAGCCACCACATCTGTGACTGTTTTTCAAGTTCCCCCAAAGGTTCTTACCCTCAGGAACCTATTGCACCTTTACCCCACCATCCCCAATGCCGAACTCTCCCTCATTGACTGGTCCCCCATCCTAGCCTCCGCCAATGTTGCCTCCACCATAGATATATTTCAGACCCTCATCTCCCACCTCCAAAGAAGGTTAATTTCTCTCACAAAGAGAAGAGTTCATGGTATTACCACCCTGTAGTTACACAGTGACCGTCTCTCTCTTTATAAAAAAGATACAAATACTGGGCATCTTTAAAAGCCTCATCAAAAATACAGGATTGGCTTGTCTACTGGCAGTTGCGCAACCAGTGCAAACAAACTCTGGTCAGAGCCACAATGGTTGCTAATACATTAAAGTGATAAAATATTTATTTATTTCAAAGGTTTTCTGAGGAAAGACATACTGAGCTAGTAACAGCTTGTTTTCAGAGGTGTCCTGGGGAAGGAGAAAGGGAAAAAATGAGACACAAAAATACAGAATGGATTGTCATCCCCATATTTCTCTCCCTAGTGTCTTGTGGCACACCCCACCCTCTGATTCCTCTCCACATAAATAATGTATATATTCCCAATGTCTAATGGTGCCCCCACCCTCCCATGCCCAACCCCGTAACACTGCCTTTTATCTCTGGTGTTTAGTGGCACCCCCCCACACACACACACACACACACACACATCCTCTGATGTCTCTTGGAGCCTGAAAAGAATGTCTCTGAAGAACATTGCTGAACATCTCATTTAAATCAGCAATGAGATGCATAAGGCTGAAACTAATTTAGATAGCAGGGGAATGTAGACTAGCAATTGTTGCACTAACCACTGAGCCACCTAACTGCATTTTCTAATTCCTGTGATATACACAAATACTGACCAATACATATAAACATATATGCATATATAAATATTCTAGTATCACATAGCAGTGCACTCTCTGCACACACACAGCATTGCCAGACATTTTAGTACAGAGGACCCAAACTCTGGAACTTCATCCCAATCCACCTCAGATCAGTAGACAAGTTTATTAGTTTGCATAACATCAAAAAATGGCACTTAGAACAGTCAAAACAATTGTTGCCTTGTTGTTTACCATCAGACACAGGATGATATTGTTATTATGCTAATTGATTGATGTAAATTATATTACCGTATAATTGCCTGAGATAACATCTTTTAGTGTCTGTACTGTTCTAAAATGACTTCCTCTTTTCTCTATATGTGAAACACTGTAAACTATTTTGCAACCTTTGTAATTGTATTTACTATGTGTGAGTGTATGGGACCTCATTGAAAATGAGCTTTTGCTCAACTGAGTATCCGATTCATGTAATGAATAAAATATTTTATTACTACTACTGCTACTGCAACACACACACTAACACACATACACTGCCTTATGTGGCATGTATTTACTTATATATCTAACCCTAACTTTTATTGTATTTAGGATAAGCACTGTGACACACTAACACACATGCACTGCTTCATGTTCTGAACAATGCACACTCTACAATATGGTATTACAGCCATTTGCAAACTGACTAGGAAAAGGTTAATGTACCAGAAAAGGGTTAACAGAGTGCCACACAGGAATACACACATAGATACATAGAAGGTGGCAGCAGATAAGGACCATGTGATCCACCTAGTCTGCCCCTTTTCCTTACCTAATGCATTACTACAGACCCTAGTTGATCTGCAGCTTACCCTCTGTTCTCTATTGCGAGAGTACTCTTATGTCTATCTTGTGCATTCTTGAATTCCCCTACTGCTTTTGCCCCCACCACCTCTGCAGGGAGACTGTTCCAAGCAGCCCCTACTCTTTCTGTGAAAAAGTACTTCCTCACATTGCCCCTGAGCCTACCCTCCTCTAGCCTCATATCATGCCCCCTTGTTCTTGTACACCTTCTTTTCTGAAAGATGCTACCTTCCTGTATCTTGTTTATACCTCTAATGTACTTGAATGTTTCTATCATATCCCCCTCTCTCTCCTCTCCTCCAGGGAATACATATTGAGGTCCTCTAGTCTTTCCTCACATGACTTTTGGTACAGTACTCCAGATGAGGACTCACTAGGGATCTGTACAGTGGCATAACCATCTCCTTTTTTCTGCTGGTGATTCCTCTCCCTATGCACACTAGCATCCCACTGACTCTCCCCACAGCCTTCTTACACTGTTTGGTTACCTTTAGGTCATCAGATATGATTACCCCTGTTCCCTTTTCTGATTGATGGCCATCAGTACCGCTCCCCCATCTTGTACTCCTCCCTTGGATTTCTGTACCCCAAATGCATGATTTTGCACTTCTTTGCATTGAATCTTAGCTGCCACACTCTCAACCACTCCTCAAGCACGTTTAGATCCTTTCTCATTTTTTACACACACATATAGAGAAACACACACAGAGCCCATTGTCTCTGCCTGCATGCAACATCTCTTTCTTAGCCTTCTTTGTTGTACTTTCACCAATTAATTTAAAAAATATAATTAATAACCAGAATAACCAATATAAAAAACTCATTAAATGATTTACATAAGTTAGTGTGTTACTGCTGTCCTTTTTTAACTTGTGCTGATCTGAACGGATAGCAAAACTTTTCTCTGTGTTCTGAAATCTGAACCTCATTACTCTATCTCAATTACAGTTTATGCTGGGAAACATTAATAAGTTGGCATGTTTACTGAAGACCATAAACTATGACTATGGATCTTTCTTGAAAGACAATACTGCTCAGATTGAAGCTAGTATCCACATTATCACACAAGTCCTGTTATGCACAAATTAAGATCGAAATACATGTACTGGTAGTGACCGTTATTTCCCATCAAAATTTAAAAACACTGTCAGCATGAAAGAAAAAAATGCTTCTTTGTTTTCAGACAGAGAAAAATTAGTGCAGTGTGGGGACACACCAGACTGCCTTTAGTGGAGTAATTGTAACGCAACTCCAATTTTATGAAGTCCCTTCAGAATCTGATGAGCTCCATTTTTCTACTGTGATAACAAGACATCTGAGAGCTCTGCCCTGCAGCTATAAAAAGCAACACACTCAGCAAAAAATGTTCCTTCTGCAAGGAGAAACTCACAGCCTCTGTCAGCAACTCAAGTAGATTCTGGGGACACATAAAAGGGCTCCTTGGAGCTCCTACCAAAACCCTGCAAAAGGACATGATTATAAATGGTATTCATTGTAAAAGCCAACTCACCATAGCAGATGCTTTCAGCACTCAGTTCATTAATCTTTCCTCCTTCTCCATCTGCGTTCTCACAGTCCAGGACCACACCCAGGCCTCACTCCTTCTTCTACCTGAAAGCTGTCACCAGAAAAGAAGTCTGCAACCTCCTCTACTCTCTTCCCCTTGGCACTACTCCAGGTTCAGATGGTAGTGACCCTAAATTATTTAATTCCCATTACCCACATCTTCATTCCCTTCCTTACATCTGGTGTGGTCCCATCTCAATGGAAAACCACCAAGGTAGTCCCTGTCCCCAAAAAGGGCAACCCCAAAGACATCTCCCAGTAATGACCTATTTTCCTTCTTCCTATCCTCATCAAACTACTCAAAAATATGGTAGCATCTCAGCTAACACACTACCTACAAACTCATTGCCTCCTTACTCCATGCCAGCATGGCTTCTGCAAAGATCACAGCACCACAAGTGCCCTTGTTAAGATTACAGACAACATTAAATCTATCATGGACAAAGGTTCTCTCACTATTGCTGTCTTCTTTGACCTGTCCAAGGCTTTCATCCTTGTTGACCATACCCTTCTGACCTGAAAACCAACAGACTTTGGTGTCTCCCCAAAGCCAATGCCTGGTCTTCCAACTACCTGACTGACAGGCGCCAATTTGTCATATTTGTGGACGCCTCTTCAAAGCACCTGCCAGTCACCCATGGAGTCCCCCAGGGATCTGTTCTAGGCCCACTGCTCATCTCAGTTTTCATAAACAACCTCCCATCTGTCTCCTCCTTCTGCTCAGTCATAATGTACACTAATGACATTGCCTTATTTCACAGCACCCAAAGCCCCTAACTCGTCAATGCCCACATTTCAAAGGACTTCACCCATATCCAAAACTGGCTGGTGGCCAATAATCTGATACTCAATGCCTCCAAAACACAAGTGATGCTATTTGGCTCCAGGGCCCTCAGGTCATCCTGTTCTCATCCCCTAGACATCAGGTGTCTAAACAGTTCTCTTCTCACTGTACTTGAAGAATTTAAGTGACTAGGTGTTACCCTTGATCCAGGACTAGACTTTCACCTCCACATCTCAAATAAATGTAAAGCCACAAATTCCTGAGTTGGTCTAGCCTATTGTCTTTGATATTTACTGACTCCAAAAGCCTGCCTAGCTATTGCCCAAGGCATTCTACTCCCCTGCCTACAATGCAGCTCTCTCCTTTTCACAAATGCCCCTCATCTTCACTGCACAATGGAATGTCACTGTCAACAACATATGTTGCTTTGTTCTTTCATTTCCACGTCTCATGCACAATTGTTCTCTCTACTCTTCCTTATGGTGGCTATCCCCATTTGCCTCCCAGTCTTATGTTCTGGGCTGCTTCATTTACATACAACTCCAGTCCAACTCCCCAGCCACCCAAATTCCTCTACTTCATAGTGCTTGACCCATGTATTCCCTTAGATCCTTGGACACTGCCTTAATTGCTACCCCTAAACGCTTGACCAAGATGGATGAACAGGCTTTTTCTTCATTTGCATCCAAGTATTGGA
Source organism: Neoceratodus forsteri (assembly GCA_016271365.2). NCBI lineage: Eukaryota > Metazoa > Chordata > Ceratodontiformes > Ceratodontidae > Neoceratodus > Neoceratodus forsteri. The sequence goes on from CM028129.1 coordinate 109,143,383, forward strand.
ACTTCCTCCCCTTCAGTGTCCATAACTCTCCCACCATGTCATCCTTCAAATTAACCCTCAAGTCTCACCTTACCCTGTCCTTGACCTGTCTCTATTTCCAACCACCCTGATCATAACTGCTTGCACCTCTGCTTAATTTATGTATTTATTTATTTATAGCTTTTGTTTACTACATAGGCACACTAGGCAATGTAATGCCTAATTTCAGGCGTGACCCGGGAGGTTACACCAAGAATACAGACAGTGGAAATACACATTGGAAAGAAAGTAATTGTTTGCAGTGCCATCAGTTACAGTTGTATCAATAAGGGACATACTAACATACTATTTGCCAGCAGATTAGGCCTTACGGTCTATCGAGTCTGCTCGAACCTTAGATCCTTAGTTGGGTGCCGAGGCCGTCCCATCCCTTGTGCTCCAGAAACCCCTACCATCCATCCCAACCCCCTTGGAACAGGCCATCATCTGATACATCCACTTTCTGTTCTCCCACCCTGTCTTGAAGCCCTCCACTGTGGATCTCTGAACCAGCTCGCCAGGCAGTGCATTCCAGGGTCCACACCCTCTCAGTGAAAACCTCCTCCTCTTTTCCCCTCACCCTTCCACCTTCCAACTTCAAACCATGCCCTCTGGTGATACCTCCTGCTTTAGTCTAAAGATCCCTCCATGTTTACCCTATTTATTCCCTTGAGGTACTTGAGACCTCAATCATGTCCCCCTGTCTCTCCTCTCCTCCAATGAAAACAGGCAGAGCTCCTCAAGTCTGTCCTCATCGTCAAATCCCTAGCCCTCATATCATCTTAGTTGCCCTCCTCTGTACCCTCTCCAGGAGCTGTATGTCCCTCTTCCAGTGTGGTCTCAGTACTGTACACAGTACTCAAGGTGTGGTCTAACCAGTCCATTGTACAGCGGCAGAATCACTTCCTTGCTCCTAGAGGTGATCCCCTTACGATGCATCCCAACATCCTGTTTGCCTTGCTAGCCGCTCTCCTGCACTGCTCAGAGTTATTCATACATGCATCCACCATGACCCCTAGGTCTTTTCCCCTATTGAGGCCTCAGCGCCTCCCTCCCAGGGTGTACCTGTGTTTAGGGTTTCCCGACCAAGATGCAACACTTGCACTTGGTGATATTAATTTAATTTCCATGTGAGCCCAGCTTTCCAAGTGTCCAGGTCCCTTGCAGGGCCAACCTCCCTCTTCTCCTCAACTACTGCTCCCATCTTGGAGTCATCTGCGAAGAACTCATTTCACACCTATACCCTCCCTGATGTCCGATATGTATGCATTAAACAGGATCGGACCCAGGACCGAACCCTCACGGTGCCCACTACCAACCTCTCTGGGGTTCGAGAGCTCCCCACAGACCACTACTCTCTGGGTGCATCCAGCTAGCCAGTTTTCAATCCATCTGACCATCAAAGGGCCTACTCCTAACCCCATCAGTTTCTCCACCAGACCATTGTGGGGGACAGAGTCAAACGCCTTGCTGAAGTCCAAGAATAATACATCCACAGGCTTTCCCCTGTCTAGTTCTGATGTCACCTATTCGTAGAACTCCACAAGATTGGTTTGACATGATCTACCTGGCACAAACCCATGTTGCCGACTATCCAGACCTCCCACCTCCTCCAAGTACACCCGCAATCGTTCCTTTAGTATACTCTCCATTAATTTTCCCACCACCGAGGTCAAACTGATGGGTCTATAGTTACCTGGTACTTCCCTCAACCCCCCTTTATGGATTGGCACCACATGTGCCTCTTGCCAATCCCTAGGAACCCTCCCTGTCTCAAGTGACATGTTGAAGAGTTCCGCCAGGGGTGCAGCCAGTATGTCCGCCAATTCTCATAGTACTCTCAGATGAATGCCATCCAGCCCAGGAGATTTGTCTTTCTTTAGGGCCTTGAGGGCTAACCACACTCTTTTGGCGGAGATAGCATAATCCGTCCCCTCCATCTTACTGGCCTTTTTATTCTTATCCAGATGTGACACCCCTGGGGTACCTCTCCCTCCCTCTTGCTCCATTTCTGTTGCTCCCCTGATCCCACTCACTGCTACTTCTATCCCCTTCATGCCTTGCTTTGTAAATATCCCATCTCCCTCCCTAGTGAACACAGAAGCAAAGTACTCGTTAAATACCTCTGCCTGGTCCCTCGTCTCTTCCACCCACCCTCCTCCTGATCTCAATCTGCTGAGATGGCCCTTAGTTTTTCTCCACTCCCCAATGTACCGGAAGAACCCCTTTTCCCCTCCATGTATCCCCTATGCCAGCCGCTGCTCTTTACTGGACTTTGCTCCCCTCACCATCTGGGTGACTTTTCTAGATGCAAGATGGTACATTTCCTTATCCCTATCCCCTCTTGTTGTTTTATATTTTTTGTAGGCCGCCTTCTTTCCTCTGACCGCTACCTGTACCTCACTGGACCACCAGCATGGTTTATGTGACCTTGCTCCTCACATTTCAACTAGCGCAGATCCTGACTGCCTCATGAAGTCCCGTTTATGACCTCCATCTCCTTTCCACACTTGTCATTGATGTAATCCCTTCAAGTGATCCTTGAGAATATTTCCCATGCCCACAAAGTCTGCCCCCTGAGTCCACTGCCAGTGTCCTAGGTCTCACCCCCCCATGCTTATTTGAAACCAGACAGTATTGTGGTCGCTCCTAGTCGGGGGGTCCTGTACAACCAGGTCCCTTACCAGATCCCCATCTGCCAGAACCACATCCAGGACATGCCCCTCCCTTGTGGGCTCCATCACATGCTGTGTTAAGAACACATCCTGGAAGCCGTCCAGCAGCCTCTGCTCCTTGACCACCTTAGAGAACATAGTTCCCCAGTTTGTACCTGGCATATTAAGGTCCCCCATCAACACCACTCCTTCCCTTTTGGTCCACACTGGGCAATAATGTTGTCCAGCAAACCATTCTCTAGAACATCACTCATCCCGGGTGGCCTATATACTACACCCAGCTTGACCTTATCTCCTGCTGGGGATCGGAAGGTGACCCATAAGGCCTCCACATTTCCCTCTGCCTTTTCTACTCTAGCAATTTCTATGTCATCTCTAATGAACATAGCCACTCCACCCCCTCTTCCCTCCTTTCTATCCTTCCTAAGCATAGTGTACCCCGGCACGTTTAGGTCCCAGTCATGGTTTTTGTTGGCCGTCTCGTGACCGCCGCCACATCCACCCCGAACAGCATGGCCTGGAACTCTGGCAACTTGTTTCCCAAGCTCCTGGCATTTACTAACCACCCCACCCCTTATCCCTGGTCCTCTTTGTCAAGCCCCACCCAGATTCCTTATACTTCCATCCTCCCTCTCCTCCTCCTGAAACCTCCACCCCAGTCTGTTCCCCTCCCCCTTGGGCTTGAAGGCTATTCCCTCATCTGTGGGAGGGCTTCTGGTCAGCCCTCCCTTATCCTTCCCCTCACAAGTTTAAACCCCACCTTTCTTGAATGTAGTCAGCCATCCCCTGTTTAAGGACTTCTTCCCTAATGGGCAAGATGAAGACTGTCCTTGGCATATAGTCCCTTATCCTCCCAAACTTCTTTCCAGTTCCCTAACACCCCCAACCCACTCTCTTCACCCCACTTCCTGAGCCAGTCATTAACCTCTGTGAGCTTCATTTTTTTCTCCACTGAGGCCTTTGGTACTGGCAATATAAGCAAACGTTGCATCCATTATCCCGACAGACTCTGGCAAGTTCTTGGAACCTTGCTTGGATTTCCAAAACGTTATTTCCCTCTAGATCGTTAGTTCCTAAATGCACCAGGAAATCCGGTTTCCCTCCACAATCCCTAACCATTTCATACACCATGAACTTTGCTCTGTGCACTGTCAGCCCAGAGATACTCACTACCTTCACCTGGCTATGGCATCCACCCCCCTGTCCCTCCCACTGGATACCCCTAATCATTGAGTCTCTCAATAACAGGACCTTAACACCGCCGTCATCCTTATGGTTACCTCCACTATGCCCTCTCAGCCCCCCATCCCCCCTTATTCGTGATCTCCATTCCATGGGAGTCTTCCTGCCTTATTAGAGACCCGCTTGTCACCTTCCCCTTTCTGCCTCCCTCGTTATTTTTATTTATTTATTTAGTTGTTTAACCAGGTATAGCCACTAAGCTGAAAGCTTTTTTACAGGAGCGACCTGGGAGCACAAGGTCCCATTTTGCCCACTTAACTCAAGCCCCATCTGAATGGGTGTCCCCCTTAACCCTCTCTTATCTGAATCATTTATCCTGGCCCTGATGGTTTCTCCTTCCCCCACACCGCCATCCTCCCCCCTTGTAATAGTACCCCTGCCTCCAGAGGCTCTCTGTGGGTCCCCTTTAGCTAGGGCCCCATCCTTGGTACTGACCCCCCCTGCTGAAGGGAGCTCTTCTCCCACCTCCTTGTCTCCCAGTTTCTCTCCAGTCATGCTCTCCTCCCTCATGTCTGCAATATGTTGCATCTCCCCCATTTGCTTAACATTTATGTTTCCCCTTCTCCCTCTGGGGCTATTTCTATCCTTTCCATTGCCGGTCTGTGATGCCCTATGGGTATCCGACTCCCTCCTCCCGGCCTCTGTATAAGTTTCCTCATTTCCACCAACCCCTTCCTCCCCCTCCAGGTTGCTTAGTAGCTCAAATTTATTGTGACACTCTATGTCAGCCTCCATCAAGTAACCCGAGTTTCCCCTGACTGCACCTCTAAACTGCCCCTCTTCTTCCCCTCTTGCTCTGTTCACCTTAGGAGCTCCCTTCCCCCAGTCTGCTGTTTTAGGCTTCCCCACAACAGCCCCTCCTGACTCTTCCCCCTCCACTCTCTTTGTATTCAGAATGTTCACCCCATACACTTTTCCCTTAGCATCAACATCCCTATCTAAGGGTCCTCTGTCCCTAATATCCCCCCTCCTGCTTGCTGTAACATAACGTCCTGTAATTTCAGAGTGTTGCCCCAGCCTCCCCTCAGCCCCACCCTTCTGCTGCCCATATCCACACCCCTTATCCTTGGACACCCCCCAGCTCCCCAGCTTACTCCTTAACCAATATACCTCACTCCTGATACAAGACAGCTGTCTACAGAGTGGGCAGCCTCCCTCTCTCCAGGCCCAATTGAGAATTATTGCCATCCCACAGCCTGTGCAGCCTACAACCCTTCTGAAGATGCCTGCCATGGTGGAATATGGCCACCCTGTTTATCCCCCTCTGTTTATAATGGCACACCCCCTTTTCTCAGTCCCTTTCCCCTGGAATACAGTTTCTCTCTATACTGACTGCAGTTATTTACAAACCCAATTTCAACCCCACCAATAAAGTTCCCAAGTCTGTCAAACACATACAGTCCAGTGTATGTCCAGTCCCACTGCCAGTGTGTGTATGCAGACATCAGGTACCGTATGATATCACAGGCCCACCAGTTCCTGTTGCTCCGAATATCAGTCCCAAACAGAAATACTCAGCCCTTCAATCCCAACCCCCAGTGGCTTTTCAGTATTTAAGAATACTTTAAATTTAATTTCACTCTAATTATCACTGCCAAACAAGTGCTCCCAAGCCTCAAATGTTACAATATCACAACCCAAGTAACAGTTCTAACTCAAGGTAATAATTGTTAACACATTGAACTAATTTCACGTACAAAACTATTCAAATATTTCAGTTAAAACAGAATATAACCCCAGACCTCTGTCCTTACCAGCCTCCTGGTTATGTTCCCAAGTGAACAATGAAAGACAAGGTAATTCCAGTTAATGTCCCTTCCCCCTAACACCAGGCAAACAACACATTTAAATTTCACTCTAATGATCACTGCCAAACAAGTGTTCCCAAGCCTCAAATGTTACAATATCACAGCCCAAGTAACAGTTCTAACTCAAGGTAATAATTTTTAACACATAGAACTAATTTCACGTACAAAACTATTCAAATATTTCAGTTAAAACAGAATATAACCCCAGACCTCTGTCCTTACCAGCCTCCTGGTTATGTTCCCAAGTGAACAAGTGAACATACATAGATTCACCGTACATTCTGCATGCTGGGGAGAGAGAACGAAAAAGTAGATTATATTCCAGTGTGTCTGTAACGAAAACCATAATAACAGCGTATTTAGTATAGAGAGACACAAAACATCAGTGAGAGGGAAGGGAGTCATATTGACAGTAATTACTTCAATGGGGTGCTGTTAAGAAGCTAAGTCAGCAAAATTCCACTTGGAGGAAGTGCAAGTAGGGAAAATGCTCAAGTACCATGACAGGAGCAGAGTGCCTAGCTAAGGAGATATTCACGATATTTGAGACAGAAGGAAGGTATAGTAGGCATAGCCAAATCCCGGGAGAAATGGAGTTCCATAGTTTGGGGGCAGGGTAGGCAAAGGATGCTTCACCAGCTTGAGTTTTAACTCTAGGGACAGTGAGCAGGGCATTTTCAGTAGATCTCAGGGGGTAGCTATTTTTAATGAACTGAAGACAGGAGGCAAGGGGTTGAAGCTTCCCATTTAGCAATATGTTAAAGATGGCTCCTCCGTTGCTGTGGTCACGTGGGAATGACGGGGGAGCCAACCCAGCTTGTCATAGAGAGAGCAGTGGTTAGTGAGTCTAGGTAATTTCAATGCAAAGTGGCAGATATTATTATAGGTGACATCCCATTTGTGGAGGGTGGTTTTTAAGGCTGCAAAGTATGCTGGGGCTCCATAGAGAAGTTTAGGGAGTAGCATTTAGTGTTTCTCAGACAGTGCTTTTGTGGATCCTACCACTATCTGTCAGATAGTGCTGGTATCCTACCCATAATCCTACCAGAAATCCTACCAAAGACAGATGTAGAATCCAGGGTCAGAGAGTGATGGATCCTAGTTAGAATCCAGGGATCCTAGGTCACATCCAGGGATCCTCGGTCAGATAGTTAAGATCTGGGGTCAGACAGTGATGGATCCTAGTTAGGATCCAAGGATCCTAGGTCAGATCCAGGGATCCTAGGTCAGACAGGATCTGAGTTGGATCTGTTGCTAGGATCCACAGGATCCACACATTTGTAGGATCCATGCACTGGATCCTAGAGGGTAGAATCCATGGTCAGATAGCTGCTGTGGTATCTGATAAATGTAGCATCTGTGCAGTGCTATCTGGACAAGTGGGAGGTATCTGTTGGTATGCAAGTTTCTAGGATGATATCTGAGCAACACTAGTAGCATTCCTCTGGTGATGGCAAGGCGTGCCTGTGGAGTCAGATCTTGAGCAACTTTATGAGACACCAAGCATGGAGCTCACAGATTTGCAGATGCCCATAACATGACACATGTAATCAAAAATAGGGTCAAGGATGATTCCAAGATATGTAAAGAAAGAGGGGGTTGGGAACAAGGTGCCATCTTGGTATGCTACAAATAGGGTGGACAGGCAGGCTGTGCGTTTGGAGGATATGCCAAAGAGCATATGAGTTTTTGTGGTATTGAGGATTAGTTTGTTTATTGATAGCCAGGTGTGCACAGACTGTAGGTCCACTGTTAGGCATTGATTGATCTGATCAACATTCTTTGAGCTGGTATAGAGGACCAGATCATCAGCATGCAGTATGGCTGAGGAATTGGTTAGACTACTGTATGTGTAATAGAGTTAATGTGCAAGGCAAACAGCAGCAGGCCAAGTATGGAGCCTCGGGGAACACCCCTAATGGAAGCTGCAGTGTCCGAGAGAGAGGACGCACACATGACCCTCTGGGCTCTGTTTGTCAAATAGTTATGAAACCGGGGGAGAGCAGTTTGTCAGGTTCACAAGTTTACCAGTGAGCAAGGTGTTATCAACAAGATCAAAGGCTTTTGTCAGATCAATAAAAACAGCACCTGTGAGGCTACCAGTGTCCATGGCAGATACAATGCTGTTTGTAAGGGTAAGAAAGGCAGTGATGGTGCTGTTCCCTCTAAGAAATCCATGCTGAGTATGGGATACTAGATTATGGGCAGAGTGGTAACTTGTAAGTTGCGAGGCCACTAACTTCTCCAATATTTTATTTTATTTAGAACAGATAGATCACCCTGCCTTGATGTTCCCTGCCTATTGAGAGTCACCACAAGAAGTGTCCTGCCTGTCAGCAGAGGTGTTCAGGTGGCTGACATACAAAAGAAAGCTAGAGACTGTTGTTTCTGTGGGGAACTCCAAGTGCTTTCCACCCTTTGGCTACTGCTACTGGCCAGGAGGGTAACTGAAGTCCTTTTTTTTTGTTGACTCTTTTTTCTGCACCGCCGATGAGGAACTCTCTCAGGCAATCTCTGCTTACCGTGTGCTCTACCTCCCAACTGAAGCTGTCCTTCATCCCCGCTCCAGCCAGCCAGATTTCCCGGCTCTGCACCCCCCAAGGTGGGGCCACCCTATCCTCCTAGGGTGCTCTATCTGGCAATCTAATGTGCTTGGCTGGGCGGGCGGGTTAGGATGGAGGGAGAAGCCCGGTGATGGGAGTGTGGCAAAATGGGGCAGGGTGCCGTCGCCTATCCTCGTCAACAGGGATTTTTCCTTCCCTACATTGCCCCTGGAGCGTGACATGCAGTAAAGCCTGTGCAAGGCGGCCCTGCTGGCATCTGCCATGCTCCACCCTTCACATCTGGCTGGTGTTCCTGCAATGTCCCCGATCTCCATCAGGGGCTGCCAGGACACCGAGCAGCCCATGGATCCCTCCCTGGGAAAGGAGAGCTGTCCTCCGGATGCTCCATCCACTCCCACCCCCACCAACCCCTGGCTCCCAGAGTCTGTAACTGAACCCAGGTCACCGGTGTGGCATGAGGCGTGGCATCCAGTGCCTCAACCCTCAGCACCACCGGGCCGGGTGATTGAAGTTCTTGTTGAAGCCAGCAGGGTGACTGAAGTTTCCTGTCACCCTCCCCCCCTGACCAATTGGGGGACAGCTAGAGAAAAAGACATTGACAGGTCTGTCAGGTGAACATCACTTGCAAAGGCCACCCAGGGTGAAATTTGGAAAGGCTTGACAGATGAAGACCAGAATTCTTTTATATCTGTAATCAGCGTTGCTGTTTCCGGCTTCCTGCTGTTGTGGTGCACCACCAACTACCTCCAAAACCAGCACAGCGCAGTTCAAGACTGGTCTCAGTGAACTCCCAGCTCCAGCCCGCTTGTCTCATCAGAGTATTCATAAACTGTGAGTAAGCAGTGCTGCCCTGCAAAAACTTGGGGGGATTGTTTAAAAATAGTTTTATCCAGCTACAGTAAAAATTAAAAGCTACAGTTACACTTATTATTTACAACATTTAAGTGCACCAACGCTGGCCAACCCGCAGCAACAACAGGCCTGCACCAGTCTGGGGTACCCCAGCATAGGACTAGGGGGTCTGGTACCAGACGTGAGGGGGGTCTGTATTCCTTGTTGCATGCTGGTGGGAGGCTGGGCACTGCTTTCACTGCTTATTGTTTAAATGTTCATGTTTCATTGCTCATTGGGTATGACCCTGCATTGCATTTCTGCCAAACAATTGAATGCTTAATTTGTGTACCTCCCTGATCCAGGTATTCCCTCCCTATTCCTACCCATATGATAAATAAAGCTGCGTTTATTTTTTTTACCCCTACAAGTGTGTCAGTGAGCATATTATTAGAGATCTCTAATGACATGGTTGGTACTGAAGTGCAAGGTAAAGTGTATTTCTGTGTTGGGAAGGAGGTGAGTAGGTGCAGCATCCCAGGGGGTTGTACCCAAATTACCAACTGGCCCACAAAACCTTACTTTGGGTTGAGGCATCACGCTTATTGTGAAATCATTTGGAAACAAACTTCCCGACCATTCTGAACAGAGCCCAGGCCCCTCAACCTTGACTGTGTACAGAAGGCAGAGGTAATAGCCCGTTGGCACACGGCGCCCGGGTTACACTAGACATAGGTGCGCTCCTAACCGTCTGTACTCTAGGGTATACATATTCAGCTCACTCAGTCTGTTCTCATAGGGTAGCTCTTTTATAATTGAAACAAGCCTTGTGGCTCTCCTCTGCACACATTCTAATTTTAATGCTTCCCTTATTGTGAGGGGCCCAGAACTGCCCACAGTATTCAAGATGGGGCCTAACCAATGCACCACACAAGGGCATAATCTTCTTTGATCTACTGGTAATGCTGTAGTTAACGCAACCCAGTTCAATTCACCACTAGATGACACTGCAATGCACTGGTTGCCTTTTCTGAAATACAACAACTTCACATGATCCTGCAAACCACCACCCAATCCTCCTGTCAGCCATCGTGGTATAAAAATACTATCTCAGATGCCCTGGGAGCAGACATGAGCAAAGGAACTTAGTTACAGGGCACATCAAAGAACTGCATTTTGAAAGCTGCTAGCACTGCTGGTGCCCCTTCCTTCAGGGTGGGAGGGCAGTATCAGCAGTTTCAGCACTGTAATATGCCCCAGTTCAAAACACAACCAATGTCAGGTACCGCAGTCCTTTAATCTCCCCCATGGTAGAATCTCTCACTCATGTCAGCTGCAAGGGCATCCTAGATAGTAGTTCCGTTAGTAATAGTTGTACACTTGATTTGCTTGGGGCAGGGCCGCAGTAATGGGGGGAAAGTGGGGATGTTGTCCGGGGCCCCAAGCTCAGGAGGGGCCCAGCTGAGGAGTTTGCATTACCCCTGGCATTAGCTGGTTTGGGAAACAGGGGCCCATTTCAATTTACTTGTCCTGGGCCCAAAAATTCATAGCTGCAGCCCTGGCTTGGGGTGCCCTTTCCTGAAAGGCGATTAGGGCTGTGGATGAGGGAGTTACAAATTAACAGATACTCTCCATTATACTCCCCGTCACGCTAAAAATGAACTTCTGCTCACTGTGCCTCTACTGGTTACCAATGACAAGTAAACAAATAAGTTTGAAACACAATGGGAAGTCATTTTTAAAAACTGTTTTAAAGGGTGATTTTGCTAAATCGGGACCTCCCAGTCCAACCAGAGGTAGCTGCTGTTCACGACTGTTTCCCTTTAAATCTAAGCCCCCATTTCTTGGCCCAGCCATCTAATGTAAGCAGTTTCATCTTTAGCACACCCTCCTACTCTTTCCACTGTTCTGGCCAGTCTAAAGTCATTGGCAGCCTACCAATGACCCCTTCCTCCAGGTCATGTCATCAGCAGCCTACCCAGACCCCTTTCTCCAGGTTATGTCATTGGCAGCCTACCCTGACCCCTTTCTCCAGGTCATTAATAAATATGTTAAAGAACAATGACCTCAGCACCGATCCCTAGGGTACAGTACTCCAATCTTGAGGGTGACAGCCGCTCTAACAGGGACTAGGTTCAACTTGACAAAAGGTAGCAACACAAGAGCTGAAAGTCATGGAACCCACCCCAGCATCAGTAAATAACTGTTGTCTTTGTCAAAGACCACAAGATTGAAATGTCAGTTTGTTTTTGTTCACCTCCATGGGAGCTACACTGTTATGTTCTGCTCCTGAAAAGTAAACTGCTATATCTTTAATTAATTTTTCTGTATGGACAGCAGTTATTTACTGATGCTGGGGAGGGTTCCGGTACAATACTCCACTCAGCATAACTCTCCACTCTGAATCATGACCATTCACCAGCACTCTCTGCTTCCTGCCTGTCAGCCAATTTGCTATTCACCTTGTGCACAGTTTGTGAACTTCATGTTGTACTTCTTCCTTTTTGTCATCATCTTTTTCCTCCCTTGAGTCTGCCCAGGTGGGCTTTTTGATCCCGTTCCCTACCCCCTTTCTCTTAGTTATCTGCCTCAACTTGCCACTTGAATCCCATGAATTTCCCTCCATGGTGCAGCCAGCCAGGGAGGGCTGTGCCCCCCCCCCACCTAGAGACCCATATCCAGTTCTAGGTCCCCAGTCATGCAACAGTATGGAATGATGGGCAGGCAGGCGAGATGTCATGGAGCCATGCCAACCTCTTTTTCCATTTGGTCCTGCGGTGGCATGGAGGGTGCATGCGCATGGAGGCACACAGTTACTGTGGAACTGCGGGTCCTTCCACCATCCCTGACCAAAGTCTGCCTCCTTAAGCCTCACGCTACCTCCAAACCACCACCTAGTGGCAGCCAAGAGCCATGATAACCCACCACCCCAGTCCAGGCAGCTGCTAAATCCTCTCCCAGCACACCTCCCTGGCCAGCTACCTGGCACCTGAGCTCTTTCCTGAACTCGGGTCACTGGCATGGTAAGAGGTAAGGTGCAATCTAGTGCCTCAGCCCTCTGTGCCACTGGGCTGGCATTTGTGCTTCTTCCTCAATGAGTGCTATGTGCAGTACAGTGCAAAGGCCATGCTGAAGTCCAGATACACTAAGCCACCACCCAACCTTGTTTATCTATTTATTTATCAGTGGCTTAGTATGTAGCATGCTTGTCTCTGGAGCCAGAAGATCTGAAGGTCATGGGTTCTAGTCCCACACCAGGTTCATGGAGTAGTGCCCATAACTGACACTGTAGTGCAGTATGAGGCAGGTACTGCACCTCTGAGGTGCCGTCCCTTGGATGAAACATCAAACCAAGGTCCCTGCTGCCCATCTCTGATCACTGTCCTGTTAGAAGTTAAAGATCCCACAGCACTTATCGATCAAGAGTAGGGAAGTTTCCCCTGGTGCCCTGGTCAACATTCCCCCATGAGTAAAACAGGTTCCTGTGACCCACTCCCAAAGACACACCAAGAAACATGCTATCACAGCTTAGTGTGTCTTTCCAGGTCAAAAACTGGAAATAAATTATTATACATACTATTAATGAGATACATAGAATTGGACAATTGAGATAGACCTAACTGTGAGCCACTCCAATGTCTTTATTCTTATGTTGTCTTGCACGCACAGCGCAGACAACATATTGGGGTTGCTTGAAGTGGAAGAGCAGGTTTTGGAGGAGCAGTTGTGTTGTGGCCAGTGTCGCCACTGCTTTTTCGGGCTTGGCTGTGTGGCACGAATAAGACTGCATGCTGTCTATGACAGCAGTTGCAAAGCATGCCACCAACTTGAAACGTTTTAGCTGCTGCAATGAGGGTGCTCCACCTCATTGCAGGACATGCCTTCCTTGGTGTAACACTTCAATGAGACATGGTGGCAGCTGTGCCACCCACCTCTCACGGTCCCTAGAAAAGTCGACGTCAGGGGTGCCCAATCCCCCTGTCGGCATCATCATGCCCCCCTCCCCAGTTCATTTGCCAATGGGGCAGTCCAATCCCCATCGACATCATAACCCCCCCCTGCCAAACACCCGTTTTTATTTGCCAACGGGGTGCCCAATCCCCATTGGCTCCAGTCCCCCCATCCCAAAACATGCAGGTGGCATGCTGGGAGTCCACCCCAGTGTGCCAAATGTAGCTGTCAAAAGAAAAAAACATTTTGTGATGTTTAATTTTTTTTTTTAACCTGTAAAGTAGAAAACGATCCCTTGCTGTCTGTGTTCCCCTCCCCCAATCCATGCCCATCCACTGCTTACCCCACCTTCCCACCTCCTCACCCCATACTTACCTCTGGAGCCCAGCACTATGATCTTCAGTGGACCGGGGACACGTCTGCACTCTTCAAAGCCGATCGTGAACTGAAGAAATGCCAGTAAGCTGTTTAATGGCATAAATGTTTTTTTTTAAACTTCGGTGTGTATCTCAGACATTTTGGGGAATTTTGGCATCACATTTTCAACATGGGGTTCTTGGGACACCTCCTAAAGAATTCAGTCACTGTCATGGAGTTATTCAGTCCCGAAAGGTGATTTCGTGGTCACTGCGTGGAATCACCTTTCGGGACTGAGTAATGAAATGACAGTGCCACTGTTCATGAGGTGGGCTCTCAAAAAGCCTATGTTGTAAATTTGATGAAACAAATCCAAAAAATGACTGTTTTACGAGCATGCACTGCGCAGTTTCCAGGCACACTTGTAACTTCAAGAATCTGTAATATTTTCACTCCAGATTTTCAACATTGGCATTTTTCCACACCTCCTTATGAACAGTACAGCTGTCATTTTTCACATCCTGGCCGAAATGCGTTTTCGCACTTCTGGCACAGAATGGCATGGTCGCTGTGGGAAATCAGCATTTGGGACAGATTAAGAAAATCACAGTGACACTGTTCATGAACAGAGGTTCTATAATGCCTATGTTGAAAATTTGGTGATGAAAGTCCATTAAGTGACTATGCTACGAGCGTGCATTGTGCAGTTTCCACGCACCCTCATAACTTCGCAAATTTGTAATATTTTCATTCTAGATTTTCAACATTGCCATTTTTTCACACTTCCTTATGAACAGGACAGCTATCATTTTCACATCCTGGCTGAATTGTGTTTTTGCACTTCCCACACAGAATAGCGCAGTCACTGTGGGAAATCAGTGTTTGGGACAGATTAAGAAAATCACAGTGACTCTGTTCATGAGCAGAGGTCCTAAAATGCCTATATTGAAAATTAGGTGAGAAACATCCATAAAATGACTGTGTTACAAGCATGCGTTGTGCAGTTTCCATGCACGCTCGTAACTTCGATAATTTTTAATATTTTACTCCAAATTTTCACCACTGCCATTTTTTCACACCTCCTTATGAACAGGACAGCTGTCATTTTCCACATCCTACTCGAAATGTGTTTTCGCACATCCAACGTGCAGTGGCACAGCCGCTGTAGAAAAACAATGTTCAGAACAGAGTAAGAAAATCACAGTAACACTGTTCATGAGCAGAGGTCCCAAAATGCCTATGTTGAAAATTTGGTGAAAAAATTCCATAAAATGACTATGTTACAATCGTGCATTGTGCAGTGTCCACACACAGTCGTAACTTCGAGAATTTGTAATATTTTCACTCCAGATTTTCAACATTGTCATTTTTGCACACCTTCTTATGAACACTTCAGCTGTCATTTGTCACATCCTGCCCAAAATGTAGTTTTGCACATCTGGTGCACAATCGCGAGGTCATTGTGGGAAATCAACGTTCGGGTAGATTTAGATAATCATAGTGCCATTCTTCATGAGCAGAGGTCCCAAAATGGCTATGTTAAAAATTTGGTGAAATAATTCCACTAAATGACTGTGTTACGAGCGTGCGATGTGCAGTTTTCACACATGCTCATAACCTCAAGAATGTTTAATATTTTAACTTCAGATTTTCAACATTGCCATCTCTTCACACCTCCTTATCAATGGTGCAGCTGACATTTTAATGTGGTGCAGAATGGCATGGTCACTGTGGGAAATCAACGTTTGAGACAGATTAACAAAATCACAAGGACACTGTTCATGAGCAGAGGTCCCAAATGCTTTCATGAGGTGGGGTCACAAAAAGGACATGTTTTAAAATTTGTAGTGCAAATACCAACAAACGCCAAGGGCGTTAGGGTTTCTAACCATTATGTCCCACCCTGTACAGACTAACAGGCATCAGGGGTGTGTCTTTGGATTGTCTGCTGTAGTGCTCATGCCATTGGTCCTCCACCCCCGCAACCACTGACAGGCATCAAGGTGTGCCTTGGACTCTTTATCCCCAAACTTCAACTCGCTCTCCTATGCTGCACCCATTTATTGATGGGAGAATGTTGGCCATGACACTAGGGGAAACCGCTCCCCCAGTTTTATCGATAAGTGAAACATAGAAACATAGAATTTGATGGCAGATAAGGACCTTTTTATACTTTGTAAAGGTGCCCTGAGTCTACAGGGAAGGGTGCCCAAAAGAAATAAAATCTATTACAGTACTACTACTACTTGGCCCACCTAGTCTGCCCATTTACCCTACCTACTGTAACACTGTAGACCCTATTTAATCTCTGGCTTTACTTCTCTCACCTTATCACTAAGGTTCCCGTAGGCCTATCCCATACCTTCTTGAATACTGTTACATTTTTGCCCCCACCACCTCCGCTGGATGGCTGTTCCAAGAATCCAACACTCTTTCTGTGAAGAAGTACTTCCTCACATCTCTCCCAAGTCTATCCTCCTCCAGCCTCATGGCATGTCCTCTTGTTCTTCAGCAATTTTTTTTTCTGAAAAATGCTTTCCTCTAGAATCTTATTTATAACTGTGAGGTATTTGAAAGTCTCTATCATTTCAAGTGCCATGGGATCTTTTGCTTCCTCCCAGACAGTGACCAGAAATGGGCAGAAGGGACCCTGGTTTAACATCTCATTCAAATGACGACACATCAACAGTGCAGCTCCCCCTCCTACTGTTGTGGCCCTACAGTGTCAGTGGCTCAGCAAGTTGCACATTCCACACACTGAGGCCAGAAGATAAGCAGGTTGTGGATTCGAGTCCCACAAAAGGTACTTGGGGTAAAATCTCAATACTGACACTATAGTGCATCATGAGGGGGGTGTTGCACTCCTGAGGTGCCGTCTTTTAGGATGAGATGTTAAACCAAGGTCCCGTGTGCTTGTTTTGGTAGTAGTTCAGGTGGACGTTAAAAATCCCATGGCACTTCTCAAAAAGAGCAGGGGAATTGTTTATTGGGAAAAAAACAAGTACTAATAAAACAATTACAATACATATGAGGAAACAGGAGAAGTAAAAGAAAAAAACTATTGCATTAACTCATGCAAGGGTAGAAATAAAAAACAGTGGAAATATACAGAGAAATGCAAAACAATAAATACTGGTTACAAACAAAAACCAAAAGGGGAACAACACAGAGACAACAGCCAAATTAAGAGCAGAGCTGTAGGGGAGACTCCTGGAGAGAAAGAAAAAGGAAGAAGAACCAAGGAAAAGGAAAAAAACAAGATCAATTAAAGTAGATAGAACCTGACTTAAGGCGGGGAAAGAAAACAAAAAAAAAAGCAGGAACCCAGCCAGAAACCCAATTAAATGGGAACAATAAAGGGGGAAATTAAAAAATAGCCTATGGGCAATGTTTCCAATGGCGGATCCATAAGGATGGGGAGAGTTTAAGACACTCCACAGCACACTGCCGTCGAAGATCGCTTCCACCATTCCCACAAGTGAAACATGATCCATGAACTGTTGCTGTAACATATACTTACAGCGGACCCTCCAGATCATAACCTTAAGACAAGAAAAAAGCAGCAGCAACACAGAAGAATCATGTTTAGAGGACATACCAGTAACTGACCATGGATAAGGGCTGTGAAAGTGAGGCAGCACCAAAAGGGGTCTGCCCAGGTGGAACCCAAGAAGGGCCAAAAGAGGAGAATATACGGGTATTCAAAACACAAGTGTGGAATGGTTTCCAAAGTATCCTGGCAACAGTCCCTGGGACAAAATCATTCTGTGATGCTCTAATGCTTATTGTTACCCTTAACACTGAGCTGACCATGGCAGCACAGCCATGCCACGTTCCAACAATTGGGCAGAAAATGGGCATCACTCAAATCTAAGAAAGCCTGTCATTTAAGGACAGTTGGCAATCCTGGCATAACATCTACAGCTGTGGGAAGTGATGCCTTATTAAAGGCCTTCATATGTTGGGTGAGAATCAAATCCCAGGACAAGCGACGCTGTTTAATAAACTTCAGAAAGGGGACTAAAAGTGCAGAGAATCGTCCAACCTGCTGAAAAAAGGGAGGCGGTCTATTCCATTCTGCTTGGAGGGACACCATCCAGTCTAATGCCCATTCTTTCCAAGTGGAAGGAGGGCCACAGAACCAGGGAACAATATTATAATGAAAAAAAAAAATGCCTGCCCAGTGGCGCTGAGGGTTGAGGCGCTGGACGCTACACCTCACGCTATGCCAGTGACCCGGGTTTGGGTGCAGACTCGGTTCATCGGGCATTGGCTGGGGGAGGAGGACTGAGCATCCCTGAGACTGCTCTCCTCATCCGGGGAGGGTGGGAAGGGACTCCCACGAAGGTGCTGGCTCCTGGCATCGGCTACAGGGTAGCGCAATTCATGGTGCAATGGTAGAGTCGACATGGGCAGACGTCCGACGTGCGGTGCATGGGATCATGTGCTGCAGCATCCTTGGTGTCATTGCACGCCCGTGCCATGGGGAGGAACTCAGGGGACCAAAACACGGCTGAATTCTCCAGCGCATATGGGGTCTACATGCGGGGCTGCACTGGATGCTTCAGGAGCTCCCTCTGACCCTGCCCCATGGCCTTCCGTGAGGGGGATCCGTAACATGGCCTGAGAGAGGGAGATGGGAAGGAGGTAGTAGCTTAGTCTTGGCACCAATGTGGGAGCCACCAATGGACTGGAAAAGTGGGGAACCATAGCAACACCCCCAGCTGAGGAGGTAGGCACAGAAATAAAGAAACAAACAAAAAAAAAATAATGAAAAAAAAATTACTATGAAAGAAAACTGCGGGATGCACCCTCCATATTCGGACCACCATCTGCATAGGTGAAATGTCCCTCTTAATGGGATTGAGTCTACCCCCCTCAAATCATAGTGAAAAAATACTATACAAGCATGTTTCAAAACGAAGGGGAAGGGGCGAGACTGCATTAACATAAAGAAACACAGGAATCAGAAAAGTCTCTACTATGCCAACTCTCTTCCAACCAACCAACCCGTGAGGAGGCTATACTGGATTTGGTCCTGACCAATGGGGACAGGATCACAGATGTGGAGGTGGGCCATCCCCTTGGTACCAGTGACCACAGGACGGTATGGTTTAAGGTAACCACAGTGGAGGAGGCAAGCCATACAAGGATAAAGGTCCTAGTTATCAGGAAGGCTAACTTTAAGGAGATGAGTAGAAATCTCAAAAGAGCCCTGGCAGCAGAGGGAATGGGGGAGATGTGGAAAAACAGTGGTTTATACTCAAGTGAGTCATAACAGAAGTAACAGGTCACTGTGTCAAAATGCATAGCAAGAATAAAAGAAAGAAAAGGCCATTATGGTTCTCGAAGGTAGTGGCTGAGAAAGTAAGAGAAAAGAAAAGAGCCTTCAGAAGATACAAGGAAACAAAATTATGAGGACAGAGAACAATATCTGGAGAAGCAGAGGGAATCTGGGAAAATAATTAGAAAGGCTGAAGCACAGAACAAGGAAGGTATAGCCCAGGCTATTAAGAAAGGCGACAAGACCTTCTTCAGATACATTAGTGAAAGGAAAAAGACCAGAAATGGGATCATTAGGCTGAAGAAGGAAGGAGGAGAAAGGTGGAGGACGACATAGAAAAGGCTGAGATACTGAACAAGTACTTTTGCTCAGTATTCACCATGGGAGGGGAGAGTGAGGGACTGAGACTCAGTGAGAGAGGCATTCAGAGGAGGGAGGTAGACACTAACCCATTCATGGCGGAAAGAGTCCTAGAAGAACTGGGGAAAATAAAAGCAGATAAGGCAATGAAGCCAAATAGGATCCACTCCAGAGTACTAAAGGAACTCTGGGAAGTGCTGGTAGAACCACTGGCCGCCCCATTTCAACGCATCACTAGAGACGGGGGAGGTACCTGAGGACTGAAGGAGGGCAGATGTGGTCCCTCTCCACAAGAGCAGAAGCAGAGAGGAGGCAGGCAATTACAGGCCTGTAGGTTTGACCTCAGTAATGGAGATGTAACCCCCTCTCTGGCACCATCCGGGAAAGGGCCCTGCCTTGCTGACTATTACAAGGGCAAGGGGCCTGGGTTTCCACTAGCTGACCTACAGGGGTCCTTTCCCAAAAGCTAAAATAAAAATGGTGGTGCCTCCACCCGGAGTACATTTTCAGTGGGTCTGATTGCTTGCAGTACAACCCCCTTTGATGTTGTACCAACCCACCTCCCAAACAGTTACCCCAGACATGGACTTACCAACATTCGAACCTCCCCACATTCAGTTACACATTTACCTTTTCCGTTTCATCAATACACAGGCTCACTAAAATCAGGCTTCGGATCCATTTTCTGCTGCAAAACAATAACTCCAGGTTTATTTACGGGGGAGGTTTAGGAATGGGGTAACTGGAATAAAGTTCGAGTAAGTATTTTAATTAGTATTTTTCAAATCACATTTCCCTTTGATTCAACCCATATCTCGATCAATGCAGCCTTCATCTCTGTCTAACTAGCTAACTGCTGCAGATGTCCACACCGAGACCGGCAAGTCCCAGTCCATTTCCCCAAAATCCAGTACCTGGGTACCCAGCTTTAAAGATGCAGGCCTGAGGTGCAGCTGGTAGCCGGTGTTGTCGCGCTTACTTGAATTAACAACTTTAACATTTCCTCTCTCTGGTTAGAGCTAAACCTTTGCCTTCTCCCTCTAGTCCTTAGCTCTACCTCTTGCCTTAGTGGGCAAACATATTTACAGTCCCTAGGTGCAGGGAAATTCCTGCAAGTTACTCATGGTTTTGCAGAATCAGTCCTGTGATGGCACAGTTCACTGAAGTCCTGGGGATGGATGGATCACAGAAGAACCGGGCACAAAACTTGAACAGGGGACACAGAGGCTGCAGCTTTTTCTCTCTTTCTTCTTGCTTGCAGATCTTGCAGCTTGTCCCCTTCAGCCCATTACAGGCCCCGTTGCAGAGCACATGCACAAGGCCTACCACCACAGAGGACCCCGACTGGGGAGTGGCACCACAGCACGGCTCCCTCAATCAGAGCACCCTAGCACTTGGGTATGAGATCCATGGCCCCTTTCAGCAACAGAACCCACTCAATGGGGGTTGGTAAGTTCCACACCTGGCCCTCGATAGCAGCAGAAACTCATTCAGCACATTCTCTTCTGCCTCTCCTCATTTGTAGTTTATCTTTCCGGCCATGGCGTGCAGCCACAGCAATCCCTTTCTCTCTGTACTGTATCTCAGGAGCAGACAACAGGTATTCAGACTAGAAAGCAGCTGTCCATCCTTCTGCTTTCACAGTCTCTCAACTCTAAAGCAGCCACCTTTTCGCGCTGGCTGACACATCATCCCTGCACACACAGTCCCTTTTCTCACTGTGCAGGTACTGGAAATTCTATGAACTGAAGAAGCTTACTGTTCCTTTTCTCTTTCTCAGCACATTTATATTTATTTATTTAAAAGTTTTACCAGGAAGTCATACTGAGCAGACTACTGCTCGATTCCAGATGCGTCCTGGGGGAAGGGGGCATGGGAGACAATACAGAATAAATACATCAGCAATGTGTAGCACAGTACATACATGGATACAGCAGGAAATTAATTATACAGCTGGAAATAATTATAGTACAGTGCAGTGCATTCAATAACTACCCTGTTGGTTGGACTACTGGGATACAAACAGGTAGAGAGAGCGGCCAGATCACAAATACCCAATCCAAGCTTCTAGATGCCAGAGACTGATGTCCTAGATACCAGGAGTTATGAGACCTTGAGATTAGGTCAGGGAATATGGGGAGGTGTGTTGCATGCACAGGCAGTGCAGAAATAATCTTGGAGGAGAGAGTTTAGTTGATGGATGGAGGGGGCATGTCAAATGGCAGGGGAGAGAGAATTCCACAGTTTAGGCAAGCAATAAGAGAAGGCTGCCTGGCCTGCAGAGGTGGACATGCAAGGGACAGACAATGAGCAGGTGTTGGGGAGGCACAGTTAGGACAGTGGATAAGTACAGAGGTAGGGACTGGGTCCAAATTTTGCTGTGAGCCTGGCGCAGTGTGATTGTCTCCTGTTCTGCAAGGAGGGGCGGTGCAAAGCCTGGTAGAGGCTGCAGTGGTGAGTGCTAGGTGGGCTGTCAAGGGCAAAATGGCAGAAGGAGTGGAAGAGGGTATCCAGTCTGGTTAGGGTAGTTTTGGAAGTGGCACAATAGATTACAACACTGTAGTCAAAGATTGGGGGGATCATTTTCTGTGCATTTTGCATCAGGCCGGTAGAGGGATGCAGCTGTGGTTGTGGTACAGGGCCTCCAGCTTGGGGTGTAGCTTCTTGTGGATAGCCTCGATGTGTACAGAAAAGTTGAGGTGTTGGTTGAGCCAGACCCCAAGGTATCTAAAGGAGGTGCAGTCCTCCAGCAATGTCCTATCCAGGGTGCAGAATGAGAGGAAGGAGGGGAGCTACAAGAGAGTCTATGCCTTGTGCCAGAGGACATGGAGACAGTTTTCTTATCATTCAGGAAGAGCTGATTAGAGTGAAACCAGAGCTGAACATCATTGAAGTCGTGCTGCAGTCTGGTTGCTACATCAGTTGTGGAGGGGCTGGATGTATACAGGACTGTGTCATCTGCATACATGTGAGTGGATGTGTGTGGGCAGGCAGAGGGCAGGTCGTTAAGGAAGATGGAGAGCAGTAGTGGGCCAAGGACAGAGCCTTGGGGGACTCCAGGCGAGACTGGGGGGGGGATGGAGTTCCCAGTCCTGACAGTTCAGGTCCTGGCCACCAGGTAGGAGTGGAACCACATGGTGGCCATGCTGGAGAGCCCATCTAGGGAAAGCTTGGAGAAGAGGAGAGGGTGTGAGACAGTATCAAAAGCCTTTGTGAGGTCAACAAAGATGGCAGAGGTGATGTGGCCATTATCCATACTGGTGAGGATGGCATTGGTAAGCCTTAGGAGGGACATGGTAGTGGAGAGGGACTTCCTACACCCAGACTGGTAGGGGGTAAAGAAGGAGGTGTGGAATCAAGGAAGGAGGAGGAGAGCTGGGAGAGGACCAGACAATCCTGGAGTTTCGCTAGAATGGGGAGGAGGGAGATAGGGTGATAGTTACCAGGAGAGAAGAGGTCGCCACCCTTCGGAAGTGGGATGACAGTGGTGTGCTTCCATTCAGAAGGGATAGAAGACAGAGAGAAGGAAAGGTTTAAGAGTGAGGCCGCGGGAAGGTGATAGCATGGGCAGACTGGAAAAGCATTTTGGAGTCCAGCCTGATGGGGCATTTGCCTTTGGAAGGGTTTAGTGCTAGCAGAGCATTGTATACGTCGGCCTGGGTAACATGGTGGAAGGAGAACGAATGGAGGGCATCTTGAGCAGGATGTGGGGGGCCATATGAGCTGGAGCAGTAGTATGTAGAGAGGAAATCAGAGCTGCAGTACAGTTAGTGAAGAAAGAGTTGAACTCAGTATCCACTGCTAGCGAGTCCACTGCAGAGGAGCCTCCAGTGTTAATTATTGGGGTAGGTGGTTGAGATGGAGGGTAGAAACATAACTGGACCACCTTCCAAAATTTAGGTGGGTGATTTGTGTTGCTGAGGAAAGAAGATCAGAAAGTTTGATTTTGCCTGGCAGATCTGTCTAGAACATGCATTGTGAAGAGCGCAGTACTTCTGGTAGTCTGAAGAGGGGATGGAGGTTTTAAAGGCCTTCCAAGCCTGATCCCTCACTCTGAGGCAGTTCAGGACATCAGTTGATACTTGATATCCAGGGCAGATGAGCCCCCCCCCATTCACGGGTATGTTGGAGAAGGGCATAGTGTCCCAGACAGAGAGGAATTTGGACTTGAAATAGTCCACGGCTAAGTCGATAGAGGATGCATACGATGTGAAAGACCAGTCTACGTTTGCCAGGTTATTTAAGAAGGATGGTAGGTCCAGAGATTTGTAGGACTGAACCAGCAGGGTCCTGGGGGGGGCCTTTGGCCTGTGGATTTTCCTTATCAAGTAGATTAGGTGATGGTTGCTTGGGGAGTCCGATAAGAGGCCTGCAGAAATTATCCAATGAAGGTAGCAGGTGAGAGACCAGTCTAGTAGTGAGTGGTTCTGCGTTTTGATGTTTAGGCAGGAGGGTTCCATAATCAATTGAGACAGATTTAGTGTAGCAACTTTGTTCCGAATTTTCGAGCTAGAGGAGGTGAGCCAATTCAAATTAAAGTTGCCTTAGGACATGAAGCTCCCCATCCGATGAGGGCAGTTAAATACTAGGAATCATGCTAGGAAGGTAAGGAGCTAGGAGGCGTTGAGGCCCATAATTGCTCCAATAGTTAATAATATTTAATACTGACATTGGAGAAAATATGCTTATCCAATCTGTTCTTAAATGTAAGTTTTGAATCACTAATAATAATATCCAGTGGCTTGAGTTCCAAGGGTTGATAGTTCTGACTGTAAAAAAGTATTTTCGGGGCACACGGTTAAAGCCCCTACCTTGTAATTGGAGGGGGTATCCCCTAGTGTTATTGATATTATTTTTAAAGTCAATACCCATGTTAGTCATGAGAAATGGATCCTGAACCATACTGAACATAAATAAAAGATCCCCCCTCATGCGTCTTGTGGATAATGACATTAAATTCAAAGATGTAAGTCTTGATTCATATGGGATATCAGAACACCCTTTGATGTATTTTGTGAATTTTCTCTGAACTTTCTCAATTTGAAAAATGTCCTGTTTCTTAAAGGGACACCATAACTGAGATGTGTAATCCAAATGAGGACGAACATAAGCTCAGAACAGTGGCAGTAACACCCTCTCTTTCTGAGATTTAATATTCCTACGTATGGGCCACATAGCACTATTTGCTTTTTGAATAGTTTTATTTATCTGCATACTAGGTGACAAATTTTACATTATATGGACACCAAGATCTTTTTCCATGGAGGTACTTGCAAGTAAATAGTCATCTAAACTATATGAATGACATAAGTTATGAGGACCCAAGTGCATGATTTTGCACTTGTCATGATTTAATTTCATATCCTATGTCTTGACCCAGTTAATTATAAGGTCCAACTCTTTTTGGATAGTCTCAACACTGTCATAGTCAAAACAAGGTCCACCAATTTAATATCATCTGCATATTTTATGGATTGAGAGTGACAATTCTGAGTTAAATCTGCATTAAAAGCTTGAAACAAACATGGGCCCATCACGGACCCCTGTGGAACCCCACTGCAGACATAGCCAATATTAGAGAGATGCCCATTAAATCAATACTCTCTGAGTGCGACCAACCAGTTATTGTGCTATCCAGTTTATGATATTGAAGTTAATCTGTAGGGTACTTAACTTCTGAACAATAGCCCAATGGGGTATAGAATCAAAAGCTTTACTAAAGTCTATAAACACAGTATCATAGGGTAGTCTGTTATCTATTTGAAGGCTGACGTCTTCATAGAAGTAGAGCAGATTAGTCAAGCAACTGCGACCTTTTTTAAAACCATGCTGACCAGTATCTAATTTGTCCGGAGTTTCAGAAATAATCTCCTTAATGAACCCTTCCAATAGTTTACATAATGGAGATGTAAGGCTAAAAGGTCTGTAGTTCTCCCAGTTGTTACGAGAACCTTTCTTATGAATAGGGATCACAAAGGCTGTTTTCCAGAGTTCGGGAACATAGGATGAATTAATACTTTGCTCAAATAGCAATTTTATTGCAAAAGACAAACTATCAGCTAGAAGAAATAAAAGATTACCAGAAATATTGTCTGGAGAAGCACTGGTTTTACCCTTAAGCTGTAAAAGTTTCTTATGAACTTCTATTTCAGATATTGTAATAGGATTGTCCTGAGAGTGACACAGTCACACTTTTCTGATTTTTTTGAAAGATTTCACAAAATTTAGTGTTAAAGAGATTAGCCATATCACTAGGAACATCAATAACGTTATCATCAGATTGTAGAGGACCCACCTGACAAATAGTTTTTTTAAGTGAATTGGCATAAGAGAAAAAAGGCTTGCTATTGTTTTTATTGGCTTCCGAGGCTAATTTATATTCCCACTTTTTTTTTGCTTTCTGAATGTTAGTTTTACATTTTTTTGGAGCTGCAAATAAGAGTTCCAATTCGATTGTGTAGGAGTTTTTAAGTATTTGGAGTGTCTTATGTTTTTTTGTTTGATTAGTTTTTTAATAGATGTGTTCATCCACTTAGGATAGTGGCGACCACTTGTTTTTTAAATTTTGAATGGAATGTAATCATCCCGTAATTTGAAGATGGTATGATTTAATTTAGAGAAATATCCCCTAATGTCAGATGCAGAGAGTGTATCCTGCCAATTGATATTATTTAAATGAGCCATCATACTAGAGATGTCTGCTTTTTCATATAGATTTTAGTTGAATTATGAGCAATAGTTAATGATTGTTCTAATATAAAACAGGTCCTTGGTGGTGGACACAGGGGAATCAGGTGGGCAGTGGGAACCAGCTGTAAAAATAGAGATGGAGTGAGGCAGGGAAATTTTCACCAGCAAAGAGTTTATTGACTGTGAGGATGGTAGAGTTAGTGATACCGGTGTGAACTGAAGGGAGGAACTGATGTACATGGCTATACCGATGCCTCTTCTGTTGCTGGGTCAGTTGGGCAGCATGACAGTGTAACCAGGGATAGAGATGCTAGCGTCCTTGGTGTGTAGTTTTAGCCAGGTCTCAGTAACAATCATAATGTCTGGTTTTAGGAATAAGACTATTGATTGGATCATTGCAATTTTTGGGAGGAGGCTACGTACATTTAGGTGTGCCATCCTCAGACCACGGGGAAGTTGCGGGGAGGGGCTGGGCTGGGGGTTGGGTTTAATATCACCTGCCATTAGTAGCAGCATTATTGCCATGGTCTTAGTCAGGGTTAGCTTAGCCTTCCCGAAGGAGGAAGGAGACTTATGAGGAAAAGCCGAGGTAGCCTGGTGGCTGAACTTTAGGGCAAACAGGCCAGCATCAAGATTGGGGGGCAGTATGAAAGGGCCAGGTATTCAGGAGTTGAGGTATATGACAAGTAACAGGAGGAGGGAGGTGGTAGCAGAGTTGGGACAGGGGGAGCCAGGGCACAAGGAGGAAGAGGAGCGTGAGTTGGAGGAGGGCCATGATGAATAAGACTGCTGTAGGAAAGGTGAGAGCAAGCAGGCAGTAGTAGGAGGCTAGGTGTAGGAGGACCTTATTCCTCATACTCTGTACTCCATCTTTTCACCAGGTTTAGATGCAATCTTCGTTCTTTTCCCAGGCTCAGAATGCAACCTTGGTCTTTTCCCAGGCATAGACCAACCTTTGTCCTTTTCGTCACGCTTAGGACACAACCTCTTCCTTGCAATCTGCAGCTTTCCCTTTTCCACTTGAGCTGCGTTTCTCTCACCACTGTGGTGCAATTTCAAAACACAGAGTCCATTTTACTGCAGCTTTTCTCTTTCTCTCTAAAGCTGCTGCTCTAACAGACTTTTCCCTTTCTCTCTCCAGCTTCTCTTTTCCTGATGGGGCAGACAATCCCTGCCCTGGGGACAAATTGCTGACAGCTCCCTGGAAGGTCCATTTCTAAGCCCCACTCTCTCCAGGGTCAAGAGCCCCCCCACAAGAGGAGCTCTCCCCAAACTCACTCAAAACTCCAACTGTCCTTACTTTTATGGGAGCTCTTTTCCTCACTCCCCATTGGCTGGAGCAACTGTTCTTATGCAAAAATTAATATGTATGAGGCTCCCTCGATGCCTCATTTGTGCAGAAAAAGGCACCTAGATTTTCCAGGTATTTTCCCCCAAGAGTCCTTTCACACAGTCCTAGAGTCCCTGGCAAGAAACCTGACTCGATGGTTGGCTAGCCGGTGTCACATGGCTGCCCAAACATGGGGGCTGGATGTAAATAGTGTCCTACATTTATACAGTGTCCCAAATTTCAATTATCCCTGCAGCCAAACATTAACCATTTATTTAATCATTTCCCCTCACAGCTATAGCCATCCCTGTGCCCTGCATAGTGACTGCACTCTTAAACATTTCAGTCAAGCCCTTATCCAGTTGCTGATGTCATTTCCTAGTGTCCCTAGGCAGCTCAAAGTCCCAGTGCAGTCTATGTATGCTCCAACCTCTGGCAACAGTCCGTGGACACTTTGATAGATTTACTCCCCCCACGGACTGGCAGCCTTCACTATTCCCCTTGCATGCATTTTCCTTAGTTATTTAAACTTTTCCCTATCCTGTCCTAGCACCTTTCTACTGTGCCCTTAGGCACTGGACAGAAATCCATTCACTCACTATTCGAGCTGCCTCATTAATATTCATGAGGCGGCTCCCTGTAGCTCAAGCACGGTTGGGGCTCACAAAAATAGTGTTTGCCGCTTTTCTGCCACCTCTTTGGTTCCAATTGTGTGTCCAGTCCCTCTCTCATTTCCCAATGGGACTGGGACCACCAGAGAGGCACACTGAAAGGCCGCCGAAATGGCCATGAGAATTTGCACAAGTGTGCATGTGTGGGGCTCAGAGGTACAAACAGACTGGCAGCTCCACGCTACAGCTCCCTCGGCCCCACTCCCTTAGCAAACCAACATGGGAGACCGAGGGAAAACCCAGGAACATAGGGGGCAAGCCAGGAAAAAATGGGACCTGGGCCAAAAAAAATGGGGGGTGGAAGCAAAACCCCAGGGAAACGAGCCCTTTCCGGGGGCTTTCAGGTAAGGGGGGTTACAGGGGAAACTAATGGAGTCCTTATTTAAGGAGAGGATTGTGAAGTTTCTGGAGGATAGCGGGGCACAGGATCCATGGCAGCATGGATTCTCAGTGGGAAGGTCCTGTCAGACGAAACTTATAGATTTCTTTGACTGGGTAACCAGGGTGGTATATCAGCAAGGGGCGGTGGATCTGTCCCACCTGGATTTCAACAAGGCCTTCAACACTGTCCTGCACAGGAGATTACTAAATAAATTGGGGAGCCTGGAAGTGGTTCCTATGGTGGTAAAGTGTGTTGAGAACTGGCTAAGGGGCAGGATTTAGAGGGTAGTGGTAAATGGCATGAAATCTGAGGGGAGGGAGGTGACCAGTAGGGTGCCACAGGGGTCAGTGCTGGGGCCAGTCCTATTTAATGTCTTTATTAGCAACATTGCAGAGCGTCTGGAGGGAAAGGTGTGCCTCTTCGCCGATGACATCATGATCTGCAACAGAGTGGACACACTGGAGGGAGTGGAAAAAATGAGAAACGACCTAAGCCTATTAGAGGAGCGGTCAGGTGTCTGGCAGTTGGGTTTCAATGTTAAAAAGCGCAAGATCATGCACCTGAGTCACAGGAATCCAAAGGAGGAGTACAGGATGGGTGGGAAAATTCTGACCACCACAAGTCAGGAGAGAGAGACCTGGGGGTTATCATATCTGACAACCTGAAGGTGACTAAACAGTGTGAAAAGGTGGTGGGGAGAGCAAACAGTATGTTGGGGTGCATAGGGAGGGGCATAACAAGCAGGAGGAATGAGGTGGTGATGCCACTGTACTGATCACTGGTGAGGCCTCAGCTAGAGTACTGTGTCCAGTTTTGGAGACCACATCTCTGGAAGGACATTGACAAAACAGAGGCAGTCCAGAGAAAGGTAACAAAGATGGTACATGGACTGCACCTGAAGCCCTATGAGGAAAGACTTAAGGATCTTAATATCTATTCACTGGAGGAAAGGAGGGAGATATGATAGAGACTTTCAAGTACCTTAGGAGATTAAACAGGGTACAGGTGGAAAGCATATTTCAGAGAAAAGTCTGCACAAGAACAAGGGGGCATGATATGAGGCTGAAGGCTGGAAGGCTCGGGGTAAGGTTAGGAAGTACTTTTTCACTTAAAGGGTGGAGAAGTCATGGAACAGCCTTCCAGCAGAAGTAGTGGGTGCGAAAACAATACAGGAGTTCAAGAGAGCATGGGATAGACATAAGGGTACCCTGGAGATGTGCAGAGCAGGAAAGTCACAGATCAAATAGGATCTGGGGCTGCAGCAGTGACTAGGGAAATGGGAAGACTGGGTGGGCTGTATGGTCCTTATCTGCCGACAAAGTCTATGTTTCTATGTTTCCATTTGGACAATTGACAGGATTTCCAGAGAGCTACCCTAGCTGCCAGGTATCCAAGACCCAACTCCAATTCAAATCAAGTAAATTAGTGTTCCCAAAATAAATGCCCAGAATTTTAACTGGTTCTAAAGTAATTGCAATGTTCCCAACAGAGGGAGGAACTTTCTCATGTATCCCAATAGGTATTACCCAACATTTAGCATAACTGGTATCTGACCCTGTAATTTGAGCAATGTCAGTAAGCATCCAAATGGCATTCTCACCTGAGGGGACGTCTTTTATGAATGAAATGACATCATCTGCATACGCCGACAGCTTGACAGATGATGTCGAAAAGAGGCAGGGAATGCCTAAAATCTGGGGAGCCTGAGTAATAGCCTGTAATAAGGGATCCAATGTCAAAGCATAAAGAATGGAACTTAACAGACAGCCTTGCCGAACCCCTCGAAAGAGTTGATGGCAGGAACCTGTCCATCCATTTATGGTAGACAGAATTGAAGAACAAGAGTACAAAAGACAGACCCAATTAGTGCACAGGTCAGAAAATCCATACTTCTGAAATACCAGAAACAAATAATCATGGGAAACTTTGTCAAAGGCTTTGGTCTAATCCAACACAAAAAAGAAATGACCCAGCTGGTGAGAATGACGAGGCGATTACATCCCTTATTAACAGTAAATTGTCTTGAACTTTACAACCAGGGATGGAGCAGAACTGTGGAGAATGTATAATAATGAGTAAAACCCATGTCAAATGATTACAGAGCATTTTCGTTAATATTTTGGCGTCTGTATTCAGGAATCAGATGGGTCTCTAATTCGAGAGGTAGCACTGATCACCAGATTTAAACAAAAAATTTGGAGTGCCTTTGTAATGGAACCAGAGAGGGAGCCATAAAACAAGACAGAATTTAAAAAAAAAAGTCGATATGGGGCAAAAATAGATGGTAACAATTGGTACAATTCAGACGTCAGGCCATCCGTACAAGGGGAAATTTGTTTGCGAAGGACTGGATAGCGGAAATAACTTCATCCTCCATTTCTGGCAGAGTAAGGAAGGTATTGTAAGCAGGTGCCACCTGCAGAAGGTGCAAGGAGTCCAAAAAATGTACAGCTGTATCAGTAAGTGTAAAATGAGATCGCACAGTATCAAACAAAAAGTCCTGGACCACCTGAAGCATCCCTGCATGGGAAAAATGTTCAGTCCCTGCAGCATCAACTAAGGAAGCCATATGGTGGGACTGGACTTTGCGGAAACAACTTTGAAAAATATCTCCAGTCAAGTGCCTGCTTTGAATACCATAGGTATGCTCAAAGGACATGGTCTTCACTCTGTCATATTGAAATGTCCTCATGCGGTCCTTTACAGACTGAATCAGCCTGATAAGACAATCCTTTCTCACCTTGTTAAGAGATGAGCTTAAGGAGAGTATAATGCAAATCAAGGTGTGTCAGATGGTCAGATTTGCCCACCAACCTGGAGCTTCTCCTAGCTAGAAGACCCACTGCGATTTTAGTATGGTTCCACTAAAGTGACACCCATGAGTAGAGTAGAGTAGAGTAGAGGTCCTGAACGGACGCATGAGCCCACAAGAGGGATCTCAGCAAAGTCAGCAAGAAACAATCCCACAGGATGGTGTTATTCAACCTCCAGCTGAATCTTCCCAGCAAAAGAGACGAGCCATGAGAGAAAGAGCAACTCACTAGGCAATGATCAAAAAACTCAAAGGGACAGGTCGTAGCCGACAGAAGAGAAACTATATGGGAAACAAATATGTAATCAATGCGGGTAGCAAATTGAGCCTGGTGGTAGGTAAAACCACCAGAATCATGCAATGCACTCAACCTTTAAACACTACTCTGCATTGGACAGACAGTGTCACATCCCTCAAAAGGCACTATCATAGCAAGATGTTCACTGCACGTATGGACAGCCGGGGGGGGGATATCTGAGCATCCAACAGACCACTCAGCTCCTCCGGGGGAAGGGGGGCACACTGCCTCAGCGGTGGCCTGACCTCTGGTGATGGTCAGAGGTATTGCAGCCCCAATGCCCACAACAGCAAGGGGGACAGCGTGAGGGATGCCAGTGTAAGCCTTGGCGTTGTAGCACACTATGCTCTGGGAGGGCGTACATAACAAAAATGCCTCCCCCAGCATGACATCGATGCGAGGGCCTGATAGGGGATCTTCGCCTACCAGCAGCTACAGTGCTGACTGGCTCCCTGACAAAGACTTGATTCCTCTGGGGAAGGGGCTTGGGGTGCCCCCCCCCACCATGTCCCCGCCTAGGGGGTAAGTCAGGGTTCCATGGTGGGAGTCCCGATGGGAAGAGGTGGCACCAGGTAAAGTAGTCAGGTGACAGTGCTGGGTTAGGTGGGGGTAAAAATAGACCATAAAATAATATGTTCACTGCGCGCACACGTACATTGCACGTGGCGAACATAAAAACTGCTAAAATAGACTCATAGGGCCTGATTCTAGAAGCTTGGCGTAAGTCACCGCCAAAGGTGACTTGTGCCAAATGCCATTGCGACATGAACCCTGCGCCCTATTCTAGAAGGGGCAGGGTCTCTGCGGCTAAGTCTTGCAACTTGCGACATGCGGAAAGGTACACCAACCTAAGGGCATACCCAAGGGCAAGTCCACCCCAGCAAGTGTAAGCACCCCCAAAGCCCATAAGCTGTGCCCCCATCCATACCCCAACTCGATGTTTCACCACAAATGGTGAAAAAGTAGAACCCAAGATCCCTGGTAGTCTAGTGCTTCACCACCCCACCCAGCAGTGACAGTCCACCGCATCCCTCCACCCTTCCTCTGCGGTGGCTGGCACAGCCACCTCTCACCTCCACACCCAGCCACCGACTCAGCTCCACAGGAGGCGCTTACTGTATAGACACGCTCAGAAATGAATGAGTATTCATTTATTTCTGAGCACATCTACAGTAAGTGCTCATGCAGAGCTCAGTCAGTGGCTGGCCATGGAGGTGAGGAGGTGGCTGTGCCAGCCGCCGCTGGGGATGGGTGAGGGAGGAGTGGACTGCCACTGCTGGGTGTGGTGGGGGCCACTAGACTACCAGGATTCTCGGGGTTTTATTTTTACCATTTGCTGTGAAACACTGATCAGGCATGGATGGGGATAAGCCATGCCTCAAGGGGCTGATAGCGGTGGGGTCTAGGGGCATGTTGTGTGGGGGGTGTCCTGCAGGGCATTTAGGGCTTGGGGGTTCAGGTGGCTGGGGGTGCGAGATGCCCAGCTGGGCACCTCTGCTATGGGGGATCGGGGGTTCTGGGCTGCCATGTGGGGCACCGACGAGGGTGTTCTGGGCATGGGGGGGCACATCCTGGAGTGGGTGCAGTGGGTCTACCGAACCCCCAGAGGATGTATGTACAGGTACACTAGCTAAATGCTGGTGTAACTTACATTGATGGTTCTCCTCTGGGGGTTCTTGTAGAATCCCGACATTGGGGACTTTGTTGCTGCCCTACTAGAATAGGGCACAACTGCTGCCGTAAACACCCTAGTGCTATGTTGCAGGGGGTTTATGGTGCAACAGCTGGCGTAACTGCTCTTTGGTGCAAGTAGCCTGTGGCATGTCACAGGCCACATTGGAGAATCCCACAAGTTGCAACTGCTGGCGTAAGTTGCTACTTGAACCATTCTATTTGGCGCAAGTGCTGTTACACCAGGCATATCTCTTGTAGAATCGGGCCCCATAGTATGAAGTATCAGGTCAGGAGATAAGAGGCAGTCTAAAACAGAATAAAAAATAAAGGTCAAAGTTTTCACCGTTAACATGCACTGCTGGTTTAACTGAGAGAGAGTGAAGATTCCCCCATATCAGAATGCCTGATCAGAGTTCTCTGTTCCCTAGACAGGTTGTATGCAGCTCACTAATTAAGAAGGGGAGCAAGTGAGAGAGAGAGAGAGAGGGAGAGAGAGACAGAGAGAGAGCAGCTTGAGCTGGTAAAGAACCAGCAGTATGCATATTTAGGGACAGATTTTCAAATGGCTGAAGGACTAAGTCCATTGCCACAATCCACAGGTGCAGAAAAAATCTCTGCACCTGTGGACAGTCATATTTTCAGCCCATGCCCTACACAGGCGGCAGGCGCAGCTGTGGAGGATGTTACGGCCTGGTCCAACCAGGTGTAACAGTCTGGTGCAGCTGTGCAGAAAAAATGTCTGCAAGCTGTTGTAAACTGTGGAGCTGAGCTGACCATAAAATGGCTCATCCTTTGAAAATCTGACACATGCGGGAAAAACTGCATTTCTACAACTGAAGACCAACTTGCTCAAGTTTTTCCTGCACCTATTTCAAGGGATTTTGAAAATTCGACCCTTTATGTTTTTGTAACCTGGGCACCACCTCCCAATGGGCTACTACCCCTGCCTGCTTCCCTAATGGCAGGTTGAGGGACCTGTGTTGTATCAGTAATGCTTTGACATGATGCATCCACCCGGTCCCACAGTAATATTTAAAATGGTTAGATCTTAACCTAGTACAACCCTGTGGGAAATTGTACCTATCCAGAGCTCTAGCTAGTGACCTTACACATAAAGTTTAACAAAACCCTGTATCTGGCATTCAGGGTATAATTATGGGTGAGCGCTACTAATATGCTCACAGTGATCATACTTACCATCAGGATTCTGGGTTCTGAGAACACACCTTGAGTACCTGCAAGGAACAATTACCAGCGATAACAGTATACCTTTTTGCTGGCACAGTAACTTGAAGCTGAATAATAATATGCTCATAGGCCAGATGATTTAAACTTCAAAGAACAAATCTGATTTATTCAGGAGATTGAACAAAGGGAGGGGGTGTGAATTTAGATGAAAGATTAAGGCTCTATGTCTGAATTTATAGCAGTATGCAAATATTACATTTGACCCTGTATGAAACAGTCTTTTGCTGCTGGGTACCCAGGTTGGAATTTAGGTGCAGGCCTCAAGCGTTGCCATGGGTAGGCCGGCGTTGCAGCTGGTTGGGGTCCTTAAATAAATAAAACTTGCTTTAGGTTAAAGTAAACCCTTTCAAACAATACAGCAATTGTAATACACAGCCCGCTGACTTGCAATTAAAGTTAAACATCAAGGTGAACTAAGACGACAAATCAGATGACAACAAACACTTTAATTTGTGTTGCAGGATTAAGACCCTGAGGTTACCCATGGTACCAGGACCTATGGAACTGATGACTGAAATCAGGTTGGATTCTTCCTTGCCAGAGAGCCACATGCGGACCAGGGATGACACGATTCACTTCCACTTCACAGCCTTTCCCTTCCAGGTGGCCGCAACCTGCGATTCTTCTCTCTGCAGGAGCCGACTCCCCGAGATGGTCTTTAGTCAGGATGGAGAGCAACTCACAGCAACAGTCTCTCTGGCCTTCTGTGACACGGGCCTAGCACATGTAGTTCAATCTCTGGCGCTGTTCTAACTGTACACTCAGCTTATCAGCTCTGGTACTTGAAGTCCTTTGCTCAGGAAGGCACAAAATTACTTAAGCCGGTCTCTCCCTTTTGGAATGTGACAGGCAACACTTTCAGCATTTGCAGACTCCAACTTCACACAGGAGTCTCTGAGGCAATCTCCTCACGGAATTACTTGGCTTCCGAGATAGTGCAGCAAAGGACACTTTTTTCAACAAAAATGGTTTCCTTCTTAGCCATGGTAGCTGACTAGACATTCACTTTCTGCTTTGGGCAGTCCCAATCGACTCACACAGGGAGACAAAACAGGCCTTTCATGGTGTCTCTCTACTAAGCCACACAGGCTCCCTCTTTTGCAAGTGCTTAAGCTGGAATCCTCTGAAAAAACAGTCCCTCTCACTGAAGACCAGAATCTCTGTATTCCGGTTGGCTGTCCATTTGTCAGTCACAGTTCCGGAGCTCCGATTGGTTAAATTGGCGCCAAGAGAAAAGTTCATGGTTTCTCCCATCAATCACTGTAATAAGGATCCCCCCTTAGGACCCCAGAAGTTCTGATTGGTCCAAATACAAAGTCCAGTACCAAACATGGCGGCTCCCTTGCCGAGAAAATAAACAGTCCTCATTCATAGTTAATTTTAAACATAACAGCTGGGATTGGACAACAAATAATCACAGCATTCAATACAGAGCACTCACACAAGTAATTGATAATATAATGGGACATATCAGGATATTGCCCGGCTGGTCACAGGCTTTGGAATTCCCAGACCCAACGCAGGCTATTCACTGTAGTGGCAGGCTAGACCTCTTAACATGACAGCATGGTGGCATTCATTCACACACCCATGCAGGACCCAGGATTACATCAATACTTTACACTGGAGCATATTTCCAGTACTGGGAATACCAGGCTGTTAGCTGCAGAGCGCTGACTGGGATCCTCACTGGAAAAGAAAACCTTGCAAGGTCCAGGAGGAATTCTCAGGTAAGCCCAACATTTGGGGGGTGGGTTACATGATGTCTTTAAGTCACTACTAGCTTAAGAATGTAGGTCAGTAACCCAACTGTTGGTTAATTAGGAGAATTAATCAATGGTCAGGTGATGTGTTCAGACCAGCAAAGCTTCTAGGATTCTGAGTGAAACAGATTTTATAACCATTCTTACAATTTGAAGAGACTCTGTCAGCTTTATGTGGGATTTTCATAAAGTATTAAATCTGGTGCTTTTTGCAAACTTTGTTTTAACTTTTTATGTATGTGACCCCTGATTTCAACTTAGTAATTATATCTGTGTAAATATTGTTAAAAATGCAATTGTGAGTGACCCATGCTTTGACAGCTGCCTGATGCTGATGCGTGTCCCTTTATGTACCAACAGGTGGAGTTTACATTTGATTGACAGGTTACATTTATGGTATTGCTTCAACAGCCCAGATGGTGCAATTGCTTTAAATTTGCTCTCTTCTTAATCTGCAACATATATGGCATATGTTTTCAACTCTTAGTAGTGTTCACACTGGGCATGTTTTACCCTGGCACAAGATTATGCTCCACTTGGGAGGGATCTGCATAGAGGTCCAGCTCTCACTTAAGGGGATACACCAGAAGTAGCTTCCATCGTCCACAGAACTACAGTACAAGGACCTAATACCCACAGAGTGGCATGTCGGTACCTACTCCCTGCTAGGTAAGTAGGGTGACTACTGAGTCCCCTCCCCCCACCGACTCACCCTTCAGTAAGACATATGGGCTGCAGAATCAGAATGTGAATGCCCTTCCACATGGAGGGGCATGAGTTTCAAGGTCTCAGGTCATACCAAGTCCAAATCTTAGTTTAAATTTCTTGCATTACTTACAGTTTAGTGGTTCAGGCAGCTGTGCCCCAGCATAGACTGGCTGTAAATGGCCTCCGTTACATTGTGGAAAGGCTGGGGTCTCCTCTCTCCAGAAACTGGAAGTCAGCACTGGCTTCGTGAGAGCTGCAGACAGCATGCTGCCCTGCTCTCACCAACTGCCACAACCTGTCAGCAACCATCCAGCTCAAGGCAGCTGGCCCCACCCCCTGGCTCTCACGTCCTAGTCACCTGACCAAGGAACTCAAGGTGCTGCCAAAGTTAACCCTTTATGGTCTAGAGACCCAGACAGATATTTTCTGGAACTCAAGGGGTACCTGGGGATTACATAGTGCTAAATCAAGTATCAGTAGTGGATAGTGTTTAAATTCAACCCCATTAAAATATTTATTACTGAAAGAATATGGGACTCTATAAGGGAGACAGCCTGCATCCTTCTGGGAAGGGGACTGCAGTCTTTGGTGGAAGGTTTAAATGCTACTTGGATGAGCATTTAAACTAGCCAGGAGGAGGTAGTAAAACAAAGGGAGGCCAAATTGGCTGGCAGTATAGCCTAGAGGTTAGAGTAACGAGCTGTGAATGAGCTTGGTACATCCAACAGACCTGGGTTTGATTCCCACAACCTCCACTTGCGTACTGTGTGACTCTGAGCAAGTCACTTAAGCAACCCAGTGCTCCCAGGTCACCCTTGAAAACAGGCATTTGTGCCTAGTGGGCCTTAACCGGTTACCAAAGACTGAAATAAAACATATATTGCCCTCAGATGATGGAGCAGGAGGGAGGAGGGAGGGCCCAGGAAGAAAACTCCCATAGGACTGGGGCACAGAAAGGCAGGAATGGGGACAAGACAGAAGGGGGGGGGGTAAAACTCAAGTAAGAGTGGATAGAGGATTGAAGGAGACAAAAAATTAGGACATTAAAAATATTGGAAGAAAGTCAAGGGGAGCTCCAGGGAAAAATACAGTTAGGAATGGGAGGTGGGAAGCAGGGCAGGGGCAAAGGAAGGGATGGAAAATCATGCACGCCAGTGCAAGGTGTCATGAAAACAAGATTCCAAACCTGGAAGCCATTGCGGTGGGGACTGACCTAGATTTAATATTTATTATGGAGTCATGGTACACTGACCACCACAACTGGGACATGTCCATACCGGGTAACTCGATGTTGAGGAGAGACAGGGCAGGGAGGAGGGTGTGACAGTGCTGGGTAAGACCTTGTCCCATTTGTTATGCAGAGAGAGTTACAAGTAATGATCTGTTTTGTCCTGTCCTATTTTGCTACTTGTCTGTCTCTTGCCTGTCTGATTGTGCAATCAGATTTTTTCTTGTGGCACCTAGGAATTTGTCACTCCGATGCTCCCTCAATTTCCTCCTGTTATCTCCCTTGTTTCACTTGTTGTTTCTGTTCTCCCCCTTGCTTCTCTGTGGTTAAAAAAATATATATGTAACCCCTAGGTGGCACTATCCCAAGGGCTACTACCCCTGCCTGCTTGGCTACTAACAGGTTAAGGGGCCTGAGTTCTGAAACAGGTGTCTTCACCCAGAGGTCAGGGTTGGTAGTGGTCAGACTAGCCTGCGCACAGCCCTCTGGGACACTGTAACCCCCCTCAGTTCCTGCTAGTGGCCCACACAATACACAATAAGCACCTTCACGATTGACACTTACCATCAGGGTTGATTTCTCCAGTTCGACCCTGAGGACCCCCTGTAAAACAAGGTTAGGCAGCACAAATGACAACAGCAAAACCTAATGCACAAACTAGAAACACAGTCTGGTTGAATTGCAGAAAAAAGAGTAGATCTGATTTATTCAGGGGGCTATAACAAGGGAGGGGTGTAATCAGGATAATTGGATTATAATTTACATTAATCACACCGTTATGCATGCAGTACAGAATTCCCCTCACACAGTTACGCTCACACTGGGTACCCAGGTAAAAGGCAAATGGGCTAGCCAGAATCGTTGCCCAGAGAAGGCCGGCATCGCAGCTGGTTGGGGCCCTGTGATGGAAAAAAAAACAACAACATGCACGCACCCAATTTGTGATCTGGAGCCAGATGGCTCAGTTCGTGAACATAAGGAACTAACAGAAGAATCAGATGACACACTTTGATTTAACAGAAGGTGCAGGGAGCTACCCTGATATTTACTCATGGTACCCAAGACTGGACACAGGATGGCCAAAATGGAGACTGCTGACAAGTAGTCTGGATGGCCAGGGAAAAACAGAACCCACATAGCGCAGCAAGGCGTCATTTCTGTTCAGGCATGGAGTGGAGTGGAGTGGAGGGCTGATCCCTGGGCAGGTCTCTCGTAGATGGCTCTTCTTGGTGCAGCAGGGTAGGCTGGCAAGGCCCTCGTGGCAAGGCTCAGCCACATGAAATCAACTGCGGATTCAGTCCACTTGTGCAGGCTACAGATTTTAGCAAGCAGCCCACAGTTCGCACAGTGGAAAATTACAGCACGATCCACTGTATTCAAACAGCACATTTATATTTAACAGCAAGCAGCGCACAGTTCACACAGTGGAAAATTACAGCCTGACCCACTGTAATCAAACAACACATTTATATGTAACAGGTTCCACAATACCAGGCACACTGCTCCCTGGTCCCAATCGCAAAGTCACTGCTCTAACCAGGAGCTCAGAAGTAGCTGGAGTTCCTGACAGGCCGATCGCATTGAGCAAAATCTTCTGTCTTCTACAGGTTAAGCTTGGTCCCAATTCAGTAGCTTGCTTAAAAGCACACAGCTCAGATTTAGTCCGAAACAATTCTCTCTCTTTCTTTGGGCCGAAAACAGGCAAGCAGGCCAGAAGTCAGGCCTTCCACAGTTCTCCCGCACAAACTACTGTGCAAATGGCTGCTCAAACTAGAAGAGCTGTTGCTCTCTCAGCTTCCAACTTAGATCTGGCTTGCCAGCAGATAGCTCAGGGGATTTCCCTCAGATCCAAAAGGTTCGATTGGTTGGTTCTGCTGTCGGTCAGAACATGCTCCCCCTGTTGGTGCAAAAAGGCGCCAACAGTCCAAAACTATGATTCCCAGAGGCTTGCTCCAGTTATGCCCTTAGTTGCGGGCTCCATTTTAGAGTCCCCAAGTACTGATTGGTCCAATTCGGGAGTTCGGGTCCAAAATGGTGGAGCTAACTAAACAGTCCTTGCTGCAAAGAATGCAGGTTAGAACAAACTACATTATCATTATTACTCTAAGCGATTTCCAGCAATTAGTTACATCTTTCAACAGGGCTCCTTCTGCACAATTAGCGATGGCAGAAACGGAACGATTAGTCAGCAGACCGGGTGGGACTCAAGCAGGGAAACACTCAGACCCCCCCATTCAGATTACTTATATCTGCAATTAGGCAGCACTTACAGAGACAGTACATGGAGGTTCTAAAGGCGCTCACTGACAACAACATTTAAACGGCAGTAGCGCCAAACACCAACTGGGCAGCGAGCATTTAGGCAAGCTCTAGAAAGACTTTTCAGGAACCCCCATTTGTAGGGAGGTTACATATATGTGAAACTGGGATCCCTTGGTTTGCAAATGTATATAATTATATCATTGAAATGATTACTGAAAGCTGTTTGGATTTCTTAAAGGGGAGGTGCCATCTTGGTAGGTCCAGTGTCCCTGGTTTATGGCTCCCCAAGTCAAACATTGTCATATTGACTTAATTTTAACATCCTCCACATGAACTTTTTAAAATTGTTCTCCTTTTTTTTTCCCTTCTCATGCCATGTTTACCCACAATGCACAACACCACCAGAGTTCTGTTCTCCCGGTGACATAAAGAGGTGAATAGTAGAATAGTCTGTATGCTTTATCAAAGATCAGATCGGGAGATCAGAGGGCTGTGGGTTCAGTTCCCTCATCTGGCACTTGGGTTAATATCCCAGTACTGACACTGTAGTGCAGCATGAGAGGGGTGCTGCACTTCTGAGGTGCCGTCTTTCGAATGAGACGTTAAACCGAGGTCCCATCTGCCTGGATTGGTGGTAGTTCAGGTGGATGTTAAAGATCCCATGGCACTTATCAAAAAGAGTAAGGGAATTTCCCCAGTGTCCTGCCAAATTTCCCTCATTCACTAAAAATACCACCAACAGCTTAACCTGGTTCAAAGTCAGTTGACATTCATCTGTATCCCTCTCCCCCGGGTCGTGCCTGAAAATAGGCAGGAATTGTCTAGTGCACTTACCCAGTCAACAAAAACTTCATAGAAGGTTTACCAAGCAATATCTACAGTCGAGGATGTCTATTTCCACGTTTTCTCATACACCTGTGAAAAGAGGCATAAGCCTCGATGCAAGTAACATCAGTGGGCCAGATCTCAGTGTGGGACCCTCATCTCAGGATATGTGGGACTCTGTAAGAGACGTTAGTGTGCCAGTGGAGCACCCAAAATACAAATGTCCCTCACAGCATCCCCATGCATTTATAAAGTCTCATTTCAGGGTAGTCTGCTTTCCAAGAAGGTGCTCTGGGCAGTCGCTGAAACCAAAAACTGAGGCAGTACTTAGTTTAGGTGTCGCTTGCTTCCAAAGTTGAACTCTCCATTCGGTAGCATTTCTTCCAGTCAGCACCATTACACTGTGTGTCTGTTTATATTAATTGTCCTCTCCCGCACGCCGGAAGCTCATGCTCATATTGGGAGTGTTCAAGTTTGGAAGCAGGTGTAACCCCCCTGCAAATGGGGGTTCCCAAAAGACTTCCAGGAGCTTGCTTGAATGCTCCAAGCCTGAATGGTGTTTGGCGTTTAAGCCATTTATCAGTGAGTGTTTTTAGAACCTCTGGTACTGTCTCTTTAAGAGCTGTCTGCTTGCAGACATAATTAGTTGTATGGGGGACTGTGTGTTTCTTTGATTGAGTACCACTCAAGCTGCTGCCAATTCACCCCATTTTTGCAGTCACTAGGAGTGCAAAGGGAACCTGTCTGAAAGATGTAACTGATTGCCAGAAATCATTTACAGTAATAATAAAATTACAGTTTGTCTAACCTGCTTTCTTTGCAGTCAGAACTGTCTGCCTAGTTCCCCATTCTGGTTTTGAACTGCTGAACTGGACCAATCAGTGTGGGGTAAACTAGCTCTAAAATGATGCCTTGGACGAATCAGAACTTGGGACTCATAATCTGAGCCAGCCACAAGAGG
The DNA here is from genome assembly GCA_016271365.2 of Neoceratodus forsteri. Classification (NCBI taxonomy): domain Eukaryota; kingdom Metazoa; phylum Chordata; order Ceratodontiformes; family Ceratodontidae; genus Neoceratodus; species Neoceratodus forsteri. Next base: position 109,185,325 of record CM028129.1, read on the forward strand.
ATTGTATGGGCAGTGACTCTGGGAGATGTAGTTTAGACTTGTTGCCTTTTGGACCAACAGCAGCAGTCTATTGTGAGTGACAGCCAATCCAGTCAAGAACTGGGAGGAACTCAAAGGAAGTGCCGGTTTTTGTCTGTTGGGAGTTTCAGTTTGAGATCTGAAAGTGAAGGGGAAAGAAACCCTGTGCTCCTTCAGTGCACAGTTTCAGTCAAAAACGTGCAAGGCCCAGAGTTCCGGTCTACAACTTGTGTAACTGCTTGTTAGGACTGAATCCGTCCTGTGAAAAGAATCAAAGGATCTCTGAAGAGTAGAAACCAGGCTCACCCTGTAGAAGACTGAAGAAATTGTTGAATTACACTCGGTCTGTCAGGAACTGAATCTGCTGTGTGTTCTCCTGGTTATTGTGCAGTAATTGCGATTGGGATACAGATGCAGCCTGCCTGGTATAGTGCTTTCTTTTTTTTTTACCATATAAGTGTGTGAGGAGTCTCTTGGAGATCAAAAGCAGCCCTGCTGACATTGAAGGACCATATCTTCTTTGGAGGTCGTGAGTACTAATTCGGGTCGCTCCCTGTTGAATTGCCACATTAAATCCAAATGGAATTACTGTACTGCTGACTGTTTAATTTTCCTTTTCTCTGTGTGAAAGGGCCCCTACCAGCTGCCACGGTTTGGACTAGCCACTAGGGCCTGGGTACCCAGGGACAGTAACTGGTAGGGATAGGCCTGTGCACAGAGCCATAGGTAGATAGTAAAGTGATAAGCTAATTAACCTGATTTCCCCCTGTCCTTGTTATATCCCCCTAAATAAATCAGAGCTGTTTGTTTCAACAAAGTTATACTGCCTGAGGTATTTGTCTATGTTAAAGTACTGTACTGTGATTGTTGCACTGTATCTTATTTTACAGGATGTCCGGTGCCTGAACCAGCCTTGGGGTAAGTGTATACTGTGAAGGTAATTCTGCTATATTGTGTGGGCCACTAGTGGGAAGAAAGGGGGGTTGCAGTGTCCCAGAGGGCTGTGACCAAGTAAGTTTAACTATTGCAAACCCTGACCTCTGGGTGGAGGCACCCGCCATTGGATCCAGGCCCCTCAACCTGTTAGTGGCAAATCAGGCAGGGGTAGTAGCCCCTGGGATAGCGCCATCTAGGGGTTACATCTTGGAGGCTCACCGCTGGGATTCTGTGTCCTCTAGTGGCCATATTTACGAACCACTGTTAAGAAAAAAAATGGGTACCCCGACAGAAGTGGCTGTGCACCGGCTGGTGGAGTGGTGTACTGGGGAGGAGATCAACCCCAAAATGCTATGCTTATCCTGGACATCCCCTGGTATCAATACGGACACTGTGCAGGGAGTACTTTCCAAGGTGGAAGGTTTACAAAACCCTGTGGTGGTGGGTCGCATGCTAATCTGCTCACCCACACTTTCCTGGCCCTAGTAGAGTTTAAGGATCCCATAGATAGCTCCAAAGTGCCACAGACCATTACCCCAGAGGGAGCCCTCACTGCTTGAGAGTGATAACTAAGGACAGTAAAGACCGGGGGAATCAGCCCCACCACTATCTGAAACTTTTGAGGAGAAATTTGCTGAATGGTTGCTGAGAGGGAAAACTGTGGAGGACTTGAAGAAACTATTCTTGCCACCTGGGGTGTTCCTCCCCAACACCCTCTCCTGCTCCAGTGCCCGTAATGGTGGCTGAACCAATGCAGACTCCTATTTCTGCACCTGCCATTAGTCACGACTCTTACGAAGGTTGAGGATCTTCTCTGGCACCTCCCCACCCCCAAGGGGAGGATGACTGGGAGACCTGGATAGACTATGTTGCCCCAAGTGCTAGAATGGCAATGCTCGGAGGAAAGCGAAAGAGGTTAGTGAGAGCCTCGAGGTCCTGCCCTGGCTACCATCCTGCTAAACGGGCCAGTAACCCTGAAGCGACTGCACAGGCCTATCTTGAGGCCTTGGAGAATGTGTATGGGAGCCCAGATTCTGATGAGGACCTATGGTGGAGAGTAAGAAATGCACAACAGTACCAAGGGTTGTTGTCTGTGTATGTCTCTCGGCTGGAAAAATTGTTGCAAGAATGCCTCAGAAAGGGTAGTTTGCCAGCGATTGAACTGGACCGAACCAGACTGGACAGAATCCTTAAGTCTGCCCCCTTCTCAGAACTGCTGTTGCTTCAGTTACGCCTGGCAAATCGACTGGAATCCCCACCCTCCTATGATGAGTTAATGAGAGAAATTCGAGGAGTTGAGAAAGGCGACCTCGGGAGGTACCTGCACCAACAGCTGTGGCTACGACCGAGTGACTGAGGTGACCCATCAAGTGAAGTTCAGGGCAGAGGTTGACAGTCAATGAGTGCTCTGACAAGGAAAAAGATATGCCACAATGGGGCGAACTGTTGAGAGAGATCCGGGAATTCAAAAACAGTCCCTTTATGAAGGCCACGCCTGCAAGTACGGGCCCTGACCTATATCCGACTGCATCTGCTATGGGGGTGGGGGTACCTACCCATGTATCTCCTGCTGATAACAGCTCCAAACTCAATTCCTTGACCATGGAAGTGGAGAAACTGACGAGATGTCTCCAAATGCTTATCACGCCACAGACAGAGATGGCACCCAGGTTTCCAGTTAGTAATACCCCGCCCTGGCTCCCAGTGTGGCCTCGCCAGCTCAAACTCCAGAAAGTATGTTTTGCTATAATTGTGGGAAAGATGGGCACATGAAAGGAATGCCAGTCCCCAAAAGACACTGACAAAGTTGCATATAGGCTACAAGGAGCTTGGAGAAGAAATCAGTGGTTAAGAGGTGCACGACATGATCCCAGTGAGGGCACCAAAATGCTAATTCACGTCCTTTGTGGCAAGGTCAGTTGCCCAGGCCCCACTACCGCCTCTCCAGACTGGTCCAGAATAGTGGGTCCCTCCATGGAGACCACTGTAAAGGTGAATGGAGTGTCTACAAGAGCTGTATTAGACAGTGGCTCCCAAGTGACAATTATGTTCCAGGATTGGTATCAGAAGCATTTGTCAGACGTACCCTTACAACCATTAGAAGGACTGCATGTAAGGGGGTTAAGTGAGAAGGCCTACCCCTATTCCGGGTATATCCGAATTTGGCTGTCTTTCCCCACCTCCGTGGCTGGAGTGGCCGAACAAGTAGAGACCCTAGCCTTAGTGTGTCCCCCCACTGGACTGTATGATGGTGTCCCTTTGTTGATTGGAACAAATGCTCACATGTTCGGAAGGCTGGCACAGTTGTGTTATGAAAAACAGGGGTCAAAGACTAGTAGAGCTTTAAGAGTTCCGGCTTTAATTAAGAAGGCCTATGAGGCACAGAGAGATGCTGAAAAACAGAACCAGAGGAACGGTCGGAATTGTATGGAAGAAGGATCCTGAGTCTCTGATCCTGGCGCCAAATGCCCAGTGTACCTTACAGGAGAGGTCCGTATCAGAAAGGATGTTAAGAATAAAATATTAATGTTGGATGCACCAGGCGATGGAAAATTGCCAGAGGGACTGCTGGTCAAGCCTAGTATTTTGCCCGCTAGAGCCCATGCTTATGCCAGAAGGGTAATGGTCCAAGTTCATAATGTGTCTGAAAGAGACATTCGAGTAAACAGAGGTTGCATCCTGGCTAATGTGCATTGTGCAGACACTGCAGTGCTACCCAGCAGCAAGAGTTCAAGGAAGAATGACAGAGTAACGCCTGACTTGTTTGATTTCGGCGACTCCGCTGCCAGCTGAATGGAAAGTGAGGATCAGTGAGAAGCTTGCCCAGAGAGACCAGGTGTTTTCTTTAAAGGAATGGGATGTAGGATGCGTGCAAGGAGCTGAGCACAATATCCGGCTGCATACGAAAGACCATTTCGTGAGAGGTCTCGACGCCTGGCACCTGCTGACATAGATGATGTGAGACGGCATCTGCAAGAGATGTTAGCTGCTGGTGTAATACAAGAATCCAGAAGCCCTTATGCTTCCCCATTGTGGTAGTGAGGAAAAAGAATGGAACAGTAAGGATGTGTGTGGATTATCGCGCATCAAACCGGCGGACTATCCTGATCAGTACACTATGCCCCGCATTCCAGGATGCTTGGACTGCCTAAGCAGGGAGCAAGTGGTTCTCTGTGCTGGATCTCCGAGTGGGTACTACCAGATCCCGATGGCCCCAGAGGACCGTGAGAAGACGGCCTTTATCTGTCCGCTGCTTCTATGAATTCATGAGGATGCCTCAAGGGATTTCAGGTGCCCCAGCCACTTTTCAACGATTGATGGAGCGTGCAGTGGGGACATGAACTTACTAGAGTGCCTGGTATACCTAGATGATGTTATTGTGTTTGGCAGCTCACTGGAGGAACATGAGAGCAGATTATTTAAGGTATTGGACCGACTGGAGGACTTTGGCCTTAAACTGTCCATTGATAAGTGTCAATTCTTTCAAACATCAGTAAAGTATGTGGGACACATAGTATCCACGAGGAATAGAGACCGACCCAAGTAAAGTTGAGGCCTTGACCACCTGGCCACAGCCCAAAAATCTAAAAGAACTGCAAAGATTCCTGGGATTCTGTGGTTATTATCGGCGCTCATCAAGGACTATTCAAGAGTGATCCGCCTTTACTTAACCTTACTCAAGGGTATCCCCCAACCCACAAAAATACCAAAAGTCAGCGTCCTCAAGACTGAAAGAGTGTATTTTCATCCGAGTGAAGTATTTAGGCCGCTGGACTCCTGATTGTGAGACTGCTTTTCATGAGATCATATATCAACTTACCCATGCTCCAGTGCTGGCCTATGCCGATCCAAGAAAACCTTACGTCCTGCACACTGATGCTAGCTTGCAAGGGTTGGGGGCTGTGTTGTACCAAGAGCACGAGAATGGCCTGAGACCAGTGGCCTTTGCCAGTAGAAGCCTGACCCCATCCGAAAAGAACTATCCTGTACATAAGTTAGAGTTCCTAGCTTTGAAGTGGGCTATTGTTGACCAATTCCATGAGTACTTGTATGGGGCTAAAATACTAGTAAAACTGACAATAATCCTTTGACCTATGTGCAGACCTCAGCTAAGTTGGATGCCACTGGCCATAGGTGGCTTTCTGCATTATCTACATATGACTATGCTCGAATACCGAGGCAGGTCTGAACCACATAGATGCTGATGCTCTTCCCGGAGGCCTGTTCCCCAGAATGATTAGGTCCGATTAGCAGAACCTGACATTCGGGCACTGTGCCAGAAGTTTGACAGGGAGGAACAAATGTCCACGGACCCAGTGGACTGCATGGTGGATTGCTTGGGACCCTCTGAGAATTGCATACCTGCTGCTTATTGCCACTTTTCTGCAATAGACATTGGTGCACTGCCTCAGCTGGACAATGACAGTATTCGGCGGGCTCAACTCACGATCCTATGATCAAATCAGCTTTAGAAGCCCTCTATGCAGGAAAAGATGTGTCCAAATTACGCTCCACTGATTTGAGAACTGCACTGTTATACAAAGAAGGTCCTAAGTTGAAACTGATCAATAAACTGTTATATAGAGAAACAGTAGACAGAGGGGACAAGTAGACAAACAACAACTGGTGCTGCCCACTGCCTTCGAGACTCAGTATTGAGGTCCTTGCACAACCACATGGGGCACCTTGGTATAGACAGAACACTTGACTTGGTGAGATCCAGATTCTATTGGCCTAAGATGGGGGCTGATGTGGAGCAACACATACGAACTTGTAGTCGCTAGCTTACAGAGGAAAGCTTTGCCCCAGAGGGCTGCCCCTTGTTAACATAACCACCAGTGCACCCATGGAGCTGGTCTGTATTGATTTTCTGAGTTTGGAGTCAGATCAAAGAAATATCAGTAATGTGCTGGTGGTCACTGACCATTTCACGAGATATGCCCAAGCTTTCCACCAAAGACCAGAAAGCATCCACTGTAGCCAAAGTACTGTAGAAAACTTTTTGTTCACTATGGGGCTCCACAAAGAATCCATTCTGATCAAGGGAGAGACTTTGAGAGTCGTCTGATCAAAGAGATGCTTTCTCTGTGGGAGTGAAAAGTCCAGAACCACTCCTTACCACCCCAGGGGACCCACAGCCTGAGCGTTTCAACACTTTGCTAGATATGCTAGGCACCCTGCACCCAAAGGACAAGCCTAGATGGAGCCAACAAATTAGCACCCTGGTACATGCTTATAACTGCACCAAAGTGATGCCACTGGGTTCTCCCCTACCGCCTGATGTTTGGAAGAGAAGCTCGACTACGGTAGATGTGTGTTTTGGGTCTCTCCTGATGGGGTTCAAGCTGACAACTATTTACAGTATGTGCAAAGTTAAAGGCCCAGCTAACTCATGCGTACCAACTGGCTCAAACCATGGCTGCCAAAAGAAATCTGGCCAACAAAGAAAGGTATGATAAAAAGGTGAAAGCACAGGAACTCCAGGAGGGAGATCGGGTATTGCTAAGAAATCTGGGACTGCATGGCAAGCACAAGATTGCTGACAGATGGCACCATCTCCCTCACATTGTAGTGGGCAAACTAGATGATCTGCCAGTGTACAAAGTAAGGCCTGAGAACAATTCAAAAGATGTAAAAACAATGCATAGAAATCATTTACTACCCATTGGACAAATCCTGATTGAGTCTGAGCCCCCAGAAGATGCCCCCTCTGGACCAGTGACTAGAGCTGCTGCTAAGAAAAGATCAAGGAAGTCTGCACCTACAGAAGCAGAGTTAAAGTGTTCCCCTGCACAAGTCCCAGTTGAGCATGACTGTCAGTCCATATCAGAAGAAAGTGAGAGTGACTTTGAATACTATCCTTCTTACGAACTGAGTCAATTGTTTGGGGCAATCCCCAGTCAATACTGGAGACAAAGCTGGGCCTTCTGGACTGTCTATGCCCCAGCTTCATCCCTGGAGCCAATGCTCCCAGAAAGTGAAGTGCAAAGCATCAGATCAGATGAAATGGAATCATTGTGCATGGTTGAACTGTTTGAGCTTTCAGGGAGGAAAATGATAGATTGGGGCAGACTGGTGATACACCGAACAAGAAGAGTATTTTGAGTGCCCTGACAGTCCACTGCCAGTGTCTGAAAGCTCTCCATGCGAGCCAAATGTTGTGGACTCCAGAAATAACTCCTGGAGCTGAAAGTGCCCCAAGTTCTAGCCTCTCTACCCCCATGGAGACTCCCCTGACAAGTGAGAACAATGCTGAAAATGAGGCTCAGAGTGCAGAGACTGTAACAGCTCCCCTAGAAAGACTGGTCGAGCTGTAAAGCCTGTAGGTGCACCTCAGTTATGATTCCCTGGGCAGCCAGTGGACCTGCCTCTCAATGTTGTCCATAAAGGAGTGTATGTGTCCCCGAGCTCATTGCCCAAACTGAGCGTTAGTGCTAACTCAAGTTACTTGTGTTGCCCTCTAAGTATGGTGCCCTTGCCCGTCCAGCCCCAAGGTAACTGATAGGAAGGGTCCCTCTCTTCAGGTTTCATGTACAAGAGGTAATAACTTGAGTTATGGTACAATGTGTGTGTTATACTGTGTAAAGAGTGACGTACTGCAATGTTTCAGAAATGGTTCTTGGTAAAATGATGTATTGACTGATGATTACATGTTGAGCCTAATGCAAATGTATATAGTTGCAGTTGAAACTTGAAGTGTACTTGCCTTGAGCACGTCAAGCTTTTCCCAGGCCAGGAAGGTGTAACCCCTGCAAATGGGGGTTCCCAAAAGACTTCCAGGAGCTTGCTTGAATGCTCCAAGCCTGAATGGTGTTTGGCGTTTAAGCCATTTATCAGTGAGTGTTTTAGAACCTCTGGTACTGTCTCTTTAGAGCTGTCTGCTTGCAGACATAATTAGTTTGTATGGGGACTGTGTGTTTCTTTGATTGAGTACCACTCAAGCTGCTGCCAATTCACCCCATTTTGCAGTCACTAGAGTGCAAAGGAACCTGTCTGAAAGATGTAACTGATTGCCAGAAATCATTTACAGTAATAATAAAATTACAGTTTGTCTAACCTGCTTTCTTTGCAGTCAGAACTGTCTGCCTAGTTCCCCATTCTGGTTTTGAACTGCTGAACTGGACCAATCAGTGTGGGGTAAACTAGCTCTAAAATGATGCCTTGGACGAATCAGAACTTGGGACTCATAATCTGAGCCAGCCACAAGAGGATTGTATGGGCAGTGACTCTGGGAGATGTAGTTTAGACTTGGTGCCTTTTGGACCAACAGCAGCAGTCTATTGTGAGTGACAGCCAATCCAGTCAAGAACTGGGAGGAACTCAAAGGAAGTGCCCGGTTTTTGTCTGTTGGGAGTTTCAGTTTGAGATCTGAAAGTGAAGGAAAGAAACCCTGTGCTCCTTCAGTGCACAGTTTCAGTCAAAAAACGTGTGCAAGGCCCAGAGTTCCGGTCTACAACTTGTGTAACTGCTTGTTAGGACTGAATCCGTCCTGTGAAAAGAATCAAAGGATCTCTGAAGAGTAGAAACCAGGCTCACCCTGTAGAAGACTGAAGAAATTGTTGAATTACACTCGGTCTGTCAGGAACTGAATCTGCTGTGTGTTCTCCTGGTTATTGTGCAGTAATTGCGATTGGGATACAGATGCAGCCTGCCTGGTATAGTGCTTTCTTTTTTTTTACCATATAAGTGTGTGAGGAGTCTCTTGGAGATCAAAAGTAGCCCTGCTGACATTGAAGGACCATATCTTCTTTGGAGGTCGTGAGTACTAATTCGGGGTCGCTCCCTGTTGAATTGCCACATTAAATCCAAATGGAATTACTGTACTGCTGACTGTTTAATTTTCCTTTTCTCTGTGTGAAAGGGCCCTACCAGCTGCCACGGTTTGGACTAGCCACTAGGGCCTGGGTACCCAGGGACAGTAACTGGTAGGGATAGGCCTGTGCACAGAGCCATATGAGATAGTAAAGTGATAAGCTAATTAACCTGATTTCCCCTGTCCTTGTTATATCCCCTAAATAAATCAGAGCTGTTTGTTTCAACAAAGTTATACTGCCTGAGGTATTTGTCTATGTTAAAGTACTGTACTGTGATTGTTGCACTGTATCTTATTTTACAGGATGTCCGGTGCCTGAACCAGCCTTGGGGGTAAGTGTATACTGTGAAGGTAATTCTGCTATATTGTGTGGGCCACAATAGTGGGAAGAAAGGGGGGTTGCAGTGTCCCAGAGGGCTGTGACCAAGTAAGTTTAACTATTGCAAACCCTGACCTCTGGGTGGAGGCACCCGCCATTGGATCCAGGCCCCTCAACCTGTTAGTGGCAAATCAGGCAGGGGTAGTAGCCCCTGGGATAGCGCCATCTAGGGGTTACACAAGCAACACCGAAAGTAAGTATTGCCTCGGTTTTCTGTTTCAGTGACTGCACAGAGCACGTACTTGGAAAACAGACTAGTCAAAAATGTGATATATGCTACCAAGAGTAGATAAAAAAAAAAACTCCCATTTGCTCTGCGCAGCTCTTCAACCCAACTCCCTGTCCCAAAGCCCTCAAAAGTGGTGGTTTCCTACAGAGAAACCTTACCTCAGTTTCTCCCAAAGCCTTCTGGTGCCATTTGCTTTGTGCTGCACTGGTGCTTGGTGGTCTGTGTTTGCTCGCTTCATTGCAGTAACATCCCAACGTGGCGGGGAGGTGCCATCTCTATGTGTCCATTTCTCACACTCCCACACAAAGATCCTATTCTACTATTCACCTCCTCACATCACTGGGACAACAGAATTCTGAGTGGCATAGGGCTTGTGGGTAAACATGGCGTGAGGCAGAAAAAAAACATGAGAATAATTTTCTAAGTTCATGTCTTTACAGAGGATGTTAAAATTAGGTCAGAATGACGGTATTTGACTTGGGGAGCCATAAACCAGGGACACTGGACCTGCCAAGATGGCACCTCCCCTTGAAGAAGATAACAGTCTATAACACAGGGGGTTGACCTTGAGATGTATTTTGACCTCCACAAGCTTGTTTACAGAACTGTCAATAGAAGACCAGCTCTGGGACAGAATGTTCTATTTTGTTGCACCTGCTAAAGATTAGATGTGCTCTTCAGGCTGGTCTCAGGAAAACAATTGACAAAGTTATGGTACATTTTGTGTGAAACAGGAGATGCAACTTACAACAATCAGGATGCAGAGTTTAAACTGCCAGGAAAAGACATCTTATAAAGACAGCAATATTTTGTTGAAAGAGATAGAGACTGAGATTTAAATTGAGAGAGAGAGACTCTCAAATGCAGGACTTTGTTTGTACTGCCTGTATGAAGAACTATCTGTACAATGTTATTTTATTTTATTGACAATAATGTAGGCCTCCTTAAAAGATGGGCTTATATTCCCATCTTAGGCATCCCTTTCCCCCTCCTACCCACCCCCCCAATCTAGGGAATGGGTTAGTGCTTTGGGAGAAATTGACTGCTGGATGCCTCAAGGTGGCAGCAGAGATTAGGCTTTTAGGAAATATATAAGGAAGCAGACAGGAAGTATCGGGGCCTTTCCAGCCTGGGCATTAGGTCCGGGGCTGGATGGGGGTGGCTGGAAGTGCAGAGTAAGGAGCAGAGATTAGGTAGGCAAATAAGGGAGCTCGGCAGTCCAAGAGGGCCCCCCAAAGTGAAATCAGGATGGCTTTGGGCAGAGCCGTGGTCAACGAGGAGTGAGGGTATGGAGTTCTGTGGGGGAAGAATGTGTAGCCAGGTCCTGCATCATTTTGGGGCAAGCAGTGTATGTGGCTTGCAGGCCAGGAAGAGTTAGGAGCCCTAGGGACCCCTGTAGATGTATCCCAGGTTGCCAGGGCTGTGGGGGCAGTGGCAGGGCCCCACAGAAGGGAAGCTGGTGGCAGTGGCTCCCCTCATACCTGGTGTGGCAGGGCAGCCTGGGGGTAAAGGGTGCTGGGAGCCCTTCATCCAGAACATGGGGCCTGCCTGAAGGGGCAGGTCTTGGGCCACCAGTACATTGAGGTCCGAGCTGGTCACAGGTTGTGTGGCAGACCTTGGAGAGCAGCCCTTGTGCTGGAGCTTAACACAAGGCCAGGAGGTGACCCGCGAGGAAGATGAACAGCAGAAACTGGAGCATTTGGGCCATCAGTAGTAGGCAGTACAGTACGTAGCATGGGGCCGATATTACTGGAGTGGGGACGAGTTTTGGGGCCGCTGCACCAGTGGGGCTGAGGAGAGGCTGATCCAAGTGAAGTTTGGCAGGTTCTAAAGTAGCAACAGTAAAGTTCAAAGCTGTGGGTTACGGGGCCTGGGTCATCAGGAAAAATCCTGGTATTCTCCTGAGGCATCGTCCAGCACCTAGGGGTCCAGGTGGGGGAGGCAGCTCACTTTCCTGCGTCAGGGTTTTGGGGGCGACCAGTGCCAGTGAAAGTAGTGGCTAACCTGGGTAAGGAAGGAAAAGGTTTGGCTTACCAGATCCAGAGAAGCCAGGAAATTGAAGGGATCTGAGTTAAAGTAGTCTTGGGTAAAAAGAGAGAGAGAGAGAGAACGAGAGAGAATCCTTATTTGTGACTGCTTTAATACTCATTGATTCTGCTTCCTTAAAATGTTCAGCTAGTGTGTAAAATGTTAATTAGCCCCATGGAGCTGCTTTATTCTTTTAAGATGAAGTGTTTGACCCCTGCATTGCTGGAAATCATTGGCGGTGCAAGAGTAAAAATACAGTAAGGAAGTCAGTTTGGGAGGAAATAGTAGTGCAGTGCCTTATTTAAACTGAGGGGGAAGCAAATGAGATTAAATCCTTTTTTCCCCTTTATATTCAGTCAGATTAATTTCTCATGAGTTGCATTCCAGCTAAGGTTTCATCCTGTCAGCTGCAGGCCCGAGGGGCTCAAGGGGCTTCCAGAGACAGTAGAGGTACAGCGTGGGGCCCTGGTCCGGTGAGCAACCTTCAGGGGGAAAAAAGTCACCAGGGTGTGAGGGTGAAGGTGAGTGTGCATGGGTACTGAAGACACCAGACAGGTAGGATTCAACTTTCTCTGCCTTATCTAAAGTGCACTGGTCTCATATGTTAGCACTTAAGGGTGCACCTCCTCTATTGCCCTGGACCACGTTCGAAAGAAGTCTATGCTCCTAGATTGGGGCATAGAAGGGGGGTTTACAATAATAAAATGTTACTTGTAAATGTTATAACTTCTCCTGGTCCGCCTATGCTTCCTGACCGATGTGTCTACGACAGAGGGGAGATGGGGTTTCTTTATATGTGAGGGAGGAAATCAAGGCCATGGAGATACAGGGACACCAAGAGGAAAATGAAGGGCTGGATATGATGTGTCACCCTGGAGACAGGCTCCGGGGCCACCTTCCACACCGGGATAGTGTACAGGCCTGTAGTACAGGCATAGGAGGTGGATATGGCACATGAAGAAGCCATCATTAGAATGACAATAAGGGGGAGGTGCTACTAGCTGGTGACTTCAATTGGCCGGATGTGGAGTTGAGCCTTCCAACTGCAGCTTCCACAAGGAGTTGGTCCATCCTTGACTCCCTACAAGGGGCTTTTCTTAGGCAGCTAGTCAAAGAACCTACTAGGGACGGGGCAGTACTGGACCTGGTGGTTAGAAACACGGACAACACTGCAGACATCACAGTGGTCAGTCCCCTGGGTACCAGTGATCACCATACAGAGTGGTTTAACATTAAGACAGGAACAGAGGCTAACCACATGAGGACAAGAGTCCTGGATTTTAGGAGGGTAGATTTTTAAGAAGTAGGGGACTGCCTCAGAAACTGCCTCGAAGGGGCAAATATCCAGGAGGGTGGAGGCACATGGTATCTGGTTAAAATAGCATGGACACTGTAGCGTCAGCATTACCGTGTTTCATTAGGAGTGTGCACCATGAGCACTTGTACTGTACTACAGCGCGGTAGTCTTTTCAGTGCCACTGCGTGTGTCCGATAGCGCAGTGTCTTTGATGTTGCTGCTCCTGCTATGTATGCTGTTGGTAGTCATGCTGTGCCACCCTGTTATGTGACCTGAAGTTTCTGCTATATTGACCTACATCGCTGCTGTGCAGTCCTGCTGTACGAGCTGAAGTGTCTGCAACTCGTGTATTTCTCTTCCTCATGTTTGCTGAGACGTGTGTATTTCTTCTGATCTCCATCTTTGCCCCAACATGGAGGTGATTACAATTAGTTTGGGGGGGTGCTGGGAGTGCAGCCCCCCACAGAACATTACTGAGAATGTTATTGGGTTGTTGTCTTGGTTTTTTCATCAAGTTTCTGTGACGTTTGTGTAACTGTCAGTGATGGTGGAATGCATTTTTTTATGTATGGTATGTTTTCTGGAGACAACGGTTTCTGAGCTGCTCCAATTTGTTTGCTTGACAGTGACTGCATGGTACTGTGCTTAATGTTTACATTATGTGCTTTATTTACTTAACCTATAAACACTGCTGTTCTCCTACTGCCTTTTGTTTTCCCGTTGTACGTTATTAACCCTGTAAATATTATGCATATGGTATGTGCCTGTTGGTTTTTGTGCATTATCACTGTAAATATGATATATTATGTATTCTTTTGACTTTGTAATCGTTTATCTGTTATTTCCATCTCTGGACACATATTCTGTGTATTTTTTCGTACTTTGTAATTGTTTACCTGTTATTTCCAACACTGGACATTTGCGAAAACAGGCATTTTTGCTCACATATCCTCCAGTATACAAATAAAATTGATTGATTGACTGATTGGCATTGTCATTTGTTTGTGATGCCAATAAATATTAGTTGAGAAGTGCATGCTATATTTGTTTGGTAGTGTTTTCTTATGGACTTTTTTGTTCTGGTTCGCTGTGCTTATGTAGTTCATTCCAGCTGCATTGTGTTGCAGCTCATTAGTCTGTTCCCGGTTTTAACACAAGCTATTTTGTATGAGCGTTTCTGTGCTGTGCTATATTACAAGTGCTATATTGACCTAGATCTAAGGCACATTGGGCAAAAATAAGGGCGTGTATAACTAAAGTAACCTCTGTGTAAAGGAAGTAAGTAAAAGGAGAAGGCAAAAGAGTCAGTTATAGTTCTCTAAAGAAATGAGAAACATGGTGAAGGAAAATCCAGGCAGTATAAGGAAACACAGAGGAAGGAAGACAATGAGGTATACCTAGTAAAGCAGATGGAAGCAGGCAAAGTGGGAAGGGGAGGAAAGGTGCAGATAGAGGAAAGAATCTACAAAGGTATCATTAAGGGGAATAAGACTTTCTTCAAACACATAAGAGAGAAGAAGAAAGCAAGTGGAGGGACAGCAAAGATTAGATGAGACCTGACCCCCCCCCCCCCATATCTACACTCCTCCTTTTTCTGCTACTCACCTTACAACTTGTCCTCTGGCCTTGCTCCTCCCTCCCTACCCTCATTTTCCCCACCCTGGCTTCTCCCACACCCCTTCCTCCCTTCCCCCTACTCTCTGAGTTCCCACCCTGGCTTCCCCCCTCCCTCCCCTGCCCTGCTTCACAGTGGCACCCTTTCTACCTTTCCCTCCTATCCATTCCCAAGAATTACCCCATCCCTGTTTCCTACTGCTGTCCCCCATCCCTCCCACCCCACCCCTCTCAGCCCTGGCCCAATTTTACTCTTCTCTCACCTCCCACCTCCCTCTGCCTGCAGGCCATCCCACTGCCCCTCTCCTTGGCCCCTTCCTTCTCTTTACCTTACTCTGTTTGACTCTTTTCTTTTATTGTGCTTACTTTCCCTCTCATCTTGCTAATTCACTCACCCCTATTGGCTCCAGGTTCTCTGCACTGCACGTCTCCCCTGGGGAGCTTAGTCCTCCCAGTTGTCTACTCCCATTAGCATTCCAGACAAAAGAACTGTTACCCAACATGTTTCGGCTACCTTGAGCAGTATTTAGATATGTGTCTCTACAGTCAATCTCATGTTTAGCTTTCTTACTTTTTTGCTCTGTATTTTATACTCCTCGATTGTAACTCATGCTATTCACCAACCTAGCCCTTACTGTAAACTGTGGATTTGATGATTATGCTGATGAAACCTCTGTAACTTGAAGTTCTTCTCATGTATAACTACAACGTGGAACCACTGTAAAAAAGTACTTTCCTAGATAATAAATAAATAAATAAAATATAAGCGGGAGACTTGCCGAGAAGAGCATCAAGAAAATGCAGACATCCTGAACAAGTATTTCTGCTAAGTCTTCATAGTGGAGGGAGAGGGGACAAGCCACCAGGAAGAATCAGGAAAAGGGAGGAGGTGGACACAAGTCCATTTTCAGAAGAAAGAGGCTAGAAGGGTCTTGCAGCTCTGAAGACAGACAAAGCTATGGGACCAGATGGGATACATCCAATGGTTCTAAAGGAACTCAGAGAGGTGCTAGCTTCCCCATGATAGCCATGTTCAACAGCTCACTGGAAACAAGCTTGGTTTGGAGGACTGGAGAAGATCTGGTGTGGTTCCTCTACAAAAGAGTGGCAGCAGGGACGAGTCTAGCAACTATAGGCTGGTCAGTCTTACATTAGTGGTGAGGAAATTAATGGAAACCCTGTTAAAGGAAAGACTGGCTGAGTATCTTGAATACAATAGGCTAGAAGACTACAAGCAACATGGATTTATGGGGGTTATGCCAAACGAATCTGATGGATTTCTTTGACTGGATGATCAGGGCAGTAGATTAGGGAAGGCAGTTGACGTGGCCTATCTGAACATCAGCAAGGTCTTAGACACTGTACTGCACAGCAGGCTGAATAATAAAGAAACTGAGCAGCCTGGGGGTGGGATCCAAAGTAGAGATTTGGGTTAGAAACTGGTTAATGGAGAGGAGACAGAGGGTAGTGGTAAACAGCACTCATCGAATGATGGAGGAGTGACCAGCGAGGTGCCACAGGGCTCAGCACTGGGACAAGCCCTCTCCTATGTCTTCATAAGTGACATTGCTGAGAAACTGGAAGGGAAGGTATACCTTTTTGCAGATGATACCAAAATCTGCAATAGGGTGGACACACAGGAGAAGGTGGAGAGAAACTCAAGGAGTGTTCATGGAGCATGGCAGTTGGTGGTCAATGCCAAAAAGTGCAAGATCATGCACCTAACACGTAGGACCCCAGGCACTGAGTATCGGATGAGGGGAAGTGCTGACTGTCACTAAACAGAAAAGGGACTTTGGAGTTATCATATCTGATGACCTCAAAGTTGCAGGGTAGTATGACAAAGCAGTGGGTAGGGTTAGTGGGATGCTAGGGTGCATAGAGAGGGGTATATTCAGCAGGAGGAGGGAGGTAGTTTTGCCACTGTATTGCTCGCTAGGGGTACTGTGTCCTGTTTTGAAGGATGCACCTCAGAAAGGACAATGGGGCCTATTCATGAAGTCCTGGCCACAGATGCATGGCACGTAAGTGATATGCGCAACAGTATATAACAGTATACCCCACATGCTATGCCACAGTGGCATTCATGAATAACTGTGTACCCTGCACAGGTAGGGCAGACATGAAGCTACGCACCACACAAAGTACAAGTGCGCCTGGGGGCATGACCATGTAGCAGTGTGCACGCAGTGCTATACGTACATTCACAACCTGCACTGAGTCATCCAGGGGAATTGACCAGGACGCACAGCAATACACGGGGTGGAAGGTAGCCATAAACCCCAGGTGCGTAACACAAGCACACGAGGTGCACCAGGGAATAGCTGATGTACACAGCCCCACAGGCACAGTACCAGGCAGATGTCCTTGTGAGGACACCCCAGAGCATTCAGGATGCAGTGCGACACTCCCAGAGACTGCCCAGTGGTGAACATGGCATACACTGCCACTGGGGAATGTGCAGGACATTGTGCACATCACTATAGTGGAATAGATAGACATGGAAGATGACACCCACGGTATGGCACACCATCCATCAGAAAGCATCAGTGATCACCACAGAGGGTGCCATGAACACTGTGTAATGGGCACACAGAGGTGCCAGCACCCATGGATGTGAGTGGCCATCCTCCACCCTGTCCATGTTCCCAGAAAGTGCCCCTGGAATGCAGGGCAGGAAGGAAGATGGGAGACCATGGATGCAGGTGCCCTCCTGGGACCCAGCCACAACACAGGGGTACAGACCATGCGTGGACCCAGGACAGAGCCAGTGCATGCTGCCGCCACACATGGCAAGTGCCAAGAAGAGCACGGACACACCCCATGGCCTGGATGGGCACCCCACCCTATGGGCCACCAATGCATGCCAATGGCCTGACCATAGCACAGGCCACAGTGATGGATGCAGGGCCAGTGCACCCCCCTACAGCACAACCATGCACACCCCCAGGCAGTGCCAGGTGCAGCTGGCTGCTGGCAGAGATGTATAATGCCCCCCAAGCCCCAACAGCAGACACACACCACCGCTGGGAATGATAAGGACACCAGTGTATGCAGAACATGCATCTTTAGAATCCCTGCTGGAGCCTGGAATGGTGGTGTCAGTGTCTCCCTGGAGGTACAGCACTAGGCACTGCAGTGGTCCACAATACCCCTGGAAGATAAAAATGAGAAGACAGCCATGAATGATGTGGACACGGCTGACAACAGCAGACACGCACATGCACCACAGTTGTCAGAACAACATACTTTGGGTGGTTCAGCGGTGGCCCACATATCCCCCACATCGTCCTTGTAATGGACATCATCCTACCCTCCAAGACAGGTGGTATGGGAGGTTGAGGAGTACCTTGTGCCACCATGGTACTATCACGAGTGACACAGTCCTGTCCAGCTGCGCCTACCATTCCAGAACAATGATGTCTGGCTGCCCCTAGAAATCCTGTGGAGACACAAAGGGAAAGTAAAAGGTTAGCAGCACAGCACAAAAGACCCTAGACACACATGGACACCACCAGTAAGGGCAATGCACATAGAGGCACCTCTGGTGGACAGCACAAGGCATACAACACTGTCGGTGTGCAAGAGATAGCAGGTATACACACCGCAGTTGCCCTGTATGTCCAGGACCTGTGGGGCATGGATAGAACAGTAGAACTTAGTAGGTTAAGAACATATCCACTATCTCCCCTGGCTCTGTTGCCTTCCAGATGGTCCCCTGGGGGTCATCGGTATACGTGGTGGAAAATGCCCAACACAGTTTGTGCCCACCCTCAGGTGCAGAAATGCCCACATAGTGTGGAGCACTTGCAGTCACCATGTTGAGATGCAGAGTGGCATACTGGGCAGTGACGCCCGACGATGTGCATGACCCTGCAAGCATTTAGGGTTACTGTCTACTGAAAGGGGGACCTGCAGCTGTGGCGGCAGCTACTCCACACAGTACATGGCACTGTGTACAGTGAGTAATAGCATTCGGACTGAGAGTTGCAGCAATCTCACGGGGTTCACAGGATTTGCCCTGGGCTACTCATGAATGTCATCCTGGGAGGGGCGGAGGCACTGTGGATTACCCTAGAGACAGAAAACGGAACTGCTATTCCCACTGGAGTAATCTACAGCTTTCCAGCATGGGGAGGAGACAGATAAGGTACTGGTGGAAGCCACCCAAAAGATGGCAACCAGGGGGAAGGTGCTACTGGTGGAGGACTTCAGTCTGCAGAATGTGAATTGGAGCATCCCAGCTGCAGCTTCAGCTAGGAGCAGGGACATCCTGGAGTCCCAGCAGGGTTCATTCCTCAGGCAACTAGTAAGGGAGCCCACTTGTGAGGGAGCAGTGTTGGACCTGGTACTCACCAACAGGGATGGCACTGAAGACGTCAAGGTGGGTGACAACCTTGGGTCCAGTGATCACCGTACGATGTGGTTCAACACCATACTATGTGGTTCAATATAACTAGATGAGGTGTGGGCAAAAAGAGCAGCATTCAGTAGATATAAGAAATTTGGGAGGGAGGAAGATAGGGAGGAGTACGTGAGGAAGTCTAGAGAAGTTACCAAGGGTGTCAGAGTGGCCAAGACCTCCAGGGAACTGAGGCTGGCTCAGGGAATCAAAGATGGGGAAAAGGACTTCTTCTGATACATTAGGGAAAGGAGGAGTTGCAAGAACCAGATAGTGCAGATCAAGAAAGACGGGGGTGGGCAGAGAAAGGAGCAGAACAGGCAGAAGCACTAAATGAGTACTTATGTTCCGTATTCATGAGGGAGAAGGGGGGGCAGCTTCTGCAAAAGGGTGTGGATGGGTGGGCAGGGCGGAGGGGGTGATAGACGAGGTGATCACTGAGGGTAGGGTATTGGAGGGTCTGAGCACTCTGAGGGTGGATAAGGCACCAGGACCAGATGGCGTACATCCCAGGGTGCTGAGGGAACTGGCTGATGTACTGGTTGGGCCATTGGTGGACCTATTCAATACCTCCCCGGACACAGGGTGCATGCCACAGGACTGGAGGATGGCCAGCGTGGTGCCCCTCCATAAAAGTGACCCTAAGGATGAAATGGGCAATTACAGACCTGTAAGCCTAACATCCATTGTGGGGAAGCTGATGGAGACAATCCTGAAGGAGAGGCTGGTGACATTTCTGGAGGTTAATGGAATCCAGGACAGTCACCAACATGGGTTTGTTTCAGGAAGGTCCTGTCAGACTAACCTAGTTGGGTATTATGACTGGGTAATGAGGGAACTGGACAAAGGTGATGCGGTGGATGTCATATTTTTGGACTTCAGAAAGGCCTTTGATTCAGTGCTGCATGAGAGGTTGGGGGGAAAGTGAGGTATGAGTGGGGTGCTGTAGGGATAGGGTACTGGGACTTGTGTTGTTTGGGATATTCATAGCAGACATCTCTCATGGCATCAGGAATAGGATCAGCCTCTTCACTGATGATACCAAGTTCGGGGCAGTGGTGACTAACGTAGAGGGATGGCAGGGACTGCAGAATGACCTGACTAAGTTGGGGGAGTGGTCAGAAGAATGGCAGCTAATTCAATGCTAAAAAGTGCAAAGTGATGCACTTTGGAGCAAAGAACCCAGGGAGCAGCTATTAACTGGGTGGAGTACAGCTAAGTACTACCAAGGAGGAAAATGATCTAGAGGTGGTTGTAACTGGGAAAATGAACAGCTCAGGGCACTGCAGGAAGGCAGCAGCAAAGACCAACAGGATGCTGGGTGTATTACGGGGGGACTCTCCTCCAGGAACAGGGAGGTGATCCTGCCTCTCTACAGGTCACAGGTCGGACCACACCTGGAGTACTGCGTGCAGTACTGGTGCCCATATTTAAAGAAGGATATCAGATTACTTGAAGGGGTACAGCGCAGAGCAACTAAGATGATCCAGGGACTGGGGGAAAGGCCAAACAAGGAGAGGCTGCGTGAGTTGAATATGTATTTCCTGGAGGCGAGGAGAGATTGGGGGATATGATTGAGATCTTCAAGTACTTAGAGGAGATTAACAAGACAGGAACAGAAGGGATATTTGAGTTAAGGAGGGGGAGGGACACAAGAGGTCATGGTCTTAGATTGGGGGGGGGGAGATACAGGAGGGATTTGAGGAAACACTTTTTCACAAAGAGGGTTGGAGCAGAATGGAACTCTGCCAGAAGAGGTGGTATCCTGCAAGACAGTGGGGGGATTCAAAAAGGGATGGGACAGGGTGAGAAGAGGGGTTTTTGTGAAGGAGGAAGGGGTGAGGGGCAGCTACAAGGTAGGGGTACTAGCTGCACATTCGAGCAGACTTGATGCATGATGTGGCCTGTTTCTGCTGGCAAATTTCGTGTATTCATATGTTCTTAACTACTGAGCCAGAATTTAACCACACTAAGGTGAGGGTCTTGGACTTCAGGAGGGCCAACTTTACAAAGATAGGGGAATGTCTCAGGGATGCCTGGCCGGGGGGACATGGGTGGAGTGGAGGAACAGTGGGCAACATTAAAGGGGCCATAGGAAAGGCAGCAAAGTTCTGCGTCAGACAAGTAAGCAAAAGCAAGAAGAAAATGAGACCGCTGTGGTTCTCAAAACAGGTGGCTGCGAAAGTAAGGGCAAAAATGTTAACATTCAGGAAGTACAAGGAGACACAGAGGGAGACAGGGAAAGCAGTCAGGTGCAAAGGCACAAACAGAGGAGAAAACAGCACAGGCAGTAAAGAAAAGGGATAAGACATTTTTCAGATATGTAAGTGAAAGTAGAAAAACCAGGGGAGGGATTGTAAAGCTAAGGAGGGAAGGGGAGGAGTGTGAAGGGGGAACAGGAAAAAGCAGGCATCCTGAACAAATATTTTTGTTCAATGTTCATGGAGGAATAGGAAGGTGAGGGACCACAGTTAAGTGACAAGAGCATCAAAGGAAGGGAAGTGGACACTAGTCCATTTACAGAGGAGAGAGTCCTAAGGAACTCGTAATCTGAACGTGGACAAGGCAATGGGGCCAGACAGGATACATCCAAGGACACTGAAGGAGCTCAGAGACGTGCTGGCTGCACCTCTGACAGTCCTGTTCAACCACTCACTGGAGATAGGAGTGGTCCCGGAGGACTGGCGGTGAGCAGATGTAGTCCCACTTCACAGAAGTGGTAGCAGGGAGGAAGCTGGAAAGTACAGGCCAGCAAGCCTCATCTCAGTGGGAGGAAATTAACAGAATCACTGCTTTATTATTAATTTTTTTATTTATTGAAGAGTTTCACCAGAAAAGCACACTGAACAACAAGTTGCTCATCTCCCAGTGCACCCTGGGGGAGAGAGTAGTGGTGAGTACATAACAGCAACACAAATTTCAAGTTGCAGTGACAAAATATAGTGATGACAAGTTGTACAATAGTAGTATG
This sequence comes from Neoceratodus forsteri, assembly GCA_016271365.2. Classification (NCBI taxonomy): domain Eukaryota; kingdom Metazoa; phylum Chordata; order Ceratodontiformes; family Ceratodontidae; genus Neoceratodus; species Neoceratodus forsteri. Next base: position 109,207,012 of record CM028129.1, read on the forward strand.
CAAGGGAAGTGTTATGGCAGTGTAAAATCACATACAGCTGAAAAAGTGCTCGCCTTTGGTATAAGTTACATAAGACAAGTGCCGAGAGGACCAAATGGATAGAAAAATCATGTGAGGGGGAGATAAGTAGAGGCCCATGTGGTAGAATTATGTAGTTATAGATGCAGTGCCCATGGGAAAGCAGATGGGTATGAAGCTAGAGATTTACAAGGAAGTACAATTTACAGAGAGGAAATTGTGAAGGGCTGAGGAGATGGAAAGAGGGGAAGAGGAGTGACGTATTTGGTGGGGAAGAGTGTTCCAAAGTTTGGAAACTGTTGAAGGAAAGGACTGTGGATACCAGAAACATACAGGATCCGAGGCAGCATGGATTCACTGGGGGAGGTCACGTCAAACAAATCTGACAGATTTCTTTGACTGGGTGACCAGCGAAGTAGATCAGGGTAGAGTGGTGGATGTGGCCTACCTAGATTTCATTAAGGCCTTTGACACCGTTAAGCATAGCAGACTGGTAAATAAGCTGGGCAGCCTGGGAGTGGGACCAAAAGTGGTAAACTTGGTAAGGGATTGGTTGGGGATAGGCATCAGAGGGTGGTGGTAAATGGAGGCTACTCCGAGGAAGGGAGGGTGACCAACGGGATGCCACAAGGATCAGTATTGGGACTGTTCCTCTTTATTTATTAGTGACATTGCAGAGGGACTAGAAGAGAAGGCGTGCCTTTTTGCAGATGACATTAAAATCTGCAATATGGTAGACACTCCGGGTGAGTGGAAAAAATGAATAGGGATCTAGGAAAGCCCGAGAAGTGGTCAAGAATATGGCAACTAAGTTTCAATGTGAATAAGTACAAAATCATGCACTTAGGGCATAGAAACCCAGGGGCGAAGAACAAGATGAGGGGAGTAGTACTGACGACCACCAAACAGGAAAGAGATGCCAGCCCACCAGCACAGCGGTAGTGCTACTGCTCGCGATGCCGGCAACCCAGGTTCGAGAACAAGCCTGGGTCATCGGAGGGCCAGCCAGGGAGAGGAGGCTTGAGCGTCCAAAGGACTACTCATCTCCTCCGAGGGGCACTGGCTTGGTGCTTGTCTGCCTCTGGTGGCAGCCGAGACAGCAAAGCCCGAGTCCGATTTGGGGGAGGGATGACTGATGCCAGCATGCGGCTTGGCATCCTAGCGCTGCCACATCTCCGGGGGGGGGGGGAGTACTGGAAAAAAATCAGCCTAGCACGACACCGATGAGAGGGCCCGAGATTAGCCCTCACCCACTGGCACCACAACCCATGAGGAGGACCCCAATGAGATATGAAGGTACGAAGGGTATATGGGGGCCCCTAATCATCCCTGCCTGGAGGGTATAGCCAAGGCTCCATGGGGGTCCTCAAGGGAATGGTGTTAGGTGGAGAGTCGGGTGACAGTGCCGAGATGAGGGGCAAAAACAGAAATTACAAAAAAAAAAACAGGAAAGAGCCTCGGGGTAATTATATCTGATGAGTTAAAGGTGGTCAAACAGTGTAACAGGGATGTGAGGAGAACCAGTTGGATGCTAAGGTTCATAGGGAGGGGTATCACCAGCAGAAAGAGAGCGGTGGTACTACCACAGTATAAATCATTGATGAGACCTCACCTGGAGTATTGTGTCCAATTCCGGAGACCATGTCTCTGGAAGAACATAGACAGAGTAGAGGCGGTCCAGAGGAGGGCAACAAAAATGGTGCAGGGCCTACACCAGAGGCCTTATGAGAAGAGACTAAAGGACCTCAATATGTACACACTAGAGGAAAGAAGGGAAGGGGGATATGATAGAGACTTTCAAATACCTCAAGGGTATAAATAAGGTACAAAAGGGAAGCATTTTTCAGAAAAAGAGATGCTTAAGAACAATGGGATATGCTGTGTGGCTGGAGGTGGGGTAGACTCAGGGGAACTGTGAGGAAGTACTTCTTCACAGAGAGAGTAATGGATGCCTTGAACAGCCTTCCAGTGTAATATACCAAAGTTAGAGGTACCCCTGCAGTGCTCCAGTAGTCCCCAGTTCCACCCCAGGTACACAGTAAAGTGCCCAGTGCACTAAAAGCATGTGCAAAAATAGATTTTATATTCAGCATAAGCAACAATGGCCTGGATGGAATGTTATGCTGAGCTGCTCATGCACAGCATTCCACTCCAGCCATTCTAGAATCAGTAGGTTTAGTTTTGAAAAGAAAGTTCAGTTAGAAAGAGATCCTGGTAGCTGTGGAGGGGAGAGGATGCAGCAGGTCTGGGGGGACCAGAAAAAGGCTTACCTGGTGTTAGAGCCATCCCTCCAGGTTTGCATGCATGCCTGCTCCTTCTCCAGCACCTGAAGACTGCTTCAGAAGAAACAGTGCGGTCGGTGGTGCCTTCAGGGCACCACAAGAAGAAACAAAAGTCGTCCGGTGCGGTTGTTGGGCTGTGAGCCCTGTTCGTTTATTTATTTTGGCCCTCCCGAGTATTTTGAAGTAATTCCGGTCCCCCGTCAGCGGCTTGCAAGTGCCACATTGCTGGTTGTTCGGTCGACCGTCTTAGGCCCCTTGCTGTCCTCCCGGCTGCCTGCCGAATCTCCCGCCCACTGCTAGAGATACCTCCTGCCTCCCAATCTGTCTCAGAGCCCAGGAAGAAGTGGTGAGTCAGCAGCAGCACTCGTTCCGTGCTGACCGCCCTGCAGAAAAGGACTGTGCTTTTGTTTTATTTATTTTAAACAGTGTGTAGAAGGTGCTTGGAGCAGCAGCTGAATGCTGCGGGAGGGTCAGGAATCAAGGACCCAAATTTAATTATTCAAAGAGGGCGGATGTAGCAATGCCCACGAGGAGGGGCCAAGGACTCAAGACCAAGCAAAGGCCTTATAAATATTCAGTAGGGGGCTGAACTTAAGGAGGGCCAGAGAGATTGAGTGACAGCTATGAGAGAGCTAAAGAATTACAGGGGCTCTGCCTCCTGGAATTAAAGGGCACCAGGCCCAGCTAAGATGGCACAAGGCCCAGTTTAAGAGGGGCACCAGACCCAGTGAAAGAAAGGGCACCAGGCCCAGCTAAGAGGGCACAAGGCCCAGTTTAAGAGGGGCACCAGGCCCAGTGAAAGAAAGGGCACCAGGCCCAGCTAAGAGGGCACAAGGCCCAGTTTAAGAAGGGCATCAGGCCCAGTTTAAGGAGGGCACCAGGCCCAGCAAAGAGGGCACCAGGCCCAGTTTAAGAAGGGCACCAGGCCCAGCTAAGAGGGCATCAGGCCCATTTCAGTTAGGGCATCAGGCCCATTTTGAATAGCACCAGGCCCAGTTAAGGGAAGGGCACCAGGCCCTAGCAGTAAGTAGGGGCCAAGTCTAGCAAGGTAGGGCAAACCAGGCCCCTAGCAGTAGTAGGTGCCACCAGCCTGCTGGATTAGGGCAACCAGCCCGGTGGTGATAAGGCTACCCGGCCCTGGCCAGTTGGAGCAAACCAGCCCAGTAGTAGTAAAGGGCCACCCGCCCCAGCTAGTTAGGGGCAAGCAGTCCAGCTGTAAAAGAGCTTCCTGGCCTAGCCAGTTAAGGCAAGCCGGCCTAGCAGGACTAGGGCACGAGGCCCAGCCAAGTGAAGGCACAAGGCCCAACAGTAATAAAGTAGGGGTACCACAAGGCCCAGGACCCGTAGCTAGCTATTTAGGCCCACAGGTGTGATGGGGCCCAGGAATAGGAGTGACCCCAGATTTAATAGGAGTCTAGCTAGCCACATGAACCCTCCAGTGTTAAAGGGGCCCAGCCACCCATCTTTTGTATAGCCTTCCCGAGAGCCAGTTCCTCACTGTAGTGTTTCCACAGTAACAGGAGAACCCGATTTAGCTAGAAGGGACCCCTTTAGAGTTAGGTCCACCAGAGCTAGGGTTAGATTTGTATGATAAATTGCTTGTATATTTACTGCGGTCCGGACACTGAGACTATATAGTTATTGACCACTACAGCAGAAGTTGAGACTCTGTTTGCATCTTCCTATGTTATTAGTCATTCACAAACATTATTGAATGTGAGAACTGTTTTGCATTGCTGTGTGCCAGCATTTCGGTGCTGGATTATGATCAGAATCAGTCTTCAACTGTCTTCAGAATCACTTCACCACAGTGCAACCCTGTCAGACTTCACCCATCCTTCAAGAATCATCCTCCAGTGCACCCAGAAGCAGACAACAGTCAATCCGAGAATAGCTGTACTGCAATCGCCTCAAAGTTGCATAGTCCCATTGGTTATTTTCCTCTCACAGTTTCCCCAGTATGGCTTGACCCAGTGCAGAAGTCTGCTGTCCGTTTTCTTGTTTTCATGTCCGCAGCAGAGTACCATTTGACTCGACAGTGTCAGTTCTCCGAGTGACGGTCGGTTTATTGTTTTAGTGTGTCCCAGCTCGTGCGACCGTGGACTCCAAGTTGGTTACAGCCTGGACCATGACATGATCTCTGGGCTCTGCCACATGCTCCAGGAGTATCTGACAGCCCTGACACATAGGTCACATGCCATTTCTGTGGAAATGAAAGTCCTGTGTGCCCTGTCATACTATGCCACAGGGGATGTCACTGGTGTCAGTCAGTTGTCCATGTCAAGGGCCTTGCACCAGATCCCAGACACCATACTCCAACATGCACATGACCACGTACAGTTTCCCATGGCTGCTGCAGTCAGCCATGCTATGAAGGAGGCATTTCATGCAGTGCATTGCATGCCCAATGTCTTGGGAGCTATAGACCGTACCCGTGTGTTCATCATAGCACTTACCATGGATGAGCAGGCATATAGGAACAGAAACGGTTTCCACAGCATCAACTTCCAGATGGTATGTGATGCAAATGGTATCATCACCAATGTGTGTGCCAAGAACCCTGGGTCAACCCATGATGCATACGTGTTCGATAGATCCAGGCTGAGTGACCACCTCGTGGCATGTGAGGGTGTCAGTGGGTGGCTGCTGGGTGAGTATGGACATGTCACATACATGACACGGCTTTGCACACTGCCATGAGACACTAACATGTCCCCGATGACTAGGTGACAGCAGATACCCACTCTGACCATACCTGATGACACCATTCCTGATGCCTCATGGTAGGGAGGAGGCATACAATGAAGAATACAGGAGGACATGTGCCATTGTCAAGAGGACCACTGGTGTGCTAAAGATGCAGTTACGTTGCCTGGATCACACCAGTGGCACGATGATGTTGGCCTTGTGAAGGCCTGCAGAGTGATCATCAAATGTGCAATGCCACACAACATGGCCATTTGCAAATGGCTACCCATGCCTGATCACTAGGATGTTGTCCCACAAGGCAACAAAGAGGAGATTCACCCACAGCACTGTTATCCTGAAACACTATCTGGCCATGCAGCATGCCATGCACTTGTGCATGGGTCGTTCTGGAGATAGGGGGTACACCACAGTGGCAATTTGATGAGACCTATACATCCTGAGTGCCCATATGGAGGGAATGGGTGCCCCCCCATGTGTGCTGCAGGGTATTGTCCATGTCAGGGGGATGTTGAGTAGCAGTTCAGCTGTTGTCAGCTGTGTAGGGTGGGTGCCTGCAGCAGTGATCCAGGTCTGCAGGGCAACAATTAGTCCTACTGCCTCGGATGGTGGAGTTCAGAGGAGGTGTGCTTACATGTGTGTGGCCCCTGACCTGTGGGGAAGGTCCATGTATTTTGCCCTGCCCCGAGGGGGGGACAGGATTCATGTGTATGGATGGCCCCTGCCCTTTGGGCAGGGTACATGGGTGTATAGTGCGATTCTGGGAGGGGGCCAGGAAGGGGTGTGTGTGTGTAGGGCTGTGTGGTGGGGCTGCATTGAAGGTGGGTGCAGGTGTGTAGGTGCCACTGTGCATTGTCTGTGGTCCACATTACACCCTTCTGGCAGTTTTCTCCCCAAATGTGCAGATGAGCGTGTGCCTAGGTGGTGACCGTGTGCCTAGGTGGCTTGGCTGTACCTTTGCCTTGCTCCCCCATGTGACCTGTGGTCCCCAGATTGCCCCAGACTCTGCTGCCCCTGTGTGTCCCCCAGGTCCCTGGCGTGCATGTGGCCTCTGACCCCTAGGATGCAGATCCGGCCCCCGCCTTCTATGTCCCTATTGGGCTGGTGGATGCCTCAGTGGCTGCGCCCTGCATGTGTATCCCAGGGTCTGTAGGGCTGGCAGGTTGCAACCAATTCAGCCCGGTACTCTGTGCCACAGCAACTAAGGTGAATGCCAGTGTCAGTGGGGTGGAGGCATGCAGATGTGCCCCTGCCTCGTGTATCCACCTGGCAGCATCCTGGCCTACCAGGGGAAAGGCTGGTAGGCTGTGCCAGTGCCAGATAGCAGGTGGTTTGCTATACATTTCAGGAGGCCCCCTATTCACTTGTGGGCACACCCCAAACCATATACCTCTGTGGTCAGGTACTGCAGGGTGTCGGTATTGTCTTGCTGGGCCTGCAGGTGGTCCCATTCCAGCTGCTGCAGTTTGGGATAGAAGATCCGCATGCCATCCTGCACACCCGGTGGGTCAGACATGCTACAGGCCCCTTGTCTCCACTGTCTGCATGCCCTTGTGGGGTGGTACATTGGCCCCTGGGCTGTGTGTGTGTGTGGGACAGGATGTCATCCTGCATGGCTGGGCATGTTGGGCTGTGTTGGCTGCTCCTTGGGGCCCTTTTCCGCAGCCCTGGATGGCCAACTGTGTGGTGGCTGTGAGGTTGGTTCAGGGCAGAGGGACATTTGTAGGCTCCTGTCAGATGTCTGGGCCATATCCTGTGCAGCCTCCAGGGTCACTAGCACAGTCTCACAGTCAGTGTCTTCCACAGTGTTCCATCACCAGTGTTATGTCCTGTGTCACCTGCACTGTACCTGTGGACAAGATAACATTGGCTGGTTATGTACAGGCGTATTGGAAGGTATTAACATGCATTCAACCAGCCATAATGGGGACCATATACCTCTGCCAATTGTATCTGTGTCCCCCTGTGTATCCTCCTCCATGGCAGTCACTGGAAGAACATGGGTTCTGGCCACAGTCTCCTGATCTGCAGGGTGCAAGGCAGGACTGTTGGTTATGCCATTCAGTCATATACCTCACACCCTGTGTCCCCTGCACTGTCCCATACTTGGCATGGTGTCAATGCCCTCCATCTCCCACGTAGGACAACCTCAGAGAGGGTGTCAGCCACCATACTCTCAATGGTCGATGGTGTTGGCACCTGAGTGGGTGGTCCCCCACCTGTGCCACGCTATGCCCGTTTCATGGTGGCAAGCTTTCACTTCACAGCTGACCAGAGGTCATGCCACTTGTGCTTGATTGCTGCAATTGTCCATGCCTCTGGACTACCAGCATTGACAGTGGCCTGGATATCAAGCCATATCCTGGCCTTGACCTCCACCAGGGTCTTCAGGGACTCCACTCCATATAGCACCCCATAGTTGTCTCAGATGTCTAAGACCATGGCTGCCATCTGTCCACACATGAAATTGCTGGACCAGGCCCTGGTGGTACCCCATAATGTCTTTCCTTCATGGCCCTCTGCCCATCCCTGGTCGTAGCATGTAGCCTTTTGCAGAGGTGTGCGTTTGGCACAGGCAAAACACCTCCATCTCCAAGTCCCAGTGTTGCACACTCCTCCATCGCAGCATTCACTTCCTTGTGTCTGCATGAAGTGGTGCACATGCACATATATCGGGGGGGTCAAGGGGCAGGAATGTGTATATTTGGGATGCCCTGCTGTCCCTGCGTGCCCCAATGCATGCCTCCATTTGCTGCACCTCTGCCTTGGCTCCTGCTGCACATGTCTTTATGAATGCTGTGTGTTTTTTCAGCCAGATGGGGTGCATAGCTGTACGCCCATGTTACATTGTGAATAGGGCCCATAGACAGGGTGGAGTCAGTCCATAGGAGGACAACTAAAATGGTACTGTGACTGCACAAGAAGTCCCATGAGGAGAAACTGAGACATCTCCACATGTACAGCCTGGAAGAGAAGTGAGCAAGAGGTGACATGTTAGAGATCTACAAGCACCTCACAGGTATGAACAGGGTGCAGGAGGGAAGGAGCACCGGTACCAGGGGGCATGTGATGATGCTTGGGAGAAATTTGAGAGATAGGTGAGGAAATAGTTTTTTATTTAAAGGGTGGTAGACACCTGGAACAGCCTGCCAGCAGAAGTGGTGAAGGCAAAATGAGTGGGATTGTATTAGAAAACAGGCAGGGAAGGGGGAGGAAGGGTTGCCAGAAATCAGTTTAAGTCTGCGGAAATAGTTTAGGCAGGGAACATGTGGGCAGACTGGGTGGACCAAACAGTCCTTTTCTGTCGACAAATTTTATGTTTCTGTATTACTTGTCAGTTGCTTCTATTTGTCTGTAGCAGTTAACAGACAAAGTTACTATAGTACAGCTGGATCTGACTGTTTCATTTCCTTTGTTTTGTTGAGTTTTATGCACTCTTACATACCTGTAATATTATAAGAAATACCAGCCACATGTAACTAACCTAGCATCACTGTGCTATTTCTGCCACCAAATATATTAATCGAAAATATTTCCACCCTGCTGATGTGTACTTTATTTTTAAATCTAGTAAAACAGATGCTGCAGATGCATATGTTCTAGTTAATAAACGGTTAGGTAATTTTACAGCAGTAGCATCTGTTTTGTTATATATAAAATAAAAGCACACTTGAGCAGGGTGGAAAATACTTCAGATTGTTCTAGTTCTTGAACAGAAATAGCATCATAATGCCAGGTTATACTAAGCCTAAATTGTAATTAGATCCTAGTTAATTATTCAGTTACACTACAGATATCTCTATCATTGCTATTCTATTGCATATACCATATATACTCACCTATAAGTTGAATGCCATCTGAGTTGACCTCCTCTCACACACTTGTTCTTGCCCACAACTCAGTCTGCTCTGCTACCAGTTTTCTCAAACGTTCAGATGCCTGAGAAGGTTACCTTGGTATGCTATCACCACTCAGCTGCAGCCTCACTTGGGTTACCTCTAGGTCTGAATCCCACCAGAACCACCACTCACACAGTACAGTGTTTCTGACTCAAATGGCAAATGACCCACCCCTTCCGTCACAGCTGAGAACACTTTGACTTAGATATAACTTTAGCTTGTCTCTTCAGAAATGGATCACAAACTTTCTAATTTACCCCCGGTTATCGATACCTGAAATGACTCAGTCACAGAAAACATTAAGTATATAAAAAATGTAATACTCCACAATATTTACATATGTTACAGGATAATACATACTGTGGGGAATATGGCATTTTTACACAATTAAAATAAACATATTTGAAAAGATAAGAGGTCACATAGAATAGCTTATCTAAATTATAAGTACAGTAGAAGGAGCTTACTGACTCGATGAGTCATGACAGACTCAAATCTGTAGTGTTGCTAGTTAAAAATCTCAAAAACATGACCAAACTCTAAGAGCAAACACACACAGAGATATCTTTGTCTGGCCTGCCCACTACACCCACATCATCATACATGCCCTACTGACATCAGATACTGGATCATTTATTTGATCTCTGGAGACCACCCTTTTCTATAATGGGTCCAAACTGGTTTTGTGGATGGAAGTCTGGATCTTTTTGTTATCTCAGCTGGCTAAATCAGTGGGGTGCCATCTCGCTATACCGTGGCCCTTTTTACACTCAATAAGCAGGAAGGTCATGTCAGACAAATCTAATTGATTTCTTTGACTGGGTGACCAAAGTAGTAGACCAGGGAGGGGCTATGGACATGGCCTACCTAGACTTTATCAAGGCATTTGACACAGTCCTGCACACAAGATTAATAAACAAATTAGCCAGCCTGGGAGTGGGTCCCAGGGTGGTAGCCTGTGTAAAACACTGGCTGGACAACAGGACACAGTGGGTAATAGTAAATGGAGTCCACAGTGAAGAAAGGGGGGTTACTAGTGGGGTACCGCAGGGTTCAGTACTGGGGCTATCCTTTTAATGTCTTTTATAAGTGACATTGCAGAGGGACTAGAAGGGAAAGTATGTCTCTTTGCAGATGACACAAAGATCTGCAACAGGGTTGATACGCAAGGTGGGGTGGAAAGGATGAAAGGGGACTTGGCAAGGTTGGAGGAATGGTCAAATGTATGGCAGCTTAGATTCAATGCAAAGAAGTGCAAAGTAATGCACCTGGGAAACAAAAACCCAGGGGAAGAGTACACAATGGGGGGTGAGATACTGACAACAGCGAAAATGGAAAGGGACCTAGGGGTAGTCATATCAGATGACCTAAAGGTGGGTCAGCAATGTGAGAAGGCAGTGAGGAGGGCTGGGGGATACTGGGATGTATAGGGAGAGGCATCACCAGTAGAAAACAGGAAGTTGTTGGCCCTCTGTACAAACAATTGGTAACACCACATCTGGAATACTGTGTATGGTTCTGGAGATCCCATCTCCACAAAGACATAGACAGGGTGGAGGCTGTTCAGAGGAGGGCAGCCAAAATGGTGCAGGGTCTGCACCAGAAGACATATGAAGAATGACTAAAGGAACTTAAGATGTATAGCCTCGAGGAAAGGAGGGAGAGGGGGGACATAATAGAAATTTTCAAATACCTCAAGGGAATCAACAAAGTCCAAGAGGGTAGCATCTTTCAGAAAAAGAGATGTGCAAGAACAAGGGACACAATTTGAAGATAGAGGGGGGACGGCTCAGAGGTAATGTGAGGAAGTATTTCTTCACAGAGAGGGTTGTAGATGCATGGAATGGCCTTCCTGAGGAGGTCGTAGAGTCAAAAACATTGGGGGAATTCAAGAATGCATGGGACAGACATAAGGCAATTCTAGTGGGGTGTAGGAGGAAGTAGGCTGTTGGTTAACTAGGACCTGCAGCTTATCCATTAGGTAGGGAAATGGGCAGACTAGGTGGGCTGAGTGGTCCTTATCTGCTGTCAAATTCTATGTTTCTATGTTTCTAAGACATGTCGGTTTGTTATGAAAGGGATTCAGCCCTTTGAAGTTTAACCAAAGCAAAAGCCTTTTACAGGGCAGGAAAAAGGATTGCTTACACAAAGGTCCCTTTTAGCTAAGTGTTCCCAGCATGGGTTACAGTGGAATGTCATTTTCAGTTTCCACCAGATCTCCCAACTCAGATGAAATACTTTATAGAGGCATAGATGATAACAATAAACACACACAAAAAAAAAATACATTGCAAGTTGTCACATCTCTATCCCCTGGAAAAATTAAAAAACATATTTTTTATGTTAGCAGGTTTACCTATACAAATGCAGCACATCAGACCCAACTTTAACAGAAGCATTAATCACCATACTGCTAAAGCTAAGCAAAGATCCTACAAAGCTGGGGAGTTACAAGCCAAATTCTTTAATAAGTCTAGACTTTAAAATATTAGCTAAAATTCTGGCAGCCCAGGGCAACATGGTGTGGGGAGAACTGAATAGCTGACAACAAATGGATTTTGTACCAGGGAGAGTGTCTTCAGATCATCTTAGGAAGCTGACACATCTGTTTTCCATGTCTAGGGACAGTCCTGACCGTGTGGGCTTGGCCTCTCTGGGTGCAGAAAAAGCTTTTGACAAAGTGTCATGGGTGTACCTGATTAAAACTTTAGAGGAATTTAATGTTCCACATTAATTTATTAACTGGATTAAGGTGTTATATACCAATCAATCAAAGAATTTTATTGTATGGTTATAAACCTTCACAATTTAATATATCACCTTCACAATTTAAAATGTCATTTACACACATGCCTAGTTATATAATTATAAAAAGGGGCAAAATATCCCCATTAATGATAATTCCTTTATACAAAGTATTCATGTTAAAAAATCAGTTTATACATTGCACACCTAATAGCAGCAATTTAACAATCCTGTAAAGTGCATAGTGTCAAAAAGAGAGGAAGGAGATTAGAGGCATACAATCCATATAGTCTATTGCACATCTTTTGTACTTTGTTTCATATATAAATTCACCTATGTAACAACCATTCATATCTCCAATAATATTTCAAGTGTACATAACACATCTATGCTTCAAAATTATTTTAATTCTGCTTCTAATTTTCTTGATACTCAATAGATAATTAGCTACCCTTTCCACTCTCCAGCTATCCTCTGTATGAAACAGTATATGAGTAAGGTCTTTTTTATCAACATTATGGCTTTCATACCATCTGTAGACCCATAAAAAATGGTATAAATCCTCCTTATGCCCACTACCACAATCACATTCCTCAGAGTATATTCCCATTTTTTTATATCTATAGTCCAGCACTTTGCTAGGGAACTGTTCGAACTTATAGATCATAAAGTTGGAACGTGCTCAAGGAATAGTCAATATATCCAGGTATTTTTTGTAACCATGTGTATAATTATTTGCCGCAAACCATTTTGAATAACGGGATTGCTTTATTTCTTCTAAGTCTTTCAAATTCTCTTGGCTACTAATTTTCCCTGCAATATATTTTTTGTATTTAGCACAAATATAAATACCTTTTACCATGGAATTTTTTAAATGTACTAGGTTATATTTCCCTAGAATGGAGAAAACGGTATTCAGCCAAAAATCAGAATGGAATCCCATCTGTGCCAAACCTTTTTTTCATGCAAACATTTCTTAGCAATTATATTTTCATTGAATCCAGTTAATCTGATCCAGTAGTTTACCTTTTTGGATTCAGTCGCTGCATTGATATCTATAATACCCAATTCCGCACTAATATAAGAAGATGGGCAGGAATGACCTAATCTTAGCATAGATCTTAAGGATTTATAAACAGAGCTCATAAATTTAGTAACTGTATTTACTTTCCAGATTTCGCATCCATATAGTAACTGGGGTTCTACCTTAGAATTTAACACTCTTAACAATGGTCTTATTGTTAGTCCCCCAAATTTACAATTAAACCTATATAATCCTCCCACAGTTTTTTTTAGCTTTTCTTTAGCCCATTCCAAATGGGAAGTCCAATTACAGTTTTGGTGAATTACTATTCCAAGATATACATAGCTGGATACTATTTCCACCTTGTCTTGGCCAATATACCATATGCCATTGATATTTTTATTTTTCTTCTTTTCGTCCAATATCATAATCTTTGTTTTACCCTTATTAATCTTTAATTTTAATTTCTACGGTTTCTTTGAAAAAAAATTTTGTTGATTTTGTAAACCAAATTTTGTTAAAGACTAGACCAAGATATCATCGGCATATGCGAATAAAGGAACAGGGAAGTTCCTAATTTTTGGGGAATCCATATCTACAGCCACGCTCTGTTTTAACATATTATCTAAATATAGTGTAAACAACAAAGGAGCAAGAATGCAGCCCTGCCTTACTCCACGGTTGTATTCAAAAATATTTGATAATTTTCCCCTAAGACCCAATCTAATTTTAGCCCAGGTTTATTATATTGATGTGCTACTATGTTTATTAGATTAGGGTCAATACCTCTATCTAATAAGATCTGCCATACTAAGCTTCTAGAGACACTATCAAAAGCAGTACTATAATCAATGAAACATGAATATATTCTTTGACCCCTAATTTTCACATATTTTTCCATTAGATGATTCAAAACAAAAATATTATCCAGTGTGGACATTCCATGCTTAAATCCAGTTTGGTAGGAGGAAATACCCCCTGTTTTTTTAACCTCCTGTTGTAATCGACCCAGTATTACTTTAGAAAAAATTTTAAAATTCACGTCCAGGAGACTTATAGGTCTATACATTTTTGGATCATCCAATGGACCTTTTTTGTGAAGTGGAATAATGTTAGCCCCTTGCCAGGAATCAGGGAATCTTTTAAAGAAAATACATTTATTATAGAATACTGTTAAATATTTACACCATAGATGGGACTCTATTAAAAAAATTTCAGCTGGGATTCCATCCGGCCTAGCTGCATTTTGCTTTTTTAGACTATACAATGCCAGATAAGTTTCATCCAATGTGATTGGATCCACATAGAAACATACAGGACCATTTATTTGAAAGTTATCTGCTTCAGTATCAAAGTAAATCCCTTTAAAATAAGTTACCCATCTTTCCTCTGAGATAAAAGTATCAATATTGACTTTCTACTGATCAAAGCCCTTAGCCACTTAAGACCAAAATGCTCTATTGTCTCTACCTTGAATGGCCACAAACATTTTCTCCCACTTAGATGCAAAAAAAACTCTTTTTTTGTGAACAATAAGTTCCTTATATGCTTTCTTTTTGTGGTTCAATAATTTAAGATTCACCTGAGTCTTTTTTTTTATTATATAGTCTACATAATTTCCTAATGTCAGCCTTAGCTTTTTTACAATCCCTATCAAACCAGGTATCCATAGCTGCAATTCTTCCTATTTTACTTGGTACTTCTAGTGCTGATTTGATTTTTTTTTAAAGAACATCTAGCTCTTGTGCAAGATGGATAAGATCATATTTACCAATATCTTCATAAGGGTGACTTAATATTGAACCATGAATGATTGGTAATAGGTCATTATATGAATTTTGCTTCGGTATAACCTTACTTGAGGCTCTTATTTCCGTAAATTGAAATGGCTGATAAACCAATCTATTCATTTGATCTAATTGAAATTCCATGCCCAACGGATAATGATCACTTTCTGCTCTAATTAGTACCTCACATTTAATCCAATAACGCATATCTTCAGACCAGAGAGCAAGATCGACTACTGACGCTCCCCTCTGGGAGACGTATGTAAAGTTCCCCTCTTTATCTCCTTCTATCCTCCCATTTAGAGGGTACATATTGTTTTCTTTAGCTAGCTCTATAACAGCTTTCCCACTATGGTTTACCACTTTATCTTTAGATTGTCTATAGGGTAATTTATCTAAATGATTACACACAAAAAATGTGTGATCTACAAGGCCATCAAACAGGCCAATTTGTGCATTTAAATCACCTAATAAAAGTACTTCTGCTGGTGGGAATATTTGCTGAACTTCTTTTAGCTGAATGGATATTTCTTGCCAGATGCCCACTGGAAAGTAATCAGAGTTCTCTGGTGTTACATAGCAGTTCAACACAATCAGTTCCCTTGATCTACATTTAACTGAAACTATCACATAATTTTCTGCAAGTTTCCAACGTACAACCTTGTCAAAAACACCTATTTTAATTAAAGTGATAGTCCACCTGAATATCTCCCTGCTTTTTTAAATTTCCTACCAGGAGCATGCAAAGCTTCATATCCATTAATAGCAATTACGGCATCTTTAGAGTACCATGTCTCCTGTAAACAGATCAGCTCATAGTCCATTAGAAACTTAATACATTCAGCATCCACCCGTAGAGATTGCCAGCTGGCTATGTTCCAGGTGATAAAACTGATTTTATAATGTAGCTTATCTAACCCAGGAATGTTCTAATTTACCTTAGGGGATAGTCACTCATCGTATCCTGCCAGCATTTTAAATCTGTTTTCTAATGGAAGGACTGAACCTTCCTCATGTGCCCTATATGCATTGGATCCTGCACCAAGCACTGTGAAGTCTACCAAATGTAGGCCTAAATAATCTAGCTTCCTAACTTGACACAGGATTAAATCTGCTAACCTTTCATTTGGAACATAAATGTCAATCTGACTCCTACATCTCTACGTTTAGCCTGGATGCTACCGGGATATTCCATTGGGACCATCATAAAGTTTTCCAGCAAATTCTCAATTGCTGCAGACAACCCTAAGTCTGTTTCTTGAGACATATGATTCATCCCAAAAAGAGTTAAGGTTCTTCCACGTATATCCTTGGTACTTGGTTTGTTACATTTGCCTATATTAAATTTTTCTCTATTAGGGAAAAACAGAGATAGTTCCTTATCACTTAACAAACCTCTGCTTATCCAGACAGAGTTTGCTGTTCTTGGTACATCAAAGTAAATATCAATAATGGTGGCCTCCTCTAGTGTTAACCTCTTGATCTCAACTATATCAACTTCTGTAAGTTCGATATTCAAAAATGTAAGAATATCTAGGTCTAACATAGTATCCTCAAGGGTACCCCGATTATATGGTCCATATAATCTGATTAGGGGCTTCTCTTTCACTAAACAAGATGTAACTAGGTTCCCCTTTAAATCTTCTTGAAAGTATATTTCATTTCTGTCCTTAGTAGTTTGTATTTTTTCTACATCTTCAACATTTTTCCTACCATTATCCTTACCCAGATGTCCATTAAATTTTATATCACACCTTAACCCTTCCACTTCTTGTTCTAACTTTGCTAGTTCTGTTTCTAGTTTAGATGACACCTGTTGAAACTGAGGAGTATGGTTTTCTACAGTTTCATCCTCTCCTTGTGTTACTATTCTTCCTTTGTTTTTTCCCCTGTTTTTTTCCTTCTCCTTCGAGATTTATTTCTAGAGGTTTCCTTAGCTGGTAATTCAGGAAGGTCAATTATGCTGAAATCAGGTCTCAAACCTAATGGTCCTGGAGCTTCTATATCATCAGAGCATAATTCCAAATCAGATGCTGTTTCCAACTTCTTTGGGTTTAATGTTATTTTCTCAACTTTTCCAGACAAATAATCAACTTTATCCATAATCTGTCTTAATTTTCCTTCATTATTAGCTAACTGCACTTTTAGTTCCTCCAATAAATCCTTATTAAGAACTAATTGCTCCATCAGGATCACAAAGGAATTCATTGGATTCCTTAGAAAGGCAATTAATTTGTCACTCAACCTGGCAGGAATAAAGACCTCATTTTCTAGTGAACAAGTATTACCTTTTTGAGGCTGGTTTACACTTCCAAAAGTTTTGTTGTTATATTGACATCTAGAGCTAAACAGATTTTTTTCTACTTCTTTAAGTCCATCTATTGTTTGTTGCAACTCTTCTATTACCTCTTTAAATTCGTTTGTCTTGTATGTTGTAGACAACTCTTTTTCCCTTGCCAAATCCACATGTCATCAGAAACCTCCAATGATACATCTGCCGCCAATGACACCTCAGGTCTCCTCCATGAATTAGGAGAACTTTCTAGGCCATCAGGAGCATAGGAACCCTCTGAGGATTTTCTGACTGAACGAGCTGATCTTTCAGAGAACAGGTAGTCAATCATGACCAGACATCAATGAACCAGCCATAAGACTACAATTGTTTGACCCCCATAACTCCAACCCTTGGTCTGCTCCATGTCTCCTGCATAACCCAGAACAAGTGAGGCAATGGAAGTATCTGCAAATTGATGCATACCTTTTAATTTACCTAATTTACCTGGGGTCTCTGCTTGGGTTATATTACCACTAGGGTGGAGACATTAATTTTCCCATTCTTTTTTATAAGATGCTCAGTAATCTTAGTTTGCCTCCCACCAAGTTTAATATTAACTTTCTTTGTAGAAAGTTCCTATAATGGAGAGACTTGAGAAGCATACATTCTCTGTATTCTTTGATTTCTAGTAAAAACCATTTCCAATGGTGGCGTTTATATTACCCAATAATGCACAGTGGTAATACAACAATAACACTAAATAGCATAAGTGTCAACGTTAACATTAAGTAGCACTATTATATACTTAACTAGACAGCAGTTAGACATGAATTCTCATTAAAAAAACTAAAACCATAAGAAATACAATATGAAATATAAAATTTATGATTACTACAAAGTTTTGCTCTCCCTTTAAATGTCCTCTTTCATTTTTCTGATTTTCTGATTTTCCTGTGTCTCTCCAGGCAATTAAACAGAAATCGGACCAACAATCAGCAATCAGCAGGTCAAATAGTTCAGTTAATTCAGTTAGTTCCGTTCAGTTAGTTCAGCAATTCAGCAGATCGAACATGCAGAGCAATACCAAAAAAAAACAAAAAAAAAACTAAAAGCGAGCAGGCTGAGCAAAAGTCCGAAATCCCTCTGATTTCAAAAGTTTTGTGCTAGCCCAAGGAATAAAATCACTGGACAAACTTGGGTTTCAGCATTTGCTTTTTCAGAAATTCTGTATTTTCCACTTAGTTTTAGCGAATGTAAATTTAGAAAGCCTTTGGGATCAAGATCAGGACCAAAACCACAACGCTGGTCACGATGCGGTTCAACATGCAGCTTCCCTAGCTCTGCCAATTTTCCTTGTTTCCAGGTTACTTAAATTTTCTATCAGGCAGCACCAACCATTTATCCACTGGTCCTCGGTAAATATTAAACTTTAAAAAAAGGAAAAAAGAAATTAATTATAATTTGTAAAAATCTCAACACTCTCAACACAGGAATTGTTAGCCTGCCTACCCTAAGCCTATAAACCTTTACAGTTCAAAAAAATGAGGAAGAATGAGGAACACTTACTTCTCACACATTCCCCTGATGCTTTTCATCCCTTTACAAACTCTGGTGCCTAGTAGCTTATAGAGTAGCTTATTACAGGAACAGCAACAAGTCTCGTGGAAAATCAAAATGGACAAGTAAAACAACTTCAGCAGTCGGATGCTCAGATGCTCAAACTGGCACCTGTTACCTCTGCTGCTCACGACGATAAAATACCTGATCTGAACTCTCACAGTCGCACATGCGTATTTATACGCCTCTCGGGGGGTGCAAATATTTAACTCTTTAGCTATAGTTGAACTCTAAAACTCTTTCCACCTAAGAAATGACATAAACTTGAATCTAACAGGATTCAGTCAGGTCTCTACCAAATAATTAATAAAAATACACAAACAATACGAACAGACATATATAGGACAAAACGCTAAAATGAAGAAAATAAACTTCCCCTTAAAACGTAAGTGAGTAAACTGTCTCCTCCTCCTCTGTTTAATCAACTAATCATCACAGTTGAAAGAACTTTCCGGGGGTAATACTTCAAAAACTTTTCAAATGGTGCTTCTTTTTCCACAACCACACACCACCTAAAGCTTGGGTTCCTCGTTTGCCAACGAGCTCCGCAGTCCTTTTTTTCACCTCCTTACCCCGGGCAGGCTGAGCCGTCTACCATACTCTGGCCTGTGGGTGAAACAGAGAGACAGAAACAGAGGGACCACAAGAAAACTGAGCCACACAAGGCGGTCTGGAAAATCCCGAAGTATTTTAGACAGGTATGGGATTTAGCATAGACAGCATACCTTTTCTAAATTAAATAGCGCTTTACTCAGGATCTGCTGTAGCAACTCCTCCACAGTCAAACAGCATGCGACGGCTCACCCGGAAGTCCTGTGCAGTAGTCAGGGCTTCACTTCTTCCCATCGGCCGTGTTGCATACCAGGCCAACTGTCAGGATTTTCTGCAAAGGTGTACACTCAAACTGTAAACCTACAGAGGGGGGCCAAGCAGGAATGTCCTCTCTCCCCCTCCTATTTAATTTGTTTTTGGAACCCCTAATTTGAAGAATCAAAGATAACTTGGACAAGGTTGTTGCTTTTCTACTTTATTGCATTGTTGTTAGTCTGTATAACTGTGTATTCCAGGACCACCTTGTAAATGGGTCTTCTCAATGGTGTTTTTGCCTGATAAAATAAAGATTGATTGATTGACTGATTGATTGATTGATTGAAGATATTGGCCCATAGCAATATACAGTAAATTATCGGTCTACGTAGATGACATCCTCCTGCACATAACACATCCAAGGACATCCCTGCCTGTCATACTCGGGGTAATAGATCTCAATGTAGAAAAAAATGAAGTTATGCCTCTAATTGTTCTGGTACAGAAACACGAAACTGAAACTTTAGATCTCACATGGAAACCAGATAATCTTAAATATCAAGGGCTTTACTTGAGCAAATCACAGACAGATGAAAATGCAGAAATGAATCAACTTTTGAAGCACCTGAAACAGGACCTGGATAGGTGGGAAAAACTCTCAGCACCCTCTGGGGCAAAATTAATATTATAAAATGAACTGGCTCCCAAGGGTCCTTTACCCCATGGGTATGCTGAATCAAGTTGTTCCACTCTCCTGGTTCCTGGTTCAAAAACCTGCACAGGGCCATATCACCTTTTATATGTCAGTGCAAGGCAGTGTTAAGAGTGTACTATAAACTGTCTGCTCCCCAAAATGCCAGAGGATTATGCCTTCCAGATTATCTCTACTAGTTGGCTATTCAAAGTAGTATATATTTCCAGTGGTACAGAGAGTAGGAGGTAGATTAAGTATCTACTGTACCTGTATCCCACAATGGCTGGACATTGAAAACTACCTCTGTAGTAGACAGGGTATCTCAACCAGGGCACTTCTACTTATTCCAGCTAAAGGACTTCCATGAAGTCTGAAGAGCGCCCCTCTAGAAGTATTCGTCAGAAACCATTCTCAGTTATGTCGACTACTATGACTAGATGCTATCAAAGACATATCCCACCCTTATTATGCAACCCTAATTTTAAGATTAACAGTCACACCAATAATACCCCTTTATAGGCCACAAAACAAACAGTCAGCTGGTAATGGATGGCAAACTGATCACACATACCACCTTCCAACATAGATTCAGATATGCCACTACCAACAGGTATTGTTTTAAATTCATACAAGTTGCACAAATTCTTATGCAACACTTTGGAACACATACCTGAACTAAGAATCATGGGGAGAAACTTTTACCATTGACCCAGTGGGCCATCTTACCATATCCTATCTCAAACTTGTATACACACATATATAGCCTAACCCCATAAAATAGACAGATTCACCCCATATTGGGATCATGCTATACCCAAAGCAGAGGGCTCATACGATTGGGCCAGAATATGGACAGACACATAAATTTCTGAAATTCGACAGGTCCCAACTCATGCAGCTTAAACTACAAAATAACTTATGTTATGCTACTCAAAAATTGTGTAAAATGGGTAAATTGTTTTCAGATATTTGTTCTAGATATACCAAACCCACAGGCATTTTATTGCATATAATGTGAGAGTGTGAGAAAGCACAACCATTAACGCTGAGTACTAGAGACAAATGACATCCCTTTCTAGGGTTAGAACATGCTTTCCAACCAGATATATGTCTTATTGGGGACAACAAAAACAAAATAATTGGAGTCTAGAAGTACTACATCCCTGATAGCTGCCTGTGCAAAGAAAACAATGCTAAGGTACTGGCTATATGCAGAAGTCCCAACATACGTGTAGTGGCATAAAGAAATACTTTATGCATTTCAGGCTGAGAAGATAATAGCTAGTACGAGTGACAGGACGCATGTACATTGAAAAAGATGGGAAAAACACCATGTTCTGTTGTTACTACTCAGCTGAATCCTGAATATAGATGTGACATGTATATAGAGAAGAGCACAACCAAGCAACCCTGCTAAAATTGTAACCTGTGTACTGTATATTACCTTGATTGCTTTACCTGTGTGTGACAAAAGTGCTGGATTCATGAATTACAGCATGTACTGTATGTACCGGGGGAGGGGTTCATGTATGTTTAATGTTTGTTCAAGTTTGCATTGTGTTGTGTTGTGTTGTTCTGCTCTTGAAAATCAGTAAAATATATTGAATTTAAAAAAATGTTAGCAAGTTTACTCTACCTGCTATGCCCCTGGTTATCTATCTGTTTTAACAATGTGTTAATTCTTTATAGCACTTCCTGTTTTTTTTTGGCCCACTGGTTATTGCCTAGACAAACAATCTGCATTGCCATGCTGTAGTCCACTGCGGTGTCTGATGTCTATGTTATAGGACTGCAGCACCAGGATCCATCTTAACAATTTGGGGTTTTGCCCCCTGGTTCTATGGAACCATGTCAGGGGGCTATGGTCGATGAGCAGTGTGAACTCCCTCCCATACAAATATGGCTGCTGCTTCTGCAGAGCCCAGACAATACCCAGATACTGTTTCACAGTTTTGGTGGTGTAGGCCTCGTCTCTGGGCAGCAGCCTTCTGCTCAGGTACTCAACTAAGTGTCCCTCCCTTGAATGCATGACCTGAATCAGAACTGCCCCTAGTCCATGATTGGATGCATCCATGTGCCCAATGAACTTCAGAGAAGTCAGGAATCAATGAGCATAGGTGCCCAACACAATGCCTTCTTCAGCTGGCAGAACACTGTTTTCCAGTGATCCAGCCACTGAACTTTTTCTGGCATTTTCTTCCTTGTGAAATCAGACAGAGGTTTGGCCATGCTACTGAAGTTTGGCACAAACCTTTGATAATACCATGTCATCCCTAGGAAGGACCATAGTTTTCTCTTTGTTGTGGGTGTAGCCCTCTCCTGTATGGCCTCTATTTTTACTGGCTCTGGCCAGACCTCCCCACTCCCTACCCTGTGCCCAAGGTATGACACCTCTGCCATCCCTATTTGCGTTTCTCTACCTTGACTTTCAACTCTATAGCCTTCAGTCGATGGAGCACTTCAGTCACATGCCTGATGTGATCCTCCCATATCTGACTGGAGATGACAATGTCATCCATGTACACCAGAGCAAAGTCTCCTGCCCCA
This sequence comes from Neoceratodus forsteri, assembly GCA_016271365.2. Classification (NCBI taxonomy): domain Eukaryota; kingdom Metazoa; phylum Chordata; order Ceratodontiformes; family Ceratodontidae; genus Neoceratodus; species Neoceratodus forsteri. Next base: position 109,229,413 of record CM028129.1, read on the forward strand.
GACAGAATGTGACCCACTAGCCGTTGATGTGCCTTGTGCATTTTTCATCGCTAATGGCATTACTCGAAACTTGAATAGCCAAACGGAGTAATGAAGGCAAACCTCTCTCTGGCTTCAGGGGTCAGTGGTACCAGCCAACAGCCCTTGTCAGGTCTATGCTAGTCTGGGTCCTCATCTGTTTTGGGCATGGGGTATGGGTCCAACTCCGTACAGCTGTTGAGCTTGCAGCAGTCAATGACAAGCTTCATGGTTCCATCCTTCTTAAGGATCAGTACCACTGGGGAGGTACACAGACTATTGAACTCCTGGATTACCCTAAGAGCTTGCATGTCCTTAATCTCACATTCAATGGCATGTTTCACTCCCTCAGAGACTCTGTAAAGTGTCAACCTCAACAGAGCCTGGCACCCTGTATCCACATGGTGCTCTGCCAGCGTGGTATACCCCAGTTTCCCTGTAATAATTTCCCCAACTGTGTGCAGCACTCTATGCATTTCACCAGCTTTGGCTGGTGTCAGACAGTCCAAGAGGGTGACAGAGTCCACTGAAGATTCTCCCTTAACCTCTCCCAGGAGGTCCACCAGATAGTTTTCTTCTGACTCCTCCTCTGAGTAGCTGCACCTGGCCAGAACCATCTCGTCCCAATCATGGTAGGGCTTCATCATATTTACATGGTAGATCTGCTGCTTGCACCTCCTGTTGGGTAACTCTGCTATGTAATTTAAATCATTCCCCTTCCTGACCACTGAGTAAGGACCCTCCTAAGCCACCTGTACTGTAATTTATTCTCTTGGATGGGGATGAGTACCATCACCCATTGCCTGACTTTGAGCCCCCACACTGTAGCCCTACAGTTGTACCACATCATCTCTCTCTCTCTCTCTCTCTGTTGGGCAGTGGTTAGGTGCTACTGGGTGAACCCCATGAGCTCCATGAGCCATGATCTTAAATTCAAGATATACACCACAACAGAGTCCCCTTGGAGAGCAAGCTCACCCTCCCATTCATCCCTTACCAAATCAAGGGTCCCCTTACCCTATGACCAAACAGGAGTTTGAAGGGTGCAAACCCTGTGGACTCCTGGGGGACTTTCCTATATATGCAAATAAGACATGTGGGAAATACTTGTCCCACTCTCTTGCATACTGGTTGGTAAATGCCCTTAACATAGTCTTAAGAGATGTATTAAATCACTCAACCAGACCATTAGTCTGGGGGTGATATGAGAATGCCCTGAGCTTCCTCAGCCCACAGTTCTCTGAAACACTAGTTATTACATGAAATTGGTGCCCTGGTGTAACAGAATCTCCTGGGGAAAATTCACCCAACTAAATATCCCCAGCAGTTCGTCGGCCATTTTTTCCACCTCAGTAGATGACAAGATCACAACCTCTGGGTACCTCATGGTGTAATCCATGATCACCAAAATGTACTTCTTGCGTGTGTGTGGCTTGGAGTGCTGAGTGGCCCCACAATGTTCACAGTAGCTTGCTAAAATGGTTCTTCAATTATAGGCAGGGGAATCAAAGTCACCTTAGCCTTGCCCCCAACCTTTCCCATTCTCTGGCACTATGGACAAGTCTGGCAGTAGTTTGCCATGTATGTAAAGAGACTGGGCCATAAAAATTGTTAGTCAGCTGACTTTTTGTTTGGTTGACTCCTTAGTATCCAGAAAGGAATATACCATGGGCTAAGGCTAGAAGCTGCTTTCTATATTCCCAAGGAACTCCTATCTGCTAGAGTACCCATTCCTTTGGTCCTACCTCTGGAATCTACTCATGATACTGGAGACCTTTCTCCCAGTGTATCTCCCTTTTTCTGAACCCTGAGAGTCGCCTCCCAGCCTGGTGGCTAACTCCCTTAATTTCTGTAGACAAAGAAAAATATTATTGTTGCTGAATTGGTCCTTGTAACAAAAGATCCAGAAAAAAAGATAATTTGATACTTTTGTTGGACCAACATAGATGTTACAAAGAAACAGGTGCTTAAGTTTTCACACAGTCCTTCATCAGATTCTGATGAAGGACTGTGTGTAGTCCGAAAGCTTAAGCACCTGTTTTCTTTTGTAACATCTATGTTGGTCCAATAAAAGTATCAAATCATCTTTTTTTCTGGATCTTTAATTTCTGTAGGTATGAGTCAGCTTCCTATGCTCTCCCCAGCTCTGCATGCTCGACCTTCCCTACAACAAACTCTCCTGTGGGAGAGCCACCCACAGCTGGGCTATCCTCAGTCTGTAGCTGTGGCTTAGAACTGCTACTCCCAGCTCACTCTTCAGCTACAACTTCCCTTGCTGCTGAGAGAGGGTTGCTTCCAGCTACACTGCCCCCTCTGTGTCCTCAGGAGCCAGTTCCCTAGCCTTACTACAGGTAGTGACACACAATGTTAGCCTGACTGTCAAAGTCATTGCCCATAATTACATCAATGAGCAGGTCCGGTGCAACACCCACTTCCCAAATGTCCTAGCCCCCTTCACAACTTAAAAAGATCAGGGCAATTGGCACTGAGACCGCAGGACCCACCACTCCCTCAAATTTTGGAGATCTGGCCCGGCAAGATCTGTTCCTCGTAAATAAAATCCTGTTTTACCATTGAAATGGATGCCCCAGTTTCCCTCAATCCCTGGGTTATCATCCCATTTACTAACACAGGATGCATGTATGCAGTGAAGTTAGTGGGAACTGCACTCTGGGTAGAGGCCGTTAGTTACTGGGAGCTTCCAGAGATACCTCCACCAGCTGCACTTGCCTCTTTTGCTATATTTTTCAGACAGTCATGCAACAGGTGTCCCAATTTGGGGCAGTTATAGCACCTGTGTTCCCCTGACTCCTTACTTTTAAAACCTTTCAGCTTCCCTTTTTGTTCAGCACAGGTTGGCTTGCCTTAGGTTGCCTCCCCAGGGTTCCCATAAAACCACCTATGTTCCTCCCCAATTGTTCTTGTGGTGAGTGTATGGTTGGCTGGTTACAAACTGATCATCCCTCTTGGCTGCCTCCTTCATGGAGCTCAGAGTCCTATCCAGCAACCATATTCTCAACTCCTCTGGCACAGTTTTTAAGAACTGTTCCATGAGAAACAAATCTTTTATCTGTTCCACAGAGCTGCCTTTGCACCCTCTAGCCATTGCTGTCACAGATTGCCTAGTGTTACACACATTTCAGAATAGCTGTCACTGGGTGCCTTCCTTAAACCTTTAAATGTTTGTCTGTAGATCTCAGGAGTCAATTCAGAACATTTTAACAGGGCACATTTCACTTTATTGTGGTCCATACAGTCCTCAATGTCCATCCTGGAGAAGACTTCTACTGCCCTGCCCATAGAAAAGTGGCAAAAGGTAAGTTGCCCAAGAAGCCCTGCCTAATTCAAATTGTTTACAAATTATCTCTAAAGATTTAAAAAAAAAACAAGAGCACCCCCCTCCTGACACTTGGGAAACATTTTGGAATTAATTTTAGCTTCTTGGGTCAACCCCTGATGCCAGTTCTTATGGTTCACAGTGCTGCCTTCTGGCACAAAATACCCATCTCCATTTTGTGTTCATAGTCTCATTCCTTTCTCATCTGGATGTTATGCTCTCTCATGCTGGTGTTGCCTTTTGTGCTCCTCTCTCTCTCTCTCTCTCGCTCTCTCATGCTCTCTCAGCTGGATCTTGTACTGGTGCTTCCTTACTCACTCCTTTCTCACTTTCTCCCAATCCTCTGCCTTACCAAGATGAGCTCCAGCTGAATCATTTCATCTGTTCTGCACACCCATCTGCCCCAGCAATAGGCTCTGGCTGATTTGCACTTTCCCTAGCCTCCGCCTCAGGACTTTGGCTAGCAGTGACCACTTTTGCACAGCTTCCCTGGTCCCTTTATTCAAGGAGGTTTATGAGGTCTGCTCATGGCTGGCCTTCCTCAAGGACAAGCCCTATCCTTTTGCACAGTCCTCAGGGTGTACCACCATGCATTTTTCATATAGCCCAGACATAGTATCTTCTAGCTATCTACTCTTATTTACAACAAAATAAATCTGGTAGAATATACAATATCCCCTTTCTGTGACAGTACAGATAAAATTTTTATTGGCAATCTGTTCCAGAACCCAGCTGTTGCCAACCAGTTTGTCACAGACTTGTTCACTCCCAGAACTCAGTCTGAACAGCTGTGACCAGTTTCACAACCCCTAAGATATCTTGGTATGCTGCAACCACTCCCTGCCAACCTCACTCGAGGTATGTCTAGTTCTGAATCCCACCAGAGTCACTGCTCCCACACAGTACAGTGATCCTTGTCAAAGGGCAAACAAACCACCCTTTCTGTTACAGCTGAGAACACTTTTGCTTTAGATATGGTAACTGTAGCCTTCCTCTTTAGAGACAGATCATAGGCTTGCCAATTTACCACTGGTTAACTATACTTGAAAGGATTCAGTCACAGAAAGTATGAAGTATATAAACATAATATTTAACACTCTAAGATATTTACATAGGTTATAGGATAATACACACTGGAGACTATGGCAAATACAGTATTTCCACAGAGATAAAAATAAATACTTTGGAAAAAGATAGAGGACACCCATAATAACCTAACTCCAAAACAATCAAGTAGATTAGAAGAAGCTTACCCCAAATAGTGAGTTATGGCAGACTCTAACCCATGATGTTGCTAGTTTCAAATCCCAAAACATAACCAACTCTAAGAACAACCTGACACACAGATATCGTCACTGACTGTCCAGCTACACTACTTCAATATACATGCCTCTCTGATATCATAGCTTTGACTATTTCTTTGATGTCCGAGGACCACCTTTTTTGAGAACAGGTCCAAAATGGATTTGTTATTTAGAATCTGGATTTTGTAGATTATAGCCTGTGCCCTTTTTTTCCCATCTGGCTCAATCAGTGGGGTTCTGTGTCATTCTGCCTTGACTGTTTACACTCACATCATGTCTTTTTGTTATGAAAGAGCTCCAGCCCTTTGAAGTTTAACCGAAAACAAAAGCTTTTATAGAGCAGGAACTGGACTGCTTGCACAGAGATGCTTCTACCTTCGTGCCCCCAGGCATGGGCTACAGTGGAATGTAATATTCAGTGTCCAAAAGACCTCCACCTCAGCTGAAACACTTTATAGAGGCATCGATGATAATAAAAAGAACACACACAAGAAAGAAAAATGCATTGCAAGTCGTTACAGTTTCCCTCCACAGAAGGAGACAGGAGACACAGCTGTGCTAACTGGTGGCATCGCTACCAGTGTGGGTGGCATTGCTGAATGCCCCCTCTATGAGGGAGGAAGAGAAGCATATTCCCACGACACCCAGCCAAAAAAAATCCTGCATCTGTGCCACAAGTCAAGTGATCAAGTGGGGGAGGCTGAAAGACAGCGATAAACAATTACTGTTCACATCAGACTTATTACATGGATGGACTTGACCACATAACAAAAAGGTGAAACTAAAGGGTGATTACAGACACTGCATTGACCAGAACCATCTAACAAAGCTATCAAAAGTGGCAATGCTACACATCACTGCATGTGCCAAAGCCCAACAAAGTTAGCGAAGGCTGCTGTGCACTAACAATATTGCATGCACCAGAACACTAAATAAACTTATACAAGGAGACTGTACATTAACATAAATGCATATGTCTGACCACAAAACGAATGGTATAACATCAGTGTGTCTTTTGGATCAGTATCCAACGGATTAAGCAAGGACTCAGCTAACAGCTGTTCTGGCATCACTGGGTATATACACAGAAAAAAAAACTTATTAAATGTTTTCCATTGCCTTCATAGTGTTCATCCATCACTTGTGGACACATATGGCTGCCCACTTTGTGATCATCACCAAAATAACACAGAAGCATCTCATATGCACACACACACACACACACACACACACACACACACACACACACACACACACAGCAGCCCTCCTTACTCAAACTCAATCAGATTCTTCACACATATTCACATCCAGCATCTAACCTGTATATGCACCCACACTCGGGTTACAAGTAAGGACATAAACAAACCCGCTGACACATAAATCCTTATCCTCAAATTTATTAATCCACACACATGCAGAAAACAATTTAAATTATTCTAACACATGCAAAAATTACCCCTTCATGGACTGACTTTCCCCATACTCCCTCAAGCCAACATACACCCTCCAACCCCTCATCTAGAAACACATTGACACCTGTCACATACAGATCCATCCACACCCACACAGTATGCAACAGGGTACATACTACAACAAACCATCTATTCCCAACCCAAACATTCATGCACACTCCAGTTCCTTACGCACACTTAATGTAACACCTACAACCACACATCATGATTTATGCATTCATAGCAGTGCAACTACAGTCAGATTAATTATATGGCATACAACATCCATGTTCCTAACATCTTACACCCACCTACACTACCTCTTTACAGTCACAGTCACACACATGCACCACACACACACACACACACACACACACACTCTCTACCAGATTTACATCTACTGTAGTCATGCCCATTTCTAGAGCCCACACTCCCATCAAACACCAATGCATACACTCCAACCTAACACAGTCACTAATCCCTTAGTTATATCTTATACCCATATTATCATACAACTGAACCACACTAACTCCTACGTCACCAACATATTTACTGATGTTTACACCCCTATCCATCACATAAATATAAACACACTAACACCAATTACCTGCACAAACCCAGACACCCACTTTTACCTGTTACCCATACCCAGTCCCATCCTTCATCCCACACAAAACTGCACACTGGCGCCCTTCACCAGTGCACGCACACACACACACACACAGGCATGCAGAATGTCCACAGCTCACCTGCACTGAAGCTCCAACATTGACTTTTTAAATTTATGTATGTGTGTAAGGGGGGACTTTAAAGAGAAAGAAAATGTAATTGATTTGTTTAGTTTCCTTTTTAGGACCTTGTTGACTTTTTTGCTGGGAGTAAATGCAGTGGCCATGATTGAAATGGCATTCATGAATTATTTACAAAAAGAAGTCAAATGTTAGTGCACTGTAGCCTGACTGACTGCACTTCTTTTTACCCATTGGTAAATGTCTCACAATATGTGGCTGCGCACTCCTACCCCTCACCTGCTGTCTCACATACCCCACTCATGCATGAACACCACTTAAGAGCAACAACTCTCAAAGCACTCTGCAGAAAATACAAACACAGACACACACACACACACACACACACACACCCACCCTGATGTTAATCAGACTCTCACCCCACTGGTACAATAACAAAACACACCACCTTGACTGCACCATCAGCTATCAAGCACAATCAGGCTTTGCACCAGATAGTAACACACACCAACCACTCACATGCACATATACAAACACTCCCACCAACTGAATTTACACAGTATAGCCTAGAGCATACTAAAGAGGCAATATAGCCTAGACGTTTGTGCAAGGGGCTGTAAACAAGCTTGGTACATCCAGCAGACCTCAGTTTGAGTCCCATAACCTCCAGAGTCATACTGTGTGACTCTGAACAGCTCACATAACCTCCCCATTCTTCATGGATTACCCATATAAACAGGCCTTGTGCCCAGTGGGCCTTACCCAGTTATAAAAGAATAAAAAAAAAGTGTAGAATAGGTTATATTTGATGTGAAATAATTATAGCTATATTCACATAAGTGATAACTGCACTAAAATAAAATGACACTAATTGGTCAAAATTGCATATTTTCAATGGGCATAATTCAGGAGCTAATTGCAGAATCTAAAATTTAATTTGTGCAATTGTGACTGATTAACACCATGTGCTAAACATAACTTGCACAAGAATAAACAGTTCTTCAGTACTCTGTCCGCCTCACACATCCTCAAACCCCTCACATGCACTACACACATAATCACACATATCTGTCTTCCCATATCTCACAACCATATCCACATATACCTACACACAGGAACCAGCAATAACATATAAATACCCAAGCATCCAGTTGTTAATCTGAATCCTTTTGAATAACATATAAAGTCATATCAGCATTAAATTGTTTTAAAACATATTTCTTGTAAAAAGTACTAAAGCCATAAATGAACTTGCATGCATAATTATGAGTACTTGAAACTCAGTGCACATATATAAGACACCCACCTGCATGCCAGGTGGTGCTGAGGGTTGAGGCACTGGACGCCACACCTCGCACCACGCTGGCGACTCGGATTTGGGAATGGACTTGAGGCACTGGGGTCTGGCAGGGGAGAGGAAGGATTGAGCGTCCCATGACTGCTCTTCTTCCTCTGGGGTGGGTAAGGGGTATGTGGTGCGCTGCAGTGGTGCCTAGTGGAGGCTGGGTGCACTGTCAGTGGTGTGCATTCTAAGAAGGAGGGAGCACAGCGGACATTTGCACATAGATGCATCAGACGTCATTGCACGTCCAGGTCCCTGGGGCAGTAACGGGCAGAAAAATTGCGGGCGATTGGGCAGATCATGGCTTGTTTCTGACATGGAGAGGCGTGGGCCACCTGGCTCCTGGTCATGAGCCCCCGGGGAGGTTGTCCCATTAATTTCATTGAGCCTGTGTGAGTCAGGCACATGCAGTGTACACCAGACCTGGTCCAAGGGCTCAGGTACCGCCGGCTGGTGGTCACTGTGGCCCGCTTCGCAACGGAGGAGCAAAAAGTGTTATATGATTAAAAAAACACCCACCTGCATGGGCCCAATGCTGACATTGCTTGTGCCAAGCTTTATTACTAAAAGATACTGTAATGAATTAACCTTTTACAGTTGCCATGATTATATCTCTGTGTCACAGAAGAAACACTAAAACCAAAATTGAACACGCACTAACTGGCGAACACTGGAATCACGTCACTGCCACCAGCCCACTAGCACAGTGGTAGTGCTACTGTTTACAGTGCCAATGACACAAGTTCGGCAGTGAACTCGGGATGTCAGAGGATCAGCCAGAGGAGGAAGACTGGGGATCCGATGGACTGCCCTCCACCTTCTGGGAGGGGGTGTCATGGAGTCTGGTGTTAGCCTGACCCCTAGTGGTGTCTGGAGGCAGGTCACTCTTCCCTCTGTGGAGTGACAGCCATTTACCACCACCCTCTGTGTCCTGCCACCCAGCCAGTTACCTACCCACCACACTACTGTCCTGCCCACACCCATATTCCCCAGTTTGTGTAATAGTCTTCTATGTGGCACAGTGTGAAAGGCCTTGCTGAAGTCCAGATAGGCCATGTCCACTGCTCTCCCCTGATCCACCTCCCTAGTCACCCAGTCAAAAAAATTCAACGAGGTTGGTCTGACATGACCTTCCCCTGGTGAAACCATGCTGCCTTGGGTCCTGTAGTCCACTGACAACCAGATGTTCCACCAATCTCTCCTTCAGTAGTGCTTCCATGATCTTCCTGCCACTGCTGTGAGGCTGACTGGTCTGTAGTTCCCTGCTTCCTCTTTGTTCCCGCTGTTGTATAAGGGGACTACATCTGCTGTCCTCCAGTCTTTGGGTACCTCCCCTGTTTCCAATGATCGGCTAAACAGAATAGCCAGAGGTTCAGCCACCACCTCTCTTAGTTCTTTAAGGACCTTGGTCACAGTGTGCCCTGGGGTCTTCAGACCTAATATTCACCCCATTCCATAAGTAAATACGCTGAGATGGGTGCAGTATAGGAGAATGGGGTGAACATTGGGACCAAAGACCCCAAGGCACACCTTGATGCCTGTCACTGGCTGCAGGCTGGGGGTGGAATGGCGTGAGCATTATGGCTGACTATCCCAAGTTACACCCTGATGCCCGTCAGTCTCTACAGGTGCAGCATTATGGTTGGAAACCCTAATGCCCCAGCTGTTTTTTGGTATTTTTTTTTTGGTATTTTCACTCCAGATTTTCAAAATGGGCTTTTTGTGACCCCATCTCATGAACAGTGGCACTATCATTTCGTTACTCAATCCCGAAAGGTGGTTTTGCACAGCGACTGCGCCATTTGGCACCACAGGTGTGAAAAATGACAGCTGTACTGTTCATGAGGTGATGTGAAAAAATGGCAATGTTGAAAATCTGGAGTGAAAATATGAAAAATTGGTGAAGTTATGAACTTGTGTAGAAACTACGCAATGCACCCCTGTAACGCAATCATTTTTTGGAATTTTTTCACCAAATTTTCAAGATGGGCATTTTTGAGCCTCTCCTCCTGAACAGTGGCACTATGATTTTGTTAACCTGTCCCAGAAGTTGATTTCCCACTGGGACTGCACCATTCTGCTCCACAGGTGTGAAAACACGTTTCAGGAAGGAAACACATTTCAGGAAGGATGTGAAAAATGACAGTTATACTGTTCATAAGGAGGTGTGAAAAAATGTCAACGTTGAAAATCTGGAGGGAAAATATTAAAAATTGGTGAAGTTATGAGCGAGCTTAGAAACTGCACAATGCATGCTTGTAAAGCAGTCCTTTTTTGGAATTTTTTCACCAAATTTGCAACATGGGCTTTTTGGGACGTCCCCTCATGAACAGTGGCACTGTCGTTTTGTTAATCGGTCCCAAAAGGTGATTCCACACAGCAACCGCAAAATCACCTATCGGGACCAAGAAACTAAATGACAGTGACAGTCACATGTTCATGAGGTGGGGTCCCAAGAACCCTATGTTGAAAATTTGGGGCCAAAATTCCTAAAAATGGTGTGATATCAACCTAAGTTGAAACCCCCTATTATAAAGCTTACCGTCATTTCTTCAGTTCGCAGTTCGGCTTTGAAGAGTGCAGATGTGACCCAGTTCAGAGAAGATTGCGGCTCCCAACCTCCAGAGGGTAAGTATGGGTGAGGGGGGTGCGGGGAGGTAGGTGCGCAGAGGGAGAGTGGGGATGGGGGAAGGGGATGAGGCAGACAATGGTGGACCATTTTCTTGTTTGCAGGGGGAAAAAAAGACAGCGACGGAAGGCTTTCTTTACATAGGTTACACAAAAAAAATAGGCACACTGGGGTGGGCTCCCAGTGTGCCACAATTCAGGGGGAGATGCCGACATGTGGATTGGGCACCCCAATGTCAGCAAGCTGTATAGATGGGTTGGGGGGTGTATCTTCCTATCTGCATCTAAATCCTCCCTCCATAAATGGGACACCACTTATAATAGCATCTGTCGCTATGCCGCTGCCTCACCGTGTTTCAAGCACCACTGCCACCTCTATTTTGGACTTAAAATGGCTTAGCCCTTCCACCTATCGTCTTCAGATCTTTGGATCACTAATTGACTGTCACCAGAACAGGTCTCCCCCTATCCCTTTCTTCCACTTTGGAACTACAACCTCTCACTCATGAACTACGATCAAATGATAAAGCCCTTCTGTGTGTTCCAAGATGCAGAACAAATATGGGCACACATGCGTTTGCCTACATAGCTCCTAAATACTGGAACTCTATACCCTTCTCTATCCATCAAACAAACACCCATGCTGCCTTTAAGAAACTACATCGGGAACACCTTCACACCTTACATCCCTGCACTTGCTTTAACCCACCTTGAACCTTCATCCATTCCTGCCCTCTCCCCATCTCCATCCTATCTACCCCCTTTATACTTTCCCTCCTCTCATGACCCAAACCTGCCACGCTCTTTCATCATCTCTTTCCTCCCTCTCTCTCCCTCTCCACTTTTCATGGCACTTATTGTACTGTAACTCACTACCTTCCCATGTTGAATTTTTCCTTTGTTACCAATTCCTGTTTATTTTTTTTGTTTTCACAGTACTTCAACCTTCATTATTCAGTATGTCAATGTACTTATATCTAATTTCCACACATTGTTTTTATCCTGATTTGTACTGCCTTCATGTGCTGCGTCACATGTTTATTGTTTGTCTGTAAACTGTTTTCTCCCGGGTCGTGCCTGAAAATAGTCATTGTTTGCCTAGTGCACTTACCCGGTCACCAAAAGCAAAATAAATAAATAAAATAAATCCAACACCAGGAGTGGGCATCCCAGTGTCAGAAAGGAAAGGGGAAACTGTTTAACCAGGAAAGACACACTAAGGGGGGGATGCCGACACAGGGATTGGGCACCCCGATGTTGGCTTTTTGGAAGTACTGTATGTGGTGGGTGGCAGAAGTCGCCGTGTTATGGTGTGCTACATAATGTGGGGGAGGCATGCCAACACGGGGATTGGGTACCCTGATGTCAGCTTTGTGGGGATTGTGTGGCAGACGGCAGGAGCCGCCATATTTATTGAAATGTTTCAACAGGAAAGGCACATAATGGAGGCATGTCATCTGCCGCTGCAATGATAAGCCTGTCTCTGATTGCAGCAGCAGATTTCTTTCATCTCCGTGGCTCTCTCTTAAACTGCTGTCATCGGCAGCATGCTCACTGGTTGGCCGCTGAGGGACTCACCGACTGAAGCATCTCCTGCATTTGCCACAACACTTGACATACCTCTGAAAGTGCTACTACCGCAAGATGCTGCTTGCGCATGCACACAAGCCAACATAAAAAGGACTCCCTACCCCCTTACTGGTTGGTAATTGATACTGTATGTTGCCTTAAGAACTAAAAAGGTATGGGGAGAAAATGAGGAGGAGGAGGTCCCATTGATTGCTTCCTCACAAAGGTGTCAGTCCTCAGACCCCAAGGATTCTCTCTCTGAAACGTTGACATCCAAGAGGCTATACAGCAGGACTAGGTGATGATGTATATCCTGTACTGCATACTTCTCATGGCATTGTGTTCTTTAGCAACTGGGACCCTTAATGTAAAAAGCATCAATTCTTTCAGGAAAAGGGCCATCATGTGTTCCATACAGTCTCCATCCAGGGAAATCTTTTTCTTACAGGATACAAGAAGAATATCTTTGTATGAGATATCACAAGCACAAAAACAATGGACGCAGGAGGTTTATTTTTGTTCCGATGGACTGGAGCTGTGTGTTGAGGTACGAATTCTATTTTGTGGTAATGACTGGAAATTATCCCACTTAACTGACATCCATCCAGGGAGGGCCTTGTTATTGGATGTAACTGGGAGGGGGTATGGTTTCACTTGATTGGTATATATACCCCCCAGACAAATGCAGCAAGAATACATTTATTTAAGGAGATCTGTCCATTTCTTTTCACATCTCATATAGTTACTGGGGTAGGGGCAAGTTTAACTGCCCACTTTTCATCCCAGAGATCATTGGATAAGAAGTGTACTATAATTCAATTTTTTTTCAAACTATGTTATCTATGGCTCTAAAATTAGCAGCTCAACCCAATCACTTTCGCAAACTCTAAATTGCTTTTGTCATTGGGGTGCAACTGGTTGTGGCATACGTGAGTTAAAATAAAGACCCAGTGCACATTTTCCCCCTCCCCAAAATTGGCAAGTCAATAAATTATTACAATATGCTTTCTGCCTCAAATGCCTACTTACTTATTACATCCCAAAGGGGAACGGGGGTCTCTTCATTTTTCAAATCAGAACTCTGTTGTGAATCGTCAGCTCAGCCACCAGTCAGCAAGGTAGATCTTCTATCGGCTGAGGCCCTATTCTAAAATGCAACTGCCAGAGTTACTCCCTTTTAAAATATGGTGCACTGCCTTATCGGCTCACTTTAAATAAGGTGCAGTCCCCAGCCAGTGTTACCTACGGCTGGATTGTATGATGCCTGTTTTTCACCACATCAGCAGGGGGACATACTGTATGTATACACTGGAGACATTACCCTCCAGAATTATTTTTTTTTCAGGCTCAAAGTATAAAGATGGATAGAGCTGACACTGTCCCAATATAATCTTCTAATCATTTTATGTTTCTTTTTGTAGGTGCTTGATAGGTTCCTCTCCAACTAGGGAAAAGGGAATCTGGAGAATGAATACACTATTCTTACCGAAGAAAAGTTTCAGTCACAGCGGTGAGGCTTTTTTCAACTAGGACATCTCTGGACTGTACCTACAATAATGTTGTTGAATGGTGGGAGGATTCTTATAAGGATTTTTGAGAATTCTGTCAGAAATTCACAAAATATAAAGTTTGGAATGCAAAAAATATCTGGGATTGCGCTTCCAGCTATTTATTCTCAAAAACACAAGATGTGTTAAGTGATTTTTTGGAACAAATTAAAAACAAAAAGGGAAATGAGACAGTGGCAGTACAATAGGGTGCTTTTGTTGGCAATAGAGCAACAATTCGTCACACAAGGTACTTAGTAGTCTTTTCCTACTTTCAAAAGCTGACAGAATAGGGCCCAAAGTAGTTTTATTATTCCACAGTTACAGAATTCATTGGGTACCTTAAAACAGCAGTGCAACAAAACTGGGCAAAAAAAGTTGGCCCTACTGTTTTTTTCACTAAAATAAATTTCTGACCACTTCCAGTTTTATTTGGTGGTATAATTTTGTAATTATACCAACATTTGAGTATTTTCTAAATGGGCTGGATTTTTGAAAGTCCGAGATTGTGGCACGCCCCGGGTGCGGCAAAGATATGGTGCACCAGGCTTGCAACAATCTATAGAGATTTTCTGTCCTTAGCAGGAATTGACACAAGCTAGATCATCTTTTTGTGGTCCAGCTTGCATCAATACCAGGGACTGTCTTCACAGAGCTTGTGCCCAAGATTTGGTGCAAGCTGCCGTAAAGTGGGTACACTGTCAAAACTGCAACCGAGATTGGAAAAAATCAGGCACAGTTGTGGCAAATGGGTATGGCACGCAAAAAGGGTTCGACACAGGGATTGATGCAAGCCCTGTAGCACCCTCTGAAAATCCAGCACAATATTTCAATGTAGCATTTTCTTAAGAAAAAAAGATGGCTGCCATTTGTGGAGGTGGAGGTGTGTCCCGGAATCGCGGGTGTCAGAGCGGAGCGGTGGGGATCACAGGAGAGGACAGATAGTGGCCAGCACAGCCCCCGATGCAAAAAGCATAGTCAATAATAAAAAAAGGAACTAGCATCGTAGACCTGGCAGGGGTTGGGAATGAGAAAATGAAAAAGACTCAAGGTGTGCAGCATAGGAGGTACCTAGACAAGTACATTTGACAGGTACTGTATGCCAATAAATTTTATTAACTGTGCCTGAAACTAGGTTTTTTTGAGAAAAACATTTTTTGTTGCACTGCTTCTTTAAGCTCCACAAAGGCAGAGCTACTCAATATTACTACAGAACATGCTTCTGGTCTTTTTTCCACATCTTATGTATTGAGCAGTTCAGGAACTAATTTGTTGGTGGGACTTACAGTGCCTCAGCTGGACGAAGCTGAAAAGTAAAACTTAATAAGTAACATTTTGGTGGGGGAAGCTGAAGGAGCCATTAAGCATTAACAAAAGAAAATATAGCCCCATGGTCTGACAGGCTATCATCGGAATTTTATCAAATAGTTGAGTCCAGTGGTGCGTGAGTTGTTCAGCTTTACACTGCAGACTGGCACATCTCTTGCCTCCATGACTCAGGTTTTGCTCATTTTTATTTATTCAAAAAAGGTGACCAGGCTGATCTTAGTAAGTGGAGACCCATACATTTGCTAAATGTTGATCAGAAGATTATATCAAAGATCCTTGCTAAGAGACTGACATGGGTTTCAGGGAATTTTACTGATTTGGATCAGTCTTGTTCTATACCCCATAGGAGCATTCAGGATCATTTTCTGGTCTTATGTGAAGTTGCAGGCAGGGCCACACTAGGCAGGAAAAGTGGGTATATCGTAGCCATAGATCAACTCAAGGCCTTTGATAAAATACCATATAATTTTCTATTTTCAATGTTCTAGTGTATCGGATTCCTCTGGCACAGGGTCGTAATGTCACAAGATATTATGCCACAGCAATATACCGTGCTGCCAATACAGCACAATATATTGCCTGTGGCATAAGTCTTGGTTTTGCAGGGGGCTCTGCCCCTGCACACCCCATTATGGAGGGCTGTGCCCCCAAACCTCCCAATTAATATAACTAACTCTGGGGGAAGTTAACAGTTAATATCGCACAAAGTGCAAAAAGGAAAAAATTCCATGTGTCTGGGACCTGGAATTAAAACCCAGTCCCAAACACACTGCCTGCCTCCCTTGCTGCCAGTGGCTCATTCCATCGAGCCACGGCAGCTGCTCAGCAGATCTCTGTCCCAGCAGGATTCTTATCCTGCACTGGGAAGAGTGAGAGGGTGCACTTCCACACATACATCCTTTCGTGGTTTTGCACAGTCTCACTCTTCCCTACCACGCTGTTCCTACTTCATGGTCATGTCGTGCGCTGCAGAGCATATGACTTATTGACCTGGTAGGGATTCCTCCAATGTTTATACACTGTATACAAACTTTATATGGAACTGCTCGTATTCTTCCATATGTCAATGGTTGGTTAGGGACCGAGCTCTGCCGATGAGGGATTGCTAGAGATTCCCAGGATCCGTTTGACAACTTTGGGAGCTAGATCTTTCTCTTTTGCAGCTCTGACCCTGTGGAATTCTCCACCTCATCGGATTAGAGAGTGCCCATCCATAGAGGCTTTTAAAGCTGCCCTAAAATCTTATTTATTTGATTCAGCTTTTCCTAACATGTAAAGTTCTGCTGTTTTATATGTGTTTTATTGTTATGGGTTGATCAATAATTGTTTTTACGATATTTGTGCAATGCTATGATCTGCTGGAATAGTGTTCCAGAAAACAAGAATCACTTTCTTGCTGAAGGAGTCAGACAAGGCTGTCTCTAAGCCCTCTCCTTTATGTTTACTGCGCTGTTCCATTAATTAGGATAGTTAAGGGATTCGATGACTTTTTGGTCCTAACACCTAGAGAAGGGTCTCAGATGTTAAACATAATGTCTTATGCAGATGACGTATGTTTGTTTCTTGGATGCAGAAGTAAATGGGTCACCATTCAAGGAAGAGCTTGACATGTACTGTATGCCCTTGCCTCAGGTTCATCTATAAATTTTGCTAAAAGTAGGGGTACTGGCATAGGTGACAAGCAAGGTTTCACTGAGGGGACATCAGGTATCCAAATAAAGGGAGACATCAATTAACATTTTAGGTATTCATTTTGGGTGAGGGGACGTGGCCACAGCAAACTGGAATGACAGTATCCAGGTTACCCTATCATGACCTGCAATTTGGAAAGGATGGAAGTTCTCAAAAAAAAGAGTATTTCTAGTTAAGTCATTGGTTTTGCCTATGTGCTTTATATACCAGTTGGGCTGGCACTATAGGCTAGAGGTTAAAGTAAGGAGCTGTGGATGCACTTGGTACATCCAGCAGACCTGAATTTGATTCCCACAACCTCCACTTGCATACTGTGTGACTCTGAGCAAGTCACTTAATATCCACAGTGCCCCTGGCTTGCTCTTGAATAACAGGGGGCAGGATTCTCAAAGCTTTCAGAAGGTGCAAAACCTTCCGTAAGTCCCCAAAACTTCCTCAGCTATGGACAAAAAGGGGAGTTTGCTCCAAGTGCTAGTCACAAAACCCTCCGCAGCTGCGGGAAAAACCACTATGGACTGCGGAAAAAAGTGCAGCTGCGGAAGTTCCTCAGGACAAAAAGGTGTGAAATAAGAAAGGCACAGCTCCTGAAAGGCTATTCACAGCCAGTTCTTTTTCTACAGCTGAAGAAAGAATGTTACACACAGTGGAATGAGGTGTAACTCTCCCTCAGCACACTGCAGTAGTGCCCCAGCCATTGGAATCAATTAAGGTGGAGGTGTACCACAGGTAATAGCATCTCAGACAGTATAGCACTGGCTGATGTTACAGCATTGAAAGCACACATTGCCATGATATGGCAACAGGCAACAACCACCAGACCCAGTGCAGCCCATGACAGAGCCCCACAAACAGTAGAGCCTGACCAGCCAGCAGCAAGTGCTACCCCCGCAGGCCACAGGAACACCCCAGGGATGGACGACCAGCAGGGACAGTCAGCCACTGTGGTGCCAAGGTATCGCTGGTACCTGTGGTGTTGCTGTGGTCCCAGTTGGGGACTGGTTGCTGGTCTCTGTGTGTGCTGTCAGCTTCATAGTATGGCAGGAATGTTAAAGTTTGCTGCTTCAGCTACATAGATTTAATATTGCTGTGCCTCCTCAGTCATTTCCACAGCTGCGGATTCACCGCACCTGCGGGATTCCTGCAGCTGCTGAAATTCCGCAGCTGTGGGACTTTTTGCGGAATTTCCTCGGCTGCAGGATTTTCTTTAAGAATATCATGCAACTGCATTTCTGCAGTGCTGCAAGCTTTTTTCCCGCAGCTATGGAATTTTTGCTGTTCTTTGAGACTCCTGCCCAGGAACTTGTGCCTAGTGGGTCTTACCTGGGTACCAAAGAGCAAAAAAAGAAATACACAAATGTGTATCTGGTCCCTACATCTCTAGAAGTGAAATTGTTTAGCATTTTCTTTTCCATACTATTAGGGAGCAGTTTGAACCCCATTAATAAGGGAATCACATATAGAAGTGTTCAAGAGGGAGACATGGGGATGATAAACCAGCGTTGTTCTTTTCACAGTATATTCATAGTTGCAAATATCCAGACAGTGCTACCTGGCCTACAAAAGTATTGGGCTCCTGTTTTAGCTGAATAATTGGAAACCTTTTATTTAGAGTGGAGATGCAGGAACTTAAAGACTAGCTGACGCCATTGAGAAAACTTTGGAAAACATGATCTTAAGACACAATTCATCCTGAATTTCATATACTGTATCTTCTATATATTTCTCCTCTCTGTGATTTGTTACTGAAGAAATTCCCACAGAAATAAGACCTTTATCCCTTAGAGTTCACTTGCCTCTATAGCTTATTCCCTACTTGAAGTTATAATACTCTGCTGTGACATCACAGTCTGCTGCCATGCGAATAACTGTGATGTCACAAGCAGAGTATTGTGACATCAGGTTGGGAAGAAACAGTAGGAGCTGATGAACACTCAAGGAACAACTAACCTGTTTTCGTGCATATGACCCCAGGAATGAATAATGGGGGTAAGAAATGCAGAGCTAATGAGAAATATAAGCTATTTTGTGCCTAAATATTATGTTTTTCAAAGTTCTTCTTAAGGCGTCGATGGCTCTTTAAGGTTCACAAAAGCTCTCAAGAAAACTGACATTCCTGACTACATTTATGTAATTTTGACCAAAATAAGGCAATGGGTCTTTCTCCAGATATGGTAAAAAATGGATTAGAAAGAAATTGTTCTCCAGTATTCTAGCAGATACGTTTATAGAATCATTTCAGTTTCTGGACTGCCCCGAGGGCTCAGAAGCAAAGGTGCTGGCACAGACAGCCAGCCCAGGATGCCGTCTCATGTCGGGGATGTTTTGTGCCTTAGTAGCTATGGGCACCTTGGGTTCTAGAACTCTCTAAAGCACAAAAGTCTTGAGGAGATATACAGTCCGAGACCCAGTTGCAATTTGGTTCTGGAGACTCCGTGATATCTATTCTTGTTTTCCCCTCATTTAGTAGGTCTTTGATCTTTTTTTGCCCACAAAGGGAGGCTGCCATTATTTGTCTCAACTGACTTATCAATCCCTGGTCCTTGGTATATACCCTAAGGAGTGGGAACTTTTCGATTCTTGAACTATAACCGTGATTTTTGCTATTATAAAATATTACATCTGGCAATCTCTTTATTTTGATTTATTTATTTTATACTGGAAAGGCATGTGAGCAAAATTACCTATTTTCACGAGTGTCCAGTGGCAAACAAAACAAAACTTAACAAACTATAATAAGTTACAACGCAGTGGAAAGATACAATGGGTTGAGAGTATTTACATACATATCTGTTCAATAGGTAACTCTTTCAATTGTTTCTAAACAATGTCACTGCCAGACACTGAACACAGGAAGTGGTAAGCTCATAAAGAGTTTAGCACCCTTGTATGAAAGGGAAAGTTGTGTGTGAGTTGTGTGACAAAAGAATTGTAAACGAAGAACCTGTGGTATGTCTAGATGTACGTGCCTTGTTAGATCTCTGAAAAATGGAGGATATACTACTTGGCAGATGTCCCCATAGGATTTTATAGAAAAATGTTAGGATTTTACTATTGAATTTCAATGTGCTTTTTCTTTGCAACAGAAATACACAACATACAATATATTGATGTATATTTAATGCAGTACATGATGCAGTTCTCCTAGTGTATCAAAAGGATGCTAAAATGTTTTCACGTAGAAAGATGAATAATTTATGGAAATATTGCTATGCCACATTTCAGAAGTAATCGCAGTTATGATGGTCCTCTCAGTAGGGGTTGCTTTTTCTAAAGTGTCATTTTTTTGAGATATATATGGGGGGCATGGTGGTATTTTTTTTTCCATTTCTTTATACTGTAATTATTCCCATTTATTCCTGTGTTTGCAATTCTCTATTTTTTTGGGGGGTGGGGGTCTGTTGTATTCATGCTTGATTTGTATATTTAAACCCAATTTGTTTTGTTGATGTTTTATTTCTGTTAAATACACATTCCTCTACATTTATGAAAAGTGCCTTGAATTATTTTATATTCACATTCTTAATTTGTTTATTTGAACACAGTTTGTTTTGTTTTATTTCTTTTAAATACAAATTCCTCTACATTTCTGAAAAGTGTCTTGGATTCTTTTCCTTCTACCTGAACAGCACCAGAGATAAGTAGAAGGGACCCCATTTTAATGTTTTATCTGAAGGACGGCACACCCTGACAGTACAGCACCCCCACTCCCAGTACTGCACTTGGGGTGCCAGCATTGATGATATGAGCCCAAGCCTGGTGTGGGACTAGAACACATTACCTTCTGGCCCAGAGGCAGATGTGCTACCAAATGAGCCACGCTGACACACCTGTGATCAACTTATAACCCACACCCTGAAGTGTCTTTTTGTTAGTATAAAATGGGTGCACTAAGAAAAATAAAAAATAAAAAGTCAACCTTTGTTAAAACACATATTCTTTTTGTTTAATGTAACCAATCATCTGACTTTCTTTACAATCAGCTGACAAAATGTTTGCCCATCCTGGAATACAGAAATTCAAACTTCTGTAGAATTCCTTTGACACAGTGTTCAATCCCACATACAACAGAAGTTCTTCCATGGAGCCAGGTCTCAGTAAAGGTTTGCAGTGAGTAAATGAGGCAGCCATGTTTGTGATGGCAATCGAGGTTCAGTGAAGTTGTTAAATTCTTTATCTAAGTTGCCCAAATTCCAAATCCCACTGACTGAACTAGTTGCAACCTGTGCATTTGTGAGAGGTTAACATATGGATCTCAGAACTTATTTAGCTAATCTGGAAGCAAGATATTTCATACACTTTTAATAAGAACCACTCACGTAGCCCCCATATTCGGATAAAAGTACAAGTGCTGTGCAAATGTTTGCACTGCGGTTGCACCTGTCTGCTCCCCAGCTGCTGTGATATTCAGTCAGATAGGGAGTGGTGCTATCCAACTGACTATCGGACCATATCACTGCAACACTAAGTGAACTGCACTTCCCTGACATGGGCCCACGCTGTATATAGTCTACAGGAAATAATGCTGCCCAAAACGGGATAACGCCAAGACCCCTGTAGACTACACTCAGCCAGAACATGCAAATGAGAACATTGGGCATGCAAGGTGCTAAGGGGCCATTTGCAAGCCCATTATGGACTCATTTACATGGGCACAGCAGTCTCTTAGCACATCTTTTTTTAATTATGTATTTTATGGAGTTTTTTCCTGGTTTTCTCCCCCGCCCACACATCCTTGGCATGAGTGTGTGCATGTGGAGGCACGCACATGCCTCGCACTGTGAGATGCCCTACCCTACTGGTCACTCCTACCCACCTGCATCACCACCGGGCCTCCACTCGATGATGGTGGGACTGCGGGAGGGCAACTCCCCACCCCGGAGAGGAGAGCCACAGCTCAATCCTGCTCCTACCCTCCCCCCCCGAGCTGTCACCCTGGTGACCCGAGGTCATTCCCAAACCCAGGTCACCAAGGAGTAGTGTCCAGTGCCTCAGCTGTCAGTGCCACCAGGCCAGCTACCCCTTTGCACATCTTGCAGCATAAACTAAGCCATGGTGGTCCGGTGTGTCCCCTCATCCCCCAGTCACTCCTCAGAGCTGTTCAATAGATACCTTGGTGGCATAATGGACTCCCTGATTACCCATTCTCAGAGTTTAAAATGAGTCCCTGGTGGTCCAGTGGTTCTCCCCTGCTTCTCTGTACAGAAACAGCACATCCCGGTGGTCCAGTGCCCCCCCAACAGCCCCCCACATGACCCAACCACTGACATCCCACCTTCCTGCACCCCACCAGCATGGTGGCCAGTGCTCCTCCAAGCTCGATATGGAAACTGCCATACACCTTCTCTCACAACCACAGTCGGATGCCGTATGAGCTGTGAGTGAGTGCCTGTACTGTAGAAACAGCTGCTCAAGCTGTCAGTGATTACACATACTGTAGAAAAGAATAGTTACCTACCATAGCAGGAGATGTTCAAGAGGATCTCCTCCATTGAGCCACATCATGGACCTGTAAGCTGTTGGCGTCAGGCCCACCTGGAAAATTTTGGTAGGCTGTGGCCACATACACCAATGCACCTCGTCGGTGCCCATATAACATTGGCATTCCCAGCATGCCTCAGTTCCTGACAGAGACAAGCGTGGAGGATCATTGAACTGGCAGGGACCAACTGGAGACCTGGGTTTGAATCCCACAGCCCCCACTTGCTTAGTGTGGGACCCTGAGCAAGTCACCTAACTTACTTGTGCTCCCAGGTCACACAGCTTAGTGTGTCTCTCCTGATTAAAAAAAAAAAGCAACCAGAACCACACCAGGCACTCAACGAAGGATATGGTAACCTGAGTATGGATACCATAGTGGGCATCAGAGGAAAAACAGCTTGTGATAGCAGGCAGTATTATCACACGTCACTTGACAAGGGGGGAACGTGGGAGGGAGAGCTGTAGCTCAGTGGTGGAGATTCTTTCAAAAGTAATAAAATGTTGAGAGATTTTTTTAACAATCCTTTGTATGATTTAGATACCAATACAGCATCCTACGGACCTCCAGTGTATGTAAACAATGCTCCCCACTATCTGCAGGAGAGGAAAAGTAAACAGGAGGGTCTATTGTCTGATTTAGTGTTCTTTCAGACACAACCTTCAGAAGAAAATGAGGACTGGTACGTAATGTGACCCTATCCTATGAAAAATAGTAAACGAAGGCTTTGAGATCAGAGCCTGTAACTCCCAGATGTATCTAGCACACATCATAGCCACTAGAAACAGTTTCTTCAAAGAGAGGAGGCACAGCTCATAAGTAGCCACAAGCTCAAAGGGAGGCACAGTGAGGGTCTCTAAAACCACATTATAGTCCCACACTGGGAACCAGATCTTGGACCGGGGGGTGCAGAAGGATGCCCCTTAGGAATCTACAGGAAACCTCTAACTGGGCCACTGTCTTACCTTCTGAAAGAGCATGAAAGGCTGGCAGAGTGGCCATGTGGATCTTTATTGAGGAATAGCCAAGTCCCTGAGACCTTGAGGGACAAGAGGTAGTCCAGTATTTTTGGAACTGGATATGTAAAGGGATTCAGAGCATGTCCAGTACACCATACAGTAAAATGTTTCCATTTTTGTGAATAAGTGTACCATGTAGATGGCTTACTAGCTTTCAACACAACATCAGCTACTGCCAGAGAAACCCTGAAGCAGGAGAGCTCTACATCCTCAGAAGGAATGCATGAATGTAAAGGGACCAAAGATCTGGGTGCGCCAGAGCACTTTACTCATATGTCAAAAGTACGGCTTACTGGGGGAGCAGGGCAGGAGGTTCCACCTCCAATTGCTGGAGAAGTGTAAACCAAGTTTGTCTGGGCCAATGCAGAGTCACCAGAATCACAGAGGTTTGCTCAGCCCACAGCTTTAACAGAACTATCTGTATTAGAGAGAACAGGAGAAAGCCTGCAGAAACCTCCCTTTCCAAGAAAAGGACAATGCATCCTGTCAAAAATCTCCAGGCCCTGGAGTGATCGAGCATAAACTCAGCAGTTTTGCATTGTACAAAGACATAAAACACGTCTGTCCATCTGATCCCATTTTCTGAAGAGGTCAGCCACAGTGGAGTCCAAAAGTTCCCATTCATGGCAGAGCACATTGGATCGACTGAAGAGATTCACAAGTGCTTTCAGGGTCCTGGAAAGGAACACCACTGACAGAAATATGTCATGCTCCACCATCCACTGCCAAACTTTCATTGCTTCTTTGCAGAGACTGTACAAATTAACTCTACCCTGTTGGTTGATATAGTACATCACTGACATATTGTCTACAGTGGTGATCACACAAACATTTATCAGTACTGAGGTATACCTCGGTGGTACTGAGGCAGAATCACATTACAGTCAATGTAAATTGAACTTGAGTGCCTCAGTGGTACCTCGAGGTATACCTCAGTACTGATAAACTTTTGTATGATCACCACTGTATGTGGCTCATTAGCTGATTACCTGGAAGGAGGGCAGTGAAGGTCTGTAGGTGGGCCTTTAGGCAATGCAGAACAGCACTCCTCTCCAGAGTGTTGCTGTGAAACACTATATCCAGAGGGACCATTAGCTCTGGGTTCAGAAGGGGCTGAACTGTAGTCCCCACCCTGCCCCTGAGGCATCTGTGATCATAATAAGCAGGGGGAACAGCTGCAGGAATGAGACCCTTTCTCTAGGTTGGACCGGCCCAGCCACCAGAGTAGGGAATGACAGAGAGAAGGAATGACCTGTATGAGGCCCTCCAACTTATCTGAGTGCTGAGTCCATTGCACTCTGAGGAACCACTGCAGAATCCTCAAATGGAGGTGGGCCAGAGGAACTGCCAGGATGGCAGTTGCCATCTCACCCATCAGTCTTAAAAGACAGCAATCACTAGGGATACCCAGCTGTGCCCATGCCACTAGTGCAAGGCACAGTTCGAGGGCTGAAATGTCCAGCCGGGCCCCATGTCCAAAACTGTTCCTAGGTATTGGACCTTTGGCAGTGGGTAAGGACCAATTTTAGCTCATTGACCAATATACCCAGTTGGTTAAATAATTGTCAGGTCCAAAATGTGTAGATACAATCGCTTCATGAGACAGGGCCTTTAACAGTCAATCATCTGTGTAAGGGAAGACGTACAGACTGTTGCAGTGGAGGGCCGCTACTACCGCAGCAAGTACTTTGGTAAAGATACATGGTGCAGGGCATAAGCCAAAGGGCAAAACACAAAATCGGTAGTGAGAGCTCTGAAGCATGAATCGCAGATACTTTCTGTGAGGTTTCTTGATTTTGACATGAAGGTAAGCATCCTTCATGTACAATGTGACCATACAGTCCCCTTTGAACAGTAGAGGCAACAGGGACTGTAGGGACACCATTCTGAACTTATTGTTAGGAAACCTGGAGTAGCCATTTTGAAACTTGTTTAATACCAAGATATACAGTATATGGAGTATCTGCATCTAGGGATAACAAATTCTGGTCAGAGCCAATATGGTTGTGAAGAGCTTTTCGGATGCTTTTGCCCATTATTTCTAATGAATTTGCACAATGCAGATCTGCTGAGAGGCAGTTTCAATGTGGTCTTCCTTTTACACATTTTTACAATGTATTTTCCCAGAATATGCCTGCTGATTGCTATATATTTAGTTTGGATAGTTTACAGAAGAAATGGCATCTTATTTTTGGGTGGCAAAGCACTGGCAGTGGGATGCTGGAATGTGTCATACATAGGCACAAACTGTATGCGGGCAATAATGCCCAGTGGCCATACACCTCAGGCGCTCACATGCGGATCCATTGTCCCAGTGCCGTTGTACTGCTTAATGCAAGTAACAGCCGATGCTGTAGCCACTCACACAGGTCCTGGAACAGGCATGTTACAGCCGACCTCCCATTTGTTTGTACAATCGGGGAACCACGGGCACACTATCCATAGCCTGGACTGTATACTGCAAATGGCATTGCAGGATACTGCACCCCATGGCACCCAGGATACCTCAGCAGTCTGGAGGGTGGCATGTTACACAGGGGAATGAGGGAGAGTGTGGGTCTGCAGCGGTGTATGACAGCAGGAAGATGCAGCATCGACAAGGCATGCATTGGAAGTATGTCAATTCCCTCTTACAGTTTGCCAGGGACATATACACAGCTGCATACACTGGTGGGTCCACAGCTTGCGTAGTGCCCCAATGCATGGTACAGCCACTTGGGTCATTCCGGAGTGCAAGTCCCCGGCCCACATCCAGTGCAGTCAGTGACTGGCCATGGCAGGGTGTAGAGGGCAGTGCCAGTCTCCGCAACAGGTTGGGTATGGGGGAGTGGGGGTGTCTATGTACCAAGGCAGTGGGTGTGGGTCCTCTATGCTATAGATATGGATCATGGTTTCCTCTAGTGTGAATGGGTCTGGGGGGGCCCTACACTATGGAGCTCTTCAGGGATGGAGTTGGATCGATTGGGGATGGGAGGGGGTACCTCTAGCCCACCAGGGCTGCCAGGCTGCTGTGCACCTGGGTGCACTTCTGCAGCCTGCCTATGGGTGGCTGATAGGGTTAGGCCAGCTATTCATGGTCTAACTGTGGGCCGCACTGCTCTGGACTGCGAGGGGCACATTCCCACTGAGTATGCTGCAGCGCGGCATATGCATGGGAAAGTACCCTCAGCTTGCACGGCATACTATTTGTGTGCAACCTGGCCCATTCCCTTGTAGCTGGCACATCCCGCATGTTTAAATATCATGCTGCAGCACATTGTTGGAGTTGCACGGCACATCTCCCTTTTCCGCCGGAATACATTATCAAAATGGTAAAATCATGACTCCACTGAAAACAAGATATTGCATCTAATCTGGGACAGCCTGAGTAATACAGTGCAGAAATGTGTAAATGAAGATCCCATGTCAATGAGATATAGCATCTCCCCTGTGCTATCCAGGATACAAAATATAGGATAAGAAATATTTAAAGGCAATCTACTCTGAACTGAACTTCACTGTGTTCACTGACATAATCAGTTTCTTGTTTTATAACATATTAGAATGCAGTATTTATTTTGAATGTTGTGGCCATGAGGATGGTGTGAGCATATGTGTGTGTGTGTGTGTGTGTGTTTGCTGTAGCACAATATATTTTTTTCCCAAAAAAGCATAGTAGAAAATGCCTGCTAATTGCTACATATTTAGTATGGGTAGTTCACTGAAGATCTGGCATGTGTCTAAGACAGTGCTTATCTGATAGTGTATTTAGAGGTTAAAAAAAACTGTGTACATTATAGATTTGCTGGAAAAGGGATGACATTTATGAGGTATAAATCTTTCTTGAAAGACAATGTATTCCCAAGTGAAACTAGTAGGAAGAAGCTGTTTAAATGCTAAGTATTTAAATGTGCAAGTTGTTGCATTCCGAAGGGGGTAAACAAATCTCCAGTTTAATAGGCAACCATTATTTAACAAATATTTAACAAGCTGTTTCAGTTTCCTAATGGCCCACGGCCATAAAAAGCAGGGCCATCTAAAAACAGGACTCATTGCTTATGTGAAGACTTCTTTAAATTTTAAAATAACAAGGTTAAAGTGTTCCATAGTAACAATTCCATCTTTCAGGCTAGAAAATGATAAAATTAAGTTGTTATTATTTAATGTATACGTACCTCTTAAAACTAAAAACTCCCCAGATGTATGGATGAATAGCAGGGAGACTCTGAAAGCCCTAGTACAAGAACAAGAGTCCTGTCCAGTTTTTGTACTGGGGGACTGTAATGCCAGAACCGCAGAAGGAAAGTACACAAGAGACTTATATAATGAACTCTTGCAGAGTCTTCCTGTTGTTAATTCTAAAATAAACTATTACAGAAACACAGAAGACAAAACATGCAATAAAAGAGGGAAAAATTTGGTAGCTCTCTTTTCAGAATGTGACTTCATATTAATAACCGGACGATCACCAGGGAATCAAGATGGAAGTTATACATTTATGGGCCCGTTGGGCTCTTCCATCATTGATTTGGTCTGGGCTAATATTGAAGCACTTAAAATATTACAAAACGGTGTGGTTCTAGACCACTCGGATTCTTCTCATTATCTAGTTTTAACTACAGTTCAGATACAGAATATTTCTTATAGACATATAAATGGATCTAATAATAATGAATGTATGGAACTAATAAATCTTAAAAGAATTAAATGGCAGAGAGATACTATTAATACAGTTCAGGAATTATTTATGGAAATCACCCTGGAAAAACAGTGGCAGAATATATTGGAAAATACCAACTATAAGGATATAATAAAAGAGTGGCAGGATATAAATGCATATATTAGACCTGTTTGTAAAACAAATTGATCGCAAAGATGGGGAAAGAAAATTTGGTTCGATAGCATCTGTAAGAAAGCTAAGCAAAATTTAAATCAGATAGTTAGGGATATGAAACAAGGGAAGACACGCAAGAAAATCAACGATTTGAATAAGGATAGGAAGTAATACAAACAACTCCTGGAACAGGAAAGAAATAAATATAATACACTACAGTGGGAAAAATTGAGGAAAGCAGCCATAGCAAAGGATAATAAAACATTTTGGAAAATTGTTAGTGAAGGTTACGGTCAATACATTGACAGAAAGATTGACGCTTATGTGACACTTGAAATGTGGGAAATTTTATATTTTTTAGAAGAGGAGGAAAACGAGATAAACAGCAAAGTGAAGGAAAGAAGGGACAAGTATGTGTGTTCTATCCAACCTCTATGTTTATACAGGATGAAGAAATATATTTAGCATTGGTTACAATAACTTAAAATAAAGCTCCAGGACCTGATTGTATACTGGGTGATACAGTATATACAAAACCTTCCCAGATTGGTGGCTACGAATATTTAAAATTTTATTTAACTCACTCCTACAAGGACAAGATATTCCAAATAGTTGGTGAGGGAGAACTGTCTATCCAGTTTTAAAAAAGGGGATCCAATGAATCCCGAAATGCGTAGGCCTATCAGCCTGAATGATGTTTCACAGAGTGTGTCCTGCCAAATTCTATTGCAGTGATTACAACTATGGATCAGTGAAAACTGTATCCTGAGTGAATATCAGAGCAGCTTTAGAGCCAGAAGGTCCACAATCCAACACTGCTATGTGTTAAATCATTTAATCTGGAAATATGTAACAGTGAATAAAGCAAATTATTCTGCTGCTTTGTGGATCTGTCAGCAGCTTTTGATGATATTAGCAGAGCACTGTTATGAGAAAATTGGGAAGTTTAGGGGTGGACAGTACCTTATTAGATATATTTATCAGGTTGCACTAAGATACCTGCACTAAAATACAATACAATCATCAAGGTATGACAACTTCAACGATAGTCACACATTTAAGGGTGTGCCAGGGATGTCTACTTTGTTTAACTTACATATTAATGAAATTTTAGAAGGGTTTCATAATCCTGATTTTGATTCTGCAAAAAATAAGGAACATAGAGTGTCACTTTTGGCCTATGCAGATTATTTGTTTATTGAATTTTGATGACCGGGTAGGCCCACTGAGCCCCAAAGGTTCTTTTTCCGGGGGTGACCCGGGAGACAGAAACAGTACAATACAGTCAGGTAGTACAGGGTGCAGAGAAAGTAGACATGAAATTCAAGGTTACAATAAAGGCAATATTTCAATATATTGAACATAAGTGCAACAATTGAGGGAGTTGAGGCATACTTTTGGAGTCATTTTGGGTGAGAAAAGGAGAGGGATTGGTGTAGATTATTTGGTCTTAATTTCCACATCCTTTCTGGGACTTCAGAGAAAATTGGATAGCTTTTCAGAATTGTGTAAAGTTAATGGATTAGTGATCAACAAGGAAAAAAACTAAAGCGGTAATCTTCAGCAATAAATCCAAATCAGTTCCCAGAGCAGTCATTAACAAAGGAGATATCATAACTGATAAGTATCATGATTATCTGGGCTGCGTTTTGCTCAAAATATTACATAGAAGAGTCACTGTACACTTAATCAGTCTGAGATGAAAACAGCATCCAATGCGTTAAGGTTGTTTAATTCAAAATTAGGTCAAGGAACAGTCAACGGCATCATTAAGGTTTTAAATGTAAAATTGAAAGCTAGTATACTATATTCCATGGAAATTTGGGAAGGCACTAACTTAAAAGACGTTGAATGTATTATTAATAAATTATATCATTATATATTAATGGTACCACAATCCGTACCTTCTGAAGTAATAAGGATGGAGTTAGGTCAGTTTTCTCTAGAAACCATGATATTGGAAAGACATATATTATTCATGTTGGGACTTTTCCAACTTCCAGAAACTAGGATGCCTAGATGGTGTCTGGTAGAAGAAATTATGTATGCAAATCTTGGCTTCATCTCTCTGAATATTAAATTAATCCAAAATGAACTTTTCCCTATGGGACTAAGCCATCTGTTATATGAGATATATCTGAGACCCAAAGAAGAGATTTCTATCCAGGTTAAAACAAGGATTAGGGACCTGGCATAAGCAAAAGATCTAAAGAGAATATTGGAACTAAAACACTTCAGATGGTATAAAGAAACAAAATTAATCCATCAGTTAGAACCATATTTGCTTATCATTTCAAATCCCACAAAAACAAGTGTTTAATTACAAGGTTTCATATGGAACTTTACATAGCTAGAGATATATATATTTTAAGCAAAAGCGATCAAGAGTGACGGCCCCTTCTGTGATTGTCGAAACGAGTTAGAGGATGATCTGAAGCATATTGTATTATTGTGCCCTGTCTATGAAAAAGCTAGGAAAAAATGGCTTGGGGGAACTCTGGGCAGTTTTGGCCTTCCTTCTGGTCTGCTAACCATTCATTTGTTTACATCTACAGATTCTGGGATATTAAATAAACTTATTGGCAATTTGTCAGCCGTACATTTGTGAAGAATACAAACTTTTTTAGACAGCAAGGAATCGATGTAAAGCTTGGGAAATCAATCACTGAACTGAGAGGTTTTACTCTTTTATATTCTTAAGGATACGTCTGTTTTGTATATGATGTGGATATTCTTTTAACATTTTGGAAAGATAATTTATTGCTGTATGGACATCTTGATGTAAATGTCTTAAATGATGTACTAAGAACATTTTGTACAAATTATATGTTTGTATGTCTTGTAAAGGCTGTTTGTGCCGAACAATAAACTTTTTGAACTTAAACTTCTTGTATTCTATGTACAAGTTCAGACCCTTTTGGTCTAGTACAGGCCTTAAATCCCCGGTCCACTTTGCAACCAGAAAGTACCCAGAGTAAAATCCTTGATTTATTTCTGTAGCCGGGACTAATTCCACAGCCCTTTTGCAGAGGAGGGATTAAACCTCCTTCAGCAGAAGGGCAAGATGTCCTGAGGATATTTGTTTGGTGACTGGGAAGTAACTGGAGAAAGAGTAAGGAGTTCTAGGGTATGTCAGAGCTCTAGGGAATGTCTACGTTGAACCACCTACAGAACCAGAGCATCTATAGTGATCTCCCTCCATCTTGATAGAAAGAAGGAGATATAGCCTCCCACCAAAACCTCCTGAGGCTGTGAGGCCAGAAACAAGGGAGGGGAATCAGAAGGCGCTGCTTGAGACACAGGAATGCCGATAATAATCTGACCTTTTGTAAGTTTGGCATGGCCACCAGGGGGCAGGCTTGTGACCTGGGATGTAGAGGGCTGAGGCCTCTGTGATCCACAGCCAGGGACATTTAAGTGACCTCAGTCAGGATGAGCATTGAGCTCATTGAAAAGAACCACAACCCCTTCCTTTTGGGTTTGGGGTTCAAATTATGCAGTGTTCTGAAAGCCATTCTAGACTTTTGCAGATCCCACAAAGTATTTTCAATGTCATTACCAAATAGTTGCTTCCCTTGAAAGGAGCATTCACTACAGATTGTTGTATGTCAGAGGTAAAAACAGCCACCTGAAGCCAGGAGTGGTGACAAATGCAAATCCCAGAGGCAGCAGCCCTTGCAGCAGCATCACAGGTATCATAGGCCAATCTGAGTAGGTGCTTACCAACCTCTTGGCCATTGGCAATTGTTTTGCTGAGCCAAAATTTTGTCCTGGCCCTCAGGTAATTTTTCTGCCAGAGTGGCCATTGACTTACAAAGGCAATTTTGATATGTAATCATATATGCCTGATAGTTTGCAATTCTTAGGCCTAGGGCAGCTGATGCAAAAGTCCTCTTACCTATCACATCCAGCTTCCTAGACTCCTTGTCAGAAGGAAGACAGCTCAAGCATTTCAGAGCTTTAAATCTGTTGTGAGCAGCTATACTTACCACAGAGTCGGTTTCAGGCTGTGAAAAATAATATGGCTTTGCAGCAGGGGCAGGATATTGTTTGTCCACCCTCCTGGGAATAGCAGGCAGTTGAGTAGGCCTTTCCCAGGCAGCCAAAGCAGCATCCTTGAGAGCAGAATGCACTGGAGGAATAATTACTGTAGGACAGACTAAAACCTTCGAGAACTCATAAAGACTTTTCTTGGAAAAATCATCTTCTTCAGTTTGAAATCCCAGTTTGACCCGAACCTGTTTAAGGAAGGCGTGAAATGAGGCATCCTCAGGAGGAGATGTAGATGTGTTTATCATGCTCCATTCAGAGCAAGAGGATAGAGTGGAGGTTGAGCTAATCACAAGTATTATCTCTTCATCTTCTTCCATGGCTTCCTCCTCCTCCATATATTTCAGATTATATTCCAGTTCATCATTGACATCTACTGGTACAGGAAGAGGGTCGACAGGACTGGGAGGACATGAGGAGGAGCTGGCGATGGGGTTCCCCTCAACAGCTGCCTCTCTGGGCCTAGCATCAGAGCAGGGGTGGAAAA
Organism: Neoceratodus forsteri; assembly: GCA_016271365.2. Lineage (NCBI taxonomy): Eukaryota > Metazoa > Chordata > Ceratodontiformes > Ceratodontidae > Neoceratodus > Neoceratodus forsteri. The sequence goes on from CM028129.1 coordinate 109,262,224, forward strand.
TGGAAACGTCACCAGTGAAGCCATCAATGGCCAGCTGGAAGCACTAATGGTGTAGGCATCAGTAGCAGTAGTTGTAAAGTTTATTTGTTCGGTCAAGGACCATTACAATAAAAATACATATTGTACTGCATAAAACTCTTGCAAAACAAAAATAATGAAACTACATCATACAATTAATCTTACACATATATTAATCATACACAGCCCATGCACACTAAGCTTAGGTTTCCTAAATAAAGTGCATAGATTTATACAGTTCATAAGATAAACACTCAAGTCACTTATAATTTTTACATATGATCGAAATGGCTCTAAAAATCCAGCCACCTAGTTAATCACATATTCATCCTGTGCCAATAACATAATATCTGCAGGTAGACTTCTAGCCAGTGAGCTTAAGTTTCCTAAATAAAGTGCATATATTTGTACAGTACCTAGGATAAACACACAACTCACTTATACTTTTTGCATATGATTGAAATAGCTCTGAAAAAATCCAGCCACCTGATTAATCACATATTCATCCTGTACCGTTAGCATAATATCTAAAAGTAGACTTCTGTCTGAGGTGCTGATTTGCGACCAAACAGGAGTCAGCCAATAAGACCTAAGTTTGCTGTACCATGGGCACATGAAGACCACATGAGGAAGATTTTCTAATTCCTCTTTACTACAACTGCAGTAACTAAGAGAGATATTGGAAGCCTTACTATACCTTACATTGCTCCTAAAGACTTCAAATCTGTAACTTGTGTAAACAACTCTTAGCTCCTGGTCAGTCAGTGATTCTAAATAAAATCTAAAAGTATGATTAACATAATTTTTCACAATCCACAGACTGATTTTCAAGGTTGAGATTATCTGGCAGTCTTTCTCAGCATCAATAGCAGCAGCATTAGGTGCAGAAACAGCTCAGACATTGTTTAATGGTAGTGCATTGACAGAGCATGAAGGGGTCATTGGCAGCTGAGACACCAGGAGGACAGTGCCCAATGGCGGAATAGGCTGCAAGTCCCCAGTTGGGGAGGATGTGCCAATGCTGGGTGGGGGGGTGGCTGAGAGGGGAGTGGCCAGCGATGCCCCACAGGGACCAGTGCTCAGGCCAGTTCTCTTTAATGTCTTTACAAGTGACACTGCAGAGGGGTTGAAAGGGAAGGTGTGTCTCTTTGCAGATGACACGAAGATCTGCAACAGGGTTGACACTCCAGGAGGGGTAGAGAAAATGGGAAGGGACCTAAGCAAGCTTGAGGAGTGATTAAGGGTGTGGCAGCTAAGATTTAATGCGAAGAACTGCAAGATACTAACATATTAAAAAGCCAGCAGAGTAGGCCCAATGGTCTATCTAGTCTGCTTGGGAATCAGTTCCCATACAGGGCACCATTACAGCCTCCCCCACCCTCCCCACAAGGTCCCTCACCCCATCCCCCATGCACTTAGGGCACAGAAATGTAGGGGAGGAGTACATGATGTGGGGGAGGAGTACACAGCAAAAGGGGAAGGGCTAAGAGACCAAGTTGGTTGAGCAAGGAGGTTTTAGAAATGGTGAGGGCTAAAAAAGCAGCATTCCGGAGATACAGGAGATCAGGAAATAAGGAGGATTGGGATGAGTATGTGAAGAAGTCCAGGGTAGTCACCAGAGGAGTAAGGGTTGCTAAAGCTTCCAGGGAATTAAGGCTAGTGCAGGGTATCAAAGAAGAAGAAAAAGACTTCTTCAGATACATAAGGGAGAAAAGGAGCTATAAGGGCTAAATTGTGAGGATCAGGAGGTAAGGCAGTGGGCTGAAAGTGGGGTGGAACAAGCAGAGGCTCTAAATGAGTACTTCTGTTCTGTGTTCATGAAGGAAAAGGGTGGACTACTTCCAAAGGGGTGGGGATGATGGGCAAGGGAGTGAGGAGTTAACAGATGGTGGGCAGGATATTGGATAGTCTAAGGGCTCTGAGGGTGAATAAAGTATCAGGTTTGGACAGCATACATCTGTGAGAGATTAAAGAAATGGTGGAGGTACTGGCTGGACCACTGACAGATCTATTCAATACTTCTATGAAAACAGGGTATGTGCCACAAGACTGAAGGATTTCCCATATGGTGCCTCTCCATAAAAGTAGTCCAAAGGACGAGCCAGGTAATTACAGACTGGTGAGCCTAACATCTATTGTGGGAAAGCTGATGGAGACAGTACTTAAGGAGAGGCTGGTCTCCTTCTTGGATGTCAGTGAGATCCAAGATGCTTATCAGTGTGGGTTTATCTCTGGAAGATTCTGTCTGACTAACCTTGTTGAGTATTATGACTGGGTTACGAGGGAGCTGGACAAGGGTCATGCTGTGGATGTCATTTATTTGGATTTCAGCAAGGCCTTTGATTCAGTTCCCCATGGGAGATTGTGTGGTAAGCTAGGTAATTTGGGGTGGGCGCAAAATTGGTTAGTTTGATTGTGAACTGGCTGCAAGACAGACAGCAGAGAGTAGTAGTGAGGGGGGAACTCTCATCTCCGAGAGCTGTGATGAGTGGGGTGCCACAGGGATTGGTGTTGGGGTCAGTGTTGTCTGGTATTTTCATTGCGGACATCTCGCATGGTGTCAAGAATAAGAGCAGTCTGTTTGCTGATGACACCATGTTGGAGCAGTGGTGGATGATATAGAAGGTTGGCAGTGGTTGCAGGCTGTTCTGACTAAGCTGGCGGAATGGTCAAAGGTATGTCAGTTGGGGGTTAATGTGAAAAAGTGCAAAGTATTACACTTTGGTGCAAAGAATCCTAGAAAGGGTTACCAACTGAGGGGGATGCAGCTATGTACCACTGAAGAGGAAAATGATCTAGGAGTGATGATAAGGGCGAATATGAACAATTCAGTGCAGTTCAGGAGGGTGGCAGTGAAGGCCAAGAGGATGCTTGGTTGTATAGTGAGTGTCATCTCCTCCAGAAGCAGGAATGTCATTCTGCCACTCTAGAAGTCACTAGTCAGACCGCACCTGGAATACTGTGTGCAGTTCTAATGCCGTTATCTGAAGAGAGATGTGAGATTATTGGAGGGGGTACAATGAAGGGTGACAAAGTTGATTCAGGGGTTACAGGATATGCCCTATGAGGAGGGATTAAGGGAATTGAACATGTATTCCCTGGAGGAGAAGGGATCAGGGGGATATGGCTGAAACCTTTAAGTACTTAAAGGGAATAAATAAGTCTGGTACTGAACAGATATTCAAGCTCTGGAAGGGGAGGGACATGAGAGGGCATAGACTCGGATTGAAAGGAAGTAGGTATAAGAGGGAAATGAGGAGGCACTTTTTCACAGAGAGAGTAATGGCAGTTTGGAACGCTTTGTCGGAGGAGGTGGTATCCTGTAGGATGGTGGGTAGTTTCAAGAGTTTGCCTCTTTGGACCCGGACTGCCTCAGCAACTACAGGCCAGTCTCAAACCTTCCATTTTTAGTGAAGGTTATAGAAAAGGTGGTGGCTGTGCAGCTTGACAGATATCTTGCCTCTTCCTCTACCTATGAGCCTTTCCAGTCTGGATTCCAGGCAGGGCATAGCATGGAGACTGCCCTGGTAAGGGTGCTAAATGATCTCCTGATGGCAAGGGACAGGAAAGTCCGTACCATCTTGGTTCTCCTGGACCTTTCTGTGGCATTTGACACCATTGGACCACAAGGTGCTGCTTGACCACCTGTGGTTTTGATGTGGCCTGTCTGGTAATGTCATCAGCTGGTTTAGATCATATCTGACAGGCAGAGTGCAAAGGGTGAAAATGGGAATTTTCTTATCTAACCAGAAGCCTCTGAGCTGTGGGGTTCTGCAAGGTTTGGTCTTGTCGCCCTTGTTGTTCACAGTGTATCTGCAGCCATTAGGGGACATTATCAGGTGGTACAGGCTGGGTTTTCACTGGTATGCAGATGATACCCAGCTGTACCTGTTCTGTGCACCCGATACTCAGGTGTCAGATTCCGTGTTTAACAGCTGCCTCGAGGAAATCCAGTCATGCATGACTCAGAACTGGCTTAAACTTAACCCAGACAAGACTGAGGTACTGGTAGTGGATCTGGGTCATTGTGGAGGAGGGGGAGTCACCCCCAATCTAGTGTTGGGGGGGTGTTCCCCTTGTCCCTTCTAGACAGGTGAAATATTTGGATGTGATCCTAGATGGCAGCCTGACACTTGATGCTCAGGTGTTGGCCATGGTCAAAAATGGATTTTACCATCTTAGGAACATTGCCAGAATCTGAGCCCTAATCCCTCCTGAGGACCTGGCTACACTGATGCATGCGTTCGTCACTTCCAGGCTGGACTACTATAATACCCTGGACCTTGGGTTATCTGGAGGCAAGCTCCACAAGCTGCAGCTGGTATAGAACATGGCGGCAAGACTTTTGACCAGGGCAAGAAGGTGTCAACATATTACCCCAGTCTTCCGTGAGCTGCACTAGCTGCCAGTCAGGTGGAGGACAGTCTTCAAGATAGGGCTCCTGTGACAGGGAACTCCTGCCACTCTTGAGGACCAACCTTTTCTTAAATCTGTTGCAACAAGTCTTCTCTTTCTTAGCCTAAGCTATCCTTTACAATTTCTAGTCCATAAGGTTGGCCACCTATGGACACCCTCCTTCCCTTTCTTGACTATGCTATAGTGTCCCATTTAATTTTTCTTTTCCCTCTCAGGTCCTCGTACAGGGAGGTTATTGTGGTGACCTACAAGAGTATGTAAAACAGGTTGCATTTATCATTGCTGGATTTAGTATGTAATAGCACTATGTCATAAAATACTTTGATGTATATACTAATGCACTGTAGAAGGGATATGCCATTGCCTAAAGTTATCACCTGTATTTTGAATAAACATCACACAGAGACTGTGTGTTGAACTTGAAGTTCGGTGTCTGGTCCATCTGTTATCCCACAACCCCTACACAGACTTGGTGTTAGAAGTGGGATAACTTGCTGGAAGCATCTGGACTGGCCAAAGAGGGACATTTTCTGGTGGATATCACCCAGATATCCCAGGTGGACTGATGCACCAGGAGTTGCCGGAGAAGAAAATGTGTGGAGTTCTGACCAGAACCATGGCCGACAGACTGGGAGAGAAGCTGCTGCCTGGACTGGACCTGGGAGCTCAGAAGAAGGCCAAGTCTGAAGATGATGAAGAGATGCAAGAGGACATGGAAGAATCAAAGGAACTGCCTCCTCCTGAAGATACTCCACCTGAGGATGTAGAGGAGTTGTTGAAATGACTCGGCATAAAACAGGTGCAGACGGAAAGAGAAAGAGACACTGAACGGAGAAGTCAAGATGCCAAATGGGTGGATACCATGAGGGTTTTGCATGCCATCAATGCAGGGCAAACAGAAAGAGCCAGTAGCCCAAAAGACATTAAACTGTCTAAACTTTCGGACAGTGATGACATTGAGGCCTACCTCACAACATTTGAGAGGATCGCTCAAACATGCACATGGCCAAGGGAACAGTGGGTTGTTTGACTGGCACCACACCTGACAGGCAGTGCCCAGTTGGTTTATAGCCACATGGACTCCTGAGAGGCAGAGGACTATGTCTGTGTGAAGCAGGAGATACTCAGGCGCTATGACATAAACACTGAAAACTATCGCCAGAGGTTTAGGTTTCTTAAAATGCAGTCACTGGATACCTCAGAGAGACTTATGCCTGTCTCAAGGAGCTCTGCTACAAATGGTAACAACTGGAGAACAAGAGCAAGGACCAACTTCTGGAGGCAGTGATTATTAAACAGTTTATTAAAGTTTTACCCCAGGATGTACAACTTTGGGTTCAGGAGCATAAACCAAATACCACTGATAAAACCATCACATTGGCAGAAGACTTCCTGGCAGCCCAACCGTCCAGACTCAGAGGGTTCCAAGGGACATCAGCAGCCACAACCAACAGCAATCCGGTAAGGAACCCTTTTACTTATAAATTATCTAATCCAGCCCCAGATAAACAATATTGGAGATGGGGGGGGGTGCATTTCAGTAGCTGAGATTGTATGTCATGGGTGCCAAAAGAAGGGACATTATGCAAGAAACTGTCCTAATATAAAGAGAGAGACAGCTCATGTAGCCTTAGTGAACTTGAGTCACTTTATGGCTACTGTGCAGATTGGATCACAGCAGATGATGGGACTGATTGCTTCAGGGAGCCGCCAGACTCTTGTGCAAGCAGATCTCATGACTGGGAACAATAAAGGGCCGAGTACAGCAGTTATCTGTGTGCACGGTGATACCCATCACTACCCTATAGCCACTATACAAGTGAGTGTTCAAGAAAAGACACATGAGGTAGAAGTGGGGTTGGTACCTCGCCTACCCATGCCAGTTATTATCAGGCATGACCACCCAGACTTTGCTTCATTTATACATTGTCATGCCACCCAGGACTCTGCTGTAGTTGCTATAACCACTAGAGCTCAAGTGAAGAAGGGACATTTACCATCTGTGTTCCCATTTGATGATGATGTTTTTGAGGATCATGGCAAGGACCGTAAAACTAATGCAGAGAAGAGGAAGCTACATGAGAGGGAGAGAAGATATGCTGCCATAGAGAAAGAATGCTTAGCTCTGAAGTGGGCTATTGAGTCTCTGAAATATTTCTTGTGGGGGGGGAATGAATTTAAGGTTGCAACTGATCACAACCCCCTCTGCTGGTTGCACCAAATGAGAGAAAAAAAATCACTGTATAATACAATTGTACTTGACTCTTTAACCTTATCAATTTACTGTGTCCCATAAGGCAGGGACAAAACATGTAAATGCTGATTTCATGTCTAGATATGGTGCAGGAATTGATGGCAGTGAAATATGACATACTTTCCTTGAAAGGAGATAGTTCAGGGAAGGTACCATTAGTCTCTGTTGGGTAATATGTTAATGCCTCTGGGAAAAGAACAATGATATCCACTATGTTTATGATAGAATGTTTATCATTACTAGGGACCCTGAGGCAGAGCTTCTGAATGATGGATGGGTGGAAGCTCCATCCTTTCCTGGGACAGGAAGGTGGTAAGCAGTCTGCGATAACTACTTCCCTCTTAAAGTGGGGGATATGTGACAGAGAGCTCCTGCCACTCTTGAGGACCGACCTTTTCTTAAATCTTTTGTAACAATTCTTCTATTTCTTAGTCTAATCTATCCTTTACAATTCCTAGTCCATAAGGTTGGCCACCTATAAGCACCCCCTTCCCCTTTCTTGATTATGCTATAGTGTCCCAATTAATTTTCCTTTTCCCTCTCAGGTCCTCGTACAGGGAGGTTATTGTGGTGACCTCCAAGCATATGTAAAAGAGGTTGTGTTTATCATTGTTGGATTTAGTATGTAATAGCACTATGTCATAAAATACCTTGATGTAGATACCTTATGTTTATGAAACCTGTAAATGTTGAAAATACCATGGCAGTAGGTGTTTTTGATAATTCTAAAACGTACTAGGTGACTATTATAGAAATTAAGTTAGTTGTGCTATTTAAAATGCATGTAAATTGCTGTAAGTTGAACAAATCTGAAATTTCATGGTGATTTGCACATATCCCATGATGCTTTGCATTATGGAAGTATGTGTGATATTGTGTTTCTTTGAAACTTGGCTTACTGTCAATGTCCTTTGGGGTAACCCATGTTTCGGTGCTTCTGCACTGAGGTTCTTTGTTTTTAGCTTGTTTTGTTTTTTTCTTATTTGAGCCCCCACTACCCAAGCAAACAAGGCCCACATAGGGGAGGAGACTGAATCTCAACGGCTACGTTAGATCAGATATCAGTGTCAGTGGGTCCTGGCTAAGTGCAGAGAAAGGACATACATTGTCTGTTGCTGCAAACTTATGTACCGAAGAAGGGATATGCCATTGCTTAAGGTTATCTCCTGTATTTTGAATAAACATCACACAGAGATTGTGTGTTGAACTTGAAGTTTGGTGTCTGGTCCATCTGTTATCACACAACCCCTTCACAACTCCTTACCTATAAGACCCTACACAGAAGGGGTCCTGTCAACCTGCAAGATCTCCTTGTTCCTTACTGTCTGGCTTGGACACTCCGTTCTGCTGAGGGGAGTCCTCCTTGGGGTTCCCAGGGTTAGGTTGCAGCATTCTGGAGATAGAGCATTCTCAGTGGCTGCACCTACCCTGTGGAACTCCTTACCAGAGTATTTGAGGAGGGCTCCCTTGGCAGAAGCCTTTAAAAAAGGGTTAAAAAGGCATCTGTTCCAACAGACATTCTTAAATTGACTATTGATTATGGAATGATAATTTGTATTTATAATGATTTGCTATACTGTATATTTGTTTATTTGTATGATTTTAATAGTTGCATAATTTTTTTTTAATTCATTTATTTATTTCAGATTCAGATTAACACCTTTGAGCCAGAAGGCTCATTTACAAAGGTTCCAAGTCAAGGTTATAGTAGACGAGACAATACGATGCACGCCAAGTATAACAGAAATACAGAGGACATATAGCAGAAGGTTAAGTTACACTGGGAACAAGTATTTCTGGTTTTCTAGTCTAGTTTCTAGTCAGTTGCTAAGTGCAGAGACAGAGGTTGAAGCAGCCGGAGTGCATTGTCAGAAACAGGAAGTAGGGGAGGAGGGGGGTGAGACATGGGGATGAGACAGGAGGGGGAGGGAGGTACATAGGGAGGGGGTGTCGGGGAGGACCCTTGAGAGATGATGCTCTTAGGATTGTTGTTTTGTACAACGCTCAGAGTCCTAGGAATTGGATGCTTTATAAATAAAATATCATCATCATCACATCATCATCATCATCATCAAGAGGGCATGGGACAGAGTGAGGGGGTATTTGGGAAGGTGAAGAGGGGCAGTTGAAAAGTAGGATGATAGCTGCACGCTTGAGCAGACCATTTATTTATTTATTCATTCAATCTAGGATTACAAGTACCTTTGAGTGCCAACAGCTCATTTACAAAGGTTCCATGTCAATAGGGGGGGTACAGATCCATAATGGAAAACAGACTGGTTTCACATACAGTTAAGCAGTTTGTATTACAAAATACAGAATAAGAGAACAGCAAATAAATACACATTAGTTTAGCAGGTGATTCAAGGCAGGGAGTGAGAAGAGGAGGGAATTAGGAGGGGCGCCAGATCAAGGAAGGGGAGAGCAACCAGGTGGCACTGTCAAGTAGCAGCGAGGATAGTAAGGGATGAAAAGCAAGGAAAACAGTGGGGGGGGGAAGAGGGGGATAAGGGAGGGCAGGAAGGGAGAGCAGAGTGAGAAGGCAAGGCAAGTAGAGAGAACAGTGGAAGAACGGTGGGGGGGAGGGAGAGGTCCCGGGAAGAGGGACAAGGATGTTAAGTGGTGTAATCACAGGAGTTTTCAGTTAGGATGTGCTGACAAAGTTTGAGTTTGAATTCACCGAGACTAGTAAGGTTCACCAAACCATTGTGGAGGCCATTTAACCAGTATGGCGCTTTGTTACAAAAGGAGCGTTGGTATTGGGCAGTCCGGCACATCGGGACTAGTAGGAGTGCGGAAGATGAGGTGCACATATGTTGGGTTTTGGGGGATTTGTGAAGTAAGCATCCTAATCCCGAAGGCATGAGTCCAAGAAGAATCTTTTTGGCAAGTAAGCAGGTGTGGTATTTAATTCTCCCAAGCAAGTTGAGCCACCCAGCCTGCATAGAGACATCACAGGTGTGGGTGAGGTGTGGTGCACCAATTAGGAGTCCATAGGCCTTGTTTAGTGCCACAGTGAGCCTTTTGAGTGCAGTGGTGGAAGCAGTTCCATAAATGACAAGGCCATAGTCAATTAAGGAGAGCACCGAGCTATGGACAGCAAGATTTAGGGCTTCAGGTGTTAGAGACTTTCTCAGTCGATAAAGGAGCCGAATCCTGGTATTGACGGCTCTGGCAACATTTCCGATGTGCAGTGAATAGGTGAGGTGTCTATCAAGGGTAACCCCTAGGTACTTGAAGTGCTGTATTTGTTCAAGGGGGTCACCTTGTGAATTTTGGATGGTAAGAGCATGCTCTTCATGTCTACTGCGGGCTGAGGGGAACAACAGGACTTTTGTCTTCTTGTAGTTTAGTACTAGTTTATGGTTGTGGAACCAGTGCTCAACTTCCGTGAAGCCCTTTTGAAGGTTACTTTCAAGGAGGTAAAGGTCAGGGTGGCTTGCAAAAATGAGAGCATCGTCTGCATAGAGCAGTGTTCGCTGGTGGTAGGCAGTCGCTAGATTATTAAGGAAGATGCTGAAAAGGAGTGGACCCAGGATTAAGCCTTGGGGTACCCTGGACCGAACAGGCTTCTGGTCAGAGATAGCATTGGAAATCTTCACGCGTTAAGATCTATCCCCAAGATAACTTCTAAATTAGGGCAGTGTATCAGGGGAGAAAGCAGTATGTGAGAGTTGTTTAAGGAGGAGTTGGTGATTAACTATGTCGAAGGCCTTGGTTAAGTCTATAAAGACTGCACCCACAAGACTGCCTTGGTCAATAGATTGCTGGACGTAGCTGGTGAATTCTAAGAGTGCGGTGGTGGTGTTGTGCCCTTTCCGAAAGCCATGCTGTTGTTCACACGGTAGGGAGTATCTATAAAGGTAGTCCACAAGTTGGTTGGCAACAATATGAGGGGTCAACCTTAACCTTTTTTTTGCACTAGCCAACAGGGCAAGTTGATTCAAAATTGCACTAGCCTGCAGATGGTTGCACTAGCCCTTAATTATAATGGTAAATTTTGCTCACTTATACAGGAAACAATGCAAGCAAAGCCAAGAAATACTCTTATTATTGCACATTTATCCTGCTCCCACATTGCTTCCAGCTCCCCAGCAGAAAAAAAGACTACAATGCCATCCATCTCAGACAGTGAGCCCACCCCCCCATTGTTTTGTACCATGGCCTCCTCTCTTCCTCTTTCTGCCCCCCACACACACACCAAACAGAGAGAGGATATCACAACAGCAAATGTTCAATCAAGCAGTCCGAGCTCTTCGCACACAATAGCTGGCATCATCATGCACCTCACCACACTGTCACCACCACCCACAGGGCAATGAACAGAGTCAGGCAGAGAAAGACACTCGCAGTCCCCATCCTATAGTCAACTAGAGATCTGCACTTTTGAAAGTTTTTGTACAGTCTCAAGTGAGCCAGGAGCACATCTAAGATTTCTTTGGAGTGGGGGCTAGACAAACCTAAGGGACTTGGAAAATAGAAAATTATGACATTTTTATTTGTAAAAGCATTGATTTTAATATGCTCTGCCCCAACAATAACAGATTTTTCTTTAACATTGTCCTTTCATCAGCCCAGGGGAAACAGTACACAGGCATAACACTATACTATTTCTAGTTCTGTATCACGGGATTTAAGAATGCATGGGATAGACATAAAGGAATTCTGGAGGTCAGGGATAAGGGGCAACCGACTTCTAGGAAAACATAAACTGAACTTACAAGCTCAAATGGGCAGACTGGGTGGGCCATAGGCCCTTATCTGCCGACACTGTCTATATATCTATGTATAGGATGATCTATGCACCCCAGGAATGCCTATTTCAAGGTTTCAAATTATGTATTTTATCAAGGTTTATTTTTGTACCATACATGATCCAAAGCTTTGTTTTTAGGCTGAAAGGACATGCTGCGTGGGATAAGGGTGGAAATGTATGGATGGTGATGGCTGGCATGGTCCATTTAGAAGAGCTGAGGACACCCTACACTTGCCAGTAATGGCAGCTAAGGATCTATAGATGGTCACTTCAGAGTCTGGTCTGCAGTGGAAAAGGGAAAGAACAGAGTTAAGAGATTTGGGAGAGGGAAGTTATGGTGAGGCTGGGATAAAACCCATCACCTGCAGGGCCGATCCTGTATACCTCTTTGCATTTTGTCACTGAAATGTTGGATACAAATGCTCAAAATGTAGAGAAATGAGGGGCACTGGTCTTAATATTGGACAAATTGTTAGACATAGACACATTCAGAAAACTGGAACCTAGTGACTTAACAGCACTCTACCCTTAATCACACCCTGGACACTAGCTGAAAGTCTTAACAGTGGAGTGATAATGACTCACATTGAGTCATTTGTGGGATCCCTATCTTGAACTGCCAGATAATTGCACCTCTTAATGAGCTGTTAATCCCACCTGGCCATCTGGAACATTGAGAGAGATTAGCATGAGGACTAGAGAATGCTAAAGTAGAGACTTTTTTAACTTCATTAACAGCCATGAAAACCTGCACTAGTCAAGCCGGGCAAGTAGAGAGTTAACTGCACTAGCCCTGGTCAATTTGCACTAGTGTTTGGGCTAGTAAAACAATGTTAAGATTGACCCCTGAACAATACGTTCGAGTATTTTAGAGAGGGGTGGGAGGATTGATATAGGCCTATAGTTGCTGTGTAGTGCACGGTCTCCAGATTTGTGAACTGGGGTAACAATGGCTGTTTTCCTTACCTGTGGGAATTGTGAGAGGGTTAGAGAGAGGTTAAGTAATTTAGTAATAGGTGGAAGTACTTCCTCCGTGGTGAGTGCAATTAGCTTGAGGTCTAAAGAGTCACCACTGTGCCTGGACTTGCCCAGCACATTGTTTAGCAGTTTTCTGACCTGGGCCACTGAGACACATTTAAAGTAGAAGGGGGGGGTGATGATTTGTCTTGGTCTCAGGATGATGTGCTGCCATTAAGGTGGTATCGTCAAAGAAGTATTGTGGTAGCACACTACTTAGGTCAGTGAAGGCATCATTAAAGGTATTCGCTATTGTGAGTGGGTCAAGTATGGGGGTACCATCAAGGTTTAACATTGTGGGAGCCTTTTTTGGGTCTTTCCCCAGAACATCATTGATATTTGCCCAGAATTTCCTGCTGTCACCCCAAGTATTGGTAAGTTGCTCCTTTTGAGTGCTTCTTGCTTTACGGATTTCCCGAGTGCAGGAGTTTCTTGCAGCTTTATAGGCTTGTCAGTCCTGTAGCTTGCCAGATGATTTAGCATAGTACCAGAGGTGGTCCCTCTGTTTCATGCTGTCTATCAGCCCAGGAGTAATCCAGGGATGAACAGTGCCACACACCTTCATTTTCTTGGGGGGGGGGGTGTGAACATCACAGGCAGCATTGAATATAGTGATAAAATGCTGGAGTGATACATTAATGATTAGATAGACCTAGAGGCCTAATTTCTGCTGGCAATTTTTGTATGTTCATGTAACCCTCCCCACCCCTGTCCTTTTACCAAGACAACGACAGGTGGCATGCTGTTGGCATTTGGCAGCAATACCTGGTGGGGAGTGTGTGTGTGTGTGTGTGTATGTATATATATATATATATATATATATATATATATATATATATATATATATATTCGGGAAGGAGGAGGCTACTTGGCAGCCTAGGTTTGACTACTCTGCACAGGGGCACCCAAGTAAATCCAACTACAGGAAGCAATAACTGTAATGTCCAGAACCAGAATTGGGATTTTTCAGTGTGGCTTTATTTATTAACTCACTGAACATAAAAAAAGGTCTGTATGGTCCCCCTCAGGGCTACGTAACTGTAATGCAGATTAGAGGTTAAAACACAGCAGTCCATTTGAGGAATGAACACTTTACAACAGTTGTCTGGCTTTGAACCCACCAGGCACTCAGCCCGGACTTTGCATGCGCATTGGATACACAGCCCGACTGGCCCAGCTCCCCTGCTGGCCACTCTGACAGTCCACTTGGCGAATGAACCCAAACTCTACTTAGAAAGACATCCCATCAAACAAGGAGGCTTCCAAACTGTGGCTCCCCACACCACTTGAAGTCTGCGACTCCTAGAGAGATTTTATTTTTGTACTTCCAAATCGAAACTCCCATCAAACAAGGAGTACTCCCATCCAACAAGGAGTAAGTTTCCCATCCTGTGGCTCCCCACACCACTTAGAGTCTCACGACTCTAAGAGATTTTCAAGTTGGAGCCAGTCTGGATACCCACCCATCACTGGCAGGATGATGAGGCAGTAGCAAAAACAGAAGAACCAGAGAGAGGTGGACCTGGTTACTAAAGATGGGGATCTATCCACTTCCAGCTCCCACAGCCCATACCCGCCATTTCTCTGAACACACAGAAACTTCAGGACTGTAAAACTGTAGATTGCATGGTGGATGAACTGATGCACCCTCTACTGTGAACTCTAAATCCATTTAAACTTTAAACTGACTGCTCCATTTGTCTGTCCCTAGTGTATATAGTGCTCCCAAACAGCAGTCCCTAATAAAACCATTTGAAACTTGAACTGAATTGACTGCTCCATTTGTTCATCCTAGTGTATATAGTCCTCTCAAACAGCAGTCCCCAATAACATTTCCTGACTGAAAACAGTTGTTTGCCCCTAAACTGGAGCCAAACACTCACCCAATCATTGCAGGGCCCCACAGGCGAAGTCCTTTAACCTTTTCTGTATACCCAAACAGACAAAGTAATTTCAGGCAGCTTCTTTCCTTGGTGGGAAAAGGGGATTGCCCCTGGAACCCACAGAGACCTTTTCCTACCCCCCCAGAGGGAGGGGGCACTGAGACCGAGGGGACGGTCTCCACCACTTGAAGTCTGGTGAAACACAGAAAAACTTCCTTCTGTGTGGAGGCAAAACTCAAACTACAGTCTGATGTTTCCTTCTTGCTCAAGGACAAACGGAAGACTGCTTTTCAAATTCCCAAGGTTCTAGAACTACTCTGAGCTGAAGATTCCAAATGTGGCTCATGCAGTTGTAACAATTCTATAATGAGGTCATCTCTCCAGTCTCAGTTGTGACTGAGGACAGAGTGAGACAGTGTGAAACCCATTTAACTGGAGTTTCACAAGCTGCCTTCCCTGCCTACCACTAGGTCTTACTGGGATTCTAGTAACCCCGGGTAACAAAGGGGTTACATTCATATGATGTGAGGGGTACTGACGGCCACCAAATAGGAAAGGGAGCTGGGAGTAAACATGTCTTATGATCTGAATGTTGCCAAACACTGTGAGAAGGCTGTGAGGACAGCCAGTGGAATGCTGGGGTGCATAGGGAGAGGTATCTCCAGCAGAAGGAAGGAAGGAAGGAAGTGATGATGCCATTGTAAAGAACAGGGTTGAGACCTCATCTAGAGTAATGTGTCCAGTTCTGGAGGCCGCATCTCTGGAAGGACATTGACAGAATAGAAGCAGTTCAGAGAAGGGTGACACAAACAGTGTAGGAGCTGCACCAAAAGTCATAGGAGGGTAGACTGGAGGATCTTAATATGCATTCCCTGGAGGAGAGGAGAGCTAGGGGGATATAACAGAGACTTTCAAATACCTTAAGGGTGTGAATAAGGTACAAGAGGGTAGCATCTTTCAAAAAAATATGCTCAAAAACAAGGGGCCATGGTATGAAAATAGAGGGAGGTAGACTTAGGGGTAATGTGAAAAAGTATTTTTTCACAGAAAGGGTGATGGATCCATGGAACAGCCTCCTGGCAGAGGTTGTAGGGGCAAAAATGGTAGGAGAATTCAAAAACACATGGGACAGACATAAAGGAACTCTAGCGTTAGGAAAGAGAGGGTAAGCCATAGATCATTTAGGATCTGCGGTACCTAAAACAGGTAGGGAAAATGGGCAGACTAGGTGGACCAAGCAGTCCTTATCTGCTATCAAATTCTATGTTTCTATGCCGGATCCTAACCTTGGTGTGTGCAGCACAGCGGGGGTGGGGTGGTAGGACCAATGGACATAACCTGGGTCCTGTCTTTTCAGTGGACTTACCCGATCTAACTGGTGAACAGGAACAGTCCAGAGACGTGTCTTTCTTTTCTGTGTTTCTCCTTTTCTGAATGACAGTGTTTATCCACCAACCTTGAATTGCTTTTTTTCTATGTTGATTCAGTGACAGCTGCCTTCGGCCACAGAGATTCATGGGCCAATGGTGAGCCAGGAATGGGAGCAGGTGATGATAGAGAAGCCACCTGGCCACAGCCTAGTTCTCCATTTCTTGGATCAAAAGAAAGTTTTCTAAAGCTTTCTTCTGATGTCTCCTGGTTGCCTGGTAAAACCCCTAGCAGATTGTGTATGCTTTAATGTCATGGTTTGTAGGAAGGCAACAGATACAAATGGAGTGGTCATTGTCATTACAAATTTTAACATTGCTGCAACGATGATAACAGAACAATGGCTCTTTGTCCGATTCAGGCATAAAAGGTCAAATATAAAATAAACTGAAAAAAGTATTCAGTGAGAGCAAATACTTGCAAAAGTTCAACAGCGCTCTTCACGAGCAGTGGACAGACATGGGATTGAGAGCAGGAGAAAGATCTGAAACATGTTGGGGATGCCAGCATTATAAATGTACCAATGAGGCTCATTAATGTGGGTGGCCCCAGCCTGCAAAATGTTTCCAGGTGGTCCTGTTGCCAACGCCTTACAGTTTCGTCAGGTAGAAGACTTGGTTTGCTGGCCAAGGCACCTAGCTTCACCTGAGCTCTTTCCTTCTAAAACTGCTTGAAAGGCAGAGTAGAGAAACTTACCAGAGCAAGGGAGAAGTATTAAGACTTAGTTTGGCTAAGCAGATTTACTGTGTGGTGGTGTTTTTATTTTTTACTCACAGGGATTGCTACTGTTTGTTGCTAACATTTCATTGCTTTATTTTTTCTCTGATTCAAATTGTTGTTGCTGGTATACCTTCTTCTGCATTATTACAAGGTGTGCCTACAGGTGTGTGCTAACAGATTACTGCTGTAATCTTCTGATTCAAATTGTCTTTTGCAAGGTATATCTTCTGTTACTGCTTTATTTTTCTGGAGCAAAGTGTTTCTTAAGGGTATATCTTCTGAAATTATTACAGGTGGTGCTTTACAGGTTTTACAGTTTTATCTAACATTAGGATAAGCTTTCAGGGTTACTGCATTTGTTGTTGACTGATTGTTTCTGCTCTTACCTCCTTGTTCTTTCGTCCGTGGTTCTTCTTTTTAGGCAGGGGAAGGGCCCAGCCAACCACCCCCATCCCCAACCACCCCACGCTACACTCCTTTTATAGGGTACCACAGTTGTGACATTTCATGTGGCAGAGCAGGAAGGGGCGGATCAGTGGGGCCTCCACAAGGTGATCTCATTTACAGGGCACAAGTTAAATTACTAGTTATAACAAGTTAAAGAAAGCACAATTAAACCATTACTTGCATTTTTTTTTCCTTCTAATTACTCTGACTAGGTTACAAACCCAGCAACTTATTTGGAATGGATTTCATTAACTGCAGGTACTGTGGAACAATTTTCAGAAGGACAGTCTTACAGGATTTAGGACACTGTCCTACATGCTGGGCCTTTGGAGATCTTAGGTCTCAGCTCCGGGCAGCATGGGCAGAGATTGCACGCCTCAAATTTCATATTGAAGAGGAAATACATTATAAGAACCACCCGCCATTTCCCAGCATCCAACAGAAAACCCTCACCAGAGGGTAGTTGGTCCAGGAGGTTGGCAGGTGGTTAGGAGGAGCAAATCAGGTGCCCCATCACCTCTGCTCTCCAACACATTACCTCCAAAAACCATATAAACACTACAAACAGGTATCTGCCTCTATCTCTGAAATCAAATAAAGAGGCAGAAGACACTGCAGAGCAGGACACTGCGCACAGGAGCTAGCACAACAATACTCACCCAAATTAGGAACCAAAACTAAACAAGCACAAAGGAAATCCAAAAACTTCTGATCATAGGAGACTCCATGATTCGGGAGTTGATACCCATCTCCAGCTAGGGTGATGGTCAGATGTCTCCCAGGTACATCAGCATGGAGAGACACTGACCGCATTACAAAATTGTTCACAAAGCAGGAGAAAACATTGATGTCCTAGTACACATAGGGACTAATGATCTCGCCAGCCGGTCAGTTGTGGAGACCAAGGAACACCTGACTAGGCTGGGTGACAAACTATCATCTATTTCATCCAGCATCTCCTTCTGAGATCCTGCCAGTCTGGGAGAAGGGAGCAGATGGACGGAAGGTCAGAGAAGGGAGATAGGGGAGCTAAACACGTGGCTCAAGGACTGGTGCCAGGAAAAGGACACAGATTTGTAGGGAACTGGCAACAGTTCTGGGAGCGAAAGTTCTTTAAATTTGATGGACTGCATCTGACTAAAGAGGGAGTCAGTGCATTGGGGCAGAAGTTTGACGTCTTTGCAGAATATTTAAACTAGCAAATGGGGAGAGGGGTGCAGCACCCCATACGTCGAATGGGAAGAACACCCTTCCCCCCTCAGCTAGTGGTCAAACAGGAATTCAGTGTGTTTGCCGCTCATTTGCATCACCAGGTAAGAAAAAGGTTTGTCTCCCACACGATGCACAGGGGTAATGCCAAACTTCACCCAACAACTAACACACCAAAATCTGGCCAATGGAAAATCATGTACACAAATGCTCACAGCCTGGGAAATAAGATCCCAGACCTGCAGGCAATAATGTCAGAGGCTAAACTGGACATAGTAGCAATTAGTGAGACGTGGTTTACCAGTAACCACACTTGGGAGACTTCAGTACCCCTATGTATTGTTCAGAAGAGACCGAGGTGCAAAAGGGGGAGGAGTGGCCCTGTATGTTAATGAAAATATCAAAGCTACAGAAATTCAGAATACACATAAGGAGCCAGAAGAACTGTGGGTCACCCTGGAAACAGGAAATGGGAGCCATAAGAACTGGGGTTGTCTACAGGCCCCCAGACCAGAGGAAGGACATAGACACATTACTCTTAGAAGATATACAAAACATGACAGCTAAAGGGGAGGTTCTGATAATGGGAGACTTCAACATGCCAGATACAGATTGGTCAATACCAGCAGGAACATCTGCCAGAACTAGACTCATAGTGGATTCCCTGCAGGGGGAGGGCCTCAAACAACTGGTACAGCAACCCACAAGAGACAGGGCTATCCTAGATCTAGTACTGACTAACAAAGAAGGGATCACAGATCTCCAGGTAGAAGGTCACCTGGGGCCAGTGACCATCACATGGTATGGTTCAATTTGGCTACTACATCTAAATCATCCCATTCCAAGGCAAAAATATGGGACTTCAGAGGAGCTGACTTTGATAAGATGGCCAACAGAGTTAAGCTAGCCCTGGCAAAAGAAACACAGGTGAGGAGGTACAGGCAAAGTGGGCAAGCATTAAGGATACAATACTTGAAGCAACATCCCATTGTGTTAGACAGAAAAGGAAGTGCAAAAGAAGAAGGAAACCACTTTGGTTCTCAAATACAGTAGCAGAAAAGGTCAGAGCCAAAAGGCTGGCCTTCAGGAAATATAAGGGAACACAGCGGGATGAAGATAGGGAGGCATACCAAACTGCCCTGAGGGAAGCAGGTAAGGCAGTAAGGCAGGCAAAGTCCCAAACTGAGGAAACACTAGCACGAACAGTAAAAGAAGGTGACAAGACTTTCTATAGATACATTAGTGAAAGGAGAAAGTCCAGAGGGGGTATTGCTAAGCTTAATGGAGAAAAGGGAGCATGTAGGAGGAGGACCCTGTAAAGGCATCTATCCTAAATAGATACTTTTGCTCAGTATTTACTGAAGAGAAGGTAGGGCAGGGCCCACAGCTCAGCATCATGGACACAGGGGGGAGGGAGGTGAGCACTACTCCCTTCACAAAAGAAAGGGTCCTACAAGAGCTTGCTAAGCCTAGGGTGGATAAGGCAATGGGACCTGATGGCATACATCCCAGGGTATTTAAGGAGCTAAAGGAGGAACTAGCAGAGCCATTAGCAGAATTGTTTAGTGAGTCTCTGAGCACAGGAGAGGTCCCAGAAGACTGGAGAAGGCCTCATGTGATCCCACCCACAAGAGTGGTAGCAGGGAGGAGGCGGGGAACTACAGACCGTCAGTCTTACCTCAGTAGTGGCAAGATTATGGAGGCACTTAAGGAAAGGATAGTGCAACACCTGGAATCCATAGGGGCACAGGATCCAAGACAGCATGGGTTTACAAAGGAAGGTCCTGTCAAACTAATCTCATAGATTCTTTGACTGGGTAACCAGAGTGGTGGACCAAGGGGAGCAGTTGATGTCGCTACCTTGACTTCAGCAAAGCTTTGACACTGTTCCACATAGAAGATTGATAAATAAGCTAGGTAGGCTCGGGTGGGTCAGAAGTTGGTCAACTGGGTGGCAAACTGGTTGACTGGCAGAAAACAGAGAGTGGTGGTAAATGGTTTACAGTCAGAAGAGATGCAAGTCACAAGTGGGTACTCAGGATCAGTCCTGGGGCCAGTCCTATTCAACATCTTCATTAGTGACCCAGAGATGGACTAGAGGGTAAGGCTTGTCTGTTTGCAGATGACACCAAGATCTGCAACAGAGTAGATGATCCAGATGGGGTGGGCAGAATGAGAAGAGATCTGGATAAACTAGCAGAATGGTCAGAAGAGTGGCAACTGGGATTTAATGCAAAGAAGTGCAAAATCATGCACATAGGGAAGAGAAACCCTGAAGCCACTTATAGGCTGGGAGGAGTTGCTAGCAGTCACAAAGGAAGAAAGAGACTTGGGCATCATCATCACTGATGACCTAAAATCATCCAAGCAGACCCTCAAAGCAGTAGGTAAGGCTAGGGGGTGTTAGGGTGTATTAGTAGGGTATCACAAGTCGTAAGAGGGAGGTAATAATCCCTCTGTACAAGACATTGGTTAGGCCCCATTTGAGTACTGCATGCAGTATTGGAGGCCACACCTTCACAAGGACATTAACCAAATTGAGGCAGTCCAGAGAAGGGCATCCAAAATGGTGCAGGGACTGCATCAGGAAGACATATGAGGACAGATTAACGGAGCTCAATATGTATACCCTTGAGCAAAGGAGGGAGAGAGTGATATGATAGAGACATTTAAACACCTTAAGGGCATAAACAAGGTGAAAGAGTCTAACATGTTTAAATATAAGAAAAATAGCAGGACAAGAGGACACAGCATGAGATTAGAGGGAGGCCGATTAAGGGGAAATGTGAGGAAATTCTTTTTCACAGAAAGGGTGGTAGATGGCTGAATGGCTTACCACAAGAAGTGGTGGCTATGAATACAGTGCAGGGCTTCAAACAGGCATGGGATAGGCATAAGGGAGCAATACAAATGACTATGAATAGATAGGTCACTGACAGAGCAAAGGCTGATGGCACATTTATAAGGTAGAAAAAGAAATGGGCAGACTGGATGGGCCTTACGGTCCTTATCTGCCGTCAACTTCTATGTTTCTATGTTTCTATGTTGATCAATGGAGGGAGATATCCTCAAAAGATCAGCTGTTTTTATATTATGCACACTCAGTGACAGCTCATACAGTGGCCAGCTGCGGAGGTGAGAGTTTCTACAGTACGCACACTCACCGACACCTCATACGGTTGCCAGCTATGGAGGTGAGAGGAAGGGCTGTGTTGGTTGCCATATCAAGCTTGGAGGAGTGCTAGCCACTGGAATAAGAGGGATGCAGGGAGATGGGATGTCAGCAGATGGGTTAGCTAGGGGCTTTGGTGGGCCATGGGACCATCAGGATGTGCTGTTTCTATGTAGGGGGAGCGGGAGGACTACTGGACCACCAGGGACTCATTTTAAACTGTAAGAACAGGTGAACAGGGAGTGCGGGGGGGGGCCACTATGCCACCAGGATATCTACTGAGCAGCTCAGAGGAGCAATCGGGGGTAAAGGAACACACTGGACCACACCAGGGTATCTATTAAACAGCTCATGGGAGAGATCAAGGGGTGGTGGGACCACTGTGTCACCAGGGAATGTGTAACATGGCTTGAACAGGAGAACGGGGGTGAGCATCCGCAGTACAGCTGTCCTGCCTTCAAGGAGGCATGGTCTTAGCACCTTGTTTAGATGTGGTTTTCAGCTGCAGTAAATAGCACCACTTGGGGGGCTGTTCACTGCTGCAAACCTTTGAATATACTGCTGTGTTGATATTCATGGGGAACAACCCCCTAATTTTCATGGGCACAGCAGTATTATAGCACCTTGGCAATGGCCAGCTTTAATGGTTGATCCCGGGGCATCTGAATATGGCACAGCCAGGAGCGCTTGCGCAAACCTGAGTTCGTGCCCACGGTAAGCATGTTAGTGTGGGTGCTAACCTTTGAATATCAGGGTCATGTAGTTTACAGAAAGGCCAGTAGAGCTGGAACAGTAAGAGAACTGGAACTTGTATGTAAAAAAACAGATAGCATCATTAGAACGAAGTAGTTGCCTCTTATTCCAAAAACCTTCAAACCATTCCCTTTCTTATAACTGAGGCCATTTATATAGCAAAAAGAGCTTACAGAGCATCTCTCTTCTAAAATAAAAAGCTTAATATTTGAGATATAATGTACATATTTCGATGAGTTAGATACTGGTTTACTGAGTTGGAATACAACAAAAATGGATAATATCTGCAGCCTTGTCTTTCAAAAGATTGTTCTCAAATCCTGGAAAGAGAAAAACTCCCCTTCTCACAGAGAATGGTTAGGTTCTACAGCTAACAACAAAAGAATAAGTTATATACTGGCTACTCAGTTGTATGTAGAGCGAAAAGAGCATCGGTGAGTACCCTTCAATTTGTTTAATACATCCTTGATAATGCAGTGCTGGTTCAATATGGGAAGTTCAATGTTCTAATGATGCAAAAATGCCAGCCACACCTTCCTCGTATTCAAAAAGTGAATTATTCTTTTATAATAACTGGATTTTGCTTTTTCCCATAGGGAAACCCATCGTGTAATTTGCCATTTTGAAGGAGTGCTTATAATAGCAAACATGTGCCAGGTTTTCCGCACTCTGTGCATGCACCACCCATGGTTCTTCTGTGTTCTTCACTGCTCGACTCCCTGCCTTCTTGCCTTAAACCACACTGCCACTCTGATTCACTGGCAAGTTATTTTTGTTTCTTAAATCACTGCTCTTTCAGAAACCAGGTATCAGAACAAAAAAGTAACTGTCAGCAAGCGGCCGCAGACCATGCTAAAAGTGAACCAGATCACGGCTGCACCAGAACATCTCTTATTTTATAAAATTGCTGTGGTGAAAAAGTGAAGCCTAGCAATTATATAAAATAAAATATGGGGTAATGCGTGAAACTCAAATTTTACACACATTCGGTGTTGGATGCCTAGATCAACCCCTTGAGCTTCGCTCTCGTGGTTTATGTGGCATTCAACACCTTGAGTGTGTGTAAAATTCTTGTTACACACACCATCCCATATATTATTTTCTGTGTTATGGTAACTCAAAGATCCCCTGATATTGCCCAACGTTTCACCCAGATGGGCTTCCTCAGGGGCTTTAGGATTTGGGGTTCTTTAGAAGAGTTATCTTAAGAACTGTTTTTATCCATGTCAGGCTCATTTTGTTCATCCTAACAATGCTGCAGGCTTCAAAGTGGTCCTATTATGCAAGACTTAACTGTTGTTCCTGCTTTCTTTTAGGATCTTGTATTTTTGCTTTGCCACAGTTAAATTCTCATGTTCCCTGTCTAAGATTCATTTGTTCTGGTTTTAACAATCTGTTTGACTGGAGCTGTCTAGCTTCCGCTTACAGTTTCATGGCGCATAGTGATGACAGCTTCTGTTATTATTCATACATAGTCATTTTATCCTTGTCATGTACAGTGAAACCAAGTATAGATAATTAGGCCGGCTCCCTCTCCCTGGGCTGAGATACAGATATGGTACACTGAGGAGTCCAAATGAGGACGAAACATGTGTCTGTGTCTGCTGTTCTCAGCCTTTGCTGACTGTATTGTGATGCCTTCTGGCACCATGCAATTTTGCTTGAAGTTGAGCCAGTCCAAATTAATTCATGGGCATTTGCATATGTTTCCCATTATGCTTTGCATTATTGAGGTATATGCAATTTGTGTTTTTTTTTTTTTTTTAATTTGGATGTAAGGCCAATATCCTCTAGGATAACATAGAGTATGGTGTTCAGTACTGGTGCCCACACCTCAAAAAGGACATTAACCTGCTGGAGGAGGTACAGAGGAGAGCTACAAAGATGAGAGCCGGTCAGCAGGGCAAGGCATACAAGGAGAAGTTGAGGGCACTGAACATGTACTCCCTGGAAGATGGGAGAGAAAGAGGGGACATGATTGGGACCTTCAAGTACTTGAAAGGGATAAATAAGTTTGATAAAGGGAGTCTCTTTAAGCTGAGTGGCAACCACATCACAAGGGAGCACAGACTTAAGCTGGAGGTGGGATGTTTAGGAGGGAGGTCAGGAAGCACTTCTTCACAGAGAGGGTGGTGGACACTTGGAATGCGCTGCCCAAAGAGGTTATCTCATTGAAGACAGTGGGCAGCTTTAAGAGAGGCTGGGATAGGCATAGGGGGAAGGTAAGAATCATGGGTAGGGAGGATGGGAGGGGTGGGGAGGGAGAGCAGGGACAGTAGCTCAAGCTGTGGCCCCTGCAATACGAGCCGACTTGATAGACCAAATGGCCTTCTCCTGCTGGCTCCTTCGTATGTCCGTATGTATGTTCGTATAACCCATGCCCCAGTGCATTTGCTCTGGAATTCTTTTGTAGTTCTGTTATAGATAATGAATGCTTTTTCCTCTTTTGTCCTTTTTCTTTTATTATTCACTCACCTGGTTATTTATTCATTACTGTCAGCTGTGTTTGTATTTGTTATACCTTAACTCTAATAAAAACTTGTTAAAAAAAAAAAAGAGTTTGATTTTGTTTTTATACTGGGCTGCAAGACACGAAAAGGGGCAAGTATCCATTCGAGTTCAGCTCTGAATTATTTAATATATGACCTAAACTGTCCTTTCTCCATCCATATAGCCAGTTTCCCCATAAACATTTCTGAACTATTATACTATTAACTACATCCAATGGTGGGTTGTTCCAAACATTCACCACCCTGACTGTCCCCACCTGACATTGCAATTGCTGTTTGTGACACCACCGTCTGTTGCCGAGGGAGGTGAGCACTATGATGTCATTAACAAAGGCACTATGAGTTCAGGAAGGGGCAGGCAAATGCTTCTTACACTTACGTTTTGGATAGTGTTTCAACACGTGTTATAAACCCAGGGAAGAAAAATAGAAAGTTAACAGAAGGCGTTCTCTAGTAAATTGTAATACAGAACCATCTTAAAGAGGACTTTTCATGATGGTCCAAAAGGTTACAGCTTGTAGTCATTATATGCAGTACTAGACCTGAAAAGGTGTGTGTATTTGTTATTTTTGGCCACGGTTTACTCTGTCTTCCATAATTTGGATTTGTTTTTGCTATTCTTGCCTTTGTTGTTCAGCTGCTGGGCTGCTAGCTCCTAACATCACTATAGAGTAAAGGAGTGACTCACATTGTGCAGTACCATGCAGCTGCAACAATGCTGCAAAGGAAACCTAGCAGTACTCAGTATACATACTGTGTTCCCCCTTCCCCAAGACACCCTGTTAGCAATGCATTATGTCAAAATCCAAATGCCTTGTCAGTATGTTGTTTTGTGAAACTGACTCTGCCCTATAGTGATGTCAGCAGTACAACCCTGGGCCCACAGCAATACAGGGTACATCCCAAATTACAAGGTAGTTTCCTGATTACAGGTGTAACACGGGGGTTGTGTTACCCTGGGATCTTGTAGCTGGGGATATAAACACTTTTTATCACAGCCCAGGATGTGCAGCTCAACACAGCAGACTGACTGTGCATTTATTGGTAAGATTACTGTGAGAGGTGCATTCAAACATAACACAGGTTGAAAATAAAACAACAGAAAATAATACCTAGCTCTTTGTTGAGCGCTAACTACACATTGAACTTTTGTTCCCTCTCTATAACCCAGGTAGCTAAGCTGTTTCCTGGGACATACAAAGAAAATTAGCACAGAGTCTCTTGTTCTAAGTTTCAAAGGAAAATTATACAATGGGCATGAAAACAGAACATAAATACTGTATCCTGATTGGCTGACTGGTACCCCTCTCCCGTTGTAAATCCTAGCATCACCCCACGGGAAGAGGTGCCAGTTGCCAGTCAGCCGAATTAGTAAGCCCACCCGAAATCACTCCGAGCAACAGAAATCCACAACTGCTAAACTCGTGAATCACCGTTAAACGGCTATCTCTCATGACTGCTGCTCTGCTTCCATTCCCATACGCAAACGGTAAACCGCCCTTCAAACCACAACACTTTTTTTTTTTTTTTTAAACACTCTTTTGCGCGAGACACTTGCCTGATAGAACCCCTTTTTCAGAAACCTTTTCCAGGCTAAAACGGCTATCCTCTCAGATCTGTCTCCTAACATATTCACCCTCCATTACAACACTGCCCCAGAAACCTAATACTGACAACGTCGTCTCCGCAGTTGAAATTCCACATTACCCTTTGACCTTACCTGCTCCAGCAGGCTGAGACTCAAAACAAACCACATCTAAAATCGCAAAAAATACACTACTAGCTTTCTACATTTCAATACCAAAAACAAAGCAACAAGAAAAAATGTATATCTCCTTTCAATTAACTAAAGAAAACGGAGCTACAACAAATGCTCAGCACACTCGAAAACAGCATTCAGGAACTCCACAACGAAAGTCAGCACGCACGTCTTCCACTTTCGGTGCCGTTCTCACCATGGGACCAGACTCATCCTGCTCAAAGTGACACCGCACTATCCCATCATACAAGCAGCAACGCAATGCACTATTTTCTGTGCCTTACAAACACTTTCACTATTCTATTGAAAATAAAAGAAGTAAAAAAAAAAATCACTAACCCCCACCCCCAAAAAAATAAAAATTAAACCTACAATTCCAACATTGTATAATAGCAATATCCACTCGAGGTGTTGGTGATGTGAGATTACCACCTAGGGGTGTTGTTACTGCCACGCCTCTGACCGAACAACACCCAGGGCATGGGTAAATCCTGGCATCACCAACACCCTCTCATGGTACATTGCTTAATTATTTACCAGTCTCAGGTTTTCAGCCAGTCCAAAGTCAGAATTCAATTCATTCTTGCAGGCTAAACAAAAGGTTCCAAACCAGGCAGTCAGTTGATTCAGAGTTCTCTCTCTCTCTCTCTCGTACAATCCTTCTGCAAATGTTCCACAGCCAGGCTCCAGGTCTGTTCCTAATCAGGTACTGAGACACAAGCAATTGTTTGAACCCTCTTCTATGCAGGCAATCACTCTCCTGCACCTGCTCTTAATCAAGTACTTAGCTCTGTGAAGTTGTGGTGCAATGCCTTCTGGGACTTGTAGTGTATGCACCACACTTTGTAGTCCTGGCAGAGAGAAAATGGAACATACGTGCTGGGAGATAACGCCCTTCCACAACTTTACCCAGTGCCGTGTTACACAGAGTATATCCTTGATTACAGAGTATAGCCCCCGTTACAGGGTAGATCCCAAATTACAGGGTATTTCCCTGATTATAGGGTACATTTTATTTTTTTTTTTCAAAATATTTTATTGAAAAGATGTCGCACAATGAATTACGGGTCTATGTGATAATGGTGAACGCCTAAAGGCGTTGCCGTTATCGCTCAGTCAAGTCGCGGAACACATTTTCAACACTCTGACAACCCTGGCACACAGCACAACAAGCGCCAGGACATATTTTTACTACTTTCTGTGGGGGGCTATGCCCCACCAGACTCCTGCACCCCCTCTACTTAATGATTCTCAACTCCAGGGGGGTGCATGTCAGGGGGTTGAAAGTAGTGAAAATATAAAAGTCCTGGCTGGGCACAATAAAAATCGCACCAGCGCCCAGACCCGAACCCAGTACCTCAGCCACCCCAGCCATTACCCAATCCCCGACGCCATGCCGCAGCTCGACCGATGACTGCAGCACCACCCCCTACAGCCTCTCCCTCTCCACCCTCCCAGCCCATGCCTCCGCCGTGCTCGATCCCACCCCCTGCAGTGCATATGTATAGCGACATCCTGTCGCCTAGTTCGCCAATTTCCCCTCATCTGGTCGCCTACCCATTGGTCACCGTGAGTGGATTGCATGAGGAAGGTGTCACCATAACAGACGGTACCCTTCCTCATGCACCCACTTCACGGGTTACCATGAATTACAGACACACTACATCATCAATTCCAAATACACAGCAAATGAATAATCACATCATACACGTAGTACATAATAATTAAGCAGACCTCAGATACCGACTAAGCAACACTTGTTTGTTATTTGAGCTACCTAGGGAGACTACCAGGAGATAACAGACACAGTAAGTGCATAAAAACACTTTGGCAGAAATGCAAAATGGGAGCATTAGTAGCTTTTAGCTTCCCAAACAGAGTTCCTCCCTAGATAGAGAATGCACCTAGCTCAATAGCGCTCCAAAAGAGGGCTCCGGGTATCAAGAAAGGCCTGTCTCCTTCCATGGGCAAAGAGTTGAACCCTCTCTAAGGACATACACTGCTAAGATTGTTGGCCCACTGCTGAATGGTGGTGGACAAGGGAGACATCCAGGGCTGTGCCACCGTTTTTCAGGCATTAACCAAGGCCAAGGACGACAGGGGTTTACAGGTCCTCCCACCCGGATGCTGAGGGTCGGCCCCCAGCAGCAGCTCAAGTGGAGATCTAGAGGGACAGTATCCCAGGACACCACACATGACCTGATATACGCAATACCAAAAGGGGGTTACTTTTGGGAAAGTTTAAGCTATGTGTAAGAAGTCTCCCACCCCACAGACACACTTAGGGCATTCACTGGATTTCTGTGCATCTACTGAGTGCAGCCTTTTAGGGGTGATATATGCCCTGGTGTGATATCCAGTTCAGCCAACCTCGGCAAACAAAAAAGATATAGAATGAGGGAGTAGCTCTGTGCCGTGACTGGTAGAGAGCTATTCCCCTCATTATATATTTTTTTGTTTTTGTGCCATGATATATGCCCTGTACATAAAGTTTAATTGAACTTGTCTAAGTTTATTACTCCAAGAGCAGTTTTGGAGATGCTGACTCGCCAGCCTCCAGGTCTCAGCATTGACTGGGGTTAACAGATAATTGCTTCAGGCCGCCTGCACACCGGCAGTAGTTTGACTATCTTTACCTTGTATTGCTTGATAATATGTAGTTAGTGGTTTCCTGCCTGGTGTGGAGGGACTGTGGGATAACAGATGGACCAGACACCGAACTTCAGGTTCAATACACAATCTCTGGGTAATGTTTATTCAAAATACAGGAAATAAGCTTCAGCAATGTCATATTCCTTCTTCAGTACATCCATTTGCAGCAACAGACTATGTATGTTCTTTCTCTACACTTAGCCAGCATCTACTGACATTAATCTCTGATCTAACAACTTTACAGTGAAAACCCTTCATCCCTGTGTGGGCCTTGTTTGCTTGGGTAGTGGGGGCTCAAAAAAAAAAAAAAAAAGCTATAGACAAAGAATCTCAATGCAGAATCACTGAAAGAAGGGTTGCCCCAAAAGGCATTGGTAACAAATCAAGTTTCAAAGAAATACAACATCATACATACTTCCATAATGCAATGCATCATGGGGGATATGCAAATCACCATGAAATTTTAGATTTGTTCAGTTTACGGCAATTCACATGCATTTTAAATAGCATAGCTAACTTAAGTTCTATAACAGTCACCTAGTACTTTTTACCATTATCTAAAACACCTAGTGCCATGGTATTTTCAACATGTACAGGTTTCATAAACATAAAGTATATACATCAAGGTATTTTATGACATAGTGCTGTTACGTACTAAATCCAACATCAATAAACACAACCTGTTTTATATATGTTTGGAGGTCACCACAATAACCCTGTACGAGGACCTGAGAGAGAAAAGGAAAATAAAAGAGGACACTATAGCATAGTCAAGAAAGAGCAGGGGGTGCCCATAGGTGGCCAACCTTATGGACTAGGAATTGTAAAGGATAGATTAGGCTAAGAAATAGAAGAACTGTTGCAACAGATGTAAAAAAGGTCAGCCCTCAAGAGTGGCAGGAGCAGCTGGTCCGGAGGCATTGAGGGTTGAGGCGCTGGATGCCTCACTTCATGCCACGCCAGCGACCCGAGTTCGGGAGCAAGCTCAGGAAGCTGGAGGTCAGCAGGGGATGGCAGAAGATTGAATGCCTAATGGGCAGCTCTCCTATCTGGGTGGGTGGATGAGGGATAGCCCCGGCGCACCAGTGGCTCCTGGTAGAGATCGGGAGTGGTGCAGTGCACAGGCTGCACATTACATTGTGTGGCTGATGCTGGCAGGGTTGCCATGCACCATTGCATCAGGCGTACCCATGAAGGGAAGGGGGAGAGGACCGAAAAAGGAAAAAATAGCTCCAAGGACCAGGTGATGGCACTTGTCCCCCATGCCCTCTGCCGGGCTTACCCAGACTGGCCTTCAAGTTCCTTCTGCCAAACCCTTACCTGCTGCCAGAGACTGCCTTAGAAGATCACCCAAAGAGGAGAAGGGCAACCCACCCCATATGGGTCAAACCGGGGGGGTGATGGCTGCAGGGAGTGGAGGAGAGAGGAGGTGCAGTTCTGGGAGCCTCAGGTGGGCAGGACATGGACAAGGATGCCTGAGAGATGGGCCCTCATGCCGTGACCGGAGCAAAAGAAAGTCGGGGGAAAAAAAAAAGAGTGGCAGGAGCTCCCTAGCACACCTGATTGGGTTCTGTGTAATTCTTCCTCAAAGGGGGCAGGGTGGGCCCAGTTATTTACCGAGTTTAAAGAGTCCCCAAGGCAGTGTTTAATTGTAAGATATCCAAAGAAGTCACCTACAGATATGCCCCACTTTGCACAGACAGATGCAAAGTCCAATATTATGCCTCCCCACATACAGCTGGTGTACCGTAGTTAGCCCCCTGTGCCTCCAGTCCAGTAGCCTCTGTACTAGTGGAACAGTACTAACTCCTATGGCATGGATTGCTGTAATCAGTCTGGTGTAAGGAGAAAGTCGGTATATATACTTAATTTGATTATGGGTGTCTACCCCGGGCTCTCAGTGTAATGGCTGTGAAGGGATTTGTGACCTCAGGAATAAAGTTAGGCCAAAGTGTCGCTGCTAGTACATCTCCCCTCAAAGAGCCATTCAACAAGTCCTCTTTTAATTTAATCCAGCTATTCCCCACTTCCAGAATTCCAACCAACAGAAACGCTAGTTGGGCGGCCCAATAGTACCAGTGAAAGTTTGGCAGTCCGGCCCTCCCAGCTTCGGCAGCAACTGCAATATAGTTCTCCTAATCCTAGCTGCCTTGCCTCACCAAAGAAATTTATGGAGAATAGCATTCAGGAGCTTAAAGTGAGCTTTCAGGATTTGATGGGCAGGGATTGGTAGAGGTACAGAAATTTCGGCAGGATTGTCATCTTTACCACCCCAACTCATCCCAGCAGAGACAGTGGAAGGACTTGCCATCTGTCACAATCTTCAGATAGTTTTGACAGTAGGGGTTTATAGTTTAGGGCATATAGTGAACTAATTTTAACAGAGATCGATATGCCCAGATATTTAATTTTTATAACTAAGTGGAGGCCCCCCAAATTCTCTATTAGGTTCGATATCTCCAATTTCCCTATAGATACCAGTTCACTTTCTGTCCAATTTACTTTGTGACCTGATAACCCGCCCCCCCACCCTTATTCCCTCATCAGCTGATGCACCCTGGGCAAATCCTGTGTGAGTTGCTGGAGATACAAGAGCAGGTCATCCGCATATAATGCTATTTTATGTTCTGAGTTGCCCTCACTAACCTTCTAATCCCCCTATGTCCTCTGATGGCAGCCACCAATGGCTCTAATGAGATTTTTATTTATTTTATTTAAGTCTTTGGTAACCGGGTAAGTGTACTGATACAGTGGACCGTTTTCAGGCATGACCCGAGCCACAGCAGGTGGCAATACAGGAGAAAATGTAAAAATACAAAGAGTCTAGAACAGGTGCATATACATACAAAGTAAGGTACAACAAGGAGAAATGCAAATAATGGAGGCTGTGCAAAATGTATCTGACAAACAGTCCATCAGGATAAAATTAAATAAGGGGAAAAAAGACTAAACTGTGCACTATTTACAGCAGGATAGGTGACAATAAACAAGTAAGTGCAAGACTTTGGAGAACACTCGAGACACTGATTTACTAAACAAGTATTGAGAGAGAGATCAGACAGGTCACAAAGATAGTGGACAAATAGCACACTGGGGAGGCCAAGCTATTTGACTGGAGTAGAACTGGAGTAGTCAGTGGGGGGGGAAGGGGGAGCTGGGAGAGCAAAGGCACTTGGCTTCATCGAGAAGCCAGGATTTGAGGCCCACCTTAAAAGTAGCGTGGGTGTCCAGGAAGCGGATGGGTATAGGGAGGTTGTTCCACAGAGTGGGGCACAGCTACAGATAATGCTTTACCACTCATAGTTGAGGAGACTTTTGGATGTCCGTGGGGGGGACTGAGGACACCTGCAGACATTTCGAGGGAGTTCTGTTGTTGAGGAGAGACATATAAGGTGAAACATTGCCATGCCTGATGGCGCTGTCCAAAATGCAACCAAGTGCATAGTCAAATCTGTGATTGAGTGGGAGCTAACCTAGTGTCTGGTAGAGGTGGCAGTGGTGGGTGGAGTATGGAGCCAGGAGGGTGAAGCAACAGATGTTGTTGTATAATTAGCAAAAGTGTGCATGCGAGGCTGAGGATGTACGTGAGTAAATGGGGGAGCAATAGTCAATAATGGGCAATAAGTTTCCTTGCGGGGGCAATGCGGACTTCCCTGGTCAGAAATGGTTTAATCCGATAGGCCGTGCCAAGTTTCTGGTTTACTCAGTGGATGATGGAGGTAACATGAATAGTGATGGAAAAGGAGGGATACAGGATCACACCCAGATATTTAAAAGTAGGCACAATTTCTAGTACAGTATTGTCAGGTGTGATTACTGATAGGGAGGACCCTGCCTTGGCAACCTTTGATGGGAAAGGTTTGGATCCAAACAGCATGGATTTAGTTTTTTTGATGTTCATAAGTAGGTGGTGTGACTGGAAACAGGAGTGAGTGGAAGAGTGGTTACTAGATAATACTGTGGATATATTCTCAAGAGCCTTGTCACTCGTGAAGAGGGCAAGGTTGTCGGCATATAGTAGGGCATTGCAGGAAAGACAGTCAGAGTGGAGAGAGTTAATAAACAGTGAGAATAATAATGGGCTGAGAATGGAGCCCTGCAGAACTCCGGTGGTAACTGGGAGGGCAGGGGAGGTGGCAGGACCAACACATACTGACTGGGATCTATTTGAGATGTAACATTGGAACTGCTGAGCGGTCTCAGTTGAGCAGCCAAGGTTACAGAGGGAGGAGAGCAACAGGGTGTGGTTGACCAGATCAAAAGCTTTAGACAGGTCAACAAAGACTGCACCCGTGGCTCTCCCTAGGTCAGTATTCCTAACAATGTGATTGGTAAACAGGGCCAAGGCAGATGTGGTGGACTGATGCTTGTGGAAGCTGTGTTGCTGTCTGGGCATTAGATTGTAAGAGTCAAAGTGGTTGGACAGCTGTTGGTGAACGATCTTTTCTAGGAGCTTACTAAGTAGGGGAAGCAAGGATATAGGCCGATAATTGTCTGTGGATAGCGGTTTATCAGTTTTAAAACTCGGTACCACCTTTGCATGCTTCCACGTACTGGGCACCGAAGAGGTGGTCAAGGCCACTTAAAGAGGCAGGTGAGTTGATTTAAGATGGCAGGGGATAAGAGTTTAAGCAATGCAGAAAAAAGTCTATCACTGCCTGGGCTGCCCTTGCTAAGCAGGCTCTTTAGCAGTTTGGCAGTATCCCTAGGGGTTCTAGTCCAGACGTAGAAGGTAGGAGGGGTGGATTTGTCAGGAGTTGGGGCAGAGGGATCAGACCTATGGCTTGGCAACACCAAGGTAGGCAGCTTGCTAAGGAGGGCCGATAGGTCTGTGAACTTATTATTGAATGCCATGGCAACTTCTGCAGGGTCAGTCAGCCAGCCGGAGGGGGTGTGGAGGTGAATAGTGGGGTTATGAGTACATGGGTTAAACAAGGAGTTCATTTTTGCCCCAGAAACAGTGTGGGTCGCCGAGGCTGTCCCTTTGTTTTTACTGAAGGAAGGTACACTTTTAGGCAAGGGCAGTTTGTTTACATTTGTTCCACAGGCACCTGTAATCATTCCAATAGGCAGGGGAGGGAGCCTTTTTATAGACTGACCAAGATTTGTCCCTCTCCCTCATCAGGGCCAGGAGATCTTTAGTAACCCAATGAAAGCAGCCTCCCCTAACTCTACAAGTGGTCAAGGGGAAATGCTGATTTTGGAGATGCAGAAGTGCAGCGGTGAAGAATCTCTCAGCCTTCCACACATCAGAGTGTACAAGGTTGACCAGTTTATCACCCGAGCATCAGCAAGGAGGGAAGGCATATCTGGGTGATTGAAGTTATGGAAAGAGAGCAGTTTTGGGGTTGCGCTTTGCCTTCATGGACTAGACCATGTAGGTGGGGGAGTGATCACTAATGGCATCCGATAGTGTCCCTGATTGGAGCACCCTCATGTACAGAAGTGGGAACAGGGGGCAACCCTGTCTAGTTCCCCACCCCAAATTGAAGGGGGAAGTTACCAAGCCATTCCCTGCTATTTGGGCATTTGAATTGGTGTAGAGTACCCTCACCCAGGATCTAAAGGCCAGATTAAATCCCACCCTTTTCAGGGTCTCGAAAGGGTACCCCCACCAAGTGGTCGAAGGCTTTTTCAGCATCTAATGCTAGGACTGCCACCCCAGGTTTGTGTGCATTCTTCCTCCATTGGTGGATCACATTTAAAGTTCTGCAGACATCATGCTTATCCTGGTGCCCTTTCACAAAACCCAACTGGTCTGGGCGAATAAAGTCCGGGAGCACAGGATCTAGCCAGAAGGTCAAAACCTTTGCCAGGATCTTATAGTCAGCTGTGAGTAAAGAGACTGTCCTATAAGATGCACACCATATGGGATCCTTGCCCAGCTTTGGCAGCACTGTGATAGCAGCTGACAATGTGGAGGGAGGCAGCTTACCCTTGTCTAAGCTTTACTGTAGCATGCTATATAAGGGGTCTATTAGTACTTTGCTAAATGCTTTAAAAATGTTAATAGACAAGCTATCCGGGCCTGGAGCCCTACCTCCTTTCATCACTTTAATGACAGCCTGTACCTCAGATCTGGAAATTGGGGCATCAAGTTCTTTAGCTACCTGTCCACTTAGTACTGGTAGGGGGCCTTTTGTGAAGAAAAGGTCCATCTCCTGAGGAGTAGAAGCTACCTCTGAGGTGTAGAGTGAACTGTAAAAGGTACCAAATTAACCTCCAATTGCCATGGGAGCCTGCACCATCTTACCTGACTCATCATGGATCTGACCAACTAGACGCTCCCCCTCCTTCAAACCCCAGGAAATCTTACTACATTCTGACAAATGCAGTATGGTCTCAACACAGGACTGCACCAGAGCCAAAATGGTTAATAGAACCTTTGCTAATAGTGGAATGCTAGGCTGGAGCTCGGTTTTCACCTCATTGCACTTTCTGCAACCATCAGATTCTTTACTCCACTTGCCTCAGTAAGACATCTCTAGAGAGCGCTCCTTCACTTTCCTGAAGAATTTTATCACGGTATTTTCGAAGTCTGTTTAGTATTTTGATTTTTGAAGCACTGTCCTTGGTTCACAGGTAGACTTAGTCTAGATTAGAGTGAATTTTGGTAAGTTTTCTTGGTTCCTTGTCATTTTTGTTAATCAGGAAGGAACCGATAGTATTTACTTTAAGTTCTAAATTTAAATCAGTTCTTCTACCGTCCGGTAAGGTGGTATATTTATTTAATTAATTAATACATTT
The DNA here is from genome assembly GCA_016271365.2 of Neoceratodus forsteri. NCBI lineage: Eukaryota > Metazoa > Chordata > Ceratodontiformes > Ceratodontidae > Neoceratodus > Neoceratodus forsteri. Next base: position 109,297,965 of record CM028129.1, read on the forward strand.
CTTGAGAATTTTACTGAGTTAATTCTTGGTTCATTGTGTTCTAGCCGACCGGTAAATGTCACAGACTAAGAAACAAATGGGCCCCACAGGCTTCCAAAATTGTACAGAATGTGGGGAACCATTCGCTAAAGCAAATCCTCATTTAAATTGTGTTTTTTGTTTGGGGTTTGACAACCTCAAGGAGGACTGTGAAATCTGTAAAAACTTCCCTCAGTCAATGCTTGAGAGGCGACTTAAAAAACTGAAGGAGAAGATGTCTGGAAAAAGCTGCTGACCCAGCCGCAGACAAACTGACTATCAGCCAAAAGGAACCGGATTAGCAGGCTTCTGACAAGGGCGATGGTTCCTCTTCTAAGAAACATCCTGCTGATACTGCTGCTAACCTGGCAACTGCAGGAAAAGGAAAAAAAGAAGTAAAAATATACAGCAGTCAAACCACAACCAAAGAAAGCATCTGTTCCAACCGCTGAAGAGATAGCGTATGCTATCAGAATCATTCAGGTGCTTCAACTAAGTACCTGGTTGAGAATCGGCCGTCGTTAAGTACCTCTGGCTCTACTGCAGTTCCTGGTTCCTCGGAACACGAAGGAGAGCTTTTTGTTGAGGACGATGATGAGGTTGAGGTTGCTGATGCTGATGAGAATGAGGACCATGAGGAACTGAGTGAACCAGACCCTCACCATCCAGACTCCCCTGACAAAGAGAACAAAGACTATACCTCACATTTTGCTTTTATTAAGCAAGAAGCTCAGTCCCTGGACCTCCCTACTCAAGAATCTACCGATGAGGAGGAGGAACAGGATGACATGGAAATGATGGATGTGCCAGTCTCTAAAACACTGCTACTGTCCATCCATAAATCCTTGAAAAAGCAGGTTAGCAAGGTCCTGCAGACCACCATTTCTGTGCCACCGGTTGACAGAAAGGTGGACAAGAAGTACTGGATGGCTAGAGGTGGGGCAGAGTTCCTGGTTGGACACCCAAGCCATGAGGGAGTGGTGCAGGCTGCAGCCTGTGATAAGGCTAACATACCCATGGCATCTCATCCTCCAGACAAGGATTCCAGGAATATGGATTTCATTGCAAAAAAGGTGTTCTTGAGATCCTCTCTGATTATCAGGCAGACATCATACATGGCCTATGTTGACAGATATCAGAGAACACTTTGGAATACTGTGATGGAGATTTGTAAAAGAGCTTTGATGGCTCAAATGTATTAATCTGCAACTGAAATAAATAAAAATAAATAAATAAAAAATCTGTCCCAGCCCATATGGCAGCTGCATTGGAGGAAGCTATGAAATGGGGTATCGAGGCTTCTAAATCCCAATTTAGGATGGCTGGGGATAACAATGACACTGCAGCCAGACAAATTGCTTTTTCTGTGTTACTTGGGAGATTTGCTTGGCTCAAAATTACTAACTGACCCAGAACACTCAGTCCAAGGCTTTGGACTTTCCATGTGAGCTTAGCTTGCTGTTCGGGGAACAGACATAGGCTTACATGAGGAAAATGGATGAATATAAGACAGCATATAAGAGTGGTGCTGCTGCTGCTAAAGAAAAGGCATCTACCCCCAAAAGTAACAAGCTAAGCGAGGTAGGGGTAGATGAATATTACTATCACTGAACCACTAGGGGACAATGATCATAGTTCTGTTTTATTTAGTATTCCCATTAAATTAAAAACACAGCAACATCAAGACTGAAAAATTACAACAAAGCAAACTATGCAGAAATAAACAAACAATTGCAAAATATAGACTAGGGTACAGTACTCAATCACTTGAAAGCTGAAGAAGCTTGGGGTTACATAAAACATACTATATTGGACTTAGAAAAAAGTATGTTCCAACAAGAAACAGATACAATAAAAAAGGTAAAATTCCTCTCTGGTACTCTAAGTCAATACACAAACTGATTAAAAAAAGGAAAGATTATTTAAAAAAATCAAAACAAATCCCAGTATATTAAAGATTAACCAATACAAAAAATTGGTCAGCATTCTAAAGAAAACAATAAAAAAAGCAAAATACAAATCTGAATTTAAATTAGCACACTCAAAAAATAATACAAAAGCCTTATACTCGTACTTACTAGGCAAAAATCAGACAGTTAAAACTATAGGCCCAATTAATGAGAATGGATTAATAATTAAAAAATGATCAAGACATAGCAAATAGTCTAAATAAGTATTTCTGTTCTGTGTTTAATAATAGAACACCAACTTTAAATGCTAATCCCAAACCATATTTAGATCCCAAACCAACAACAAAAACCTTCATAATAACAAACCCAGATGTCATATCAGCTTTACATACTATAAATAAAAACAGAATTGCTAGTCCAGGACCAGATCAGATTCACCCACAATTTTTAAGAAACACCGCTGCAGTCATCTCTATCCCTTTAACTATTTTATTCAGTAAATCATTATTAGAAAAACAAATTCCATCAGATTGGTATATAGCTATGGTGGTCCCTATATTCAAAATGAAAATAGGGCCGAGGTTAAAAACTATCGGCCTATTAGCTTGACCTCTGTGGTCTGCAACTTAATAGAGAAAGTCATTAAGAAATTCTTTGAAAGTGAAATTGAACATCTAGGTATTACAGACAAAACTCAGCATGGGTTAAGAAAAGGTTATTCTTGTACCACCAATTTAATATCATTCTACAAACATATCAGTAAAGAAATTGATCTAGGGACACCAATGGATGTAATATTACTAGACTACAGTAAGGTCTTTGACCTTGTTTCCCACTTTAAATTGATCAATAAACTTATTAAATTAGGTTTTTCAGCATGGCTAATCGATTGGGTAAGGGAATGGTTGTCCAACAGAACCCAACAGGTAAAAATAAATGGATATTTATCTAGTACTGGAACAGTGACTAGTGGTTTGCCTCAAGGGTCTGTTTTGGGCCCACTTCTATTTACCATAGTTAGGGTTGAGGAGCTATTTACATGTTAAACCTAAAATTTTGCACCTTAATAACCTTGCAACCGTTCAATGGATTTGCCTGAAATTTGGAATACATAATCAAGAACCATACATCTTGGGATCTGCCAACTATCGTACTGTTCGGATATACTGCTGTGGAGTTATTAAGCGTGATCTGCGCCCGTGTTTACACTTTTTTGGAATTCTTTGCTTGTCCCTACAGGTCACACGGTTTGCGTGACTGATCCTAAAACTTCCAGGGAATGTGCGGCAGTGGTCCCCAATGTGTCTTTTGAAGATTTTGTGAAAAAATATTAAACGGTTCAAAAGTTATTCAAAAAGCAATTTCCCATTATAAGTCAATGGAAAAAGTCAACAAAAAGTTTGACAGTGGCTCTCCCATTTTCTCCACAGACACACGCTGATCCTGCGAGGGTCCACACGGAGGTCGAAAGAGCAACGGACAAGTCATCCTCCCCAACCCCCTGAAACCACCATGTCCACAAGGTACGGGAACCAACAACTCACACCAGGCCAAGAAGCTCTGTCTCCTCCCTAGCAGAAGTTGCTGAGTTTGTTCCCGATGATGCTCTGCGTCAGCTCCCCACCACCACTCTTGGTCAACTCTCCCTTATATAGGGACAGGGAGAGTGGGGAGAGTGGCTGTGAGTCTGAACCAGTCAACCCACTTCTCTACTTGCTGCTTATATATGCTCACTTCTAGGGGCAGATTTTTGGCTTTCCCTCACCCATTACTGGCTCTTCCTCTGGTCCCCCTCCTGCCACTTATTTACATGTATCTGTCAGTCATCTCCATACTCACTCTGGTGTTCCCTGTGCTGACACCTCCACCCTCTACTTTTTCTAAATATCTTCCCTCCTATGGAAATGACATCTTTCTGCCTGACTAGCAGCCTCCCCCTACAATTTATCCCACAGCACCGCAAGTGATCTTTTGTCATGCAACACCGCAAGTGATCTACTGTGCCAGAAACCTCTTCCCACAGAACTCCGCTGCCACTAGGAGTGGGAGCTCAGCTCTTTACATCTCTCAGCCACCCCACTCGCCATCCCTATCCTGCCATCCCCCCCTACTGTGACTCCTGATCCTGGTTTCTCCCCATATACTTACCCTTCCCATTCCCACACTTTCTAACATTAAAGGGTCCCAAGCACACAAATCTTACTGCCCCAAAAAGTTGACCTGGAATCTCATCCTCAGGTCTCTTCTCTTCCTTCTCCTTATGTCTGGCAATATGCACCTTACCCTGGACCTCTCATAACCTCCACGCTCACACAATCCCAGGCAGGTGAGTTGTGTATTGCCACCCTTAATGTCTGCAGCCCAATTAAAAAAATGGGACTCCTGTCAGGGATGGGTCCTGCAACATCAGCCTGATATCATTGCCATGGGTGAAACCTGGCTCTCTTCCCATATCCCTGATTCGTCGGTCACCCTCTCTGGGTATAATGTATTCTGAGCCGACCATCAGGGAAAGCAGGGGGGACTGCATCATTTACACCAAGGACACCTTGAATGTACATCTGCTCCCCCCTCCCCATCTCCTACCTGTACCCCAGACCCTCACACTCAAACTTAGCCTTGGACAATCCCATCCCCCCGCTCATCACCACTATATACATTCCCCCAGGGACCAGAAGGCAGCCTTCCACTCTGTCATGTCCTACCTTGCCACCTTACCATCTCAAAATGAAAAAATTGTTCTGGGGATTTCAATATCAATTGGCAATCTAAGTCTGCCACCCCATTCATCGACGCAACCACAGTCTATGACCTAACACAAATAGTCCCCTCCCCCACCCGACTGCACCAGCATACTGGGTCCTCCTCCCTACTGAATCAGTCTTCACTAACTGCCCCTACAAAATCACTAGAACTACTATACTCCCAGATGTGATTTGTGACCAATCCCCTGTCCTCAGCTCCTGGACTTGCAAGGCCCCTAAGTCCCCTCCAAAAATGATCCTATGATGTAAACTTGGTCCTGGTAAATTTGCACTCCTAAAAGCTTATCTCAGTATGTAGGATTGGTCATTCATAACAAACACCCTTGACCCAGAAAGAGCTCTTGATCTCTTCATTCATTCCTTTAACGTTATCTGTGATATGTTCACCACTCTTGCCAAAAGGATGGTCAAAGGCAACTTGGCACCCTGGATCTCTGACCACCTACTGGCCCTGATGCGGTCCAGAGATTCCCTATGGTACCTTTCCAATGAGACTGGCCTGCCATCAGACAGACAGAAATACAGAGAGGCCCGGAACCAATGCACATGGTCTCTGCACAAAGCCAAGGCTGAGTTCTACAAATATGCCCTAACCTCTACCTGGGGTTCGGGGCATTAATTCTGGAACAATATTAAGGATATTTGCGACAAAGCTCCCAATCCAGCCCCCACATAAATCTTAGTTGAAGGGGGGCCTGACCTCCAATCCTACTCGGATCGCCACAGCATTAAACCACTCCTTCACTGAGCTCAGCCATGTCCTCCCTCGCCACTTCTTTGATCCACCATGTCTCCTCCATCACCTCCCTCCCACCCACCCTCCTTTTCACCTACATTGCATCTTCCTCAGATCTGTAGAACCTCACCTCAAAAAAGCCATAAGCCACTCCCAATACAGTAGTGACTCCTTAGACCTGAGACTTCTCCCGCTCACTCTTCATGAGGTGCTAATCCCCCTCATCCACATTATTAACCGATCTTTATGTCGTGGGAAATTCCCCTCGCACTGGAAATCTGCCTCTATTACCCCCATATTTAAGAGCAGGGACCGTACTTCCACCAACAACTGGTTCACTGACTACTTGGTGGATCGTTTCCAGCAAGTCAGAACTGGCACCACCTTATCCAGCAGGCTGCCAGTCTGCTCTGGTGTCCCACAGGGGTCCATCCTTGGACCTTTATTATTCAGTCTCTTCCTTAACTCCCCCCCCAGTCCTGTTCAGGCAACATCCAACTCTATGCGGATGATGCTGTCCAGTACTCCTCCAACTCTGACTCCTCTCAGCTCCACCTCTCCCTCCAGTCCTCTTTCAGTGATGCCAAAAAATAGTTCACCTCACAGAGCCTCATTCTAAACTATAAGAAAAGTAAAGTTATGTACTTCTCACACCCACTTAACTCCAAGAAAGACTGCTGCCCTCAAGTACTAACTGTCAACCAGATCCCACTTGACCAAGTGGACTCCTTTAAATACCTGGGCATCACACTTGACCCAGCCCTTAATTTTCACCATCACATTCATCAACTGTCTACAGCCCTCAATATCCAGCTTGGCATCCTCTACCAGTTTAAACACTGTCTTACTCCTGATGCCCTTCATCTAGCGGTCTCCTCCTCAGTCCTCTCCCTTCTAGACTATGGCATGCTGATCTATAGCACTGCCAGCTCCTCAGCCTTATCTAGACTACAGCTCTCCCTCAACAAAGCCTGTCGTCTCATCATGGGCTGTGATCGTCTCACCCACACTTGCTCTCTTTATGATGCCACGAACTGGCTTAACCTTGATAACAAATCTGGTTTCATATTATTACTTGCCTGGTGGCTAAAAAGATTACTCTTGGTCTCGCCCCCAGTCTCTCCCTTCTAATCCAACTGGCTCCGTCACAACAGCACACCTGTAGCTCAAGCAGGCAGCTCCTGATGGTTGCCCGCTGCAACACCTCCCAATTCCAAAGGTCCTTTAGTTACCAAGACCATTCCTGGGTAAATAACCTGCCTCACGCTCTCACAAATGTGAATAGAATCGGCTCCTACAAAGCCTACCCTAGGAACCGTCTATAGTCCTCTAATCCCTGTGACTGCCTCTGAACCTGCCCTCCCCCCCCCATCCTTTGACTAAGGCCCCTGGCCATCTACCTCCCCAATCTGAAACTCTCTATATTAGTTCCTTAATGGAGCTTATAAATGTACCTGCACATTGAGTCTAATACCAATAATATGCAATATCTAAATGTTGGCCTATTTGCTATATCTTTGTATATTGATTGCTTGCTTGTGTTCTAGTTCTGTATTGCTCTGTACTGTACTGTTCTTTTCTTCTTGTTTTGTCTGTACTGATGTGGAACCTTTGAAAAGGAGTCTTTGACTCAAAGGTTCTTTCTGAATCCTCAATAAAATAAAAATAAATAAAATTTAATATTGACAAATGTAAGATCATACACTTTGGTGCTAAGAATCCTTGTACTGAGTATTACCTTAATAAGTTGCTAATTTCCAAATCAACATGTGAGAGAGATTTTGGTATTATGATTAATAAATTAACACCATCTGACCATTCTATCAAAGTCTGTAAACAGACTAATGTCCTACTGAACAGAGTCAGGAGGACATTTGTTTCTAGGAATGAACAATGTCTTATCCCAATCTACAGAAGCCATATTAGACCACATTTGGATTATGGTACACCCTTCTGGAGTCCCTACTTAAAGGGAGATATAGCAATGTTGGAGAAGGTTCAGAGGAGGGCCACCAAAATGGTGCCTAAGCTATAAAATATTGATTATGCCTGTAGACTAAAAAAACAGGCCTGTTTCCATTACAATTAAGAAGATGCAGAGGTGACTTACTTCTAATTCATAAAATCTTGAATGATAGCAACACAATGAGTCACTTTAATATAAAACTGTCGATAGATGAATAGTGGGCAGATCCCAGAATAAAATCTTAGATGTAATGTGGGCTAACACTTCCAAAAGAGATCATTTCTATAATATCAGAGTGGCAAAACTCTGGAATACCATTCCACAAGACATAATTGAACAGGAAAACTTGAATTCCTTTAAAAACATTGGATGAATGGCTCCTGTCAACTATTTAAATGGACAAAACAATTGCCCGCAAACTGCGGGGGACAATCACGATGGGCCTCTGGCCTCCTTTTGTCCTATTAAACCTAAGTAACCTAAGTAACCTTACACAGGAGCTTCTACAACCACTAGGGTTTCTAGTCAACCTGAAAAAGTCAGTGCTACAGCCAGTGCAGCTCCTGGAGTTCATAGGAGCCGAACTGGATTCGGTGAGAGGAAGGGCTTTCCTGCCTTAAACAAGGGCAGACAGTCTGGTACAGTTACAGTAGCAAGTACATTCAAGTTTCAAAGTCTAAGGCCAGTAAGGCACTTCCTGTAGCTGCTGGGCCATATAGCAGCCTCAAGAGCAACAGTGTCAGGGTCAAGGTTCCAAACGAGAAATAATTATTTATTTAGTTAGTTAGTTTTTGTTAACCAGGTAACGGCACTAGACACAGAGTGACTATTTTCAGGCCTGACCCAGGAGGTTACAAAGTGCAGGTAGGCAATTTGGAGACACATAACAATGAATAACATATTTGATACAATACAGAATACAAGGTTACAGCATTTGATTACAATACAGATTACAAGGTTACAGCAATTTCAGAGGGTAACATGTTCACAGACAATATGAGTGATGAGTCCAGGTATGCTAAAACAAAAGGACAAAGACAAGATCATTCAAGTTTAAGTGCAGCATCTGACATGAGAATCCTAATTCCATGAAAAGATAGGATAAACCAATTTAGGAGTTAGCATGGGAGGTGTAGATAGGCAGGAAGAGAGGGGAGGGGAATGATTAGTGTGATAGGAGGAGTATAAGAGACTAGAGTTGGAGTGGGCATATATGGGGTAGACTTAGGGACCAGGGAATGAGGTGGCAGAGGTGAGTGGTTTAGGGAGGATTGAAGCAAGTACAGGGGGAAAAATTACTAAGAAAAACCCAGTGCCGTTTTTTGAAGAGTGTGTGACTGGGTGCACTACGGACATCCAATATACATTATCATCTCAAATTACACGGGCATCAGAGCTGGTGCCAGTCACTCAAACACTCCTACAAGCTCTTCACTGGTGGCTGGACATGGAAAACCTAAGGCAAGGGGTTCCATTCCTGCAAGAAAATCCTTTCTTAGTGCTAACTACAGATGCTTCCCTACTGGGGAGAGGAGCACACCTGGAGGAGCATACTGCCCACGGCACATGGCTCAAACAAGAGTCACTGCTTCACATCAACCTGCTGGAGCTCAGAACAGTCTTCCTGGCACTGCAGGAATTCACCAGCAAGCAGGGAAAGGTGGTCCTGGTCAGAACAGACAACACAACCACAATGTACTACATCAACAAACAGGGAGGCACAAGGTCAACCCCCCTTGTGCACAGAAGTCATGAAGGTCCGGAGTCTGGCATACTCCCTGGGAATTTCCTTGTCAGCAGTCCACCTACCAGGGAAGGACAATGTACTGGCAGATGCTCTGAGCAGGATCAATCAGAACCACCACAAGTGGTCTCTGAACAAGCAGGTGTTACAGATGGTGGTCAAAAAGGTGGGGTACTCCAAAGACAGACCTCTTTGCAGCCCCAAACTACTACCTGATTTCTCAATCTTACTGCAGATCCCCAGTGAGAGGCTCAATACCACTGGATGCACTGATCTTGGAGTGGACAGGGAAATTTCTGTATGCCTTTCTCCCATTCTCATTGTTGCTGAGGGTCTTGAACAAGCTCAAATCCTAGCCAGCTACAATGATCCTCATTGCTCCAGACTGGGCCAGACAGCCATGGTACTCTCTGGTTCTGGTACTATCAGTTGCCAAACCAATCAGCCTACCCAGGAAACACAACTTGCTGATTTCTTCCCAGGGCAGTATCCTATACCCCAACCTTCGGTCTCTAAAAGGCTTGGCTTCTTAAGGACCTAGAGTATGCTAATTTGCATCTCTTTGAAGAGGTTATGGAGGTCCTTAGGGTTTCTAGAAAGCCCTCCACAAGGAAGACTTAAACATCCAAGTGGAAAAGATTCTCCTTTTTGGGGTCAGAAGAAGAATCTGGACCACACACAGGCAGGTTTGCCAGTGGTCCTGGATTATCTAACCTACCTTCATTCCCTTGGTCTAAGACCATCCACACTGAAAGTGCATTTGGCAACTGTCTCAGCTTATCTGTTAGCAGGCAAGACATCATCTCTGGCCTCGAATTCAGTGTTCAGAAAATTATTTAAGGGGTTGCTACATTTGCACCCACCACATAGGACTCCCACTCCAGTGTGGGGCCTAAACATATGTATTTCACAGCTCATGCAGCCACCTTGTGAGCCTATGTCATCAACTGATCTCAGGTATGTAACTTGGAAAACTTTTTAGTTTCAGTCACCTCGGCCTAGAGGATTAGTGAGCTCTAGGCTTTGTCCATGGAGACTGACTATATTGCAGTTCACAGGCACAAGGTGGTCCTTAGGACCAACAATAAGTTTCTCCCTAAGGTGGTGTCTGACTTCCATGTCAATCAGTCCATCACACTACCAATTTTTTTCACTGACCATTTCTCTTCAGGAGAACGTAGACTGCATTGCCTGGACGTAAAAAGAGCTATCAGTTACTACCTGGAGCATACAAAATGCTACAGAGGGGACAGGACCCAACTCTTCTTGACCTATGGGGAAGTAGGAAAAGGTAACCAGCCATGAAAAGGTCCATAGCAAGGTGGATTGTGGTATGTATCCAATTATGTTATGGCACAGTGGGCAAGCAACCTCCACAGGGGCTCAGGGCCCACTCCACCAGAGGAACAGCTGCATCAATATCAGCTTCAAGGGATATCCCTTTGCTGGAAATCTGCAAAGCAGCTACCTGGAAAACAGTTCACATATTTGCCAGACATTACTGCCTGGATACCCAGACTAGGAGTGATCCCAAGTTTGGCACAGCTGTCCTGCAGAGCCTGTTTCCTAAATAGGTCCTCTGCCTGCCTCCAAAGGCACTGCCTGGGTAGTCTGTATTTGTCAGAATACAGTAAGATTTCCTGGGGTTTTAAGAAAACATTACTTACCATAGTAATCTTGTTTCTTTTATTTATTAGTTTTATTATTAAGTCTAGGATTACAAATACCTTGAGCCAAGGCTCTTTTACAAAGGTTCCACATCAATCACAGTACAACACAGAGAAAAAAAAAGAAAGAATATCGAGATGACATATTACAACTAGGTTAAATACAATGCTACGGTTAGGATAAGCTGTACTATAGTCAGATAACATAGGGGAAGACAGAGTGGAAAGCGGAAGGGGATGCATTGGGAAGGGTGGAGACAGTGGGAGGTGAGAGCAGTCGGAGGCATTGTCAAACATCACAGTGTGGGCATAGAAGGTGACATATATAGAACAGAATGGGGGAAGAACTAGTGTGGTGAAGGGAGAGGGGGAAAAGAAAGGATGGGGGAAGGGAAATGGGAGGGGGGGTTGAGTATATGTGCATGGAGAAAGGTAGGGTGACAATAGGAAGGGCTGGTTATATGTAGGAGTCCCAGTGGGATAAGTGCATACTGCGGATCTGTAGAAGATTTGAAAGGCTGGTTATAGTAGCAATCACAGGAGCTGACAACAATGAGATGAAGGCGAAGCTTGGATTTCAAAGGGCCAAGCTTTGTCATAGAGGCGATGTCAGGATTGAGAGTGTTTAGCCAGCTAGGCCCCCTATAGGCAAAGGATCTTTGGCCCTGGGAGGTGCGGCAATGGGGAACCTGGACGAGTTGCGTTTCGGATCGCCTGGTGTTACGAGTATTCAGGCATGGCCGCAATAAGGCTTGGACACCGGGAGGCGTGAGGCCCAGGCCCATAGTAACTTTCTTAGCCAAAGTGCAGGTTAGATACCTTATGCAGTTGGAGAGTTGTAGCCATCCAGTTTGTGCATAAAGGTCACTCTTATGAGTCAGATGGTGAGCACCAGAGATGAGCCGACATGCCTTGTTGAGAGATGTCTATATTCATCTGAGTGCGGTGGCTGATGCAGAACCGTAGATGATTAGGCCATAATCTGTGATGGAGACCACTGAGCTCTGGACAGTGATCCTCAAGGCTTCAGGGGTAAGATGTTGTCTGTGGCGGTATAGCAGGCCTAGTCGTGTGTTTGCAGCTTTGGCAACACAGTCAATGTGGGAGCCATATGATAGACTTGGGTCCAGAGATATCCCAAGATATTTAAATGACTGTACTTGCTCAAGGGTGTTTCCAAGGCTAGTTGTAATGGTGAGGGGGTGATGCTTGTGCTGGTTGTGAGGGCTGTTGAAAAGCATAACCTTGTTTTTTTATGGTTTAGGACCAGCTTGTGCCTACTAAACCAGCTTTCTACAGTGGCAAAACCATGCTGAAGATTGTGTTGAAGTGGTTCCGGGCCCTTGTGAGAGGTGAAAATTACTGCATCGTCAGCATATAGAATCACTTGCTCAGGACAGGATTAGGAAAGTGTGTTCAGGAAGAGGCAGAATAGTAGGGGGCCCAGTATAGACCCCTAGGGTACTCCAGAGTGAACTGGTCTGGCATCAGAGAGAACCCCAGCAATTTTTACTTTGTGATCGATTTTTTAGGTAGCCATTGAACCAGTCTGAAGTGTCAGGGGAGAGCCCAGAAGACTGGAGTTGTTCAATCAGCAGATGATGATGGACAGTGTCAAACGCTTTTGTCAGATCGACAGAAACAACCCCAGTTAGATGACCTTTATCCAGTGTGGTGTGTAGCTCTCCAGTGAATTCCAGTAAGGACGATGATGTACTGTGGCCTTTTCTAAAACCATGTTGTTGAGTACATAGGATGTTGTATTTTTCCAGGAAATCTGTAAGTTGGTTGGCCACTACGCATTCCAAAGCCTTCGAGACAGGAGGAAGTATGGAGATCAGTCGATAGTTTCCATGGTTGGTCTTATCCCCATTTTGTGGACTGGCATGACAGTAGCAACTTTCCATATGTCTGGGAATTGGCCGATACTAAGAGAGAGGTTGGAAATATGGGTTAGTGGACCTAGGACCTCATCCAGGGTGAGACATAGTAGTTTGAGGTCAGTCGGGTCCCCGCTAGTTCTTGACTTGGATATTGCTTTGATGATATATTTGCGGGCTTCATGCTTCTTGATAATTTTGAAATAGAATGGCGGGTGATTGGATGGAGTAGAATAGCTACATGACTGGTGATTGGGAGGAGTGAGATAGCTACAGGGAGTAGCAGAGTCAGAATCCAGGAAAAAGTCAGTGGGGAGAACACTACTTAGGTCAGTGAACGCATCATTGACAGTGTTATCAATGACCAGTGGATCAAGAGTGATGGACCCATCAACATTTAGCATTGTTGGGGAGGATTTGGACTGCTTTCTTGTGACTTCTTTGATGTTCTTCCAAAACTCCCTCCTGTTTCCCCAGGCATTAGAGAGAACTTCTCTGTAGTACATGCTTTTCTTAAGTCTGATGGATTTCTTGCAGTTGTTTCGGGCACATTTGTAATTCTGAATATCAGTTTGAGTACTACAAGCCCTAGCCAGGGCCCAGAGGTGGTCCCTTGATTTCAGCTGTGCCAGAAGCTCACCAGTTAGCCAGGGGTTGTTTAGTGCCTTCACTTTTCACTTTTTGAGTGGGGTGTAGGAGTCGCAGGCAGCATTGAAAGAGGAAACAAAGTAGTTGAGAGCTGAGTTGACATCTGTGGCTTTGTAGATGGGGGACCAATCATGCTGACTGAGGCAGGATTTAAGGTGATACAACCGACCAAAAGGGAGAACTCTGCTGGTGATGACTTTAGGCGGGGGCTTGCAGAATAATTTTTGACCATTCACAAATAACAGGGGAATGGTCACTAAACAAGTCAGGGAGCACGAAGGTGTTAGAGATACATGAAGAATGACTGGTCAGGACCCAGTCCAGTAGGGTGCTAGTGCCAGTTTTGTATTTTTTTCTTGAGGAGGAGAGGACCATTTGTGAAAGGTTTGCTGCCGAGATTGCATCTCTATAAGCACCTGCATCGGACGCATGCCAGTTAATATTAAAGTCACCTAGGATGATTGTCTCAGAGCCCGTTGGAAGGGTTCTGATGAAATTCAGAGTAGTATTGAGGCTTTTCCTTCATCTTTTGGAGGGTTGTATACAGAGACAATGGTGAGGGCTTTATTGTGTGCCCCTAGGAGAATCTTAATTGGGAGAATTTGGGCTGTGGAGTCATGGGGGTTTGTAGTGATGGGGCACCCCATAAGATAGTCTTTGATGTAGATAGCACAGCCTCCTCCTCTTTTAGACATACAATCTAGTTTGTGCACATTGTACCCTGGTAGTTCAATTGCCATGTCTGGAATGTTAGCCAAGTTTTAACAGAAAGGATATCAGGTTGGTGTTGGTTAGCAAAGATTCGAACAGCATCAAGCTTGGGGATCAGGCTGCAGATGTTAATGGTTGCAAGGATCAGGCCTCCAGAAGGCTTAGCATGGCAGGCCAGGCTAGCGGGGGTAGGGCCTGGATTTGGGTGCACAATACCTGACATCAGCAGGAGGAGGAGCAGGAGCTTCAAGGTGAACAAACCGAGTTTCTTGTAGGATAAATTACGTTTCTTCAAAGGGAATCGTACTGTATTCTGAGCTCCGACCCTTCCTCCCCTACTAGAACCTACAGGGTACTGCATACTGACTGTACAGTTGATGTTGGAAACCTGTGGGTGCCTATTTGTTTTTGGGCATCTGTTGATATGAGTCTTAGAAGATGCCCTCTGTTATTTAAGAGATGTTTGCCCCTAAAAAGGAGGATTGGTTTTGTTTGTTAAGATAGATTAATAAGCTAGTTTGTTTAATTTCTGCATGCTTCATAAGAATCTGACAGTTGCAAGAAGCACAACCAGGGACAGTGGTTTGAAAACTGAGCTCAAGCCTAACATTCCACTATTAGTATAGGTTCTATTAACCATTTCAGCTCCGGGATAGTCCTATGGTGAGACCATACTGCATTTGTCAGAATACAGTAAGATTTCCTTTGAAGAAACAAGATTTCTATGGTAAATAATGTTTTCTTCTGGTGTAACTGCCAAGCCAATAATCCCCCCCCATCCCCATCAAAGTAAGCTCCCGCTTGCACCAGCAAAATAACGCATTCCACTCTCGCACTACTTAAAGTGTTAAAGCGCCACTTTAATTTCTGAATTACCCTGTACAAAGACATGGTTGGCCTTTGTTTATGTGCATCCTCACAGGCCTCAGTTTATGCGTGGAGGTGGTTAATCTCCTGCTCATTTAATTTTTTAGAGTAGGCTGAGAAGACTATCGTTTGCCCCCTAATATAGGCCTTTAAGGCCTCACACCTGCTTACATGGGATGTGTCCCCCCTTTTTTTAAAAAGCAGAAATTTCTGAATGTTACTAGTCATAGTCACTATATATTGCTGGTCTTTAAGAAGGAGACGGTCCAGCCTCCACTGTCTGGCCACTGGAGGCGAATTTGGTCAGGACATACCCACCATGAGGGAAGCATGCATGCTCTGACAACAAGATGGTTGAGTAAGCCACTGTGTTGACCACTGGAAGGAGCGATGGGCTTAGCAGCATCCTGACTAAGCATGCATACAATTGATGTGCATGGGAGTAAAAACTATAGTCCCTACCTGTGGGGTTAATGTGTCTCTACACATCTACTAGACCAAATTCTGATTCCACCTCAACCAGAGCTCTTGCATTTCTAGAAAATGGGATGGGGGCTGGGTTAGACCAATCTAGGACAGTGTCCATAACACAGTTAAAATCACCCCCAAAAATCCAGGGACCCGACCAACCTACCATATCCAGAGCCAGCTTCTGGAAGAAGTCTGGATCATCCACATTTGGGGCATAGATTAATCCCAATGAGAGGGTCCCCACCTCTGCCACATCAGCCCTCACCAAAACGTATCTTCCAGCCAGGTCAGTTATCTGCCCTGGTATATTAACCTGGATTCCATGCAGGAACCATACTGAGCTGCTTCTGGTCTCATAAGAAAAAGATGAAGGGCTCCATATTCCTACAAGAGAAGCACTAGTTTTCATCGCCTCCCCCGGGGACATGTGCATCTCCTGTATTAAAATCATCTGCTAGACCTCTTAAACTCTGTTTTAAAGCATTTCCTTTTAACCACAGATGTTAACCCATGTACATTCCATGTTGCCACTTTAATTGTATTAGCCATTATCTAAGAATAGATGCAGACAATTATAAGCTCGATGTAGTAACAATAACAGACCCACTGTTCTGGTCCTCATAGAGCTTCCCAAAATTGCATGCTGGTTCCAGCTACTGAATGTCTAAATGGTGTCCTTAGATTCACACCACAACATCTTAATTGTACCTCTTTTTAACCTAGTTTTTTTACCTCCCCCATCCATAAGCAAATTACAAACACCCAAAGATGTCCTACGATCTATTGGAAGCATTCAGCATAAATTGCCCCTTCAGAAACAGAACCCCATGGTCTCCCCTGATAACTTTCAGAAATAAAAAAAAAACAGAAATCAAATACTCTTTCCCCCTCAAACAAGAATGAGCAACAACCCCCATATAACCCCCAGCATCCCCCTTACTGCCCTCTTCTTGTCTCCTACTATACTCTGTCTCTGCCCCGCCCCAGCACTCCTGCGTTCAAAGAATTTCCCTTGCAAACAACTGGCGAACATTAGAACAGCTAATGTGTATCTTATCATCTCTATCAAAGAACAGGCACAAGTTTAACTTTTCTACACATATTGAGTCCCCCTCATACACCAGAGAATAGACCCATGGGTATAAGCATAATTTAGTCCTGGGAGTTCTTAAGCAGACAGCCCCAAGTATGACTTGTAACTAACAAGGGTAAGTCAGTAAAAGATAAAAAGAAAAAGAAAAAAGAAAACATCAATATTTATGACAGGTTGCAATCTACAAATTAATAGTCCAAAAGGGCTCGCAATTCAGCCCCACAATAAAAGTGAAGCTCACAAATGTTCATAACCACCAAATAAAGTCTCATCTGCAGTGACCTTAAAAGCAAAGAAAAGTACATCTCAGCATTGCAGACTGATACTGTAGCGAGTACTCACTACTTGGAGTGACTCCTCATTCCCTTAACATTAAGGGGATCCTATACTGAAACTTAATCCCAAACATCAGGCTGATAAGTCACCAAAGAGGTCCTCAGAGTTTAGGGTCTTGTCCTCTTTTTGGGGAGAACAAGGAAACCCCAGGGTAGCCCCTTCACAACCCCCAAACATTGGCCAGCTCCTCAAACCAAGACTGGAGTGATCAGCACCCTCCCCGCCGATATTCCATGTCCCTAGACATGGTCAGGGAAGAAAAAGAAAATAAATTCCCAGGCAGTCCAATATGCAACTAATTAGGCCCAAAACCAAAAAGCTCAGAGACATTGAGTAATGGAACATCTTAAGTCTCAAATAAATGACTTCCGCTGCTCGGGTAGAGCAAGTGGCCATTCAAATGAGAAATTTAAAGTATTGTAATTCCAATCTGCACATTGCAGATGACTTTGTAAAGGGAAGTCATGCAGGACATCATCTCACATGCCAAGGCTCTGGGCGCATCACAACCTAAGGGGTCCAATCCCTGGTTATATGCGGGCTAGCTTCTATGCCCATATCAGCTCCTGCACCTGGAGTTGTCAGTTTTTACCTCCTCTTGCAATGAAGCCAAAGTTGCAATAAAAATAAGGTATTACAAAAAGAAATTTACTTATCTGCTAATGGCATCTCTTTGCTTAGAAGGAGATCATCCACCTCGCCTTTTAGCTTTCTCCTCAACTCACTTTTCAGCAGCTTTATGGCAGGTAAAGAACTTTGATGGATTTCCCAGCCTGTCAATATGCAGTTACGTGGGGTACATAAAGGCAAAGGATCACCCCATTGAAAATAACTTTGACTTAACTAGACTGAATTATTGCCTTTTAAGCTGCAACTCTCTGCTGTAGTCTAGGAAAGCATGCACTTTAGAGTTATTAAGAGGGATAGGCCCCTTGATCTTAGCACTCTTGAGAGCAGCTTCCTTATCTATGTACTTCAGATATTTAATGAGGCAATGCTGTGGCCACTCCTTTGGCTTCTGTGTAGGACCTACCTTGTGAGCACGCTCAACCTCAAACTCCAAGGGTTCCTGGGGTAACTCCAAGTGCTCCACCAGCCACTTATGGATGCCCTTTTCAGGGTACCACCCCTCGACCCCCTCACAAAGTCCCATAATAAGAAGTTTTAGCTCCAGGAGTGATTTTCCTGGTCATCGACTCTAATCGTGAGCTCTTCCAGTGATTTTTTCATATTGTTCCTTTCATTAGTGACCACTAATAGGGAGTCCTCCAGACTGTTCACCTGATGCTCCAGTTTGGAAATTTTTGTCATGTAACATGCAATGGTTTCAGAGAGACCTGTGACCATGCTATGAAACTGGGTAATTTGCACCATAATGTTGGTGAAGCCTGCCTTCAGCTCATGTTGCTTTTGTGCCAGGGTGGCAGGGACCCCGGCTAATGATTGCTCCAGGTCAGACATGCTGTGCTCTGCCGTCTTGGCCTCATGGGCCTGCAGTCTAGTTCAAGCCTCCGGTCCCCAGGGAGATTCTTTTTGCAGTTCCACCGGTTCAAAATTTTACTTTGACTGCTTATTTTGACAGGGTGGAATATGACCCAGTCCCAGTAGTTATAGAGAGTGTTTGAATGCAGGGATCTATTCTTTCCTTTTCTGTCACTTCTCTGATTTTGCAACCAAATTTTCCTGTGAGACATCGGACTTGATCAACCCAACAAGTCTCACAATTCTTTGCCTCTTACTGTCTCTTAGTTTTCTCTTGCTGTCTGTTTTTCTCCCTTGCATATCTAGATCTGCTGATATGAAAATATATGCAAATCAAAATGTGGAAATGTAACTGATATTGGGATCCCTTGTGTTTGGAAAATATATAGTATTATTGTTGAAATGTATATATTTATAATTTGAGATGACTGCAAAAAGCTGTTGGAAACTAGATGTTATCTCAGTGCAAATTTTTGAGCCTTTTGCAAAAGCTGTGGAAATGGGGCCTCTCAGCTCAGGCACACTATGTTCTAGCAGCCCTGCCTGATATTTACAAAAACAAGATGCTTGCTAAGAATGGGGGTTGAAAGGACTTATAAAGGAGCTAAGCTACAACTACTGAAGGAAAAAAGGGACAGAGACACTCAAGGGCAATTACTGTTTTTCTCTCCTTTGAAGGTCACTGGTACTCTCAACCCCATTCTATGCAAATCCCTGTCTCCAACAGTGGAGGGAATGGCTGT
Source organism: Neoceratodus forsteri (assembly GCA_016271365.2). NCBI lineage: Eukaryota > Metazoa > Chordata > Ceratodontiformes > Ceratodontidae > Neoceratodus > Neoceratodus forsteri. The sequence continues at coordinate 109,317,002 of CM028129.1, forward strand.
CAGAGCTGGAAGGTTATCAGTACTCCTGGTCCCACTCTGTGTAAAATCCCACTGGCTCCAAAAGTTGGGGGAGCAGCTTAAAGAACTGGAAGGTTACCAGTACTCCTGGCCCCACTCTGTAAATCCCCACTGACTCCAACAGTGGGGGGAGTGACTGACAGAGCTGGAAGGTTACTGGTACCCTCAGCCCCACTCTGTGTAACTCCCCACTGGCTCCAACAGTGGGTGGAGTGACTGACAGAGCTTGAAGTTTACTGGTACTCTCAGCCCCGCTTTGTGTAAATCCCCACTGACTCGAACAGCTGGGGGAGTGACTGACAGAGCTGGAAGTTCACTGGTACTCTGAGGCCTCACTCTGTGTGAGTCATAATTGGTCCAACAGTGAGAGAAGTGACTGACACAGCTGGAAGTTTGCTGGTACTCTAGGGCCCCACTGTGTGTAAATTCCCACTGGTCCATCAGTGAGGGCAGTGACTGACAGCTGGAAGGTACTCCTGGGGGGACTCTCTCTAAATCCCCACTGGCCCATCAGTGGGGGAACTAGCAGAAATTATTTTTATTTGATCAGTCATAAAAAGATTATTACATACACAGAACACAACATCATATAAATGGATAAGACAATACATATACCATTTTTTACATGATAAAAAGGCACTGTACAATTTTGGCTTAAGAACAGCTATTACAGTATAGAAAGTGCTTAAGTTTGAGTAGAAGAAACAATCCTTATTTTTTGCACATTAAGGAGAAACTTAGTTGTCTTTTTTTATAGTTTGTTCTTCTTTAGCAGTCAACAGAATCCTTAGTAATTCTCAGTTAGGGCAACCTGGTAGGGAATTTATAATAGAATATAAAATAGATCTTTGGAGACACTTTATTGATGACATTCTGGTAATTTGGAAAGAGAATCTGGATGAGCTTTCTTTATTTATTGAATATTTGGAAACAAATTGTAAGGACCTTAGATTTAGCATGACAGTGAATTTAAATGAAATTACTTTTTAGATCTTGTGATTAGAAAAGATGGAAGGGGTGGCCTCACCACTGACCTGTATCGCAAACCCACTGATGGTAATACGTTACTGCTGGCTAGCAGTAATCACCCTAGACATGTCATCAGGGCACTTCCTAAAGGACAGTTTATTAAGGCTAAAAGGAATTGTGGATCAGAAGAACTGTATATGACCAGGACAATAGAATTGAGGGAGAGACTACAGGAGAAGGGATATCCACTAGATGTGTTATTGGAAATGGAAGATGAAGTGAGAAAAATTAAAAGGGAATCACTATTAAGTGAAAAAAGAAAAGAGAATACTAATGTTGTGGACCCCCAACTCTCCTTTGTAAGTACTTACAGTCCCCAGACCAATCAAATTGCCAACATTATTAGAGAACACTGGCATACAGTTAAACAAGATCCCGGTCTTAGACATCTTGATGATGAAGGACCCAAAATTATATATAGAAGGGGGAGGACCATTAAAGATACTGTTGTGCACTCTCTGCAACCAATAAGAGATGCACCACAGATGTGGCTTCTTAAAAGGAATGACGGCTGTCATAAATGTGGCAACTGTAAATTTTGCCAGAAAGTAATAACTGCAAAGTCATTTGCCAACCCTATTTCTAAAAGAGATACCACAGTTAGGGGCTTCATTATGTGCAATACTAAGGGCCTTGTATACATGGCCAAATGTCAGTGTGGCAGCTTCTATATTGGAAAAACAAAAAGAATGTTCAAACTGAGAATTGGTGAGCATGAGAGAGAGCTATTGTGGGTGAAGATTTAACTAATTCACTGGCAATGCATGTTTTTAAAACTAGGAATAGAAGGGAGCATACATGTAATTATACTGGAATTGAGAAGCCCTTCCTTTCCAGGAGAGAGGGAGACTATGACAATTTGTTGTTGAAAATGGAACAATATTGGATTTTTGCCTTTAAGGCAATGGAAGGGAACGGTTTGAATGGAAGATTAGAGGTGAAACCATTTTTAAGGAAATGAGATTGTAGTATAAGTTAATTTAATTGTTCTAACTTGTTTCTCTTTTTTTCTCTCATTTGTTTCAGATTTGCACCAGCATCTTCTATGCTGTCATGTTTCGTTGAACCATGTGCAATCTCTTCTTTCTTCTATCTAACATTCAGTTTCAGGTTTGATTTTAAACTTTATGGCATACAGAATATTTGATAACCTATAATATTGTGTACTGGAGAATATTAATTACCAGTTATAAAATGAGGAATGAGGCATGAAAATGAAAAATGAAATATGAAATGTGATAAATATCTAAATGGAAAATGAAACATAATTAGAAAATATGTGGTTAAACATTTGAAGACTATTCTGTGTACCTTATTTTTAATTTGTATATAATGTTTGTGGTGATTCCTGGTATTAATTTTAAGTTGTGTGTACCACTTTAAATGTATTAATATAAAGGTGTGCTTTGTATGGTAACCCTGTACCTTTGAGAAAGCTCTGATAGGGCGAACACGTCAGGTGACTTGGTTACCAGGAAGTGTGCTTGTTCCAGGCTTGTTTTTGATGCTCCTCACTGTATTCATTTACTCTTGTTATTTGCACTTTAAATAAAAGGTATTTGCACAAGAGAACAACTATAGAACTGGTATTCCGGTGAGTGTGAGACATTTTTTCTCAGTCTTTGCAAAGGTGCTGGTCTCCCTTGACTCTATGTTTAATTGTTTGACACAGACCGAGCACGGCTTTTCCTCGGTGCAGTCACCTTCCTACATTGAATTTATAATAGAACCCAACCATTTGCTTCTAGCTGCCTTATACCAATGAAATCTCAAGATAACATGTTCAATATCCTCCTTCTTATTTCCACCACAGTAACAAAATGTAAATGCAGGGTTAGCGTTTTTAGTAAATTTGCAGTGGGGGGAGTGACTGAGAGAGCTGGAAGGTTACCAGTACTCCTGGACTTACTCTCTGTAAATCCCAACTGGTCCATCAGTGGGGGGAGCAATTGACAGAGCTGGGAGGTTACCGGTACTCCTGGTTCCACTCTGTGAATCCCAACTTGCTCCAAAAGTGGGGGGGGGGGTGTCATCTGACAGAGCTGGAAATGTTACCACTACTCCTGGCCCCATTCTCTGTAAATTTTCACTGGTTCATCGGTGGAGGAGCGACTGACAGACCTGGAAGGTTATCAGTACTCCTGGCCCCACTCTCTGTAAATCCCCACTGGCTCCAACAGTGAAGGGTGTGGCTGACAGATCTGGAAGGTTACCGGTACTCCTGGCCTTACTCTCTGCAACTGACTGACAGAGCAGAAAGATCACTGCCACTCTGAGCCCCACACTATGTAAATCCACACTGGCTCCAACAGTGGGGAAGGGGGGCTGACAGAACTGGAAGGTTACCAGTACTCCTGGCCCCACTCTGTGTAAATCCCCACTGGCTCCAACAGCAGGAAAAGTGATTGCCAGAGCTGGAAGAATACTGGTACTCCGGGCCCCACTTTCTGTAAATCCCCATTGGTACATGTAACCCTGGTGCCATTATACCAGGGGTTACTACCCCTTCTTGTATCCCTAATAACAGGTTGAGGGGCCTGGGTTCATAACTACCTAGTATGGCGGGGGTCCCTACCAGAAGTAGTGCTATAACTATGGTGTATCCACCTAGAGAAAGTACGTGGGTAATCATCACAGCAGGTCCAGCCCTCTGTGAAGCTAATACCACCCGCAACCCCACCTATTGACCTTTTGCAAAAACCTGGACAGTTGCGGTATTCAACAATTAATATACCATACAGTTTGACCATTAAAAATATGCTCACATCAGCCCACTTACCAACAGGATTTGGATCTCTAGCTCATGCTCTGTAACCCCCCCCCACAAGAGACAGTTTCAACAATACCAACATGTAATTTCAATATGCTTTGCAGCACATTCAATGACTTTAGACCAGGTAATAATATGCTCACAGGCCAAATTATCATTACAACTCTAAATTAGATTTATTAAGGGGGGGGGGCGAGAACAAGGAAGGGGGCTAAAATTTAGGTAAACTATTAGTATTCTGATTTAATTCAGGCAGTTCATGCATGCACTCTAAGTCCCAACCATATGGTTCAACTACACTGGGTACCCAGAATGCTAAACAGGCTAGCCTGAAGCATTGCCCAGGGGTGGCCAGCATTGCCACTGATGTTGGAGCCCTTTGGTGGAAAGTAAAGCAGTTAACCATGCAAACAACCCAATTATTTGTAATCCCAAACTGGAGGGCTCAGTCCTTTGTAACACAAGAAAAGTAGAACAATTAGATGGTACCACAGATGATTTAAAGCACTGTTGCAGGGAACTACCCTGATTGTACTCACGCTACCAGAATTTAGCTGCACGTTCAGTGAGATACAGACCTCATGGCAATGATCAATGGGCAGGGGGAAGCAGGGCAGACACGACGCACCTTCTAATGCTTGCAACCTACGTAATGGTGTTGTGCAAGGAGGCCGAATCCCTAAGCCGGTCTTTCACCTAGCAGTCTCTGGTGCAGAAGCAGCAAACTAGGCCAAGGTGGCACAGCTCTAGTCAGATGAACAGTTCTGGAATAAGTTTGTGATCTTCTGCTGGTGAAGCCTCCAGCTGGCATGACAGTTTCTCTCGTGGGAACCAATCTTGATCCACGAAAACACATTCAGTACATTTAAATTAATAACTACTTTTGACAACAGTTCGGATTCAGTCCAGTTGCAAATTTTTATTTATTCTTTTTATTTATTCACAATTCGGATTTACAAACCTTTGAGTCAAAGACTCATTTACAAAGGCACCTCATCACAGGGAGGGGAGACAACACATTTGTGAAGCAAGACAGTGAAGAACAATACAGGTGAGATACAAAAGAGCATACAAACTAAGCAAACCTTTTGGTTCCGAAAATGATCCACACACAAACTGAGCCAATCACTCCAGAGGCAAAATCTCTGGTCCAAAATACAAGTAGTGCTGGTAATACTTCTTTCTGGTGTGCTGGCAGACAGTTCCAATGTCCAGTCCTCTTTTGGACTGGCAGGGTTACAGCATTCCAGTTGGCTGAACAAGCTGTCAGTTACAGTCTGAGCACTGATTGGCTGGATCCTTTGGTGCCAGGAATTTGTCCGTTTTTCCCCCACAAGTCACTGGTATTGTCCTATGAGCCCCTGGCTGAAATCCAGGCTCATGATTGGTTGTTGTCCTCCCAAAATGGTGGCTGCTGAAAAGTATTCTGTCCCCATATTGCACTCCCATACATTTAAACATCTGGTGCAGCAAGGAGCAACATTATTTTAATTTGCTTTCCCCACACACTTATAGCCTTGACTATACCCTTTCAAATGATTCTTCATTTATATTTTTACCCCTTGTAGTTTTAAAGTCACTGCTGCCATTACATAGACCCCCAAGGTGGCAGCAACAGCCTAATTCATATTTGTGTGGGGCTCATGCATATTAATGAGGCCCTGCTGTAACTCCTCATTTTAAAACTTTAAATTTGCCCCATACAGCATTTGGGCTGTAGCTTCTAGTCGCCATCCTTTTAAGCTGAAGAAGGTGTCGGATGAAATTCCTTTTTGTTTGACCACATCGGTGGTTAGAATGTAAACGGTGCCAACCTCACCTACACGAGTGCTGGTGGCCTGTACTTAATGCTGGCAGCTCATGGCTGCATTTTCCAAGCCCAATGGGGCTAAATAAATAGTAGGAGCTGGATCAGGGGACTTTGGGGCACACAGAAGAGTTGGGCTGGTGGCAAAGACATGGCGGGACACCAGACTGCAGCGGGAGGAAAAAAGGAGACCAAGGGATCTAAGGGCAAATAAAGTAAGCCCCTGGGGGGATTACATCTCTCCCCTGCCTGAAAAGCTTGGCATCCACGCCAAGACTATAACAAACTAACACTTAGAACAACACATTACTATACCATAAAATACTATAAAATTATCAGGTCTGATATATGACAACTATATACAATTTTAGCATGCTATTACGTTAAATTTAACACTTTGTCATAAAGTTCCTACCTTCAGTCATTACATTTTGTTTTTCATCAGGTTAACCATAAGAATGACATTTGATCTTTAGCATTTGCTTGATGGAGACAGAGATGGGGCACATTTCAACTGATCCCTCTAACTCTGTTAGGGTGACCTCTAAAATACTAGGTGGAAGGCTTGACTATTACTTGGGAAGATGCAGTGAACACAAACTTGGGCAGGGAATTTGCTGTGATACATACCCCTTTGTGAACTACATTCATGGGCAGATCTACAGGCATTCCTGGCGTGTCATACGTGAGTCGGGGCACTGGCACTGGTCTTTCAGCATTCCTGGCGTGTCATACGTGAGTCAGAGCACTGGCACTGGTCTTTCAGCATTAGCATTCAGGGTAGCTATTCCTGGCTCACTGACCACCAATAAGATAGTTTCTGAAGAAAGAGGTACCACTGCACTTGGTTGAAGTTCAGAAGTGGAGTTATTACTTGCACTTGGTGTAGCACTTGAACTTTCAGGTTCTGGAGACTCAGGCCAGTCTAAAAGAGATGGTTTAACAAAGTTTGAATCATTTAACACACTATTAGCACTTGCAGGAATAACATCGTCTAACTTTTAATCTAATTCATTAGGCCCACTTACTTCAGCATCACTTGAAGGTTCACTGACGGATCCACCATTTTCTTGATCAGAATCTGATATCTCAATTTCTGATAGCTCTACCAGGCATAAAGAGTTAGCTATGTCAGAGCTCACACTTTGAACTTCTCTGTCAGAAGGCTTGGGTTTAATGGAGGAATCAGGATGATCTGCCATTACTGGACTACTTGGATCGTCTCCTCTGTTGCACAAAGGGATTCCTTGAAATACTTGAGCTAGGTCAAACGAAGGAAAGAAGACAGTCCCAAAGTCACTTTCATCATCATCTGAATTGACACCATCATGTTCTGTACTGGTTGTAACAGAGGGTAGCAACTGTGGGTCGTCAATAACTTGAGGTTTTGATTGTGTGCAGCAAAATGAGTGATAGGACCGGTTGGATCTGGCAATGCAAGGTCTATAACTCTTTGCCCAGTGGGTAACAGATGATTTCTATGAATAGTCTTTACAGCCTTAGGGTCATTTTCTGGACGTACTTTATATACTGGCAAGTCAGCTAGCTTACTGATTACAATGTAGGGCTGGTGACTCCATTTGTCAGAAATTTTATGTTTACCCTGGAATCCCAGATTTCTCATCAGTACTCAGTCCCCAGGTTGCAACTCTTGAGCTTTTACTCTTTTGTCGTGACGCACTTTGTTTGCTAGGCTATTCTTGGCAGCCATGGTGTGGGTGACTTGATATGCATGGCTTAGTTGTGCTTTCAGCTTTTGAACAAACTGCAGATAGTTGTCTAAACATGCTCCATCGAAAGAAACTCCAGAACAAATGTCAACAGGTAGTCAAGCTTCACAATCAAACCTAAGTTGATAAGGGGAAAACCATGTGGCATCATTCTTTGTGCAGTTATGTGTGAACCAGTGCACTGATTTGTTGGCTCCACTTTGATTTGTCTTTTGGATGCAGGGTGCCAAGCATATTGAACAATGTTCTATGAAACCTTTCTGGTTGAGGGTCTCCTTGTGGGTGATAAGGAGTGGTCCTGGATTTTAAAACACCCCAGACAAATAACATTTCTTTAATTAAATGGCTTTCAAAGTCCCGACCTTGGTCAGAATGTATGCACTGGGGAGCACCATAATGAACAAAGAATTTCTCCTCTAGAACTTTTGCTACTGTGGTGGCTTTCTGATCTTTTGTTGGATAGACCTGAGCATATCTGATGAAATGATCAGTGACAACAAGCACATTTCCAGTGTTCCAGGAATCAGGCTCTACACTTAAGAAATCAATACATACAAATTCCATAGGCGCACTGGTGGTTATATTAACCAGTGGAGCTGCTCGCTGAGGTTGTGCTTTTTGCTGGAGACAACTGCCACGAGTTTAATGTATTGCTCAATGTCCATACCCATCCTACACAGAAACATAGACTTTGACGGCAGATAAGGACCGCTAGGCCCATCTAGTCTGCCCATTTCCCTACCTACAGGATAGGCCGCAGATCCTATTTAACCAACAGCCTATATCTTCCTGCCCCCCACAAGAATTGCCTTATGTCTGTCCCATGCATTCTTGAATTCTCCCACAGTTTTAGACTCCACAACTTCCTCAGGAAGGCTGTTCCATGCATCCACTACCCTCTCTGTGAAATAATACTTCCTCACATTGCCCCTGAACCGCCTCCTTCTATCTTTAAATTGTGTCCCTTGTTCTTGCAAGTGTCTTTTCTGAAAGATGCTACCCTCTTGGACTTTGTTGATTCCCTTGAGGTACTTGAAAGTTTCTATCATGTCCCCTCTCCTTCTTTCCTCAAGGGTATACATATTAAGCTCCTTAGTCTCTCCTCATACGGCTTCTCTTGCAGACCCTGCACCATTTTAGTTGCCCTCTCTGGACTGCCTCTATCCTGTCTATGTCCTTGCGGAGATGGGGTCTCCAGAACTGGACACAGTATTCCAGATGGTGTCTCACCAACTGTCTGTACAGAGGATAACAACTTCCTGTTTTCTGCTGCTGATGCCTCTCCTATACATCCCAGTATACCCCGGCCCTCCCTACTGCCTTCTCCACATTGCTTGCTAACCTTAAGGTCATCTGATATGATTACCCCAGGTCCCTTTCCTGTTTTGTTGTTGTTACTACCTCCCCACCCATTGTGTATTCTTCCCCTGGGTTCTTGTTTCCCAGGTGCATTATTTTGCACTTTTTTGCATTGAATCCTAGCTGCCATACGTCAGACCATTCCTCCAACCTTGCCAAGTCCCTTTTCATCCTTTCCATGCCTCCTTGTGTATCAACCCTGTTGCAGATCTTTGTGTCATCTGCAAAAAGGCATACTTTTCCTTCCAGTCCCTCTGCGATGCCACTGATGAAGACATTAAAAAGGACTGGACCCAATACTGAACCCTGCGGTACCCCACAAGTAACCGCCCTTTCTTCAGAGTAGACTCCATTTACAATTACCTTCTGTGTCCTGTTGTCCAGCCAATGTTTTGCTTCAGGGCTACCACCCTGGGACCCACTCCAGGCTGGTTAATTTGACTAATAATCTTTTGTGTGGGACTGTGTCAAATGCTCTGCTAAAGTTCAGGGTAGGCCATGTCCACAGCCCCTCCCTGGTCTACTACTTTGGTCACCCAGTCAAAGAAATCTATTAGATTGGCCTGACATGACCTTCCCGCTGTGAACCCATGCTGCCTTGGATCCTGTGCTCCACTGACCTCTAGGTACTCAACTATTCTTTCCTTCAGAAGTGACTCCATCACTTTCCCTACCACAGAGGTCAGACTGACAGGTCTGCATTTCCTGCCTCTGTCTTGGTTCCACTTTTGTGAGGGGAATCACATCCGCCTTCCTCCAGTCCTCGGGTACCACACCATCCTCCTATGATTTATTAAAAGAGTAGCCAGTGGTTTCACTAGTTCCTTCCTTAATTCTTTTAGAATTCTGGGGTGAATTCCATCAGGACCCATTACTTTGTCCACCTTCAGTTTTAGGAGTTCTTGCAGAACTCTTTCTTCTGTGAAAGGACTGGGATCGCCCTCCTATCAAGAGTGCTTCTGTTAATTGATTGTAGGCACTTCCTCCTCTTTTGTGAATACTGAGCAGAAATATTCGTTCAGTATTCTCCTGCTTTTTCACTGTCCCCCTCTGCCCACCCACTGTTTATTCTATTCAGCCTCACTATCCCTCCCTTTGTCTTTCTACGCTCGCTGATGTACCTATAAAAGGTTTTATCCCCCTTCTTAACTGAGTTGGCTATCTTTTCCTCAGTTTGGGCCTTTGCTATTCTGACTTCTCTCCCTGCTTCTTTCTGCCTTAACTGGTACAGCTCTCTGTCCTGCTCCTTCTGTGTTTCCTTATACTTCTGGAATGCTATCTTTTCTTCCTGACTTTCACAGCCACTCTCTTGAGAACCATAGTGGCTTTTTTTTCATTTTGATTTGTTTATTTGCTTCACACAAAGGCTTGTTGCCTCTGTGATGGCAGTTTTGATAATTCCCCATTGTTGCTCCACACCTCCTTCTAGCCTGTTTGCTAGTGCTTTTCTGAGGCACTCTCCCATCTTGCCAAAGTCAGCCCTCCTAAATTCCAGTACCCTCACTTTTGTATGGCTTGACTCTGTAGCTGAGTTTAACATGAACCACACTGTTTGATGGTCACTTGTCCCCAGATGGCAATCCACTTCTAGATCTGAGATCCTCTCACTGCCCCGCTTGAGAGTACAAGGTCTAAGATTGCTCCCTCACAGTGGGTTCAAACTAGCTGTCTAATGCCTGCCACCTGTAGGGCGTCAAGAATGGCTCCTGCTCTTGATTCGCTGCAGCAAATGTGCTCCAGTTAACATCTGGCATATTCAGGTCTCCCATCAACAGTATCTCCCCTTTCTCTGCCATTCTAAGAATGCCTTCCATCATATCCTTGTCCATTCCTTCCCCCTGACATTGGGGTCTGTACACAACCTCTGTGCGGATTGTGGTGCCCTTTCCAGTCTCCAAGGTGACCCACAGTGCCTCCTCTCCTCCCTGTTTACTCTTTTGTTCAGTTGCTTTTATCCCTTCCTTTACATAGAGAGCTACTCCTCCCCCTCTTCTCCCCTGCCTGTCTCTCCTGTAGGTTATGTACCCTGGTATGTTAACATCCCAGTCATGGTTCTCTGTGTACCATGTTTCTGTGACTGCTACAGATATCCAGGCATCCTCTTCCATTAAGGCCACCAGCTCAGGGAGCTTGTTGCCCAGACTATGGGCATTGGTACTCATTACCCTCCATTTCCTGATGGCCTTACCCCCTTTGCCCCATCCTTGTCCTTCTTGCCTTTGTCACTTTCTCCATTTACCCCAGCCCTTCTCCCTATCGACACCTCCATGCTGGTGTTTGCCACACTTACTACCGTGATTGTTTGGGGGGGCTAGGATTTTCCTGCTCCTTTCCAGTGCCTCCCCCCTTGGCTAGTTTAAAAGCTTGCCAATGAAGCATTTAAACCTATCACCTAGGATCCTGGTTCCCCTCCCGGACAGACGTAGCCCATCATGCCAGTATAGGCTTGCATCACTCCAGGTGGACCCCCTGTCCCCAATGAAGCCAAATCCCTGAGCTCCACACCAGTTTTTCAACCACTGATTGAATTCCATGGTACGGAACACCCTAGCCTCTCCTATGCCATAGATGGGTAGCACCTCCAGAAGGTTACCGTGTGTGCTACTTGACTAAGGCCCTCCCCAATTCCAAAACTCTTCCTGCACTTCTCTAATCCCTTTCTTAGCCAGGTCATTTGTCCCTAAGTGGACAGACATCCAGCCTCCCTCCTGTGCAGCTGCTCCAGGCAATCCTGAGGATTCGCTCCTGTCCCTCCAAGCCATGGCGCAGGCAGGCACTGCCCTCCCTCTCCCTTCCTTGCCCAGTTCTACCTTCCTAACAATGGAGTCCCCCACCAGGAGTTGTTTCCTTCCCCTGCAGGGTCCCCTGCCACCCTCCTGTGGGTCTCCTTTGTGGAGGTTCCCAGCATCCTCCTTGGTCTCCACTGTGGGTGCCTCCATAGGGGAACCACACTTTGCCAGAATGGCATAGGAATTGTGGAGAGGTACAACTGGAGGGATGTGCCTCTGTTCCACCACCCTCACCCTCCCTGAGCCCACTGTGGTCCAACCGCTCCTCTTTCTTGGCAACCTCTGGAGGCAGCGGCAGTGGCACTGGTGGTCCCTGGATGGAAGAGGAGGTCCCACAAATCCTGGCCAACTCAGCCTGGAGATGAGCAACCTCCTCCCTCAGCCCAGAGAGGTGCCTGCAGATGGGACAACACTGCATCCTCCAAAACATCTCTCGGAAGACTGTTGCTCCACAGCCACTGCACTGCACCACTCCAATCATGTCTTATTTCTGGCCCCTTACTGTTTGCAATCCTTACTCTTTCCTCTGTTTTTTTTCTCTTTCTCCTTACTTTCTGCCTGTGTGCCCTTTAAGCTCCTGATTGTCCTGTTCTGAGACAAGAATATCCTATATTTCTCAGTAGACCGCTTACTTGTTCAGAGGCAGACCTCCAGCAGCTAGAGGGGGCCGGAGAGCTACTCTTGCCCTTCTAGGATGGTGGGTCCTTGGTGGTTCTGTGATCACTCACTTCCTGCCCCTAAACAGGAAGTTCCTGTTGTCAGTCAAATCCTGTGCCTATAAAAATAGAACTAGTTTTGGGTGGAGGGGAGGGAAGGAGGGCAATATAGTCCCAGTAGAGAAGTTCAGTCACACAGCAGTCCTTTCTCCTGGAGTGTTCTGCCAAGCTATCCTGAGCCAGTAAAAACATGCACGGGCCAAATCTAAAGTTCTTTCGCTACTCAAATGCCCCATCTGATAATGAAGAGCTTTTAAAACCACATTCTTGAATTTGGAAGGGAGTACTAGCTGTTTCTTTACCACAGTACCTTGGCCATCTGTAAGTTCTCTGTACAGCAATTTCTCCTTGAGCTTGAGCTTAGACCCTTCTCAGAATAACAAGGCAGTGCATTGCTCATTGGATCACAACTTGAAGACATCTTCCCCTTGCACCAATGCGGTTAAGACTGGTTGGATCATAAGGTCATAATACTGTTCTTTTACAATGTCAGCAGGAGTAAGTTGAGGCAAAGTACTTAGGTCTAAGGCTGCAAAGCTACAAAATACTGGTGGCAGACAGGTATCAGGTGGTCCCAAACAATCAGCTAGACAATTTACAGGCTCCAGAGATGGAGTTTCATCTCTTTCAAATTTGTGACATAGGGCCTTGACAGAATGTTCTGGTATACACACCCACTGTTGAGAGGAATTCAGCCTACTGGAGAGAGCATCGGCATCAACATGATTTAGGCCAGGCCTGTATTCTACAGTGTAGTCATATGTGGATGAGGCTGAGAGCCATTGGTGTCCGGTGGCATCTAGCGTGGCAGATGTCTGAACATAAGTTAATGGATTATAGTCTGTCTTTATTAAGATCTTTGCACCATACTAGTATTCGTGAAACTGTTCCACAACTGCCCACTTCAAAGTGAGAAATTCCAATATGTGAACTGGGTAGTTCTTCTCTGATGAGGTTAAGCTTCGACTTGCAAACGCCACTGGGCGCAGTCCTGCAGGGTACTCCTGGTAGAGCACAACTCCTAGACCACTCAGGCTAGCATCTGTGTGCAGAACATATTTCTTAGATGGAGCAGTATAGGCAAGGACTGATGCATGTGTAAACTGGTAGATTATCTCATGAAAAGCAGAGTCACAATCTGAAGTCCATCTTTGACCAAACAGTTCATTAGGACGAAAGTATGTCCTATCAGTCTCTTTGACAGCATTTTTCTTGAACTTTTGATCAGTGGGTGGGTACCTTAGGTTAAGTTCAGTGGCCTGATAACTTTGGTGCAGTCTTTAGCAAAGCGTCGGTAGTAACCTCAGAAACCCAAAAATCTCTAGTTATTTGGGCTTTGCCAGGTGTTCAGTGCTTCTACTTCAGCAGGGTCTGTCTGAATTCCTTCTGAGGACACGATGTGCCCGACATATGTTACTGAGTTTTGGAAGAACTGGCATTTATCAATTGATCATTTTAATCCAAATTCTTCAAGTCTGTAGAGTACTTTAAAAAGACGAGCTTCATGCTCTTCAAGAGTCTTACCGAAAACTATGACATCATCCAGATAAACAAGGCACTCCAAAAGATTCATGTCTCTCACTGCACATTCCATTAACCTTTGAAAAGTTGCTGGCACACCAGATATGCCTTGGGGCATGCATAGAAATTCATAAAAACCCAGAGGACAAATAAATGCTGTCTTCTCCCTGTCCTCTGGGGCCATTGGGATCTGGTAGTATCCACTCCTAAGGTCAACTATGGAGAACCACTTCCTTCCATTGAGACAGTCTAGTGCATCTTGGATGTGAGGTATTTTGTATTAGGCACAGTTCTTTTATTTAAAGTTCAATAATCAATGCACATGCACACTGAGCCATTCTTTTTGCAAACCACCACCACAATTAGAGAATTATAAGAACTGCGTGACTCCTGGATTATCACCGCTGCTAGCATTTCTTGCAGGTGGCGCCTGACATCATCAATGTCAGTGGGAGCTAACCGGCGTGATCTTTCTCTGAAAGGTCTCTCATCGTGAAGATCACCTCCAGAAGGAGGGAAGTGATACTCCCTCTGTATAACTGCCTGGTGAGGCTGCACCTTGAGTACTGCATGAAGTTTTGGAGGCCACACTTAAAGAGGGACATTGAACTCCTGGAGAGGGTCCAGAGGAGGGCAACCAAAATGATTTGGGGCTTGAGGGACAGGACCTATGGGGAGAGGCTCAAAGAGCTAAATATGTACACATTGGAAGAGAGAAGGGACCGGGGGGACATGATAGAGTTCTTCAGGTACAAGAAGGGGGTAAATAGGGGAGGAGCAGTCAGGGTGCTTTGAAGGAAGGGGGCCAACTAGAGAGCATGGGTGAAAGCTGGAGGGGGGGAGATTCAAGGGAGAAAGGAGGAGGTGCTACTTCACTGAGAGGGTGGTGGAGCCATGGAATGCGCTGCCCAGGGGGCTGGTGGAGGCAAAGACAGTGGAGGGGCTCAAGAGGGGGTGGGACAGGCACAGGGGAAGGGTTCTGGAAGCAAAATTCAGTGCAGTAAGAATATCTGGGACTGGGAAGGGAGAGGTCAGAGAGGGAGAGAAGCAAGGTCGGCTCCCAGGGTGAGGCTGACCAAATGAGCAGACACAAAAGGCCGTTAGGCCTATTCTGCTGGCAATTTAGTATGTTAGTATATTAGTAAGGCATATGTGGTGTTGGGCACCGGTGACACAACCTACATCCAACTCTTTCAGGGAGAACAGCACTTCTTTTGGCCAGTCTTCAGCTAATTTTCTCTTTTCAGCTTTTAGGAATGGGTGAGTCTCCAAAATCAAACATGTCTGTGGAGACTTTTCCATCTTCTCCTTGGTGGCACTTAGATGACAGGACAGCAGTATCTGCACAGTGCACCTTGGCTAAGGTGCATCCTCAAGTCATTTTTACATCCCTGTCGGTGACATTTTGGATCTGTGCCACAACTCTTCTCGCACAGGCATGAGCATGAACAGGAAGCACACTTGTTTTTTTCTAAGAGCCCATCAGGCAATTTTCCCTCATCAGGAGCATCCAGCATCAGGATCTGGTTATTTATATCTTTTCAGATGCACACCTCTCCACTGATCCAGCACTGTGCATTCACATGAAGAATAATGGCTTCGGGGTCCTTTTTCATACAGATCCCACTGGTTCATCTTCATCATTTTCTTCTGGTTGCAGGTACTTATCGTAAGCTTTTTTGACTACAGCGTGTACATGCATTGCCCTCCCAGTCCTCTTCTTTTGTCATTCTTGGCACATCTGGGCCAGGCAGCTGAACATGTGGGCATTGGTGCCAATGAGTACTGGAACTCCATTGTATAAACCAGACAGGGGGACAGACTAGCGCAATGGTCTCTACTGATTTGTCCACACCTGCCACAGTGGACGGGAATGAAAGCCACTCTCTCATGAATCCAAGGTATGAATAAGATGTTTCACTCAGGCCCCACACATGCAATCCATCTAGCAGCTATAAGGAATGGTCAGACAGGTGTTGATCATACCAGTCCTTGAATATTATTGTAACTTGAGACCCACTGTCAAGAACAGCTCAAGCCGGGATGCCATCTACCCACTCGGTAATCTCCATTGAAGGTCCTACCACCTTCAACCAATCCAGTGAGGTGTTTACAGATAGTACAGGAGCAGGAACAGAGGCCTTGGTCACAGATGCATTGTATCAAGACTGGAACTGAGCTCCAGTAGCATTAACCTGCCTTGGGTCCATTTGTGCAAGAAGCCTGTCTCTCACCCTGACTGAATCCTCTCTGGATCGACATTCCCTCTACAGGGGGTTATCTTTTCCACACCTGTAGCAGAATCTACTTTCTCTAGGTCACCTTGGCTGTGACAGAACATCAGGGCTTGGCTGGTAGTCACGCTTAGTGGGCTGGGAAGGATATGTGTCAGGAATTTGGGCAGCGGTACTGGCAGCAATGGGCCCTTGCTGAGCTTGAATACTGTGTTCTAAGGAGTCAATTCACTTAGTTCAGTCTTTTGGTAACCATCTTCAGGGGGCACCTGGGTGTACACTCCCACTCCCATAACAGATGCATTTTGTAGGATGCCCTGCCCTTTATCACTGACGGCCTTAGCTATGGTAGTAGCTTTCATTTCTCTGGACTCTTTATGCAGTTCTTTCCATGGCGGATCATTCTCAACAGTCTCCTCCTCACTTGGCTGTCTCAGCTCCAAAGAAACTCTAGCAACACCCACACTAGGATCCCAAACTTCTTCTTCACCTTCAGCCTCCCTGAGTTCTTTTATTAGATCACAGTAAGCAGGAGGATCATCTCTCCTGTCCTGGAGCTTCAGCTGGAGAATCAACAGATGAGAGTATTTGGCAGATTTGAGCATATGGTCTAGCCTCACATGATTCAAGTCACTGCTCAATACCCATCTTTTCTGTAAGCTCTCTGTAAAGCTCTTTCCAGCTGAGTGGCATATTCAGACAAACATTCACCTTTACATTGTTTAATGGATTTAAATTTCCATACCAAATCTTCTCCTGCTTCAGTACTACCAAAGACACCTTCAAGAGCAGACAAATATTGTTGGGAGGAAGCATCAGGGGTTGTGGACCTCAAAAATGTTATAGCCTCATGTGCAGGACCTCTTAAACTTTCCATAAGCCTTTTCCGCTTTTCAGTTTCTGCACATTACCATTCTTGGACCAGGGGGTTGCATAATCCATCCAAGTCTCTAAATCATCTTCCCCTTGGGGTGTGGGAAGGGTGCCAGAAAACATTTGCAGTATGCGGTAGGAGTCATGACTAAATATGGGCACAGGATAAGGTACAGATACCAGTGTCGGTGTGGGCACCGGAACCGATGCAGGTGCCAGGACTGGTGCATGCCCTAAGGGAGGCTTTAGTAACTTTTGTAAGTCCTCAAGGGCCTGACCTTCAGCATGTAACCATTTGGCAAGCTTTTCTTTAAGACTTTCGGAGAGGGGTGAGTTCTGGCTCTGAGAGACTTACACCGTCTTTGGTTACCACCCTCCAGGCTGCTGGGCACCCATTTATGGTGATCATTTTAGGCACCTTAGTAATGGCTATGGGGTTACTACACTCCACTAGAACCATTATTGTTTGAGTGATCAGATCAGCTTGTCGGCCTACTACCTAAACCTCTCCCAAACAGTCAGTTTTTGAGAGCGCCCCCAAATAGTGTCTTTATTAGTGCCCAGGGATACATCAAGTAATAATAGAGCATTCTGAGGGTCAGTTTCACTCCCTGTACATCAACTAACTAACTGATGCACAGCCATCGCTTCAGGGGTACCCATTAAAATTTTATTTGAAATTTTTCATTTTGGCCACTAGGGGGCAGTAATCCCAGTGGTGTCTCCACCCTGGTCCTATTATACCAAGGGCTACTACCCCTGCCTGTATCCCTAATAACAGGTTGAGGTGCCTCACTTCATAACTACCTAGTATGGGGGGGTACCTAGCAGGAGTGGTGCTACAACTATGGTGCCTCCACCCAGAGAAATTACATGGGTAACTATCACAGTAGGCACAGCCCTCTGGGAAGCTAATACCACTCACAACCCTGCCTAGTGACCGTTTGCAAAAACCTGGACAGTTGCAGTAGTCAACAATTAACATACCAAACAGTTTGACCATTAATAATATGCTTACGTCAGCCCACTTATTTATTTATTTTATTTATTTAGTTTTTGTTGACCGGGTAAGTACACTAGACAAATCCTGCCTATTTTCAGGCATGACCCAGGGGACACGGTCTGGATCTCTGGCTCGTGCCCTGTAACCCCCCTGCAAGAGACAGTTTCAGCAATACCAACATGCCCTTTTAATATGCTTTGCAGTACATTCAATGACTTTAGGCCAGGTAATAACATGCTCACAAGCCAAATTAACTGTAAATCAGATTTTATTAAAGGGGACGTGAACAGGAAGGGGCTAAAATTTAGGTAAACTATTAGTATTCTGATTTAATTCGGGCTGTTCATGCATGCACCTTAAGTCCCAACCATATAGTTCAACTACACTGGGTACCCAGAATGCTAAACAGGCTAGCCTGAAGCATTGCCCAGGGCTGGTCAGCATTGCAGCTGATGTTGGAGCCTTTTGGTGGAAAGAAAAGTAGTTAGCCATGATCAGTCCTTTGTAACCCAAGAAAAGTAAAACAATTACATGGTACCACAGATGATTTAAACCACTGTTGCAGGGTACTACCCTGATTGTACTCATGCTACCAGAATTTGGCTGCATATCCGGCGAGATGTAGACCTCGTGGTGAAGATCCATGGGCAGGAGGAAGCAGGGCCAGCGTGACGCACCTTCTGATGGTCGCAACCTGCAGGACGGTGTTGTGCAGGGGAACCGAATCTCTGAGCCAGTCTTTCGATGAGCATTCTCTAGTGCAGGAGTAGCGACCTAGGCCAAGGTGGCATGGCCCTGGCAGGATGAACAGTTCTGGAATAAGTTCATGATCTTCTGCTGGTGAAGCCTCCAGCTGGCATGACAGTTTCTCTCATGGGGAACCAATCTCGACCCATGAAAACACATTCAGCACATTTAAATCATAAACTACTTTAGACAACAGTTCGGATTCAGTCCAGTTGCAAATTACAGCTTTACTGCTCAAATCTTTCGATTCTGAAAATGATTCACACACAAATTGAGCCAATTGCTTCAGAAGCAAAATCTTTGGTCCAAAACACAAGTAGTGCTGGTAACACTTCTTTCTGGTGTGCTGGCAGACAGTTCCAGTGTCCAATCCCCTTTTGAACTGGAGGAATCTCCACAGGGCCTTCCCTGTGAAAAGGCAGCACTGAGCCACACAGGCACCCTTCTCCTCAATGTCTCGAGCTAAACCCTCAACAGACTCTTAAAACAAAGGGCAGGGTTCCAGAGATTGGCTGGATCATTTGGCACCAGGAATTTTTCCCTGTTTTTCCCCTCACAAGTCACTGGCCTTGTCTCATGAGCCCCTGACTGAAATCCAGGTTTGTGATTGCCTGTTGCCCTCACAAAATGGGGGCTGCTGAAAAAGTATACTGTCCCTATATTGCAGTCCCACACATTTAAACTTCTGGTGCAGCCAGGAGCAACACTATTTTAATTTACTTTCCACACACACTTGTAGCACTGACTGTACCCTTTCAAATGAGTCCTCATTTATATTTTTACCCCCTGTAGTTTTAAAGATGCTGCTGCCGTTACATAGACCCCCCACCGGCAGCAGCAACAGCTTAATGAATATTATTGCAGGGCTCATGCATATTAATGAGTCCCGCCAGTAGCCCTCATTTTTAAAACGCTAAATTTGCTCCCGAATGGCATTTGAGCCACAGCTTTCTGGTCACCGGCCCTCTTTAAACAGAGGATGGGCACTGGGACCAGGAAATTCCTTTTTGTTCGACCGCATCGGCGGTTGGAATATAAAAGGTGCCAATAGTATTTCAATGTGACAAATGTTTGCTGATTATGAACTTATATGAAGAAATAGATAGATTAAACAACAGAACAATCATTCAAAATGAAATAAGTTTATTAGAGGAATTTAAAGACCAAACTGAGGCAAACTTAAGGCAGCCATTAGAAGAAGGCCCCGATAAACACCAGACTAAAATTAATATTTCTAAGCAAGACAGCCCACCCACCTCAGAAAACTCAAATATACAAATTGGGCAGAATATGGAAGACTGGAGCACAGTACCAAAAAGACGATCCAAAAGAAGGGGAGGGCAGATATTCAATAGTGCCCCATTGGAAACACATAACAAATACAGCCCATTGGAGCCCTTAGATCCCAGCAGCAAGGCAGAGGAGGGTGTTGCAGGTGGCAGTCAGTCCGCCAAAATTACAAGGGATTTTACCATCACAAATATGCAGGTCCAGAATCAAGCCCAAACCATCAGGGAGCAAATATCAAACACAGAAAGCACCCTAGAAGAATTAAGCCAAGAAAAATAGATCAAGATATTCTTATATAAGATATTCTTACTGACTAACCCACACCTGCGATTTCTACGCAAAGGCTCACTGGCTAACACTCTTTGGTCGCTTAAAATATCAATCCTGCCTCCTGGCCAAAAAGATCTGCCTTGGTCAGTTCCCAACTGGAGTCCAACAACTCCTAGTTCCCAGCACTAATCCCAGGCCCACCCGAAATTTGGAACTGCAGTCCTTCCTGACTCCAAAATGTCGAACATCTCAAGCACAAAGGTCCTTTGCCTATCGGGCACCATTGTGGTTCAACTTCCTCCATGAGAACATTATTAGCCTGCCCACTCTGTGGACCTTCAAAAAGAACCTAAAGAACCATTTAATACAGGAATCTCAATGTGTCTATCATCGCTAACACCTAGCAAGGGTATCTCCTACCATATGCCCTTCTGTCAAAAGATCTCTCTCTCTCTCTCACTCTCTCTCGGACACCCTGCACTTGGGGATCAACCCACCACCTCATGTCTCCAGCACTTCTATGCTCTAACCCCCTCGTGTTGCTGACAACTAACAGGCTCCCTGTTGGGCATAGTTATTAAGTCTGTTCCTGTATGTATCTGACTGTGTTTACCTATTCCAGTTTTAGTTTTCACTGTATTTTTTGCATTCCTTTGTTTAAAGACCAAATGCACCTAAATGTTCTCATTCTAATTCTATTGCCATGTCTGTCTCAATCCTCTATATAATCACCTACTTGTTCTAAATGTACTAATGTGGAACCTATGTAAAGAGCTCTAAGCTCAAATGATTAATCCGAGATCAGAAATAAATAAATAAAATAAATAAATAATGGGGGACTTGATGACCAGAGGGACAGAGTCTATTATACGTAAAGGAAGAAAGGAAAAAGTAACCATTAGCACTCTTCCAGGAGCTAAAATTTCACATGCAAAAAAACTGTTAAATGGCCTGGTGGAGAAATAACAAAACCCACTGGTAGTTATTCATATAGGGGTTAATGATATAGGAAAATGAAATTTGAAGGATATATATATAACGATTTTGGCACAGTGTCTCAGGAGATTAGACAAAAAGGTGGGAACATCATAATTTCAGGGGTGTTCCTGGTATATGGAAGACACTATAAAAAAACTGGGAAATTAATATGTTAAACAGTTGGCTAAGGGGATGGTGCAAACTGAAAGGACAGAGATTCATGAACAATCGGAATATGTTCAGAGATATGAGAGAGTTCAAAGTTGATGGTCTGCATCTGAACAGAATGGGCACCAGAAGGCTTGTGGACATAATAAAGGATTCCATCTCCATCTATTTAAACTAGAGACAAGGGGGGTAGGGAGACGGCACCACATAAGAAATCTAGAAACAGAGATATCAGAAAATAAACAAAAGATGAGATAGGGTGGAATGGTTTGTTATTAAACGCTAGGAGTTTGGTAAATAAGTCTGATGAATTAAAGTATATACTGGAATCACAGAAAATAAATATCTGCGCTGTCACTGAAACATGGTGGGATACCAACGATACCTGGGAGAAAGAGATGAAGGGCTACAACTTGTTCTCCAAATCAAGAGATAGTAGAAAGGGGGCTGAAGTGGCAGTATACATTTCAAAAGATCTAAAAGCAGAGCAAACATCCATACATATAGGCACAACTGCGGAAATTTGGATTAAATTGACACCCAAAACGTCCCCCAGAATTATATATAGACCACCATCATGTAGGAAAGAGGACAATCTCACCCTTCTAAAAGGAATTCAAGATTTAAACCCAGCAGACAAAATTCTACTTACGGGAGATCTGAATTTACCAGGGATCTCATGGAATACCCTATATAGTACATGCAAATTGGAGAGGGAATATTTGGAGGCTTTTACTCAGGTGGTACCAGACCAAATGGACCGACAAAACACAAGGGGAAATAACATACTTGACTTGGTATTATCAAATATGGAACGAGATATACAAAACTGACAAGTCACAACGCCACTAGGAAATAGCGATCATTTGATGATAACTTTTACTATAAAAGAATTAAAACATTACGAAACAGGGGAGACTGAAATACTTAACTTCCACAAAGCTAATTTCATAACAAAAGAACAAAAGTTAAAAACTTGGAACTGGAAGGAAGCCTTTCAGAGTAAAGATATATATGAAATGTGGAGTATGCTAGAGGCTACATTAACATCTTACATTAGACAGTTCGTACCAACTAAGAAAAAATACCATAAAGGGAAAAAATCCCCTGGTTGGTTTCACCATAGATTTAAAAAGATGATAAAGAAAAAACAGAAACTATTCAAAACCTTGCAGGGAAATAAAAAGGGTGAAGGAATGCCAAGATATAGAAGAATGCAAAGATATGTTAAAAAAAAATTAAGAAATCAAAGGCACAGTATGAGGTCAGGCTTGCTGGAAAAACTAAAGATAACCACAAGTCATTTTATGCATATATTAATAGTAATAAAAAATCAGGTAACACTATGGGCAGGATTCACAAAGAAAGCCAAAAATCCCGCAGCTGCGGGAAAAAGGCCTACAGCACTGCGGAAACACAATTGCGTGATATTCATACAGAAATTTTGAGCAGGTACAGAATTTCGTAAAATCCCTGCAGCTATGAAATTTCAGCAGCAGCAGAAATTACGCACGTGCTGAAAATCCGCAGCTGCAGAAATGGCTTAGGCGGCATAACAACAGTGAACTTAATTAGCAGGAACAGCAGACTTTAACAGTGCTGCCATAGAATGAAGCTGAAAGCACCCACAAAGAGACCAGCAACCAGTCCCTCAACTGAGACTACTGCAGCACCACAGGTACCAGCAATACCATGGCACTATAGTGGCCAACTGTCTCTGCTGGTCCTCCCTCCCTGGGGTGTTCTTGTTGCCTGCAGGGGTAGCACTTGCTGCAGGCTGGCCAGGCTCTACTGCCTGTGGGGCTCAGTCACGGGCTGCACTGTATCTGGTGGTTGTTGCCTGTTTCCATATTATGACAATGTGTGCTATTGTTGCTGTAACAGCAGCCACTGTTATACTATCTGGAATGCTATTACCTGTGCCTCACCTCCACCTTAATTGATTTCAATTGTTGTGGCACTACTGCAATTTGCTGAGGGGAGAGTTACACCTCACTCCACTGTGTGTAACATTTTTTCCACAACTGCGGAAAAAAAATGGTTGTGAATAGCCTTTCAGGGGGATGCTGCATGCATATCTCATGGCACTTTTTCCCCGCAACATATTTTCCACACATGCATTTTTTTTTCGCAACCGCAGGATATTTTTCACGCACCTGCAGGGGATTTGTGAATTCCCCACAGTGCATGTAGGTGTGTTTTCCCACAGCTGCACAATATTTGGACACTTACAGGTTTTTTTCTGCCCTTCTTTCCTTTGTGAATCCAGCCCTATAGGTCACCTTTTAGGATCAGACGGTCAAAAAACAAGCATCAACAGTGAAATGGCAATAATACACAGAATTAATACTTTCATCAGTATTTAATACAAACCCAGAAACTATAAACCCAAAAGATCATAAAATTACACAGAGTCCAATACAAATTAAAGTGTAAGGGATCTGCAGCAAAATAAACAAATTAAATCCAAATAAATCACCGGGACCAGAGGGGTTACACCCTAGATTGCTAAAGGAACTAGCAGAGGAAATAGCACCACCAATAAGCCACCTGTTTCAATACTCTCTGGACGAGGGTGTGGTAGACAAATCCTGGAGGGAGGCAACCGTGATCCCTATATACAAGAAAGGAGATAAAAAGAACCCTGCTAATTATAGACTCGTGAGCCTCACAAACATACTGTGTAAAATACTGGAGGAAATAATTAATTGGTTATATAACTTCTGCACAACTCAAAGATACCACGCAACACCGATTCACCAAGGGGAGATCCTGTCAGACAAATGCCCTGGAATTTTACAACAAAGTTAGTAAGAGCTTAGACTCGGGTATTCCAGTAGGTCTAATCTTTTTGGATTTTACCAAAGCATTTGATAAAATACCACATAATAAACTGATCCAAAGCTTAAAAACTATGGGCATCCATTGAAATTTGGTAGCTTGGATTAGTTCATGGCTCTAAAACAGGAGACAAAGGGTAAGCATAAGTGGGGCTGTTTCAGATTGGTCCAGGGTGACGAGTGGGGTGCTAAAGGGCTCAGTATTGGGCCCATGTCTGTTCAATATCTATGTGACGTCACTCCAAATTGAGAACAAAAAGGTCTGGGTTACCAAATTTGCTGACGACTGTAGACTGGGGCTCAAAATTAAATACCAGGGAGATCAAAATGTCTTGCAAGAAGCACCTGAGTACATACACGGGTGGTGCAGTGAATATGAACTTCCCCTAAATCCAGAAAAATGCACAGTTATGCATCTAGGGGAAAAAAAATACATCACACTCCTACAAGTTAGGAAACATCTCTCTAAAAAGAGTATCTAAGGAGAAGGACTTGGGCATAATTACAAAAGATTTGAAATTTAAGGAACATTGCACCAATATTAGTAAAAAAGTGAATGGGGTACTAAATTGCATTCTATGCCATATAGCTAGTAGAAACAGGGGGTTCTATGTGATAATGGTGACCCGCATTATCACGAAGTCAGGGCAGCGAAAACAATTTCACCACCCTGACAACTTTGGGCCATGGAGGAACGGCACCGGAGACTCAATACATTTGCTTTCCCTCACATCCCCATGCAGGGGCTCACCCCGCACCCCCTTTAAGGATTCTCAACTCCAGGGGTGCATGTCGGGAGGGGGTGAAAGCAAAACACAAGTTTTGGGCCAGGCACAACAGAAACGCAGTAGCGCTCGAACCCAGACCCAAACTCAGAACCCCATGCAGCGCAAGCAGAGGCCAACCCCTGATGCCACAGCACAGCTCAGCAGCCAACCACTGTGCCACCCCATACAACCCCTCCATCCCCTCCCAGGCCATGCTCGCTATGCTCGCTCCCCACCCCACATGTGTACATACAGCGACATCCTTTCGCTAGGGTCGCCCACCCCACCACATCCGGTGGCCCCCTCCCTGCCCCCTCACCTTCCGGGCTTTCGCCCACATCACGTCGCTGTTTTGAACTGCACCTTGATTCAGGCACCCACATCACAGGCTACCGAAATGGGGAGGTGATAGTTCCCTTGTACAGCTCTCTAGTAAGGCCTGTCTTGGAATATGGAGACCAGTTATGGTCCCCACATCATCAAACTGAAATTCAAAAACTTGAGAGGGTGCAGAAACAGGCAACATGCTCCATAATGGGTATGACAAACAAAGGATATAGCACAAGATTGGAGGAACTGGATCTGTTTCCCTTGGAATATAGAAGATGCAGAGGAGATCTGCGTTTACTATATAAAGCATTAGATGATTTTGATCTATGGGAAAGATTAGGTTTGGAGTTCAGAAAATGAACCTTCAGTACAAGAGCCCATACGCTGCAGTTGAGAGGGAAAAACTGCAGGACTTGGAGGAGGAAAATGTGGTTTAACCAGAGGGTGGTGACCAGGTGAAATGATCTTCCAGAGGAAGTGGTATGCAGTTCATCCATGGAAAGCTCTACACTTAATCTGGATAGGCTATACAAATTGGGCAAATTCTGATTATATAAGCGAGCAATATGGACGAAAGTCTAATTAGCTCAGTATACACCCATGAAACCGAGCCTACTGGAGTGCCGGCAGCCTGTAGATAATGCCAAAAGCTTGCAATTGCATTTTCCAAGTCCAGTGGGGCTAAATAAATAGTAGGAGCTGGATTGGGGGACTTTGGGGCACACAGAAGTGTCGAACCGGTGGCGGGAACATGGCGGGACACCAGGCTGCAGCGGGAGAAGAAAGGGAGACCAAGGAACCTAAGGGCAAATAAGGCAAGCCCCCGAGGGGGGGTTACATACATCAGTGGGGGGGGTTGACTGACAGAGCTGGAAGGTTGCTGGTACTCTCAGCCCTGCTATGTGTAAATCCCCACTGGCTCCAACAGTGGGGTGAGCAGCTGACAGAGCTGGAAGGTCACTAGTCCCAGGGTCGGATTTACTGTTATGCGAAGTATGCCAGTGCGTTGGGCCCTAGTTTTTTGGGGGGCCCTTCACAGCTGGCTAATATTTGTCTTTCCGTGTTTTTCAGAAAAGAGCTGCCGTGCCCCATCTCGTCTATGTCTGTTACACCCTGATGCTCTCTGAGTCAAGACTTAGTTATTATCTATGCAGCTGCTGCCGCAGCCTAGGCATGCCAGCACCAGCCTCTTCCCCTGCCTATTCCCCTCACACAATGGTCCGACCGACCTATGAGTGATCAGGAATGTAGCCCAAAAAAACCTCATTAGTGTACTGTGGGTGGATATGGTACAGTACTGCACGGACGGAGCATACATGGAGCGGGAGAGCACTGATCAGCAGCTGGTTTGAGCACTGCAGTCAGCTGCCATGATGTCATTTCTCAGAGGAACCCTTCAAGTGCAAGAGTAGTGCTGGATGGGCAGTGGAGAAAGGCCGAGTCGATCTGCACTGACTGCGGAGTGTGTCTGTAGTGCAGACCGTGTGGTCATCCTCCTACCCTAACTTAAATTTTGGCTTGTTTTGCAGAGTCGGGAGTAGAGAGTGCCTTGTCTGTCTTTAGCTGGTTAGCCAGCTCTTTGCTGCATTTTTCCAACTACGGCAGTGCATGGGCCTGAGCCTCAGCCCCCAGTGTTCATCTGGACCGTTCGTGGTGGGTTGGTCCGTCCATCCCAGTCGGTCCTACCACATGCCCACTGCAGCCTAGAGAAAGCTGAGCTGAGGGGAGGTCAGAGGACAATGAGAATGGAACAGGGCCTGACTGATTTGTACACTGTTGTGTCTACACCCTGATCCTACACGCTGGTAAGTAAAGGAAAAGCAGCAGACTGCTGGGCTGGGGGAGCAGCCAGGAGTGGGAGCCTGCAGAGGGACCACTGGGGGGGGGGAGTCATACTCACTGAGTTACAGTCTGGGAGCTGGGAGGAAGCGGGAGGGAGCTGAGGGAGAGCAGGACAACAGCAGCAGCAACGTTTGACATTCATCGTGCTAGATAAAATACTACCTATACAGTGAACTCGTCATTTTGGCAAAGTAAATTGTATTCACTAGAACAGAGGGTTCAGAGCTTCAGAATGTTTAAGGGACATTCCCTCCCTGTTTACAGGGATTGTCTGTGTAACCCCTAGATGGCGCTACCCCAAGGGCTACTACCCCTGCCTGCTGAGCAACCAGTAGGTTAAGGGGCCCAAGTTCTGAAACGGGTGCCTCCACCCAGAGGTCAGGGTTATTACTGGTCGTACTAAGTTGGACTCAGCCCTCTGGGACTCTGTAACCCCCCTCAGTTCCTGCTAGTGGCCCACACAGAGTACAACAATGACCTTCACAATACCCCTAATATGCTTTACTCGTATCCACACTTTTGGCACTTACCACCAGGATTTGTCTCTCCAACTCAACCCTGGGAACCCCCTGTAAAGCAAGGTTAAACAAAGCAAATGGCATGCAACACAATACTTCAGGCATAAACAGGATCCACAGACTGTGTAAAAGGCAGAAAAAGTATATCTGATTTATTCAAGGGGGTTTTAACAAGGATGGGGCAATCAGCTTAATTAGCTTACTCTCTCTAATAATCATGCAGTTATTCAAGCAGTCAGAGTCCCTAACAGTTGCACTCTCTGGGTACCCAGGATAGAGGGAAAGGCTAGCCAGGACCGTTGCCTGAGGTAGGCCGGCGTTGCAGCTGGTCAGGGCCCTGTGAGGAAAGAAACAACATGCGCACTCCCTAATTGTAATCTGGAGCTTGAAGGCTCAGTTCATGGAGAAAAAACAACAAGACTATCAGGTGACACACTTTGATTAAATGGTAGTTGCAGTGAGCTACCCTGGTGGTTACTCACGATACCCCAATACTGGACACAGGATGGACGAACATTGAGACGGCAGATGAGCTCTCTGGATGGCCAGGAGAAGCAGGGCTCACATGATTCCCCGCAATGTCATTCCTGTTCAGACGTGGAGCAAGGGGCTGTTCCCCTGGCAGGTCTCTCGTCGATGGTTCTTCTCTGGGCAGCAGGGTGGTCTGGCAAGACCCTCATGGCAAGGTCCAGCCGCATGGATCTACTGTGGATTTAATCCGTTTCGTGCTGGATACAGCTTCCAGCAATCAGCACACAGTTCACAGAAAAGGGGATTAAAATTGCGATCCCCAGTTAGTACACAGCACATTTATATATCAGGAAAATATTACTGTACCAGACAAAAGTTCCTGATAGGCCGATTGCGTTCAGCAAAATCCTTGGTCTTCTACAGGTTAAGCCTGGTCCCAATTCAGCTGCTTGCTTCAAAGCACACAGATCGGATTTAGTCCGAAACAATTCTCTCCCTCTCTCTCTCCTCTCAATGTAACAGCAGACTTGCAGGCCTTAACTCAGGCCCCTCCACAATTCTCCCACTCGAACTACGCAGTTTACTGCTCGGCTATCACGAGCTGCTTCTCTCTCGACTCCCCACTCAAATCTGGCTTGCTAGCAGACAGCTCAGAGCATTTCCCCTAGATCCAAAAGGTCTGGTTGGTTGGTTCAGCTGTCAATCACAGTAAGAGCTCCCCCTTCTGTTGCAAAAAGGCGCCAACGGTCCAAAACTACAAATCCCACAGTTTTGGGTCCACACAGCCCCTAGGAGCAGGCTCCATTTTAGAGTTCCCAGTTACTGATTGGTCCAATTCGGCAGTTCGGGACCAAAATGATGGAGCTAAACAGAACAGTCCTCACTGCAAGGAAGGTAGGTTAGAACGAACTACATTTTCATTACCACTCTACACGATCACAAGCAAGTAGTTACATCTTTCAGCAGGGCTCTATCTGCCCAATTAGTGATGGCAGAAACAGAGTGATTAATCAGCAGCCCGGGTAGGACCCAAGCATGGAAACACTCAGTCCCCCTCCCAGATTAATTATAACTGCAGTCAGGCAGCTTTTAAAGGGATAGTACATGGAGGCCACACACTGGCAACACATTTAAACGACAATAGCGCCGACACCAGCCAGGTAGTGAGCAATTAGGCAAGCTCGTGGAAGACTTTTCATGAACCCCCATTTGCAGGGGGGTTACATCTGTTTTAAAACAATAGCCCCAGTTATCTGATTCTTAGACAGATTTAAAATATGGTGGTAATAGACAGGTTTAAAGCAGCAGTACTGGTTAACAAAAGTGTAAATAATTTGTTTAATAGTGTGACAAAACAAAACATTGATATAACTTATTTTTTTCAGTGAAGTACTTCCTCACATCTCTCCTAAACCTCCTCCCTCTAGCTTTTTTTTTTTTTTTTGAAGGGGCAACCTGTGAGCACAGCACTGGCGGCAGGTTAAGTAACTTGCTCAGGGTCACACAGTATGCAAGTGGAAGTTGTAGGAATCAAATCCAGACAGTGTGCACCAGATGTACCAAGCTTATTCATAGCCCATTACTTTTAACCTTAATGTAATACTACCACCCCCTTATCACATTTGCCCTGGTCCAGGATAGAACCCAACACCTTTTGATCTTTTGGACCCCCTGGTGAGCATGCTGGGGGCTTTTTAGTTTTGCTGGTACTGGGACATACTGGTCATGAACTAGTGGTTCTGCTGGGATAGGCAAAGATTTTTCTAAATTGTGCTTCTGGTTCTGCTGGGACAGCCTGTTGCTTCTTTTTTTAGGATATTAGACCTGGAACGACTGGTTCTTTCAAAGTTCACCCAACTGCCAAAACTTTGGTGATTCAGTTCTTTCCTAGAGTGAATCCGTGTCAGTGGCTTAGTAGGTAGCATGCTCACCTCTGGGTCCACAAGCTCATAGGTTCTAACCTGACACAAGGCATTTGGAGTAATACCCATTACTGACATTAGCGCAGTATGAGGGGGTGCTACACTGGTGAGGTTCCATCCAACAAATGAGACATCAAACCAAGATGCTGTCTGCCCATTTTTTGTCAGGGGAGGAATTAAAAGATCCCTTGGCACTTATCAAAGATGAGTAGGGACGTTTTCCCAGTGCTGAGCCCCAGTGTCAAGCCCAACATTCCCCTGTCAATAAAACAGGTCCATGTAACCCAACCCCAAGATGCATCTGGAATCAAGCTTATCAAAGTTTAGTTTGCCCAGTTAGTGTGCCTTTCCTGGTCAAAAATCACGAATAAAAATAAATCTGATTAGTGTGGATGGACTGGACAGTTAGAAATTATTAGCAATCAAAGGTTTTTATTTTGAAAATAAATTACTACAGATAAAACCGTGTTTGAAAGTGACTACTGGTTAGTGGCTGTGACAGTTTAAAGCAGCAGTGTTTGTCACCGTGTCATTTTTTTTCAGCAACAGTAGCTTGCTCCATCTCTACAATATACCTGCGATGATAGTGTGGTTGGCAATGCCAAGTGGTTTCCTACTTTTATGCTAAAAGCTGTGGCATAAGGGTCTCCTTGTTTCCCAGTTGGAGGCAGGTGAAAAATTGTTGCAAGAACAAGGAAGGGGATATTTCTGAAAAGCACAGATGTGCATGGGTGCCACTTTTTGTAGAGAGTGACACCACTGGGCCTGTGCTGATGTGATGCTTCCCTGCTCAACACTTACTGTTGGCTGCTGCAAATAGTTCTCTTAGTTATAATAATTTTTATTTGCAGACTGAGGTGAGAGACAGTCAAGTGCATTTCAACTGCTAAAGGCAGGTTTTAGGTGCAGATGACCTGAGGGGGATGGCACTGATGGCCATGGGAGCCAATGGCTGGGGGGGTGCATGGCCGTGTAGGGGGGGTGTGGATGGACCAGGAGGGTATTGGGGGGGGCCTTGGTTACTGCTGTGCATAGGGCTCATGGCAGGGTAAATCCGGCCCTCATTAGTACTCTCATCCCCGTACTTTGTACATCCCTACTGGCTCCAACATTGCAGGGAGCGGCTCACAGAGCTGGAAGGCTGCTAGTACTCTCAGACCCAACTCTGTGTAAAACCCCACTGGCTCCAACCATTGAGGGAGCAGCTGACAGAACTGGAAGGTTACCGGTACTCCTGGCCCCACTCTCTAAATCCCCACTGGCTCCAACAGTGGGGGTAGTGACCGACAGAGCTGGAAGGTTACTGGCATGCTTAGCCCCTCTCTGTGTAAATCCCCAGTGGCTACAACAGTGGGGGGAGTGACTGACAGAGCTGGAAGGTCACTGGTACTCTGGAGCCTCACTCTGTCTGAATCCCAATTGGTCCAACAGTGGGAGGAGTGACTGACGCAGCTGGAAGTTCATTGGTAATCTAGGGCCCAAGTGTGTGTAAATCCCCACTGGCCCATCAATGGGGCAGTGACTGACAGCTGGAAGGTTACAGGTACTCCTGGTCCCGCTCTATGTAAATCGCCACCCGCTCCAACAGTGGGGAGGGGAGCAGCTGACAGAGCTGGAAGGTTACCGGTACTCCTGGCCTCACTCTCTGTAAATCCCCACTGGCTCCTACAGTGGGGGGAGTGACTGACAGAGCTGGAAGGTTACCGGTACTTCTGGCCTTACTCTCTGTAAATCCTCATTAGTCCATCAGTAGGGGAAGTGACTGACAGTGCAGAAAGGTCCCTGCTACTCTGAGCCCCGCTCTATGTAAACCTACTGGCTCCAACAGTGGGGAGCGGCTGAGAGAGCTAGAAGGTTACTAGAGTCCCTGGCCCCACTCTGTGTAAATCCCCATTGGTCCCAACAGAGCGGGTAGCAGCTTACAGAGTTGGAAGGTTACCGGTACTCCTGGCTCCACTTTGTGTAAATCCTCACTGATCCATCAGTGGGAAGAGTGACTGACAGAGCTGAAAGGTTACTGGTACTACTGGCCCCAGTCTCTGTAAATCTTCACTGGTCCATCAGTGAAGGGAGTGACTCACAGCACTGGAGGGTTACTGGCACCGGTACAACTAACATGTTTAAATATAAGAAAAATAGCAGGGCAAGAGGACACAGCATGAGATTAGAGGGAGGCCGATTAAGGGGGAATGTGAGGAAATTCTTTTTCACAGAAAGGGTGGTGGAGGCATGGAGTGGCCTACCTCAGGAAGTGGTGGATATGAATACAGTGCAGGGCTTCAAACAGGCATGGGATAGGCATAAGGAAGCAATACAGATG
The DNA here is from genome assembly GCA_016271365.2 of Neoceratodus forsteri. Classification (NCBI taxonomy): domain Eukaryota; kingdom Metazoa; phylum Chordata; order Ceratodontiformes; family Ceratodontidae; genus Neoceratodus; species Neoceratodus forsteri. The sequence continues at coordinate 109,349,314 of CM028129.1, forward strand.
AGTGTGAATAGATAGGCCATTGACAGAGTAAAGGCCAATGGCACATTTATAGGGTAGAAAAAGAAATGGGCAGACTGGATGGGCCTTACGGTCCTTATCTGCCATCAACCTCTATGTTTCTATGTTTCTATGGTACTCCTGACCCCACTCTGTGTAAATTCCCAGTGGGGGGCGGTGACTGACAGAGCTGGAAGGTTACTGGTATAGCCTCGCTCTGTGTAAATCCCCACTGGCTCCAACAGTGGGGGGAGCAGCAGACAGAGCTGGAAGGTTATCAGTATTCCTGGCCCAACTCTGTGTAAAACCCCACTGGCTCCAACCATTGAGGGAGCAGCTGACAGAACTGGAAGGTTACCGGTACTCCTGGCCCCACTCTCTAAATCCCCACTGGCTTCAACAGTGGGGGGAGTGACTGACAGAGCTGGAAGGTTACTGGCATGCTTAGCCCCTCTCTGTGTAAATCCCCAGTGGCTACAACAGTGGAGGGAGTGACTGACAGAGCTGGAAGGTCACTGGTACTCTGGGGCCTCACTCTGTCTGAATCCCAATTGGTCCAACAGTGGGAGGAGTGACTGACGCAGCTGGAAGTTCATTGGTAATCTAGGGCCCAAGTGTGTGTAAATCCCCACTGGCCCATCAATGGGGCAGTGACTGACAGCTGGAAGGTTACAGGTACTCCTGGTCCCGCTCTATGTAAATCGCCACCCGCTCCAACAGTGGGCAGGGGAGCGGCTGACAGAGCTGGAAGGTTACCGGTACTCCTGGCCTCACTCTGTAAATCCCCACTGGCTCCTACAGTGGGGGGAGTGACTGACAGAGCTGGAAGGTTACCGGTACTTCTGGCCTTACTCTCTGTAAATCCTCATTAGTCCATCAGTAGGGGAAGTGACTGACAGTGCAGAAAGGTCCCTGCTACTCTGAGCCCCGCTCTATGTAAATCCCTACTGGCTCCAACAGTGGGGGAGCGGCTGAGAGAGCTAGAAGGTTACTGGTATTCCTGGCCCCACTCTGTGTAAATCCCCATTGGTCCCAACAGAGCGGGTAGCAGCTTACAGAGTTGGAAGGTTACCGCTACTCCTGGCTCCACTTTGTGTAAATCCTCACTGATCCATCAGTGGGAAGAGTGACTGACAGAGCTGAAAGGTTACTGGTACTACTGGCCCCAGTCTCTGTAAATCTTCACTGGTCCATCAGTGAAGGGAGTGACTCACAGCACTGGAGGGTTACTGGTACCGGTACAACTAACATGTTTAAATATAAGAAAAATAGCAGGGCAAGAGGACACAGCATGAGATTAGAGGGAGGCCGATTAAGGAGGAATGTGAGGAAATTCTTTTTCACAGAAAGGGTGGTGGAGGCATGGAGCGGCCTACCTCAGGAAGTGGTGGATATGAATACAGTGCAGGGCTTCAAACAGGCATGGGATAGGCATAAGGAGCAATACAGATGAGTGTGAATAGATAGGCCATTGACAGAGTAAAGGCCAATGGCACATTTATAGGGTAGAAAAGAAATGGGCAGACTGGATGGGCCTTACTGTCCTTATCTGCCATCAACCTCTATGTTTCTATGTTTCTATGGTACTCCTGACCCCACTCTGTGTAAATTCCCAGTGGGGGGGGTGACTGACAGAGCTGGAAGGTTACTGGTATAGCCTCGCTCTGTGTAAATCCCCACTAGCTCCAACAGTAGGGGGAGTGACTGACAGAGCTGGAAGGTCACTGGTACTCTGGAGTCCCACTCTGTGTGAATCCCTAGTGGTCCAACAGTGGGAGAAGTGACTGACACAGCTGGTTGGTCGCTGTTACTCTCAGCCCTGCTCTTTGTAAATCCTCACTGGTCCATCAGTGGGGAAGAGTGACTGACAGAGCTGGTACTCCCAGCCCTGTTGTGTGTAAATCCCCATTGCTTCATCAGTGGTGGGAGCATCTGACAGAGCTGGATGGTTACTGGCACTCCTGGCCCCAGTCTCTGTAAATCTCCACTGGTCCATCAGAGGGGGGAGCAACTGACAGAGTTGGAAGGTTTCCAGTACTTCTGGCCTCGCTCTCTGTAAATCCCCACTAGTCTATCAGTGGGGGAAGTGACTGACAGAGCAGAAAGGTCACTGCTACTCTCAGCCCCACTCTACATAAATCCCCACTGGCTCCAACAGTGGGGGAGCGGCTGACAGCTGGAAGGTTAATGGTACTCCTTGCCCCACTCTGTAAATCTCCATTGGCCCCAACAGAGGCTGGAGGGGCTGACAGAGCGGGAAGGTTACCGGTACTCCTGGCCTCACTCTCTGTAAATCCCCAATGATCCATCAGTGGGGGAAGTGACTGACGGAGCAGAAAGGTCACTGCTATTCTGAGCCCCTGCTCAGTGAGCAGACATAGAGAAGCCGGGGAGAAGCTCATGGCCAACCGGCAGCACCTTGAGAGGGGAAGTAACTTTTTACTTATTTGAAGTTCATTACTGTGCACATTTAAAACCTCAGGGCTTCTCTTTTAGCAACAGCAAGTTTCATTTGGTGCTTTAGGTCTGGCCCACCCACCCTCACCTCCACGTGTTTTTAAATCCCCCGTTGAATCGGATTGACAGGGACATAGTGCAAGAAACAGAAGGGTAGTTGCAGGAGGATGTGGAGGAGGGACCTAAGGGGGATTAAACCCTCCCCCCAGCAAGTCAAGGGGACTTTACACTTTACACTTAGTTTTCTTGTTGTTCTTTTTCCACTTTGTTGATTGTTTTGTTTTTCCAATTGCCTTTTGTGCGTACTCATTCAAGAGAGGGTAAGGAAGAGAGTAGGTAAAGAGAAGTGAGATAAAAAAGCATCTCTGCCAGGGAATAGCAGTAACTGTGAGGAGCCAGGGCAGCTAACTCAGAAGAGGACAGCTGGGAAGGAGGGCACATGGTAGGAGCCTGGGAAAGTAATCGAGTGAAGACACAGGGAGGATACAGGGGGTGGTGCAGTGCAGTGGGTGCAGTGTAACAGTCTTCAGGAGAACATTCTAGGTACTGCAGTGCTGTCCCATATGTAGGCATCTCTCTGGACTGAGGGCAGAGGTGGCCAGACTCCGGGCTGAAATGGCAGGATTACTGAGGATCTTTGCCCCCACCCAGAGGCCACCATGTCCACAGCCACTGCCCCAGAGGATTCCTCGGCAGAAGGCTGGTTGGACTATGGTGGGCTTGGGGAGGTTGAGAGTGGGAGATCAGAGGCACATCCCCAATCTGGTCCAAATCAGTAACTATTACTCTGCTATAGAGGGGAGCAGGAGTCCTGAAAGGGAGACCGGTGTTGAGACCATGGAGGATGTGCAGGTCACCAAGGAGGATGACAGAGGGCAATGGGGGGCACAGGGAAGAGTACCCAGGAGGAGGAGGAGGAGGAGGAGGAGGAAAAAAACTACTCTTGGTGGGGGACTCAATAGCACGGCACATGGACTTGGGGACAGAAGGGGAAATGGAGAGGGAGGCTGCATGCTTTCCAGGAGGAATAGCTCAGCAGGTGGGTGAGCATATCCTGAGGATCGCTAAGGTGGTGGCTAGAGGGGGGAGTTGGATGTAGTTGTCCACATGGTGATGAACAACCTATCAAGGGATGAAACTAGTATAGAACAGGTTCAGGAGTAATTCGAGCAGCTGGGAGGGCACCTTGGGGAGGTGGCAATCTCCATAACATCTTCAGAGGAGCTTCCAGTCCAAGGCAGGGGGAATCTAGTAACCTCCAAATCAGTAACTTCAAAAAGTGGCTGGAGAGCTGGTGCAGAGAGGGGGATTTGGCTACATAGGGGACTGGGGTCCCACCTGGAGTGATGCAGGCCTGTACAAGAAGGACAGCCTGCATCCATCCAAGAGGGGGACAGTAGTCCTAAATGATAAGTTTAAATGCTACCTGGGTGAGCATTTAAACTTGCTCGGGGGGGCATAAAGGCACAAGGAGAGTCAGATAGCCCACCCCCAAAATTAGGAGTAGCAGAGGCACAAGATATAAAGGGAAGGTTGCGGAACATTGTAACGGGAGCAGGTAGCATAACCAGGGCTAAGGAACGAGGGGGCCAAGGAATAACATCCAAGGTTAGGAAAGAGAAGGGAGGCATCAGGGGGAAGAAATCAAGAGAGGCTAAAAAGGGAAGTTGGAATGTCTTGCTGGCTAATGCCCATAGCTTGGGAAGCAAAATCCTGGAGCTCATGGCACTGATGGCTGAAGCGGACCTGGATTTAGTTACTGTGACGGAGACATGGTTCACAGCTAACCACTCCTGGGAGGTAAACATTCCAGGATTCACCCTATTTGGAAGAGGTAGAGAAGGTAGAAAAGAAGGGGGTGATCCTATATGTAGGGGAAGGTATTAAAGCTACAGAGCTTCAAAAGAGACAGAATGAGAAGGAGGTACTGTGGGTAACACCTGAAATGGATAATGGCTCGGTGATTCACACGGGGGTGATCTACAGGCCTCCAGCTCAAGAGGAGGAGTGGGGGTAGAGACAAAGAACTGGGGGAAGAAATGCACTATATGGCATCCAAAGGGAAGATCTTGCTCCTGGGGGAATTTAACATGCCAGATGTGTAGTGGAGCATGCCAGTAGTGACCTCAGCTCGGAGCAGGGAGCGGGCCTCAGGCAGTTGGTGTGTGAACTCAGTAGAGGAAGATCAATTTTGGACCTGATCCTAATGAATGAAGACAGGATCACTGACATACAAGTGGGGAGTCACCTGGGGTCAAGTGACCACCACACTGTGTGGTTTACTATAAGCACAGTGACAAACTCAAGCTATAGTAAGAAAAAGATCTTAGACTTCAGGGGAGTAGATTTTGACAAGATGAGAGAAAACATCAGAGGGGCACTAACAAGGGTGAAAACTGGAGGGGGAGTTGAGATATGATGGGAATGCATTAAAGCAACTATAGTCGAGGCAACAAGCCAATGCATCAAGCAGAGGAGCAAGGGCAAGAGAAGGACAAAACCACTGTGGTTCTCAAAGGAGGTGGCAGGAAAGGTTAGAGCAAAGAGCAGGTGCTTCAGGAAATATAAGGAATCCTAGAGGAAGAAGGACAGGCTGGAGTACCTTGAGTGCCAAAGACAAGCGAGTAAAGCGGTTAGGAGCGCTAAAGCAAAAACAGAAGAGAAATTAGCTCGGCCAGCCTGGTTGTGCAGAGGACTGAGATGCTGGCACCTTACCTCGCACCACACCAGTGACCTGGGTTCGGGAATGACCTTGGGCCTCCGGGGTGCCGGCTCGGGGGGGGGGGGTTGGAACAGGATCCAGCTATGGCTCTCTTTTCCATAGGGGTAGATGCTTGTTCCACTGTAGTCCTGCTCTCACCAGGTGGAGGTCTGGTGGGTAGCGCAAGCAGTTAGAAGTGGCAACACAAGTCTGGAGAGGGGCAGAAGGGGTTACTAGATCCTGGCGTGTTCATGCGGCTCCACACACGTACACACATATGTAAGCCGTGGCTCTGTCGGGGAAGGGGAGTAAAATAGAAAATAAAAAGTATGTATGAAAAAAAAAACAGAAGAGAGATTAGCACAAACAGTGAAAAAAGGGGGACAACAAATTCTACAGCTATATCAGTGGTAGAAGAAAAACCATGGGGGAATTATAAGACTTAGAGGGGATGAGGGAGAGAGCATGGAAGAGGACAAAGAAAAGGCAGAGATACTGAATAAATACTTTTGTTCAGTATTCACCATGGAAGGGGAAGGTCTGGGTCCAAGGCTGGATAGAAACATAGAAACATAGACTTTGACGGCAGAAAAGGACCACTTGGCCCACCCAGTCTGCCCATTTCCCTACCTACTGGATAAGCTGCAGATTCTAGTTAACCAACAGCCTGCTTCCTGCAACCCCGCACTATAATTGCTTTGTGTCTGTCCCAAGCATGTTTGAACTCCCCCACTGTTTTAGACCCAACGACCTCCTCAGGAAGGCTGTTCCATGTATCCACCACTCTCTCCGTGAAAAAGAATTTCCTCACATTACCCCTGAGCCGTCCCCCCTCTATCTTTAAACTGTGCTCCCTTGTTCTTACACATCTCTTTTTCTGAAAGATGCTACCCTCCTGGACTTTGTTGATTCCCTTGAGGTACTTGAACGTTTCTATCATGTCCCCGTCCCTCCTTTCATCAAGGGTATACATATTAAGCTCTCTCAGTCTCTCTTCATATGGTTTCTGATGTAGACCCTGCACCATTTTAGTTGCCATCCTCTGGACTGCTTCCATCCTGTCTATGTCCTTGCGTAAATGAGGTCTCCAAAACTGCACACAGTACTCCAGATGGGGTCTCACCAACTGTCTGTATAGAGGGATAATCACTTCCCTTTTTCTACTTGTGATGCCCCTTCCTATGCATCGCAGTATCCCCCTGGCTCTCCTTACTGACTTCTCACATTGCTTACCCACCTTTAGGTCATCTGATATGACTACTCCCAGGTCCCTTTCCATTTTTGTTGTTGTTAGTACCTCCCCTGCTATTGTGTACTCTTCTCCTGGGTTTTTGTTTCCCAGGTGCATTACTTTGCACTTCTTTGCATTGAATCTAAGTTGCCATATGTCTGACCATTTCTCCAACCTTGCCAAGTCCCTTCTCATCTTTTCTACCCCCTCTTGTGTATCAACTCTGTTACAGATCTTTGTGTCATCTGCAAAGAGGCATACCTTTCCCTCCAGACCCTCTGCAATGTCATTTATAAAGATGTTAAATAGGATTGGACCCAGTACTGAGCCCTGAGGTACTCCACTAGTAACCCCCCTTTCTTCGGAATGTGTTCCATTCACTATTACCTTCTGTGTCCTGTTGTGCAGCCAGTTCGCTACCCAGGCTACCACCCTGAGGAACCACTCCCAGGCTGGCTAACTTGAATTATTAATCTTTTGTGCGGGACTGTGTCAAATGCCTTGCTAAAGTCTAGGTAGGCCATATCCACAGCCCCTCCCTGGTCTATTACTTTGGTCACCCAGTCAAAGAAATCAATTAGATTAGTCTGACATGACCTTCCTGCTGTAAATCCATGTTGCTTTGGGTCCTGTGCCCTGCTGGCCTCTAGGTGCTCAACAATTCTTTCTTTCAGAAGTGATTCCATCATTTTCCCTACCACTGAGGTCAAACTTATCGGAGGCAAGGTGCAGGAAGAGGTTAGCACCAACCCATTTTCAGAGACAAGAGTACTGGAGGAGCTTGCTTCACTAAGGTTGGACAAGACTATGGGGCCAGATGACATACATCCCAGAATTTTAAAAGAACTGAAACAAGAGCTAGTGGCCCCACTGGCAGACCTTGTCAGTGAGTCCTTAAATACAGGGCTGGTTCCTGCTGACTGGAGGAGGGCTCATGTGGTTCCACTGCACAAGAGTGGGAGCAGGGAGGAGGCAAGGAATTATATGCCAGTCAGCCTCACCTCCATGGTAGGCAAGATCATGGAGACACTGCTGAAGGAGAGGATTGTGGAACACTTGACTGTCAATGGGGAACTGGATCCAAGGCAGCATGGCTTCATGACAGGAAGGTCATATCAAAATAATCTTATAGATTTTTTGACTGCATGAAAAAGGCAGTGGACCAGGATGGAGCAGTCGACATCGCATATCTGTATTTCAGTAAGGCCTTCGACACGTACCACACGGAAGGTTGGTGAGTAAGCTGGCCTGCAAATGGGTGGGCAATAAAGTGACAAACTGAATTAGGAACTGGCTGCAGGACAAGAAGCTGATGGTGGTAGTAAATGGTATCCAGGCAGAAGAGAGAAGAGTGACCAGTGGGGTACCACAGGGGTCGGTCCTGGAGCCAGTCCTGTTTAATATCCTCATAAGCAACATTGCGGAAGGACTGGAAGGGAAGGTATGCTTGTTTGTGGATGACACTAAGATCTGGAACAGGGTAGAGACACCAGAAAGGGTGAAAAGGATAAGAAGGGACCTTGAGAAATTGGAGAGCTGGTCTGAGGAGTGGCAGCTGGGATTTAATACCAAGAAGTGCAAGATCATGCACATGGGAAGCAGGAACCCTGGGGAGAACAACAAAATTGGTAGGGAGCTGCTTATAGTCACAAAGGAGGAGAAGGACTTGGGCATCATTATCACGGAAGACCTGAAGGTCAGCAGGCAGGTAGCCAAAGTGGTGGGGAGGGCCAATGGGATGTTGGGGCGCATTGGGAGAGGAATCATGAGTCAAAGGAGGGAGGTAATAGTTCCACTGTATAAAACTCTGGTGAGGCCTCATCTGGAGTACTGTATGCAGTTCTGGAGGCCACACCTGTGCAAGGATGTTGACAGGATGGAGATGGTGCAGAGGAGAGCTACTCGGATGGTGGGGGGTTTGCAGCATGAACCATATGAGGAGAGGGTGAGGAACCTCAATATGTACACACTGGAGAAAAGGAGAGAGTGAGGGGATATGATAGAAACTTTCAAGTACCTCAAGGGTATAAATGAGGTTAAGTTGGAGGGCATGTTCCAGCTTAAACAGTGTGCAAGGACAAGAGGGCATGACATGAGACTGGGGGGTGGCCGGTTTAGGGGGAATGTAAGGAAGTACTTCTTCATGGAGAGGGTGGTGGATGTATGGAATGGCCTGCCCAAAGAGGTAGTGGCGGTGAGGACAGTAGCAGGATTCATGCATGCATGGGACAGGAACAGGGGAATCTTAGAGAAGGGAAGGAGTAACTATAGCTCATGACCATGTAGGGTCACAGGCTGCTTATGCAGGTAGTACAAAAGGGGCAGACTAGATGGACCTGGAGGTCCTTATCTGCCGACAGTTTCTATGGATCTATGTGTGTAAATCCCCACTGGTTCCAATAGTGGGGAAGTGGCTGACAGCTGGAAGGTTACTGATACTCCTGGCCCCACTCTCTGTAAATTCCCATTGGTCCATCAATGGGAGGAGTGACTGACAGAGATGGAAGGCTGCTGGTACTCTGGAGCCACACTCTCTGAAAATCCCTACTGGTCCATCAGTGGGAGGAGTGAATAACAGAGCTAAGAGGTTTGCAGTACTCCTGGCCCCGCTCTCTGTAAATCTCCACTGGCTCCAACACTTGGAGAATTAGTGACTGAAAGAGTTGGAAGGCTACCGGTATTCCTAGTGCCACTCTCTGTAAAGTTCCACAGGTTTATTAGTGGGGGGAGTAACTGACAGAGCTGGAAGGTTACCGATACTCCTGGCCTCACGTTCTGTAAATCCCCACTGGTCCATCAGTGGGGGAAGTGACTGACAGAGCAGAAGGGTCACTGCTACTCTGAGCCCCGCTCTATGTAAATCCCACTGGCTCCAACAGGGGGGAGGAGGGGCGGCTGACAGAGCTGGAAGGTTATTAGTACTCCTGGCCCCACTCTGTGTAAATCCCCACTGATCCATCAGTGGGAGGAGTGACTGACAGAGCTGAAAGGTTACTGGTACTCCTGACCCCAGTCTCTTAATCCACACTGGTCCATCACTGGGGGAGTGACTGACAGAGCAGGAAGGTCGCTGGTACGCTCAGCCCTGCTCTGTGTAAATCTCCACTGGCGCCAACAGTGGGAGAAGTGACTGACAGAGCTGGAGGGTTATCGGTACTCCCGGCCCCAATCTGCGTAAATTCCCATTGGTCCATCAGTGAGCGGAGTGCTTGACAGTGCTGGAAAGTTACTGGTATGCTCAGCCCCGCTCTGTTTAAATCACCACTAGCTCCAACAGTTGGGGGGAGTGACTGACAGAACTGGAAGGTCACTGGTACTCTGGGGCTCCACTCTGTATGAATCCCAATTGGTCCAACAGTGGGAGGAGTGACTGACACAGCTGAAATGTCTCTGGAACTCTCAGCCCTGCTCTGTGTAAATCCCCATTGGTCCATCAGTGGGGGGCGGAGGGTTACTGACAGCTGGAATGTCTCTGGTACTTTCAGCCCTGCTCTGTGTAAATCCTCACTGGTCCATCAATGGAAGAAGTGACTGACAGAGCTAGAAAGTCACTGGTATTCTGGGGCGCCACTCTCTGTAAATCCTTACTGGTCCATCAGTGGGGGGAGTGACTGACAGAGCTGGGAGGTTACTGGTACTTCTGGTCCCACTCTCTGTGAAGCCCCACTGGCTCCAAAAGTTGGGGGAGCGTCTGACAGAGCTGGAAGGTTACATGTACTCCTGGCTCCAGTCCCTGTAAATACCCACTGGTCCATCACTAAATGGAGTAACTGACAGAGCTGGAAGGTTACCGGTATTCCTCGTCCCAGTCTCTGTAAATCTCCACTAGTCCATCAGTGGAGGAGTGACTGAGAGAGCTGGAAGGTTACTGTTACTCTCAGCCCTGCTATGTGTAAATCCCCAATGGCTCCAAAAGTGGGGCGAGCGGCTGACAGAGCTGGAAGGTCACTGGTATTCTGGGGCCCTAATCTGTGAGAATCCCCACTGGTCCAACAGTAGAAGGAGTGACTGACACAGCTGGAAGATAGCTGGTATTCTCAGCCCCACTCTGTGTGAATCCCTACTGGTCCATCAATAGGGGAGTGACTGACAGAGCTGGAAGGTCACTGGTACACTCAGCCCCGCTCTGTGTGTAACCCCTAGATGGCGCTATCCCAGGGGCTACTACCCCTGCCTGATTTGCCACTAACAGGTTGAGGGGCCTGGATCCAATGGCAGGTGCCTCCACCCAGAGGTCAGGGTTTGCAATAGTTAAACTTACTTGGTCACAGCCCTCTGGGACACTGCAACCCCCCTTTCTTCCCACTAGTGGCCCACACAATATATCAGAATTACCTTCACAGTATACACTTACCCCCAGAACTGGTTCAGGCACTGGGACCCCTGTAAAACAAGATACAGTGCAACAATCACAGTACAATATTTTAACATAGACAAATACCTCAGGCAGTATAACTTTGCTGAAACAAGCAGCTCTGATTTATTTAGGGGATATAACAAGGACAGGGAAATCAGGTTAATTAGCTTATCACTCTACTCATCTACCTATGGCTCTGGCACAGGCTATCCCTATCAGTTACTGTCCCTGGGTACCCAAGCCCTAGTGGCTAGTCCAAACCGTGGCAGCTGGTAGGGGCCCTTTCACACAGAGAAAAGGAAAATTAAACAGTCAGCAGTACAGTAATTCCATTTGGATTTAATGTAGCAATTCAACAGGAGCGACCCTGAATTAGTACTCACGACCTCCAAACAAGATAGGGTCCTTCAATGTCAGCAGGGCTACTCTTGAGCTCCAGAGACTCCTCACACATTTATATGGTAAACAGTCACAGGCAAAAGTCACGTAATGGCAGCAGGATTCACTTGAGGTACACAAACCTCTTCACACATTTATATGGTAAAGAAAGCACTATACCAGGCAGGCTGCATCTGTATCCCGATCGCAATTACTGCACAATACCGGAGAACACACAGCAGATTCAGTTCCTGACAGACCGAGTGCAATTCATGAATTCCTCCAGTCTTCTACAGGGTGAACCTGGTTTCTACTCTTCAGATATCCTTTGATTCTCTTCACAGGACAGATTCAGTCCTAACAAGCAGTTACACAAGCTGCAGACCCGGAACTCTGGACCCACACATGTTTTTGACTAAAACTGTGCACTGAAGGAGCACAGGGTTCCTTTCCCTTCACTGCCAGAGCTAAACTGAAACTCCAACAGACAAAACCGAGCACTTCCTTTGAGTTCCTCCCAGTTCTTGACTGGATTGGCTGTCACTCACAATAGACTGCTGCTGTTGGTCCAAAAGGGGCGAAGTCTAAACTACATCTCCCAGAGTCACTGCCCATACAATCCTCTTGTGGCTGGCTCAGATTATGAGTCAAGTTCTGATTCGTCCACGGCACCATTTTAGAGCTAGCTTACACACACTGATTGGTCCAGTTCAGCAGTTCAAAACCAGAATGGGGAACTAGGCAGACACAGTTCTGACTGCAAAGAAAGCAGGTTAGACAAACTGTAATTTCATTATTACTCTAAATAATTTCTGGCAAACAGTTACATCTTTCAGATAGGTTCCTTTGCACTCCTAGTGACTGCAAAATGGAGTGAATTGGCAGCAGTTCGAGTGGTACTCAAGCAGAGAAGCACACAGTCCCCATACAAACTAATTATGTCTGCAAGCAGACAGCTCTTAAGAGACAGTACCAGAGGCTCTAAAACACTCACTGATAAATAACCTAGCTAAACACCATTCAGGCTTGGAGCATTCAAGCAAGCTCCTGGAAGTCTTTTGGGAACCCCCATTTGCAGAGGGGTTACACCCTTCCTGGCCTGGGAAAGCTTGACGTCCACGTCAAGCAAGTACCCCCATAAGTTTTAACTGCAACCATATACATTTGCATTAGGCTCACACAAGTAATCGTCAGTCAGTATATCATTTTACCAAGAACACATTTCTGAAACATTGCAGTACGTCACTCTTTACACAGTATTACATACACATTGTACCATAACTCAAGTTATTACCTCTTGTATATGAAACCTGAAGAGAGGGGGCCCTTCCCTATCAGTTACCTTGGGGCTGGATGGGGCAAGGGCACCATATAAGAGAGCAACACAAGTAACTTGGAGTTAGCACTGGCACTCAGTTTGGGCAATGAGCTCGGGACACATACACTCCTTTATGGACAACATTGAGAGGCAGATCCACTGGCCAGCCCAGGGAATCATAACTGAGGTGCACCACAGGCTTTACAGCTCGACCAGTCTTTCTAGGGGAACTGTTACAGTCTCTGCACTCTGAGCCTCATTTTCAGCATTGTCCTCACTTGTCAGGAGTCTCCATGGGGTAAAGAGGCTAGAACTTGGGGCACTTTCAGCTCAGGAGTTACAGTTTCTGAGTCCACAACATTTGGCTCGCATGGAAGAGCTTCGGACACTGGCAGTGGACTGTCAGGCACTCAAAATACTCTTCTTGTTCTGGTGTATCACCAGTCTGACCCAATCCATCATTTTCTCCCTGAAAGCTCAAACAGTTCAACCATGCACAATGATTCCATTTCATCTGATCTGATGCTTTGCACTTCACTTTCTGGGAGCACTGGCTCCAGGGACGAGAGCTGGGGGCTTGGACAGTCCAGAAGGCCCAACTTCATCTCCAGTATTGACTAGAGGATTGCCCTGAAACAATTGACTCAGTTCGAAGAAGGATAGTATTCAAAGTCACTCTCACTTTCTTCCGATATGGACTGACAGTCATGCTCAACTGGGACTTGTGGAGGGAATACTTTAACTTTGCTTCTGTAGGTGCAGACTTTCTTGATCTTTTCTTAGCAGCAGCTCTAGTCACTGGTCAGAGGGGCATCTTCTAGGGCTCAGACTCAATTAAGATTTGTCCAATGGGCAGTAAATGATTTCTATGCATTGTTTTTACATCTTTGAATTATTCTCAGGCCTTACTTTGTACACTGGCAGATCATTTAGTTTGCCCACTACAATGTGAGGGAGATGGTGCCATCTGTCAGCAATCTTGTGCTTGCCATGCAGTCCCAGATTTCTTAGCAATACCGATCTCCCTCCTGGAGTTCCTGTGCTTTCACCTTTTATCATACCTTTCTTTGTTGGCCAGATTTCTTTTGGCAGCCATGGTTTGAGCCAGTTGTACGCATGAGTTAGCTGGGCCTTTAACTTTTGCATACTGTAAATAGTTGTCAGCTTGAACCCCATCAGGAGAGACCCCAAAACACACATCTACTGGTAATTGAGCTTCTCTTCCAAACATCAGGCGGTAGGGGAGAACCCAGTGGCATCACTTTGGTGCAGTTATAAGCATGTACCAGGGTGCTAATTTGTTGGCTCCATCTAGGCTTGTCCTTTGGGTGCAGGGTGCCTAGCATATCTAGCAAAGTGCGGTTGAAACGTTCAGGCTGTGGGTCCCCTGGGGTGGTAAGGAGTGGTTCTAGACTTTCGCACTCCCACAGAGAAAGCATCTCTTTGATCAGACGACTCTCAAAGTCTCTCCCTTGATCAGAATGGATTCTTTGTGAGCCCCATAGTGAACAAAAAGTTTTCTACAAGTACTTTGTAGCACAGTGGATGCTTTCTGGTCTTTGGTGGGAAAGCTTGGGCATATCTCGTGAAATGGTCAGTGACCACCAGCACATTACTGATATTTCTTTGATCTGACTCCAAACTCAGAAAATCAATACAGACCAGCTCCATGGGTGCACTGGTGGTGATGTTAACAAGGGGGCAGCCCTCTGGGGCAAAGCTTTCTCTGTAAGCAGCGACTACAAGTTCGAATGTGTTGCTCCACATCAGCCCCCATCTTAGGCCAATAGAATCTGGATCTCACCAAGTCAAGTGTTCTGTCTATACCAAGGTGCCCCATGTGGTTGTGCAAGGACCTCAGTACTGAGTCTCGAAAGGCTGTGGGCAGCACTAGTTGTTGTTTGTCTACTTGTCCCCCTCTGTCTACTGTTTCTCTGTATAACAGTTTATTAATCAGTTTCAACTTAGGACCTTCTTTGTATAACAGTGCAGTTCTCAAATCAGTGGGCGTAATTTGGACACATCTTTTCCTGCATGAGGGGCTTCTAAAGCTGCTTTGATCATGGGATCGCGGGATTGAGCCCATGAATACTGTCATTGTCCAGCTGAGGCAGTGCACCAATGTCTATTAAAGAAAAGTGGCAATAAGCAGCAGGTATGCAATTCTCAGAGGGTCCCAAGCAATCCACCATGCAGTCCACTGCGTCCGTGGACATTGTTCCTCCTTCAAACTTCCGGTCAGAGTGCCGAATGTCAGGTTCTGCCAATCGGACCCAATCATTCTGGGGAACAGGCCTCGGGAGAGAGCATCAGCATCTATGTGGTTCAGACCTGCTCGGTATTGAGAGCATAGTCATATGTAGATAATGCAGAAAGCCACCTATGGCCAGTGGCATCCAACTTAGCTGAGGTCTGCACATAGGTCAAAGGATTATTGTCAGTTTTACTAGTATTTTAGCCCCATACAAGTACTCATGGAATTGGTCAACAATAGCCACTTCAAAGCTAGGAAGTCTAACTTATGTACAGGATAGTTCTTTTCGGATGGGGTCAGGCTTCTACTGGCAAAGGCCACTGGTCTCAGGCCATTCTCGTGATCTTGGTACAACACAGCCCCAACCCTTGCAAGCTAGCATCAGTGTGCAGGACGTAAGGTTTTCTTGGATTGGCATAGGCCAGCACTGGAGCATGGGTAAGTTGATATATGATCTCATGAAAAGCAGTCTCACAATCAGGAGTCCAGCGGGCCCCAAATACTTCACTCGGATGAAAATACACTCTTTCAGTCTTGAGGGGCGCTGACTTTTGGTATTTTTGTGGGTTGGGAGATACCCTTGAGTAGGTTAAGTAAAGGCCGGATCACTCTTGAATAGTCCTTGATGAGCGCCGATAATAACCACAGAATCCAGGAATCTTTGCAGTTCTTTTTAAATTTTTGGGCTGTGGCCAGGTGGTCAAGGCCTCAACTTTACCAGGTCAGTCTCTATTCCTCGGTGGATACCTATGTGACCCACATACTTTACTGATGTTTGAAAGAATTGACACTTATCAATGGACAGTTTAAGGCCAAAGTCCTCCAGTCGGTCCAATACCTTAAATAATCTGCTCTCATGTTCCTCCAGTGAGCTGCAAACACAATAACATCATCTAGGTATACCAGGCACTCTAGTAAGTTCATGTCCCCCACTGCACGCTCCCATCAATCGTTGAAAAGTGGCTGGGGCACCTGAAATCCTTGAGGCATCCTCATGAATTCATAGAAATGCCGCGGACAGATAAAGGCTGTCTTCTACGGTCCTCTGGGGCCATCGGGATCTGGTAGTACCCACTGGAGATCAACACAGAGAACTCTTGCTCCCGCTTAGGCAGTCAAAGCATCCTGAATGCGGGCATTGTGTACTGATCATGGATAGTCCGCCCGGTTAAGGTGCGATAATCCACACACATCCTTACTGTCCCATTCTTTTTCCTCACTACCACAATGGAGGAAGCATAAGAGCTTCTGGATTCTTGTATTACCAACCAGCTAACATCTCTTGCAGATGCCGTCTCACATCATCTATGTCAGCAGGTGCCAGGCGTCGAGACCTCTCACGAAATGGTCTTTCGTCATGCAGCCGGATATTGTGCTCAGCTCCTTAGTACGCATCCCACGTCCCATTCCTTTAAAGAAAACCCTGGTCTCTCTGGGCAACTTCTCACTGATCCTCACTTTCCATTCAGCTGGCAACAGGAGTCGCCGAAATCAAACAAGTCAGGCGTTACTCTGTCATTCTTCCTCGAACTCTGCTGCTGGGTAGCACTGCAGTGTCTGCACAATGCACATTAGCCAGGATGCAACCTCTATTTACTCGAATGTCTCTTTCAGACACATTATGAACTTGGTCCATTACCCTTCTGGCATAAGCATGGGCTCTAGCGGGCAAAATACCAAAGGCTTGACCAGCAGTCCCTCTGGCAATTTTCCTCGCCTGGTGCATCAACATTAATATTTTATTCTTAACATCCTTTCTGATATGGACCTCTCCCTGTAAGGTACACTGGGCATTTGGCGCCAGGATCAGAGACTCAGGATCCTTCTTCCATACAATTCCGACCGGTTCCTCTGGTTCTATTTTTTCAGCATCTCTCTGTGCCTCATAGGCCTTCTTAATTAAAGCTGGAACTCTTAAAGCTCTACTAGTTTTTGACCCCTGTTTTTCATAACACAGCTATGGCCTTCCGAACATATGAGCATTTGTTCCAATCAACAAAGGACACCATCATACAGTCCAGTGGGGGACACACTAAGGCTAGAGTCTCTACTTGTTCGGCCACTCCAGCCACGGAGGTGGGGAAAGACAGCCAAATTCGGATATACCGGAATAGGGGTAGGCCTTCTCCTTAACCCCCATACATGCAGTCCTTCTAATGGTTGTAAGGGTATGTCTGACAAATGCTTCTGATACCAATCCTGGAACATAATTGTCACTTGGGAGCCACTGTCTAATACAGCTCTTGTAGACATTCCATTCACCTTTACAGTGGTCTCCATGGAGGGACCCACTATTCTGGACCAGTCTGGAGAGCGATAGTGGGGGCCTGGGCAACTGACCTTGCCACAAGGACGTGAGTTAGCATTTTGGTGCCCTCACTGGGATCATTTGTGCACCTCTTAACCACTGATTTGTTCTCTGAAGCTCTCCTTGTAGCCAATATGCAACTTTGTCAGTGTCTTTTGGGGACCGGCATTCCTTTTCATGTGCCCATCTCCCACAATTATAGCAAAACATACTTTCTGGAGTTTGAGCAGCCGGCATACACACTAGGAGCCAGGGGGGGGTATTACTAACTGGAAACCTTGGTGCCATCTCTGTCTGCGGCGTGATAAGCATTTGGAGACATCTCGTCAGTTTCTCCACTTCCATGGTCAAGGAATTGAGTTTGGAGCTGTTATCAGCAGGAGATACATGGGTGTGTACCCCACCCCATAGCAGATGCAGTCGGATATAGGTCAGGGCCCGTACTTGCAGTTGGCCTTCATAAAGGACTGTTTTGAATTCCCGGATCTCTCTCAACAGTTAGCCCCATTGTGGCATATCTTTTTCCTTGTCAGAGCACTCATTGACTGCCAACCTCTGCCCTGAACTTCACTTGATGGGCCACCCTCAGTCACTCGGGTCGTGAGCCGCAGCTATTGGTGCAGGTCCCTCCGAGGTCGCCTTTTCTCAACTCCTCGAATTCTCTCATTAACTCATCATAGGAGGGTGGGGATTCCAGTCGATTTTCAGGCGTAACTGGAAGCAACAGCAGTTCTGAGAAGGGCAGACTTAAGGATCCTGTCCAGCCTGGTTCGGTCCAGTTCAATCGCTGGCAAACTACCCTTTCTGAGGCATTCTTGCAACAAATTTTTCCAGCCGAGATACATACACAGACAACAACTCCCCTTGGTACTGTTGTGCATCTCTTACTCTCCACCATAGGTCCTCATCAGAATCTGGGCTCCCATACACATTCTCCAGGGCCTCAAGATAGGCCTGTGCAGTCACTTCAGGGTTACTGGCCCGTTTAGCATGAATGGTAGCCAGGGCAGGACCTCGAAGGCTCTCACTAACCCTCTTTCACTTTTCGGCTTCCGAGCATTGCCATTCTAGCACATGGGGGGCAACATAGTCTATCCAGGTCTCCCAGTCATCCTCCCCTTGGGGGGTGGGGAGGGTGCCAGAGAAGATCCTCAACCTTCGGTAAGAGTCGTGACTAATGGCAGGTGCAGAAATAGGAGTCTGCATTGGTTCAGCCACCATTATGGGTACTGGAGCGGGAGAGGGTGTTGGGGGAGGAACACCCCCAGGTGGCAAGAATAGTTTCTTCAAGTCCTCCACAGTTTTCCCTTCTCCCAGCAACCATTTAGCAAATTTCTCCTCAAAAGTTTCAGATAGTGGTGAGGGCTCATTCCCCCACGGGTCTTTACTGTCCTTAGTTATCACTCTCCAAGCAGTGAGGGCTCCCTCTGGGGTAATGGTCTGTGGCACTTTGGAGCTATCTATGGGATCCTTAAACTCTACTAGGGCCAGAAAAGTGTGGGTGAGCAGATTAGCATGACCCACCACCACAGGGTTTTGTAAACCTTCCACCTTGGAAAGTACTCCTGTACAGTGTCCCATATTGATACCCAAGGGATGTCCAGTATAAGCATAGCATTTTGGGGTTGATCTCTCCCAGTACACCACTCCACCAGCCGTGTACAGCCACTTCTGTCAGGTACCCATTTTTTCTTAACAGTGGTTCGTAAATATGGCCACTAGAGGACACACAATCCCAGCGGTGAGCCTCCAAGATGTAACCCCTAGATGGCGCTATCCCAGGGCTACTACCCTGCCTGATTTGCCACTAACAGGTTGAGGGGCCTGGATCCAATGGCGGGTGCCCACCCAGAGGTCAGGGTTTGCAATAGTTAAACTTACTTGGTCACAGCCCTCTGGGACACTGCAACCCCTTTCTTCCCACTAGTGCCCACACAATATATCAGAATTACCTTCACAGTATACACTTACCCCAGAACTGGTTCAGGCACTGGGACCCCCTGTAAAACAAGATACAGTGCAACAATCACAGTACAATATTTTAACATAGACAAATACCTCAGGCAGTATAACTTTGCTGAAACAAGCAGCTCTGATTTATTTAGGGGGATATAACAAGGACAGGGGGAAATCAGGTTAATTAGCTTATCACTCTACTCATCTACCTATGGCTCTGTGCACAGGCCTATCCCTATCAGTTACTGTCCCTGGGTACCCAAGCCCTAGTGGCTAGTCCAAACCGTGGCAGCTGGTAGGGGCCCTTTCACACAGAGAAAAGGAAAATTAAACAGTCAGCAGTACAGTAATTCCATTTGGATTTAATGTAGCAATTCAACAGGGAGCAACCCTGAATTAGTACTCACAACCTCCAAACAAGATAGGGTCCTTCAATGTCAGCAGGGCTACTCTTGAGCTCCAAGAGACTCCTCACACATTTATATGGTAAACAGTCACAGGCAAAAAGTCACGTAATGGCAGCAGGATTCACTTGAGGTACACAAACCTCTTCACACATTTATATGGTAAAAGAAAGCACTATACCAGGCAGGCTGCATCTGTATCCCGATCGAATTACTGCACAATACCCGGGAGAACACACAGCAGATTCAGTTCCTGACAGACCGAGTGCAATTCCACAATTCCTCCAGTCTTCTACAGGGTGAGCCTGGTTTCTACTCTTCAGATATCCTTTGATTCTCTTCACAGGACGGATTCAGTCCTAACAAGCAGTTACACAAGCCGAGACCGGAACTCTGGACCTTACACATGTTTTTGACTAAAACTGTCACTGAAGGAGCACAGGGTTCCTTCCCTTCACTGCCAGAGTTAAACTGAAACTCCAACAGACAAAACCGGGCACTTCCTTTGAGTTCCTCCCAGTTCTTGACTGGATTGGCTGTCACTCACAATAGACTGCTGCTGTTGGTCCAAAAGGCGCCAAGTCTAAACTACATCTCCCAGAGTCACTGCCCATACAATCCTCTTTGTGGCTGGCTCAGATAATGAGTCCAAGTTCTGATTCGTCCAAGGCACCATTTTAGAGCTAGCTTACCCCACACTGATTGGTCCAGTTCAGCAGTTCAAAACCAGAATGGGGAACTAGGCAGACACAGTTCTGACTGCAAAGAAAACAGGTTAGACAAACTGTAATTTCATTATTACTCTAAATAATTTCTGGCAAACAGTTACATCTTTCAGATAGGTTCCTTTGCACCCTAGTGACTGCAAAATGGAGTGAATTGGCAGCAGTTCAGTGGTACTCAAGCAGAAGAGCACACAGTCCCCACTACAACTAATTATGTCTGCAAGCAGACAGCTCTTAAAGAGACAGTACCAGAGGCTCTAAAACACTCACTGATAAATGGCTTAAACGCCAAACACCATTCAGGCTTGGAGCATTCAAGCAAGCTCCTGGAAGTCTTTTGGGAACCCCCATTTGCAGGGGGGTTACACCCTTCCTGGCCTGGGAAAGCTTGACGTCCGCGTCAAGCAAGTACCCCCATAAGTTTTAACTGCAACCATATACATTTGCATTAGGCTCACACATGTAATCGTCAGTCAGTATATCATTTTACCAAGAACACATTTCTGAAACATTGCAGTACGTCACTCTTTACACAGTATTACATACACATTGTACCATAACTCAAGTTATTACCTCTTGTATATGAAACCTGAAGAGAGGGGGCCCTTCCCTATCAGTTACCTTGGGGCTGGATGGGGCAAGGGCACCATACTTAGAGGGCAACACAAGTAACTTGGAGTTAGCACTGACGCTCAGTTTGGGCAATGAGTCTAGGGACACATACACCCTTTATGGACAACATTGAGAGGCAGATCCACTGGCCGGCCCAGGGAATCATAACTGAGGTGCACCACAGGCTTTACAGCTCGACCAGTCTTTCTAGGGTGAACTGTTACAGTCTCTGCACTCTGAGCCTCATTTTCAGCATTGTCCTCACTTGTCAGGGAGTCTCCATGGGGTAAAGAGGCTAGAACTTGGGGCACTTTCAGCTCCAGGAGTTACAGTTTCTGAGTCCACAACATTTGGCTCTATGGAGAGCTTTGACACTGGCAGTGGACTGTCAGGGCACTCAAAATACTCTTCTTGTTCTGGTGTATCACCAGTCTGACCCAATCCATCATTTTCCTCCCTGAAAGCTCAAACAGTTCAACCATGCACAATGATTCCATTTCATCTGATCTGATGCTTTGCACTTCACTTTCTGGGAGCACTGGCTCCAGGGACGAAGCTGGGGGCTTGGACAGTCCAGAAGGCCCAGCTTCATCTCCAGTATTGACTAGGGGATTGCCCCGAAACAATTGACTCAGTTCGTAAGAAGGATAGCATTCAAAGTCACTCTCACTTTCTTCCGATATGGACTGACAGTCATGCTCAACTGGGACTTGTGGAGGGGAATACTTTAACTTTGCTTCTGTAGGTGCAGACTTTCTTGATCTTTTCTTAGCAGCAGCTCTAGTCACTGGTCCAGAGGGGGCATCTTCTAGGGGCTCAGACTCAATTAAGATTTGTCCAATGGGCAGTAAATGATTTCTATGCTCAGCCCCACTCTGTGTAAATCCCCACTGGCTCCAACAGTCAGAGCAGTGACTGACAGAGCTGGAAGGTTACTAGTACTCCTGGCCCCAGCCTCTGTAAATCTCCACTGGCCCATCACTGGGGGAGCGACTGACAGAGATTGAAGGTTACCGGTACTCCTGGCCCCACTCTCTGTAAATCCCGATTGGTCCATCAATGGGAGGAGTGACTGACAGAGCTGAAAGGTTGCTGGTACTCTGGAGCCCCACTCTCTGTAAATCCCCACTAGTCCATCAGTGGGGGGGGGGCGACTAACAGAGCTAGAAGGTTAGCAGTACTACTGGCCCCACTCTCTCTAAATCTCCACTGGCTCCAACAGTGGGAGAATTAGTGACTGACAGAGCTGGAAGATGACCGGTACTCCAAGCACCAGTCTATGTAAATCTCCAGTGGTCCATCAGTGAAGAGAGTGACTGACAGAGCTGGAAGGTTACTGGTACTCCTGGCCCAATCTCTGTAAATCTTCACTGGTCCATCAGTGTGGAGAGCGACGGACAGAGTTGGAAGGTTACTGGCACTCCAGGCACCACTCTCTATAAAATTCCACTGGTCCATTAGAGGGGGGGAGCAACTGACAGAGCTGGAAGGTTACCAAAACTCCTGGCCTCACACTCTGTAAATCCCCACTGGTCCATCAGTGGGGGAAGTAACTGACAGAGTAGAAAGGTCACTACTACTCTGAGCCCCGTTCTATGTAAATCCCCACTGGCTCCAGCAGTGGGGAGGAGCTGCTGACAGAACTGGAAGAATACTGGTACTCCTGGAGACACTCTATGTAAATCCCCACTGGCCCTAACAGAGGAGGGAGCAGCTTACAGAGCTGGAAATTACAAGTACTCCTGGCCCCACTCTGTGTAAATCTCCAATGATCCATCAGTGGGAGGATTGACTGACAGAGCTGAAAGGTTACTGGTATTCCTGGCCCCAGAATCTGTAAATCCCCACTGGTCCATCAGTGGGGAGAGTGACTGACAGAGCAGAAAGGTCGCTGGTACTCTCATCCCCACTCTGTGTGAATCCCCATTGGTCCCATCAGTCTGGGGAAGGGGGAGTGGATGACAGAGCTGGAAGGTTACCAGTACTCTGAGACTTGTAGGAGGGCAGCAGCCAAGGCCAACAGGATGCTGGGATGCATCTCTAGGGGGGTCACCTCCAGAAGGAGGGAAGTGATACTCCCTCTGTATAACTGCTTGGTGAGGCCGCACCTTGAGTACTGCGTGCAGTTTTGGAGGCCACACTTAAAGCGGGACATTAACCTCCTGGAGAGGGTCCAGAGGAGGGCAACCAAAATGATTTGGGGCTTGGGGACAGGACCTATGAGGAGAGGCTCGAAGAGCTAAATATGTACACATTGGAAGAGAGAAGGGACCGGGGGGACATGATAGAGGTCTTTAGGTACATGAAGAGGGTAAATGGGGAGGAACAGTCAGGGTGCTTCGAAGGAAGGAGAAGGGGCCACTAGAGGGCATGGCTGGAAGCTGGAGGGAAGATTCAGGGAGAAAGGAGGAGGTGCTACTTCACTGAGAGGGTGGTGGAGCCATGGAATGCACTGCCTAGGGGGCTGGTGGAGGCAGAGACAGTGGAGGGGTTCAAGAGGGGGTGGGACAGGTACAGGGGAAGGGTTCTGGAAGCAAAATCCAATGCAGCAAGAATATCCAGAACTGGGAAGGGAGAAGCCAGAGAAGGCGAGGGGGACAGCAAGGTCAGCACCCAGGTTGGGGACTGACCAAACGAGCAGACACGAAAGACCATTAGGCCTATTCTGCTGGCATTTTAGTATGTTAGTATGTTAGTACTTCTGGTCCCACTCTATGTAAATCTCCACTGGTCTAGCAGTGGGGGGAGCAACTCACAGTACTGGAAGGTTATGGGTACCCCGGTCCCACTCTGTGTAAATCCCCATTGGTCCATCAGTGGGGGAGTGACTGACAGAGATGGAAGGTTACTGGTACTCTCAGCCCTGCTATGTGTAAATCCCCACTGGCTCCAACAGTGGGAGGGGTGACAGACAGAGGTGCAGGGTTACTGGTACTCTCAGTCCCGCTCTGTGTAAATCCTCACTGGCCCATCAAGTGTGAAGGAATGACTGACAGAGCTGAGAGGTCGCTGGTATTCTTAGCCAAGCTCTGTGTGAATCCCCACTGGTTCATCAGTGGGGGGAGTGATTGACAGAGCTGGAAGGTCGCTGGTACGCTCGGCCCCGCTCTCTGTAAATCTCCACTGGCTCCAACAGTGGGAGAATTGACTGACACAGCTTGAAGGATATCGGTACTCCTGGCCCCAGTCTGGGTAAATTCCCATTGGTTCATCAGTGAGGGGAGTGCCTGACAGAGCTGGAAGGTTACTGGTATGCTCAGCCCCGCTCTGTTTAAATCCCCACTGGCTCCAACAGTGGGAGCAGTGACTGACAGAACTGGAAGGTCACTGGTACTCTTGGGCCCTACGCTGTGTGAATCCCAAATGGTCCAGCAGTGGGAGGAGTGACTGACACAGCTGAAAGGTCACTGGTAGTCATAGCCCTGTTCTGTGTAAATACCCACTGGTCCCTCAGTGGGGGGAAGTTACTGACAGCTGGAAGGTCGCTGGTACTCTCAACCCCACTCTGTGTAAATCCTCACTCGTCCATCAATGGGCAGGAGTGACTGACCGAGCTGAAAGGTCACTGATGCTCTGGGGCCCCACTCTCTTTAAATCCCTACTGGTCCATTAGTGAGGGGAATGACTGACAGAGCTGGGAGGTTACCGGTGCTCCTGGCCCTGCTCTTTGTGAATCCCCACTGGCTCCAAAAGTTGGGGGAGCATCTAACAGAGTTGGAAGGTTACGTATACTCCTGGCCCCAGTCTCTGTAAATCCCCACAGGTCCATCACTGAATGGAGTGACTTACAGAGCTGAAAGGTTACTGGTACTACTGGCCCCAGTCTCTGTAAATCTCCACTGGTCCATCAGTGAGGGAGTGACTGACAGAGCTGGTAGGTTACCAGTACTTCTTGCCCTACTCTCTGTATATCCCCATTGGTCCATCAGTGGGGAAGTGACTGACACAGCTGGAAGGTTACTGGTACTCTCAGCCCTGTTATGTGTAAATCCCCACTGGTCCATCAGTGGTGGGGGGGGGTTACTGACAGAGCTGGAAGGTCACTGGCACTCTGTGGCCCTACTCTGTGTGAATCCCCACTGGTACAACAGTGGAAGGAGTCACTGACACAGCTGGAAGGTCACTGGTACTCTCATCCCCAGTCTCTGTAAATCTCCACTGGTCCATCACTGGGTGAACGACTGACAGAAATCGAAGGTTACCGGTACTCCTGGCCCAAGTCTCTGTAAATCTCAACTGGTCCATCAGTGGGGGGAGCGACTGACTGAGTTGGGAGGTTACTGGTAATCCTGGACCCACTCTCTCTAAATCCCCATTGGTCCATCAATGGGAGGAGTGACTGACAGAGCTGGAAGGTTGCTGGTACTCTGGGGCCCCATTCTGTAAATCCCCACTGGCCCCAACAGAGGAGGGAGCAGCTTACAGAGCTGGAAATTACCAGTACTCCTGGCCCCACTCTGTGTAAATCCCCAGTGATCCATCAGTGGGAAGATTGACTGACAGAGCTGAAAGGTTACTGGTACTCCTGGCCCCAGACTCTGTAAATCCCCACGGGTTCATCAGTGGGGAGAGTGACTGACAGAGCAGAAAGGTCGCTGGTACTCTCATCCCCCCTCTGTGTGAATCCCCATTGGTCCTATCAGTCAGGGGGGGTGGGAGTGGATGACAGAGCTGGAAGGTTACCAGTACTTCTGGCCCCACTCTGTGTAAATCTCCAATGGTCTAGAAGTGGGGGGAGCAACTCACAGTACGGGAAGGTTATGGGTACCCCTGGTCCCACTCTGTGTAAATCCCCATTGGTCCATCAGTGGGGGAGTGACTGACAGAGCTGGAAGGTTACTGGTACTCTCAGCCCTGCTAAGTGTAAATCCCCACTGGCTCCAACAGTGGGAGGGGTGACAGACAGAGCTGCAGGGTTGCTGGTACTCTCAGTCCCACTCTGTGTAAATCCTCACTGGCCCATCAAGTGTGAAGGAGTGACTGACAGAGCTGAGAGGTCGCTGGCATTCTCAGCCAAGCTCTGTGTGAATCCCCACTGGTCCATCAGTGGGGGGAGTGATTGACAGAGCTGGAAGGTCGCTGGTACGCTCAGCCCCGCTCTCTGTAAATCTCCACTGGCTCCAACAGTGGGAGAATTGACTGACACAGCTTGAAGGATATCGGTACTCCTGGCCCCAGTCTGGGTAAATTCCCATCGGTTCATCAGTGAGGGGAGGGGAGTGCCTGACAGAGCTGGAAGGTTACTGGTATGCTCAGCCCTGCTCTGTTTAAATCCCCACTGGCTCCAACAGTGGGAGCAGTGACTGACAGAACTGGAAGGTTACTGGTACTCTTGGGCCCTACGCTGTGTGAATCCCAAATGGTCCAGCAGTGGGAGGATTGACTGACACAGCTGAAAGGTCGCTGGTAGTCATAGCCCTGTTCTGTGTAAATCCTCACTGGTCCATCAGTGGGGAGGAGTTACTGACAGCTGGAAGGTCGCTGGTACTCTCAACCCCACTCTGTGTAAATCCTCACTCGTCCATCAATGGGCAGGAGTGATTGTCAGAGCTGAAAGGTCACTGGTACTCTTGGGCCACATTCTCTTTAAATCCCCACTGGTCCATCAGTGAGGGGGATGACTGACAGAGCTGGGAGGTTACCGGTACTCCTGGCCCTGCTCTTTGTGAATCCCCACTGGCTCCAAAAGTTGGGGGAGCATCTTACAGAGTTGGAAGGTTACATATACTCCTGGCTCCAGTCTCTGTAAATCCCGACGTGGTCCATCACTGAATGGAGTGACTTACAGAGCTGAAAGGTTACTGGTACTACTGGCCCCAGTCTCTGTAAATCTCCACTGGTCCATCAGTGAGGGAGCGACTGACAGAGCTGGAAGGTTACCAGTACTTCTCACCCTACTCTCTGTATATCCCCATTGGTCCATCAGTGGGGAAGTGATTGACACAGCTGGAAGGTTACTAGTACTTCTGGCCACACTATGTGTAAATCCCCATTGGCCTCAACAGAGGAGGGAGCAGCCTACAGAGCTGGAAATTACCGGTACTCCTGGCCCCACTCTGTGTAAATCCCCAATGATCCATCAGTGGGAGGAGTGACTGACAGAGCTGAAAGGTTACTGGTACTCCTGACCTCAGACTCTGTAAATCCCCACTGGTCCATCAGTGGGGTGAGTGACTGACAGAGCAGAAAGGTCGCTGGTACTCTCATCCCCATTCTATGTGAATCCCCATTGGTCCCAACAGTCGGAGGGGGATGAGTAGATGACAGAGCTCGAAGGTTACCGGTATTTCTGGCCCCACTCTATCTAAATCTCCACTGGTCCATCAGTGGGGGGAGCAAGTGACAGTACTGGAAAGTTATCGGAACCCCTGGTCCCACTCTGTGTAAATCCCCATTGGTCCATCAGTGGTGGAGTGACTGACAGAGCTGGAAGGTTACTGGTACTCTCAGCCCTGCTATGTATAAATCCCCACTGGTTCCAACAGTGGGAGGAGTGACAGGCAGAGCTGGAGGGTTGCTGGTACTCTCAGTCCCACTCTGTTTAAATCCTCACTGGCCCATCAAGTGGGAAGGAGTGACTGACAGAGCTGAGAGGTTGCTGGTATTCTCAGCCAAGCTCTGTGTGAATCCCCATTGGTCCATCAGTGGGGGGAGTGACTGACAGAGCTGGAAGGTCGCTGGTACGCTCAGCCCCGCTCTCTGTAAATCTCCACTGGCTCCAGCAGTGGGAGAAGTGACTGACAGAGCTTGAAGGATAGCGGTACTCCTGGCCCCAGTCTGGGTAAATTCCCATTGGTTCATCAGTGAGGAGTGCCTGACAGAGCTGGAAGGTTACTGGTATGCTCAGCCCTGCTCTGTTTAAATCCCCGGCTCCCACAGTGGGGCAGTGACTGACAGAGCTGGAAGGTCACTGGTACTCTCAGGCCCCACTCTCTTTAAATCCCCACTGGTCCATCAGTGAGGGGAACGACTGACAGAGCTGGGAGGTTACCGGTACTCCTGGCCCCGCTCTTTGCGAATCCCCACTGGCTTCAAAAGTTGGGGGAGCATCTAACAGAGCTGGAAGATTACGTGTACTCGTGGCCAGAGTCTCTGTAAATCCCCACTGGTCCATCAGTGAGGGAGCGACTGACAGAGCTGGAAGGTTACCAGTACTCCTCGCCCTACTCCCTGTAAATCCCCATTTGTCCATCAATGGGGAAGTGACTGACACAGCTGGAAGGTTACTGGTACTCTCAGCCCTGCTATGTGTAAATCCCCACTGGTCCATCAATGAGGGGGTTACTGACAGAGCTCGAAAGTCACTGGTTCTCTGGAGCCCTACTCTGTGTGAATCCCCACTGGTCCAACAGTGGGAAGAGTCACTGACACAGCTGGAAGGTCACTGGTACTCTCAGCTCCAGCCTCTGTAAATCTCCACTAGTCCATCAGTGGGGGAACGACTGACAGAGATTGAAGGTTACCGGTACTCCTGGCCCCAGTCTCTGTAAAGCTCAACTGGTCCATCAGTGGGGGGAGCGACTGACTGAGTTGGGAGGTTACTGGTACTCCTGGACCCACTCTCTGTAAATCCCCATTGGTCCATCAAAGGGAGGAGTGACTGACAGAGCTGGAAGGTTGCCGGTACTCTGGGGCCCCATTCTGTAAATCCCCAAGGGTCCATCAGTGTGGGGAGCGAATAACAGAGCTACGAGGTTACCAGTACTCCTGGCCCCACTCTCTGTAAATCTCCTGTAGTCCATCAGTGAAGAGAGTGACTGACAGAACTAGAAGGTTACCGGTACTCTTGGTCTCACACTCTATAAATCCCAACTGGTCCATCAGTGGGGGAAGTCACTGACAGAGCAGAAAGGTCACTGCTACTCTGAGCCCCGCTCTATGTAAATCCCCACTGACCAACAGTGGGGAGGAGCAGCTGACAGAGCTGGAAGGTTACTTGTACTCCTGGCCACACTATGTGTAAATCCCCATTGACCCCAACACAGGAGGGAGCAGCCTACAGAGCTGTAAATTACCGGTACTCCTGGCCCCACTCTGTGTAAATCCCCAATGATCCATCAGTGGGAGGAGTGACTGACAGAGCTGAAAGGTTACTGGTTCTCCTGGCCCCAGACTCTGTAAATCCCCACTGGTCCATCAGTGGGGTGAGTGACTGACAGAGCAGAAAGGTCACTGGTACTCTCATCCCCACTCTGTGTGAATCCCCATTGGTCCCAACAGTCGGGGGGGGGGGGCAGTAGATGACAGAGCTCGAAGGTTACCGGTATTTCTGGCCCCACTCTGTGTAAATCTCCACTGGTCCATCAGTGGGGGGAGCAAGTGACAGTACTGGAAAGTTATCAGTACCCCTGGTCCCACTCTGTGTAAATCCCCATTGGTCCATCAGTGGGGGAGTGACTGACAGAGCTGGAAGGTTACTGGTACTCTCAGCCCTACTATGTGTAAATCCCCACTGGTTCCAACAGTGGGAGGAGTGACAGACAGAGCTGGAGGGTTGCTGGTACTCTCAGTCCCACTCTGTGTAAATCCTCACTGGCCCATCAAGTGGGAAGGAGTGATTGACAAAGCTGAGAGGTCGCTGGTATTCTCAGCCAAGCTCTGTGTGAATCCCCATTGGTCCATCAGTGGGGGGAGTGACTGACAGAGCTGGAAGGTCGCTGGTACGCTCAGCCCCACTCTCTGTAAATCTCCACTGGCTCCAGCAGTGGGAGAAGTGACTGACAGAGCTTGAAGGACATCGGTACTCCTGGCCCCAGTCTGGGTAAATTCCCATTGGTTCATCAGTGAGGGGAGTGCCTGACAGAGCTGGAAGGTTACTGGTATGCTCAGCCCTGTTCTGTTTAAATCCCCACTGGCTCCTACAGTGGGGGCAGTGACTGACAGAGCTGGAAGGTCACTGGTACTCTCGGGCCCCACTCTCTTTAAATCCCCACTGGTCCATCAGTGAGGGAAACGACTGACAGAGCTGGGAGGTTACCGGTACTCCTGGCCCCCCTCTTTGCGAATCCCCACTGGCTTCAAAAGTTGTGGGAGCATCTAACAGAGCTCGAAGATTACGTGTACTCATGGCCAGAGTCTCTGTAAATCCCCACTGGTCCATCAGTGAGGGAGTGACTGACAGAGCTGGAAGGTTACCAGTACTCCTCACCCTACTCTCTGTAAATCCCCATTGGTCCATCAGTGGGGAAGTGACTGACACAGCTGGAAGGTTACTGGTACTCTCAGCCCTGCTATGTGTAAATCCCCACTGGTCCATCAATGGGGGGGGGGTTACTGACAGAGCTGGAAGGTCACTGGTACTCTGGGGCCCTACTCTGTGTGAATCCCCACTGGTCCAACAGTGGGAAGAGTCACTGACACAGCTGGAAGGTCACTGGTACTCTCAGCCCCAGTCTCTGTAAATCTCCACTAGTCCATCACTGGGGGAACGACTGACAGAGATTGAAGGTTACCGGTACTCCTGGCCCCAGTCTCTGTAAAGCTCAACTGGTCCATCAGTGGGGGGAGCGACTGACTGAGTTGGCAGGTTACAGGTACTCCTGGACCCACTCTCTGTAAATCCCCATTGGTCCATCAATGGGAGGAGTGATTGACAGAGCTGGAAGGTTGCTGGTACTCTGGGGTCCCACTCTCTGTAAATCCCCACGGGTCCATCAGTGGGGGGAGCGACTAACAGAGCTAGGAGGTTACCAGTACTCCTGGCCCCACTCTCTGTAAATCTCCAGCAGTCCATTAGTGAAGAGAGTGACTGGCAGAGCTGGAAGGTTACCGTTACTCTTGGCACCACTCTGTAAAGTTCTACTGGTCCATCAGTGGGGGGAGCAATTGAAAGTACTGGATGGTTACCGGTACCCCTGGTCGCTCTCTGTGTAAATCCCCACTGGTCCATCAGTGGGGGAGTGACTGACACAGCTGGAAGGTCACTGGCACTCTGGGGCCCTACTCTGTGTGAATCCCCACTGGTCCAACAGATGGAGGAGTGACTGACACAGCTGGAAGATCGCTGGTACTCTCAGCCCCACTCTGTGTGAATCCCACTGGTCCTTCAATGCGGGAGTGAATGACAGAACTGGGAGATCGCTGGTACTCTGGGGCCCTACTCTGTGTGAATCCCACTGGTCCAAAGGGAGCAGTGACTGACACAGCTGGAAGGTTGCTGGTATTCTCAGAAACACTCTGTGTGAATCCCCACTGGTCCATCAATGGGGGAGTGACTGACAGTGTTGGAAGGTCACTGGTGCACTCAGCCCCACTCTGTGTAAATCTCCACTAACTCCAACAGTCGGAGCAGTGACTGACAGATCTGGAAGGACACCAGTACTCCTGGCCCCACTCTGTGTAAATCCCCATTGGTCCATCAGTGGGGGGAGTGACTGACAGAGCAGGAAGGTTACTGGTACGCTCAGCCCTGCTCTGTCTAAATCCCCTCTGGCTCCAACAGTGGGTGGAGTGACTGATGGAGCTGAAAGGTCACTGGTTCTCTGGGGCCGCACTCTGTGTGAATCCCCATTGGTCCATCAGTGGGGAGGAGTGACTGACAGGGCTGGAAGTTCACTGGTACTCTGGGGCTCCACTATCTGCAAATCCCCACTGGTCCAGTGGGGGGGAGTGGCTGACAGAGCTGGGAGGTTACTGGTACTCCTGGCCCCACTTTCTATGAACTCCCACTGGCTCAAAAAGTTGGGGGAGCATCTGACAGAGCTGGAAGGTTACGGGTACTCCTGGTCCCAGTCCCTGTAAATCCCCACTGGTCCATCACTAAATGGAGTAACTGACAGAGCTGGAAGGTTACTGGTACTCCTGGTCCCAGTCTCTGTTAATCTCCACTAGTCCATCAGTGGGGGAGTGACTGAGAGAGCTGGAAGGTTACTGGTACTCTCAGCCCTGCTATGTGTAAATCCCCAATGGCTCCAAAAGTGGAACAAGCGACTGACAGAGCTGGAAGATCACTGGTATTCTGGGGCCCTAATCTGTGAGAATCCCCACTGGTCCAACAGTGGAAGAAGTGACTGACACAGCTGGAAGGTTGCTGGTATTCTCAGCCCCACTCTGTGTGAATCCCTACTGGTCCATCATTAGGGGAGTGACTGACAGAGCTGGAAGGTCGCTGGTACACTCAACCCCACTCTGTGTAAATCTCCACTAGCTCCAACAGTCGGAGCAGTGACTGACAGAGCTGGAAGGATACCAATACTCCTGGCCCCACTCCATGTTAAGCCCCATTGGTCCATCGGTGGAGGGAGTGACTGACAGAGCAGGAAGGTTACTGGTATGCTCAGCCCCACTCTGTGTAAATCCCCACTGGCTCCAACAGTCGGAGCAGTGACTGACAGAGCTGGAAGGTTACTGGTACTCCTGGCCCCAGCCTCTGTAAATCTCCACTGGCTCATCACTGGGGGGAGCGACTGACAGAGATTGACGGTTACCGGTACTCCTGGCCCCACTCTCTGTAAATCCCGATTGGTCCATCAATGGGAGGAGTGACTGACAGAGCTGAAAGGTTGCTGGTACTCTGGAGCCCCACTCTCTGTAAATCCCCACTAGTCCATCAGTGGGGGGAGTGACTAACAGAGCTAGAAGGTTAGCAGTACTCCTGGCCCCACTCTCTGTAAATCTCCACTGGCTCCAGCAGTGTGGGAGAATTAGTGACTGACAGAGCTGGAAGATGACCGGTACTCCTGGCACCAGTCTGTGTAAATCTCCAGTGGTCCATCAGTGAAGAGAGTGACTGACAGAGCTGGAAGGTTATGGTACTCCTGGCCCAATCTCTGTAAATCTTCACTGGTCCATCAGTGGGGAGAGCGACGGAAAGAGCTGGAAGGTTACCAAAACTCCTGGCCTCACACTCTGTAAATCCCCATTGGTCCATCAGTGGGGGAAGTAACTGACAGAGCAGAAAGGTCACTACTACTCTGAGCCCCGCTCTAAGTAAATCCCCACTGGCTCCAGCAGTGGGGAGGAGCTGCTGACAGAACTGGAAGAATACAGGTACTCCTGGCCACACTCTGTGTAAATCCCACTGGCCCCAACAGAGGAGGGAGCAGCCGACAGAGCTGGAAATTACAGTACTCCTGGCACCACTCTGTGTAAATCCCCAATGATCCATTGGGGAGGAGTGACTGACAGAACTGAAAGGTTACTGGAACTCCTGGCCCCAGACTCTGTAAATCCCCACTGGTCCATCAGTGGGGAGAGTGATTGACAGAGCAGAAAGGTCGCTGGTACTCTCATCCCCACTCTGTGAGATCCCATTGGTCCCATCAGTCGGGGGTGGATGACAGAGCTGGAAGTTTACCGGTACTTCTGGCCCCACTCTGTGTAAATCTCCACTGGTCTAACAGTGAGGGGAGCAACTGACAGTACTGGAAGGTTATGGTCCCACTCTGTGTAAATTCCCATTGGTCCATCAGTGGGGGAGTGACTGACAGAGCTGGAAGGTTACTGGTACTCTTAGCCCTGCTATGTGTAAATTCCCACTGGCTCCAACAGTGGGAGGAGTGACACATAGAGCTGGAGGATTGCTGGTACTCTCAGTCCTCTACTGTGTAAATCCTCACTGGCCCATCAAGTGGGAAGGAGTGACTGACAGAGCTGAGAAGTCGCTGGTATTCTCAGCCAAGCTCTGTGTGAATCCCCACTGGTCCATCAGTGGGGGGAGTGATTGACAGAGCTGGAAGGTCGCTGGTATGCTCAGCCCTGCTCTCTGTAAATCTCCACTGGCTCCAACAGTAGGAGAAGTGACTGACAGAGCTTGAAGGATATCGGTACTCCTGGTCCCAGTCTGGGTAAATTCCCCTTGGTTCATCAGTGAGGGGAGTGCCTGACACAGCTGGAAAGTTACTGGTATGCTCAGCCATGCTCTGTTTAAATCCCCACTGGCTCCAACAGTGGGGCAGTGACTGACAGAGCTGGAAGGTCACTGGTACTCTTGGGCCCCACGCTGTGTGAATCGCAAATGGTCCAGCAGTGGGAGGAGTGACTGACAGAGCTGAAAGGTTACTGGTTCTCCTGGCCCCAGACTCTGTAAATCCCCACTGGTCCATCAGTGGGGTGAGTGACTGACAGAGCAGAAAGGTCACTGGTACTCTCATCCCCACTCTGTGAATCCCATTGGTCCCAACAGTCGGGCAGTGATGACAGAGCTCGAAGGTTACCGGTATTTCTGGCCCCACTCTGTGTAAATCTCCACTGGTCCATCAGTGGGGGGGAGCAAGTGACAGTACTGGAAAGTTATCAGTACCCCTGGTCCCACTCTGTGTAAATCCCCATTGGTCCATCAGTGGGGGAGTGACTGACAGAGCTGGAAGGTTACTGGTACTCTCAGCCCTACTATGTGTAAATCCCCACTGGTTCCAACAGTGGGAGGAGTGACAGACAGAGCTGGAGGGTTGCTGGTACTCTCAGTCCCACTCTGTGTAAATCCTCACTGGCCCATCAAGTGGGAAGGAGTGATTGACAAAGCTGAGAGGTCGCTGGTATTCTCAGCCAAGCTCTGTGTGAATCCCCATTGGTCCATCAGTGGGGGGGAGTGACTGACAGAGCTGGAAGGTCGCTGGTACGCTCAGCCCCACTCTCTGTAAATCTCCACTGGCTCCAGCAGTGGGAGAAGTGACTGACAGAGCTTGAAGGACATCGGTACTCCTGGCCCCAGTCTGGGTAAATTCCCATTGGTTCATCAGTGAGGGGAGTGCCTGACAGAGCTGGAAGGTTACTGGTATGCTCAGCCCTGTTCTGTTTAAATCCCCACTGGCTCCTACAGTGGGGGCAGTGACTGACAGAGCTGGAAGGTCACTGGTACTCTCGGGCCCCACTCTCTTTAAATCCCCACTGGTCCATCAGTGAGGGGAACGACTGACAGAGCTGGGAGGTTACCGGTACTCCTGGCCCCGCTCTTTGCGAATCCCCACTGGCTTCAAAAGTTGTGGGAGCATCTAACAGAGCTCGAAGATTACGTGTACTCATGGCCAGAGTCTCTGTAAATCCCCACTGGTCCATCAGTGAGGGAGTGACTGACAGAGCTGGAAGGTTACCAGTACTCCTCACCCTACTCTCTGTAAATCCCCATTGGTCCATCAGTGGGGAAGTGACTGACACAGCTGGAAGGTTACTGGTACTCTCAGCCCTGCTATGTGTAATCCCACTGGTCCATCAATGGGGGGTTACTGACAGAGCTGGAAGGTCACTGGTACTCTGGGGCCCTACTCTGTGAATCCCCACTGGTCCAACAGTGGGAAGAGTCACTGACACAGCTGGAAGGTCACTGGTACTCTCAGCCCCAGTCTCTGTAAATCTCCACTAGTCCATCACTGGGGAACGACTGACAGAGATTGAAGGTTACCGACTCCTGGCCCCAGTCTCTGTAAAGCTCAACTGGTCCATCAGTGGGGGGAGCGACTGACTGAGTTGGCAGGTTACAGGTACTCCTGGACCCACTCTCTGTAAATCCCCATTGGTCCATCAATGGGAGGAGTGATTGACAGAGCTGGAAGGTTGCTGGTACTCTGGGGTCCCACTCTCTGTAAATCCCCACGGGTCCATCAGTGGGGGGAGCGACTAACAGAGCTAGGAGGTTACCAGTACTCCTGGCCCCACTCTCTGTAAATCTCCAGCAGTCCATTAGTGAAGAGAGTGACTGGCAGAGCTGGAAGGTTACCGTTACTCTTGGCACCACTCTGTAAAGTTCTACTGGTCCATCAGTGGGGGGAGCAATTGAAAGTACTGGATGGTTACCGGTACCCCTGGTCGGTCTCTGTGTAAATCCCCACTGGTCCATCAGTGGGGGAGTGACTGACACAGCTGGAAGGTCACTGGCACTCTGGGGCCCTACTCTGTGTGAATCCCCACTGGTCCAACAGATGGAGGAGTGACTGACACAGCTGGAAGATCGCTGGTACTCTCAGCCCCACTCTGTGTGAATCCCCACTGGTCCTTCAATGCGGGGAGTGAATGACAGAACTGGGAGATCGCTGGTACTCTGGGGCCCTACTCTGTGTGAATCCCCACTGGTCCAAAAGGGGAGCAGTGACTGACACAGCTGGAAGGTTGCTGGTATTCTCAGAAACACTCTGTGTGAATCCCCACTGGTCCATCAATGGGGGAGTGACTGACAGTGTTGGAAGGTCACTGGTGCACTCAGCCCCACTCTGTGTAAATCTCCACTAACTCCAACAGTCGGAGCAGTGACTGACAGATCTGGAAGGACACCAGTACTCCTGGCCCCACTCTGTGTAAATCCCCATTGGTCCATCAGTGGGGGGAGTGACTGACAGAGCAGGAAGGTTACTGGTACGCTCAGCCCTGCTCTGTCTAAATCCCCTCTGGCTCCAACAGTGGGTGGAGTGACTGATGGAGCTGAAAGGTCACTGGTTCTCTGGGGCCGCACTCTGTGTGAATCCCATTGGTCCATCAGTGGGGAGGAGTGACTGACAGGGCTGGAAGTTCACTGGTACTCTGGGGCTCCACTATCTGCAAATCCCCACTGGTCCAGTGGGGGGGAGTGGCTGACAGAGCTGGGAGGTTACTGGTACTCCTGGCCCCACTTTCTATGAACTCCCACTGGCTCAAAAAGTTGGGGGAGCATCTGACAGAGCTGGAAGGTTACGGGTACTCCTGGTCCCAGTCCCTGTAAATCCCCACTGGTCCATCACTAAATGGAGTAACTGACAGAGCTGGAAGGTTACTGGTACTCCTGGTCCCAGTCTCTGTTAATCTCCACTAGTCCATCAGTGGGGGAGTGACTGAGAGAGCTGGAAGGTTACTGGTACTCTCAGCCCTGCTATGTGTAAATCCCCAATGGCTCCAAAAGTGGAACAAGCGACTGACAGAGCTGGAAGATCACTGGTATTCTGGGGCCCTAATCTGTGAGAATCCCCACTGGTCCAA
This sequence comes from Neoceratodus forsteri, assembly GCA_016271365.2. NCBI lineage: Eukaryota > Metazoa > Chordata > Ceratodontiformes > Ceratodontidae > Neoceratodus > Neoceratodus forsteri. The sequence goes on from CM028129.1 coordinate 109,385,894, forward strand.
CAGTGGAAGAAGTGACTGACACAGCTGGAAGGTTGCTGGTATTCTCAGCCCCACTCTGTGTGAATCCCTACTGGTCCATCATTAGGGGAGTGACTGACAGAGCTGGAAGGTCGCTGGTACACTCAACCCCACTCTGTGTAAATCTCCACTAGCTCCAACAGTCGGAGCAGTGACTGACAGAGCTGGAAGGATACCAATACTCCTGGCCCCACTCCATGTTAAGCCCCATTGGTCCATCGGTGGAGGGAGTGACTGACAGAGCAGGAAGGTTACTGGTATGCTCAGCCCCACTCTGTGTAAATCCCCACTGGCTCCAACAGTCGAGCAGTGACTGACAGAGCTGGAAGGTTACTGGTACTCCTGGCCCCAGCCTCTGTAAATCTCCACTGGCTCATCACTGGGGGAGCGACTGACAGAGATTGACGGTTACCGGTACTCCTGGCCCCACTCTCTGTAAATCCCGATTGGTCCATCAATGGGAGGAGTGACTGACAGAGCTGAAAGGTTGCTGGTACTCTGGAGCCCCACTCTCTGTAAATCCCCACTAGTCCATCAGTGGGAGGAGTGACTAACAGAGCTAGAAGGTTAGCAGTACTCCTGGCCCCACTCTCTGTAAATCTCCACTGGCTCCAGCAGTGGGAGAATTAGTGACTGACAGAGCTGGAAGATGACCGGTACTCCTGGCACCAGTCTGTGTAAATCTCCAGTGGTCCATCAGTGAAGAGAGTGACTGACAGAGCTGGAAGGTTATGGTACTCCTGGCCCAATCTCTGTAAATCTTCACTGGTCCATCAGTGGGGAGAGCGGCGGAAAGAGCTGGAAGGTTACCAAAACTCCTGGCCTCACACTCTGTAAATCCCCATTGGTCCATCAGTGGGGGAAGTAACTGACAGAGCAGAAAGGTCACTACTACTCTGAGCCCCGCTCTAAGTAAATCCCCACTGGCTCCAGCAGTGGGGAGGAGCTGCTGACAGAACTGGAAGAATACAGGTACTCCTGGCCACACTCTGTGTAAATCCCCACTGGCCCCAACAGAGGAGGGAGCAGCCGACAGAGCTGGAAATTACGAGTACTCCTGGCACCACTCTGTGTAAATCCCCAATGATCCATTGGGGGAGGAGTGACTGACAGAACTGAAAGGTTACTGGAACTCCTGGCCCCAGACTCTGTAAATCCCCACTGGTCCATCAGTGGGGAGAGTGATTGACAGAGCAGAAAGGTCGCTGGTACTCTCATCCCCACTCTGTGTGAATCCCCATTGGTCCCATCAGTCGGGGGGGGTGGATGACAGAGCTGGAAGTTTACCGGTACTTCTGGCCCCACTCTGTGTAAATCTCCACTGGTCTAACAGTGAGGGGAGCAACTGACAGTACTGGAAGGTTATGGTCCCACTCTGTGTAAATTCCCATTGGTCCATCAGTGGGGGAGTGACTGACAGAGCTGGAAGGTTACTGGTACTCTTAGCCCTGCTATGTGTAAATTCCCACTGGCTCCAACAGTGGGAGGAGTGACACATAGAGCTGGAGGATTGCTGGTACTCTCAGTCCTCTACTGTGTAAATCCTCACTGGCCCATCAAGTGGGAAGGAGTGACTGACAGAGCTGAGAAGTCGCTGGTATTCTCAGCCAAGCTCTGTGTGAATCCCCACTGGTCCATCAGTGGGGGGAGTGATTGACAGAGCTGGAAGGTCGCTGGTATGCTCAGCCCTGCTCTCTGTAAATCTCCACTGGCTCCAACAGTAGGAGAAGTGACTGACAGAGCTTGAAGGATATCGGTACTCCTGGTCCCAGTCTGGGTAAATTCCTTGGTTCATCAGTGAGGGAGTGCCTGACACAGCTGGAAAGTTACTGGTATGCTCAGCCATGCTCTGTTTAAATCCCCACTGGCTCCAACAGTGGGGCAGTGACTGACAGAGCTGGAAGGTCACTGGTACTCTTGGGCCCCACGCTGTGTGAATCGCAAATGGTCCAGCAGTGGGAGGAGTGACTGACACAGCTGAAAGGTGGCTGGTATTCATAGCCCTGTTCTGTGTAAATCCCCACTGGTCCCTCAGTGGGGGGGGGGAGTTACTGACAGCTGGAAGGTCGCTGGTACTCTCAGCCCCACGGTGTGTAAATCCTCACTCGTCCATCAATGGGCAGGAGTGACTGGCAGAGCTGGAAGGTCACTGGTACTCTGGGGCCCCACTCCCTTTAAATCCCCACTGGTCCATCAGTGAGGGGAATGACTGACAGAGCTGGGAGGTTACCGGTACTCCTGACCCCTCTCTTTGTGAATCCCCACTGGCTCCAAAAGTTGGGGGAGCATCCAACAGAGCAGGAAGGTTACGTATACTCCTGGCCCCAGTCTCTGTAAATCCCCACTGGTCCATCACTGAATGGAGTGACTTACAGAGCTGAAAGGTTACTGGTACTACTGGCCCTACTGGCCCTAGTCTCTGTAAATCTCCACTGGTCCATCAGTGGGGGAGCGACTGACAGAGCTGGATGGTTACCAGTACTCCTCGCTCTACTCTCTATAAATCCCCATTGGTCCATCAGTGGGGAAGTGACTGACACAGCTGGAAGGTTACTGGTACTCTTAGCCCTGCTATGTGTAAATCCCCACTGGTCCATCAATGGGGAGGGTTACTGACAGAGCTGGAAGGTCACTGGTACTCTGTGGTCCCACTCTGTGTGAATCCACACTGGTCCAACAGAGGAAGGAGTCACTGACACAGCTGGAAGGTCACTGGATCTCTCATCCCCAGTCTCTGTAAATCTCCACTAGTCCATCACTGGTGGAACGACTGACAAAGATCGAAGATTACCGGTACTCCTGGCCCAAGTCTCTGTAAATCTCAACTGATCCATCAAGTGGGGGGAGCAACTGACTGAGTTAGGAGGTTACTGGTACTCCTGGACCCACTTTCTGTAAATCCCCATTGGTCCATCAATGGGAGGAGTGACTGACAGAGCTGGAAGGCCGCTGGTACGCTCAGCCCCACTCTCTGTAAATCTCCACTGGCTCCAACAGTGGGAGAAGTGACTGACAGAGCTTGAAGGATATTGGTACTCCTGGCCCCACTCTGGGCAAATTCCCATTGATTCATCAGTGAGGGGAGTGCCTGACAGAGCTGGAAGGTTACTGGTATGCTCAGTCCTGCTCTGTTTAAAGCCCCACTGGCTCCCACAGTGGGGGCAGTGACTGACAGAGCTGGAAGGTCACTGGTACTCTCGGGCCCCACTCTCTTTAAATCCCCACTGGTCCATCAGTGAGGGGAACGACTGACAGAGCTGGGAGGTTACCGGTATTCCTCGCCTCGCTCTTTGTGAATCCCCACTGGCTTCAAAAGTTGGGGGAGCATCTAACAGAGCTGGAAGATTACTGGTCCATCAGTGAGGGAGCGACTGACAGAGCTGGAAGGTTACCAGTACTCCTTGCCCTACTCTCTGTAAATCCCCATTGGTCCATCAGTGGGGAAGTGACTGACAGAGCTGGAAGGTTACTGGTATGCTCAGCCCCACTCTAAATTCCCTCTGGCTCCAACAGTGGGTGGAGTGACTGATGGAGCTGAAAGGTCACTGGTACTCTGGGGCTCCACTCTCTGCAAATCCCCACTGGTCCAGCGGGGGAAGGGGAGTGAGTGACAGAGCTGGGAGGTTACTGTTACTCCTGGTCCCACTTTTTATGAATCCCCACTGGCTCAAAAAGTTGGGGGAGCATCTAAATCCCCACTGGTCCATCAGTGAGGGAGCGACTGACAGAGCTGGAAGGTTACCAGTACTCCTTGCCCTACTCTCTGTAAATCCCCATTGGTCCATCAATGGGGAAGTGACTGACAGAGCTGGAAGGTTACTGGTATGCTCAGCCCCACTCTAAATCCCCTCTGGCTACAACAGTGGGTGGAGTGACTGATGGAGCTGAAAGGTCACTGGTACTCTGGGGTCCCACTCTGTGTGAATCCCCACTGGTCCATCAGTGGGGTGGAGTGACTGACACAGCTGGAAGATCACTGGTACTCTGGGGCTCCACTCTCTGCAAATCCCCACTGGTCCAGCGGGGGGGAGGGGAGTGAGTGACAGAGCTGGGAGGTTACTGTTACTCCTGGTCCCACTTTTTATGAATCCCCACTGGCTCAAAAAGTTGGGGGAGCATCTAACAGAGTTGGAAGGTTACCAATACTCCTGGTCCCAGTCTCTGTAAATCCCCACTGGTCCATCACTGAATGGAGTGACTGACAGAGCTGGAAGGTTACTGGTACTCCTGGTCCCAGTCTCTGTAAATCTCCACTAGTCCATCAGTGGGGGAGTGACTGAGAGAGCTGGAAGGTTACTGGTATTCTCAGCCCTGCTATGTGTAAATCCCCAATGGCTCCAAAAGTGGGTCGAGCGGCTGACAGAGCTGGAAGATCACTGGTATTCTCGGGCCCTAATCTGTGAGAATCCCCACTGGTCCAACAGTGGAAGGAGTGACTGACACAGCTGGAAGGTTGCTGGTATTCTCAGCCCCGCTCTGTTAATCCCTACTGGTCCATCAATAGGGGAGTGTGACAGAGCTGGAAGGTCGCTGGTACACTCAGCCCCACTCTGTGTAAATCTCCACTAGCTCCAACAGTCGGAGCAGTGACTGACAGAGCTGGAAGGATACCAATACTCCTGGCCCCACTCCATGTTAAGCCCCATTGGTCCATCGGTGGAGGGAGTGACTGACAGAGCTGGAAGGTTACTGGTACTCCTGGCCCCAGCCTCTGTAAATCTCCACTGGCTCATCACTGGGGGAGCGACTGACAGAGCTGGAAGGTTACCGGTACTCCTGGCACCAGTCTCTGTAAATCTCCACTAGTCCATCAGTGGGGGAAGTGACTGACAGAGCTGGAAGGTTACTGGTACTCCTCACCCTACTCTCTGTAAATCTCCACTGGTCCATCAGTGGGGGAGCGACTGACAGAGGTCGAAGGTTATCGATACTCCTGACCCCACCCTCTGAAATTCTCCACTGGTCCATCAGTGGGGGGAAGTGACTGGCAGAGCAGGGAGGTTACCAGTACTCCTGGACCCACTCTCTGTAAATTCCCACTGGTCCATCACTGGGGGAAATGACTGACAGAGCAGAAAGGTCACTGCTACTATGAGCCCAGCTCTATGTAAATTCCCACTGGCTCCAACATTTGGGGAGCGGCTGACAGCTGGGAGGTTACTGGTACTCCTGGCCCCACTTTGTGTGAATCTCTACTGGCCATCAGTGAGGGGAGTGACTGACAGAGCTGGAAGGTAGCTGGTACTCTGGGGCTCCACTCTCTGTAAATCCCCACTGGTCCATCAGTCAGAGGAGCGGCTAACAGAGCTGAGAGGCTACCGGTACTCCTTGCCCCATTCTCTGTAAATCTTCACTGGCTCCAACAGTGGGAGAATTAGTGACTGACAGAGCTATAATATTACCAGTACTCCTGGCCCCAGTCTCTGTAATTCCCCACTAGTCCATCAGTGGAGTGACTGACAGAGCAGGAAGATTGCTGGTACTCTCAGCTGCACTCTGTGTGAATCCCCATTGGCCCCAACAGTGGGGTGGGGGGGGGGAGCGGAGGACAGAGCTGGATGGTTACCAGTACTCCTGGACCTACTCTGTGTAAATCCCCATTGGTCCATCAGTGAGAGAAGTGACTGACAGAGCTGGAAGGTCATTGGTATTCTCAGCCCCGCTCTATGTAAATCCTCACTGATCCATCAGTGGGAGGAGTGACTGACAGAGCTGAAAGGTTACTGGTACTACTGGCCCCAGTCTCTGAAAATCTCCACTGGTCCATCAGTGGAGGAGCGACTGACAGAGCTGGAAAGTTGCCAGTATACCTTGCCCTACTCTCTATAAATCCCCACTGGTCCATCAGTGGGGAAGTGACTGACACAGTTGGAAGGTTACTGGTACTCTCAGCCCTGCTATGTGTAAATCCCCATTGGTCCATCAATGGGAGGGGTTACTGACAGAGCTGGAAGGTCACTGGTACTCTGGGGCCCTACTCTGTGTGAATCCCCACTGGTCCAACAGTGGGAGGAGTCACTGACACAGCTGGAAGGTCACTGGTACTCTCATCCCCAGTCTCTGTAAATCTCCACTGGTCCATCACTGGTGGAACGACTGACAAAGATCGAAGGTTAAAGGTACTCCTGGCCCAAGTTTCTGTAAATCTCAACTGGTCCATCAGTGGGGGGAGCAACTGACTGAGTTGGGAGGTTACTGGTACTCCTGGACCCACTTTCTGTAAATCCCCATTGGTCCATCAATGGGAGGAGTGACTGACAGAGCTGGAAGGTTCCTGGTACTCTGGGGTCCTATTCTGTAAATCCCCACGAGTCCATCAGTGTGGGGAGCGACTAACAGAGCTAGGAGGTTTCCTGTACTCCTGACCCCACTCTCTGTAAATCTCCAGTAGTCCATCAGTGAAGAAAGTGACTGACAGAGCTGAAATTTTACAGGTACACTTGGCCTCACACTGTATAAATCCCAACTGTTCCATTAGTGGGGGAAGTCACTGACAGAGCAGAAATGTCACTGCTACTCTGAGCCCCGCTCTATGTAAATCTCCACTGACCAACAGTGGGGAAGAGTGGCTGACAGAGCTGGAAGGTTACTAGTACTCCTGGCCACACTCTGTGTAAATCCCCATTGGCCCCAACAGTGGAGGGAGCAGCCTACAGAGCTGGAAATTACCGGTACTCCTGGCCCCACTCTGTGTAAATCCCCAATGATCCATCAGTGGGAGGAGTGACTGACAGAGCTGAAAGGTTACTGGTACTCCTGGCCCCAGACCCTGTAAATTCCCACTGGTCCATCAGTGGGGTGAGTGACTGACAGAGCAGAAAGGTCGCTGGTACTCTCATCCCCACTCTGTGCGAATCCCCATTGGTCCCAACAGTCGGAGGGGGAGGAGTAGATGACAAAGCTCGAAGGATACCAGTATTTCTGGCCCCACTCTGTGTAAATCTCCACTGGTCTATCAGTGGGGGGAGTAACTGACAGTACTGGAAAGTTATCGGTGCCCCTGGTCCCACTCTGTGTAAATCCCCATGGGTCCATCAGTGGGGGAGTGACTGACAGAGCTGGAAGGTTACTGGTACTCTCAGCCCTGCTATGTGTAAATCCCCACTGGTTCTTACAGTGGAAGGAGTGACAGACAGAGCTGGAGGGTCGCTGGTACTCTCAGTCCTACTCTGTGTAAATCCTCACTGGCCCATCAGGTGGGAAGGAGTGACTGACAGAGCTGAGAGGTTGCTGGTATTCTAAGCCAAGCTCTGTGTGAATCCCCATTGGTCCATCAGTGGGGGGGAGTGATTTACAGAGCTGCAAAGTCGCTGATATGCTCAGCCCCGCTCTCTGTAAATCTCCACTGGCTCCAACAGTGGGAGAAGTGACTGACAGAGTCTGAAGGATATCGGTACTCCTAGCCCCACTCTGGGTAAATTCCCATTGATTCATCAGTGAGGGGAGTGCCTGACAGAGCTGGAAGGTTACTGGTATGCTCAGCCCTGCTCTGTTTAAAGCCCCACTGGCTCCCACAGTGGGGGCAGTGACTGACAGAGCTGGAAGGTCACTGGTACTCTCGGGCCCCACTCTCTTTAAATCCCCACTGGTCCATCAGTGAGGGAGAACGACTGACAGAGCTGGGAGGTTACCTGTATTCCTCGCCTCGCTCTTTGTGAATCCCCACTGGCTTCAAAAGTTGGGGGAGCATCTAACAGAGCTGGAAGATTACGTGTACTCCTCGCCCCAGTCTCAGTAAATCCCCACTGGTCCATCAGTGAGGGAGCGACTAACAGAGCTGGAAGGTTACCAGTACTCCTTGCCCTACTCTCTGTAAATCCCCATTGGTCCATCTGTGGGGAAGTGACTGACACAGCTGGAAGGTTACTGGTACTCTCAGCCCTGCTATGTGTAAATCCCCACTGGTCCATCAATGGGGGGGGGATTACTGACAGAGCTGGAAGGTCACTGGTACTCTGGGGCCCTACTCTGTGTGAATCCACACTGGTCCAACGGGGGAGCCCTGACTGACACAGCTGGAAGGCTGCTGGTACTCTCAGACCCACTCTGTGTGAATCCCCACTGGTCCATCAATGGGGGAGTGACTGATAGAGTTGGAAGGTCACTGGTGCACTCAACCCCAGTCTGTGTAAATCTCCACTGACTCCAACAGCCAGAGCAGTGACTGACAGATCTGGAAGGATATCAGTTCTCCTGGCCCCACTCTGTGTAAATCCCCATTGGTCCATCAGTGGGGGGGGGGAGACTGACAGAGCAGGAAGGTTACTGGTATGCTCAGCCCCACTCTGTCTAAATCCCCTCTGGCTCCAACAGTGGGTGGAGTGACTGATGGAGCTGAAAGGTCACTGGTACTCTGGGGCCCCACTCTGTGTGAATCCCCGCTGGTCCATCAGTGGGGAGGAGTGACTGACAGAGCTGGAAGATCACTGGTACTCTGGGGCTCCACTATCTGCAAATCCCCACTGGTCCAGTGGGGGGGGGGGAGTGACTGACAGAGCTGGGAGGTTACTGGTACTCCTGGCCCCACTTTCTATGAATCCCCACTGGTTCAAAAAGTTGGGGAAGCATTTAACAGAGCTGGAAGGTTACCAATACTCCTGGCCCCAGTCTCTGTAATTCCCCACTGGTCCATCACTGAATGGAGTGACTGACAGAGCTGGAAGGTTACTGCTACTCCTGGCACCAGTCTCTGTAAATCTCCACTAGTCCATCAGTGGGGGAAGCAACTGACAGAGCTGGAAGGTTACCACTACTCCTCGCCCTACTCTCTGTAAATCTCCACTAGTCCATCAGTGGGGGAAGCAACTGACAGAGCTGGAAGGTTACCACTACTCCTCGCCCTACTCTCTGTAAATCTCTACTGGTCCATCAGTGGGGGAGCGGCTGACAGAGCTGGAAGGTTACCACTGCTCCTCGCCCAACTCTCTGTAAATCTCCATTGGTCCATCAGTGGGGGGAGCAATTGAAAGTACTGGATGGTTACCGGTACCCCTGGCCGCTCTCTGTGTAAATCCCCATTGGTCCATCAGTGGGGAGTGACTGACACAGCTGGAAGGTCACTGGAATCTGGGGCCCTACTCTGTGAATCCCACTGGTCCAACAGTGGGAGGAGTGACTGACACAGCTGGAAGGTCACTGGTACTCTCAGCCCCACTCTGTGTGAATCCACACTGGTCCTTCAATGCGGGGAGTGACTCACAGAACTGGAAGGTCGCTGGTACTCTGGAGCCCTACTCTGTGTGAATCCCCACTGGTCCAGCAGGGGAGCAGTGACTGACACAGCTGGAAGGTTGCTGGTACTCTCAGGCCCACTCTGTGTGAATCCCCATTGGTCCATCAATGGGGAAGTGACTGACAGAGTTGGAACGTCACTGGTGCACTTAGCCCCGCTCTGTGTACATCTCCACTGACTCCAACAGTCGGAGCAGTGACTGACAGAGCTGTAAGGATACCAGTACTCCTTGCCCCACTCTGTGTAAATCCCCATTGGTCCTTCAGTGGGGGGAGTGACTGACAGAGCTGGAAGGTTACTGGTATGCTCAGCCCCACTCTGTCTAAATCCCCTCTGGCTCCAACAGTGGGTGGAGTGACTGATGGAGCTGAAAGGTCACTGGTACTGGGGGTCCCACTTCAGTGAATCCCACTGGTCCATCAGTGGGGAGGAGTGACTGACACAGCTGGAAGATCACTGGTACTCTGGGGCTCCACTCTCTGCAAATCCCCACTGGTCCAGCGGGGGGGGGGGGGCGGAGTGAGTGACAGAGCTGGGAGGTTACTGTTACTCCTGGTCCCACTTTTTATGAAACCCCACTGGCTCAAAAAGTTGGGGGAGCGTCTAACAGAGCTGGAAGGTTACCAATACTCCTGGCCCCAGTCTCTGTAAATCCCCACTGGTCCATCACTGAATGGAGTGACTGACAGAGCTGGAAGGTTACTGGTACTCTCAGTCCTGCTATGTGTAAATCCCCAATGGCTCCAAATGTGGGGCGAGCGGCTGACAGAGCTGGAAGATCTCTGGTATTCTCGGGCCCTAATCTGTGAGAATCCCCACTGGTCCAACAGTGGAAGGAGTGACTGACACAGCTGGAAGGTTGCTGGTATTCTCAGACCCACTCTGTGTGAATCCCTAGTGGTCCATCAATAGGGGAGCGACTGACAGAGCTGGAAGGTCGCTGGTACCCTCAGCCCCACTCTGTGTAAATCTCCACTAGCTCCAACAGTCGGAGCAGTGACTGACAGAGCTGGAAGGATACCAATACTCCTGGCCCCACTCTGTGTTAAGCCCCATTGGTCCATCGGTGGAGAGAGTGACTGACAGAGCAGGAAGGTTACTGGTACGCTCAGCCCCACTCTGTGTAAATCCCCACTGGCTCCAACAGTCAGAGCAGTGACTGACAGAGCTGGAAGGTTACTGATACTCCTGGCACCAGTCTCTGTAAATCTCCACTAGTCCATCAGTGGGGGAAGCAACTGACAGAGCTGGAAGGTTACCACTACTCCTCGCCCAACTCTCTGTAAATCTCCACTGGTCCATCAGTGGGGGGAGCAATTGAAAGTACTGGATGGTTACCGGTACCCCTGGCCGCTCTCTGTGTAAATCCCCATTGGTCCATCAGTGGGGGAGTGACTGACACAGCTGGAAGGTCACTGGTACTCTGGGGCCCTGCTCTGTGTGAATCCCCACTGGTCCAACAGTGGAAGGAGTGACTGACACAGCTGGAAGGTCACTGGTACTCTCAGCCCCACTCTGTGTGAATCCACACTGGTCCTTCAATGCGGGGAGTGACTCACAGAACTGGAAGGTCGCTGGTACTCTGGAGCCCTACTCTGTGTGAATCCCCACTGGTCCAACAGGGGAGCAGTGACCGACACAGCTGGAAGGTTGCTGGTACTCTCAGACCCACTCTGTGTGAATCCCCATTGGTCCATCAATGGGGAAGTGACTCACAGAGTTGGAAGGTCACTGGTGCACTTAGCCCCGCTCTGTGTACATCTCCACTGACTCCAACAGTCGGAGCAGTGACTGACAGAGCTGTAAGGATACCAGTACTCCTTGCCCCACTCTGTAAATCCCCATTGGTCCATCAGTGGAGGGAGTGACTGACAGAGCTGGAAGGTTACTGGTATGCTCAGCCCCACTCTGTCTAAATCCCCTCTGGCTCCAACAGTGGGTGGAGTGACTGATGGAGCTGAAAGGTCACTGGTACTCTGGGGTCCCACTCTGTGTGAATCCCCACTGGTCCATCAGTGGGGAGGAGTGACTGACACAGCTGGAAGATCACTGGTACTCTGGGGCTCCACTCTGCAAACCCCACTGGTCCAGCGGGGGAGGAGGACAGAGCTGGGAGGTTACTGTTACTCCTGGTCCCACTTTTTATGAAACCCCACTGGCTCAAAAAGTTGGGGGAGCGTCTAACAGAGCTGGAAGGTTACCAATATTCCTGGCCCCAGTCTCTGTAAATCCCCACTGGTCCATCACTGAATGGAGTGACTGACAGAGCTGGAAGGTTACTGGTAGTCCTGGTCCCAGTCTCTGTAAATCTCCACTAGTCCATCAGTGGGGGAGTGACTGAGAGAGCTGGAAGGTTACTGGTACTCTCAGCCCTGCTATGTGTAAATCCCCAATGGCTCCAAAAGTGGGGCGAGCGGCTGACAGAGCTGGAAGATCACTGGTATTCTCGGGCCCTAATCTGTGAGAATCCCCACTGGTCCAACAGTGGAAGGAGTGACTGACACAGCTGGAAGGTTGCTGGTATTCTCAGATCCACTCTGTGTGAATCCCTAGTGGTCCATCAATAGGGGAGCGACTGACAGAGCTGGAAGGTCGCTGGTACACTCAGCCCCACTCTGTGTAAATCTCCACTAGCTCCAACAGTCGGAGCAGTGACTGACAGAGCTGGAAGGTTACTGGTACTCCTGGCACCAGCCTCTGTAAATCTCCCCTGGCTAATCACTTGGGGAGCGACTGACAGAGCTGGAAGGTTACCGGTACTCCTGGCACCAGTCTCTGTAAATCTCCACTAGTCCATCAGTGGGGGAAGTGACTGACAGAGCTGGAAGGTTACTGGTACTCCTCGCCCTACTCTCTGTAAATCTCCACTGGTCCATCAGTGGGGGGGAGTGACTGGCAGAGCTGGGAGGTTACCAGTACTCCTGGACCCACTCTCTGTAAATTCCCACTGGTCCATCACTGGGGGAAATGACTAACAGAGCAGAAAGGTCACTGCTACTATGAGCCCAGCTCTATGTAAATTCCCACTGGCTCCAACATTTGGGGAGCGGCTGACAGCTGGGAGGTTACTGGTACTCCTGGCCCCACTTTGTGTGAATCTCTACTGGCCATCAGTGAGAGGAGTGACTGACAGAGCTGGAAGGTAGCTGGTACTCTGGGGCTCCACTCTCTGTAAATCCCCACTGGTCCATCAGTCAGGGGAGCGACTAACAGAGCTGAGATGCTACCGGTACTCCTTGCCCCATTCTCTGTAAATCTTCACTGGCTCCAACAGTGGGAGAATTAGTGACTGACAGAGCTATAATATTACCAGTACTCCTGGCCCCAGTCTCTGTAAATCCCCACTAGTCCATCAGTGGAGTGACTGACAGAGCAGGAAGATTGCTGGTACTCTCAGCTGCACTCTGTGTGAATCCCCACTGGCCCCAACAGTCGGGGGGGGAAGCGGATGACAGAGCTGGATGGTTACCAGTACTCCTGGACCTACTCTGTGTAAATCCCCATTGGTCCATCAGTGAGGGAAGTGACTGACAGAGCTGGAAGGTCATTGGTATTCTCAGCCCCGTTCTGTGTAAATCCTCATTGGTCCGTCAGTGGGGGAAGTGACTGATAAAGCTGGAAAGTTGCTGGTACTCTCAGCCCTGCTCTGTGTAAATCCTCACTGATCCATCAGTGGGAGGAGTGACTGACAGAGCTGAAAGGTTACCGATATGCCTGGCCCCAGTATCTGTAAATCCCTACTGGTCCATCAGTGGGGGGAGTGAGTGACAGAGCAAGAAGTTCACTGGTACTCTCAGCCACACTCTGTGTGAATACCACTGACCCCAACAGCAGGGGGGGGAAGCAGATGACAGAGCTGGAAGGTTATCAGTATTCCTGGCCCTACTCTGTGTGAATCCTCACTGCCTCCACTAGTGGGAGAAGTGACTGACAGAGCTGGAAGGTTACCGGTACTCCTGGCCACACTCTCTGCAAATCCCCTCTGGCTCCAACAGTGGAGGGAGCGGTGGACAGAGCTGGAGGATTACCGTTACTCCTCGCCACACTCTATAAATCCCCACTGGCTCCTAGAGTGGGGGGAGCAACTGATAGAACTGGAAGGTTACTGGTACTCCTGGCCCCAGTCTCTGTAAATCTCCACTGGTCCACAGCAGGAGCAGGAAGATCGCTGTACTCTCAGTCCCGCTGTATGTAGATTCTGACTGGTTTGACAGTCGGGGAGTGTCTGCTGGGGCTGGGAGGTAGCTGGTACTCTCAAGCCCCACTCTGTTTGAATCTCCACTGTTCCGACAGTGGGGGGAGTGACTGACAGAGCTGGAAGGTTACTGGTACTCCTGGCCTCGCTCTGCATATATCCCCAGTGGTCCATCAGTGGGGGAGTGTCTGACAGAGCAGGAAGGCTGCTGGTACTCTCAGAATCACTCTATGTACTGTAAATCCCGACTGGTTCGACAGTGGGGGAGGGGCATCTGATGGGGCTGGATGGTAGCTGGTACTCTCTGCCCCACTCAGTCTGAATCTCTACAGTTCTGACAGTGGGGAGAGTGACTGACAGCTGGAAGGTTACCTGTTCGCCTCGCCCCACTCTGTGTAAATCCCCACTGGTCTGACAGTTGGGGGGGCATCTGACAGGGCTGGGAGGTATCCCGACAGGGCCAAAATATCAGGCAAAGGTGGTGGCCAGAGTGCAAAAAGCTCTGTGACAAAAAAAAAAGAAATAGCCTTGATAATGAAGAATAAAGTTGCTAGAAGTGTTTAATTTTGGGGGATGTTGTGTGAACGAATTCTGCTGATGCTGGCTGTGATTTCAATTTTTTTTCTGGTGACTGAAGTCTCTCTTTAGCATTCTGATGAAAAAATTATGCAGCACTAATAAAATGTTCTATTGTTCATCTCAGGCTTTATGATTTTCCCCAAGTGCATCAGGGACAAACTCATCCATCAAACATGACAGCAGGGTGACGTGTAGCTATGGAACTGTTGAACAACTCTGACTATGCCTGCCTGAGCATCTAAACTGAAAATCATGCATAATTGCTCAGAGGAAAATGCAATGTCAGAGAACAAAAAAAAAATTATGAAAATACAGCATTCAGATGTGTTCGGTCTCAACCTTATTTTTTTTTTGTTTATTTTTGTGGCTTTGTATAGATTTGTTCTGATTAAGACGTGGACTAAAATCATGGGCCAGGTTTTAGCATCTAGGTGAATTTATTTTGGCTGGCCCTATTCTCTTTGTTATCTAAACATCATTAAACAATATTTCTTTCTTTCTTCCCTTCTTTCCTTCCTTCCTTTCTTCCCTCCCTCCCTCCTGTCTTCCCTTCTTTCTTTCTTTTTATTTATTTATTGAATTTTGATGATCGGTTGGGCCCACTGAGCCCCGAAGGTCCCTTTTTCAGGGGCGACCCGGGATACAGTACAGAAACAGATTATCAGGTACAACATGTTACAGAGAGAGTACATATGCTAACCAGGTTTTTATGTCTTCATTTTATTTATGCATTTTTAAACATTTTATTTATAGATACACAATACATACAATAAATATATTTTTAAAGAAGCAGTGCATGCTATAGTGAAACATTTTGACCTGTGCCTCTTAGGTCTACTCTGTGAGTGTTCCCATTCTCCTATGTTGTAAGATGCTGTCTCCTCCAGTGTCTGTTTTAGCATTTCTTTGACATCTGAAATTGTTAAAAGAAGTGCTCCTCATAGTACAGCCATCCGCTAGGTTGTCATTATTATCCACAACTATTTTTGAGCACCATTGTTTAATTTCACTTTGTTTGTGACTGTGTTTTTATTTATTTACAGTATTTGGATTTTGTTGACCAGGTGGGCTTTCTGAGGCTAGGAGTCCCTTTTTCAGGGGGTGACTCAGGTTTAATTACATACAACAGTCAATACATGAGTCAACAACAAAAATCAGCAAGGTTCAACATGGCAGCAACAATGCAGAAATAAGTTTACAATAAATCAAAAACAAACAGGTGGCAGTAATTAGAATATGCAATGGTTATGACTGCACAACAGAATAAATAAGCAAAAACATTGACAGGAGGAGAGAGCGTTTGTAACTGAATTATTTAGTGAAGCCGAAGAGGCTGCTAAAGGTCCTCAACCTGGGAAAGTACATGGACAGTACTTCAGGAGTAGGTCACTGAGGGAAGCTTTAAAGGTCCTGAAGTTAGAGCAGCTGAAAGTACTAGCCAGTAGGTCATTCCATAGCCTAGAGGCCACAGAGGCAAAGGACCTCATACCAGCAGACGTTGTGGATCTCAGGATTAGTAGGAGTGGGTGGGAGGAAGATCAGCGGGCTCAGCTGAGCTATCTAACAATCCTTTTTTTCTGGGGGGGGCAGTTTAGTGTGGAGAGGGTTTTGCAGTGATGTTCCCATTTACTAGCAGCCACTGCAAAGAGAGATGCATGATGGTAAAACGATTTTCGTTTATTGAGTTCACCCTCTCTGAGAGAAAAGAGGACAGGGACACCACACAGGATGGTGGGTAGTAGGATACTGTCAGCTACGGATACCCTTCCTTCCGTCTAGAGGTAAGGATTCAGCTGATATAGGAGCCCCAGCTTTTGGTTAAACGTTTTGGTTGCTCTATCAACATGATTCCTGAGTGAGAGCTCTTGGTCAAGAATGACACCCAGGTACTTGAGTGAGGTGACAGTCTCAACGGGATCACCTCTTGAGGTGAATTTTAATAGTTTGCTGCTATCTGCATCTACATGACTAGGACTAAAGAGGATTGACTTGGTTTTGTTAACATTTAGCAGCAGGTTCTTTGCCTTAATCCATGATTCCAGTAGGTAGAAATCAGTTTGGAGGTCTCTCTCAATTGAGACAATGTCGGAGTGGTTTTTGTACAGCACCACATCATCAGCATAGGGAATGGTAGGTGGACTAGGATGCAATAGACACTGTTCATTAGCCTTAAGAGACAATGGAGTGCTTAGAAACCGCTGCATATAATGACAAAAACATGGGGACAGCCACATCAGAAAAATCACTTTGAGGCAGGAGAGCAAATGGCACTCTAAAATAGAAAAAAAAGTCAAAATTTTCACCATGACATGAACTGCTGCTTTAAGTGCATTTACTTACAATTTACTTTATAAAATGTGTAAGAAAAACCAAGGCCTGCGATTGGTCAGATATGATCACATGACCGTGCATTATTTCAGCACAACAGCACAGGTCAGAAATACTTAACTTTCTGAACCTCATTTCTAAGTTTTTTAAAAATAAAAATCAGAGAAACCATTTTATAATCACAATATTGCAGTCCAGGGTGTGCACAATTGTGAAATAACAGCACTTCTGGGGCACATAAGTCACTAGGTGTTGCCCTGTGCCTCTGTTCCTGAGGCATGATGTTATCCTTCATTGTGTTGGGTTGACCATCCATGGCACTCCAGACCTTACATCATGGGTTTTAGCCCACCTGATAGGCCAAAGATGCACATGACCTAGGATCAAATTTCTAGACCCCAGGTCCCAGAAGCCCCTGCTCTCCAGTTCTAATCGTGCATCAGATCAGGCTACAAGCACCCCAGGAGTCCCTGTATTGTGCCAGGAAAGGTAGGCCTGTGGAATCCACAGAATCATATTTTTTATCCAATACTTTGTTTCTGAGCCTGCCTATAGTGAATTATGAGCAATAAGTTGTCAGGACTATATGCAAATGTTGGTTTGTGTGTTTATTTTGCTGGCAGTCTAGAGCATGCAGTATGAACTTGGTTGCTGCTGGAAGAGCAGAGCAGATTGTGCTGCTCATTTTATTTATGTGATTCTGTTTTTCAGAGCAGATTTTGCTGCTCCGTTTTTAGTTAATGTTATTCCTGTTTTCTTCTTTGCGCTGAATGATTATTCCTGCTACTGAATGAGTTTCCTCGGGGGACTAGCGAGGAACAGGCCTGCCCATGCCTGTTACCCGCAGCCCCAAGAATGCAGCAATTCGCTATTTTTTCTTTCCGATCCAAGCGTTTGTGGTATCGGAGGTCCCTGTATGTTTTTATGGTGTTTTGCCTGGTGCTGTCTTCTGCTGCTTGCTTCAGCAGCACAGCCAGCCAGAGTGGGTCCATAGGCCAACGGAGCACATCGAGACCGCGTGGTCACTACGACCTTCCCCCCACACCTTGTTCAGGAGAGACTGCAATTCAGTCCATCGTTGCTGCAGGGGGAAGAGATTTAGCTGGTCTGGGCGTTATGACCCTTGCCTCTCAGCCATGGCGGCACATTGCCTTCTGCGCCATGCGTCTTGCATGAAGCAGTCGTGCTCCTCCGGTGGCTTCCTCCCATAAGCGTGCGGCCAATAGGGATCGGCCTTGCCTCCACACCCAGACCTCGTCATTCTCTCTCCCTCCGGCAGCCATCCAGCCCTCAAAACGGTGACTGCTTCTGCTCTGATGCAGCCAGGAGATCTAGGGAAATGAGGGAGAGAGTCGAGAGGTGTACAGCTCGCCAGGGAATTCCATCTTGTCCTGGCAACTGTTCTTCCAGGATGGGCCCCGGGGTGGGGAGAGGAGAGGCTGCAATTTAGGTACAGGCCTCGAGGCCTTCGTGCCCTTCTGTAGAAGGGACAGAATGAGATCACTGCAGAGCACAAGGTCCTATTAAGGACAACAGATACTGTTCCTCTAGGAAAATGTTAGAAAATATTAACCACAGGCCACAACCATCTCCCCTCCCAAGCGGAGACCACTAGGCCATGGGTGGAACATGGAGCTTGCTCTTGGGGGGAGATTCTCCAGGCTAGGCCCCTTCCTCAGCAGCCTACCAATCTGGCTCCCCTGCTCACTCCCAAGATCATGTTTTCTGTGATCCTACACCTTCCCCTTCCATCTGGGGGCACCTCACCATAGCGGCCCTCTGACGGAGGTAGAAGAGGAGATGTACTTGTCTCTCTGGTGGCATTGTTATTTCACCATTGTTTGATTTATTGGCCACCATCTTGGAGGAGGAGTGTTACTCTGCCTGCTCAACACCAGGTTGCGTGGGGGGTAGAGGACTGAATCAACTTGATACCTGGCATGTCACAGGATATAGTGTTCTGGTCACTACGCAACTTGGTAGATGACGTGATTGTCATTTTGTTGGGGGCATCCAGCTCTCTCTGGAGGCCCACCAGTTTTCTGTCCCTAACCTTCATCTTTTTCTCTCTCTTTCTCCCCAGATGGTGAAAGCGAGGAAGTGCACTACATGTAGCACCACCCTGATGCCCCACAACACCGGACCTCTATGCCCCGCGTACATTCATGATGAGGATAAATCATCTCTGGAGCAATCTCCAGTGATGGGATCCGATGCCCTGGGACCCAGTGGAACTACTTGGATGGACCCAGGAACTATTCTCTTACAGAACCAGCAAGCAGCAGTGGCCATGATGGAGAGTCAACAAAACATTATGTTAAAGATCATGGAGAGGTTGCATCCCAGGTCAGCACCAATCCCAAACCACAGCCGGAGCCAGAGAACCCAGGGGGATGTCAGGGATCCATGCGGAACCAGTGGATCCACCCCAAGCTCCCCAGCACCTGACACTGGGGACAATGCCGGGGATAAGGAGCCCCCCGAGGATGAGAAACCCATACCGTCCGACAAAGAAGAGATGGAAACATAATCCGTCCCATCTCTCACATCCAGACTGTGCTCTTTTGATTTGATCCCAGGGCTTATGAGGATAATTAAGACCACCATGGGGTTCTAGCTCGAGGAGGGCCGACCCGAGTCGAAGCTCGACCCCATGATTCAGCAAAGGAAGACCACCAAGGAAACCTTCCCAGTCTGCCCGGCAAGTGATGACGTATTCATTAAAGAGTGGGAGTCAACAGAGCCAGATAGAATGTCGGACAAGAGAAACCTAGACCGTATGTATCCGGTCTAGGAAGATAAGGCCAGCGCTGGTGCACTGCACCCACGATTGATCCCTAAATTGCTGCACTCAGCAAGAAGATGGCCCTACCATGTGGTGCAACATCGTTGAAGGACCCAGCAGATAAAAAAGTGGAGGACATGTTGAAGAAGCTGTTTGAGATAGAGGGCACAGCTGCTAAGGCTTCGACTACTGCTGTCTACACAGCGCGCACCCAAATACACTGGCTTGTGGAGCTCCTAGACAAAGCAGCTCCCAAGACCAGGGAGGCTGAGCTCCTAGAATGCACACTGGATGTGGCCAAGTACCTGGCAGATATAGCAGTGGACACTCTGAAATTAAATGCCAGGGCCACAGCCCTAACAAACCTGGCCAGAAGAGTATTATGGTTAATACTATGGGAAGCAGACAATGAGTCCAAGACTGTGCTACAAAACGTACCCATGAAGGGCAAGCATGTCTTCAGGGAGGGCCTACAGGACTACCTGAAACAGAAGGAAGAAGGGAAGGTCCTGCTCAAGAACAAGAACAGACCAACCTACTTGCCTTCAGGAAGATGGAGATTTCGAGGGGGCAGCAAGCAGCAAGCCCTTAGAGACACTTATTACCAGAGCAACTCCTTTCAAGGAAGAGGGCGTCAAGGAAGACACCATAATTCTTTCAACTCTAGTTACCAATCCTCAAACTTCTGGGGCCACAGCTCCAAGTTTGGTGGTAGAGGAAGAGGCAACAGAAACAAATAACAATGACTACAGACTCTGTCCTCACAAGATAATGCCCATGCTGGGCCCTTGCCCGGCCATGAGCAAAAGACTCATGCTGTTCCACCACCAGTGGCACAGCACAGTCATAGACAGATGGGTAGTAAAGGTAGTGTCCAGGGAGTACTCTATAGAACTGTCCATCTCTCAGGTATCTCACAGGTTGGTAAGCTCCCCCATATCAAAGAAATGGGCATCACCCCATCAGGTACAACAAATACTACAGGACCTGATGCAGAACAGGGCAATCCAGTTAGTTCCCCCACACGAGCAAGAACAGGGAGTGTACTCCATCGTCTTCCTCATTCCCAAGAAGGCAGGGGAACTTCTCCCCATTCTAGACCTCAAATACCTCAACAGGTTTGTGGTTACTCAGAGGTTCAAGATGGAGACGTTGAAGTCAACTCTCCACAGCATTCGAAGATTTTAACCTCGCTCTTGGAACATTTAGGAGGCCACCACTTGAAGAGCAGAGATTTCGGGAAGAGGAAGAAGGTACCAGGAGATCTGACAGATAGCCAGGGCCCTGTCCATGTAGGGCCTTATAGGTGAGAAAACTCATCTTGAAGAGCACTCTTCACCTGACAGGCAGCCAGTGCAGTTCATGCAACACAGGGTTAATATGACAAAATTTCCCTTGCCCAGACAAAAGTCGGGCAGCAGCATTTTGCACTAGCTGCAGTCTGCGGAGAGAGCCCCCAGAGACCCCGAGGTAGAGGGCATTACAGTAGTCGAGCCTAGAAGTGACCAAGGCATGTATCAAGGTAGGGAGGTCCAGAGACGGGACAAGGGGTTTAATCCTGGCAATGTTTCTAAGATGGAAAAAACAGGAACGTACCACAGAGGAAATTTGAGCCTCCATGGACAAATTCCTGTCAAGAATCACACCAAGATTTCGCACCCAAGGGGAGGCCATCAATGACGCAGCTCCTAGCACAAGTCCAGTTGCCGAGTCAGAGGCCATCCCATCACCGACTCTATTCGACTCCACTACCAGTACCTCAGTCTTGTCAGGGTTCAGTCGTAGCCAGTTGGTGGCCATCCAGTCGCTAATCTCAGCCAGACAGATATTTAACACATCCACTGTTTTTGATGTTCCTGGGGCAAAGGACAGGTATATAGCTGAGTATCATCAGCATAGCAATGAAAACTCAAACCATACTTCCTAATGATCCCCACCAGGGGCAGCATGTATATTGCGAACAACATTGGGGCCAGTATTGAACCCTGAGGAACTCCATATATGGCGGGATGTAGATGAGAAATTTCCATCACAACCCGCTGTCTCCTATTGGTGAGAAAGGACTCAAACCACTTGATAACATTACCGGTGAGTCCACATAATTCTCTCAGGTGAAGGAGCAACACACAATGGTCCACAGTATCAAAATGCTGATGAGAGATCGAGGAGAACAAGAATTGACTTGTCTCCTCGGTCTCTAGCTCTGAGGAGGTCATTTTGCACCTGAACTAATGCAGTTTCGGTGCTATGTCTGGCCCAAAAAGCCGACTGGAAAGGAGCATATAACTCGTGAGTCATGAGGTGTTCCTCCAACTGAAGCGATACCACCTTCTCAACAATCTTCCCCAAAAATGGGAAATTGGAGATAGGACGGTAATTTGCCCTGACCTCCGGGTCCAGAGAAGGTTTCTTTAAAAGGGGTCTCACCAGAGCTTCCTTCAAGGCATCCGGAAAGACACCCTGACTCAAGGAACACCAGACAATCAAGGCAAACACCGGGCCAACAGAGTCAATGCATCTCATTAAGAAACGCGTTGGCACCGGGTCCAGCTCACAAAAAGGTATGCTTCAAGGTGACTGCCACCTCAATAACCTCATGGACCTCCACTGGCCTAAACTCTCCCCAACTAGGCAGAGCGCACTTAGCACACAGCTGGCGGCCACTGTCAGCAATGATATTGCTGGCTGAAGACACTCTGTCTGACAAAAACCGAGCAAAATCCTCCCAATCCTCATTTGAGGAAATTCTTCGGGGCTGGAGACAAACAGGATGGAGAAGTCTGTCAACAGTCCAGAAAAGTGAGGCTGGTCGGTTTCTCCCAGCAGCAATCTCCCGAGACAAAAATGCTGTCTTCTTTCGATTGATTGCCTCCTGATATGCGCCATAATGCGCACGCAGGACCAGTTTGTCCGTCTCCAGATGGGACTTCCTCCAGCAGTGCTCTAATCTCCGACCCATCTTCTTCATTTCTCTGAGATCTTCGTCATACCATGGAGACTTCAGGTACGAAGTTTTGGGTCGTACACGGATAGGTGCGAGGGAGTCTATGGTGTTGGATAACACCTTGTTATAGGTGTCCACTCTGACATCAACAGCCCCGACGCATACATCGCCCATCATAGATAAATCAACTGCCGCCATAAAACCCTCAGGAGTAAGAGCACGTAGAGGGCAGCAGCGAAACATCTCAGCAGGGGAAGAATTTATGGCGGGAGCTCCAAGCATGAACTTCACCGTGCAATGATCAGACCAGAAAACCTGATCAATCATAAGATCAACAATCTCAATTCCAAGTGAGAAAACCAGATCCAGTGTGTGGCCTTCTCGATGAGTGGGCGCACCAACAAACTGCATCAGCCCTAATAAGGACATATTTTGCAGAAATTGGCCGGTGCACCTTTGATTCTTATCCTCGGCCCAGACGTTGAAGTCCCCCAGAAAGACACATCTGGGGGAATCCAACGTCTCGCCGGCAACAAACTCGGCAAATTCCTGACCCGAACTCAACTTCACCAGCTCCAGCTGGGATCGAACAAAAATTAGCACGGCCTCTCACGCCGTGCACATCAGCCGGATTCCAGATAGGTCAGCCAAATAGAGAAGTAGAGACACAAAGAAAGAAAGGCAAGTCCCGTCTCGAACCTCAGATAAACTTCAGCCGCTAGCGAGCGGCGTCTCACACCATAAAGCAGGGTCCAGAACAGAAGACTGCCACTTCATGAGCTGCCATTTATAGGGAGACCTCCCGCCCTCCACAATTTCAGTATGACCCGAACTCAACTTCACCAGCTCCAGCTGGGATCGAACAAAAATTAGCACGGCCTCTCAAGTCTAGGCACCAGTAACTTCAACCTGCCAAGCAAGAGGTAGGAAAAAGCTGGGTGGAGTGGCAAGAAGGCAGCTGTCACTTTATACCCACTATTTGCACTTTTTTGTAAAGAAATTGATTTTCAGGCCATCAGGATGTCATATCAGTAGCGGCATCACGCTACCGTGCTGACAACTTGGGTTCTGAAGCAAGCCCGGGAAGTCATGTCAGGGGTCAGGCCATGGCTGAGACATGCTGCCACTCAGCAGTGTGCCTCTGCCAAGGAAGGACGGCGATGGGTTCCACCACTACATCGACCCTTGCGGCTGGGCCAGGGGGCCTTGCTCCTGCTGCAGGGTGAGCGGTGGTTAGCAATACCAATGGAGGCACTGCACCCACCTGGGGAGGAGGAAAGAAAGTGACCCCCCCCAGGTCCAAATGATGCCTTACATCACCTGAGCAGGGTAAATCACTGAGGCTGATGGGGGGCGCCAGGGTGTAAAAATCTGTATGAAAAAAATTAAAAAAGAATTGAGTTACTGTACTGTTTTATTACAGTTTCCTCCAGGACACATCTGGAAATGAGCTGCTCTCATCTCAGTCAACCTTGTCTGGTAAAAATAAATAAAAAGAATTCACCATTCAGAAGTCTTCAGTCTGACTTGGAGAATAAGGTAGTCCACATGTATGCTGAGACAGCAAAGCAGAAATTCATAATTACACTTGTCAAAGTGACAGTAACAGGCCTTATTTATGTATGTATTTATTTATTTCAAATTAACTGACCGGGATAAGCATAATAAGTTGGAGTTTGATTTTAGATGTGACCTAAGGGAGGGGTTACAAGTGGGAGTGATACAGCAGTACAAATATACAGACGGCAGCAGGTCTATGTACAGGAACAATCACAAGCAAGGTACAAGTAATTCATTGCAGAAAAAAAACAATGCAAAATACATAAGTTACAGGGGTACTGAGAATGAGAGCTAGGGGAGGGTGCGTCCTACGAAAGGAAAGATACTTACTCCCATAGTGTTCAGTGCTTCTGTCTCCATCTGAGTCTCACATCTTGTCTCCTTATCTTCCATTGTCCCATAGCTGGATGACTAATTGGGTGAGAGGTATGCACCATGTACAGTGGAAGGAGTGACCTCCACTGGGTGAGATGGAATGGCATCACAGGGTTCAAGAGTTTATAAGACATGTGAATCTGCCAACTCTTCCTCCCTACAGACTGAGAGAGGGAGAAACGTAGGACTGGGAAATAGATGTTTTTTTTCATTATGCTAAGCTGCAGGGGAAGCTGATGGTGACAACAGTGACATAATTGCCAGGTAGAGTGAAAGATCATCAAAAAGCACCAAACACCTGCAGGTGGGCAATTTAAGTGGGTGAGTGGAGGGCAAACCTCTTGTTGAGCCTGCGGCTTAAGGTATCCTTAAAGGGAATGTGTAACATTCCCTGTATGATTATTTCAACAGTTACCATAGGTGTGCAGAAATTGGATGGAAAGGTTACAATTATGTAACCCCCCTACAAATGGGGGTTCCTGAAAAGTCTTCCTTGAGCTTACCTAAATGCTCACTGCCCAGCTTTTAGCAGTTTAAATGTATTGCCACAGAGAGCCAGTATAGTCTCTGTGTACTGCCTCTTTAAGAGCTGCCTGGATTGCAGCTATAAGTAATCTGAGAGGGCGCTTTGTTGAAAGATGTAACTATTTGGTGAAAATCATTTAGAGTGTTAATGATAATGTAGTTCGTCTAACCTGCCTTCTTTGCAGCAAGGACTGTCTTGTTTATCCCCACCATTTGGCCAGGGACAGTGAATTGGACCAATCAGTTCTGGTGGGACCTAAAATGTAGCTGGACTACAGGAGCTGTCTGGAGTCAAAATCTGTAGGAATTGTAGTTTTGGGCTTTTTGCGCCTTTTTTGCAACTGAAGGGGGAGCTCTTGCTTTGGCAGACAGCCGAATCAGCCAACCAAACCTTTTGGATCAGAGGGAAGTCCCCAAGCTGCCTGCTGTTTAAGGCAGATCTAAGTTGGGAGCTGAAGAAGCAAGATGCTTGAGACAGTCTCTGTGGAAAAGTCTGAGCTTTGGCCTGCATGTCTGCCAAAAGTTTGATAGAAATGAACAGATGTCTATGGACACAGCGGACTGCTTAGTAGATTGCTTGGGCCCTTCTGACACCTGCATATCAGCTGCGTATTGCCACTTCTCTGCTCTAGATATTAGTGCACTACCTCAGTTTGACAATGACAGCATTTAATGGGCTCAATCCCGAGATCCTATGATTCAGCCAGCACTTGATGCCCTTCGTGCAGGAAAAGATGTGTCCAAATTGCATTCCTCTGATCTGCAAACCACTTTATTGTTTAAAGAAGGCCCAGGTTGAAGCTGCTTATTCAGTTGTTGTATAGAGAGACAGTAGATTGGGGTGGCCAAATAGACAAGCAACAATTGGTCCTGCCTACAGCCTTCAAAGATTTGGTACTGAGGTCCATCCACAATCATAGAAACATGGAAACATAGAAGTTGACAGCAGATAAGGACCTCAAGGCCCATCCAGTCTGTCCATATGGGCCACCTCGATATCGACCGGACCCTTGACCTAGTACGATCTCGATCCTACTGGCCCAAGATGGGGGCCGATGTTGAGCACCATGTAAGGACTTGTAGTCGCTGCCTGCAGAGAAAAGCCCTGCCTCAGAAGGCTGCCCCCCTTGTCAACATTACTACCAGCACCCCGATGGAACTAGTCTGTATAGACTTCTTGAGTTTAGAGCCTGATCAGCGAAACATTGGCAATGTGTTAGTGGTTATGGACCATTTTACATGGTATGCACAAGCTTTTCCCACCATAGATCAAAAAGCATCTACCGTGGCAAGGTGCTAGTGGAAAATTTCTTTGTCCACTATGGTGCTCCCCAGCGAATTCACTCTGATTAGGGCTGGGACTTTGAGAGTCGGCTAATCAAAGAATGCTCTCTCTATGGGGGGTGCAAAAGTCAAGAACCACCCCTTATCACCCGCAGGGGGATCCTCAACCAGAACGCTTTAACCGCACCCTGCTAGACATGCTAGGCACCCTCCACCCAAAAGATAAGCATAAATGGAGCCAGCAGATTAGCACCTTGGTATATGCATACAATTGCATGAAGAATGATGCTACTGGGTTCTCTCCCTACCGCCTCATGTTCGGGAGAGAGGCCTGGCTGCTTGTTGATGTCTGTTTTGGGGTTTCTCCCGATAGGGTCCGAGCCAAAGATTACCTGCAAAATGTACAAAAATTGAAAGCTCAATTGAACCATGCCTATCAACTGGCCCAGATAATGGCCGCCAAAAGAAATTTAGCCAACAAAGAGAAACATGATAGAAAAGTAAAGGCTCAAGAGCTTAGGCCTGGAGACTGTGTGTTGTTGCGAAATTTAGGATTGCATAGTAAACACAAAATTGCTGATTGATGGCACCATCTTCCCCATGTCATAGTTGGAAAGTTGGATGATTTGCCAGTGTACAAAGTGCGCCCAGAGAATACCTCCAAAGCTGTCAAAACCATGCACTGTAACCACTTGCTATCTATTGGTCAAGTTATAATTGAGGCTGAACCTGCCGAGATTGATTCCCCTGGACCAGTGACTCGTGCTGCTGCTGCAACAAAGAGACAGAGTCAGCCTGCCCCCGTAGTTGCCGATTTAAGACTTCCCCCGCAGCAGGCCCAGAATGATAGTGACTGCCAGTCTAACTCGGATAACAGTGAGTGTGATAATGCCTATTACCCCTCATATGAACTGAGTCAGTTGTTTCGTGGAAATCCTATGTTGAATTATGGGGATGAAGCTGGGCCTTCTGGACTGCCTAACCCCCCGGCATCATCCTTGGAGCCAATGCTCCCTGAAAGTGAAGTGCAAAGTATCACGTCTGAGGATGCTGAGTCTTTGTGTATTGTGGAACTGTATGATTTGCCTGAAGGAGAGGCTGATGGTATGAGTCTTTCTGGTGACATGCCAGAACTTGAGGAACACTATGAGAGTGCTGACAACCCCCCTTCAGTGCCAGAGTGTCTTCAAAATGAGCCAAGTGTTGTCAAAACAGAGCCTACAGAGCAAGGGGCTGACAGTGCTCCAAGTTTGGACATTCCTACCCAGGCAGAGGCACCCCTCACAAGTGATGAAAGTTCCAGGACCAGTGTTGAGAGTACAGAGGCTGTGGTTGTTTCCCCCAGAAGGACTGGCTGAGCTGTCAAGCCAGTAGTCCGCTTAAGTTATGATTCTCCCGGGAAGCCAGTGGATTTGCCTCTCAACGTGGTCCACAAAGGGGTTTATATTTCTCAGAGCTCACTGCCCAAACTCAGCCTAAGTACCAATTCCAGGTTAATTGTTCTGCCTTCTAGGTATGGTGCCCCTGCCCCGTCTAGACCCAAGTTAGCTGATAGGGATGGGCCCCCTCTGACATTGTTTAATGTACAAGAAGTCATTACCTGATTCCGCATGGTAGTGTGTAAATTACCTGTGTGAAATATGCCTAATGTATTGTCAAAATGGGTATAGTATTACGAAGTGTAGTGAAAATGTATAGTAAAGTAGTAAGTTTATGTTAACTGATGCAGGACGGTACAGACTTGATGCGGATGCCAAGTTTTCTTCAGGCAGGAAGGGTGTAACCCCCCTACAAATGGGGGTTCCCGAAAAGTCTTCCTTGAGCTTGCCTAAATGCTCACTGCCCGGCTGGTGTCCTGCATTTTAGCAGTTTAAATGTATTGCCAGACAGTGCCAGTACAGCCTCTGTGTACAGTCTCTTTAAGAACTGCCTGGATTGCAGTTATAAGTAATCTGAGAGGGAACTCTGTTGAAAGATGTAACTATTTGCTGAAAAGTATTGACAGTGTTAATGATAATGTAGTTTGTCTAACCTGCCTTCTTTGCAGCAAGGGCTGTCTTGTTTATCCCCACCTTTCGGCCTGGGACTGTGAATTGGACCAATCAGTTCTGGTGGGACCTAAAATGTAGCCGGACTACAGGAGCTGTCTGGAGTCAAAATCTGTAGGAATTGTAGTTTTGGGCTTTTTGCACCTTTTTTGCAACTGAAGGGGGAGCTCTTGCTTTGACTGGCAGCCAAATCAGCCAACCAAACCTTTTGCATCTGAGGGAAATCCCCAAGCTGCCTGCTGTTTAAGGCAGATCTAAGTTGGGAGTTGAAGAAGCATGATGCTTGAGACAGTCTCTGTGGAAAGGCCTGAGCTTTGGCCTGCACGTCTGCCTGCTGCCCTGAGAGGGGAAACAGAATTGTTTTTGGACTGAATCCAGGTTGTGTGACAAAAGTAAGCTAGTGAAGTGGGCCAGGCTCAACCTGAAAAAGACCGAAGATTTTGCTGAATGCGATCAGTCTGTCAGGAGTTCCAGCTACCCCAAGTGTAGAGACTTTGCGATTGTGACCAGGGAGTGCTTTGCTGGTACAGTAGAATTTTCTTGCCTGTAAATGTGCTGTGAGCTGCTAGTGGGTCATGAGTTAGTTCCCCATTGTGTGAACTGTGTTCTGCTTACTGGAAGCTGTATCCAGCCCAAAACGGAATGCATCTGAATTTGTCTCCATGCGGTCTGGACCTTGCCAGACTGCCCAGCCAGACTATCCACTGCACAGAGAAGCCATCTATGAGGAGACCTGCCTGGAAATCAGCCCCCTGCTCCACACTTGAACAGAAACGATGCCTTGGCGACTCATGTGGGCCCTGCTTCTCCTGGCATTCCAGATCAACCACCTGCAGTCTCGATTTTCGTCCAGCCTGTGTCCAGTCTTGGGTATCGTGAGTAAATACCAGGGTAGCTCCCTGCAACAACAGCTTAATCTGAGTGTGTCATCTGATTGTCCTGTTGATTCTTTTCCTTTATGAACTGAGCCCTCTGGCTCTGGATTACAAATAGTGTGTACTGTGCATGTTGTGTTTTCCATCATAGGGCCCCAACCAGCTGCGATGCCGGCCAACCCCGGGCAATGGTCCTGGCTAGCCCATCTCTTCTCCACCTGGGTACACAGAGGTGTGTCTGTGTGGGGGTACTCAAAGCGCATGCATAACTGCTTGATTTATATAACCTTTAAGCTAATTAACCTGATTTCACCCCTCCCTTGTTCAAGTCCACTGAATAAATCAGATCTAACTTTTTCTGCATGTAATCTGACTGTGATTCCAGTTTGTGCTCAAAGTACTGTACTGTTGCTATTTGCTGTGCATAACCTTGTTTTACAGGGGGTCCCCAGGGTCAAGCCAGAGGAACCAGCCCTGGTGGTAAGTGCAAACAGTGTGTGTACTTGTGTGGTGTACCAGGGGTATTGTGAAAGTGATTATTGTACAGTGTTCAGGCCACTAGAGGGGAAAGAGGGGGGTTACAGTGTCCCGGAGGGCTGTGCCTAGGTTAGTTTGACCACTACCAACCCTGACCTCCGAGTGGAGGCACCTGTTTCAGAATTCAGGCCCCTTAACCTGCTACTAGCTGAAGTGACACTGAAGTGTCAGTGGCTCAGTAGGTAGCACACACGCTTCTGAGGCCGGGAGATCAGAGGGCTGTGGGTTCAGTTCCCACATCTGGCACTTGGGTTAATATCCCAGTACTGACACTGTAGTGCAGCATGAGAGGGGTGCTGCACTTCTGAGGTGCTGTCTTGTCTTTTGGATGAGACATTAAACCAAGGTCCCATCTGCCTGGATTGGTGGTAGTTCAGGTGGATGTTAAAGATCCCATGGTACTTATCGAAAAGAGTAGGGGAATTTTCCCGGTGTCCTGGCCAAATTTCTCTCATTCACTAAAAATACCACCAACAGCTTAATCCAGTTCAATTTCAGTTGCTTATCATCTGTATCCCCCCCTCCGGTTGCCCCTGAAAAAGGGACTTCTAGGCCCAGTGGGCTTACCGGGTCAACAAAATTCAACAAACAAACAACAAACTAGCCAAGCAGGCAGGGGTAGTAGCCCTTGGGGTAGTGCCACCTAGGGGTTACAATTAGAAAAGGGCTTTAATAAAAACATTAAAACATATTATTTACTGGTTGGTCCAGTGGCAGTGAGGGTTGAGATATTGGATACCTCACCTCATGTTTCGTAATGAGCACAGGTTACTGGTGGTCAGCTGGGGGGCGTAGAGGATTGAGTGTCTGAGGGACTGTTCTCCGGGGAGGGAGGACTGCTTGCTCCATTGAATAACTGCCACGAGGTGGAGGCCTAGTGGAAGTGCGGGACAGGAGTGGCAGAAGAAGGGTGGGTGATTCAGGACTCCATGGCATGTGTGTGCCTCCACATGAGTACACTGATATGTACATCCCAGCAGGGAATCCAGGGGGAAAAAAGCAATGGAAAATGATGGTGACACAGGCATTCATGATGCTCTGTGTGCCAGTCTCTCACCCAACTCACCACCAGGGACCTGGGTGGCCAAAACCGAATGGTGCTTCGGAAGGGTATGACAGCTCTCCCCAACCTGGATCTGCCATGGGGTAATCCATGGTAGTATTTGGGCCACACAGGCAAACCCAGGGAATTTCTTGGACAGTGGGGGCACCGGGGACAGGGTTGAAAGGGAGCCCATGCTTGCCTTGGCCAAGGAGAATAAAGTGTTTAAAGCCAAAAAATATATATACTATTTAAATAAGAATAGGGTGGCATCTATCTGACAGACAAGAAGGGGGTTGAGATGATATCACTGCCTCATCAGGGTTAACAGTGTGCAGTCCAGCAAGTGAGAACAGTTGGGCTGTGCTGCTAGAGATCCGATTACACTGTGAAGAATACCATGAATTTTATGATCAACAGAGTGTAACAAGAGTACCCAGTGTTTTTTTTTCATGATTGACAGGAGGAGCAACTTGTTTTAACCTGCTTTATTGCACACTATTAGGGCTGGTGAGGTAGTGACATCATCACAGCACCCTTCCTGTCCTCAAAGTGGATGCCTCCACATCACAATTAAAAAAAAAAGTTTCTGTTTTACAAAAGACATTTGCTTAACACAACCCAGCAATTTACATACTGGATCCTCATAGTAACCTTTACAATAACAATATAGGGCTGGCATGCTTTCCCTCCAATGTGGTCCTAGTTCCTGACCAGCAGTACAGCAGTAGAGAGTACCTTTAAACACAGGGGAATTCTGGCTCACCAACTGCCTTCCCTCCTCAGCAGCCCCCTGGCAATGCTTGTAGCTGCATTTCATTTTCGACTTTCTTGATAGTTTAAAAGGGTCGCAATACATTGACATGTAGCACAATGCATGCTTTTTTTAATGAAAAGCAAATGGGGATCTGGGCTCAGAGGCTTAAATTGAAGGGCAGAGCGAAAGCCTCAAGGGCGCCATTTAAAGTTGATAAGGATAAATTTAAGACCACTCAGGATCTGTGTAAATCTTTAAAGAAATATTTCTTGCACATTGCTTTTTTGCCTAGCACTGTATCTCTTTTTTATTTTCCTCTGTCAGATTTTTATTGCTGTTAAATCTTTTGCTCAAGGACAAAGCTGACATACAATATTAGGGAGTGGGGCACAGTCAGTGGACACAAAAGGATATTTAACCTTGCAAAGTGGTGAGACTGCATTAAGGGGCATATAATGGGAAAATTGGCCAGGCTTTCTCTTTGTTAATATCTTTTGGAAATTTGGACATGCACATAATCTGCTTAATCTCCCATGTGCACTGTGCATATCTGTCTGCTTGCTTGCTTTCTTTCTTTCTTTCTTTCTTTCTTTCTTTCTTTCTTTCTTTAAAAGGAAAAGAGGTACAGCAATTTGAAAGAACAGTCATTTACAAATGGGTCCAACTTCCAGTTTGAAAATTTCATACGAATACAGTAAATAATATAAGGAATAATGTACAGGCAACCATAAACAATGAGCCTGTGTTTCCACCGAGGGGTTGAGATAGAAACATAGAATCTGATGGCAGATAAGGACCGCTTGGCCCACCCAGTCTGCCCATTTCCCTACCTAATGGATAAGCTGCAGATCCTAGTTAACCAACAGCCTACTTCCTCCTACCCCCCACTAGAATTGCCTTATGTCTGTCCCATGCATTCTTGAATTCCCCCACTGTTTTTGACTCTATGACCTCCTCAGAAAGGCTGTTCCATGCATCTGCAACCCTCTCTGTGAAGAAATGCTTCCTCTTATTACCTCTGAGCCGTCCCCCCCTCTATCTTCAAATTGTGCCCCCTTGTTCTTGCACATCTCTTATTCTGAAAGATGCTACCCTCTTGGACTTTGTTGATTCCCTTGAGGTATTTGAAAGTTTCTATCATGTCCCCCCTCTCCCTTCTTTCCTCGAGGCTATATATCTTAAGCTCCTTTATTGTTTCTTTATATGTCTTCTGGTGCAGACCCTGCACCATTTTGGTTGCAGCAAAGCTCGAGAGGTCCATGCTATTATCTCAACCCCGAGATGGAAGCAAAAGGTGAGTTGTGCATGGTCGCCCATATTTTATTTGTTATAGTACAGTACATGGTTTTTAAAATATCAATAACAGGAGAAACAGTGAGCTTTTTCTAACTTCAGAAAATTTCATTGAGCAAATTACAATAGCTTAAATATTTTGCTGGTATTTTTCGTAAAATATTTGTACCATAAGTAAATACATGTTTTGAAAATCATATTTGTTGATCAGTTTGTGAAAAAATTGGTCATATGCTAGTGTACAGCTACCATACTGTGTTAATGCAAAAAATCAAATGGAAACTTTGCAGCTCGAACCATCAGACAATTCTCTAAGAACATCAAGTCGGCTGCAATAGGGGGCTTTGAGAAGTTAAAAAAAAAAAAAAGCTTGTCCTGGTTCTGAGGAAAGTAGAATGTACCTGCAAGCAGATGTCCATGTGTGCTTCTGAGTAGTCCAGTTCAGAGTGTGTGACAGGGAGAGAGAGAGAGAGAGAGACATTGGAGCAGCTGTAGGGGTAAGCACTGCTGTGCTCACAGGGGTGATCCCCTGACACACGCTAATGTGGGCATCAGGAACTGCTAGTGCAGTTAAAAGTCAGGCTGCGGCCTACAAAATTGAGTGGGAGCCAGAGCGCTCAGTGAAAATGAAAGCACTGCAAGGCAGGAGTCATCTTGACAAGGTACACAGGTGCACTTGATGATAGAACATGCACAGTAACCTTTAGAACATGTGCAACAACTTTTGAGCAGCTACTGATTTTTATGGATATTAAGCCTAAACCATGTACTATAATATGTTTGCTTATTACAATAAATGGTGAGATGACAAAAAACATTGAACCCCAACTCATTTTCAGTGGCATCCAAATACATATAAGGATACTACATTATGCAGTACATTACAGTTACATACTGTAGTTAATAAATACGAAGAAGCCAGCAGAAGTCCATTTGGTCTATCAAGTCTTCTCGTATTGCAGGGTATACAATCCAAAAATCAGCAATACCGTATATGTCACGACGCACAACAATGGAACTTGTTCACATACCCACAATGTAAATAACAAGTTCTGGTCAGAGCCACAATGCAGCTAATGCATTAAGAAGCACCTTTCCTAGTCCTTTCGACTTTCATGCATAAATTACCCTTCTTGCATTGATTCTAAAATTGTATTTCATTACTGTCCTCTGCAGTTAGTTGCATTCTGAGCTGCTAAAAACTGCAGGGTGTACCGGAGCTTCTATAGCAAGCCTGGTGTTACTGAAGACCCAGGGCTGTACTGCTGACGTTACTGTATGGCAGAGGAGTGACTCACACTGCAGTACAGTGAAGTTGCAGCAGTTTTGCAAGGGAAAACTACATTACTAGGTGTACATACTGTGGTCCTTCTCCACCAAGACACTCTGTTAGCAATGCATTACGCCAAAATCTAAATGCCTTGTCAGTATATTTTTTTTTGTAAGACTGACTTACTTTTTGCCTCTGTAACAAAGCATGGGATTGAGAGAAGACTGAGTTGCTGTCAGCACCTTTCCCATTCCTTTTGACTGTCATACTTAAATAACCCCTTCTTTCATTGATTTTGGAACTGTATTTCATTCCTGTCCTCTGCAGTTAGTTTTTGCATTCTGAGCTGCTACAAACTGCAGGGTGTACCAGAGCTTCTATAGCAAGCCTGGTGTTGCTGTGGGCCCAGGGTTGTACTGCTGACATCACTATATGGCAGAAGAGTGACTCACACTGCAATACAGTGAAGTTGCTGCAGTTTTGCAATGGAAAACTACATTACTAAGCATACATACTGTGGTCCCTCTTGGCCAAAGCACCCTGTCAGCAATGCATTATGCCAAAACACGGTGGGGTTGACATTGCACCCATCACAGTGGTGTACTGCATGCTGGTGAAAGGTGAGGGTCTGCCTGCACTGTGGAGTGATGCTCAGAAGCACAGCTTGAACACAGTGGGGTGACATGGCACCAATCATGGTAAAGTGCTATGTGCTGGTGAAAGGTGAGAGAGTGTCTGCTCTGTGGAGTGACGCTCAGAAGCACTGCATGAACTCTATAGAGAGACATGGCACCCATCATAGTGGTGTACTGCAGACTGGTGAATGGGTAGGTATTGCTGCACTGAGGAGCAATGCTCAGAAGCACTGCATGAACACAGTGGGGTGTCATGGCATCCATCTCTGTTGCAAACTGTGTGCGGGTGAAATGTAAGGGATTGCCTGTACTTGGGAGCAATGCTCAGAAGCAATGCATGAACACAGTGGGGTGACATGGCACTCATAAGAGCTGCATATTGCATGCTGGAGAAAGGTGAGGGACTGCATGCACTGGGGAGTGATGCTCAGAAGCACAGCTTGAAGATAGTGGGGTGACATGGCACCACTCACAATGGTGTGCTGTGTGCTAGTGAAAGGTGAGGGACTGCCTGCACTGGGGAGGAATCCTCAGAAGCGCTGTATGAACACTCTGGTGTGACATGGCCCACAAAATGGTGGTATACTGTTTGCTAGTGAAAGATGAAGGAATGCTTGCATTGGGGAGTAATGTCAGAAGCACTACATGAACACAGTGGGGTGACATGGCACTCATCAAGGTGGTGTAATGCATGCTGGTGAAAGGTGAGGGACTACCTGCACTATGGAAAGATTGTCAGATGCACAGCTTGAACACAATGGGATGATATGGCACAAATCACAGTAGAGTTCTGTGTGCTGGTGAAAGGTGAGGGAGTGACTATCTGTGGAAAAATGCTAAGAAGCACTGCATGGTTACTGTGGAGAGACATGGCACTCATCACGGTGGTGTAATGCAGACTGGTGAATGGCAGGGAATGCCTGCACTGAGGAATGATGCTCTGAAGCACTGCATGAACACAGTTGGGCGTCATGGCACCCAACCCTGTTGCATACTGAGTGCTGGTGAAAAGTAAGGGACTGCCTGTACTGGGGAGCAATACTCAGAAGCAATGCATGAACACAGAGGGGCAACATGGCACCCATAGGAGCTGCATACTGAATGCTGGTGAAAGGTGGGGGGCTGCCTGGACAGTGGAGTGATGCTCAGAAGCACAGCTTGAACACAGTGGGGTGACATGGCACCAATCATGGTGGTGTGCTGTGTGCTGATGAAAAGTGAGGGACTGCCTGCACTGGGGACAGATGCTCAGAAGCACTGCTTGAACACAGTTGGGTGACATGGCACCCATAAGAGCTGCATACTGCGTGCTGCTGAAAGGTGAGGGACTGTTTGCCCTGTGGAGTGATACTCAGAAGGACTGCATGAACACAGTAGGGCAAGATGTCACTCATAACGGTTGTGTACTGCATGCTGATGAAAGGTAAGGGACAGCCTGAGCTATGGAGTGACGCTCAGAAGGACTGCATGGACACAGTGGGGCAATATGGCACTCATCACAGTGATGTACTGTGTGCTGGTGAAAGGTAAGGGACTGCCTGCATGGGGAGCAAGGCTCAGAAGGACTGAACACAGTGGGGAAACATTGCACCCTTGATGGTGGTGTACTGTGGGCTGGAGAAAGGTGGTAGACTGCCTGCACTGTGGAGTGAAGCTCAGAAACACTGCATGAACACAGCGTGGTGACATGGCACTCATCATGGTTGTGTGCTGGTAAAAGATGAGGGACTGTCTGCACAGGGGTGTGATGCTCAGAAGCACTGCATTAACACAATGGGGTGACAAGGCACCCATTGTGGTGGTGTGCTGTGTGCTGGGTAAATGTCAGTGACTGCCTGCACTGTGGAGTGATTCTCACAAGCACTGCACGAACATAGTGGGGTGACATGGCACCAATCACGGTAGTGTACTGTGTGCTGGTGAAAGGTGAGGGAGTGCTTGCTCTGTGGAAAGATGCCAAAAACACTGCATGAACACCGTGGGGCAACATAGCACCCATTACAGTGGTGTACTGCATGCTGGTGAAAGGTAAGGGACTTTCTGCACTCTAGAGTGATGCTCAGAAGCACTGCATGAACACAGCGAGGTGACATGGCACCAATCACAGTGGTGTACTGCATGCTGGTGAAAGGTAAGGGACTGTCTGCACTTCGGAGTGATGCTCAGAAGCACTGCATGAACACAGCAGGGTGGTATGGCACCAATCGCGGTAGTGTACCGCATGCTGGTGAAAGGTGAGGGACTGCCTGCTCGTGGGAGTGATGCTTATCAACACTGCATGGACACAGCAGGGCAACATGGCACCCAACACAGTGGTGTGCTGCGTTCTGGTGAAAGGAGAGGAACTGCCTGCATGGAGGAGTGATGCTCAGAAGCATTGCATGGACACAGTGCGGCAACATGGCCCCCATTATGGTGGTAAGCTGTGTGCTGGGGAAATGTCAGGGACTGCCTGCACTGTCGAGTGATGCTCATAAGCACTGCATGAACATGGTAGGGTGACATTGCAACCATCACGATGGTGTACTGCGTGCTGGTAAAAGGTAAGGGACTGCCTGCACTGCAAAGTGATGCTCAGAAGCACAGCTGAAACACAGTGGGGTGACGTGGCACCAATCACGGTAGTGTACTGTGTGCTGGTGAAAGGTGAGGGAGTGCCTGCTCTGTGGAGTGATGCCCAGAAGCACAGCATGAACATCGTGGGGCAACATGGCACCCGTTACCATGGTGTACTGCATGCTGGTGAAAGGTAAGAGACTGCCTACACTCTGGAGTGATGCTCAGAAGCACTGCATGAACACAGTGGGGCGACATGGTACCAGTCACAGTGGTGTACCACGTGCTGGTGAAAAATGAGGGACTTCCTGCATTGTGGAGTGATGCTTACCAGCATTGCATGGACATTATGCAGAATCGTATATCTATATGAGTCTGTTTTGGTTTTATAAAGTTGTATTGTATGGTTGGAAATATCAATAACAGTTATTATGGTAAAAAAAGCACTGCATGGACACAGCAGGGTGACATGACACCCAACACAGTGGTGTACTCTGTTCTGGTGAAAGGTGAGGGATTGCCTGCATGGAGGACCAATGCTCAGAAGCACTACATGAACACAGTGGGGTGACATGGCACCCATTACAGTGGTGTACTTTGTGTTGGAAAAACGTAAGGGACTGCCTGCACTGTGGAGTGATGCTCACAAGCACTGCATAAACACAGTGGGGTGACATTGCACCAATCACAGTGATGTACTGCATGCTGGTGAAAGGTGAGGGACTGCCTGCACTGTGAAGTGATACTCAGAAGCACAGTTTGAACACAGTGCGGTGACATGGCACCAATCATGATAGTGTACTGTGTGCTGGTGAAAAGTGAGGGAGTGCCTGCTCTGTGGAGTGATGCCCAGAGGCACTGCATGAACACCGTGGGGCAACACGTCACCCACTACCGTGGTGTAATGCAGGCTGGTGAATGGGTGGGGACTGCCTGCACTGTGGAGTGTTTCTCAGAAGCACTGCATGAACACAGTGCAGCAACATTGCACCCATAATGCAGGTATACTGCATGCTGGTTAAAGGTGAGGGACTGGCTGCACTGTGGAGTGATGCTCAGAAGCTCTGCATGGACACAGTGGTGCAACATGGCACCCATCACAGTTGTGTACTATGTGCTGGGTAAGGCTCAGGGACTGTCTTCACTGAGGAGAGTTGCCCAGAAGCACTGCAGAAACACAGTGGGGAGTCACGTCATCCATCCCCGTACTGCATGCTAGTGAAAGGTATGGGACTGCCTGCACTGGGAAATGATGTTCAGAAGTGCTGCATTAACACAGCAGGGCAACACTGCACCCATCCCTGCTGTGTATTGCTTGTTGGTTAATGGTGAGTAAGTAAGTAAGTAATACTTTATTTCTATTTTGGCTACCAATCCTGGAAGCTCTGGGTGCCATTACAGTTAAAGGCAAGTGCAGGCAGCACAGACAAAATTCACATAATTACTAAAATCAGATATATATATAAAATCATTCATCAGTTCTCATACAATGCCTTCTTAAAAAGATAGGTCTTCAGTCCCCCTTTAAACATTTCCACCATTGGGGCCTCCCTTAAAGATCTTGGCAGTGAATTCCAGAGGGCCAGGCTAGCCACGTTGATGGAATGATGCCCAAGGTTTTTGGCCTGGCCCTTGGAATTGCCAGGAGGCCCTCAGTGGAGAAGCTGAGGGAATGTACCAGGACAGCTGGGGTTAGGAGGTGAGACAGGTAACCAAGGCCCAGGCCATATAGGGCCTTGTAGGTGAACAAGCCCACCTTGAAGACAATCCTCCACCTGACAGACAGCCAGTGCAGATCCTGCAGGACCAAGGTCACATGGGAGGACTGTAGTAGGCCTAACAGCTGCCTGGCCACAGCATTCTGCACTGGCTACCTTTGGGGGAGGATTCCTCCTCTGACCCTGAAGTACAGAGCATTACAGTAGTCCAGCCTGGAAGTTACAAAAGCATTTACCAGTGAAGGCAGGTCTTTGGGCAGAATCAGAGGTTTAATTCAGGCACTATTTCTTAATTGGTAAAACCTACTTTTTATGAAAGATGGCACCAGTGCTTCCAGAGTCAGTCTGTTATCAAGGATAATGTCCAAATTTTTCACACTGGGGAAGGCCATCAACAGGGTAGATTGCAAGATTAATCCTGTTACCGGCCCAGAAGCCTCCCCATCATGCCATCAACCAGGCTCAATCACTAACACTTCCATCTTGTCAGGGTTTAGCCTCAGCCAGACTGAGGACATCTAATCCTGAATCTCAGCCAGGCATTTATTTAGCATTTCAACAACATTTCCAGTTCCAGGGGCAAATGACAAATGCAGCTGGGTGTTCATCTACAAAGCAGCGAAACCCCAGACTGCATTGTCTAATGAGCTCTCCCAGGGGCAGTATGTACAACACGAACAACATCAGTGAAAGGATCAAACCCTGAGGCACTCCACATGACAGGTTTTGTGGAGGAGGAGAAATTCCCCATCACCACTCTTTGTCTCCTGTCGGTGAGATACTGTAGGACTCAACCCCTTTGATGACTGTTCCATTGAGTCCACAGTACACTCTAAGGGTTCCAACAGCACAATATGGTGCACAGTGTCAAATGCTGAGGAGAGATCAAGGAGAATGAGAACTGAACATTCTCCTCTATCCCTCACCCTGAGGGACTGCCTGCACAGGGGAGCGATGCTCAGAAGCACTGCATGAACACAGTGGGGCAACATGGAACCCATAACAGTTGGGTACTGCGTGCTGGTGAAAGGTAAGGTACTGCCTACACTGTACAGAGATGCTAAGAAGCACTGCATGAACACAGTGGGGCAACATGGAACCCATAACAGTTGGGTACTGCGTGCTGGTGAAAGGTAAGGTACTGCCTACACTGTACAGAAATGCTAAGATGCACTGCATGAACACAGTGGGGCAACATGCAACCCATAACAGTTGGGTACTGCGTGCTGGTGAAAGGTGAGGTATTGCCTACACTGTACAGAGATGCTAAGAAGCACTGCATGAACACAGTGGGGTGACATGGCACCCATAACAGTTGGGTACTGCGAGCTGGTGAAAGGTGAGGTATTGCCTACTCTGTACAGAGATGCTAAGAAGCACTGCATGAACACAGTGGGGTGACATGGCACCCACCATGGCAGTGTACTGTGTGCTAGTGAAAGGTGAGGAACAGCCTGCAAAGGGGAGTGATGCTCAGAAGCACTGCATGAACTCAGAGGGGCGACATGGCACCCATCATAGTTGTGTACTGCATACTGGTGAAATGTGAGGGACTGTCTGTGCTCATTTAACTGCAATATGAGAAACAACACATACACTGCCTTACATTGCATTTATTTACTTATACATCTAACCCTAACTTTCATTGTATTTAGGATAAGCACTTTGACACACTAACACACATGCACAGCTTCATGTTCTAAACAGCACACATTAGTACACTATAGCATCATAGCCATTTGCAAACTGAGTATTAAAAGGTTAATTTACCAGGAAAGGATTAACAGAGTGCCACAGAGTCACACACACAAACATTCCTCTCCATGATGCAAGCAGAATTTAGAGCTTTGTCTCTGCCGGCATGCAACATCCCATATTAGCATTCTTTGTTGTACTTTCACTAACTAATTTAAAAAAAGCATTTGTCAATGCCGAATGTTTGCTTGCTGGCATTGGCATTGGTAGTGTAGGAGTTACAGTAGAGAGCTGCATGATGGGAATGGCAGTGAAGTATTGAACTGAAGCCAACCCTAGCCCTACCCTGCAGAGACTGACAGGCATTGAGGTGTGCCTTTGGGTCGTCGGGCATAACGGCCATGCCATTTCACCACACCCTACCCTGCAGACACCAACAAGTGTCACGGTGTGCCTTGGGGTCTTTGGCCCTTATGCTCAGCCCCATTCCATCAGAAATATGGTGAGATGGGTGCTGTATAGGAGACTGGGTTGAACTTTGGGGCCGAAGAGTCCAAGCCACACCTCGATGCCTCTCACTGGCTGCAGGGTGTGGAATGGTATGACCATTACAGGCAAGAATCCCAAGTCACACCCCTGATGCCTGTCAATCTCTACAGGGTGGGGCGTTATGGTCAGAAATCCTATCACCTCAGGCGTTTGTTGGCATTTTCAGTCCAAATTTTCAACATGGTTTTTTTGTGACCCCCACCTTATGAACAGTGGCAATATCAGTTTGTTAGTCAAAAACTGATTTTGCACAGTGACTACGCCATTTGGCCCCACAGGTGCGAAAACACATTTCGAACAGGATGTGAAAAATTACAGCTGTAGTGTTCATGGGGAGGTGCAAAAAATGGCAATGTTGAAATTCTGCAGTGAAAATATTAAAAAAACTGGTGAAGTCACGAGCGTGCATAGAAACTCTGCAACACACATCCATAATGCAATTAGTTTGATTATTTTTTTACAGCAGATTGTCAACACAAGCATTTTGGAACCTCCGCTCATGAACAGTGTCACTGTGATTTACTTAATCTGTCCTGAACAGTGATTTCCCACAGCGACCAAGCATTTCTGCACTGCCAATGCGAAAACACATGTTGGCCATGGTGTGAAAAATGCCAGCTGTACTGTTCGTAAGGTAGTGTGGAAAAATGCCAGTGGTGAAAATCTGGACTGAAAATATTAGAAATCCGTAAACTTACGAGGGTGTGTGGAAACTGTGCAATGGTAGCTCATGACACAGTCATTTTATGGACTTTTTTCACCATATTTTTAACATAGCCATTTAAACACCTCTGCTCATGAACAGTGTCACTGTGCTTTTCTTAATCTGTCCCAAACATTGATTTCGTACACCGACTGCGGCATTGTGTGTTACATGCTCGGAAACACATTTTGGGTGAGATGTGAAAAATGACAGCTGTAGTGCTCATAAGGAGGTGTGGTAAAATGGCAAGGTTGAAATGTTGAGTGAAAATATTGAAAATTTGTGAACTTACAAACGTGCGTAGGAACAGCGCAATGCATGCTCATAAAGCAGTAATTTTTTGGAATTTTTCACCAAATTTTCAACATAAAGTTTTTGGGGGCCTACCTCATGAACTGTGACACTGT
Organism: Neoceratodus forsteri; assembly: GCA_016271365.2. Lineage (NCBI taxonomy): Eukaryota > Metazoa > Chordata > Ceratodontiformes > Ceratodontidae > Neoceratodus > Neoceratodus forsteri. The sequence continues at coordinate 109,427,804 of CM028129.1, forward strand.
CATTTCATAAATCAGTCCCAAGAGGTGGTTCTGCGCAGTGACCATGAAATCACCATTCGGGGCCGATTAACAAAATGACAGTGACAGAATTCATGAAGTGGGGTCCCAAAAACCACATGTTGAAAATTTGGAAAAATTCCCAAAAGTGCCTGAGATATGCATCAAAGTTGAAAAAAACCCTATTTATTCCATTATTCAGCTTACCGGCATTTCCTCAGTTCGCGGTCGGCTTTGAAGACTGCAGACATGTTCCCGGTCCACTGAAGATCATCGCGCCGAGCTCCGGAGGCAAGTATGGGGTGAGGCGGGTGTGTAGGGAGGCAGAGTGCGCAGAGGGTGGGCGCAGGTGAGAGAGGGGGTCAAGACAGCAAGGGACAGATTTTTGTTTCTAGGGTTTTTTTTTGGGGGGGGTTTAACGAAGACAACATGGGACTTGTGCCACGCTGGGGTGGGCTCCCAATGTGGCAGTTGGAAGGCTGTTTGGGGGGGCTACTAGAGCCGACAGGGGATTGGTCACCCCCATCGGCCATACCGACTGTTGCCATGCTGGGGTGTGCTCCCAGCATGGCACCTGGTAGTCTGTTGAGGGGGGACAGTGGAGCTGGAGGATTGGGCACCCCTTTCAGCCATATGGTCTGTTGCCACGCTGGGGTGGGCTGCCAGCATGGCACCTGGAACTCTGTTGGGGGCGAGCGCAGCAGAGCTGACGGGGATGGGGCACCCCCTGTCGGCCATACAGTGTGTGCGTGGGTGTTACATAGGGATGTGAAGGATGATCAGTTACAATAGTATGTGAGTAGTACAAACAATACAGCATTGTAAGCTTGTGCAACAGTTGAAACACAAGGTACTGTACAATAAACAGTAGTGGAATATTGGGTAAATTACAATACATGTCCAGAATTATACAAAAGAACATATAAATGTACAAAACAGTAATAAGATGATAGAACCATTTACAGTGCATGAGTGTACCAGGAGCAGGCTCAAGGTAGTACACAAGTGCTGATGGAGTAAAAAGGATGGTGTTAGGTTGTGCACACTGGTGACCCAGAAGGGCAGGTGGAGAAGAGAGGGGGGAGAGGCAAGAACTAAATATGAGGAGAAGGGTAGCTATTTCCTGATTTTTCCCTTCAGGATGTTTAGAACCCTGCTGGGGGGGGGTCATGGTAGGAAGGCAGAAACTGGGGATATGTATTAAGGTGAGTTAAAGCAGGAACAGCTGAAGGAAAGGTAACTGTGTAGGGAAGAGGTAAGGGAGTAGTTGGAGGAGGTCTTATTTCAGGGGGGAGGGAATTCCAGATTTTAAGGAAACGATGGGTGAAACCAGTCTGACCGATGAGGGTGGAGCGGCGAGGGACCATCAAGGTGTGGTCATCATTTGATCTGAGAGAGTGGGTGAGGGAAGGTGGAGTGGAGAGAGAGGATGACAGATAGGAGGGGAGCCCCCTGAACCAGAATTTGGAGGTTAGTTTGGCACAGTGAGAGTTGCATCTGTGAGATAGTGGAAGGAAGGTTAGAGAGTGATAGAGTTCACAGTGGCGGTAGCGGGAAGCGGAGTCGATAGCAAAGCAGCAGAAGGAGTTAAAGAGACTGTCCAACTTGGTCAGAGAAGATTTGGGAGGAGCACCACAGACTATGTCACAGTAGTGAAAGATGGAACTGCACCGAGGGAAAATAACAGTGATATTTTCATTAGGGACATGGGCATATCCCATAGAATGAACATGAATATATTATACACACACACACACACACACACATATATATATATATCACACACACACACACTCACATATATATATATATATATATATATATATATATATATATATACACACACACACATATATATATATATATATATATATACACCACACACACACATACACAATGTATAAAACTTCATATCAAGGCGTTGTACCTCTATTATGCATGACAGTGACTTTATTCCTTGTATAAATTATAAGCAATGATTTGCTCTCAACATAAGGACAGAGAGAACACACCTGCTGGGATTCAATAAACTGATATTTTTAAATTAATTTTTTTGTTATGAAACCTACTGTTTAAAACTATAATTAGAAAAATTTAAATATTAGTAATATAGTTTTATAAGTGGTGAGATGTCTCTTTTTGTTATAACAGCATCACTTCTTGGCCATCTCCAGTCACACAATAGCAGGGCTGCCACTGTCTATCCCAGTGATCCAAGTTCACCTTCCAAGCCCAAGATATCACGGGCCAAATGACTGTGGCAGACTTGGCTCCTGTCCTGGATGCATTTTGTCTAGGGGTGGGTGCAGGGAGAAAAATCATAGCTCTCTTTGGACTGAGTTCAGTCAGCACCACTCTTAACTGATGCATCACCACAGCAAGGCCAGCTAAGAGCATGGATTAAGAGACAAGATTATTCACCTTGCCAACAGCTCCACTGACTTGTTCTGCTCATCTCCTCATGTTGTGACCCAGAGGTGGAGAGAGAGACAGAGGTGCAATCAGATAATTCAGGGATGAAAAAAATAATCCAGTAGCCCCCTGGCAAATGAATCAACCTGCTCACCACACCAATGCAGGGCCTACTGGTGTTGCTCACTCCTTGCTGATTCCTCCTCTGGATCTTCCACATTCAGTGAGAATGCTCTGTCCTCCATTTGGGGAACCAGAGTCCCATAAGGGAAAAGTCATGGGTTATGAGTGACGGATCTGGCAAGGATGCGAAGCATGGGCTGGTAGCAAAAGATCAGCTGGATGTCTTTTATGATGGGATGAGGGCTTGGATAGGTGGATGGAGGACCTAAAGACTGAATGAGAAGGGAAAAACAAAACTGTACTGTACAAAAATGTGTCCTCTTCTGCACTTTTAGGGTACTATTTGCACCCTTGAACATGTGACTAGGCTGTCTTGTAAAGAAGTGAAATATTTGCACATTATCAATACATGACTACTGGTAGCCTTCAACTTGTGCAAAGTACCTAACATTTCTATAGCATAGTACAGTAGACTCGATGCCACTGGAAGGCCTAAGGGTAACACACTGCACTATGCACTGGCTGAGGTGGAAGTGCTTTCATCCCTGGGGAAAGGGCAGATGTCATCCTGAATTAACAGTAATCCCTACAGCAGGGAGAGGAGGTAGTGAAGGACACATTACATATTGGTGCCACAAGCTGCAGAGAGCACCAGTTTGAGCAGTGACACATCTGATTGGGGGGGTGAGCACACAGTTTATGCATGGGTTTTGGTGCAGAAAGAGTGGTCAGAAAATCAGGGACCTTGGTCATCCCCTCAGCTCCAGTGCATCCTTTCAAAGAACCTCAGGCAGAACACCTGGCACATCTCCATTTAATATATCCCAGCTTAATAAGTTGAGCACACTGTGGGGGTAGCGACACAGTGCCAGACCTAGTTGAAGTTGGGGCAGTCAGAAGGACAGGCCAGCACAGAGGGCTGGGGTGAGCCAAACCAGGAATCAAAAACAAGAGAAAAAGAGAAAGTGAAACAGTAACAGTTTATCTCAGCAAGAGATTTCATTTATATAAAAGGAATGCAGCTTGTGGATTTGTACATTAAGCACGAGATAACATCACAAATATTGGACCAGTTAGCAATAAATACCACCTCTGGGCAGGAATGGGTTATAAATATGGCACTCATAAAATGCATTCCTTTGTATGTTTTAATCAGGTGCGGCTAAAGCCCATTGGATGCACTCAGCAAGTGTATAATATTACATCTGTTTTGTCACAAAACTTCATAATACCCGGGAAGGACTCCTCCAAACACATTTGAAAAATGATAGTTTTCAAAAATGCACTCGGGAATTCGTTGTAACAGCGGTTGTCTATAGGGGAGCACAAACTTTCACGCTTATTTTATTGTAAATATATGCAGCCTAATATGTGCATTTTTCAGCAGTACAGAGCCAACAAAATCCAGTAATTATCATAGTAAAAACCTGCAAGTAAGATTTTTAAAATTAAAATTGAATTACTCCTGGGTCAAACAGCCAGAGAGACAACCCGAAGTAACATAGTGCAAGGGCATGTCAAAGTGGCTTTTATGGAGCTGAGCATGGGTACAAAAAAAGAAATGTGAGCAAAACTAATTTGTGGCTCACTACAATTTTTTTCTTTTTGCTGCAAAGGACTCGATGCACATAAATGAAAGTTAGTCAACTACTGTACTCGCACAAAACGAAAGCTGTAGGTCTCTGGGCACTTGGGCGTCCTATGATACGCAGCGTTGTGACAGCAGTTGTCCGCAAAACTTTATGTGTTTACATCAATGTGCCTGCCACTTACATTTCAGGTTTGGTCAAGATGGATATGTGTGTCAGATTCTTCACAACCCACAGGATCCATGAAGCATAGACATTTATAGGGATAGTCAGAATAAATTATTAAACAAGAGTTAAAAACAGCTACAACAATTAATTTACAGCATAACATGTAAGCTTGCACAGACCCATAGAAGTCTTCGCTTTCCATATCTTGTCTAATCATCACAGAAGCTAATGCTCATTTTCCTTAGAAAAAACAAACTTATCCCAGTTATCTGCTACTAATGTTAAACAGCAATGCGGGAGGTCAAAGGTGAGCAGATGCAAAGACATCATTCTACATAACGGGGAATTAATTTAAATGTCAGACTACAAACCAGACAATAAGAGCCATTAGGTACTTCTTGGTAAAAAAAAATATTAATAAGAAACGGATACTGATAGGCTTGAAGATTCATGTGGGTTTCATTTTCATTTTTTATACCCAAAAGTAAGATGTGCACAACTGCCCTTTTTCACAAGCGTCAAGTAGTGCAAGTCATTATTTAGCGTGTTCACCTCTGTACACTTGTTTGACCGATCATCACAGGCATAGCGGCTTCTGTATTAATTATTTTTGCCATTCTGCACATACTTGGTCCTACAGTGGCAAACTCAGTAACCATAAATCAAATATAGAATAATGCAGCATTTGAAATGGATATATTATACATCAAAAGATTCAATGGATATCATTCGGATACAACATTACTAAGTATTGGAAATGACACCAGTCTTTTTTGGCAAACTTGCAGCGTGAGGAGAATAAGAACAAATGACTCAGTACAAATTCTGTAAAAAACACAGATAATGGCAATTAATAGACACATGGATATTGTATGGTTCATCTCAAGAAATGCTGTATTTTAAATTTCTCATTAATCTAGTGGAAACAGTGCCCCCATGCAATGTATCCAGAATTGTTCCCTCTTATTCAGCTGACTTTTAAAATCTCTTCCCCGTGGGTTCTGATGCACTTTCTATAATGCTACTGCTCTCACGCTGTGCATTCTTGGACCCCCATTTCTATTGACATGCACTGCCAAATTGTGAATTCCATGCATTCTGTGAAAACAGCCTTAGCCATCACATACTCCTGTTTGATATAATGTTAAACAAGAGTTAAAAACAGCTTCAACAATTAATTTACAGCATAACAGGTAACGGTTGCACAGACCCATAGAAGTCTTTACTTTCCATATCTTACCCAATCATCACAGCAGCTAAAGCTCAGTTTTCTTAGAAAAAAATGAACTTATCCCAGTTACCTGCTACTGCTGTTAAACAGCAATGCGGGAGGTCAAAGGTGAGCAAAGTTGACATGTCAAAGTGTTTTTTATGGAGCTGAGCGTGGGTACAGTAAAAGAAATCTGAGCAAACTAGTTTGTGGCTCACATTTTTTTTTTTGTTGCTGCAAAAGACTCGATGCACATAAATGAAAGTTAGTCGACTACTGTACTCGCACAAAACAAAAGCTGTAGGTCTCTGGGCACTTGGGCGTCCTATGATAAGCAGCATTGTGACAGCAGTTGTCCGCGAAACTTTTATGTGTTTACATCAATGTGCCTGCCACTTACATTTCAGGTTTGGTCAAGATGGATAAGTGTGTCCGATTCTTCACAACCCACAGGATCCATGAAGCATAGACTTTTATAGGGATAGTCAGAATGTCTATTGCGCTGAAAGTGTATCTCTACACAAACTCAGCTTATTGCCACTGTGATAGGTTTACTGCTCATGACACTGGCAATGTAGGTTTGGGAATGCGTGCGTGTGTGTGTGTGTGGGGAGTGCGCATGAGCACACATTGTTATCGCTGCTCACCAAAGTGTAGCTGTGCCTTTCAACTGTAAGGCACTGCATTTTCAGCTGCTGTCATAGACAGCTGCAGCATTCATTGGTGAACTGTGGCCACACCTGAAAACACACTGAGGGAATTGGAAGATGGGGTGCCACACCCACAGAAACTTAGATGATGGCACTATGTTTCCTGCACATGCGTGCAAACAAACATAAAAATATGAACAATAACCAGAATAACCAATATAAAAACTCATTAAGTGATTTACATGCGTTAGTGTGTTATTACCTGCTGTCCTTTTTTTTTTTATTCTTGCAGATCTCTGCATCTGAAATGTGAACTTCCTTCCTCAATCACAATTACAGTTTATGGCTGGGAAAGGCTGATTAAGCTGACATGTTTATGAGCTATCCATCTTTCTTGAAAGAGAATAGTGTCCACATTGAAGCTAGTAAAGTTATCACACAAAATAGTCCAGTGCAACACTGCTCACCAGAATGAACATAGCAGAATGATTCAATTAGCGGTATGATTCCACAAAACCTCCAATTTTATCTAGTCCATTTGGAATTTGGAGAGCTTCTTTTTTCTACTGTCATTGCAAGACATCTGCAGGGCTCTGCCCACTGCAGCAGTAAAAAGGCAGCCAATCAGAAGACTTCCTATGCAGTGCAAATTTAATCCAAGCTGGACCACAGCAAAACAGGAAATGGAGGTGCACTGCGTCCCACTTTCTAGACAGGGAACTAGTGGAGAACATACACGACATGGCAGCTAAATGCAAAATCCTGCTACTGGGGGATTTCAATATGCCAGACATGGGGCTGCTTCTGCCAGAAGCACAGCCAGTCTAGAATCCCTACAGGGAGTTGGACTCAGGCAGCTGGTACAGTTTTGCACATCAGGCACTTTGTCAATAGACTCTTTATTTTATTGTACACTCTTAGAGCTGGTTTATTTACAGTATGGGTGAGTGCACAGGTTCTTTCTACTGTTTTCTTGCACTGTTTACACCTTACAGAACCATCTCCACTCTGGTATTCTGTCATAACAGACACTGTAATTGAGTGACTCGTATATGAGCAACTCAGTTACGTTTGTTATGTGGGCTACTGTTCATGATCAGCAATCAGGGTGACAGGTAAAAGGGATTGGTGACAGAAAGGACGGAAGGGAGGGCAGAAGAGGAGGGAGGGTGTGTAGGGGGTTGTGTGGCATGAGGCTGTCAAGCTGGTGCCCTGGGGGAGTGGTGAGGGTGGCAGGCAACAGTGGGAAGGTTGCAGGGTTCGGGCCTGTGGAGGGATACTATTTTTTATTGCCACACATGCTCCGTAAAGTACATTTTATTCTCAAGGTTTTTCCCCATCCCTGACATGCACCCCCCCCCCCAGATTTAGTCATCTGTAAGTAGGACGGTGCAGGGGGCACAGCACCCCATGTGGGGGGTGCAGAGGGCACAGCCCCCTGCAGAAAAAACCTGTTTACTGTCGCTGATGTTTCTTCACTAGAGTGCACATCACCTTTTTTTTTCAGCAATGTGCACTCACCATAACGGTGATCTTTATTCTGTGATCGCCATTATGACATAGAACCCACCACTCCAGTAGCTGCCCTTTCTCTACCTTAATGTGTAACAGTGCTCATGCTCTTTGTTTGCTGTGAACTCACTTTGTTACCTTGCTTTGATTACTTTTTGGATAGACTGACTTTTACAGGTTGTTTTTTTCCCTGTAAATATTTTAGCCTGTATATAACTATTCCTGCTTGATGCTGTTAAGCTGTTCACTGCTGCTCTCCTTTCTGGGACCCCCATGAAAATGAGATGTTGCATCCCAAAGGGTTATCCTAGTTAGAGTAATTTCAAGTAAATAATAAAATGAAGAAATAAATAAATATCGTAATAATTTGGTAAATGGCACATGTTTGCTACATTACAGAAATATAATGAAATGCTTGGTAAATATACCAATTTACATACATATAGTGTAGCAAATAGTGTGACATTTAGAAACAAGAATTTGTCAATGCCAAATGTTGTCTTGCTGGTGTTGGCATTGGTAGTGCAGGAGTTAAGAGAAATGCATAATAGGAATAGCAGTGAAGTATAGAACCGACGTCAACCCCACCTCACCCTGCAGAGAGTGATAGACATCGGGGTGTGCGTTTGGGTCACTGGCCATAACGCTCATTCTATTTCACCTCAACCTGCCCTACAGAGTCTGACAAGTGTCGCATTGTGCCTTGGGGTCATCTCGCCTTATGCTCACCCCATTTCATCAGTATGTACATTGAGATGGGTGCAGCATAGGAGAATGGGTTGCACTTTGGGGCTGAAGAGTTCAAGGCACACCTTGATGCCTGTCAGGGGCTGCAGGGTGTGGGGTGGAGGACCAATGGTGTGAGCAGTACAGCAGATAATCCAAAGACACACCCCTGATGTCTGTTAGTCTGTACAGGGTGGGACATAATGGTTAGAAACCATAACGCCCCGGGAGTGTGTTGGTATTTGCACTCCAAATTTTAAAACATGGCCTTTTTGTGACCCCACCTCATGAAAGCATTTAGGACCACCGCTCATCAACAGTGTTCCTGTGATTTTGTTAACCTGTCTCGAACATTAATTTCCCACAGTGACCACGCCATTCTGCACCACATTAAAATGTTAACTGCACCATTGATAAGGAGGTGTGAAGAGATGGCAATGTTGAAAATCTGGAGTGAAAATACTGAACATTCTCGAAGTTACGCGCTTATGTGAAAACTGCGCATCACACGCTCATAATACTATCATTTAGTGGAATTATTTCACCAAATTTTTAACATAGCCATTTTGGGACCTCTGCTCATGAACAGTGGCACTATGATTACCTTAATTTGCCCCGAACATTGATTTCCCACAGTGACCACACAATTGTGCACCACATGTGCGTAACTACCATTTTGGGCAGGATGTGACAAATGACAGCTGTACTGTTCATAAGAAGGTGTGCAAAAATGACAATGTTGAAAATCTGGAGTGAAAATATTACAAATTCTCGAAGTTACGACTGTACATGGACACTGCGCAACGCACGCTCGTAACAGTCATTTTATGGAATTTTTTCACCAAATTTTCAACTAGGCATTTTGGAACCTCTGCTCATGAATAATGTTACTGTGATATTCTTACTCTGTTCTGAACATGGTTTTCCTACAGCAACTGCGCCACTGCACGCCGGATGTACGAAAACACCGTTCGGATAGGATGTGGAAAATGAAAGCTGTACTGTTCATAAGGAGGAGTGAAAAAATGGCAATGGTGAAAATCTGGAGTACAAATATTAAAAATTATCGAAGTTATGAGGGTGCGTGGAAACTGCACAACACACGCTTGTAACACAGTCATTTTATGGACATTTGTCATCTAATTTTCAACATAGGCATTTTAGAACCTCTGCTCATGAACAGAGTCATTGTGATTTTCTTAATATGTCCCAAACACTGATTTCCCCCAGCGACCATGCAATTCTGCGCGGGAAGTGCGAAAACACAGTTTGGCCAGCATGTGAAAAATGGCAGCTGTACTGTTTATAAGGATGTGTGAAAAAATGCCAATGTTGAAAATCTGGAGTGAAAATATTACAAATTTGCAAAGTTACGAGGGTGCCTGGAAACACAAGAAATAACTGCATCAGTGACACTGCACCCAGCTTTTCTCTACTCACTCAGATGACTGCCCCGTGACAGGTGTTGGTGGTGTATGGCTTCAGATGCCAGTCAAATGCACATTCTGTGGCAATGTCTATCTCTCAGCAACTTTGAGATGGAGTGATAGTGGCTTGCCAAAAGGTAATGGGGAGGGTCCCTCTTGTTAATACACCATTCCTCCTCCTTGTCCATGTACCAGTGGGATCTTTCTGTTCCTCCTTTAGTCATAAATGCCTGGTGGCCACAAGTTCGGAGGCAAAGCACCTGGTCCTCGAAAGTGGAGGATCTCCAGACCTCCCACACTGGCAGAATGAATACGGGCATTGGGACAGCTAGTCTCATACACACAAATATTAGCATTTGCTGCTCAAAAGATGGTAAGCTACCAGAAAATACTGGGGCCATATCTTGGCTACTCCCTATGTGGGCACTCTACCCCCACCATCGATGCCAAAAACTAATACACCATCCACTGCACCATGATCAAGCTCTTGGTATAAACACAAAGCATTGCTGTACCTGGCTGTGGAGTGTTTTTTTGCAGTTATCATCTGTGTTATAGTTGCACATAATAAAGTATTTTTTGCACCTATATGAATAGTAAGACTGTTTGTGCTGTTTATCGGTGCCCAGCTCTTTTTTTGCAGTTTTGTTGGGTACTAACACTGAAAGCACCACACTTGGGCTCCAGAGCAGCCTTTTTATGGATTGAAGGGGGCTAAGGGGGACTACCCCCTTACCTCATGGATTATTTCTAGGGCTGCTTTTCTGTGTCCCCCCAGCCTCTCTCCACCCAATTCCCAAGAGCTACAAAGGACCACATAGAGGAGGCCCAGCCCACAGAACATTCTTAAACAGGCAAGGAATGAGTGCATTAGGACAGAAGTTCGACATTTACCTCAAGCATTTAAACTAGGCAAAGGGGAGTATGGTGCTAGGAAACCTATGAACGATAGTTTAGAAATGGGAACTTAGTCGCCACTCCCCCACAATCAAGACATATTGAATCACACCACAGATACAACTACAGTAAGCAGAAAAAGGCACTGAAGAACTGAAAAAAGGGTTCAGGATAATGAGAAACACATGAATTTACCAGGTGTAAGAAGCAACAAGTCAACCGCCAGCTCGTGGACAGATGTGTGCATTAATATCAGAAGCCTGGGTAATAAGATGAGTGACCTTCAGGCATGGATGACAGAGTCCTGTATGGATCTTGTGGAAGTCACAGAGACATGGGCATCTGACAACAACTGGGATCTTGCAACCCCTGCGTAAGCTCTCTTTAAGAAAGACAGGAGGGGTGTCAAGGTGGGGGGGTTGCACTCTATGTTAAGGAGGGGATGGAGGCCACATCCTGCAAAATAAGCTTTAGAGCAGGAGTGGAATCCCTAAGGGTTCAGCTTAGTTCATCCTCAGGAAAGAAAATCCAGATCAGGGTGGTATATAGACCTCCGAACCAAACGGAGGACAAGAATAAGGAGCTTTTGGAGGAAATCAAAGAAATGTCACTAAAAGGAGAACTAGTGGTAGTGGGGGACCGTAACATGCCAGATGTGGACTGGGGCATCCCGGTGGCTAGATGATCAAGGAGTCAATCGCTGGTAGAAGTCTTACAGGATTGCTTTCTCACACAGTTAGTCATTGATCCTACTAGGCAGAACAACCTCTTGGATGTGGTCCTTACTAACTCAGAAAAAATTGAGGCAGTTAGAGTCGGAGAGCTGCTAGCAAGTAGCAACCACAACATAGTTTGGTTTAAGATAGCCCTGAAGGATGTCAAACCCCAGTCAAGGGCAGAAGTCCTAAATTTCAGAGGGTCAGATTTCAATAAAATGAGGGAACCAGTAAAAGAAAAACTAACTAAGCTCCAACATTTTGCAGTAGAAGACATTTGGGGAATGATTAAATAAACAATCACAGAGACCATAAAGGCATGTACAAGGACAGTGACCAAAAGAAACAGACACAAATGCCCCATTTGGTTCACGAGTCAAGTTAGGAGAGCCATTAGGGTCAAGAGGGAGGCATTCCACAACTTCAAAAGTAAGCCAGGTAACAATCTGTGGGAGGAATACATACTAAAGAATGAGGAGGCTGTCGGCAGTAAGAGTGAGACAAGCAAAGGTGGCTGTGGAACTTCAGATAGCTAAATGTGTCAGGGAGAGGGACTAATAGTTTTTCAGATATTTGCAAGAAAATATTAAGAAGTGTGGAGGAGTAGTTAAAATCAGGGATGGGGATAGGATAGTGGAAGAGGACAAACAGAAGGCCACTGTTCTGAACAAATACTTCTGTTCAGTGTTCACCAAAGATCACAGCACAGTTGCTTAATGCCTGCCTGTGGCATTACAGCATATGGCAGGGGAGTGCCAAAAATGAAACATCAAGTATTACCACAGGTGGGGTCAAAAAGGTGCTTGAGCATTTAAAGATTGACAACTCTCCTGGTCTGTATCGAATACATATGAGGATAATTAAAGAGTTAGTGAGTGAGTTAGCATATCCCTTAGCGCACCTGTTTACCTGTTCTCTCCAGATGGGAGTCATACCTAATGACTGGAAAAGAGACAACATGATGCCTCCACATAAGGGTGGTAGCAGGGAAGAGGCCAGTGACTACAGGCCAGTCAGCCTCACATCAGTGCTTGGAAGAGAAATGGAGACCCTGATTAAACAAGACCTAGTAGACTACTTGGATAAGCATAGCCTACAGGACAACAAATAACAGTTTCATTACAGGCAGGTTGTGACAGACAAACCTCATTACTTTCTTTGATTGGGTATCTAGGGAAGTGGATAGTGGCCAGTCAGTGGATCTCCTCCACTTTGACTTCAGCAAAGCCCTTGATTCAGAACCACACAAATGCTTGCTGAAGAAGCTAGAGGATCTGGGCATAGCAAGCTGCATCGTTAAGTGGGTGGGAAGCTGGTTGGATGGAAGGAGGCAAAAGGTGGTAGTCAATGGGGAGATGTCAGAGAATGAAGAAGTGATGAGTTGGGTCCCACAGGGCATGGTCATAGGCCCAATCCTCTTTAATGTGTTCATCAGCGACATAGGAGTAGGTATCCAGGGCAAGATTGCACTGTTCATGGATGACACTAAATTAGGGGGAAGGGTGGACAGCAAAGAAGCAGTGAGAATCGTACATAATGATTTGAAAAAGTTAGAACAATGATCCAGTATCTGACAGCTGAAATTTAATGCCAAGAAATGTAAAATGATGCATATTGGCAGGAAAAACCCTAGAGTAACCTTTTGGCTAAACGGGGTCAAACTCAGAGACACAAAAGAGGAAAGGGATCTAGGAGTTATTATTAGCAACACCCTTAAACAAACCAGTAAATGCATTGCAGCATATAGTAGGGCCAACAAAATGCTTGGATGCATAGGGAGAGGATTTGACAGTAGGCACAGGGAGGTGATACTTCCACTATACAGATCTGTGGTGAGACACCATTTGGAATACTGCATAAAGTTTTGGAGACCATACCTTAAAAAGGATAGGGACAGGATAGAGAACATTCAGAGAAGGACAACCAAAATGATACAGGGGCTTCAGAAGCTGCAGTAAGAGGGGCAGCTGGAGGCGTTAAACATGTACTCACTTGAATCTAGGAGGGATATGATAGAAACCTTTAAGTACATGAAGGGTTTAAATTCAGTACCCTATGTTGAACTATTCATCAAGGCTCCCAACTCAAACATGAGGGGGCATGGATGGATACTGAGGGGTGGGAGTTTCAGGAGGGATTTTAGGAAGCACTATTTCTTGGAAAAGATTGTGGAGCCATGGAACAAACTACCTGTGGAGGTGGTAGGAGCTAGGATTATTTCACTGAAAGAGCTACCGGGAGCAGGAGAGTTAGATGTCAGACTCAGTCATGACTTCAGAGGTGAGTGAGCCAGATTGAGGAATACTTGCTGGAAGCAGGAGTTGTGGATGGCCTGCCTGCCCTGCCCCTGATGGCCACTTTCAGGTAAAATTCACTTCAGTAAGGCAGGCAGACTAAGGCAACACGTTGCATATCCCTGAACTATTTTTTGTTCATCTGGCTGTTGCTTCTTTTCTTTCAATACTTTCTTGTCCCTGAGGCTAGAAGTCAGGATAGAGGATAAAGTATCTGGAAACCAACTCGTGGGCAGTGTTAAGGGATAGACTGGTTTATAACTTTACAGGGCAACAGAGTATGGGAATTCTGAGTCTGGGAATAGATCCAGAAGCAAATGATTTAATACCTTTTATTGAACCAACATAGATGTAACAAAAAGAACAAAGTGTTTTATTTTTTGGATCACCCATTCCTTTCTCGGAAGCTTAATGAGTCTGGGAATGGTATGTACAACGTCTCTCAGAACTGTTGTTGTCATTTTTAAGCATATAGACAGACAGTGAAGCAGCTGTGATTCTGAAGTTTGTTGTTTTCCCTTTGCCATCTATCCTTGTGTTGGTCTAGTTAATTTAATAATGCCTCTATTCTCTCCTCCCAACTCCATAACCCTTTCTAGACCTTACCTGTACCAGGTAAAATTCAGTTCAGTAAGGCAGGCAGGCTGAGGAAGCATGTTGCATATGTATTTTTTCCATGCTGCTGCCCTTTTTAATCATAGGCAGACAATGAAGCAGCTGTGATTGTGAAGTTTGTTTTCCCTTTACCAGCCATCCTTGTACAGGCCTGGTTCAATTACTCGCTATTCTCTCCCAACTCCATAACCCTTTCTAGACCATGCCTATGTTCATTTCTCTGGAAGTTCTATCCTTGAGTGCCACCTGGCTATATTTACCTACTTACACACACACACACACACACACACACACACACACACACACACACACACACACACACCTCTCCATTCCTCTGCTAGATTCCTGTCCAGTCCTCAAGCTCTGTCCAGTCCAAGTAATAAAATCATTCCCCCAAATCCTTCTCATCTATCACTTTGCTGGTTGCCTCCTACTATTCCCACTCCTTGGGTTATCCCTTTTAGATGTTGGCATACTATAATTATGTAACGGCGATGTCTTCTTTTCTACATGGAGAACAATCCCAGTTCCAACAGTCCATCCTCATTGGCAATGTTTTCAATGCCTTAAGCAAGTCTGGTTGTTCTGTGTGCAGTGTGCATATTTTATCATGTTTAAATTACTGTATTTCTTTCCTTAGATATTTGATCCAGAACTGTGCACTATAACAACAACAAAGTTGTAGAAGTCAGGATGGAGGATGAAGTATCTGGAAAGCAACTCATGGGCAGTGTTAAGGGATAGACTGGTTTATAACTTTATAGTGCAAAAGAGTATGGGAATTTTGAGTCTGGGAATAGCTCCAGAAACAAATGATTTGATACCTTTTATTGGACCAACATAAATGTAACAAAAAGAACAGAGTATTTTAGTTTTCGGACCAACCCAGTCCTTCCTTTCAGGGGGTGTTTGAACACCTAGAACCCCACCCCCGCCTATGCCCCTGAGGTCCATCAAGTCTGGCCTTGAGATCCTGAAATCCTAAGTGATCCTGGGTCTTAACTGATAGATTCCTTTGTGGATCTACAACAACACACCACTCCCAAATAAAAGATAGACTCCAAGTAGAATTTCAAAGGTGCTTCTTTTTAATATAAAGTGCAATGTGCAGTATAAACACTAGTTCCAGACGCATTTCTGAATCTTCACAATTCCTTCCTCTATGGATCTAGTTAGCAACAGGAAGGTCCATTCATTTCTAGATCATGGACTATGACATCATAAAGCTGAGCCCAATCCACTTACCAAAAGTGACAAAAAAGTACAATTCAAGGTGCATTAAAAACAAATAGTTACATACAAGTTCCAAATATATGTACAATAAAAAAAATCTTAATAGACTGGAATTTAAAGTCAGAAAGAAGGTGTAGAGACTAAATCCATGTGACTGCCTTAGATTTCCAGTAGGTCAATGTATCTGCAAAAAGAAATAAAGTATTTTAAGTTAAGCCATTTAGCATAATATAAAAACAATTCCATTCAGTGCTAAAAGAATGAAACAAGAATTAAGGGTGGGGTGGAGGGGGTGATTCAGACTGTAATTCCAGAAGTTATTTTGGTCAAAAGTTTATATGTATATAAACCATATATACTAAGTGTCTCCTAAAGTGTGTAACAATATGCACTCCATCATTATTAGTCTACCTCTTTTTCAAGTACTGTGCAAGGCTGAATCTATCATTCAGTCCTGGACTTTTATAAACCCCCAATGCGTAAATCCAAAATCCTTCCCTTGTCTGGATGAAATTGTTATGACCACCTCCTCTTGGATTTCTGAACACTTTTTCAGTGCCTTAAAAGCTAAAAACATGTTCTGTCTGATTTTTGCTAGTTGCAGCATGCAAGGCAATAGCACAGCTAAGGTCACCATTTTTTATAGCTCCACAATGTTCACCAACCCTCAGTTTTAGACTCTGCTTTGTTTTGCCCACATAGAAGACACTACAAGTGCATGTTACCATGTAAATTACACATAGTGTCACTCATAATAAGTTGTAGTATTGTGTAGTTTCTAGCTATGCGTAGCAAGTAAAATCCTTACTGTTCAAAATATAATGCAGTTCTTCACTTTAAATTCCAGTCTATTAAGATTTTTTTCAAAGTTTTTATTGTACACATATTTGGAGCTCGTATGTAACTTTTTTAACGCACCTTGAATTGTACTTTTTTGTCACTTTTGGTATGTGGATTCAGCGCAGCTTTATGATGTCATAGCCCATGATGTATAAATGTCTGGGGGTCATTTATAGACCTCCGGCCCAGAAGCAGGACATTGACAGGGAACTGGGGGAGCAGATAAGGAGGCATAGTGGTAAAGGGAGCAGGGTGGGGATGGCGGACTTTAATCTACCAGGGGTGGATTGGAGCATCCCAGCAACCAATTGTGCCAGAGAGCAGATCCTCCTGGAAGTATTCCAGGATGGCTTCCTTGCCCAGAGGGTAATGGAGCCAATGAGGAAGGGGAATATACTAGACCCGGTACTGGAAGATGGTGAACAGGTCAGGGAGGTAAGGGTGGAGGAACCTCTGGCAAGCAGTGACCACTGCACAGTGTGGTTCTCAATCAATCTGGGTAGGGAAGAAGCCATTGCAAAAACTAGGGTCCTGGACTTCAAAAGGGCAGACTTTGGCAGGATGGGACACTTACTGGACAGTCATATGGCAAGCAACTGCCCAGAAATGGATATGGAACAAAATTGGGCAGTCATCAAGGCAGGACTGGCTGAAGCCACTAAAATGTGTGTCAAGAGCCAGAGCAAGAAAGTCAGGACCAAAAAACCAAGTTGGATGAGCAAGCATGCAGCAATGTGATGTTGAGACTATGTAACCTTATACACGGAAATAAACGTTCATTGGAAATTTTAGTAAACAATGTTTTTCTTTTACTCTTACTTAGAAACGCAACACTGTTTTTTGGGGCCTGAAGAAGTGGCAGGAGCCACGAAACTGTCGCCCTCCCACAAAGTGTGATTAAAATACAGTAAAGCAGTTGTTTTGCTGTTACTCTGGTCTGGTGCCTACAGTGGAGTTCATCCTAGTTTCCTTTTAATGCTGATAGTTTGCTGTCTTTTTTGGATGGCCCAATCTGTTACAATATTTTTTTTAAGCTTGCAAGGCAACCTAGACCCCCCAGCACACCTCAGGACTGAGAAACAGCCTGGCCCTGCACAGGAAGGTATTCTGAGAAATGCATACAAAGTCAGTAGTTCCAGGAGGTTTCCTTTAACTGCAGCGGGGGGAGGGGGATCTTTTCGACCTGCTGTGGAGTGAAGAGATCCCTAAAAGCGCACCATTTTGTGGCCTGGGCATGAGAAGACACCCCTTCCCAACCAGGAACTAAATGCTCAGCTCTTTGGTCCCATGACCAATCATTATGAAAGTCTCATCCAGTAGAGGTGACAGAATTAGTGGAGATCCATAGCTACCATAAAGCATACTACCTACAATGTTAACACTCTGAACAACCCTGTTAAAAGAAACTGGATCCTAACACACCTGAAAAGATTAGATACAGAGACAGCCCTGATCCAAGAATCTCATTTATCACAGGAAAAGGACAACAAACATTGTAGACAATTGGTGGAGGAGGTTTATGCCGCATCCTACCTGAGGGGAAAGATAAATGAGGTGCCTATCCTAGCTAACAGAAACTCAAATGTTCATACCAAAGAAACACCAGGAGGATCCCCAGGGAAAATGGGATTTTTTAAATGGCTCATACCAAGATCCCCAGGCAACAATCCTGAATATGTATGCCCCCAACCAAGCTATACGACTTCTCTGAAGAGATCTTCCAAGTCATTGCAGGGAAACCACATGAGATCTGAATTCTAGGAAGGGACTTTAATGGCATAATAGACCCAGGGGCAACCTCAACCAGAACACAATCAGGGTCGACCAGGAGAAACCCAGCAGCAAAAGTACTGGGAGCCCTGACTCAGAATCAGGGATGCATGACATATGGAGGTGGCAGCATCCTGGGGAGAAAGATTACTAGGGAGGGTGGCGGGGACTACAGGAGGATCTGGTAAGGCTTGAGGCATGGTCTGACAACTGGCAACTTGGGTTCAATGCAAAAAAATGCAAGACGCTGCACTTCGGAACAAAGAATCCGAGGAGAAGCTACCATCTGGGGGGGGGGTGCGACTAGAAGTAACAGGAGGAGAAGGATCTGGAGGTGCTCATCATGGGGGTAAAGAAAAATTTCACACAATGCAGGAAGTCTGCAGCAATGGCCAACAAAATGCTGGGATGCACTGCATGGGGCATAACCTCAAGAAGAAGGGGAGTGATTCTGCCATTATACAGATCAATGGTTAGACCTTACCTGGAGTACTGCATGCAATACTGACACCCTTACCTACAGAAGGACATTAAGCTGCTGGAGGGGGTTCAACATAGGGCAACAAAAATGATTCAGAGTCTGGGAGAATTGCCATATGAGGTCAGACTGAGGGAGTTAATCGTACTCATTGGAGGAAAGAAGGGATGGGGGATATGATTCAGACCATCAAATACTTGAAGGGTATAATCAGGACAGACAGGGAGGGTCTATTCAGGAGGAGGGTGGGGAGAGACACTAAAGGCTATGACATGAGATTGGAGGGAGGCAGATTCAGGGGGGAGGTAAGAAGGCATTTCTTTATGGAAAGGGTGGTGGCAGAGTGGAATGCACTACCAGCAGAGGTGGTGGCATGTAAGACAGTAGAACACTTTAAGAAGGGAAGGGACATGGCAAAGGGGAGGATAATGGGGGAAGGGGGAGCGGGAGGGGCAGCTGCTGAATAAGGGAGATAGCTGCAAACTCGAGCAGACTCGATAGACCGGATGGCCTTTTGCTGCTGGCAAATTTTGTATGTTCATATGTTCATATTACACCTTATATCCTAATCCATATAAATCATATAGCCACATATACAGGTGGCACATACCAGTACCACATTTATACAGAGTGTCAGCCTCCAAGCTATGCACACTAGGCCTCTCTTATCATACCCTAGTAACTCTAGAAATAGAGCTACGCAACCAGCAGAGGAAAGGGATGTTTCACCTTAATGTAGGAACACTGACAAGCCAACCCTTCCGAGATACAAAGGAGGAAACCCTGGAGGAGTATTTCCTCAATATAGAAGAGTCGGTCAGCCCCACAGCATTGTGGAATGCAATGAAACCAGTCCTTAGAGGAAAAATCATTGAGCACCTCTAACCCCAGAATAAAGAGAGAATTAAAAAAAGACTAGCGTTAGGGGAGACTTTGGTGGAACTAGAACTAAAGCACAAACAAACATTTGTCAATGCTGAATGTTCACTGCTGGTATTGCTGTTACAAACAGGTCTTGCTTGTACTCAGTTTTACTATATAGCTACCCAGTATAGTGCAGATGATGAGATGCAGTGTCTGATTTTCAGTGTCCTGCTTTTACGCATTGTCAAAGTGTAATTATCCAGTACCCAGGACAGGGCAGCTGACAGGCAATATCTACTTTGAAGTGGCCTCCCTCATTTTGACCCCAAATGTCCAACAGTCTTTTTATGACCTGACGTTATGATCAGGACAGGTGGAATTTGTAAAATCCCATCCAGAAGGTGATTTCACTGTGCGACTGTGGAAACACGTTTCGGAAGGGATTTGAAAATTGACATATGCCATGTTGAGGAGGTAGGGTAACACAAGGGATATATTGAATATTAGGGGCCAAAATCTGAAAAAATAAACTTATGAGTAAATGTTGGAACAATTTGTTTCCTCATAACATAGTTGGGTTTTCACATTTTTACCCCAACTTTTTAACATAATCTTTTTATGACCACTCCTTCTGAACATGATAGGTATCATTTATAAAACAATGACTGAAATGTCATTTTGCACCACAAGTGTGAAACACATTTTTGGGTAGTGTTTGAGAAATGATAGCTGGGGGACTGACTATGTTAAAATCTGGATTCAAAATACTGAAAATTGCTACAGTTACAAGCATGTGTTGAACGATTTCAATGTACACTCATAACTTTGTTGTTTTTTAACATTTTTACCCCAAATATTCAACATAGCCTTCTTACGACTGCACATAGTATTCCCATGACCCCACCTCACGAACAAGGGTGGAAAACATTCTCAGATCATGCACAAAAGGTGATTTCATGCCACAAATGTGAAAATACATTTTGGCCAGATTTGAAAGATGTCAGTTGTCTGATTGAAGAGGTTGTGAGAAAAAAATGGCCACGTCGAAAGGTTGGTGTAAAAATACTGAAAATTACCACCGTTACAAGTGTGCATTGAAAAATTGCAATGCAAGCTCATGACTTTGTTTTCTCATATTTTCACACCACATTTTCAGCATAGCCTTCTTATGATCCAGCATAGCAGTCTTATAGCCCCACCTTATGAACAAGAGCAGAGAAAATTTTCATATCCTGCCTAAAAGGTGATTTTGTGCTGCAAGTGTGAAAACACATTTTGGCCAGGAGATGAAAAATGACAGCTCTCAAATTCATGAGGTGTTGTAGAGAAATGGTTATGTTGAAAATTTGAAGTCGAAATATTGAAAATTACCAAAGTTATGAGCCTGTGTTTTTAAGGTAGGCTCATAACATTGCTGTTTTTTTAATATTTAACCCCAAATTTTCAACATAGCCTTCTTATGACTCTACCTAATGCACAAGTGTGGAGAAAATTTTCAAATCCTGCTCAAAAGGTGATTTCATACAGTGACCAAGCAATCACCTTTCAGGACAGAGTTGCCTAATTTCACTGCTATTGTTCATGAGATGGGGTTCCCAAAAAAAAGAATGTTTGAAATTTGGGCAAAAATATTCAAAAATGACTAAGTTATGATGACAAGTTCAAAACCCATTGAAATACATTGAATCGTATACCTGATTTCCTCAGTTCACAGTCTAGCCTTGAAGAGTGAAGATGCGTCTCCAGTCTAGAGAGGATTATAGCATTGGACCCCTCATAGGTAAGCAAGGGCTTAGGGGGTGCTGAGTGGGACAGTCAAATGGGGGAACAGTAACTATGGCAACAAATATCAATGGATAGTTTTCTTTTTTTACAGGGTTTATTTAAGAAAAAACTGTGAGGGATGGTTTTCTTTGTTTCAGGTACCAACACTGAGGATTGGGAACCCCAAGTGTCAGTGTAATGTTTAGCTACACTGAAGTCGGCTCCCCAGTGTTGCAGAATCACAATGGGCAGGGTGGGGGGTGGCAGCCAGCACAGGAGATTTGGTACCCCTGTGCTGTAATATTAACATGCATGGGAGCTGGCACAGATGACTGGGCACCCCGTGCCAGAATATTAACATGCCTGGGAGCTGGCACAGGGGACTGGGCACCCCATGGCAGAATACTAACATGCATAGGTTATCTTAATGTTTGGTGGCACTGGGGGTGGGCTCCCTGGTATTGCACAGTGAAAACTGGTGTGGTGGAGTTGCAGCCAGCACCAGGGATTATGTTGAGGGAGGGACCACAGCAGGCTGAACATCACAGATCAACTGTGCTTGCTGGGCAGTGTTATGTAGATCAAAGGAAACAGCTCCCTTGTGATGGGTCGGGTCTCTCCTTTGAACTACAAGAGGATGGGCTGACTGCATCACACCTCTCAAAACCCACTCTCGCAGCAAAATGTTCACTGCACATGCATGCACAGCAAACATAGAAAGAGGGGGGACAAGTTCTACTAGACCAGATTAAAGACATAAGACAACAATTTCTTAAATCAGGCTCTCAACTTCTTTATATCAATCATCACTGCAATAGTCAATATTCACGCTCCACTGAAAAAGTGTAGGTCTAAAGGGCAAAAAGCCCCTTGGCTTACCAGGGAGCTTAGAATACTTGTGTCCTCCAGAGGTAAAGCCCGGCAGAGATACAAACATAGTGGACTACCTGCAGACTGGCAAGTCTACAGGCAGCTCAGAAACAAGTGCAAGAGTAATATTAATTCAGCCAAGAATCTCCATTACAGGTCTATCCAAACAGAGAATCTCTGTAATCCTAAGGAATTCTGGAGGCAAGTGGACTCACTGATCAAGAGCAAGACCACAGAAGTTCCCAGCTCCATTGCCGCCCTAGGCACTGCCCTCTCTGACACCCTGTCCATTGCCTCTGACTTCAATGAATTCTTCACTAACCTTCATAGCTATACTTCACAATTTGTCAATTCCCCACCCCTTCACCCCTAACAGTTAATCTTGGGGCCCGTTCTGCCTTCCACCTGAAACTTGCCACCTTTAAGGAAATCTACCGACTACTTGCCAGTCCGAAAGCTGATGGATCCCCCAGCTTTGATATCCTCGAACCTAGATTTCTTAAATTGGGGGCTGCTGCTATAGCCCGCTCTGTCCATGACCTGTTCAACTGGTCCTTTCTCTCGTGCATTGTCCTGGATATGTGGAAAACTGCAGTGGTTGTTCTAGTGCATAAGGGTGGCCCAAATACCCCAGTCGAGAATTACAGACCAATCTCTATCCTCTGTCAACTTGCCAAAATGCAGGAACATATTCTATATAACCACTACAGGACTACCTCGAACTACATCATCTGCTCTCCCCCTTCCAGCATGGCTTCTGGAAAAATCATGGCACCCTTACTGCCTTAACAAAAGTCACTTCTGATTTATTTCAGGGCGCCATGGACCAAGGCCTAACCACTGGGGCTATTTTTGTCAACCTAACCAAAGCCTTTGATTTGGTCAACCATGGTCTTCTTTGTCGGCTACATACTAACATACTAACATATTATTTGCCAGCAGATTAGACCTTACGGTCTATCAAGTCTGCTCAAACCTAGATCCTTAGTTGGGTGCAGAGACACTCCCATCCCTTGTGCTCCAGAAACCCCTATCATCCATCCCCACCCCGCTGGGACAGGCCATCATCTGATACATCCACTTTCTGTGCCTGTCCCACCCTCTCTTGAAGCCCTCCTGGATCTCTGAACCAGCTCACCAGGCAGTGCATTCCAAGGGTCCACCACCCTCTCAGTGAAAAACCTCCTCCTCTTTTCCCCCCTCACCCTTCCACCTTCCAACTTCAAACCATGCCCTCTGGTGATACCTCCCTGCTTTAGTCTAAAGATCCCCTCCATGTTTACCCTATTTATTCCCTTGAGGTACTTGAAGACCTCAATCATGTCTCCCCTGTCTCTCCTCTCCTCCAATGAAAACAGGCAGAGCTCCTCAAGTCTGTCCTCATAAGTACATCTCCTTGGGCTTGACTTCAATGCCCTACTCTGGGTCCAGCACTATCTTTCAAACTGCTTTCAAAGAGTCAAGTGGACTGGCTCTTTATCTGATCTCAGACTTGTTTCTCATGGAGTACCTCTGGGCTCCATCCTGGGCCCTCTCCTGTTCTCTCTCTTCATTAATGAGTTATCTAACAACTGTGACAGTGCCTATGTGCATCTCTACACAGATGATGCCATTATCTTCCACTCCTCCTCTGACGCTGGGTGGATCAACAATAAATTAGCTTGTGATTTTTGTGCTTTCAAGCACAGGTTCCTTGAACGTCAATTAGTTCTGAACACAAAAAAAAATAAGAGATTGCTGTTCCTCCATCCTACATCCTCTCCGCTTAACAATCGCCCCCCTTGGGATAATGCTTGCAATGGCGATGTCCTAGAATCAGTTCAATCCTTTAAATACCTGGGAGTCATCCTTGACACTGCACTTACTCTTGACACTCATGTCACCCTCATCACCAAATCTATAAACCAAAAGCTTGGCATGCTTTACTGGATCTGCTCCTTCCTCATATCGGCCTCTCACCATAGGATGGCAGCTGCTTCACTCCTACCCCTATTAACTTACTGTGCACCCCTTTTGCTAACTGCTAACTCTACTGTCCTGTCCTGTCTTAAACAGGCCTATCATAGGGTGGGTAGATTCGCCATGGGGGTCAGTGCCCGTACACACCACTGTGATGTCCTTGCTTCCTTGGGTTGGTTAACCTATGAATCTAAGCTTCAATTTTCCACCCTCTGCCTCATGCACAAGCTGGCCAATAAATACACTCCTCCCTGCCTTAGTGAGTTTGTTCAACTACAGCAACCACAGTGAGCTTTTATGTCTGCCTCCTTGCCGCTGCTCGTTTTGCCCAAACCGCGGCTAGCTGAGGCTCATAGATCATTTGCCTTCTCTGCCATACATGCCTGGAACTCCCTCCCACACCCTTTACATTCCTGTTCATCTTACCCCAAATTTAAATCCTCATTGCTATCCCACCACTCTGTCTTCTCTGTATGTGTCTTCTCCTTGTGACTCTCCTCATATCTTCTCTAAACAGCAATTCTTTTTTTTTTAACTCTTTATTACATCAGAACCCGGCAGGGAACTCTCTCCAGCATCCATTGACCCACTGCAGCTCTACCTCTGGACCTGAAACCTCTCTGTCTCTCTGGCACCAGCCCAGCTATCCCCCTTGACTCTGAGCCCTTTGAGGGTAGGGCCGTCCTATCCACCCAGGGCGTTCTATCTGGCAATTCAGGCCGGGCTGGGCTCAGCCCAGGAGAAGGGTGGGTCTGGTCATTGGAGTGTGGCTGAGGGAGGTGATGTTGTTGCCTATCCCTGAGGCTGTGGATTTCTCTTAGGCCCCCTCCATTAGCTCAGATGTACAATGTGTCCTCATGCAGGCATGCACACTCCAAAGCGTGCCTACAGGGTTGCTGCCACAGCCAATCCCTTTTACTTACTGGTCTCAGATTGCTGTGCTTCCAGCCTATGCTAGGAGTCCCCAGCTCCCCATGATGGGACCTCCTCCCTCCCGATACAGGAGAGCAGTCCTCCGAATGCTCAGTCCTGTCTCTACCCTGCCAGCCCCCAGCGACCCAAGCTTGTTCCCGAATCCAGGTCGCCAACATGGCGCAAGGTGTGGCATCCAGCGCCTCAACCCTCAGCACCACCGGGCCAGCTGAACAGCAATTCTTCCTTGTGGAACTGCTCCACCACCCATCTAATCCTGTTTCTTCGGAATGAAGCCACAATTCTATGAATTAATCCTGGGGTAATCTAACCCTCTCATCAACCAGTGCCGCTGCTTTCCCTGCACTGTTCTTGCCTTATCCGTCTAAGCTAATCCTTCCCTAAGGGACTTATTATTGTCTCAGCCAAATTTCTTTTGTAATTGCTCATCTTATGTGATGTATATACTGCAGATGTATAGTTATCCCTGAATTTGTTATAACACATTTGTAACCTGCACTGTCTCTGTAAACACATTTGTAACCTGCACTGTCTCTGTAAACACATTCATAACCTGCACTGTCTCTGTAAATACTCTGTACTTTGTTTGTGCATTGTTTGAATCGCTCTTCCCGGGTCGCCCCTGAAAAAGGGCCAATAATGTCCCAGTGGGCCTACTCGGTTACCAAAATTCAATAAATAACTAAATAAAATGAACTGGAAACAAAAGAAGCAGAGGAAATGCTCCAGTATCTTCCCAGACACACTTCCAGTGGTTAGAGCACTAGGATGGTATTCCAGGGGCCTGGTTTCAGTTCCCAGTAGGTCATATTATTGCTTTCTTACTATGTTTTTTGGTCTAATTTGCTTAGTAGTGGCTAATACTGCACCAAAAATGTCTAATTTTCCTTAGTAGTGGCTAATACTGCACCAAAAATGTCTAGTTGTCATCTTGATTGTTCCTAGTTGCAGGATTTGCAATACCAAGGAAAGGAAGAGTGTCCAGGAAGAAGCAGGTGCAACCATGTGAGCCCATAGCTCATTGGGCAGAGCACAGTGATAGTATTCTTGGGTCCTGGGTTCAATTTCCAGTAGGTCACATTATTTCTTTCTCACTAAAATTTGTGATCTAAATTGCTTAACAGTGGCTAATATACTGTATAAAAAACATCTAATTGTCCTCTGGTTTAAAATGAGGTAACCAATCTCTAACACATGAATACAGGCGTCAACACAACCATCTGCAAAACATTTTATGTTATTTTTATTTATTTTAGTCTTTGGTAACTGGGTAAGGCCCACTAGGCACAAGTGCCTGTTTTCAGGGATGACCTGGGAGCACTGGGTGGTTAAGTGATTTGCTTAGAGTCAAGCAGTATGCAAGTGGAGGTTGTGAGAATCAAACTCAGGTCTGGTCTGCTGGATGTATCAAGCTTGTTTACACCTTGTTCCTCTAACCTCTAGGCTATACTGTGGCTAGACACAATGAATTCCACTCCAAATAGCAGACAAAAACCTAATACGAACATATGAATCTGCCAGCAGAAACAGGCCACATGGTCTATCAAGTCTGCTCGAATGTTGCAGCTAGCATCACTACATTGCAGCTGCCCCACCTCCTCCCCTTCACAATTACCTCCCTCCATCACCCTGTCTCATCCCCTTTTAAAACTGCCAACTGTCTTGCAGGATACCACCTCCTCAGGCAGAGTGTTCCACTTCGACACAATCATCTCTGTGAAAAAGTGTCTCCTCATTTCTCTCCTGTATCTTTCCCCCTCCAATCGGAGACCATGTTCTCTCATGTCCCTCCCCCTCTGTACCTGTCTTGTTAATCCCCTTTATGTACTCCAAGGTCTCAATCATATCTCCTGATCACTCCTTTCCTCCAGGGAGTATATATTTGACTCCCTTAGCCTTTCCTTGTAGAGTTTGTCTTTCAATCCTTGGATCATCGCTGTTGCTCTGCGCTGTACCCCTTCCAGTAATCTGACATCCTTCTTCAAGTATGGGCACCAGAACTGTACGTAGTACACCAGGTGTGGCCTCACAAGTGACCTGTACAGAGGCAGGATCACCTCTCTTCTCCTGGAGGAGATTCCTCTCGCAATACACCCCAACAATCTGTTGGCTTTAGCCGCCGTAGCCCTCCTGCACTGCTCCGAGTTGTTCATTTGCCCAGTTATAACAACTCCTAGATCCTTTTTCTCCTCGGTGGTTCCTAACTGAACTCCCCCCAAAATGGTAGCTCCTCCCTTGGTTCCTTGCCCCGAAGTGCAGTACTTTGCATAATGATATGGTGTAAGTTACATTTTGATAATACTGCCATGAATAGATGTATAGGCTGTAGCTGTATAATTTCTCATTTCGCAGTGATGTATTGGCAGTCTGTACCTTGTATGTGTTTTAGTTTACCACATTTGTATGTATGTTTGAAAAATATAATAACATTTAAGCTGAAAAAGAAAATGTTAATAAAGCTTTTTACTACTAAAAGGGATACAGAGGTGTCATTGGCATCCAGAAGAACCCAGGCGTTACACTTAGGGGATTTATCAGAGCAAAACAGAATCCCCTTGTTTGTTCCAAGAACATCAGAACTACCACTTTTGTCTCACAAGTCTCATGATAAAAGAATGTAAGCGGTGACACACAGCAAGAGACAGTCCATGTATGTAGATTATAGTAGACCAGCCATAAATTAAAAAGTCTTCAAAAATATTTTTGAAGGCATTGTTTGTTAAAAGCAGGCATCCATGTTATCTCACTCTCCCCCTGTAAGCCTGTAGCTTCATTTAGCTAACCAAATTCCACTCTCCCTTCCTTACAGGATTAAGTACCTTCGAGCGGATGCCCTGCCACAAGTGTCTCAGCTGGGAGCATTGCTGGCCATGAACCCTTCTCCTGCCCGCCTCCTCAACCCAGGTAATCGGTCACAAACTACCTCAGAAGCCAACTATTCCTTGCCGGTTCTTCAGTCGGCAGCCTTAGACTCAACTTGGCTCCCCATTGGCTGTCTCGTAACCCTGCTCTTTTCTGATTGGCTGCCCTGCAACTCTGCTCTCAGCGCCTGTATTTAAAATCATTTCTCACATTTTTTAGCTTCCAATCTACTGTCTAACTATTTTTTTTCTCCTACCTGCCCACCCTGGCCCCAACTTCTATTAAATAAGCCTTAGCTCCACCTGCCATCTCTACTTTCTTCTCAGCTATTGTGTTCACTCCTCCTCCTTGGCACCGCTTTGAGCACCATATCCTCACTGCTCACTGCTCCCTCATCTTAAAGTGGACTGCTCACGGCCCTCTCTGAGCTGCATTGATCTTGTCTCTGCTACTCTGAATACCAGGCTCCAACCTTCCTCCTCAGATATGCTCACTCTCTCATTCTTTATTCCACCCTTCTTGATTATCACCTTTATCTACACCGTCCCCACCTTACCCTTTGCTCCCTTTTCCCTCTCCCCTCCCTGATGCCCCCTTTAACCTAGCAATCACCCCCTCTGCCCCTTTTGAAAAATGTTTCAATTTTCCATTCCTTCCTCCTGCTTCTCTCTTTTCTCTCCCCCATCACTTTGCCTATCTTTGTCTCCTTATCTCCTTCCATCCATTTCCTCCCTCATCCTCACCCTCCCTAACTCCCACCTGTCAGAACACAAGTCCTAAAATTCACTTTCTCATCCTTGCCCTCCTACTTCTCTCTTCAAGGAACATCCATCCCAATCCTAGCCCTCCTTCCATTCCCCTTTGGCAGCCTCCCTGAACTACTCCTCTCCCAGCCCTGTGGGCTCCTCTTCTAACCCTAATGGACTGAAACTCCTTTACTTAAATATCAACAACCTGCTACCTAAAATTGGCCTGCTCCAAACCCTAGTGGTTTCGCACACACCTGACATTTTAATTATCATCGAGACATGGCTCAAAAAAGCATCCTTGACTGTGCTATTGCTATCCCTGGGTATTCACTCACTAGACAAGATCAGACAGGTCAGGGTGGGGGTGTAGCCATGTATACTCTGCCCTCTCTTAATTATACAATAACCCTAGCCTCTTCCATCACTGCTGCCTATGAAGCCCTCATAATCCATCTTACTATTCCATATACTGCCCCAATCTTTGTGGCTGCTATCTACTGCTGCCAAAGTACCCAACCTTTGGTTGTGGTGGAACTACCATCCTCCATTACTTCTTCTGCACACACTGTTGAGCTGTTTATTCTGTGTGAACTGAACATAAATTGGTTGGCACCCACAGCAACTAAAATACAGAACAACATCATGGCACTAAACCTCACCCAACTTATAAGTGAGCCCAGTCACCCTAATCATAAATCATTTAACCATACCCTGTTAGACTGGGCCCTCACTACTCATCTGCACCGCATCATCAAGGCAGGTATCCTCCCTGATGCCCTTAGCGACCACAACCCCATATTCATGGTGTGCAAAGTCCACCATCCTAAAGCCCCTCCCAAAATCATTCAGCTTCACTCCTTTAAATCCCTTGATCTTAGCCCACTCAAATCTGAACTTATCTCTACAGACTGGACCCCTCTCTCCAATGCCTCTTCTGTTGTCCTCGCTCACGACTATTTCAAGGACAAATTTATCTCCACTTGGAATGCATTTGCTCCCTTCAAGAGGACCAGAATCCATGGGTTACACCTCCCCTAGATCACACCAGAGCTTTTGGCCTGCCTAAGGAAGTGCGACCAGGCTCGGAATAAACATAAATCCACAAAGCTCACTAGTGACTATGCCACTTACAGAGTGTTATACAACACTTGTACAAAAGCTACCAGATTGACTAAGTCAGAATATTTTAAATCCTCTTTCCTTACAAACATAAATGCCCCATCTAAATTCTGGAGGGCGGTTAATGCTCTTTTCTCTCCTCCCTCCCACCCGTCCCCTCCAGTTCTCAAAGTAAACAATTCTCTGGTATCAATCCTAACTTAGTGGCTAACGAATTTAATGCCTACTACACCTTTTGCACCACTTCCTTTCTCTGCTCCCTCCCTCCACTTCAAACTTCTACTCCGATCCCAGCACCTCCTACAGCAGCTGTCTCCTCCCCTTTCTCCTTCTCCTCTATCTCCCCTGATGAAGCTTTAAGTGCACTCCTTTCCCTTAACCCCTCTAAGGGTTCTTTCCCCAATGACCTCGATAACAAACTTTCTACCTCACTGCTTCTGCTATTTCTTACCCTATCTCAGTAATTTTAAACCTCTCCTTCTCATCTGCCCAAGTCCCCTCCCCCTGGAAGCACGCTATTGTTCTTCCTCTCCCCAAGGGTGATGACTCATCCACTCCTGATAACTATCACCCCATCTCTCTTCTTCCTCCCCTTGCCAAACTACAAGAACACCTGGTTCTCTCCCAACTTTCCTCCTATCTCTCTGATTTCTCCTACTTCACCCCTTTCCAATCTGTCTTTTAGATGAACCACTCTACTACCACCTCCCTTCTCAGACTCATTAATTCCATACTCACTGGGATGGATGATGGCCTGATTTATTCTGCTATTTTTGTCAATCTAGCCAAAGCTTTCAACACTGTCTCTCACACCCTGCTCCTTGACTCCCTTTCCACAGCAGGTCTTGCTTTGTCTGCGTCTAGCTGGTTCAAATCCTACCTCACTGGTAGGTCCCAATCGGTAAGAATCACTGATTCTATCTCCCCTACATGCCCCATCACCACTGGAGTCCCATAGAGCTCAGTGCTTGGTCCCCTACTTTTTTCCATCTTCCTTAATGATCTCCCCACAACCTGCTCCACCTCCTCAATCCATATGTATGCTGATGATACTGTCTTGTTCAGTTCCAGTAAAAACCCTGCTGCTGTGAAATCCAGTTTGCAGCTTGATTTCAACAAAGTCCAGCTCTGATTTCCCTCCCACCAGCTCTTCTTCAATGCCAAAAAGACAGTCTCCATGACCTTCAGCACCAGGTAACGACTCTCTAGGTTCCCCACCCTGCCCTTCTTCCACACCCTTGACGGGACAACAATTGAGAACACATCCTCATTTAGGTATCTTGGGGTGTGGCTTGATCAACACCTCAGCTTCTCTGTGCATATCAATACAATCCTGAAAAAACTGCACCCCAAGCTTGGGATGCAGTACAGGAATCGCAGCTGCATCCTGCTGACTGCAGGCGCAAACTTGTCCAGAAGGTGATACTTCCCATTTTTGACTACTCAATACCTTCTGTCACTTTGCCCTTGATTCTTCCCCTTGTACTCATCACTATGTACTCTACCACTCCCTTGCCTTCATCCCACTATCAAACAGATGCATCTCCCACTGTGCCAACCTAACCTCCAAATTCTGGCTTGGTGAACTTCCTTCCTATTTCTCATTCTTGCTCTCAACCCCTCCCCCACTCTCCCACTCTCTCCGATCTAGTGATACGCACATCTTGGTGATTCCATACCGCTCCACCCTCATTGGCCAGACAGCCTTTGCCCACTGTTTCCCTAAAATCTGGAACTCCCTGCACCCCCAAATACATCACTCCTTCTCCACCTACTCCTTTTACTCAGCTCTCCATAACTTCCTCTCGCCCAGCTGCTCCTGCTTTAACCCTCCTTAACTTCCTTTATTCCTACTTCCTGCCCTCCAATTCTACCTCCAGCTCTCCAGTTCTCTCTACCCCTAGCAGGGTTCTCAACATCCTGAAGGGAACCTCAATTTTGGCTGCTTCCCCCTTCCATTACCCATGCCCCTTGCTGGGCTATCCACCTAGCCCCATTTCCCTGCCCTCCATTATTACTCCTCTCCCACCTGTTTCCTACTACTAACTACCAATCTTCCAATTATCCTAGTTCCTGCCTCCAACTCACTACCCCAGGCAGGGTTCTCAGCACCCTGATGGGAACACAGGTTGGTGGCCTCTCCCCCTCTAGCTCCTAGCTCCCCTTGCAGGATCTCCCTGTTATCCTGTAGGGGCCACTGTTATTGCTGTCTCCCCCAACTCCTCATCTTCCTAGCCCCATCTTCCTTGCCTCTACTGCACTTAGATTGCTTCAGCACTTGCATTATTCCTTGAGTTTGCTCCTGGCTTGACATCACACTTAGTTCTCCATCTCTAGGTTATTCCCAATGTCTTGTACTGCACTCCTGACTCCTCTGTTGATTATATGTCCATATGCTGATATTTGCCTGTATCAAGCCTCAATTTTTATTCTTCATTTTGTCTAAATGCTCACACCAAATATGTAACTGTTCTTCCATCCAGTAATTTTGTATACCACTGTGCTCATCCTTATGTTCCCCCTCCCCCAGGTCGCACCATGAGACGAGCAACGTATTGTTCAGTAAGCCCTCCTGGTGAAACATTTCAATAAATAAATAAAATCAATTACACATAGGATGAGGAAAAAATGTGGGTGGATAACATCCTTTGATTTTGACCCTGAAGGTCATTTTCAAGGTCACAACAGTCATGTGGGGTCAAATTGGTATTTTCTGAATTTCATATAGATTGATATCTACTTCACTATATCTTTCTGAAAAACTATTATCACTTAGATCAATGCACTGCATACTATCAACAGTTAAATTTATTTTTAATTTACACAGGAATGTAAGGCAAAATTGAATACAACAGAGTGTTTTTCTCAAAATGTGCATATTAATATTATTGTTGAACAAATCTTTCCTAGGTACCTCTATATCTTTCTGTAAGCCTTTGTTCAGCAATGTGCAACTGGAATATATAGGGATTATTTATTTATTTATTTATTGAATTTTGTTGACCTGGTAGGCCAATTGACACTAC
The DNA here is from genome assembly GCA_016271365.2 of Neoceratodus forsteri. Classification (NCBI taxonomy): domain Eukaryota; kingdom Metazoa; phylum Chordata; order Ceratodontiformes; family Ceratodontidae; genus Neoceratodus; species Neoceratodus forsteri. The sequence continues at coordinate 109,460,607 of CM028129.1, forward strand.
AAGTCCCTTTTTCAGGGGCGACCAGGTAGAGGGGGATACAGATGGTAACCAACTGAAACTGAAAGAGATTAAGCTGTTGGTGGTATTTTTAGTGAATGGGGGAAATTTGGCACATTATACCTTTTATGATGCTTACTACAGTCAAGATTGCCTCAATAGTATCATCACTGTTTTTATATACATTAATATATATATATATTATAGTGGCACAGTAGTGCCGCTATAGTTCGGGTTGAGGAGCCATTTTAAGGTTAAAGGGTCTAACTTTGCACCTTAATAACTTTGCCACCGTTCAACAGATTGGCCTACAGTTTGGTACACATGATTGGGCATGGTAGATCTTGGGATCTGCAAAGTTTCATACTGGTCAGTTGTACGGCTGCAGAGCTATTAAACACCAATGAAATGTGAGTTTACACTTTTTTGCGAATTCTTTGCTTTAGCCTACAGGTTGCACGGCTTGAGCGACCGGTTCAAAAACTTCAGGGAACATGCAGCCAGGATGGCCGATGTGCCTTTTGAAGATTTCAAGAAAAAATATTTACTGGTTAAAAAGTTATTAAAAAAAAATGTTCCCATTAAAAGTCAATGGGAAACGTAAAAAAGTTTGAAAGTGTCGCAAATGCAATTTTTACTTTCACAAATGGCCCTTTTACTGTGGCAAATCTGCCATTTTGTTTTCGGTTGGTCATCAGCAAAATGCTTGGCATTAAAATTTGGGGCCCTCTAGCAACCTAATTATTTTTGTATTCACCTAGTCGGGCCCTGAGGATGCTAGGCTTGTCTTTATTTTGGGGTAAAACACCCCAGAAATACGTTTTTCAAATTTCTGGAAAAAGTACTTTCGGAAAGTACTTTCGCATTTGCGACACTGTCGCATGAATTTGCGAAAGCTTTCACAAAGTTTGACAGTACTTTTCCGACTGTGGGGAAAATGACAGCAATTATTTGCCACCCTGCTGCAAAAGAACAGTTTGGTCTTTTGGGCTGACATTTGGAGGGAGCGTAGCCAACATCTCACAGATGTGCCTTTCAGTATTTCAGTGAAAAAATATTACAAGGCAGCAAAGTTACGGCACTCCAAAGTTGACGCTTTTTCCCATAGGATAACATTACGGCGTCTGCCGCAATACAGGAATTCTTTGCCGCCCTGCTGCAAAATAACGCTTTGATCTTTTGGACTGAAATTTAGAGGGAGGAAAGCCAACATCCAACAGATGTGTCTTTTAGTAGTTTGGTGAAAGAATATTACAGGGAGGCAAAGTTATGGCACGCCAAACTTCTCTTTTCTTCCAATAGGATAACATTACGGCGTTCGCCGCGCCTTTCAGGGCCCATATCTCGGAAACGGTGCGAGATACAGACTTTTCATTAGAAAAATGCTTAGCCCCCTAATAGGGCCTAAGTACAAAACTAACCAGGAAAGTCATAAATCATATGACTTTAAAACATTTTTTCTACGTCATACGGTTCCTGAGATATAAGCAATTTAGTATTCCAACTCCTCATTTTCTGCTCCAAGACCCATTATTATGTATACATTCTTCGTACTCACTGTTTTTCTCCATGCAGCTTTTGTGGAAAATCAGCCTGTATGCTTATATTACTGTTACCCTTACCGCTTCTGCTTGTGGCTCCATACCCGTTTCACTTACTGTTCCCGTCTACTGCACCATGTGCATTACCCTTTGTGTTTTCATTTGTGCTTGTGGTTACATTATTTTAACCATTTGTGTCTACAGTACTGTTTATCTTTGTGTTTTGCTTTGTGTCACCATGCGCATTACCATTTACGTTTGCGGGCACCGTGTTACTATGTGACAAGACATCACGTGGCGGCCCCACCGCCACATTACATTCACTATTTCTCATTATCATTCTCTTTTTTTTAAAACTTTCTTTATTTATGTATATTTTCTTTTCTTTCATACCCCATCCCATGGAGACCACACTTACAAACAAAAGTATAAGAATGACAAATTTTCCAGGTACATGATGGTTCTGAGAGGATACCGTGTCACATTAATTATACATTCATCATCAATCTGTGTGAGGGTATATTTCTTCCTAATACATACTTTTCTCTCTCCTTTTCAGTATGACATATCTTTAGTTTGCATATTCCTTTTTGTCTGCGCTCTGTCATAGTTTAAACTGTAGCCCAAGGACCTCAGCTTCCCCAAGGGTACAATCAAATCCCTCAGATGTTAAATATTTTAGATTTTAAGGAATAAAATTCCAGGGTCCATTTACCATATAAAGCACCCATCTTCTCCAAATCAACTCAAATTTGGTGAGCTTCTTATTAAGTAAGGCTGTGAGTGCCTCTAATCTATATAGTTTGATCATTATGTCATGCCACCCTGGATGTTAATCTCCTTCTGAAAAGCCAATTTTTGTAATTATTTTTGTGCTGCTAGGCATGCCATTTTAAGAATTTACCTGTGTTAGGATCCCTGCATCCCCTGGGATAATCCATAAAGAAAAAAAGGGAAGGGGTGAGTTGTAAATTCGGATCAATTATACTCTGTAAGGTCTGCAGTAGGTCCTTTAGAAAACTTTGGACTTTTGGGCAACTCCAGCATATATGACCCATCGTTGCTGGGGAATATCCGCACTTCCTCCAACACCTTGAAGCTTCCTCCCCTTGATATTTCCCTTGAATCGCAGGGGTCTTAAAAAATCTCACTAACATTTTCCAAGCAAACTCCTTCCAACTGACCGCCGAAGTCCCCCACTGTGTTCTTTGTAGTGCCCATTTCCATTGCTCTTCTGTATCCTAATACCCAAATCCCTCTCCCAGGTCTCTTTGGTACTCTGAATAGTATCTCCTTTCCAATTGATAAGAGCTGTGTATATAGTGAAATTATATGCTCCTTAGGCGGTTTGCCCTCTATAGCTGATTTTAATATTTTTAGCAATCTGAGGGGAGGACCCTAGTCCGGGGCAACTGTGCCTGCAGCGATCTAATATATGCTCTTATCTGGAAGTATCTGAATCTATCTTTCCATGATATATCATATCTGACAACTAAAGTCTGAAAGTCCAAATCTCATCCCCTCCAAGAAATGCCATATTAAGTGCAATTTTTTCTTCCCATTTTTGAAACCCTTGTCCCACTTGACTGGGGTGAAGGATGTCAGGTAAGGGCACCGACAGCATTAGGTACCTCCATCCTTTGGCCTTTGAGTCTAAGAGGATGTTATACCAACTATTTAGGGTGGCTTCCGTATGCGGGTTTCTCTCCTCCCCTAGGTCTCTAGCCCTCTTTTGTGAGAGCAGGGCCAGGTTGAGATCCTCCAGGCCCCCCCTCCCCAGCTCTATATCCTTCCATCTAGCCTCATATGTTTGATCCAACCAATACATGACAGTTCTAAGTTGGGCTGCTTGGTGGTATAGTTTCAAATTAGGAAGGGCAAGGCCTCCCTCCTTCGAGTCTGGAGTACCGAGAGGCCTAACTCTTGGCTTCTGCTGGCCCCACAAAAGGCAGAAATTCTCCCATGCAATGCCATAAAGAAGGAGTCTGGGACAGTAATGGGTAGTGTTTGGGTTAAATATAAGAATCTGGGAAGCAATACCATTTTAACTGCCTCCACTCTTTGCACTAAGGGGATGGGGTCGGAGCCCATCTCTCCAACTCTGACCTAAGCTTGTCTAAGGTTGGGTTAAAATTAAGTGCATACAAATGTCCTACCTCAGAACTAAGAAGGACCCCCAAGTACCTAATGTATGTGCGGTCCCATTTAAATGGGAATGACTCCATCAACTTCACTGAGGGTGTATAATGGACCTTCAATACTTCAGTTTTAGTAGTATTTAGCTTATACCCTGCTAATTCACTAAATTCTGTTAGGCAATTCCACAGCGGTCCCATTGAATGCTCGGGATCTGACAAATAGATGAGTAGGTCATCCGCATATAACGCAAGCTTATGTGTTTCATCCCTTGTCTCCCAACCCCTCACCTCTCTCTCCTGGCATATTCTCTGGGCTAGTGGTTCCAAGTAGAGGGTGAACAGAAGGGGCGAGAGGGGACAACCCTGCCTCGTGCCTCTATGCAGCTGGAAGGGGGCGGATACCTGCCGTTTATTTTAACATAGGCCTTAGGTTTTGTATATATGTTTTCAATAGCTTTAATCATTGAGTCCGGGAAACCAAATCTAGCAAGGGTCAGACTTAGGAACCTCCATTCTACCCGATCAAATGCCTTCTCCGCATCTAAGCTCATCAGCAGGACCGGGGAGCCTGACCTAGTAGCATGATGCAGTATGTGCAAAGTTCTTTTAATATTATCTTGTGTCTGTCTCCCTAGTATGAATCCAGTTTGATCCAACGCTACCAGTTCAGGCATTACTTTTTCCATATGCCTAGCTAGTACGGCTGTATATACTTTATAGTCAATGTTCAGCACCAATATAGACCTAAACGATTTACATTGTGTGATGTCTTTTCCTGGTTTTGAAATACTTGAAATGACGGCAAAATTCCAACTGTCTGGAAGAGGTTCCCCCGACTGTATCTCTCTACATGTCTCCAATAACTGAGAGCTAATCTCTTCTCTGAAAAATTTAAAGAATTCTGGGGTGTATCCATCTGGACCTGGTGATTTTTAGATTTAAGTTTCTTGATTGCATTATCTATCTCGCCAACTCAATGGGCCTTTCAATACCTCTCTCACTTCCTGTGTTAAGCTTGGCAGGTTAAGCCTCTTTAAATAATCTTGGACCTCTAACTCACTTGGGCTTCTATCTGTGTATATAACGACTGGTAAAACCTGTTAAAACAGTTTAATACCTTTTCTGGACCGCTCATCATTTTCCCTGAGACAGGATCTCTAATCTGGGTAATAGTATTTTGTGCGGTCTGTTGTCTCAGCCTATGGGCCAAGAGGCGTGTGGCTCTTGGGCCTACCTCGTAGTATTTCTGGCGAACCCGTTGTAGCGCCTGTTCAGTTCTGATGTCTATTAGCTTCTGAATTTTTTGTTTAATTTCTTTTATGTTTGTGTAGACTGTCTCATCACCGGCTGCGTGCTGTCTTTGCAATTCTAGCAATTGTGTTTGCAGCTTCTCCATCTGCTGAGTTTGCTGTCTCTTAAAGTACGCCGCATATTTGATACAATCCCCTCTAAAAACTGTTTTTATTGTGTCCCAGAGAATACCTTTTGAGACTTCAGGTGTTTCATTCTCTCTAACTATTTGTTCCAATCTGGATTTAGCCATGTCCATGAATTCCTTCAAATTCAACATATAGTTGTTAAATTTCCACAGGGTCTGACCTCTTTTCCTATTCCATTCCATTTCCATCAGGATCATAGAATGGTCCGAAAGTGTAGAAGATATTTGCCTACAGCTAGTCACTAAGTTTTGGTGTTCTCCCGATATTAAAATATAGTCTATTCATTGTGTATGACCCATGCGGGTGAAGAAAATGTGTGTATTCTCTTCCCTGGGTTTCTCTCCTCTCCAGGTGTCTACCCAAAAGGCCTTTCTCAGATGGACCTTTATCTCTTTACTAGTGGGATTCTGCCTAAAATTGCCTTCCTAGAGGTGTCTATTTGTGTCCAGATTTGATTTAGGTCCCCTCCTATGATTAGCCTTCCCTTCTGCAAATCCACTATTTTCTGCAGTAGGACCCTGGTGACCTCCCTCGTTGTCCCCGGTGGAAGATAGAGAGACACCAGTGTAACATCTCTCCCCTCAAATTCCCCCACCAGTATCACCAAACGTCCCTCCGGGTCTGCATAGGTGGAAGTCGACCGAAACTGGATATTTTTGGGTACCAGGATGGCTACCCCTCTCCTTTTTTTCCCCTTATATGCCGCCGCCGCTATCTGACTAAAGCCCAGCTTCTGAAGTTTCTGGTGCTCCTCCCTACTTAAATGCGTTTCTTGGAGAAGTACAAAGGAGGGCCTCAGCCTCTTTATGTCTGTCAGAACCTTATACCTCTTAATCAGGTTATTCAAACCATTAACATTCTGAGAAAGTACCCTTAACATAGTTTTATCAATCATTTTGGTATATATATTTACTTGCCTTATACTGAAGCCCCCCTGTTGCATCATGACATTTTACCCCCCTCGTCGCTTTCTCAACTAAAAAAAACATTTGCCTCTCACTTAATCTTACACAGAAAAAAGAAGGTATACATGGCACCTCCCATCCCTCAGACAAAATTGTGTGTGTGTCTCCAACCTTATTAAACAATGCCCCTTCATTGGCCCCCATACAGGGCCTTAGAAACAACCCTTCAGCCACCCCTCCCCAAACTATGTACAAAGTGACCTCCAAGGTAGGGGACAATTTCGTGTCCCCTACTGACTCGGAAGCTAATACCCGAGTTAGAGGAAGGAGATCAAGACCTAGCTCGTTCCTCTTGGACCTTAAAATCAGGTCCTGGCCTGCTGTTTTGGCCTGTCCGCATCAAAAGTTCCCTGCGCCTCCAAGATTGGTCATGATATTAGCCATCGGCCCCACATTCAAGGAGGTGCCCATATCATCCAGCTCAGAAAAAGAACATCCGGCGGAGGTCTAATCATGAATCCGTCGAAGAGGCCCTTTCACCCACCAGCTTCATAAAACAGATGCATTACTTTGAGTCGAAGCAAATCCTTTGTTTCCCATATCCTCTCCCCATGTTTGCTCCGCAACTGAGCCACTCGCCTGACAAACTGTGAGAGGAAAAGAAAAAAAAAAACCAGCCCCCAACCCCTCCCTTTATTTTACCCTCGTTGCCTCCTCCTTCCCCCTTCTTTTAAAAGAGAGAAAGAGAAGAAAAGAAAAAAAAATCACATAACAGAAGAATTATGTCCATATAGAGTCCCAGTAGAATGAAATAAAAAGGCCTACGACTTAGTGGGCTACTAGTCCCTGATTTCCAAGTGTCCCAAAAGTTTATATCATAGTAGATTGTCCAAAGTGTCCCAAGACCTTAATATTCCTTCATATGGATCTGGCTGATAGTCCCATCTAAGAAAAGGCTAATGTTAGTTATACAGTACCCCCCCCATAAGGGGGGGGGAGGTTCATGATTTCCTGTTCTTCACCCCACCTCCTGCCATCCTCCATTCTCTTCTCTCTCTTCCGGTTGTTTCTCTGTGCTCCTCGTGTGTGTTAAATTATGAAGCAGCCTTTTAATCTCATTCATAGTGTGCGATGGTGACGTCTCTCTCAGCGGTCTATTGTCCTTCTTTGTAGATAATTTCCACTGAGCCTGGTATGAGGCCTGAGTGCCCTTTTGGTTTAGAAACATAGAAACATAGAAGTTGATGGCAGATAAGGACCGCAAGGCCCATCCAGTCTGCCCATTTCTTTTTCTACCTTATAAATGTGCCATCGGCCTTTGCTCTGTCAGTGACCTATCTATTCATAGTCATTTGTATTGCTCCCTTATGCCTATCCCATGCCTGTTTGAAGCCCTGCACTGTATTCATAGCCACCACTTCTTGTGTAAGCTATTCCATGCATCTACCACTCTTTCTGTGAAAAAGAATTTCCTCACATTCTCCTTAATCGGCCTCCCTCTAATCTCATGCTGTGTCCTCTTGTCCTGCTATTTTCTTATATTTAAACATGTTAGACTCTTTCACCTTGTTTATGCCCTTAAGGTGTTTAAATGTCTCGATCATATCCCTCTCTCCTCCTTTGCTCAGGATATACATATTGAGCTCCGTTAATCTGTCCTCATATGTCTTCTGATGCAGTCCCTGCACCATTTTGGTTGCCCTTCTGGACTGCCTCAATTTGGTTAATGTCCTTGTGAAGGTGTGGCCTCCAATACTGCACGCAGTACTCCAGATGGGGCCTAACCAATGTCTTGTTCAGAGGGATTATTACCTCCCTCTTACGACTTGTGAAAGCCCTACTAATACACCCTAACACCCCCCTAGCCTTACCTACTGCTTTAGAGGTCTGCTTGGATGATTTTAGGTCATCAGTGATGATGATGCCCAAGTCTCTTTCTTCCTTTGTGACTGCTAGCAACTCTCCTCCCAGCCTATAAGTGGCTTCAGGGTTTCTCTTCCCTATGTGCATGATTTTGCACTTCTTTGCATTAAATCCCAGTTGCCACTCTTCTGACCATTTTGCTAGTTTATCCAGATCTCTTCTCATTCTGCCCACCCATCTGGATCATCTACTCTGTTGCAGATCTTGGTGTCATCTGCAAACAGACAAGCCTTACCCTCTAGTCCATCTGCGGGGTCACTAATGAAGATGTTGAATAGGACTGGCCCCAGGACTGATCCCTGAGTACCCCACTTGTGACTTGCATCTCTTCTGACTGTATACCATTTACCACCACTCTCTGTTTTCTGCCAGTCAACCAGTTTGCCACCCAGTTGACCAACTTCTGACCCACCCCAAGCCTACCTAGCTTATTTATCAATCTTCTATGTGGAACAGTGTCAAAAGCTTTGCTGAAGTCAAGGTAGGCGACATCAACTGTTTCCCTTGGTCCACCACTCTGGTTACCCAGTCAAAGAAATCTATGAGATTAGTTTGACAGGACCTTCCTTTGTAAACCCATGCTGTCTTGGATCCTGTGCCCTATGGATTCCAGGTGTTGCACTATCCTTTCCTTAAGAGTGCCTCCATAATCTTGCCCACTACTGAGGTAAGAGCTGACTGGTCTGTAGTTCTCGCCTCCTCCCTGCTACCACTCTTGTGGGCGGGATCACATGAGCCCTTCTCCAGTCTTCTGGGACCCTCCTGTACTCAGAGACTCACTAAACAATTGGCTAATGGCTCTGCTATTTCCTCCTTTAGCTCCTTAAGTACCCTGGGATGTATGCCATCAGGTCCCATTGCCTTATCCACCCTGAGCTTAGAAGCTCTTGTAGGACCCTTTCTTTTGTGAAGGGAGTAGTGCTCACCTCCCTCCCCTGTGTCCATGATGCTGAGCTGTGGGCCTGCCCTACCTTCTCTTCAGTAAATACTGAGCAAAGTATCTATTTAGGATAGATGCCTTTACAGGGTCCTCCTCCTCACATGCTCCCTTTCTCCATTAAGCTTAGCAACACCCCTCTGGACTTTCTCCTTTCACTAATGTATCTATAGAAAGTCTTGTCACCTTCTTTACTGTTCGTGCTAGTGTTTCCTCAGTTTGGGACTTTGCCTGCCTTACTGCCTTACCTGCTTCCCTTAGGGCAGTTTGGTATGCCTCCCTATCTTCATCCCGCTGTGTTCCCTTATATTTCCTGAAGGCCAGCCTTTTGGCTCTGACCTTTTCTGCTACTGTATTTGAGAACCAAAGTGGCTTCCTTCTTCTTTTGCACTTCCTTTTCTGTCTAACACAATGGGATGTTGCTTCAAGTATTGTATCCTTAATGCTTGCCCACTTTGCCTGTACCTCCTTACCTGTGTTTCTTTTTGCCAGAGCTAGCTTAACTCTGTTGGCCATCTTATCAAAGTCAGCTCCTCTGAAGTCCCATATTTTTGCCTTGGAATGGGATGATTCAGATGTAGTAGCCAAATTGAACCATACCATGTGATGGTCACTGGCCCCAGGTGACCTTCTACCTGGAGATCTGTGATCCTTTCTTTGTTAGTCAGTACTAGATCTAGGATAGCCCTGTCTCTTGTGGGTTGCTATACCAGTTGTTTGAGGCCCTCCCTGCAGGGAATCCACTATGAGTCTAGTTCTGGCAGATGTTCCTGCTGGCATTGACCAATCTGTATCTGGCATGTTGAAGTCTCCCATTATCAGAACCTCCCTTAGCTGTCATGTTTTGTATCTTCTAACAGTAATATGTCTATGTCCTCCTCTGGTCTGGGGCCTGTAGACAACCCCAGTTCTTATGGCTGTCCCATTTCCTGTTTCAGGGTGACCCACAGTTCTTCTGGCTCCTTATGTGTATTCTGAATTTCTGTAGCTTTGATATTTTCATTAACATACAGGGCCACTCTCCCCCTTTGCACCTCGGTCTCTTCTGAACAATACATAGCCGAGTACTGAAGTCTCCCAAGTGTGGTTACTGGTAAACCACGTCTCACTAATTGCTACTATTTCCAGTTTAGCCTCTGACATTGTGCCTGCAGGTCTGGGATCTTATTTCCCAGGCTGTGAGCATTGTGTACATGATTTTCCATTGGCCAGATTTTGGTGTGTTAGTTGTTGGGTGAAGTTTGGCATTACCCTGTGCATCGTATGGGAGACAAACCTTTTTCTTACCTGGTGATGCAAACGCACGGCAAACACGCTGAATTCCTGTTTGACCACTAGCTGAGGGGGGAGGGGTGTTCTTCCCATTCGACGTATGGGGTGCTGCACCCCTCTCCCCATTTGCTAGTTTAAATATTCTGCAAAGACGTTAAACTTCTGCCCTAATGCACTGACTCCCTCTTTAGTCAGATGCAGTCCATCAAATTTAAAGAACTTTCGCTCCCAGAACTGTTGCCAGTTCCCTACAAATCTGTGTCCTTTTTCTGGCAGGTCGCTTGAGCCACGTGTTTAGCTCCCCTATCTCCCCTTCTCTGACCTTCCGTCCATCTGCTCCTTCTCCCAGACTGGCAGGATCTCAGAGAAGGAGATGCAGGACGAAATAGATGATAGTTTGTCACCCAGCTTAGTCAGGTGTTCCTTGGTCTCCACAACTGACCGGCTGGCAAGATCATTAGTCCCTATGTGTACTAGGACATCAATGTTTCTCCTGCTCGTAGAACAATTTTAGCAATGCGGTCAGTGTCTCTCCATGCTGATGTACCTGGAGACATCTGACCATCACCCCTGGCTGGAGATGGGTATCAACTCCCGAATCATGGAGTCTCCTATGATCAGAGTTTTTGGATTTCCTTTGTGCTTGTTTAGTTTTGGTTCCTGATTTGGGTGAGTATTGTTGTGCTAGCTCCTGTGCTGCAGTGTCCTGCTCTGCAGTGTCTTCTGCCTCTTTATTTGATTTCAGAGATAGAGGCAGATACCTGTTTGCAGTGTTTATATGGTTTTGGAGGTGTAACCCTAGATGGCGCTATCCCAGGGGCTACTACCCTGCCTGATTTGCCACTAACAGGTTGAGGGGCCTGGATCCAATGGCGGGTGCCTCCACCCAGAGGTCAGGGTTTGCAATAGTTAAACTAACTTGGTCACAGCCTCTGGGACACTGCAACCCCTTTCTTCCCACTAGTGGCCCACACAATATATCAGAATTACCTTCACAGTATACACTTACCCCCAGGTCTGGTTCCGGCACTGGGACCTCCTGAGAAATGAGATACAGTGCAACAATCACAGTACAGTACTTTAACATAGACAAATACCTCAGGCAGTATAACTTTGCTGAAACAAGCAGCTCTGATTTATTTAGGGGATATAACAAGGACAGGGGAAATCAGGTTAATTAGCTTATCACTTTAATATCTATTTATGGCTCTGTGCACAGGCCTATCCCTATCAGTTACTGTCCCTGGGTACCCAAGCCCCTAGTGGCTAGTCCAAACCGTGGCAGCTGGTAGGGCCCTTTCACACAGAGAAAAGGAGAATTAAACAGTCAGCAGTACAGTAATTCCATTTGGATTTAATGTGGCAATTCAACAGGAGCGACCCTGAATTAGTACTCACGACCTCCAAATAAGATAGGGTCCTTCAATGTCAGCAGGGCTCACTGAGGCACAAACCTCTTCACACATCCATATAAAAGAAAGCACTATACCAGGCAGGCTGCATCTGTATCCCGATCGCAATTACTGCACAATACCGGGAGAACACACAGCAGATTCAGTTCCTGACAGACCGGTGTAATTTTCAGCAATTCCTCCAGTCTTCTACAGGGTGAGCCTGGTTTCTACTCTTCAGAGATCCTTTGTAACCCCTAGATGGCGCTATCCCAGGGCTACTACCCCTGCCTGATTTGCCACTAACAGGTTGAGGGGCCTGGATCCAATGGCAGGTGCCTCCACCCAGAGGTCAGGGTTTGCAATAGTTAAACTAACTTGGTCACAGCCCTCTGGGACACTGCAACCCCTTTCTTCCCACTAGTGGCCCACACAATATATCAGAATTACCTTCACAGTATACACTTACCCCAGGACTGGTTCCGCACTGGGACCTCCTGTGAAATGAGATACAGTGCAACAATCAGTACAGTACTTTAACATAGACAAATACCTCAGGCAGTATAACTTTGCTGAAACAAGCAGCTCTGATTTATTTAGGGGGATATAACAAGGACAGGGGAAATCAGGTTAATTAGCTTATCACTCTACTAATCTACCTATGGCTCTGTGCACAGGCCTATCCCTATCAGTTACTGTCCCTGGGTACCCAAGCCCTAGTGGCTAGTCCAAACTGCTGGAGCTGGTAGGGGCCCTTTCACACAGAGAAAAGAGAATTAAACAGTCAGCAGTACAGTAATTCCATTTGGATTTAATGTGGCAATTCAACAGGAGCGACTCTGAATTAGTACTCACGACTCCAAATAAGATAGGGTCCTTCAATGTCAGCAGGGCTCACTTGAGGTACACAAACCTCTTCACACATCCATATAAAAGAAAGCACTATACCAGGCAGGCTGCATCTGTATCCCGATCGCAATTACTGCACAATACCCGGGAGAACACACAGCAGATTCAGTTCCTGACAGACCGAGTGCAATTTTCAGCAATTCTTCCAGTCTTCTACAGGGTGAGCCTGGTTTCTACTCTTCAGAGATCCTTTGATTCTTTTCACAGGACGGATTCAGTCCTAACAAGCTGCAGACCGGAACTCTGGGCCTTACACACGTTTTTTGACTAAAACTGCACACTGAAAAAGCACAGGGCTCCTTCCTTCTTCACTGCCAAAGCTCAACTGAAACTCCAACCGACAAAACCCGGGCACTTCCTTTGAGTTCCTCCCAGTTCTTGACTGGATTGGCTGTCACTCACAATAGACTGCTGCTGTTGGTCCAAAAGGTGCTGAAGTCTAAACTACATCTCCCAGAGTCACTGCCCATACAATCCTCTTGTGGCTGGCTCAGATTATGAGTCCAAGTTCTGATTCGTCCAAGGCACCATTTTAGAGCTAGCTTACCCCACACTGATTGGTCCAGTTCAGCAGTTCAAAACTAGAATGGGGAACTAGCAGACACAGTTCTGACTGCAAAGAAAGCAGGTTAGACAAACTGTAATTTCGTTATTACTCTAAATAATTTCTGGCAAACAGTTACATCTGTCAGATAGGTTCCTTTGCACTCTAGTGACTGCAAAATGAAGTGAATTGGCAGCAGCTTGAGTGGTACTCCAATCAAAGAAACACACAGTCCCCTACAACTAATTATGTCTGCAAGCAGACAGCTCTTAAAGAGACAGTACCAGAGGCTCTAAAAACACTCACTGATAAATGGCTTAAATGCCAAACACCATTCAGGCTTGGAGCATTCAAGCAAGCTCCTGGAAGTCTTTGAGAACCCCATTTGCAGGGGTTACAGAGGTAATGTGTTGAGAGCAGAGAGTGATGGGCACCTGATTTGCTCCTCCTAACCACCTGCCAACCTCCTGGACCAACTACCCTCTGCGGTCGAGGTTTTTCTGTTGGATGCTGGGAAATGGCGGGTGGTTCTTATAATGTATTTCTCTTCAATATGAAATTTGAGGCATGCAATCTCTGCCCATGCTGCCTGGAGCTGAGACCTAAGATCTCCAAAGGCCCAGCATGTAGGACAGTGTCCTAAATCCTGTAAGACTGTCCTTCTGAAAATTGTTCCACAGTACCTGCAGTTAATGAAATCCATTCCAAATAAGTTGCTGGGTTTGTAACCTAGTCAGAGTAATTAGAAGGAAAAAAAGGAAAAAAATGCAAGTAATGGTTTAATTGTGCTTTGTTTAACTTGTTATAACAAGTTAAATTACTAGTGCCCCTGTAAATGAGATCACCTTGTGGATGCCCCACTGATCCACCCCTTCCTGCTCTGCCACAGGAAATGTCACAACTGTGGTACCCTATAAAAGGAGTGTAGCGTGGGGTGGTTGGGGATGGGGTTGGGTGGCTGGGCCCTTCCCCTGCCTAAAAAGAAGAACCACGGACGAAAGAACAAGGAGGTAAGAGCAGAAACAATCAGTCAACAACAAATGCAGTAACACTGAAAGCTTATCCTAATGTTAGATAAAACTGTAAAACCTGTAAAGCACCACCTGTAATAATTTCAGAGAAGATATACCCTGTAAGAAACACTTTGCTACAGAGAAAAATAAAGCAGTAACAGAAGATATACCTTGCAAAGACAATTTGAATCAGAAGATTACAGCAGTAATCTGTTAGCACACACCTGTAGGCACACCTTGTAATAATGCAGAAGAAGGTATACCAGCAACAACAATTTGAATCAGAGAAAAATAAAGCAATGAATTGTTAGCAACAAACAGTAGCAATCCCTGTGAGTAAAAAATAAAAACCCCACCACACAGTAAATCTGCTTAGCCAAACTAAGTCTTAATCCTTCTCCCTTGCTCTGGTAAGTTTCTCTACTCTGCCTTTCAAGCAGTCTTAGAAGGAAAGAGCTCAGGTGAAGCTAGGTGCCTTGGCCAGCAAACCAAGTCTTCTACCTCAGTTGCACTTCATGCCCCTTATTTTTCATTGCTTAATATGCTTCCTCCAATGTTTGATACAGTTCAGTACCCGACTCCCAGAACACCCTGAGGCGGGAGGGGTAGGGGGTCTGAAAACGAACTCCCAACTGTCTCAATTTCCATAATATTGGTGCGTAGGCCAGTCTCTGTTGTTGTATGGAGGGTGGGTAATCCTGATCAAAAAATAACCTTGCCCCTTTATATTCCACTGTATGTTGTCTCCATGCCATTCTCAAAATATGCTCCTTGTCCCTGTAACTGGAGAATTTTGCAATAATAGATCTAGGACTACGCCTTCTCCGAGGTGGGCTTAGGCACTAGGGCCCTGTGTGCTCTCGATTCTGAAATTAAGGAGCTTGTGGCAGATCTAATACATTTCTCAGCATTTCTTCTATAAACTCACACATGTTTCCAGTTCAGTTTTTCTGGTAAGCCATATATTCTTAAATTGTCTCTTCGCGATCTGGCTTCGAGGTCTAAACATTTGGATCTGAAAAATTCCTGTTGTTGAATGATTTTCTCGATTGCACTCGATAGGCCCACCAAGTCGTCCTCTGCTGTGGATACTCTCTCCTCGATGGTTGCTATGCGATTCTCCAGTTTGAGTAGGTCGTTATGTATTTGCTCCAACCCTCGCTTAGTGTCCGATCTTGATTGTTTAATTTCTCCGAGTAATATTTCAAATCTGGAACGAGAAAGAGCTTCTAGCTCTGATTCAGTGTCTGCTCCCGCTGTACTCGCGGGTGAAGCCCTCCCGCTAATCGTCGAACTCGCAGGACTCATGTGCGGCAGATCGCGTTGTGACTTCTCATTTTTAGCTTGCGATCTCTTCCCTGCTTTGCCTCCACTGTGTGTTTTGTGCATATTTCACCAAAAAAAATGCTGTTTGGGTCTGTGTGGAGTCGTTTCTTGCTGGGAGGCGAGAGGAGCTCTTGGTTTAAGCTGCCATGCTTTTGATGACGTCACCGGAAGTCCGTCTCTCATTATCATTCTCAAAGAAGAAATCAGAGGCAAAAACTCTGTTTAATGCATTGGTTAGGGTTGTTCCACAGCGACAAAAGTGAAAATTGGTTTAGGGTTAGCCCCCTTGGACCCCCACCCACACTAACCGGCATTAAGATGCACATTGGGGTTGTCAGTCCTAACTCTCACCCCATTCCCCTATACCTCTGCTTCTTCACACATCTGTTGGGGTGAGGTTAGGATCAGCAACCCCAATGTGCACCGATGCCAATTGGTGGTGTGGGGGGTCCAAGGGGGCTTTCAACCCTAGCACCAATTTCCTCACTTTAGTCACTGTGGAACATCCTAACTAATGCATTAAAGGGATTTTTTGCCTCTAATATATATATATATATATATATATATATATATATTATAAAAAACTCCATTAGTTCATCAGTTAGGGTTCCTATTACACGCAAGCAAAAGTATAGAATTCAGTGTTAGACTTTAACCCTACACCTACCCACCTCCACACACCAACACCATTGGGGTGTGCCTTAGATTCAGCCCTAACTCTCACCCCATTCCATATGTGTAAACAAGAAGACATGGTACAGTACAGAAGAATGGGGTGAGAGGTAGGCCGATTACCTCAAGGCACACCCTGATGGCTGTTGCTGTGTGGAGGGTGAGGTGGTAGGGTTAGGAACTCTAACACTGAATGTTTATACTTTTGCTGTAATAGGAACCCTAACTGAAGCATTAATGGAGTTTTTTGCAATGATTTTCCCTTCTTTTGAGACAGTATAATAGTATCCGTATTTTACTGTGGGAGCGCAGGGTCCAATCCCTCTGTAGATGTGAATATGTATGTAGATATGGAAGTGCAGGGCCCATGTATTGAACAACAGTGACCAATTTTCAGCATAGACAGCCATCTTATTACCCCACCTCATGTAACTTAGTACACAGAAACTGTGAAATGCAAGGCAAAACGTAATAATGCACGACTGCAATGCCATTCTGCATCACAGGCACAGAATTACAGGATGTGAAAAATTACAGCCATCCTGTTCATGAGGTGGTGTGAAAAAATGGCTATGTTGAAAATTTGGCACCAAAAGATAAAAGCAGCAAAGTTATGCAGGTGCATAGAGTAAATTCAGCGGAAGCACGTACTGTAACTTGGGCATTTTCAGGTATTGTTTCACCAAATTTTTAACATGTCCTTTTTGGGACCCCACCTCATGAACAGTGACACTGTCATTTCATTAATCCATCCCTAAAGTTGATTTCACACATTGACCATGCCATTCAGTGCCACAGGTGTGGAAACAAGTTTTGAGCAGGATGTGAAAAATGACAGCTGTACTGTTCATTAGGAAATGTGAAACAATGTCAATGTTGAAAATCTGAAGTGAAAATATTAAAAATTGGTGAAGTTATGAGCGTGCATAGAAACTGCACAACGCACAGTCATAACACGGGCATTTTTCCATACTTTTGCATCAAATATTCAACATGGGCTTTTTGGGACCTCCTCTCACAAACACTGGTATTGTAATTTCATTAATTGGTCCTGAAAGGTGATTCCACATGCAGTGACTGCAACAAAATCACCTTACAGGTCTGAGTAATGAGATGACAGTGACTGTGTTCATGAGACCAGGTCCCAAAAAGCCCATGTTGAAAATTTGGTGAAAAAATGTAGAAAAATGCCCACAATAGCAACCTAAGTTCAAAATGCCTTAAACTGCTATTATACAGCACTTAGCTTGATTCTTCAGTTTGTGGTTCAGCTTTGAAGAGTGCAGACATGTCCCGGTCCACAGAAGATGACAGTGCCCGACCTCCGGAGGTACATATGAGGTAAGGGGGAGTTAAGGGGAGGTGGGTGCATAGAGGGAGGGTAGGAATGGGGGAGGGAGAAGGGGAGAGAATACAAGGGTTCATTTTGTTTTTTTACAGGATTAAAAAAAAAGACACCTGGGAACTGTTTTCTTTTTTTTACAGGGACAAAACAATATTTTGGAACACTGAGGGGGGGCTCCCCAGTGTTTCACAGTACTGGGGGGATGGTCATAACTGGGAACACTGAGCATGGGCTACCCAGTGTCTCACACTGTATGGGGTAGTGCCAACATGGGGATTGGGCACCCCAATGTTGGCCAAGATATTTAGGTAAACTGGGAGTGGGCTCCTCAGTGTACCACACTAGCAGGGGATGGATTTCTACTGCTGAAATGGGGATTGGGCACCCCGATGTCAGCAGAAGCATTTTTTGTAAAAAAAATAAAAAAATAATTTTTGGGACACTGGGAGTTGGCTACCCAGTGTCCCACAGTGGCAGGTGTGGGGGCGGGGGGTATTCCTACTGCTGACATAGGGATTGGGCACCCCGGTGTCAGCAGAAACATTTTTGCTGGCCAAAAAATAAAAAAAATAAATAAATAAAACTGGATTTTTGGCTCACTATGTAGGATAGGATCCTAGTTTGTATCTTGTCATGCAAACTAGGATCTTGCTTCATATGACACTGATACGAGCAAAGAATTTAAATGTTGTAAAAGGCACATTTAAAGGGCATATTTCAAGCAATAAAGTGCAGGATGCACTTGGGGTCACAATAAGCAAGGTGTGTGTGCTGTTTCCTCACCAGAATATCATTTTGGGAGGTTTCTAAATTTGAATTTCAAGCAAAACTGAAAACAAGATGGCGGCCATATGAAGTAGGAATTTTACATATGAAGCAGAATTCTTCATTTCATACAGCTATACTGAAGTGCCTACTGAGCATGATCAGAAACAATTTTTTTCAAACTTTGAATTACAATAACTTAAAAATGGCTTATTGTTTTCTCAGCAGACTCACAAAAGGCACATCTGTGTTTTAGTCCCTTTCTACCCTGAAAATTTCAGGCCAACAAAACAAACCTTCTGGGCTGTAAGTTCAAAGAAAAATCCTAGCAATGTCAATGAGCAAAAACATGTTTTATTCACCTCTCCACAACTTGGAAACAGCACTTCTGACCAGGACGTAACTTCTATGTCAAGTGATCCACCCCGCAGGAAGGTGCATACTAAATTTTGTGCAAATCCTTTGAAAAGTGGCAAAGTTATTAAAGTGCAAAATTTTGAGTTTAAAATTGAAGTGCCTATTCAACCCTAACTGTAGGAATATATATATTTATTTATGGTACAGGAGCCATTTACATGTTAAACCTAGTATTTTGCACCTTAATAACTTTGCACCTGTTTGACGGATTTGCCTGAAATTTGGAATACATGATCAAGATCCATACATCTTGGGATCTGCCAACTTTTACACTGTTTGGTTGCACAGCTGTGGAGTTATTAAGCATGATCTGTGTACACATTTATGCTTTTTTAGAATTCTTTGCTCGTCCCTACAGGTCATACAGTTTGCGCGACCAGTCTAAAAACTTCAGGGAATGTGCGGCCAGGGTCCCCGATGTGCCTTTTGAAGATTTCATGAAAAAAAATATTAAACAGTTCGAAAGTTATTCAAAAAACAATTTCCCATTATAAGTCAACGGGAAAAGTTAACAAAAAGTTTGACAGTGTCACAAATGCACTTTTTAGTGTAGCAAATGGCCCTAGTAGTGTCCCAAATCTGCCATTTTTTTTCAGTTAGTGATCAGAAAAATGCTTGGCATTTAAATTTGGGACCCTCTAGCAACACAATTCTTTTACTGTATGTTTACCTAGTCGGACCCTGAGAATGCTAGGCATATCTTTATTTTGAGGTTAAACACCCTAGAAATATGTTTTTTCAATTTCTGGAAAAAGTATTGTCGCAAAGTAGAGTCGCACTCATGAAAGTGTCATAAATGCTTGCGGAAGCTGTCGCAAATCACAACACTACTTTTTCAGACTATGGCCAAAATGACAGCAGTTCTTTGCCACCCTGCTGCAAATAAATGGTTTGGTCTTTTGGGCTGAAATTTGGAGGGAAGGCAGCCAACATCTCACAGATGTGCCTTTTGGTGATTTGGTGACAAAATATTGCATGGATGCAAAGTTACGGTACTCTGAAACTGACACTTTTTCCCATAGACTAACGTTGAGGTGTCCGCGGCATAATAGGAATTCTTTGCCACTCTGCTGCAAAATAACAGTTTGGTCTTTTACACTGACTTTTGAAGGGAAGAAAGCCAGCATCCTACAGATGTGCCTTTTGATGGTTTGGTTAAAAAATGTTACGGGGCAGCAAAGTTATGGCACTCCGAACTTCTCTTTTTTTCCCATAGGATAACATTACGGCATTCGCCGCACCTTTCAGGGTCCGTATCTCGGAAACGGTGCGAGATACAGACTTTTCGTCAGAAAAATGTGAAGTACAAAACTAGCCAGGAAAGTCATAAATCATATGACTTTTAAATTTTTTTTCTGCGTCATACAGTTCCTGAGATATAAGCAATTTGGTATTCCAACTCCTCATTTTCTACTCCAAGACCCATTATTATGCATACATTCTTTATACTCACTGTCTTTCTCTATGCAGCTTTTGGGTAAAACCAGCCTGTGCTCTTACATTACTGTTACCGTTACCACTTCCGCTTAAGGTTCCATACCCATTTCACTTACCGTTCCCGTCTGCGCCACCATGTGCGTTGCCCTTTGCGTTTTCATTTGCACTTGCATTTGCGTTATTTTTACCATTTGTGTCTACAGTACTGTTTCTCTTTCTGTTTTGCTTTACATCACCATGCGCATTACCATTTGCATTTGCAAACACCGTGTTACTATGTGACAAGACATCACATGGTGGGAGCACGGGGCCCTTCAGACCATGCGCTTCCGCTGCCACATTACATTCACTATTTCTCATTATCATTCTCAAAAAGAAGGGAAATCAGAGGCAAAAAACTCCATTTAATGCATCAGTTAGGTTTGTTTCACAGCGACAAAAGTGAGGAAATCCGGTGTTAGGGTTGAAAGCCCCCCTTGGACCTCCCAGCCCACACCCCCAACCGGCATTGGGGTGCGCATTGAGGTCATCAGTCCTAACTCTCACCCCCATTCTCCTATACCTCTGCTTCTTTACACATGTGATGGGGTGAGAGTTAGGGCCGAGGACCCCAATGCCGGTTGGGGGGTGGGCTTGGAGGGTCCAAGGGGGCTTTCAACCATAACACTGAATTTCCTCACTTTTGTCGCTGTGGAACAACCCCAATTGATGCATTAAATTGATTTTTTGCCTCTAATATATATATATATATATATATATATATATATATATATATAATATATTTAATTATTTAGCCTTTGTTGACCAGGTAAGTGCAGTAGACAAATCCTGCCTATTTTCAGGCATGACCCTGGGGAGGGGGATACAGATGAATGCCAACTGACCTTGAACCAGATTAAGTTGTTTGTGGTATTTTTATTGAATGAGGGAAATTTGGCCAGGACACCGGGGAAATTCCCCTACTCTTTTTTCGATAAGTGCCATGGGATCTTTAACCTCCACCTGAACTACAACCAATCCAGGCAGATGGGACCTCAGTTTAATGTCTCATCTCATGTACACACACATGCACACACACACACATTTATACCATGGGGGTAAGAGCTTTCTCAGTAGGATATCCTGTGTTTTTTCCACTGCAGTGAGAATAAATCCTGAAAACGACATTTATCCATACTCTGCTGATGTCACCAGAGTGAGAATAACTGCACTGCAGCTTTCACTCTAAAGGAAACTTCTTCAGAAAGCACTTTGGGCAGGATAGTCAATGGGGTTGCGCATGGCACAACAGTGTTGCATCAGGCGAAACCCACTGATGTGCCCTAGTGCAATATTCAGAAGTGTTGTTGCACTGCTCAAATTCCGATGTGCCAGGGTGCATCAGTATTGTATGCGGCGCAAGGGTGGGGGGGCATGCCCTGCATACTCAGCACATCCCAATATTCAACCCGGGATGTTTTGAGCATATGCAGGTGCAACCCCTACTTGCACCACACACTGGTGCTCAAAGTTGAGCCAAAAAAATAAAGGAGCAAGGGCTGGCCACCCACAGGTGAGCTGCCATATTGCAGGGTGTAACAGGGTAGCCACCAGCTGTCAGAGGCCTCCCGAGCTCCAGAGCCAGGGTCTGTCAGCATCACGCCCCCCCCCAGTCGTGGGCATTGTAATAGAGAACATATCCCTGGTGGTCCAGTGGACCGCTTCCAGCCCAATTGCAGGCATAAGTATAATACAAATCAGTTTAACTATTCCTGGTGGTCCAATGGACCACTTCCAGATCGCGGGCATAAGTATAATGAAAAAACAGTTTAACTATCCCTGGTGGTCCAGTGGACTGCTTCCAGCCCAATCGCAGGCATAAATATAATAAAAAAACAGTTTAAATTATTCCTGGTGGTACAGCGGTATCCCCTCCCCACCCACCCACTCACCCCTTCCCCGGTCAGCGTTGGGCAGCAGCCCCCACCCACAAGCCACCCGGCCACCCACTGACTGACTGTGTACAGTATGACTGTAGATCCATTGGTCCACAGCGTGGGCCAATGGACGTGCAGACCGTACCATACTACACAGTTCTGATATGTGAATGGATCCATTTACATATCTGGACTGTGTAGCACAGTACAGTCTGCATGCCCATTGGCCCACGCCAAAAATAAATATAAATCTTGGAGTGAAATGAGCATGTTCAGAAGCCAAAATTTAAAAATTGAATAACTTTGGAATGGATGAATATTTTTTTTACCAAATCCATCCTGGATTATTCCTTGACCCAAACTCTTTCTACATTCCAGATTTCAGACCCAAAGACCACACGGTGTGGTTGCAGCGTTATGGGCAAAACATTTATCAAAAGTGGTGAAAACCGCATTTTTAGCATTTTGCTGAGCAGAAACCGTAAGGGCAACCAAAATGCAGCTTGGTAAATCAAGAGATCTACCACACCAGATTATGCTTTCCAAATTTTGTGCAAATCTGTTGAATGGTTACAAAGTTATTAATGTGCAAATATTGAGGTTTAACATTAAAGTGCCTACTCAACCCTAACTAAAGGGGTACAATAGCAATCCTATAATATAGATATATACAGACACACACACACATATATATATATATATAGAGAGAGAGAGAGAGAGAGAGAGAGAGAGAGAGAGAGAGGGAGTGCCATGGTGGTTGCAATATAGTTAGCATTGCCCAGCCACTTCTATGTTAAACCCAAACTTTTGCACTTTAATAACTTTGCAACTGTTTGACCAATTTGCCTGAAATATTGCATGTACAGTCTGGTATCTCAGATGTCTGTATCTGTCAAGTTTTGTGCTGGTTGGATGTGCGGTTTTGGAGCTGCGCAGTGTGAAATCACATGAAAAATATTACATTTTGGGCAATTTCTTTTCTCGGGCTACAGCCCAAATGGTGTAGCCACCTGGTCAGAAATTTTTAGGGAATATGGGGTCTCAGTCACTGATGTACCCTTTGAAGGGTTGGTGAAAAAATATTAATCTTTTCAAAAGTTATTAAAGATTTATGGGACACATGTGCTATGCAAAAGCATGTTTTACTTTTGGGAAAGCACCTTTTTCTGTTGCAAATGGGCTCAGTACTGTTATGCGGGGGGCCATCTTGTTTTCAGTTAGCGATGGAGAAAAAAATGTTGCAGTTCAAAATATAATGCCCCTTAATAAACACCAGCAGTTGTGTTTTCATAATAGGAGCCCTGGGAACACGAACTTGCCTTTAGATTTATAAAATTATGATTTGAAATATGTTTTTACATTTTGTGCATTGGTGCTGTTGAATTTGCAAAAGTACAGTGTGACACTTTTACAAATTTTGTGAATTTGTCACACTGTATGTTCGCAAACTGCAATAGCCTTTCACAACCACTTTTGCAAAATTTGCAAAGCTGTCGCACATTGTGACAGTACTGTGCAAAAAAATAAGTTTTCTTTGTCACTTCACTGCAACTAAATGGTTTGGACTTTTGGACTAAAATCTGTAGGACAGAAAGGGCTTGCACCACAGATGTGCCTTTTGCTAGTTTGGTGGAGAAATTCACAGCAGTTATGTAGTTACGGCACTCCAAAGGTTCAAAATTTCCCATAGGATTAAATTGTGCTAGCCATGCCACCTTCCAGAAGGTATCTTAAAAAACGGTTCGAGATATAGATTTTTCACTAAGCGTACTAAGCACATGTGCAGCTTGCCAGGTCTTGATTACAACTGCATTGGAATTTCTTTCAGACTTCCTATGGTTACTGAGATATTGCCACATTTCCAGCACAAGGGTTACTTGGAAGGTCTCTAGGCCTGCACTATGTCCCTATACTTATAGGTAGATGGGAGCACAGGTGAGCCCACATATGGATACCACTACACAATAATGGGAGCGCAAGGCTCTCTGTTATGCAGTGCTGGGAGTGCAAGGCCCATAAGGCTCTGTGCTTCCACTCGGAGATGCAGGTTCATTAAAATGTCGGGCCCTGTGCTCCCAAATGAAAATCAAAGACAGTTACAAGTAACATTACACTTTCTCAGAAAGAAGGGAAATTCATTGCAAAAAAATCCTTTAATGCATCAGTTAGGGTTTCTATTACAGCTATAAAAGTCAGGAAATATGATATTAGGGTTACCAACCCTACCACCCCACCCTCACTCCCACACCCTCCACATACCAACAGATGTTGGGGTGTGCCTTGAGGTCATAAGACCACTCACCCCATTCTCCTATACTGTACCATCTTAGCTTATATACACATGAAATGGGATGAGAGTAAGGGATGACCACAAGACATACCCTGATACCTGTTAGTGTGTGGAGGGAGGGTGGGGTGGTATGGTTGGCAACCTAATATCAAATTTCATGGCTTTTTATGTATAATAGAAGCTTACTAATCGATAATAATTTTGCAATGAAGATAGATAGATAGATAGATAGATAGATAGATGGATAGATAGATAGTTAGTTAGACAGACAGACATATACATATATAACTTCATTAATGCATCAGTTAGGGTTAAAGCAACAAAAGTAGGGAAATGATGCATGAGGGTTTGAACTCTAACATTCCCTCTACCCCTTCCACCCCACCCCATCCACACCTTCCACACACCAACAGGCATCAGGATGTGCCTTGGGGCCATCGGCCTACTCTCCTCACCCATTCCATGTGTAAGAAAGCTGAGATGGTACAGTATAGAGAGCGGGTGAGGGCTCAATGTCCCAAGGCACACTTGACACCTGCTGGTGTGTGAAAGTGGGGTGAGTGGGGAGGTAGGTGTCAGGGGAAACCCTAATGCCTCATTTCCCTACTTTTGTTTCAACCCTAACTGATGCATTAACAAAGTTTTTTTGCAATGAATTTCTTTACTTTTTGAAAAAGTGTAATCTTACCCATACATGTTTGTGTGAGTGCAGGGCCCATAAGTCTATAGTGTGTTGTGGTTGCAGCTCCCTGTGGGAGTGCAGAGCCCTCCAAGCCCTGCAATCTCATCACATTCCCATCACTCCATAATGGTATCCATTTGTGGGAGCATACCTATCTCTATCCATAAGTGTAGAAGCATTATAATGAACTATCATCTCCCTGTGGCATCGCAGGGCCCTCTGAGACCTGTGCTCCCAGTACTGCATAATGGAGGGTCCTGCACTCCCATTACTGCAAAGTGGTATCCATATGTGGAACCTACCTACCCAAAAGTGTAGAGACACAGCACAAACCTAGAGATATTTGAAGTAACCCTTGTGATGCAAATGGTGGAATATCTCAGTGACCACAGCAACACTGGAAAAAAATTCCACCTCAGTTGTAATCATGGCCTGGCAACCTGCATGCATGCTTAGTACACCCAGAGGTGTACTAAGCTGCATTTAGCAAAAAATTAATATCTCAAACTGTTCTTGAGATATAGGCACCAAAAAGTACTGGGTCTGTTACAATGTTATCCTATGGGAAATTTCCAAACTTCAAAATGTTATAAGTATGGAAGCAAATTTTATCACCATTCTTTCTGTCCTGTAATATGGCTTTGTTTTTATGTCTAAGTGTTTCCTGTTAAACTCTATGTACCGCAAGGTACTTTACTGGCTCTGCTGATGTTTAACATTCCTATTATTGAATGATGGAGCAACTTTACCCTGTACCTAAATTTTATATAACTTGGTATGCTCCACTGTTGACGTATCTGGTACTGTTTATCATATATTTTCTCTGTTAAGCTTAACCTACACTGATTCCCTGTTATGTTTCATGTATGATCTACACTGTTCTCACTGTATGTTACATTGTTTGTGCCAGTTTCTGCCTAAGGCCATGCCTGAAAAAGGTCTTCGGATCAGTGCACCAACCCGGTTATCAAATGAATAAATAAAATAAATAAATAAACCAGAAAAGTCACATCTGTAGGGCAAGCCCTTTCTACCCTGAAAATTTCATCCCAAAATTCCAAACTGTTTTTTTGCAGTGAAGTGGCAAAGAAACAATAAACTTTAGAAAATCCATTTTCGTGAGCTGTAAAAATCCCTCTTTGCAAGTCGAATCCGATTTTGCTAGGTGTCAAAATCCCTTTTTGCGATTGTAGGACCAGATTGCCCTGCCAGAAATCCCTTTGCGCAATATGAAAAGGGATTTTGACAGCTCTAAAAGGATTTGATTTGTCGAACCAGATGGCATATGAGTAATCCCTTTTCGTGATGGGAAAAATTATTTTAACACCTCTCAAAAAAGGATTCGACTTGCAAAGAGGGATTTTGACAGCTCACGAAAAGGGATTTGAAAAATTAATCAATTTTTGTGAGGTGTCAAAATCCCTCTTCATAAGCCAAATCCCTTTTTGCGAGAAGTCAGAATCCATTTTTTGTGATTGTGGGACCAGATGGCCCTGCCAGAAATCACTTTTCACGAAATGAAAAGGGATTTTGACAGCTAACAAAAAGGGATTCGAAAAATTAATCCCTTTTCGTGAGGTGTGAAAATCCCTTTTTGCAAACTGAATCCCTTTTCGTGAGCTGTCAAAATCCCTTTTTGCAAGGTGTCAAAATCCCTTTCGGAAGCGAGTCACAAGAAGGGATTTTAAAAATCAAAAATAAACACTCTGGGACCACAGTAAACTAAAGGCAGAAAATTATAAAGGATGTCCACATGAACAAAATCCATGTTTGGATTTATTCAGACAAGACATCCCTGGGTAAAGTTACAATGTTTTGTTTGGGCTGGAAAAATGAAAACAAGATGGAGGCTCATGAAAAGGGAATTTTTTCTCACAAAGAGGGATTTAATTAATACCTTTCTGCAAGCTGTCAAAATCCCTTTTCATGAGCCCTGAACTCTTTTTTACACTGTGCAACTATACAAAAGACTGAAATGAGCATGCTCAGAACCCCAAATTTCAAAACTGAATAACTTTAGAATGGATTAATATTTTTTAACCAAACTAACAATGGATTTTTCTATGGGGCAAGCTCTTTCTACCCCACAAAATTTCAGACCAAAATTCTAAATGGTGTGATCACAGTACAATGAGGAAAAAACAGCCAAAACAGGCAAAAAAATTGACTTTTACAGATTGTTTCACTATGCTCAGCATAAAATTTGCAAATCTGATCAAAGCTAAACTTGGTACATCAAGAGAGCTATAGCTCGGGACAGAGCATATCAAATTTTGTGTAAATCCGTTGAACGGTTACAAAGTTATTAAAGGTTTAACATTAAACTGCCTACTCAACCCTAACTATAGTGACACTTCTTCACCACTATAATATATATATATATATATATATATATATATATAGTAAAAAAACAAAGACAAGGCACTGCATCAGCATGTGGTCTAAAAGCAAAACAAAATGGTTATATTAAATGCACGCTGAAAGTAGAAAATAGAGTTAAAAATCTACGTTTCTACCTTAGGTCTTCTTCAGGAAGTATCTAAAGGAGAAAAAAAACAAGATATATATATATATATATATATATATATATATACAAAAAAACTCTATTGATGTATCAGTTAGGGTTCATAGCACAGCGACACACCAACAGACCACAGGGTGTGCCATGAGGTCGTCAGGCCCAAATCTCACCCCATTCCATGTGTAAACAAGCTGACATGCTACAGCATAGGAGAATGGGGTGAAAGTTAGGCCTGATGACTCCGTGTCACACCCCAACATCTGTTGGTGTGTGGCGGGAGGTAGGGGTGGTAATCCTAACACCACATTTCCATGCTTTTGTCACTGTGCTATGAACCCTAACTGATGCATTAATGAAGTTTTTTGTAATGAATGTTCCTTCTTTTTGAGAAAGAGTAATGTAACTGGTAACTGGTATGTGTTAGTGGAAGTGTGAGCCTTCCGGGCCCTGTGCTGTCTTCACGTTGTGCATTTTTTGTGTAATGGTATGTGTATGTGGGAGCATGGGCCCTCCAGGTCCTGCGCTTCCACTTACACATAACTACAAAGCTATACAGCAGCCCTATAGGGTAAGGAATCCTTGTAACACTAATTTGCCAGTATCTCAGCCACAGTGGCAGCTATGAAAAAAATACAAGTGTCATTGTAATCATGACAGCATATCCTCCAAGTGAGATATGTCAACAAATCCATATCTTGCATCAGTTACAAGATATGGGCACCAAAAAGTGCGGAAAAGGCATCTTTGGAACCCTTGTAACACTAATTTGCCAATATCTTCATAACCATAGTAACTAGGAACAAAATTCCACTGCTGGTGTAATCTATGATTTCCAAATTTATTTCTACAGGTAGTTCACTGGTGAACTAAACTGTGGGTAGCAAAAAATCTGTATCTTGCTTAGTTTTTGAGATACGGGCGCCGAAAGACATCACAGGCGCCGCAATGTTATCCTATGGGACATTTCTCAACTTCAGAGCACTGTAACTTTGGACCTGTTGAATGTTTTAGTACCAAACTACCAAAAGGCACATCTATGGGTTCAGCGCTTGCCACCCTGCAAATTTCAGCCCAAAAGCCCCAACTGTTTAGTTGCAGGAGGATAGCTAAGATTTGCAGTTTTTGGGCAAAGTACTTTCACAAATTTTGACAGTTTCCCAAAAAACAGTACAAAATGTTCATGTTCGTGAAAGTGTTGTGGCAGTTTCTGCCACAATTTCCAAAAGTACTGGGGCTCAGAGTTTTAAAATAGCATTTATGGGGGATTTTACCCCAAAAATAAAGATAGACCTGGCATCCTCAGGACCCAACTGGGTAAACACAACAGTCACTGTTTACCTAGGGGTCCCAAATTTAAACGCCAGGCATTTTTCTGTCTCACTAACTGAAAACAAGATGTCTGCAGCATGAAAGTAGAAAGGCCATTTGCGAAAGTAAAATGTACTAGCGGCAGCTTTCGTGAGACACATATATTTTCTCCATATTGACTATAATGGGAAACTTGTTTTTTGAATAACTTTTGAACGGTTTAAAATTTTTTCACCAAATCTGCAAAAGACACATCAAACAAAAGGCTACCTCACAAAAGAGGATCGGCTGGTGGACTAGGATTTTGTCAGCTCACAGACTGGGACTGGTTTTTTGAATCCTCTTTCATCAGTTAACAAAGTTGCAGTCTGCGAGCTGTCAAAATCCTAGTCTGCCAGCCGAGCCTCTTTAGTGAGGCAGCAAAATCCTAGACCGTCACTTAGGGACCAGATGACCAAAATCTGATGGTCAAGGATTTCTCACAGATGGCGATTTTGCTACCTCACGGACTAGGAATTTTTTAACATGTGAAAACTTTGTCATTACATTGCTAATTAACAGTTTAGTCTTTTTACTTGCAATTTTCAGAGTGTTAAGAGGATGCCCTACAGGTGTGAATTATGCTATTTAGATGTTGGAAAATTAAGGGGTTCCATAGACATGCCATCACAAGGTTGAACATTTTCCCATAGGATAACACTGTGGCGCCTCTCATGCCTTTTGGCACCTTAATCTTGAAAACAGTTCGATATATGGAGTTTTAGTCTGATAAATTCTTAGTCCCCCTAAGTACAGAAGTAGGTTTGAAAGCCATGAATACCATGAATTTTGACATTTTTTTTTGTACCTTGGACGGTTATTGAGATATTTGGAAAACAGTATTCCAGTTACTCATTTACAGGTCCACGGACCAGTAATACACCCTCAAAGCTAGCACCCTCAGCACTTTTCAGTGCCCATATCTCATAAATGATGCAAGATATGCATTCAGCCAATGTATGTTTCTTGAAGAGCTAATTGTCATGATTAAAACATCACTTGAATTTTTTTTCTATCTGCTATGGTTCCCGAGATATCGCCAATTTAGCATTACAAGGGTTCCTTGCCCTATAGAGCTGCTGTATGGCTCCATAGCTATGTGTAAGTGGGAGTGCAGGGCCCAGAGGGCCTGCGCTACCACATATGCATACCATTATGCACAAATGGGCAGTTTCGGGCCCCGTGCTTCTACCAACACATGCTATTTACTACTTATATTACACTTTTTTAAAAAGTAAGGAAATTCATTGCAAAAAAACTTTGTTTAATGCATCAGTTAGGGTTAAAGAGACAAAAGTGAGGAAATGAGATGTTAGGGTTGAGCCCATAACCACACCATCACCCCATCACACCATCCTCCACAGACCGACAGAGGCCGGGGTGTGCCATGGGGTCATGAGGCCTAACTCTCACCCCATTCTCCTTTATTGTAGCATGTCAACCTGTTCACACATGGAATGAGGTGAGAGTTGGGCCTTGAGACCCCATGGCACACCCCAGCATCTGTCAGTTTGTGAAGGATGGAGGTGGTGTGGGGAGTTATGGGCTTAAACCTAACATCCATTTCCTCACTTTGTCTCATGAATCTTTTAACAGATGAGCTGATGCATTAAATGAAGTTTTTTGCAAGAATATATATATATATATATATATATATATATATAGGAATGTGAATATATATATATATATATATATATATATTATAAAATGGGAACGAAAACAAATATCAAGTGGTTGGCTGAAACACATCACATGACCATGCGTATATCAGAGCGCAACCACACACCTGCACTTTTACCTCCCTAAAAAACAATTTTGCCATTTTATAAGATAGATAACTCACTTCACGGTGTGCAGTCATGCTGTGATATATGCACGCCTTGGGTGGTTGACGCACAAGGCCACATATATCAGAGTGCGACCGCACACCTAAGGGTTGATTATCTATTAATATTAATATTAATCATAAATGCAGGTGACTCAAATTACAACTTCCTGTTGCTAGCCTTGCTTGTAGAGCAGAAAGCAGCTAACTAAAAGAAGCTACATTTTCTTATTAATGTAAAACTTATATCTTAGCAGGAGTCAGTGTCTGTTGAGATTAATCAAACAGATACTTTATTAGAAGTAGAAGGGGGTCTTATTTAGGGTTAAAAAAAAAAGAAAAGAAAGAAAGTCAGTGTGTGTTCTGTGCTGGGAAGGGTTCTGTATCAGTTTACTTTGCTAAACCAGTAGGAGGAGAGAGAGCTTAATTGGGGATGTGGCTTAGACACCATAAAAGCAGGTGACTCAAATTACAACTTCCTGTTGCTAGCCTTTTTTTCTTACTAATTGCCCTCCATCCCACCCACCCTAAGCCAGTTCTACTTTTATAGCCACTGGATTTGACTGTCAACAGGAACTTCCTGTTTGGCAGTAGGAAGGGAAGGATCATAGAGAAACATTGGTTTTGTGAAACCTAAAGGAAAAAAAGTAGCTCACTCCCCCCCCCCAGCTGCTGGTGGTCTGACACTGAGCAAGGAAGAAGGAGGGGTACTGAAGAATATAGGAAGTTACTGTCCCAGAACAGGAAGAGTGAGAGTTGTAAGGAGAAGAGAGAGTAAGCATACAGAGAAACAGGAGAGGGGACACAAAATAAGACATGATAGGAATGGTGCAGTGCAATGGCTGTGGGGCGGCAGTGTTCCGGGAGACATTCTGGAGGCTGCGATGCTGCCCCATGTGCAGGCACCTCTCTGGTCTGAGGGAGGAGGTTGCCCATCTCCAGGCTGACCTGGCTAGGATTCGTGAAACCTCCTCCCCCATCCAGGGACCACCAGGGCCAATGCCACTACCTCAGAGGTTGCCAAGAATGAGGAGAGGCTGGACCAGGGTGGGCTCAGGGAGGGAAAGGGTGGTGGAACCGAGTTGCATCCCTCCAGCTGTGCTGCTCCACAATTCATTCATTCTTCTGGTGGACAGTGGTTCCTCTATGGAGGCACCTGCAGTGGAGACCAAGGAGGATGCTGGGGAACCTTCACAAAGGAGACCCACAGGAGGGTGGTATGAGACCCCACAGGGGAAGGAAACAACTCCTGATAGGTGACTCAATCATTAAGGGGGTAGAAATGGAGGAAGAAGGGGAGAAGGAGGTAAGGTGCCTGCCTAGCGCCACAGCTTGGAGGGACAGGAAGCGAATCCTCAGGATCGTGGGAGCAGCTGCAAGGTGGAGGGAGCTGGATGTCATTGTCCACCTAGGGACAAATGACCTGGCTAGGAATGGGATCAGAGCAGTGCAAGAGGAGTTTGTAGAGTTGGGGAGGGGCCTTTAGACAAGTAGCGCATACAGTAACCTTCTCAGAGGTGCTGCCTGTCTATGGCAAGGGTGATGCTAGTGTACTCCTCACCAGGGAATTCAATGAATGGTTGAAAAACTGGTGTGGAGCTCAGGGTTTTGGCTTCATTGGAGACTGGGGAGCCATCTGGAGGGATGCAAACTTATACTGGTGCGATGGTCTGCTTCTGTCCGGGGGGGAACCAGGATCCTAGGTGAGAGGCATTTAAACTTGCCAAGGGGGGAGGCACTGAAAAGGAGCAGGGAAACCCCAGCCACCCCCCACAAACAACAGTAATTAGTGAGGTAAACACCAAGGTAGAGAAGTCATTAGGGAGCAGAACAGAAGTAAATGTAAAAAAAGGCAAAGGCAGTAAGGACAGGAATGGGGCTAAAAGGGGGTAAGGCCATCAAAAAGTGGAGGGTGATGAGTACCAATGCCCGTAGTCTGTGTAACAAGCTCGCTGAAGTGGTGGCCTTGATGGAAGAGGGTTGCCTGGATATTGTGGCAGTCACAGAAATATGGTACACAGAGAGCCCCTCCTTCTTGCCTGTTTGCTAGTGCTTTCCTGAGGCACTCTCTCATTTTCCCAAAGTCAGCCCTCCTAAAGTCCAATACTCTTGCTTTTGTATGACTTGATTGTATGGCTGTGTTTATACGTGAACCACACTGTTTGGTGGTACATTCCCCAGATTTCAACCCACTTCTAAATCTGAGATTCTTTCTCTGTCCCCATTTTAGAGTACCAGGTCTAAGATGCTCCCCGGTGGAGTACGAATACTAGCTGTCTGAGGCATGCCCCTGTGAGGGCACAAAATGACCCTGCTCTTGGATATGCCTGCAGCAAAGGTGCTCCAGTTAACATCTGGCATATTCAGGTCCCCATCAACAATATCTCCCTTTTCTGCCATTCTAAGGAAGTCTTCTATCATTTCCTTGTACATTCCCTCCCCTTGAGATGGGGGTCTGTATACAACCCCCAATGCGGATTGTGGTGCCATTTCCTGCCTCCAGGGTGACCCAGAGTGTCTCATCTGCTCCCTGTTTACTCTTTAGTTCTGTTGCTTTGATCTCTTCCTTTACATAAAGAGCTACTCCTCCTCCTCTTTTACCCTCCTTGTCCCTCCTGTAGATTGTGTATCCTGGTATGTTGACATCCCAGTCATGGTTCTCTGTGTACCATCTTTCTGTGACTGCCACAACCTCCAGGCAACCCTCTTCCATCAAGGTCAGTAGCTCAGGGAGCTTGTTGCACAGACTATGGGCATTGGTACTCATCACCCTCCACTTTTTGATGGCCTTACAACTTTTAGCCCCATCCCTGTCCTTACTGCCTTTGTCTTTTTATACATTTACCTCTGTCCTGCACCCTAATGACTTCTCTACCTTGGTGTTTACCTCACTAATTACTGTGTTTTGTGGAGGGAGGCTGGGATTTCCCTGCCCCTTTTCGGCTCCTCCCCCCTTGGCTAGTTTAAATGCTTGCCAATGAAGCATTTAAATGACTCACCTAGGATCCTGGTTCCCCTCCTGGACAGATGCAAACCATTGTGCCAGTATAGGTCTGCATCCCTCCAGGTGGCTCCCCAGCCCCCAATGTATCCAAATCCCTGAGCTCCACACCAGTTTTTCAACCATTCATTGAATTCCCTGGTGAGGCACACCCTAGCATCACCCTTGCCATAGACAGGCAGCACCTCCAAGAAGGTTACTGTGTGCATTACTTGTCTAAGACCCCTCTCCAACATGAAAGATTCCTCTTGCACTGTTCTATTCCCATTCCTAGCCAGGTCATTTGTCCCTAGGTGGACAATGACATCCAGAACCCACCCTCCTGCAGCTGATCCCATGATCCTGAGGATTCACTTCCTGTCCCTCCAAGCCATGGTGGCAGGCAGGCACCTTACCTCCCTCTCCCTTTCCTCCCCCATTTCTACCCCCCAATGATTGAGTCTCCCACCAGGAGTTGTTTCCCTCCCCTGTGGGTTCCCTTGTCACCCTCCTGTGGATCTCCTTTGTGAAGGTCCCCAACATCCTCCTTGGTCTCTACTGCAGGTGCCTCCATAAGGGAACCAGTATCCACCAGAAGAATGTATGAATTGTGGAGAGGTACAGCTGGAGGGGTATAACTCTGTTCCACCAGCCTTTCCCTCCCTGAGCTCACACTGGTCCAGCCTCTCCTCATTCTTGGCAACCTCTGAGGTAGTGGCATTGGCCCTGGTGGTCCCTGGGTGGGGAGGAGGTTTCACGAATCCTAGCCAGGTCAACCTGGAAGCAGGCAACCTCCTCCCTCATATCAGTGAGGTGCCTGAAAATAGGGCAGCATCGGAGCCTCCAGAATGTCTCCTGGAACACTGCCACCCCACAGCCATTGCACTGCACCACTCCTATCATGTCTTATTTTGTGTCCCCTCTCCTGTTTCTCTGTATGCCTACCCTCTCCCCTCCTTACAGCTCTCACTCTTCCTGTTCTGGGACAGCAACTTCCTATATTCTTCAGCAGCCTCCATCTTCCTTGATCAATGTCAGACCACCACCAGCTAGGGAGGGAGAGCAAGCTTTCCTTTAGGGTTGACAAAATGAATGTTTTTTAATTATCCTTACCCTCCTACTGCCAAACAGGAAGTTCCTGTTCTCAGTCAAATCCAGTAGCTATAAAACTAGAACTGGCTTAGGGCGGATGGGTGGAAGGGTGGGATGGAGGGCAATTAGTAAGAAAAAAAGGGTAGCACCAGGAAGTTGTAATTGGAGTCACCTGCTTTTATATTGTCTAACCCACACTCCCCAATTAAGCTCTCTCTCTCTCTTCCTACTGATTTAGCAAAGTAATTTGATACAGTACCCTTTCCAGCACAGAACACACACTGACTTTCTTTCTTTTCTTTTTTAAACCCTAAATAAGACCCCTTCTACTTCTAATAAAGTATCTGTCTGCTTAATCTCAACAGACACCGATTCCTGCTGAGATAGAAGTGTTAAATTAGTAAGAAAATGGTAGCTTCATTTAGATAGCTGCATCTGCTTTAAAGCTTGCAACATGAAGTTGTAATTGGAGTCACCTGCTTTTATATTGTCTAAGCCACACCCCCATTAAGCTTTCTCTCCTCCTACTGATTTAGCAAAGTCAGTTATACAGAACCCTTCCCAGCACAGAACACACACTGACTTTCTTTCTTTTCTTTTTTTAACCCTAAATAAGACACCTTCTACTTCTAATAAAGTATCTGCCTGCTTAATCCCAACAGACACTGATTACTGTTGAGATTAGAAGTGTTAAATTAGTAAGAAAATTGTAGCTTCTTTTAGTTAGCTGCTTTCTGCTTTACAGGCTAGCAACAGGAAGTTGTAATTGGAGTCTCCTGCTTTTATATTGTATAAGCCACACCCCAAATTAAGCTCTCTCTCTCCTCCTACTGATTAGCAAAGTAAGTTGATACAGTACCCTTCCCAGCACAGAACACACACTGACTTTCTTTCTTTTCTTTTTTAACCCTAAATAAGACCCATTCTACTTCTAATAAAGTATCTGTCTGCTTAATCTCAATAGACACAGATTCATTCTCAAATAGAAGTGTTAAATTAGTAAAAAAATGGTAGCTTCTTTTAGATAGCTGCTGTCTGCTCTACAGGCTAGCAACAGGAAGTTGTAATTGGAGTCAATTGCTTTTATATTGTCTAAACCACACCCCTATGTAAGCTCTCTCTCTCTCTCTCTTCCTACTGTTTTAGCAAAGTAAGTTGATACAGTACCCTTCCCAGCACAGAACACGCTCTGACTTTCTTTATTTTCCTTTTTAACCCTAAATAACACCCCTTCCACTTCTAATAAAGTATCTGTCTACTTAATCTTAACAGACATTGATTCCTGCTAAGGTAGAAGTACGAAATTAATAAGAAAATGGTAGCTTCTTTTAGTTAGCTGCTTTCTGCTCTACAGGTTAGCAACAGGAAGTTGTAATTGGAATCAACTGCTTTTATATTGTCTAACCCACACCCCCAATTAAGCTCTCTCTCCTCTTACTGATTTAGCAAAGTAAGATGACACAGTACCCTCCCCAGCATAGAACACACACTGACTTTCTATCCTTTCCTTTTTTTAACACTAAGTAAGACCCCTTCTACTTCCAATTAAGAATGTGTCTACTTAATCTCAACAGACACTGATTCCTGCTGACATAGAAGTGTTAAATTAGTAAGAAAATGATAGCTTCTTTTAGTTAACTGCTTTCTGCTGTACAGGCTAGCAACAGGACATTATAATTGGTGTCATCTGTGTTTATATTGTCTTAGCCACACACCCAATTAAGCTCTCTCTCCTCCTATTGATTTAGCAAAGTAAGCTGATACAGTAGCCTTCCCAGCACAGAACACACAATGATTTTCTTTCTTTTCTATTTTTTAACCTTAAATAAGACCCCTTCTACTTCAAATTAAGTGTTTGTCTCCTTAATCTCAGCAGACACTGATTACTGCTGAGATAGAAGTGCTAAATTAGTAAGAAAATAGTAGCTTCTTTTAGTTAGCTACTTTCTGCTCTACAGGCTAGCAACATGAAGTTGTAATTGGAGTCACCTGCTTTTATATTGTTTAAGCTACACACCCAAATAAGCTCTCTCTCCTCCTACTGATTTAGCAAAGTAAGTTGATACAGTACCCTTCCCAGCACAGAACACACACTGACTTTCCTCCTTTTCTTTACTTTAACCCTAAATAAGACCCCATCTACTTCTAATAAATTATATGTCTGCATAATCTCAACAGACCCTGATTCATGCTGAGATAGAAGTGTTAGATTAGTAAGAAGATGATAGCTTCTTTTAGTTAGCAGCTTTCTGCTCTACAGGCTAGCAACAGGAAGTTGCATTTGGAGTCAACTGCTTTTCTATTGTCTAAGCTACACCTCCAATTAAACTCTTTCTCCTCCTACTGATTTAGTAAAGTAGGTTGATACAGTACCCTTCCCAGCACAGAACACACACTGACTTTCTTTTTTCTTTTTGTTTAACCCTAAATAAGACCCCTTCTACTTCTAATAAAGTATATGTCTGCTTAATCTAAACAAACACTGATTCTAGCTGAGATAGAAGTGTTAAATTAGTAAGAACATGGTAGCTTCTTTTAGTTAGCTGCTTTCTGCTTTACAGGCTAGCAACAGGAAGTTGTAATTGGAGTCTTCTGTTTTTATATTGTATAAGCCACACCCCAAATTAAGCTCTCTCTCCTAATACTGATTAGCAAAGTAAGTTGATACAGTACCCTTCCCAGCACAGAACACACACAGCCTTTCTTTCTTTTCTATTTTTTTAACCTTAAATAACACCCCTCCTACTTCAAATTAAGTGTCTGTCTGCTTCATCTCAACAGACACTGATTCCTGCTGAGATAGAAGTGTTAAATTAGTAAGAGAATGGTAGCTTCTCTTAGCTGCTTTCTGCTCTACAGGCTAGCAACAGGAAGTTGTAATTGGAGCCTCCTGCTTTTAATTTGTCTAAACCACACACCCAATTAAGCTCTCTCTCTTCCTACTGATTTAGCAAAGTAAGTTGATACAGTACCCTTCCCAACACAGAACAGACAAAAAAAGATAGAAGTGTTAAATTAGGAAGAACATAATAGCTTCTTTTAGTTACCTGCTTTCTGCTCTACAGGCTAGCAACAGGGAGTTGTAATTGGAGTCACCTGCTTTTATATTGTCTAAGCCACACCTCAATTAAGGTCTCTCCTCCTACTGATTTAGCAAAGTAAGTAGATACTGTACCCTTCCCAGTACTGAACACACACTGACTTTCTTTCTTTTAATTTTAACCCTAAATAAGACCCCTACTACTTCTAATAAAGTATCTGTCTGCTTAATCTCAACAGACACTGATTCATGCAGAGATAGAAGTGCTAAATTAGTAAGAAAATGTTAGCTTCTTTTAGTTAGCTGCTTTCTGCTCTACTGGCTAGCAACTGGAAGTTGGAATTGGAGTCACCTGCTTTTTTATTCCATATTTTATATGCTCCAGATTCCACTGGCCAAGGACTGCTCCTTTTTTTCCTTAGCTGTTCTCGCCACCCTGGTGACTCTCTTGGCTGTCATCCCATATTCTTCCCGATCCCTTTCACTCCTTGAGCACTTGAAGCACCTATAGGCTGCCTTCTTTTCCCTCACCACCTCCTGTACCTCCCTGGTCCACCAGCAGGGTGTTCTGGCCTTACCAAACTTATGCCTTTCCCTTGTGCAGAATCTGGTAACCACCTGTATTCCCTTCCTAATGATCCTCCAGCTGCTTTCAGCATCCATACACGGTCTTATCCTATCCAGATGATCTTTAAGGACCCTTCCCATCTCCCTGAAGTCTGCACCCCTAAAGTCAGTTACTACCATCCTTGTTCAGCTTTCCTCCCCCCTAGGTCCAGGAAGAACCAGACTGTGGTGTGATCACTCCCCGCCAATGAGTCCCTCACCTCTAGGCCCCTAATCTAATCACTGTCTGCCAGGACCATGTCCAGTGTCCAGGCCTCCCTAGTTGACTCACTCACCTATTGTGTCAGAAACACATCCTGGAAGACATCCAGCAGTCTCTGCTCTCTGTCCACTGGTGACATCATAGTCCCCCAGTCTGTTCCTGGCATGTTGAGGTCCCCCATTACCACTACTCTTCCCTTTACCAATCTACAGTGTCCCTCAAGATTTGCCACCACATTTTCTTCCAAGACCTCTGCCAGTGCTGGTGGTCTGTATACCACTCCAACCTTTACTGTCTTACCCCCTGCATCAGCAAGGTGACCCAAATAGCCTCCACATTCCCCTTTGCCTCCTTTACCCTTCCAATATGCATGCCATTTCTGACTAACAGTACTACACCACCCCCTTCCCTCCCCCTATCTTTTCTGATCATAGTGTAACCCTCCACATTTAGGTCCCACTCGTGCCCTAGAGTGGCCTAGGTCTCAGTCACTGCTGCCATATCTACCTCCCCCTCAACCAGCATCACCTGGAGCTCTGGTATTTTCTTTCCTAACCTCCTGGCATTTATCAGGACCACTCTTCACCCCTTTTCCCTCCTCTCCTTTCTCCCCTTTGAGCTCCCATTTCTCAGCTCCTGCACCCTACCTGGTGACCCATTTCCATATCTCCCTAGCCCCCTAGAGGAGTGAAGACCATGTCCCTCATTTGTCGTACCTGTTGGCACTGCCCCTTTTTTGATCCCTCCCCCTTCACAAGTTTAAATCCCACCTTTCACTGATTAACCCAGTTAGTTTGAGCTTAAGGATTTCCTTCCCCTCCAAATTAAGGTGGAGCCTGTCCCTAGTGTACAGCCCCTTATCCTCCCAGGTCTCCCCCCAGGCCCTCACCAGGCCATACCCCAATTCCCCACACCACTCCTTAAGCCACTGATTCATCTCCCTGATCTTCATCTTGTTTTCCCCAATAGCCCTTGGCACCGGCAGGATTTCTGAAAAGGAGATCTTACAGCCTATGGAAAGGCATACCCTGGCCAATTCCCGGAACCTTGCCTGAATTTCTAGTTCACTATTACCATTTATGTCATTTGTCCCCAAGTGCACTAGAATGTCTGGGGTTCTCCCACATTCTTTTGCCAGTGAATACAACTCATGCTTGGCCTTGTGCACCATCAGGCCTGGGTGGCATTTGGTTCTGATCAGACAGGTCTTACCCTCCCCCTGCCCCTCCCACTGGATACCTCTGATCATGGAGTCCCCCAGTAGTAGTACGTGTAGCAATTCATGTAAAGTTTGATATTCAAGGTAGTCTGGAGGTAAAGAATAGATTAGTGAGAGATAAGTCGCTAGGTAAGCATCCTAGAGTAAAATGAGTAGAGGAGATTTTGAGTGCCTGATGAGAGTGATGCCATAAGTGATTAGTAAAACAATAGAGGAAGATTTGCAGAGCAGTCCAAATGGTAGCCTAATGATGTGCATGACATTATACTCAAATCCTGTGCTGGTACGCTGCCTGAAGTAAGTGGTTATTTCTGTGGTGTGCTCATTGAAGAGAAGCACTGTGGTGGCATAGGTTGGTTAAGTTTACAGGTAATCCTGATGCTGAAGTACTTGAGAGAAGCTTGGGGGAAGATGTGAGTAAGAGTCTGTAGGCTGGATTGGTAGTGAGATCAATTAGTGCAGGAAGCCATAAGATTTTAGTGCTTCAGTTGATTAATACTGATTGGGAGGCAAGGCTGAGTTGGTGAATTTGTCTTGGCTGTTATGGATTGCAGTAAGAATTCAGGAGAGCCAGTTCTCGGTGATGGTCTTTAACTGTAGAGATTAATGAATGTACTTCAAGAAGAAGAGGCTGAAGGGTCCGCTGGAAGAGTGGTTGACCCAGCTGAAGGTACAAGGTGAAAAGGTGTGGATGATTGTATAAGGCATAGCGATGTCCGGGAGCAAAAAGGAAGGTTTGGATGGCATGGAGTCAGCAATCAACTAGGCTGTGGGGACCCCACAATGAATATTCTGGAAGATATCTGTTAAATTCCTAAAACTAACAATGACTGTTGGGAAGTAGAAGTCAAGTAATTGGTCATCCGAGTCAGTGTTGAAGAAGAGGCGGTAAAAGGTAAAATGGATGATGTCCGTAGTTGAATGGGTTATCTTGCGATTCCCAGTATCCATAGAAGTGATGTTGATTACAAAGTCGGAGTATAACAGAAAGATTTAAGTCCTTTCCATGTATGAGGATAGCCAATGAGACAAGGCATACAGGGAAGTCATAGTGATTGGATGGACAGGAATCGGAGGGTATATCCAATAGAGCTGGAGAAGATCTTCCTATTGTCCAGGAAAATGGGATTCCGTGAATGATTGTGAAGAACTGATTGGGCAGTATAAAACTCTATAATAACGTAAGAGTCTATGAGGCATGAAAGCCAAGTAATGCTTGCTGGTAGTAGTATTACTCCAGAGTAATGAATTAATGATCCAATGAGTAGTGGATGGGTACTGTTAGAAGAGCTACAGTAGAAGTAGGGGATGGATCTTATGGAAGAGATGATGACCGGGTAGAAGTACTGGTCAGAGATAGGATACAAGGCCCAAAAGGGCCACAGCAAACAATACAAAGCCCAAAGCCAGAAGGTGAAGATGAGAAGGTAGCCATTCAAAATGGGAAGGAAGTCCAGAGTGGATCCTGAGGAACTGAAGAAATAAGCAAAGGATGCTATGGGCTAGGTGAAGCCGAATGACATCCAGAGCAGTAAGATACAGGACTGGGTCATGCCATGATGAACAGCAGTGAATTGCAGGAAAGCTGAAGCAAGCCATCGGATGATGATCTACAGAAGGCCAAGAAGCCAAGCCAAGCACCATGAGCAACCGAAGTGAGACACAGGAGTCCCACGTCTGACGAAGGCTGGAAGTGACTAGAGAAAATGATGAAAGGTGCTGGAGCAATGAAAGACAAGGTCCCAAATCTACAAAGAAAACAAGTTTGTACAACAGCTGAACTCGTGATTTGTAGCAAAGAAGTCCATGAGGCAGTTGACCTGGAATGAGAGAGGAACCGAATGAACCAGCAGGATCCATATGATGAGGGAAAGGAGGCCAAAGGGGCTAGAGAACAAAGGTCCATGGAAGAGTGGGATGGCGAGTGGAGTTATTCACAGCAGAAGGGTCCTGTGATTGAAGGGAGGTGGCAAACTGGCAGGATGGAGGCAAACAAGACAAAGAGGTTCAGGGTCAGTGGTCAAAGTTGCAGGCAGAATTAGGAGGTCCAGGTCTAGAAGAGCCGTGGCATCGGGTAGCAGGTGGAGAAAAACACACGTGAAGCAATGGAATGGAAGGACTTGCATCCAGATGAGATGTTTGAGGCAAGATGATCTGGTCTGGATTCGGCTAGTGAATGTAGAATGATGAGAGAACTTGATTGATGAAGTTCAGGTCCTGAATGAAACTGGAAATCTGCATCAATGGAGATGCAAACAGTGGAGACAGTCCACGTTGGAGTCAGACTCCTGGCCATGGAAGTCGGCAGATAGGACAAAGTGTCTAGGCTGTTGACGAGATAAAGATGGAGAAGCAAGTGGGGAAAAGTCACGTTCCTGAAGGGAGCTGCAGCTGGGTATCTGGCTGAGAACATATAAAGTGAAGCAGTAGACT
Source organism: Neoceratodus forsteri (assembly GCA_016271365.2). Classification (NCBI taxonomy): domain Eukaryota; kingdom Metazoa; phylum Chordata; order Ceratodontiformes; family Ceratodontidae; genus Neoceratodus; species Neoceratodus forsteri. The sequence continues at coordinate 109,502,752 of CM028129.1, forward strand.
GTAGAGTCAGGCAACCATCAGGGATGGCAGAGGTAAATGATGGTGACTTGAAGCAACATAAGTAGGATGATGATGAGAACACGCAGAGTGTGAGAATTCCATTCCCAAAGGGAAACATCAACTAGCATGCGGTAGAGAAGGTATAGAAACAGAAACATAGAATCTGATGGCAGATAAGGACCGCTTGGCCCACCCAGTCTGCCCATTTCCCTACCTAATGGATAAGCTGCAGATCCTAGTTAACCAGCAGCTTACTTCTTCTTACCCCCATCCCCCAGAATTGCCTTATGACTGTCCCATGCATGCTTGAAATCCACCACTATTTTTGAGTCCACAACCTCCTCCGGAAGGCCGTTACATGCATCCACAACCCTCTCTTTGAAAAAATACTTCCTTAAATTATCTCTGAGCCACCTCCCCCATCTTCAAATTGTGCCCCCTTGTTCTTGCACACCTCTTTTTTTGAAAGATGCTACCCTCTTGGACTTTGTTGATTCCCTTGATGTACTTGAAAGTTTCTATCATGTCCCCACTCTCACTCCTTTCCTCGAGGCTATACATATTAAGCTCCTTAAGTCTCCCTTTATATGTCTTCCGGTGCAGACCCTGCACCATTTTAGTTGCCCTCCTCTGGACAGCTTCCATCCTGTCTATGTGTTTGCAGAGATTGGGTCTCCAGAACTACACGCAGTACTCCAGATGGGGTCTCATCAGCTGTCTGTACAGATGGATGATAACTTCCTGTTTTCTACTGGTGATGCCTCTCCCTATGCATCCCAGTATCCCCCCAGCCCTCCTTGCTGCCCTCTCACATTGCTTGCCCACCTTTAGGTCATCTGATATGAATACCCCCAGGTCCCTTTCCATTTTTGTTGTTGTTAGTATCTCACCCCCCATTGTGTACTCTTCCCCTGGGTTTTTGTTTCCCAGGTGACTTACCCTGCACTTCTTAGCATTGAATCTAAGCTGCCATACATTTGACCATTCCTCTAACCTTGCCAAGTCCCTTCTCATCCTTTCCACCCCACCTTGTGCATCAACTCTGTTGCAGATCATTGTGTCATCTGCAAAGAGACATACTTTTCCTTCCAGTCCCTCTGCAATGTCGCTTATAAAGACATTGAAGAGGACCAGTCCTAATACTGAACCTTGCAGTACCCCACTAGTAACCCCCCTTTCTTCAGAGTGGACTCCATTTAATATTACTCTCTGTGTCCTATTCTCCAGCCAATTCTTTACCCAGGCTGTCATCTTGGGACCCACTCCCAGGCTGGCTAACTTGAATATTAATCTTTTCATATGGTAAAAGACTATAGATTGGAGACAAAGCTCCCATCCCTGGTAGCCGGGGCGAGCTAACCTGCACTCTATGCTGCCAAGCAGAGTTAGGGACGGAGGATGTTGAGTTGATAAGTAGGGGGCAGTTCCATTCCTGAAGGGAAGTGGCAACTAGTATGAGTTAGAAAAGGTATGGTAAGGGCCTGTAGACTGTAGACATGGCTCCCATCCCTGTATTGAGCTGGAGGTCATCAGTAATATATGTGTGTGTGCATATCATTAAATAGATTAATAAAGCACAACTGATGTTGTGACAATTAGTTTTTTAGAATCCATAAATCCAGTATGGCCATAAATGCCAAGGCAGGATTTATCTTCCTTTATTAGATGAAATAAATACAGTACATTTATGATGAACTGTGGTAGGTACATTATTCCCAGCATATGATTGGATTTTTATATTAGAACATATGAGCTTAGTAAAACACTGAGACAGGTAGGACAACATCATATGCATAACACTATAATGGGTCATAGATGTACACATGCATGCTAGTTCATTAAATACATATATTCTATTAGAACTTATTAAACCTTAGGTTTAATGCATAATACTTACTAGTAGGCACACCTTAGCTTGCATCACTAAAGGGTGAAAATGTATCAAGAGAAAAATACTATTATTTTTCTTAAGGCTATGGTGGAAAAAGAATATGACAGGAAGGGGTGCTATACTCAGAGAACAATGGTATACAAAGCTAGATGTATGTTTACCTCATTCTCAGCAAATAATGTATGGGAGTCCAGGCTGGTCAAAATCCCTCACAGATGTTCTCTCAAATTAGCCGATAAAGCTGTCAGCTAAATTGTGGCTACTTCCTTACAGAGGGGCTAACAAAACTATCTTGTTTTTACAGTCTACAGGTACCTTACCTTAAACTTATTTTTCTGTAACAAACAAGGAAGTTATGATGCAAGTCATTTTTTTTTCAACTTTAATTCTGCACTCCAACCTTCCTGATCTCTTTCAGGAGTGGTTGCTCGAGGTACGTCCAGTTCCCACCCACCTGAAGCCACCTCTTGCACCTCCAGGAGGGCCCCCTCCAGCTGTTCTTGCTAGCCACCTGGCCCCACGGGGTCCCCTAAGGCAGGAACGGCAGATTACTCCTCCTGGTGCTCTACCTACAATCAAGTCTGGTGGCGTGAGGCAGTGGAGAGCAGAGGAGCGAGAGGTTGAGCCCGACATTGTGCGTGGTGGACCGACCCCCCCCAACCTTCTGTTACCTATCAGGAGGCAGAGGGGATTTTCTTGTTAGGTGTTATGCCCTCACCCCCACTCCCCAGGCACAGCCCAAGCATGCCATGATGCCAGGGGACGTCCGTCGCTGCTCCGCATCCCTCTATGCATGCCCTGAGTGCAGCAGTACCTCTGATCGCCACCAGAGGCCACTGCGGTGGAGGCAATCCCCCCTTGAATCCCCCAAGGGAGGACAGCTGTCCTCCAGATACTCGATCCTCCTTCTCCCTTGCTGACCCCTGATAGCCCAGACTCATTCCAAAACCCGGGTCGCCAGCACGGTGTGAAGTGTGGTGTCCAGCACCTCAACCCTATTTGGGGTGTAAAGATGGCGGCCACACTGGGCTAGCCTCTCTTGTACTGCTCCATTTCATCTCGTTGGTATGTTCTACCTTTGCCTATCCCATTTCATGTGCACAGATTTTTTGCTGCTCTTTTGGATTTTAAATTACATTGTGGGGCTATTTTATTTTTCGACCTGTTTGTTTTGGGAACATGCCGCCTTGCTCCGCGTTCTCAGTTCTGACTTGTTTACGCGTTCCAGCCACGGTTTTGGGTCAGGACCTGCTCGGGGTTGGATTTTGGAAGTCCAGGTTGTATCGTGGTGTTTTGGCGACGCAGACTTTCGGAGACCCGGTGCGTCCTGAGCATTATTGTTATGAGATGAATTTCGTTTTTAAGATATCGACTTTCTGGCTCTGTGGTGAAGACCCAAGTCCTATGGTGTGTTTCGGGGAGTTTGGAGTGAATCCTCACTTATTCGACTGGTGCTTGGGAATCATTGTTTTCTGAGGATTTGGATCGTGTCCTCCGGTGTGGCTTGAACGACTTTTCCACCTATGAAGAGGACTGTTCGTTTTGCGATTGTTTGGCCTATTCTAAGCCTTATTCCGATTAAAAACCTTGGATTTTATGTGGTGGTGCATTTTGGTTTATTTCCGGACCCATTTTTGGCTAGTTGGATTTGGGGATCAGTGTCTTGAAGGAGCGGTCCCGAAGAGATCCTGCAAGATAAGTGACTTTGGATTTGTTTATTGATATTGTGACTGTATAAACGTTCTTGGAGCAACTGACTTCATTTGGCCTATTAGTTGGGCTTGCAGTGTTCTGGTGGCGCTGGGTTGGTGTTCCACACAGTGAATGGGAGTGGGATAGGCTGGAGGGCCTGTCCTTAATTTCTCCCTCCTCTACACTCCTGGGGCGGCCGGCCGGGGGATTGTCCTCTCCCGGAGTGGAAGTAGTGGGTCACCGATCTTTTTGGGCTGGCCGGTTCCTGGTGGTCCTTATTTAAGCCAAACTGATGTGGATGGTGAATGACGGTCCTCTGGAAATTGAATTTTATTTGCTGATGTTATTTTATCTTGTATCCTGTTATAGATAGGATGTGTATTGTTTATAGTTACTTTATTTGAGGGACAATTTATGCAGTGAGAGTGCTTGATTCCATCTTGTATTCCACCTTTTCCGGTTCGGTGAAAGAGTCCCAGAGGGTGGTTTTTAAATTATTCCCTCTATTCATTATTTTGTTATTAGTTTTTAGTTTTATTATTTTATTAATGTCCTCAGGCCGTGAGAGGGCTTGTGGATAAAAATAACAATAGATTTTGTATTAGAGTGTTAGTTAAGTTTAATTTTTATTTTTAGTTTGTTTTTAGTGTTAGGTTGATTGTGGTATTGTTTTGTTTATTGTTTTAACTTTTGAGCAGCCTGATGTGCGGCTAGTATGCCACTATCTCATTAATTCAGCCTCCCTCCATGCCCTCTGTCCCTCCTCCCTGCCCCCCCTTGCCCATTCATGTTTATCATCGGTGTCAGGCACTAGGGATTGTGCGAAGGGGGAGGGTGAATTGGGGGGGCATGGGAGGTTGTGGACAACAGAGTGAGCAGTGCTCTCCCATAGGGGTGGTTAGGCCTAGAAGATGCCCTGGGGTGAAATGGCTTCTGGAGCGTGGTAGTTCCGTTCTAGTTCCCATACCCAAGGGCACCTCCTGTTTTGGAGGGCAAGTGGTTGGGACAACTCGTCATCCTCGTCCAACTCGGGCGCTGTTGTGCAATGCCAGATCTGTCTGCAACAAGACTGGTCTTATTGCAGACTTTGTTGCAAGGGCAGATATGGCTTGCATTACTGAGACCTGGTTGGAGGGAATGCGGCCCCTTTTTTAGAGGCCGCTGTTCCCGCCGGTACTCGGTTATACACCGCCTGAGATTGGATCGCGGGGGGGTGGCAGTCTGTTTTAAGACTGAATTGGGCCTTACTGGCATACCAGTTGAGAAGGCTAGGTCATTTGAGTGTACTGTGGTAGCTGGTGTGGGGTGCAGGATTGCTCTCATTTACTGTCCACCAGGGGATGAGAAGCTTTTCCTGCAGGAAATAGCAGATTTTGCCACCAACATGGCCTTGGAGTCGCCCAGATTGATGGTGCTGGGTGACTTCAATAATAATATAATAATAATAATAAAATTTATTTAATTAAGTGCCTTTCAAATTTTTCAAGGCGCTGTACATAAAAACATGAAAACACCAGCATAATCAATACATACAACAGAACAACACAACAAATATTACAAGCTAAAATAACCAATTAGAACATAGCAGGAAATGCCTTCTCCCATAAAAAATACTTTAAGGCCTTTTTAAAACTTCCCACCATCGTAATCTCTCGGAGCTGACGGGGCAGAGAATTCCAGAGGGTAGGAGCCGCGGAACCAAAGGCACGGGCTCCAGAGGACTTCAAATTTACCCTCAGAATCTCCAGCAACCCCTCGTCAGCCGAGCAGAGCTGTCTCAGAGGGGTGTAGGGCACCAGAAGCTCTTTCAAATAGTCAGGACCGAGACCGTGTAGGGCTTTGTAGGTCAAAAAACCCACTTTAAAGGTGATCCGCTACTGTATTGGCGGCCAGTGCAGAGTGCGCAGCACCAGGGTATATGGGACCTTCTTGAAACCCCAGTCAACAAACGTGCTGCCGCATTCTGCACTAGCTGTAAGCGGTGGATATCAACCCCAGAAAGTCCTAGGTAAAGGGAGTTACAGTAATCGAGATGAGATGTCACGAAGGCGTGGACCAAGATCGGCAAGTCGCAAGGTGGAACCAGGTGCCTAATCCTGGCGATGTTTCTGAGATGAAAAAATGCAGTCTTGACAACTGCAGACACCTGATAATGAAGGGTCAGACCAGTGTTAAGCTCCACACCCAGGTTACCCACCCGTTCAGAGGTGAGGATCTGGTCTACCCCCAGAATTAATCCAGAGGGGGACTCCGCCACTAAACCCTCAACCCTGTGACCGGGGTCCACCACCATAACGTCGTTGACCCAATGCGTGAGTTGACGATGAATCTTCGCTTTTTGGTCAACATTTCCTCCAGGTGATGACATATATGGGCTTTACACAGGTTGTTTCCGCAGCTACACACAAAGGCGGTCACTCTCTTGACCTGGTTTTCCTCCTGGGGATCAAGGCTTCTGACTTGGTGGTGGAACCAGTTGGTTGGTCTGATCATTACTCAGTTGGGTTCAATTTTGAGGTCCCCCTGGGCAGGTCGGCACCTGTGGAGTTGGTCAAGTACCGCCCATTGCGGGATGTTGTCCCTGAAGACCTGATGGTGGTTATTGACCTCTCCTTGTTCGATGAGTTTTGCACTGATCCTGAGCAGCTGGTAGTGGCCTATAATAGGGCCATATCAGCTGCAGTTGATCTGATTGCACCAGTCCGCGTTCCCCCCCTCCCACGCCGTCCCGTTGCCCCTTGGTTTGATGGGGTGCTGAGGGGGTTGCAGAGGTTGGGACATAGGTTGGAGCATTGGTGGAGGAAGACTGCCTCTGATGATGCTGACCATCTTATTTTGCTGGAGCATTATAAGCTCTATCAAACAGAAATTTCCCATAAGAAGGCAGAATTCCTGTCCAGGAAAATTTCTGTCACCCCGGAATCGACCAGCTCAGCTCTTCAGAACTGTTGACAGACTGTGCAACCCAGTCTGTCGGCAGATCTGTCGAGCTTTTACGCAAACTGATTGCAAGGAGATCGCTTGATTCCTTGCAAATAAGGTGGAAGACATTCGGAGGCAGTGCCCCCAACCTCACTCTAAGGTTGTTACAGTTGATCAGTGGCTTTTCGCAGAGCCCAGAGTTTCCTGGAGTTCCTTTAACCTACTGGATCTCGTAGACACTATGAGGATTGTCCATGAGATGTGCCCAACATGCTGTAGTTTGGATCCGGGCCCTACTTCCCTGATTATGGGCTGTAGTGAGACTATCGGCCCGGTCCTTGCTCGGATTATCCAGTGTTCTTTAGAGACAGGAGTTTTCCCTAGCTCTCTGAAGGAAGGGGGTGGTGACTCCCCCTTCTGAAGAAAGCTTCTTTAGACCTGGATGACCTAGCAAACTACCAACCAATCTCTAACTCCCTTTTGTGGGGAAGGTTATTGAAAAAGTTGTGGCGGCTCAATTGGATAACCATTTGACCATCCATAGTTTATACGAACCTCTCCAGTCTGGTTTTCGTAAGAGGCATAGCACTGATACTGCTCTGGTTTGGGTGCTTAATGATCTCCTGATGGCAAGAGATCAGAGACACCACTCTATTCTGGTTCTCCTGGATCTGTCATCAGCTTTTGATACTGTGGATCATGGGGTTCTGCTCGACTGCCTGAGGTCCATTTGTGGACTATCGGGTGTGGTCCTCAGATGGTTTTCATCTTACTTCGAGGGGAGAATGCAGAGAGTGGTCTCGGGTTTGCATTCATCCGGGGTTTTCTCTCTGCCTTGCGGGGTACCTCAGGGCTTGGTGCTTCCCCCATGTTATTCGCAGTATATATGCTACCCCTCGGAGACATTGTAAGATGGTTTGAGCTGAGGTTTCACTGCTACACTGATGATACCCAGCTCTACCTGTCTTTTGCACCCGACCAGGTTAGTGCTACCTCGGTGCTGAATAACTGCCTCGCTGATATCCAAGACTGGATGAGTACCAGTGGTTTGAAGTTGAATCCGGGAAAGGCCGAGGTTATGTTGGTGGACCCAGGTTGCAGGGTTGAGGGTGTAAGAGCAGGGTCCCCCTCTGGATTAATTCTGGGGGTAGACCAGATCCTCACCTCTGAATGGGTGCGTAACCTGGGTGTGGAGCTTGACACTGGTCTGACCCTTCGTTATCAGGTGTCTGCAGTTGTCAAGACTGCATTTTTTCATCTTAGAAACATTGCCAGGATTAGGCACCTGGTTCCACCTTGCGACCTGCCGGTTCTTGTCCATGCCTTCATAACATCTCGTCTTGATTACTGTAACTCCCTTTACCTAGGACTTTCTGGGGTTGATATCCGCCACTTGCAGCTAGTGCAGAATGCGGCAGCACGTTTGTTGACTGGGGTTTCTAGAAGGTCCCATATTACCCCAGTACAGTGCACTCTTCACTGGCTGCCAATACAGTGGTGGATCACCTTTAAAGTAGGTCTTTTGACCTACAAAGCCCTACATGGTCTAGGTCCCAACTATTTGAAAGAGCTTCTGGTGCCCTACACCCCTCTGAGACAGCTCCGCTTGGCTAATGAGGGGTTGCTGGAGATTCCCAGGGTAAATTTGAAGTCCTCTGTAGCCCGTGCCTTTGGTTTTGCGGCTGCTACCCTCTGGAATTCTCTGCCCCATCAGCTCCATGAGAGTACGACGGTGGGGAGTTTTAAAAAGGCCTTAAGGACTTTTTTATGGGAGAAGGCATTTCCTGCTATGTTGTAATTGGTTATTTTAGCTTTATAATATTCGTTTTGTGTAGCTCTATTGTATGTATTGATTATGCTTCTATTTTCATGTTTTTATGTACAGCGCTTTGAAAAATTTGAAAGGCGCTTAATTAAATAAATTTTATTATTATTATTATTAACCCTCAGCACCAGTAGGCCGGCCTACGTAAGCCATTTGTGAGGTCATCTTAAGCCAGTCAGACAAACATATACATTATTTGTGGAGTCAGCTGAAGCATATGGGGCGCAAAATATATATAAAGAGGGTAAAGAGGGAAAAAGACCTAGGGGTCATGGTGGATACATGTATGAATAACACTGAGCAGTGCAGGAGAGCAGCTAGCAAGGCAAACAGGATGTTGGGATGCATCGCAAGGGGGATTACCTCTAGGAGCAAGGAAGTGATTCTGCCACTGTACAATGGACTGGTTAGACCACACCTTGAGTACTGTGTACAGTACTGGAGACCACACTTGAAGAGGGACATACAGCTCCTGGAGAGGGTACAGAGGAGGGCAACAAAGATGATACGAGGGCTAGGGGATTTGACTTACGAGGACAGACTTGAGGAGCTCTGCCTGTTTTCATTGGAGGAGAGGAGAGACGGGGACATGATTGAGGTCTTCAAGTACCTCAAGGGAATAAATAGGGTAAACATGGAGGGGATCTTTAGACTAAAGCAGGGAGGCATTACCAGAGGGCATGGTTTGAAGTTGGAAGGTGGAAGGGTGAGGGGGGAAAAGAGGAGGAGGTTTTTCACTGAGAGGGTGGTGGACCCTTGGAATGCTCTGCCTGGTGAGCTGGTTCAGAGATCCACAGTGGAGAGCTTTAAGAGAGGTGGGACAGACACAGAAAGTGGATGTATCAGATGATGGCCTGTCCCGGGGGGGTGGGGATGGATGATAGGGGTTTCTGGAGCACAAGGGATGGGAGGGTCTCGGCACCAACTAAGGATCTAGGTTCGAGCAGACTTGATAGACCATAAGGCCTAATCTGCTGGCAAATAGTATGTTAGTATGTTAGGGTAGTCCTTACCCATTTGGTTGCGCAGTTCGTGCTAGCGATGGCATACCAACTTCCTATCTGCGTAATCCTGCTATTCACATGAGCATAAGATAATTAGACTTTGTATAACAATTAGCCAAAGGTAACAGGCTATAATCCTACAATGCATATGAGAAATGCATGTGTATTCTGTGTTCTGATGGTTTAGTAATATGATGGTTCAGGGAATTGAATATACTGTATCATGTTATATGTATGTGTCTTTCTGTTCTAAACCCTTGTGGAATAAATTAGATGTTGTTTTAACTTTATAACTGTCTACAAGAACTTTTATTGCTAATTTCATCATTACCAGTCAACCCTCAGATATAATTTATAATAAATCACAAATCCAACACCCTGGTAGACGGGGCGAGCTAACCTGCACTCGATGCTGCTGAGCAGAGTTAGGGACGGAGGATGTCAGGTCAGTAAGTAGGAGGTAGTTCCATTCCCAAAGGGAAGCAGCCACTGGTATGAGGTACAGAAGGTATGGTATGACTCAGTAGATTGCAGACATGGCTCCCATCCCTGGTAGTCGGGGCGAGCTAACCGTCACTCGATGCTCTCCAGCAGAGTTAGGGACAGAAGATGTCATCAGGCAAGTAGCAGGAGGTAGTGGTTGAAACGGAATCCCATCCCCAGTAGACAGGGAAAGACTACCTTCACGCAGCACCTCTGAAAGTGTGAGTTAGGGATGGAGTCCGGAATACTGCTGGTATGGGCTAGCCAATGCACGACACTGCTGTAGAGGGAGGAAAGAAGTAATAGAGCAGGTACAGGACAGTAAAATAAACAGTAGATGAAATGGGAGGTATAGTAGAACTAGTAGAAGGGATGAGAAACATAACAAGAAGAGTATAGTACATACAGATGATGGAGTAAATAGGGGAAGAGGTCTGGAATGTATTGTGGGGAAAAAATTGTGGATATTGAGCGGTTAGACACTGGATTGTGTAATATGCTTGAAGTTGCAGTTCTGAATTGGGACTTCCTCTGCTGAGAAAGTTTCACGTCCTGGTGTTCGAGTTTACCTGGCTGAGAAAATGTAGAGAAAATAATTGTAGTACATTATGTTATTATTTCTCGCTTGAATTGTTTTCATGAATATAAGGAAAGACCGATGAAGCAGGACCCCACTGGAATAATTGCTTCCGATCATCCAGCTATTAATTAGGCAGAGAGGGATGGTACTGGAATGAGAGTGTACATTCCAGGTGGGCTATCATGGGCAGAATCATGTAAGAGATTTGCAGGCACACACTTGGCACGTAGCAGCCATCCCCCCCACCCCCGAGGTAGAGAAAGCAGAGTTTTGCAGTTGCATGAGGATGATAGAAATTAGAGATGCAAAAGCAAACCCTATGAAAACCACGTACTTAGACCCTCGAAGAGTTACGTAACCCTCTGATTTACAAGTTCGTCCAGCTATGAAATACAGAATGCATCCCTTAAACTATTATTTATTTATTTATGAAATCAGAATTACAACCCTTTGAGTCATAGACTCATTTTCCAAAGGCTCCACATCAGAATAAAACATAGACATTCATACAGTACATACATACAATAAGTGTGGGTGAGCAATCATACAGAGTATAAGTACAGTGAGCACGGGTTAATGCCTACACATTTGGTAGCTAAAACAGGGCAGAGCTATCGACATATTTACCTAATGAGCGGTTAAGACCTATACAATTGGTAGCTAAAGCAATGCATGATATGAGTTGCTAGTAATCCACCTCAAGGAGGCCTTGTCTTATACATAATACAATGCATTCATACTCCAGTGCAACTATATGGTAACCAAGGGAGGTGAGGAGCCTGTAGGCTAGAAATAGTGAGGGCTCTCCACTGCCAGGCTAAGGGTGGGTGCATGGCCTAGCAGTGTGGTGCAGGATCCAGAAGTTACCGGTTACACTGGCATTGATGTGAGGAGAGGATATGGGCCGTTAAGGTAGCTTTAAAAGGACCCAGATTAGTGTGTCTGCATTTTCCCTTCGTTTGGTACTTTCTTCCCTCTGCTCCTCCTTGCTCCTGACGTCCTGCCTGCCGTCGTTGCCAATATGACTGTCTCCTTTATATTGTGGTTAAACCTGCATGGGTTAGAAGGCATGTAAAAGCATTATTGGTGGTACAAGCTGTAGTTTGTAAGCTTCCATGCTTGAGATGCAGAATAATAAATGCGGCTAGAGGGTGAGTAGGAGAATACTTACAGGTAGCAGTCGACACTAGCAGGGAGAGTCCTGTTGCGGCCGAGAGGTGGGATACGAGAGAGAGAGGAAGGGGAGGTAAAACAAAAGAATCCGAGCTGGCGAGCAGTTTGTTGTTGCTTCGGTGCTGGAGAGAGCTGTTGTGTCAGAAAACTTGAGGTAATGCAACCATAAAAGCAAGAGGAGGCATATGTAAAGGATTATGTGCAGGGACCAGGGGAGTAGCGCCGAGAAGCAGGGAAGTTGCGGAAGACTGGATGCTGATGCCGGCCGATTGGTGAAGACGGAAGGGGAAGTAGTGCTAGAGATAGCGCACGGGATGGGGAAAGGAGGAGACGCAGCTGGTGCTAATAAGGTAGGAAGCCCAAAGGAAAACAGGACCAAATAAAAAGACACCCCAGGGCGATGACAGGAGCAAGGAGGAGCGGAGGGAAGAAAGTACTAAATGAAGGGAAAACATAGACACAGGAGGAGGGGGGGAGAAGAAATTAACCAAAGCAGCAGTGAGAGCAGAAGGAGCAGCCACACAAGCCACACAGGAGCCCAGGGGAAAAAACACTCTCTAAGCAAGGGAGGTGCGTTAGACGAGGGCTTAAGTAGCGGTTGTGTGAGGAGCTATTCACATTGAACCTCAGGCAAGTCCTCCCAATATGGAGAATTGTATCTATATTTTTAACCATGGTTCCAGGAGCTGCGGAGTAATTCTGCCATGCATCCTGTGACATCACCGGAAGCCTGACATATGCTACGGTGTTTTCACTGCTTGATCATCAAGTAATTTAGGACCTGGATTCAATTTGATGTCGCCACACAGCACTAGTAAAACCAGTGGTAGTATTTTTACCACTTCAATTAATTTTGAATAAGCCTTTTGTAATTGGAGCGTGCTGCCATATTTTCTACAGCCCAAATATTTTTTCCAGTTTTTTGTGAATGTATTTTTCATTGCTGTAATTCATCCAACATATATGGTTCAGTTGCCAAGTTCCATACTTGTGGCTATCTAAGGCTTGGCCACATTTTACATTTTTGTCGTTTTCCAAGTGTGAGCTATAGATGAGCAGAATGCCCCAACAATTAGCAGCAGCTACTACACATAAAAGTCTTGTCTCTCTCCTGTATAATTTAAAAAAATACAACCTATATTTAGTTTAGTTTTTGTTGACCAGGTAAGTGCACTAGACAAATTCTGCCCATTTTCATGCACAGCCCAGGAGATGGAGATACAGATGAATGCCAGCTGACCTTGAACTAGATTAAGCTGTTGCTATATGTGGAGATATACACATAGGATACTGGTTAAAAACAATTGTATCCTAATTGTAGGCAGTTATAAATGAACACTGCCTTACATCAGCCTTGAAATTCAAATCAGCAACTGTTCTTGCTGCCCCCCTGCCAGCTAATCTTCCTAAATTACAAACAAAATTGCAAACAAGTGGCAGATTTTACTAACTACCTGCAAACTGCTCTGTTTGAGATGGAACAGACAATCACGTTTTTCAAAAAATTGTACAGCCTAATCCCATCTAAAATGGGAACGGATCTATCGTTTTACATATTTCTATGTATAGGACTGGTTATGAATGTAGATTGAATACTTATGTGATGTAGACTTTAGTTGTTCCTCTCTCTGTCCCAGGAGGGGACTTGCCACCCTTTTTTTTTTCTAAGTAATGTATCTCCTGTTTCGCCCAACCCGCTCCCATCCGGTCTGGTCTGGTCCCCCAGCTCCATCACTCAGCTTCCCTGGGACTTTCTGTCATGCTCCAGTTGTCTTCTGCCACAAGCCCTATGGAGGTGCGCAGTCACTGGTGTGGGGCCTGCAGTGGATCAGCCTGTCAGCCAGCCACAGTCAGGGTTTTACTACTATTTTTTCTCCCTAGGGCCCACCGCATGTGCAGTGCCGTGTGGTGCTTACTCCACCAGGTGCCCCATGGGTAGGTTTCCTTTCCCTTGTGCCCCATTGTGCCATCACCCAGATACCTCCAGGTGGCAACCATTGAGTAGGACATTTGTACCTCCCTCACTGAGAGAGAAGAGCTGTCCTTGAGATGCTCAATCCTCCCTCCTCCAGCTAACCCGGAGTGACCCATGTCCATTTCTGACCTCGGACAGCTGATGTGGTAGGGAGTGTAGCAGTCAGTGCCTCAGCCAACCTTTCAAGGAACCACTGAGCTCAATCATGTGGCAAATGTGCCCAGTTTGGGTCCTGTCCCTAGAAGTGCCACGGGGCAAGGTCCCTTTTAAATAAAGTTACCTTAGGGAGTTTAGTAACGGTCACCAGTAAGGTGTGAGAGGGAGCCACTGGAGGAGGAGGAGGAGGGGTAGATGGTAGGACAAGAATATGAAAATCTGAGGAAAAGCTGGAGTCTGTGCTTTAAGTAATACTCACAGAGGGCAGGGCATGTAGCCTGCTACCCCAGCGTACCACAGGCATAGCCTTTAATTACAGGAGTATTAAATACAAATAGCTGATCATAGTCATTTCCACAGCAACAGACTGTGATGTCACAAGCAGAAGGTTATGACTACAGTGCAGGGATGAGCAAGAGGAGGAGATAAGGTCAGAGACACAAAGATCCTGTTTTCATGAGAAAGTCCCAGGTAATAAAGAATGGGGAGATGAAAACAGAAATGTAATTGGATGTAAGCTGAACTGAGTCTTATATTTAAGCAACAAGCATGCCAGGGTGTGCATTATTGTGGGATATGGCATGTCTCTGGAAATAAGGCCTGAGGAAACACAGAGTACCTTATGCACTACTGAAGTCCCATTATCCCACAATTGTGCACATCACGGGGTGCCTTATTGTGATTATAAAATGGTTCCTCTGGTTTTATTTAAAAAACTGAGTAACGAGGCTCAGAAAGTTAAGTATTTCTACCCTGTGCTTTTGTGCTGGTGTAACGCATGGTTATGTGATCAGATCTGACCGATTACAGCACTTGATTTCTCGTGCCCATTTTTATAATATATTTCATAAGATTTTATGTATCCTGGCATGTCACTTTAATAATTGAAAGATGGCTGCAGAAGCAGCAGCTGGTTGCTCTGCAGTACAAGAAACTCCAGGTTCCTGAATGGCCCTGGGACTTAAAACATAGAAATATAGAATTTTATGGCAGAAAAGGACCACTTGGCCCACCCCGTCAGTCCAGATGTTCCCTGCCTAAGGCAGAGGTGCAACATACACTAAAGGAACTGATTGCTGACAGAAATAAAAGTTGCTTAGAAAGTTTTATTTAGCAAATAGCTAGGCAGGTACTCACTCACAATATACACCTCCACTGTAGGTGCCCCGGCACTTCGCTGTGTAAAGCTTTGTCAGAGGGGTGGGGTTCTGAGCTACAGAGCTGGATTTTAAATTGTTAGGCTATATGTCATTACACTGATGTGATTGACATTTACACAGTAACAGAACACTGGTAGCCATAGCAACCATGCATACAGACCCCCTGCACCTCAAAGTAAATTTGCTCAAAGTAAAAAGAAATGTTCACAAAGTGCTCCCCAAAAAGTACAAAAGAGACCAGCACAAAATGACATTACAGACTGTACACTGCTAAAGGATCTTGGCATGTTAATTTCTTAATACAGACCCTCTGACTTAATTGTATGTTTACCCTTATAACAAACACCCTTACTTAAAATATCTGTTTACAATCAGCAGGAGAAAAATTCTTATAGCAAGGATATACACATGCATCTATAAGATAGATCAGCAAAAAATTGTTTACTAGTTAGAAGGATACAGGTAGGAAAACTGGTTAATATTCTCTCAAAAGCAACATAATTGGGCTTGCATAATAGCTCAGGTACTTCCTCTATTTAAGTCAGGCGATCCTACTGACCCAAATAACTACTGACCTATTTCCGTTCTGCCTCTGCTCTCTAAGCCCCTTGAGAAGTTGGTAAATGCACAAATTAGGAACTACCTCGAGAAAGCAAACCTTATAGACCCAGCCCAATCAGGATTTCGCCCTTCCCATAGTACCACTTCAGCTCTAGCCTTAGTTACAAATGACTGGCTCCTTGCAATGGAATGGAAACAAGTCACAGGGACAGTCTTCCTAAACCTCAGCAAAGCATTCAACACAGTCAATCATGCTGTACTCCTCGATTCATTGAACTGACATGGAATCTCCGGCACTGCGCTATCATGGTTCGACAGTTACTTATCAGCTAGATCTCAACAGGTGAAGGCTGGAGGCTCCCTATCCCCGCTTCTTCCGCTCAGGAGAGGAGTACCCCAAGGTTTGATCCTTGGACCACTTCTCTTTATGATATACATCAGCTTCATCGGAAATGGCATCAGCAAAGCAAAACTACACCTTTTCATGGATGATACAGTGATATACATATCCAGACCCTCGGTAGACGAGGCCCATGCAGAATTACAGACAGAATTCTGTTTTTTTTTTTCCCAATTGTTTAACCAGGTGAGACACACTAAGCTGAAAGCTTATTTACAGGTGCAACCTGGGAGCACAGGGAATTTAAGTGACTTACTCAGGGTCACACAGTATGCAAGTGGGGGCTGTGGGATTCAAACCCAGGTCTCCAGATTTGCAGCTCAGAGCCTTAAACCACTGCGCTATACTGCCTCCGATTCAATCTCTTCCAGCACAATCTTGTACATTCCAAAATGTATTTATTTATTGAAATGTTTCAACAGGAGGGCTGTTAACTGCTGTTAAACACCAAAAAGACAAAAGTGATGTTCTTCTATTCCAACCACTTGCCTTCCTTCCCTATCTCGCTTGCTTCCTTGCCCCCCCCTCAAGACTCTCCACGGCAATGACCTTGAATTAGTCCACAATTTTAAATACCTAGGCTGTGAACTAGATTGACACTTAACTTTTTCAGCTCACATCAACTCCCATTACGTTAAAGAATTGGCTTCTTTTATAGGAATAAATCTTTATTTGATTCTGACTCCAGACTGCACCTGATCCAAACAACCTTTATACCACTTATCGATTATGTCGATATTCTATATGGTAGATGTTCTGATGCCCTGCTATGTCAACTGGACACTCTTTATCACAGAGCAATATGCTTAATTTCCAATGCTCACCGTCAGACTCATCGTTGTGACCTGTATGCTTCCCTCGGGTGGACCTTCTTAGCAACCAGGCGTCTCTTCCACTCTGTCACCTGGCTCTACAAAGCCCTGCTGGCAAAACTACCCCGCTATATTTCCAACTTCTTTCAATGAATTACCTGCCCCTACCCCCTACGCAGTAACGCCTTCATTATGTTAGACGTTTCAACCTCCCGTTCCCGGTTTGGAAACATGGCTATAAGCCATGCCCTCCCGGCTGCTTGGAACAAAGCCCAATCCAGGCTCAAACTGCAAAGCCTAATCCCCCTGAATAGTTTCAAAAGACTTGTTTATGACAACCTACGGGACTACGGTGACTGCAGTTGATAAAACGTCTTCTCCCTGCCTCGTCTACTGCAGTGACTGCTTTATCCTCTTGTCCACCCCCTCCCTCACCCCTAAGTGACTTTCCATTATACTCCCATTCCCCCTTCGTCCTCTCCCCTCCCTCTCTCCATGTTACACTACCATCACCACACAATCTACCCCAGTCTGTATCCCACACTATCATCACTCAATAGTCCCTGCCCTTATCTACAGCTATCCTTTCTTTACCTTCTATCTCTACCTCCTCTCCCCGCCACCTCCATAGTGCCCTTGTCCCACCCAACATAGCCACCCTGTTATATTCATTTTCCCCACCCCTTCCACCTTGTTGTCTGCCCCTCCTACCTCCATCCTACCATCCTCTGTCCTCCCTTCCCTTGGACTTTATCCCACCCCACCTGTACCTCTATCTTTACTTTCCTTGCTTGCCTCGTAGTTTCTACTTCCCTCAGGAAGTACTAGCTTGTTACTCAGAGCTAACCATTTATCTAACTCCTAGCTTTATTGTGCCTATGTACATATGATATAAATATTATTGTCCTAATTTCTTCTCATGGATTATTCGTGTGTTTAATGCATATTACTTTGTGTATGTTTGTATAATAACTGGCTTCCCCTTTTTCCCCATAGGAAAACTGTGGCATAATTTGTTGATATAAAGGAGTGTTTATAACAGCAAACACGCACATGGTTTTCCTCTCTGTGCGCATGCCCACACAGCAGCTCGACTGTTCCACACTGCTCACCACTTCCGTCTCGCCAGAAACAGCCACGCCACAAGAACTCGGTGGTAAGTTTTTTGTTTTATTTTTCCCCCAATATATACCACAAACTTTGGAACCCTGTAAAAACATGCACCAAAAAAAAAAAAACAGAAGCGATTTTTAAAGGACGCAGATTCCCATTTGGGCACCGGACTAACACTAAGCCAAACAGCAGCTGCAATGCAAGTGTCTTTTATTTTATATAATTGCTGAGTAAAAAGGAACCCAGCAATTATATAAAAATAAAATATAATTAGGTGTGTGTAACAGAAGTTTACACACCCCGGGTTAGATGCTGACATAAGCCCTCGAACTTCAGCCTCAGTGTTTATGAGAATCTAACCCCTCGGGTGTGTGTAAACTTCTTGTTACACACACCACCCCATACTTTATTCTCTATGTAATGTCCCTGTTGTTAATCAGGACCTCCTTGTAAATGAGCCTGCTCAACAGTCTTTTTCCTGCCAGTAAACTTGAACTTGATAATTTTTCTGCCTGAGAAATTCATTCCATAATCTTTCACTTTGCTGTATAAGACATTTACATGACAATACATCATTACTGGAGTTCCAAAGCCATCTAGTAAGGGATTATAGGATGGCTTTTAGGTCCTGATCCTCATTCAGACCGACGGGTTTGAGGCTGTTTCTCGAGTAGAAGCATTTGTCAGTGCTTACTGTCTGCTTGCATCCTGTGATACCCAGTTTGATAGGGTAGTAGAGGATGATGGTAAACTGACAGTAAGAAAGTTACTTATAGTCGGTCAAGTAATTTGTGTGTTTAAGTCTAGTTTGTGTAATAAATGAGACTTAGTTATAACTATAAGTTAAGTATTATTCATACCCCCCATCACACAATGTACTTCTGTAGGATGAAGTGGACTTGGAGTCTCAGTAAATGATGGCACTCTTTGTTTTTCAATGCAGCAAGCAAGACTGGTGAGCCTCCTTAAAGCAGTCATAGAAACATAGACTTTGATGGCAGATAAGGACCACTTGGCCCACCTAGTCTGCCCACTTCCCTACCTGACAGAGCTGGAAGGTTACCGGTACTCCTGGCCCCACACTCTGTAAATCCCCACTGGCTCCAACAGTGGCAGAAGTGACTGACATAACAGAAAACAGAAACATAGACTTCGATGGCAGATAAGGACCACTTGGCCCACCCAGTCTGCCCATTTCCCTACCTTTTGGATAAGCTGCAGATCCAAGTTAACCGACAGCCTACTTCTTCCTACCCACCACCAGAATTGCCTTATGTCTGTCTCATGCATTCCTGAATTCCCCCACTGTTTTTGATCCCATGAACTCCTCAGGAAGGCTGTTCCATGCGTCCACCACCCTCTCTCTCAGTCGGTCAACAAGGAGTGAGTGAGCAAAAGCACAGTGTAGCAGTCAACCAAATAAGTGCGGGCACCCAAGGATGCAGATCAGTGAACCCTAACACAGTTGACAGGTAGCTATTGGTTACTTGGAGGCTGGACTGGGTCTGGAGGAGCTCCTCGGCAGGAGTGTGGAGTAAACTTTTTTCTAAAACCATGCAGTGTCCCAGCCCTTGCCAACTAACATATATGCCTACTATTTGCAGTGTCACTGCCTTCACCTTTCATACATACCCTCTCACACTGCCCTGCCCCTCAGAACCTGCCATACATACCCCAAAAGGTTCTCAGTGCCCTCTCCACCTTCCCTACATACCCCTAGACACTGTCTCTGCCCTTAGCACCTGCTACACTTAACCTTCGACAGTGTGGCTGCCCTCGACACTTATAAACATAGAATCTGACAGCAAAGAAGGACCATCAGGCCCATCCAGTCTGCCCTTTTTTCCCTTCCTACTAAAACAAAATACATCAATTGCCCTACATACACACTCACACTATCCCTGCCCTCGCCACTTGCCCTGCTTCCCAACACAGACTTGTTCTGCCCTTGCCAACAGTCCCACATAAACACACTGTCCCTTCATTCCCCAGTTACCTTATATAGCCACTTACAGTGTCACTGGTCTAGCCACCATCCACGCCTGTGCTATCACACTGTCTCTGCCTTTGCCACATGCCACACATACCCCTTGAAAGTGTCACTGCCCTCACCACCATCTATACACATCCCCTCATACCATCCTTGTCTTCATCAAATGCTGAACTTACCCACTGATACTGCCCCTCACCACCTGCACCATGTCCCCCTGACAGTGCCACTGCCCTTGCTACATGTACTACATTCCCACACACAATGTCACTGCTGTCACCACCTGCCAAATATACTCTCTCTTCCCGTTCCTTTCATTGCCACATTCTCTGCATGCTCACTGCCATTATAACACCTCACCACCTGTCCTACATGCACACTTCCATTATAAAGACCACTGATGTATCAGCCAGTACTGTCGATGCACAAGCCAAATGCCATATACACTATCAGTGTCACAGCCACACCATAACATTATCCTGTCCATTGTCAATGCTCTCGACACATGATGGATAGAATCATTAACACTGTCCACTGACCAAATGGTCTTCTCCCGTTGGCTTCTTCATATGTTCATATGTCATCATACATTGCACTACGCTGTAAATACACCAGCCTACTATCCATTCACTCCTCAACTGACAGACATGCAACTTACCATACAAACATCCAATGTCCCTGCAATCAAGAAGTACTCTGCAGTCCTATCTCACACAGCCTCTAGCCAGTGATATGCATAGCTACATCTACGTTTACAGCCATGTACTAATGCCCAACCAACAGAGCAAGAAGAGGCAGTACAAGAACATGTATATAGGGCTCAGACATGCACATCTGTGGTATAGTCAACATGGCAAAGTGATCAAATAAATAAACAAAGGAGAAGCAAAGGAAAGAAATTAAAATATCAAAATGGACGACAAAGCAAAATCATGTTAGTCCATCTATCTGCCTCCCCTCCCCATCCCACCCCTGAACCTTTGATGCTAATACAAGTGGGAAAGGGGTCCTGCATGTAAGGCATTAGCCAATGAGTTAACAGTAGCCCTTTCTGGATATATTTGAAATATAGACTGTAATAAACAAACATGCACACTTGGCTGTAATCCACGAAGAGGAATACTCTGTTTTCTTTTGTAGAAGGATTGAGTAGGCTAGAACAGATAACTGAGCCTTTAATCGAACTAGCACTCGCATTCCTTTATTTGAAATAGTGCTTGACTGCCAAATATGCCCTTTCCCAGAATCTAAGTTTTTATGGAAATTGCTCAATATCTTGCAGCTGCTGAGTGAGCAAGTCTCTCTGGCTCTGTAGTGCTTGACTAAAAAAATGACATTAATCTGCACTGTATAGCCAAACACTGTCCTCTAAAGACAATGTAAAAAGTAAACAGAAATTTAAGATCAAGTACAAACTGTCTTTCATCCATTCCCAGGATTTCAACTTCTATGGGGCAGCGTGCCTTCTCGGTATGTGCTCCTAAATGCTGGAACAAATTGCCATCTTTATGTTATAATGTACACAGTCATAATATATTTAAAACGTACTTAAAAATGCCCTTATTGGAGCAATCATAATGTCAATGTTTTTAGAAATTTGTCATTGTGTGGGCCGGCCCGCCAGTGCAGCAGCAAGGCGTCCGCCATGGTGGCGTCATCCAGGTTCGGGATGGACTCAGCAGTGGAGGGTTGGCTAGGGGAGAAGGATTGAGCATCCCAGGGACTGCTCTCCTTCTCTGGGGTGGAGGGGGTAGAGTGTCCAGTGCTTTGCAGACCTTTGGTGGAGGTTGGGTGTACCACTGCAGCCGGCACCACACGTCAGGGGTGGGACAGATGCTGGTCATCATTGCATGTCCCCACCCCCCCAGGGTTCCTCGCGGCATGAAAAAGGCTGGCACCTGAGCATGATGCCGGCCTCACCTCCATCCCCACTGCTTACCTGTGTCAGCTAGGGGGGTCCCGCTCCCATGGCCCCAGTGTTCATTGAAGGGGGTGCCCGCCCAGTGGCCCCAACCAGGGGGTTAAGCCTGGGCATGGGGAGACATAGGCAAGAGCAGAGCTGAGCTTCCAGGGGGCCAGGCCAAAAAAAAAAAAAAAATTGTCATTGTATTTGATGTCATTGCATTAGATGATATTTTATATTTTGTATAAATGTTCTTATTGTATGTACTAATTTGCTGTTCATTGTACTTTATGTTTATTGTTACATCTCAGCTGCTATTTGAGTGGCTCTGGGTCATTCCAGAAAAGGGACAATTTTTGCTTAGTGTACTTACCTGGTGAATAAATAAAATAAATGTTGCATGCATACCTCTAACTGCTATGAATTTTGCATAGCGTTATGATTTTCACACTCAAATTCACCCTTACTCCACATAGGTTTACTGATGTTTTTAATAATATTAGAGCTATTTCTGGACACACAAGCTATTATACCACCAAACTAAGTTGATAGAAACATTCCTTATCACTAACTATATGGAGTCCACTATTTGTAGACATAGGCCTGGATATTCAGACTGCGCCAGGCATGGGCGCAAGCCTGGGTGCAGTGCAACTGGGCTGCACCAGGGAATGGACCAGGCGATATTCAACGTGTTGTGACCATGCTCAGCACCACATTGAATATGGCACGAGGGTGCACGCACTACACATGGCGCAGTGGCAGAAGGGGAGCAGGGGGATGTGCCAGCGCAAGTTCTTTATTTATTATTTATTCTTTATTTATTCAATCTAGGATTACAAGTACCTTTGAGTGCCAAGCAGCTCATTTACAAAGGTTCCACATCAATAGGAGGGTACAGATCCATACTGGAAAACAGACTGGTTTCACAAACAAGTGCAGTTACGCTAGGTGCATCAACTGTGATATTCAGCACTGGGCATACAAATGAGGCTATTATGCATGCAAGGAGCAAATGGGGCCATTTGCATGTCATTATGGCCCCATTTGCATGCATTGTGCCGATCCCCAGTGACTTGCACCTGGTGCCCTGCCAGGCTGCAGCCGTCGGGGACCGATGCCCTGCTGACCCTTGGCAGTCTCCGCTCCCGTTCGCCCGATCATGTGCGTATGTATATTACATCCCTGGTGGTCCAGTGGACCACTTTCCAATGCCAGATCATGGGCTTAGGTGAATAATATCCCTAGTGGTCCAGTGGAATCCCCCTCAGCGCCCGATCGCTGGCAGAATTAACGAAAGACACCCTGGTGGTCCAGTGGTACCCCCTTCCCACCCACCCACTGGGGTCCGTGACACCCAGCAACCCCCAGTCAGCGGCTGGTGGCAACACACCCGCCCGCATGCCGCGACGCCCACGGCTGACAGCATACAGTAGGGTCAGTAGGGTCTGTATGCCTATTGGTCCACTGCGTGGGCCAATGGGTGTGCAAACAATACTGTACTACACAGGCCTGATATGTGAATGGACCACCAGGGATGTAATATACATATGCCCACGAACCGGTGTTGAGGGTGGGGGCACAATGCTACCTGGGCAGGAAGCATGTGAACTGTGTTCCGGGTGGGTGGGTAGCCACATGCAGCTGTCAGCTGCCGTGTTGCACCCTGCAATACGGCAGCTCACTTGTGGGTGGCTAGGACTTGTTCCTCGTTGTACCAGGCACAACTTTGCGCCCCCCTGAGTGGCGCAAGGTGGTGTTGTGCCAGCATCTGAGCCGCACATCCTGGGCTGAATATTGGAATGAGCCGCATATGCATGGGCACGCCCTTCGCACTTGCGCCGCATACATTACTGATGCACCCCGGTGCATCGGGTGTTGCGCAGCACAACTTGCCCCTTTGAATATCGCCACTGGGTGCATTGGTGGTTGGCAGACGAGACTTCGTTGCGCGCTGCAAGCGCAACCCTTTTGAATATCCAGGCCTAAGTATTGTTTAAAATAAATAAATAAATAACAAAGTGCTACACATTCTGGCCCTTTGCAACGATTTTTGAAGGCCATTGCTCTGATTAGAGCACACTGGAGAGCTGGCCTTGTACTTTTTTGACTAAATTTGAAGCTACCTGCTGCAAGCTGTCCTGATCAGGATTACTGTCTAATTTGTCACTGTTTGTTTTTGTTGTGATGGGATTTGCACTACACTGGATAGGGGTAAAACTGTATTTATCAAGGGAACTGTTCTGGGCTGGGGGATACTCTGGGCTAATTAAGGGGCAACTGAGTTGGCTAGCCTGAAATCATATCGCTCTCCTTAGAGTGGTCTCGAGCTGCTTTGGTTTTAGGGTGAGCCTGAGCTGAATTCTGGGTAAACTGTCTGCAGGCTTAAAATTGCTTAAACTGTATGGTTGGATGACACATTTGGAGCTAGCTTGATATTGCATTGCTTTGGGCTGATTTGAGCTGCCTTGGTTCAGTCTGTTGTCTGCGGCAGGGGAGTCACTAAGTAATAGGTGGTACCCTTGGGGAGACCAGGGCAACATGGCTGCTCCTCATTGGGGGCATGCTAAGGGAAAATGGTATGGGGAGGGATGAGCATCATGGGGCAGCTGACAGGGGCAGCTGGTGTGTGCGGGGTCACTACTGGATGGGTGGGGAGACTTTGGTTACAGGATGGAGGGGAGGCAGGCTTGTGGGTAGCAGTGACTGTGGAGGTGCAACGACATTGAGTACACTGTTGAGACAAGGGCACTGTCCTATATGTGCCAGGTTAATGGGTTTGGAGGCTGAGTTGTGCACGCTCAGGTATGAACTGGATAGATGGGTGAAGGGCATGAGTGCAGGGGATGGGGGTCATGTAACTACTGACAGCTGGGGGGAGGGCGCCTGCAAATGAGGGTGCAAGAGGATGGGGGCCAACAGAACTCAAACTAGGTCTGACCAGCCCTGGAGGCAGAAATGGGGGGAAGGATCGAGGAGACTGGACAGGGAGGAGGGTGAAGGATTGCAGAAAGTGGGGGCTATTGGCAGATGGGCAAAAGGACCTCCAAGGACCATGGTAAGTGGGCTCACCTCACAGGAAGGGATCACTGGTAAGCAGCCAGCGGTCTCAAATAGGTACTTGTCATTGGTGGACACCATGGAAGGGGGGGCCTCAGAAGATGCTGGGGGTTAAGCCAGCAGCGGGTGGAGGAAGGGAGATGAAAGTGAGGGAAAGGTTGGGAGCATGGGCACCGGGACTAATAAAGGAGCAAGGGATGGCACGGGAAGCAGAGCTAGAAGTAGGGAGTGCCAGGGAAGGGAGGATGAGGGAACAGTAAAGAGGGACCATGGATCCCAGGTGGAAAGGGGCCAGCAGGGATTAATTGTGGGGAGAGCAGAAAAAAGGATGATGAGGGGGTAGACACAAGAGTCCATAATGGTCAGGATGTGCTTCCCCTTCACAAAAGTGGGAGCAAGACAGAGGCAGGAAACTACAGACCTGTCAGTCTGACCTCTGTGGTAGGGAAAATGATGGAATCACTTCTGAAGGAAAGAACTGTTGAGTACCTAGAGGCCAGTGGGGCACAGGACCCAAGGCAGCATGGATTCACAGTGGGAAGATCATGACAAACAAATCTAATTGATTTCTTTGACTGGGTGACCAAAGTAATAGACCAGGGAGGGGCTGTGGATATGGCCTACCTAGACTTTAGCAAGGCATTTGACACAGTCCCACACAAAAGATTAATAAACAAATTAGCCAGCCTGGGAGTGGGTCCCAGGGTGGTAGCCTGGGTAAAACACTGGTTGGACAACAGGACACAGCAGGTAATAGTAAATGGAGTCCACAGTGAAGAAAGGAGGGTTACTAGTTGGGTACCGCAGGGTTCAGTACTGGGGCTTGTCCTTTTTAATGCCTTTATAAGTGACATTGCAGAGGGACTGGAAGGGAAGGTATGTCTCTTTGCAGATGACATAAAGATCTGCAACAGGGATGATACACAAAGTGGGGTGGAAAGGATGAAAAGGGTCTTGGCAAGGTTGGAGGAATGGTCAAATGTATGGCAGCTTAGATTCAATGCAAAGAAGTGCAAAGTAATGCACCTGGGAAACAAAAACCCAGGGGAAGAGCACACAATGGGAGGTGAGATACTGACAACAACAAAAATGGAAAGGGACCTGGGGGTAGTCAAATCAGACGAACTAAAGGTGGGCCAGCAATGTGAGAAGGCAGTAAGGAGGGCTGGGGGGATACTGGGATGCATAGGGAGAGGCATCACCAGTAGAAAACAGGAAGTTGTTGGCCCTCCGTACAGACAATTGGTAAGACCACATCTAGAGTACTGTGTACAGTTCTGGAGACCCCACCTCCGCAAAGACATAGACAGGGTGGAGGCTGTCCAGAGGAGGGCAACCAAAATGATGCAGGGTCTGCATCAGAAGACATATAAAGAAAGACTAAAGGAACTAAAGATGTATAGCCTCGAGGAAAGAAGGAGAGGGGACATCATAGGAACTTTCAAAACCTCAGGGAATCAACAAAGTCCAAGAGGGTATCATCTTTCAGAAAAGAGATGTGCAAAAACAAGGGGCACAATTTGAAGATAGAGGGGGATGGCTCAAGAGATAATGTGAGGAAGTATTTCTTCACAGAGAGGGTTATGGATACATGGAACAGCCTTCCTGAGGAGGTCGAGAGTCAAAAACAGTGGGGAATTCAAGAATGCATGGGACAGACATAAGGCAATTCTAGTGGGGGGGGTAGGAGGAAGTAGGCTGTTGGTTAACTAGGATCTGCAGCTTATCCATTAGGTAGGGAAATGGGCAGACTAGGTGGGCCAAGCGGTCCTTATCTGCCATCAAATTCTATGTTTCTATGTTTCTAGGAGGGGCCACAAGTTAACAGGAGTGCTGCGTGAACAGACCAGAGTGGTGAGGCGGGGTGGGGGAAGCTAGGAGTAGAATGGTCGGACAGGAAAAAAAGCTGGAATGGGGGAGTAAAGGCAGCAGATGGTAATCAAATTGTTGGGGTGGCCAGAGAAAATGGAGAGGTAGTGAGAGTGAGGGTGTGTGTGGGAGAGGAAGGAGGTAGGCTCAAGGGGAAGGAGGACGTTAAAGTGCTCCTGCTGGGGGACTCCATGATCAGGGGTATTAAATGGGAAGGAAGGAGTGAGGGACAAGGCTGTGCTGTCAGGGCCAAGAGTATATCTGGCTTGACTGTGCACAAGGCCAAGCACTTGGTCTATGCTTTGGTGAAGGAATGTGGTGGATCCCCTAACATATTAGTGCACCGAGGCACTAATGGAGGGAAATAGTGTGGAGGAGATACAGGCAAGGTTCCAGGAGCTAGCCAGGGTCTGTCTTGCTGTGGGTTGCACTGTCTCTTTTCTCGGAGGTCCTTCCAGTGCCTGGAGCTAGCGTGGGAAATAAACAGAACATCGGGGAGGTTAATGAATGGCTCAGAGCATGGTATGTGGCTAGGGGGTATGGGTTGGTGAGGGACTGGCGTACAACTTGGGAGGACAAGGGGCTGCATGCCAGGGATAGGCTCCACTTAAATTTGGGGGGGAAGGAGGTTTTGAATCTAAAATTGACCAAGTTCATCGAAGCTAGGTGGGGTTTAAACTTATTGGGAGGGGGCTGAGGCTTGAGGCTGCTGCTAACAGGCACATCAAGGGAGGACTTAGACTTCTCCCCCCAACGGAGGGCAGGGAGTGCCAAACCAGGGCACCCAACCATGCGCAAGGGAGTGGAGCATGCAGTTAACTGGGGGATCTCAGGTTGAGGGAGATGGGTGAGGGCAAGGGGCAGGGATGGAGGGTGGTCCTGATTCACACCAGGAACATGGGTAACAGGATGCATGAGCTTCAGGTGATGCTAACTGAAGGGAAGGTGGATGTGGCTGCAGTCACTGAAACTTGGGCCACTCCTCGGCACAATTGGGACCTGAACCTGATGGGGTACACTGTGTTCAGGAAGGAAAGGGCAGGGGAGGTGGGCTAGCACTCATCATTAGGAATGGCATCGATATATGCAGGGTGGAGGGGCAGAGGGAAATGCAGAGGTGTTATGAATTATCTTGCAGGCACCTGGAGGTAAGCAGGTAAATCTGGGGGTGGTATATAGGCTGCCCATGCAGGCAGAAGAACTTGAGGAAGGCCTCATGGCGAATCTCAGGGACCACTGTGGTCAGGGGGAGGGTAGAACTGTGGTGTTGGGTGACCTTAACATGCCAGGGGTTGATTTGGGAACTATGGCATCCTCATCACCTAGGGAGCAGTGCCTGCTGGACGTCTTACAGGATGCATTCCTTTCCCAACTGGTGGCTGACCCGACGAGGGATGGTCGTATCCTGAATGTGGTCCTTTTGGATGGCGATCTGGTTAGGAACCTAGTGGTAGGGGACTCACTGGCGGGGCATGATCATGCCATGGTTTGGTTTTCCCTAGACCTAGGAGGAGGGCAAAATCACATTAAAACGGTGGTAGTTGACTTTAGTGGTGCAGACTTTAAGGGTATGGAGGGGATCTTCAAGGGTTATTTGGAGAGGATCAGACCAGACATGGACACAGAGAGCAGATGGAAAATTATTAAAAGAGTGCTTCTGGAAGCTACCAAGCCCTGCTCAATAGTCCAACACAAGTCTGGTAGAACCAGAAAGCCAAGCTGGTGGACAAGGTGGTCTAGGAAGCGGTGAGGGAGAAAAGACCTGCTTATAGATAATACAAGCTGTCACGTGGGGTCATGGACAGAGGAGTGTATGATATGATATCCAAAAAAGGTAACCAAGGTGGTGAGATTGGCCAAGGCAAGGATGGAGCAGAGGTTGGCACTGGGGATCAGACATGAGGGAAAAGGGGTTCATTAGGTATATCAGGGAAAGAAGGCAGACTGAGGTCAGGGAGTGGGTGGGCCGAGGAGGCTGGGCAGCAGGCGGAGGTACTTATTGAATACTTTGCCTCGGTCTTCACTAGAGACAATGGAGGGTCAACTCCTTACAGGGGAGGTGGGCTAGGAATTAGGAAGGGGGGGAGATCGCAGATGTTGAAATTCCTATTGGTAGGGTGAGGGAAGCCCTTAAGACCCAGAAAACAGATAAGGCACGGGTACAGATGACCTTCATCCCAGGGTGCTAAAGGAGATGGGGGATGTCCTTGCTGCATCTCTGGTGAACCTTTTCAACTCCTCCCTTCAGACGGGGTGGGTGCCTCAGGATTGGAGGATGGCCTATGTCATGCCTATCCACAAAAGTGGCTCACAGGAGGAGCCGGGTAACTACAGGCCTGTCAGCCTGATGTCGGTGGTAGGTAAAATGATGGAGGCCATATTGAAAGAGAGGCTGAAGGTGTTTCTGGAGACATGGGGCCATCTGGATGATCAGCAACTTGGCTTCGTTCAGGGCCGATCATGTCAGACTAACCTTGAGGAGTTCTACGATTGGGTGACAAAGGCACTGGACCAGGGTAGGCTGGTGGATGTCCTCTTGCTAGACTTCAGCAAGGCGTTTGATTTGGTGCCACACCCTGGGTTGCTGGACAAGTCGGGGGGAATGGGGCCGGTGGAAAGGATGGTTAGGTGGATAGGAAACTGGCTGACTGGGCAGTTTCAAAAGGTAGTGGTTGGGGGAGGAGGTATCATCTCCTAGGAAGGTCATTAGCGGGGTTCCACAAGGGTCGGTGCTGGGTCCACTCCTGTTTAATGCTTACATCTCAGACATCAGGGACAGTATCAGGAGTAAGATGAGCCCCTTTGCTGATGACTCGAAGCTGGGGGCAGTGGTGGATGGGGAGGAGAGCAGAAGAGCCCTTCAGAGGGACCTGGAAACTCTGGAGAGATGGTCATGCACCTAGAAACTGAGGTTTAATGCCAAGAAATGCAGTGTTCTCCACTTGGGACATAGGAACCCAGCTCATGAATACTTTTTGGGTGGGGAGAACCTGCAAATTTCGGTAGGGGAAAAGGATCTTGGGGTGGTTGTGGATGCCAAAATAAATAACTCTGAGCAGTGTAGGGGGGCTGCAGCTAAAGCAAATAAAATGCTCTGGTGCATGGCCAAGGGGATAACCTCAAGGAGACGAGAGGTGCTTCTTCCTCTGTATAACTGCCTTGTTAGCCTGCACCTAGAGTACTGCATGCAGTTTTGGTGCCTGTACTTGCAAAAGGACATTGCACTTCTCAAGAAGGTCCAGAGGAGGGCAACCAGGATGATACAGGGTCTGGGGGAAGATCCTATGAGGAGAGACTTGGGAAGCTCAACTTGTACTCCCTGGACGATAGGAGGGACAGAGGGGATATGATTGAGGTATTTAAATATCTAAAGGGAGCAAATGGGGTCAGCCTAAATAGGGTGTTTCTACTAAGGGAGGAGGGGGCCACCATGGGACACTCCATGCGGCTGGTTGGCGGGAGGCTCGGGGGGAGATTAGGAGATGCTACTTCACAGAGAGGGTGGTGGACCCCTGGAACACACTGCCTGCGGAACTAGTGGCTGTTAATACAGTGGAGGGATTCAAGAGGGGCTGGGACACGTATAAGGGGAAGGTAAAACTGAGTAATGCCAGACCTGGAGGTGTAACTCTGATGGGGAAACGGGGTCGGGGGATTTACGGGGGAGGCAGGGAGAGCAGCAACGGTGTCCTGACTGGGTGCTGATTTTCGAGCAGACTCGATAGACCATTAGGCCTACTCTGCATCTTAGTATGTTAATATTTTTAATGCTGAGAGGTTGAGAGGTACGGTTGCGCATGGCTTAATGTGTGTTGATATGTGTTGCCATCTGTATAACAGCAGTGGTGAGTGAGTGAAAACTAAGCCAATGACTGCTACAGAGGAGAGTAGCACACCCACTCAGAGATTGAAGTAGTGAAGTAGTGGCTCCAGAGTGGTATTGCTGAATGGGAGGTGCGGCAATGTGCTGTCAGTCATCATGGGGTCTGATAATAAAACTCTAGCAGGTCTGAAGACCCGTGGACTGTGTGGCAGCACATGGAAATGCCTCCAATGTACTGCTTGCTTCCTCTGTTTCTGGTTGGAGAGCAGCAGAGTGCCCAGAGTAGCAGGATCAGCAGTAGTGCTGCGGCTAACGCAAGGGATAGGGGACTGGGATGGATTCCCGGTAAGGCAGTTATGGTCAGGGAAACTGAATGGGGGTGTCGGAGAGGCAAGTAGGTGATCTGGAGAAACCACAGCATTGGCAAGGCTTAAACACTTAAACAGCCAAGCAACAGCTGCAACAACTTAAAAAAAGAGATAGACGAAAGCTGAGGAGCGAGTGGGAGTATGCTGCCGACACAGACTCAACTTCGAATTCTTTGGCAAAATAGAGGGTGGCCCAGTAGCTGAGCCAGCTTGATGGTTGGGGGGTGGGGAGGAGTGTTCTCTGCTTGCTAGGCAGGGATAGGAGCAGCTCACTCTTCTAAATTATGTGAGGTTTCTGCCCAACAAGCAGAAAACAATGTCGTGATCAGCTTGGTTAACCATTGAACTGCCACTGTTAAGCCCTTTGCATCCTGAACTGTATTGGACCAAACAGTGACACACCTCTCAAATGCCATTCTTATAACAAGATGTCCGCTACACATGTCTGCACAAACAAAAATAACAAGCAGAAAACATCATGAACATCCTGGCTGACCACTGGACTATCACTGTCGAGCCCATTGCAACCGGAACTGCATTGGACCCAACAAAGACAACCTCTCAAATGCCACTCTTACAACAAAATGTCTGCTGTGCATGTTTGCGCAAGCAAACATAAAAATTACGTTGCTATTAAGAAAATGTTAAGCAAGTTTCCTAAACTGTATTTTATGCCATAATATTCTCAACTAATGTCTCGCTCTCTCTTTTGTGCCTTCCTTCGCTGTGCTACTATTGGTCTGCAACCCTCAGTTGGAGCGGATCACCTACATGTGCAGTTCTTGCCAGATAGCTGGGGTGATCGCAACATGAGATAAAGCTGCCAAGGCAGTCTGCCCGTATCCTTCCTAAGACAAACTAGCTTTTTGCTGATTTATCTTATAAATGCATGTGTACATCCTTGGTATGAGAGTTTTTCTCCTGCTGATTGTAAATGGATATTTTAAGTAAAAACGTCTGTCATAAGGGTAGACAGACACTCTAAGTCAGAGCATCTGTAATAAGGAATTAACATACCGAGTTCTTTAGCAGCATTTAGTCTGTAATGTTGTCACTTTGCACTGGTCTCTTTTTCACTTCTTGTGGAACACTTTGTGAACAATTCTTTTTACTTTGCACAAATGAACTCCAAGGTGCAGGGGGATTGCATGCATGGTTGTTGTGGCCACCCATTTTCTGTCACTATGTAAATGTCAATCAATCAGTGCAATGACGTAGCAGCTCTGTAGCATAGAACCCCACCCCCTGACGTAGCTTTAGACAGTGAAGCGCCTGGGAACCTACAGTGGAGGTGTGTATTGTGAGTGAGTATCTGACTAGCTATTTGCCAAGTAAAACTTTCTAAGCAACTGATATCAGTGTCAGCAATCAGTTCCTTTACTGCATGCCATATCCCTGCCTCAAAATCCACACCTCTGGAGTGGACCGGACCACAACTGTAAAAACCAGACCAGCTGGACCAGTCGGACCAGCCAGCCCAGTCCATCCAGTTTTTCACACTTAGTCCGGCTGGTCCGGATTTCATCTAAGGTGAAACTGGTCCGATCCAAGTCCAGCAGTCCAGATGTTATCCATGC
The DNA here is from genome assembly GCA_016271365.2 of Neoceratodus forsteri. Lineage (NCBI taxonomy): Eukaryota > Metazoa > Chordata > Ceratodontiformes > Ceratodontidae > Neoceratodus > Neoceratodus forsteri. The sequence goes on from CM028129.1 coordinate 109,535,089, forward strand.
TACCCATCACCCTACATGTCCTCAACATCTGTAGAAGCACACATTGCAAGTTGGGCTTGGCCTATAGGGCCAAATACAACCTGACCCCGGGGGCGAGACTTGCACTTGCAAGAGGAGTGCTGCTTCCCTCCCTCAGCTATAGATCCCTCCTGTTTGCCCGGTCCCCCCATATTCACCTTGCCCGGTGGAACACAGCATATAACAATATTTGTCGGTTTGCACTTGCTGTCCCCAAACTCACCCATCGCTGTGATCTCTATGATGAACTCCGCTGGTTGCCTCCGCTGAATACCTGGATTTCTGTGTGGAAGCTCTCCAAGAAGGTGCTTGCTTCTGGCTCCCCTCAGGGTCTGGTGAATCTCTCTCCAAAAATGGACACCATGCCCTACAAGCTTAGGTCCCAGTCTGCTGGTCTGCTCAAAGTCCCTTCCACCCAGACTCTTATGGGGGACCGAGACTTTGCTGCTTATGTGCCCAGACTCTGGAACTCTCTTCCTGAACATGTCTGCATGGTCCCCTCCCATGGGATCTTTCACTCCTCCCTGTGGTCGCACTTAAAACTATCATCAGTGTGTGACTGCTTCAAGCCTCCGTAGTGAAATGAAATGTTTTCTGACGCATCCTGCTGTCACTAATGTCAACCTATGTAATCCTGTTATGGGGTGTAATTGCTGCTTGTGCATTTGTTTTTCTACAATTGTTAGTACCTCCTGTAATAAGTTGTTCCTTCTAAGTTGCCTTGTATGTATCTTGTATGTTTTGTACTCTCCCGGGTCGTTCCTGAAAATAGGCATATTACTTGTCTAGTGTACCTACCCGGTTAACAAAAGCTAAATAAAATAAATAAACATGAAATCTGGACCAGCTAGAACAATATGGATTAAAACTGTAAAAAACAGACCGACTGGTCCAGACAGCAGAGTCGGACCGTGCAAGTTGGATCTGGTCCAGATGGACCTGCAAGTCTAGTTTTTATCAATTTTGTCTGGTCAGTCCATCAATCTAGATTTCGCCCATACCCCTTGCTGCACATGTGATGCATTCTCTTTCAAGGGGAAGGGGAGCTTAGTCCCTGTCTGTCAGCCAGATCACTAGTGGGACTTGGGACAAAACTCAAAAAAAGCTATGCACCCATACTTCCTCACAGTTGAGAAGTGGCTCTTGGTGACCTGGCTAGAGAAAGTGAGGGATGGTGGAGATACAATGGTAAAATGGGAGGTTCTGCGAGGACACTCACAAACACCAAAAACAATTACAATTCTCATTTTAAATCTGATGGCTAGGTTCCACAATCAGGATTCAGATGGAAACATTTTGAATTTCTGGTTCTGGTATCCTGCTTGGAACACACACTGAACCTAAACACGTGTGCTGCAGCATTTTTATGTATTCTTATTGCGCCATCTAGTGGCTTTTATGAGGATCAACAAGAAAAGAGCAGAAGTGACATTATGTTTTAATTTTTTTTGTATGTTACCTCTCAGATCCTCCCCATCAGCTCGTCTTCTCCTGGCCCTAATACCCTCATCTATCCACAGGAAAAAAAAGCCAGCAAACTAATTTCTGGCTTGCGGATTCAGCACTTATACAAATTTAAAATCAGTTAATACAATGTTTATTTTTGTGCACAATTTTTATTTCACACCCTTCATTCAGTTTATTCACTTCAATTTATATGCAAACATGGCTTTTCCTGTGGTCATCGGGCTACAGCATCAGTAATTCTCTTCTTTCATCAGGTTTGTTACTTCAAACATTTACTTGCTTTCTCAGTGACTCCAAAATAAATTGCGGCATACAAAAAGTGCTTTAGTGCTTCTGTGCTTTTCAAATATACAATAGCATCTGTTTATGAAGCCTCTTAATATCTTAGGTGCAAAGCCTCCGCTGACAATCACCAGTCCCGTTCATTACTTCTTATATGAAGTATTAAAGTGCTACATGCTGGGCGAAGTAAGTCTTAAGCTGCCATACTGAAAAGTATTGTGTGCTTGCTTGTAGCCACAGTTATCTCAGTATATTTTATTACTCACAAATGGCTGCTTGTAGCTCCATGGCCAGTAGGCACTGGTTTTTGCTGCACCTCTGGCTGGGGGCTTATCTCAAATCCGCATGATGAACTGTGAAGAACCACAGATCTGTACAACGCTGAATCTTTTTTAATGCACAAAAACCACACAGTAACAAAGCAATCGTGCTGTGTAGCCCAAGTGGGTGTGTCCATTACATACATACTGACATTTCAGTGTTGGTGACATGCCTTTGTCAGAGTCCTCCTTGAAATTTGAAGCAGCGAGAATGGGTGGATTAAAATGGTAAAAAATGGACTGACTGGTCCAGCCCAAACAGCCAGACTGAGCAAGTTGTGCCTCGTCCAGCCGGTCCAGATGGACCAACCGGTCTGGTTTCTACCATTTTGGTTTGGTCAGTCTGGCAGTCTGGATTTTATTTATTTATTTATTGAACATTTTGGAGATTACCTTTGAGCACAAGTGCTCATTTACATAGGTCCCACATCAAATTCATAATCTCAAAAAAAGAATTGAGCCCTGATCACAAATGTCTACACGCCATATGTGCCCATGCCCGTGACCAATTGCCACACAGCGGGCTCTGGCAGACCCCTGCAACATTCACAATAGGCACGCTAGCGCCTTGCGCACCAGAAGCTTTGGCCACCAGCCCAGCTATGTATTACAGGTGGTCCAGGGGAGTGTCAGGGTGTGTGCCCGCACTCTTCACCATTTATGAAGGCACGGAGTGTTGGGCGAGGGGGTGAAAGTTACACGATGGGATCCATCCATAACATTTGTGCACCCCCAATGGTCATTTGCCAGCAGCATCAGTACAGGGACCCACACCACACTGTTCCTCCAGCCCACCGAGCAGCCAGGAAAAGCTGGGGGCAGCCATATGGGCAGATGCCCATCGGACCCCAATTCCCAGGGTCCATGCCTTCCCAGGACCCCCTGCATGCACGCAGAAGGGGATCCAGAACAGGACCCAGGCTATGAATCCCATTGAATGCCTGCCTGTGCCTCTTGATCTGCCCCCCTGCGCAGCTGTGATCCACCCCCACACAGCTGTGCACAAGGGAGATGGGGCCATGGACAGGTGCCCTGTGGGTGCTCATGGTTGCAAATACCGCATATCCTGCACATGTCCAGAACCACATAGCTTCATGGGAGTTATATATGCATTTCACTCGTATAACCCACACTTTTGAGACTAGGGCCTAATACAAGTACAATAAGCAATTCCAGAGGAAATGCAGTCAAATCAGGCTCAAAACACATAACAATTATATGCAGTTTTGAAAAAAATCCATGCAGATAGTTGCATACAAAGTTGTATAAAAAGTCACAGTACACGTACAGAGAGATTTCACTCATATCCAATGCTGCACATGTGATGCATTCACTTTCAATGGGTAGGGAGAACATAGCCCCTGTCTTTCACCCAGCTCGCTAGTGGGACTTAGGATAAAGCTCAAAGAAGGCTACGTACCTATGCCTTCTCATTGCTGAGAAAGGGCAATCAGTGTCCGGGCTAGGAAATGTGAGGGTCTGGGAGTGGGGAAATACTGGGGTAAAACGGGAGGCTTTGTGAGGACGAACACAAACACCTAAACAAAATCACAGTTCTTATTTTAAATCTGAGAACTAAGCTCCACATTCAGAAGAATTCTGATGGAAAGATTTTGAATATCTTTTGCTGGTATCCTACTTGGAAGACAAAGACGCTGAACCTACAGACACGTGTGTTGCAGCATTTTTATACGTGCTTGTTGTGCCATCTAGTGGCTTTTATGAGGATCAGCAAGGAAACAGTAGAGGAGACATTATTTTGTTCGTTTGTGTTACCTCTTTGATCCTCTCCACTAGCCTGCTGCATTCTCCTGGCCCCAATATCCATGTCTGGCCACACAGAGCTATAGAACCCACGACTTACTCCTTGTGGCAGCGCCTTCAGCACTCCCCAAAACCCTTCCAATGATGAACAGGGCAATCCTATGAGGTCGACTGATGGCACTGGGCCCAAGAATGCCACTGGGTCATAATCTCCAGGACCAACATATTGTCATGCCTTTATATAGCAACGTTTTATATAATCTGTATCCCAAAGTGCTTTACAATCCAGGAGAGAGAGGAGGGAAAGAGAAAGTTGCTGCCATTCAGTGTTCAGGGAGATTTAAACAGCACAGAAATACATTCGAGAGAGATGTTGCAGAGAGGTAAAGTAGCAGTTAAGCACAGGGAGATTATGGGACTTGGTCAGGATCCCACAATAAATAAGCAATAGCTCTGGGATTCAAACCCGGGTCTCCAGGTTCACAGTTCCACCTTCTAATCACTGAGCCAAATCACATCCTAAGGAAGCCCAACTGAAGCAACATCTCATTTTCAGTGAAATCCCATTTCTGCCCAGTTTTACCCTCAGGCTGGGCTGAAGCACTGGGAGGTCAACTTACTTGCTCAAGGTGACATAGTGAATGAAGTAGTTCTGGTGGGATTTGAACCTAGGTCTCCTGGTGTCATACCAGTGCTTTAACAAGTATTCTACACTGCCTCCTAGTTCACGGTGCACTATAAATCTGCCTCCCCCCAGCCCAGTAACATGTAATATGTTTCCACGTGGATCCAGTCACACAACTGCTTAAACATATAGGAGCAGATACCAGAGGAAATGGACATCAGAAGAATAAAATACAGTGGGTGTAGCATATGCCATGTGCTACATATATATTACTGTATATATATATATATATATATATATATATATATATATATATATATTAGAGCAAAACTCTGTTTAATGCATTAGTTAGGGTTGTTCCACAGCGACAAAGTGAGGAAATTCGGGTTTTAGGTTGAAAGCCCCCTTGACTCTCTCCACTCCCACGGCATTGGGGTGCGCATTGGAGTTGTCGGTCCTAACACTCACCCCATCAGAAGTGTGAAGAAGCAGAGGTATAGGAGAATGGGGTGAGAGTTAGACTGATCGATCCTAACGCGCACTCTGATGCCAGTTGGGGTGTGGGTGGAGGGTCCATGGGGCTTTCAACCCTAACACCGAATTTTCTTGCTTTTTTCGCTGTGGAACAACCCTAACTAATGCACTAAATGTATTTTTTGCCTCTAATTTCCCTTCTTCTTGAGACTAATAATGAGAAATAGTGAATGTAATGCGGCGGCGGGAGCGCAGGGGCCCACGGTGCCCGCAAACGCAAATGGTAATGTGCATGGTGATGCAAGGCGAAACACAAAGATAAACAGTACTATAGACACAAATGGTTAAAATAACGCAAATGCAAGTGCAAATGAAAACGCAAAGGGTAACGCATATGGTGCCGTAGACGGAACAGTAAGTGAACGGTAATGGAACCGCAAGCAGAAGCGGTAAGGGTAACAGTAATGTAGGCACAGGCTAGTTTTCACCAAAAGCTGCATAGAGAAAGATAGTGAGTACAAAGAATGTATGCATAATAATGGGTCTCGGAGCAGAAAATGAGGAGTTGGAATACTAAATTGCTTATATCTCAGGAACCATACGACTTAGAAAAAAAATTTAAAAGTCATATGATGTATGACTTTCCTGGCTAGTTTTGTACTTAGCCCTGTAAGGGGGCTAAGCACTTTTCCAACGAAAAGTCCGTATCTCGCACCGTTTCCGAGATATGGGCCCTGAAAAGCACGGCGAACGCAGTAATGATATTCAAAGGGAAAAAAAGAGAAGTTCGGAGTGCCATAACTTTGGCTTCCTGTAATATTTTTTCACGAAACTACTAAAAGGCACATCTGTGAGATGTTGGCTCTTTTCCCTCCAAATTTCAGCCCAAAAGACAAAACTGTTATTTTGCAGCAGGGCGGCAAAGGATTCCTGTAATGCGGCGGATGCCATAATGTTATCCTATGGGAAATGGTGTCAGCTTTGGAGTGCCGTAACTTTGCTGCCCTGTAATATTTTTTCACCAAAATACTGAAAGGCACATCTGTGAGATGTTGGCTGCGTTCCCTCCAAATTTCAGTCCAGAAAACCAAACCGTTCTTTTGCAGCAGGGTGGCAAAGAATTGCTGTCATTTTCCCACAGCCTGGAAAAGTACTGTTGAATTCATGTAAAGCTCAAGAATTCATGCGATAGTGTCGCAAATGCAAAAGTACTTTTCGAAAGTACTTTTCCAGAAATTTGAAAATCATATTTCTGGGGTGTTTTACCCCAAAATAAAGACATGCCTAGCATCCTCAGGGTCCGACTAGGTGAATACAAAAATAATTAGGTTGCTAGAGGGTCCTAAATTTAAATGCCAAGCATTTTTTTGATGACCAGCTGAAAACAAAATGGTGGATTTGCAACAGTAAAAGGGCCATTTGCAAGAGTAAAAACTGCATTTGCGACACTGTCTAACTTTTTAACTTTTCCCATTGACTTATAATGGGAAATTGTTTTTTGAATAACTTTTAACTGTTTAATATTTTTTAACGAAATCTTCAAAAGGCACATCGGGGACCCCGGACGCATATTCCCTGAAGATTTCGTACTGGTTGCGCAAACCCTGTGTAACCCCTAGATGGCGCTATCCCAGGGGCTACTACCCCTGCCTGATTTGCCACTAACAGGTTGAGGGGCCTGGATCCGTGGCGGGTGCCTCCACCCAGAGGTCAGGGTTTGCAATAGTTAAACTAACTTGGTCACAGCCCTCTGGGACACTGCAACCCCTTTCTTCCCACTAGTGGCCCACACAATATATCAGAATTACCTTCACAGTATACACTTACCCCAGGACTGGTTCAGGCACTGGGACCTCCTGTAAAATAAGATACAGTGCAACAATCACAGTACAATACTTTAACATAGACAAATACCTCAGGCAGTATAACTTTGCTGAAACAAGCAGCTCTGATTTATTTAGGGGGATATAACAAGGACAGGGGGAAATCAGGTTAATTAGCTTATCACTTTACTCATCTACCTATGGCTCTGTGCACAGGCCTATCCCTACCAGTTACTGTCTCTGGGTACCCAAGCCCTAGTGGCTAGTCCAAACCGTGGCAGCTGGTAGGGGCCCTTTCACACAGAGAAAAGAAAAATTAGTTAAACAGTCAGCAGTACAGTAATTCCATTTGGATTTAATGTGGCAATTCAACAGGGAGCGACCCTGAATTAGTACTCACGACCTCCAAACAAGATAGGGTCCTTCAATGTCAGCAGGGCTACTCTTGAGCTCCACGAGACTCCTCACACATTTATATGGTAAACAGTAACAGGCAAAAGTCCTTTAACGGCAGCAGGATTCACTTGAGGTACACAAGCCCTTCACACATTTATATGTAAACAGAAAGTACTATACCAGGCAGGCTGCTTCTCTATCCCGATCGCAATTACTGCACAATACCGGGAGACACACAGCAGATTCAGTTCCTGACAGACCAAGCGCAATTCAGCAATTTCTCCAGTCTTCTACAGGGTGAGCCTGGTTTCTACTCTTCAGATATCCTTTGATTCTCTTCACAGGATGGATTCAGTCCTAACAAGCAGTTACACAAGCTGCAGACCGGAACTCAGGGCCTTACACACGCTTCCCGACTAAAACTGCACACCGAAAAAGCACAGGGCTCTTCCTCTTCACTGCCAGAGCTCAACTGAAACTCCAGCAGACAAAACCGGGCACTTCCTTTGAGTTCCTCCCAGTTCTTGGCTGGATTGGCTGTCACTCACAATAGACTGCCCCTGTTGGTCCAAAAAGGCGCCGAAGTCCAAACTACATCTCCCAGAGTCACTGCCATACAATCCTCTTGTGGCTGGCTCAGATTATGAGTCCAAGTTCTGATTCGTCCAAGGCACCATTTTAGAGCTACCTTAACCCACACTGATTGGTCCAGTTCAGCAGTTCAAAACTAGAATGGGGAACTAGGCAAACACAGTTCTGACTGCAAAGAAAGCAGGTTAGACAAACTGTAATTTCATTATTACTCTAAATGATTTCTGGCAAACAGTTACATCTTTCAGATAGGTTCCCTTTGCACTCCTAGTGACTGCAAAAATGGAGTGAATTGGCAGCAGCTCAGTGGTACTCAAGCAGAGAAGCTTACAGTCCCCCATACAAACTAATTATGTCTGCAAGCAGACAGCTCTTAAAGAGACAGTACCAGAGGCTCTAAAAACACTCACTGATAAATGGCTTAAACGCCAAACACCATTCAGGCTTACAGCATTCAAGCAAGCTCCTGGAAGTCTTTTGGGAACCCCCATCTGCAGGGGGGTTACATGTGCAACCTGTGGAGGCGAGTAAAGAATTCCAAACAAGCGTAAATGCGCGTGCAGATCACGCTTAATAACTCCAAAGCCGTATATCCGAACAATACAAAAGTTGGCAGATCCCAAGATGTCTGGTTCTTGATTGTGTATTCCAAATTTCAGGCAAATCCGTTAAACGGTTGCAAAGTTATTAAGGTGCTAAATTTTAAATTTAACATGTAAATGGCTCTTCAACCCTAACTATGGTAGCACTAACGTGCTACCATAAAATATATATATATATATATATATATATATATGCAGGTGATAACACACAACAGGTTGTGTGGTCGCATGTTGAGGCACAAGGCAAAGCTGATCACTTTCAACCTCCTGAGAAGTGAATATATAAGACAGTGACCAGACACCCTGAAGTGTGTTACTGCAGTTATACAAGGGGTGCAAAATTAAAATATATGGAGATATAACCCCTCGTCAGGATGGGGCTTATCTATACAGCTGCTGCTGCCCTCCTGAGGTCCCTAGAATGGTTACTTGCTGCCAGCTCCTACCCACTCGACTGCGTGTGTGGTGGCAGGAGAAAGTGCATGGAAGTGCAGACATCTCCAAAGCCTTTTACAGCAGTGGCTGCAGTCACATTTTTCAGTGTCAGTCCCCTGATTCTGACACAGGGAACCAGGAACACAAGGATGCCACTCCTCTTCGGTGCCTCGATGTGTCACACAGAACTGCCATCATATCCCAATCTGCAGTGCACATTCATGGGCTCCTCCACAGTGCTCATAGCTCCACCAACCCAGCAGGCAGCCCCAACTCATGAACCCACTGCATTGCAGCCACCCAAGACCAGCCGGACCATAGCCCAAGAGGAGTTAAATAAAGTCTCTGGTGCCAGCACAATTAATGGAGGCAAATAACCAAATAAATAAAGACCTTGGAGCATAAGGCTCCTCTTGTAACATAGCCGTGGCCATTTTGATGACTCACAACCCTGCTAGCCATCCAATCAGAGGATTAGAAAGCCCTAGTAACAACAGCAAGTGATTGTGGGTGGATGATGCAATAAGGGCCCTCTCATTGTACTGGCAGGCTACTGTAGCCAAACAGAAGCCAGGTCAGGGTAGAAGGACTAATTGACAGTACTGCCTGACCAATAGGACACTGAGTTGAATGGAAGACATTGCTGGGCTCTAGAGGTGTTTGTAGCAGTTGGGGAGAGACTCAGAGGTGAGCAGACCTGCTGCAGCTTGATAGAGCTAGAGATCTTGCCAGGCCCAGATTTTGTAAGCTCTATCCTGGGATCATCCTTCCAAAGGCTGCAACCCTTGTCCTGGGCTTTTATCTGTGCAACTGGGTCAGGAAGATGCCGGCAGAATGAAGCTGCTTTGTGAAAATCTGAGAGGCCCAAAGTCTAAGAAAGCTGTGGAGCTGAGGAATTGGCGATATGAGACCTGCATCCTACCCAGCATAGTCTGAGGCCAAATAAGGGGCCTGCTAGCCTTTATCTAGTGGGGTGGATCAGGGAACAGGGAGCCATGGGACACATGCTAAGAGTACATGTGTACTCACAATCTAGAGGGAAATTTGACTGTGAGTGTCAGTCCTGGGGTTTGGGCTCCTTGGGAACTGGGAAGCCATTATGTAATGCTCGTGTAACTGAGAGCTGAGTCAGAAGGGCTGTGGCCTGAGAGGTGTGAGTCAAAAGGGTTAAGCTGCTGTGAGTCACCTAGAGCAAGTGCAAAGTGTCTTCATCTCCATGTCTGGGGCCTCCTCATCATAACTGCTGCCTGGCATGCTGCTGTCTTCTGGTTCCCGCTTCAACTGATCTTCTTCATCAGTGGGACAAATGTTTGCTGGATTGGGCTTTGTGTTTCTATGGATTACAGTAACTTTCAATTTGGATTATAAAATTGGGTTTTTCGAACATTTGGAGTTTCAAATGCTTTAAATTGTGTTAGCACACTATGGCGTTTTTGGGGGGGGGTTCAACTGCAAGCTTGCTAAATTTCTTCAAGTGCACCACTGAAAGAGCCCAGCCAACATAGCTACCAGGCCTGCACTGGGATGTTAGTGTCATTCCTGGACACCCAGAGTCACCGGTCTTGTGTCATACTTGAAATCAGGGAGGAGCAGGAGGAGTCAAGAGATTGAGACAGAGAATCTATGATGCACTCTCTAGTTTTGAGGAGTAAGGCAGAGAAGCAGGGAGACATTACGCATATATACGTTTTAAAAGGTATGCCACCATTGCCCAAAAGTTTGTCTCCTTACCAGACTAGCTTACGGTTGATCCCCAGTCTTCCAGTGTCCATCTGGCACTGTGTCTGTCTCTCCACAGGTGGAGGAAGGCTCAACAGTGGTGGTAACTGGGGAAATTCCCTGAGGTGGACCAGAACCCAGCAGAGACGACAGCGACCCTTCGGAAAGGTTGAGGCGATGGGATATGGACAGACTGGAACCCTACTACATTGATTTTCTTCCTCGGCTCCAAAAAAAGCACTGCACTGCAATAGATTAACATAATTAAGGAATGTATTATTGAAGAACTCTTAGCCTTTTATCTTGGCTTTGAATTTATTTATTTATTAGCTTAGTGGCGACATTTGTCAAATTTCGATATATTACACTATAAAGAATCGACAGACTGTTTAGTGAAAAATCAGTGTAGGGTTTCAAAATATTTTAGTGCTTTACTTAGTCGTTAAGATTTTAAACTAAAATCAGCTGCTTCTAATTACTGTAGTATTTTATTTTATATATTATCTTTCATGTTTGATTTTAGCGCCATATGCAAATCGGACATGTGATTTCCTGTATAACACATCTGCAGTCCCCACAGAAGCAGACTGCAGATGTGTTATGGGACTGAGAGAAGCGGTTGTTGTCAGTGGCAGCACCAGGCTGTTTTTGGGGAGGCTGAAGCCCCCCTAATGTAAGCTCAAGCCCCCCCCCAATCATTTTCCCTGAAATATTTAAAGACTCACAGCTTCACTGCTTGCTGATAAAAAAAAGCCATGGTTTAGAATCAGCACTTTATAGCTCTACCAAATGGAGCGCACTTTCCTTTTTCTTTGCCTGGCCCGGGTCCTCCGGATCCCGCTGCGATGGTTGGTGGTGCTAGTGGTGGAGGTCGGGAAGCTCTGCTCCCACCCAATGCTTTGGTTGCCCCTGAACAGTGGCAGACGGAACTTTAGTGGTGCAGGAGATGGTTTCTGCCCAGACACACTTTGCTGCTGCACCTCATGGTCCATCTGCCCAAACTTGTCCCCTCTTGGTGAATGCCGCAGGGACTGCGATCAGCTGGGCACCCAGGTCCACAACTGCAGTGGCAGTAATTTACTGTGTAAGGGAGGTGGGGAAGAGAGCTGAGCAGGGGAACTCCACCACCAATGACCACCAAAATGGAAGCCGTTGCTTCATTCGGAGGGAGGGGGGCTACAGGAGAAGGACCACTGTAGGGGGTCCTCTCAGGGGACTGGAGCAAGAAAGGGGTTCAAGGAGCCCATTAAACAGATAAAAATAAAAACAAAAAAATGGCAAAACTGAAGGCAGACAATAAAGAGGCTCCCCCCCCCCAAAAGAGCACTACACCCTGCAACCAGCACAGAAGGCTAGGCAAAGGGATGGGAAATAACCTGGAGCCTCCATAAAGGGGAAGAGAATGATATTTAACAAGCCAAAGAAGAGAAAAAAAATAACCACTCCAGCAAAGCTGGGCAGTGCAACAGCCTGCCAACCAGCATGTGGCACTAGAGGCAGTAAACAAAGGGGGAAGAACAGGGGACTGCAATGGCAGCCCCATGTGTGGCAACACCCAATGTCAATGCCAGAAAAAAAAAAAAGCCAGCATACTGGAGAGGGGAGACAAGGGAACTGCAATGGCAGCCCCAAAAAAACACAAATCATGCCACACTTGTTCTGCAAAATAACAGGAAGCAAACTAATAGACTTGCCAAGCCATATTTTTATTCGAACAAAAGAGAACTTGGGTGAACATTACCCTCATCACTTTGCATCTGAAGTGTGATGCTTGTGCTACATGCACTACTAGGCACCCAGTGTCAGGACACCCCAGAAAACCCCAATATAAAAACTGCAAACCGAGGGAGCAGACAACTAAAGGGAGCTCACCCTATGGAACTGGCTGCTGCTGGCCATCAGGAGGACTGCTGGTCCTTTTCCAGAGCTAAGGTGTGACTGCTGCTGCTGGAGACCTCTGAGGACCACTGGCTATAGAGGAGCAGACACCTAGGAGCTATGAACCCGAGCTTCAGATAGGCCTCCAGGCATCCATACTCCTGTGCTCTCTACCCTGTCAGTCACCCAGTCCAGAACTGCCACTGGCAAGCAGGGAACACCCTTTCTAGCCTAGAGGTGGACCTGGCTTTTGGACAGATGATTGAGTATTCGGGACCATTTGGTTGATTTATAGCCCCTTTAGGCAATGGCCAGAGACCTGGCCTGGCCAAGACAAAGGATCCAGCTCCAGAAGGCTCCAGGAGGGGAGAGGTAGGGGGATAGAGACAGGAAATGGTCAGACAGCCAGTTTGGTCAATAAGCCAGCTGGCTGTGCATGGAGTGGGTGGGGAGTTAACCCTTTCCCTCCCTGAGTCCTTTTTGGTCTACTTGAAAGGAAAATTCTGAGGCACTACACTTGCCCACTCACAAGTCTGATGGAGAAAAAAGAAAGTAAGTCTTATGAGCAAACTGAGTGCACTGGTGGCAGGTTGCTGTGTACTGTGCTGTCAACAAAGAGGACATTGGGACAGGAGTCAGGACGTCACTATGGGAGAGCTCAGAGCTTGGGGCAGGGATTTGTCATCATCACTCCCAGGTTAGTTGGATCCCAATCTGACAGGAAGCACTGCGGGGGGGGTTACAACAAATGCCCTCTGCCTCCACTTGTCTCTTGGACTCTGTTCAGTGGGTTCCAAAGCATGAGAGGTTGGACATGCCTTGCCTTGTGGGAGGGAACACCTGGACAGGACTGGGAGCGATTGGCATAAATTGGGATTGTGATTGGTGACCACCTTTTAGTAACTGCCATGCCAACACAGTCAGCATTGCTTGCACAGCAGGTATATTTTTCAGACAGGCACAGATGTGGTACACATCTAAAAGGCTGTGCAGCATGAGTCTTTACACGGTTGTGTGGCAGTTTAGAGAAGGAAGATCTGTGCCTGTGGCTTGTGTGAAAAGAAATTTTGATTTATATAGCACCTTTCATACAGACTGCATTCCTGAGTGCTTTACAATCCAAAGAGGGAGGGAGCAAATTTTGCTGCCTTTTTATATAGCAACCTACATAGACACAATCATACAAGTCATCCCCGAACTCCTTAGAATCCAGGAAGAGGGGAGGGATAGTTTGCAGCACACAGGGAGATGCACAGACTACAGAAATTGACGAGAGAGAGAGAGAAGGCATGCAGAGAGATTAAGGGCAATGAATGTTAAGTGACTTGTTCAGAATTATGCAGTGTGGAAGTGGTGGCTGTTTGCTCTGGGATCCAGTAACCTTCCCAGCAGATCTGCTGGGACAATGGCATCTGAATGGTCTCCTATTTGCTGTGGGGGACTGTAACCTTCCCAGCAGATCTGCTGGGATAACAGTGTCTCTCTTTCCGTTGTTCTCACGGGTCCAGTAACCAAATTTTTGCACATGCACCATTTAATAGATGTCATGATAACCAGGCTTCTCAAACATATATTTGACCATTAAAATGCAGGAAAGGCCACCATTTGAAGATAAAAATCTCAAACTTTTGTGGGAGAACATGCCCCCGGGCCCCCCTAGCTTTGTTAGGATTTTGACTGTGGGGCACAACTTTGACCATACCTCTGGTGCCACCTCTGGTTGTTGCCTCAATTTGCTGAAAAGCACAAGAGTTGTTACTAGAGGAAACAGCTTATCATCTCTAGATTCAACACTACAGCACTAGCTCCCATGACTGAATGTCCCTATACAACAAATGGCAAACCAAACGGTAAAATAAACGGCCAAGTCGGAGGTATTGTTTAGCTTCTAGTTTGTCTGTGGCTCGAACTGGAAACCAAAGCTGGCAAGAGGACAGTGAGACTAGGCATACACACCGTGCAGCAAATCTGATAATCAGTAAGCATGTTTTTTAAATATATGTGGGTATCTGTAATTCGTAGTTGAAAACCTGGATAAAGAACTGCAGTAGCTATGTTAGAATTGGTATTTTCTCCTAAGTAAAAATAATTGCATACATAAGTTTTATTGTTTTAGAAAGGTAAACCATAGCTTTTTACCACGTTACCAAGACCTGGTTCTCTCAAATGGAGATGAAGAGAGGATCACAGATGTAGAATTGGGTAGCCATCTGGGAACTAGCGACCATCGAACAGTATGGTTCACAATAAACACAGCAATAGAGTCAAGCCATACAAAGGCAAAAGTAGTGGACTTTAGGAGGGCTGACTTTGCCAAAATGGGTGAGTGCCTAAGGAATGTACTAGCAAATGGGCAGGAAGGAGGGGTGGAAGAACAATGGGGAATAATAAAAACTGTCATCACAGAGGTAACAAGCCTTTGTGTGAAGCAAATAAACAAAACAAAACGATGTAAGAAACCACTATGGTTCTCAAAGGAAGTGGCAGTGAAGGTACAACAGAAAAAGAAAGCATTCAGGAAGTACAAGGAATCACAGAAGGAGCAGGACAGAGAACTGTATCAGTTAAAGCAAAAGGAAGCTGGGAAGGCAGTCAGAACAGCAAAGGCCCAAACCGAGGAAAAGATAGCCAACTCAGTTAAGGAGGGGATAAAACCTTTTATAGGTACATCAGGAGGCGAAGGAAGACCAAGGGAGGGTTAGTGAGGCTTAATAAAGAGGAGGAGGGTGGGCAGAGGGTGACTGTGAAAAGGCAGAGATACTCAACAAATATTTTTGCTCAGTATTTACAAAGGAAGAGGGGGGAGGTACCTAAAACAAACAGTAGAAACACTCTGGATGCAGAAGTTGATACCAGCCCATTCACAGAAGAAAGGGTTCTGAAAGAACTCTTAAAACTGAAGGTGGACAAAGCAATGGGGCCTGATGGGATTCATCCATTCTAAAAGAACTAAGGGTAGAACTAGTGACACCACTGACTACCCTCTTTAACAAATCATGGGAGGATGGGGTGGTACCCAAGGACTGGAGAAGGGCAGATGTGATTTCCCTTCACAAAAGTGGGAGCAAGGCAGAAGCAGGAAACTACAGACCTGTTAGTTTAACCTCAGTGGTAGGGAAAATGATGGAATCACTTCTGAAGGAAATAATTTTTGAGTATCTAGGGGCCAGAGGGGCACAGGACCCAAGGCAGTATGGATTCACAGTGGGAAGGTCATGCCAGACAAATCTGATAGATTTCTTTGACTGGGTGACCAAAGTAGTAGATCAGGAAGGGGCTGTGGAGATGGCCTACCTAGACTTTAGCAAGGCATTTGACACAGTCCCACACAAAAGATTAATATACAAGTTAGCCAGCCGGGGAGTGGGTCCCAAGATGACAGCCTGGGTGAAGAAGTGGCTGGAAATGGACACAGAGGTAATAGTAAATGGAGTCCACTCTGAAGAAAGGGGGGTTACTAGTGGGGTACCTCAGGGTTCAGTATTAGGACCAGTCCTCTTCAATGTCTTTATAAGCGACATTGCAGAGGGACTGGAAGGAAAAGTGTGTCTCTTTGCGGATGACACAAAGATCTGCAACAGAGTTGATGCACAAGGTGGGGTGGAAAGGATGAGAAGGGACTTGGCAAGGTTAGAGGAATGGTCCTAAGAAGTGCAAGGTAATGCACCTCGGAAACAAAAACCCAGGGGAAGAGTACACAATGGGGGGTGAGATACAAACAACAACAGAAATGGAAAGGGACCTGGGGGTAGTCATATCAGATGACCTAAAGGTGTGCAAGCAATGTGAGAGGGCAGCAAGGAGGGCTGGGGGGATACTGGGATGCATAGGGAGAGGCATCACCAGTAGAAAACTGGAAGTTATTATCCCTCTGTACAGACAGTTGGTGAGACCCCATCTGGAGTACTGTGTGCAGTTCTGGAGACCCAATCTCTGCAAAGACATAGACAGGATGGAAGCTGTCCAGAGGAGGGCAGCTAAAATGGTGCAGGGTCTGCACCGGAAGACATATGAAGAGAGACTTAAGGAGCTAAATATGTATAGCCTCCAGGAAAGAAGGGAGAGGGGAGACATGATAGAAACTTTCAAGTACCTCAAGGGAATCAACAAAGTCCAAGAGGGTAACATCTTTCAAAAAGAGGTGTGCAAGAACAAGGGCACAATTTGAAGATAGAGGGCTCAGAGGTAATTTAAGGAAGTATTTTCACAGAGGTTGTGGATGCATGGAACAGCCTTCCGGAGGAGGTTGTGGAGTCAAAACAGTGGTGGAATTCAAGCATGCATGGGACAGTCATAAGGCAATTCTGGGGGGTGGGGGTAGGAAGAAGTAGGCTGCTGGTTAACTAGGATCTGCAGCTTATGCATTAGGTAGGGAAATGGGTAGACTGGGTGGGCCAAGCGGTCCTTATCTGCCGTCAAAATCTATGTTTCTATGTTACTTAATATCTGTTCTGTACTTGTTTCAGTGACAAACCTACAGGAGCATAGAAAGGTTCAGAGCATTGGATAAAAAGTTGGGATGAGTTTACTATTGGAAGAACTGATCCACAAATTCTATCAAAATTTTCCTGCTCAGGTTGTGGTTGGGGAAACAGTTGGGAATCTGGATAGCAGAAAAATTTCCCCTTCTGAATTCTAAATTCAGGTTTGCAGTGTCCTGTGATGAACAAAGATGCTGGAACTCTGAAGACCACTGGGATGCAATGAGACATATTGAACGAAAAACTTATGCTCCCAAAATTGTATTTACCTTTTGTTTTCTTTTAGCCAAAACCAATTTTGCATATATACTATAGCTTAGACTTTGAGGCCCTGAGTTTGTTCTGAGGGTTTTGTGCAATATTTATAAGAAGAGAGTGGGAATACCCAGACTGGACTAAATATAGTCCTCTATTTCTCAACACATCGGTACTCTGGGATCTCCTAATTTATGCTCGCAGTCTGGGAAACAAGATCCCAGACCTGCAGGCAATAATGGCAGAGGCTAAACTGGACATAGTAGCAATTAGCGAGACGTGGTTTACCAGTAACCACACTTGGGAGACTTCAGCACCTGGCTGTGTACTGTTCAGAAGAGACCGAGGTACAGAAATGGGGGCTAGAGTGGTCCTGTATGTCAATAAAAATATCAAGGTTACAGAAATTCAGAATACACATAAGCAGCCAGAAGAACTGTGGGTCACCCTGGAAACAGGAAATGGGACAACCATAAGAACTGGGGTTGTCTACCGGCCCCCAGACCAGGGGGAGGATATACACACATTACTGTTACAAGATATACAAAACATAACAGCTAAAGGGGAGATTCTGATAATGGGAGACTTCAATATACCAGATACAGATTGGTCAATACAAGCAGGACTATCTGCCAGAACTAGACAAGTGGTGGATTCCCTGCAGGGGGAATGCCTCAAACAACTGGTATAACAACCCATAAGAGACTGGGCTATTCTAGATCTAGTACTGACTAACAGGGAAAGGATCACAGATCTCCAGATAGAAGGTCACCTGGGGGCCAGTGACCATTACATGGTATGGTTCAATTTGGCCACTACAACTAAATCATCCCATTCCAAGGCAAAAATATGGGACTTCAGAGGAGCTGACTTTGATAATATGGCCAACAGAGTTAAGCTAGCCCTGGCAAAAAGAAATACAGGTGAGGGGGTACAGGCAAAGTGGGCAAGCATTATGATGCAATACTTGAAGCAACATCCATTGTGTTAGAGTGAAAAAGAAGTGCAAAAGAAAAAGGAAACCACTTTGGTTCTCAAAAACAGTAGCAGAAAAGGTCAGAGCCAAAAGGCTGGCCTTAAGGAAATATAAGGGAACACAGCGGGATGGAGATAGGGAGGCATGCCAAACTTCCCTAAGGGAAGCAGGGAAGGCAGTAAGGCAGGCAAAGGCCCAAACTGAGGAAACACTAGCACAGACAGTAAAAGGTGACAAGACTCTCTATAGATACATTAGTGAAAGGAGAAAGTCCAGAGGGGGTATTGCTAAGATCAGAGGAGATAAGAGGGTGTGTGTGAATAGGAGGACCATATAAAAGCATCTATCCTAAATAGATGCTTCTGTTCAGTATTTACTGAACAGAAGGTAAGGCAGGGCCCACAGCTCAGCACCATGGACACAGGGGGACGGAGGTGAGCACTAGTCCCTTCACAAAAGAAAGGGTCCTATAAGAGCTTGCTAAGCTCAAGGTGGACAAGGCAATGAGACCTGGTGGCATACATTCCAGGGTACTAAAGGAGCTAAGGGTGGAACTAGCAGAGCCATTATCAGAACTGTTTAGTGAGTCTCTGAGTACAGGAGAGGTCCCAGAAGACTGAAGAAGGGCTCATGTGATCCTGCTCCACAAGAGTGGCAACAGGACGGAGGCAGGGAACTACAGACCAGTCAGTCTTACCTCAGTAATGGGCAAGATTATGGAGGCACTCATTAAGGAAAGGATAGTATAACACCTGGAATCCATAGGAGCACAGGATCCAAGACAGCATGGGTTTACAAAAGGAAGGTCCTGTCAAACTAATCTCATAGATTTCTTTGACTGGGTAACAGAGTGGTGGACTAAGGGGGAGCAGTTGATGTTGCCCACCTTGACTTTATGGTTACCAGATATCCTTTTACAAGGACATGTCCTCTTTTCCAGCTGCCAAATATTCTTCATGTACATTCTCTAGCCTGTTATATTATTATTATTTTTATAATGTTTCTACTCTCTCCTACCTGGGACCTCCTTGTAAATGGGCTCTGAAGGCAGTGGAGACATTAAACCTATTTACTCAGGGTCTGGCACAAGGGTCATCAGGAGAGGGACTAAGTGTCCTCTTTTTGGCATCCCAAAATCTGGTACCCCTACCTGACTTCAGAAAAACGTTCAATACTGTTCCACATAGAAGATTGATTAATAAGCTGGATAGGCATGGGGTGGGTCTGAAGCTGGTCAACTGGGTGGCAAACTGGTTGACAGGCAGAAAACAGAGAGTGGTGGTAAATGGTATACAGTCAGAAGGGATGCAAGTCACAAGTGGGGTACCTCAGGGATCAGTTCTGGGGCCAGTCCTCTTCAATATCTTCATCAGTGACATTGCAAATGGACTGGAGGGTAAGGTTTGTCTGTTTGCAGATGACACCAAGATCTGCAACAGAGTAGATGATCCAGATGGGGTGGGCAGAATGAGAAGAGATCTGGATAAACTAGCAAAATCGTCAGAAGAATGGCAACTGGTGATCAATGCAAAGAAGTGCAAGATCATGCACATAGGGAAGAGAAACCCTGAAGTCACCTATAGGCTGGGAGGGGAGTTGCTGGCAGTCACAAGAGAAGAAAGAGACGTGGGCATCATCATCACTGATGACCTGAAATCATCCAAGCAGACCACTAAAGCAGTAGGTAAGGCTAGAGGGATGTTGGGGTGTATTAGTAGGGGTATCACAAGTTGCAAGAGGGAGGTAATAATCCCCCTTTACAAGACGCTGGTTAGGCCCCATCTGGAGTACTGCGTGCAGTACTGCAGGCCACACCTTTACAAGGACATTAACCAAATTGAGGCAGTCCAAAGAAGGGCAACCAAAATGGTGCAGGGACTGCATCAGAAAACATATGAGGACAGATTAATGGAGCTCAATGTATACCCTAGAGTAAAGGAGAAAGAGAGGTGATGTGATCGAAACATTCAAACACCTTAAGGGCATTAACAAGGTGAAAGAGTCTAACATGTTTCAATATAAGAAAAATAGCAGGACAAGAGGACACAGCATGAGATTAGAGGGAGGCCGATTAAGAGGTAATGTGAGGAAGTTCTTTTTCACAGAAAAGGTGGTGGATGCATGGAACGGCCTACCTCAGGAAGTGGTGGATATGAATACAGTGCAGGGCTTCAAACAGGCATGGGATAGGCATAAGGGAGCAATACAGATGAGTATGAATAGATAGGTCATTGACAGAGCAAAGGCCGATGGCACATTTATAAAGAAGAAAAAGAAATGGGCAGACTGGATTGGCCTTGCGGTCTTTATCTGCCATCAACTTCTATGTTTCTATGTTTATTCCTTGTACAAAGTACTTACTTAGAGAAATTAACTAGGAGAAGGTTTTATTTGGTACATATGCTGAAATCACTGCACCTTAGCCCTTGATGAGTTTCGGGTATTATGTATCATCTATTTCCTAATATTATATTAAGCCTGTACATAGCACATGTAGGATATGTGAACTGAGTAATTTTTAAATATAATGTTGCAGACTTGAATTCAGGTATCTGTAATATAGTAGGGGACTCAGAATACTTAAATTGATGCTGGAGCCTTTTCTGTTAAATTAATCACATCTGAATGGTAGTGAGATAGTAAGATAGTGCAATATATAGTGCAATAATTAATAAGATAGGAGTGTTTCTAATTGGAAGACAATTATTTAATTAAGTAAAGAAGGTGTCAAAAATAACTTAAGTAGGATGATAAATATGAGACTCCAGAGAATGAAGGATCCTAGTCTTTCCCCTCTTTTAACAGACTGCCAAGGGTAGATGAACCGGAAACAGAAAAATCTGGAGTGTGAGATTTCCAGACAGTATTCTCAGTCCATAGTAAAACTGGATAATGTATGTCCAGTATTCTCACCAGGAACACAGATATCCTCACTAGTGTTATAGAATAGTATAAAATCACAGGACTTAGAGGCGTCACTAAATCTATGGGACAAATCACAGAAAATGTACAAAGAAAAAACAGCTCTGCATGAAGTAACAGAAGATTTACAAAACATTATAACAGGACTTAAAATCTGTGAATCTCAATTGAAAACTAGAAACTCCTGTGGTAAATGTTGTGCAAAGGAACAAAATAGTGTTATGAGTTATGAAAGTGTTCCTGGTAGAATAAACTGTGGCAATCAACCTTGTAGTTTAAGTGCGGATTTGATACACACACACTAAAAAATCAACACTCTGCTGATATCTTACTATCGGAACAGTTGATAATTAACAAGGACATTATGGAATCAATTAAGGTTGATATTGCTATTAATAGGGAAAAGCTTGACAAATTAGCAAACAGGTTGATGGTACAGGATATGGTCAGTGACTCAGTGGTAGTGGTCATGCAAGAGACTGAGAAGACAGAAATAGAAAAACAGGGACATTTAAGACCAGATTTCAGTTCAATTTTAATTGCTGATAGTCCTAATGACAACTTAGAAGGCGATTAAAAAAGGGGGAAAAAAAGAACAGAAAGAGAAACAAAGGGAAAAGACAGAAAAAACACAAAAGATAAAGAAAGAAAATTAAGAGAAACAAGCCAGCAACAGAGATTTGCACAAAACTAAAATATTAGAAAGAGAGAATAAGGAACTGAAAAGAGACACAATAATAGAAAGGAAAGAAAAAAAAGAGAAGACACCGGAGGTACTGGTTGGTAAAGATCCCATACATCTAACCTTTGCTCCTTCACTTGACTGAGTAATTTAGAAACAGAGATTGAATAGTTAAATCACCTACTATGCCTAAGGGTGCCTAGTGAAACAATAGATATGAGAAAGAGTGAAGCAGATGGAATAAAACAACAAAGAAAAAACAGAATATAAAACCATGTAGGCTAATTCTGTAGAAGAGGAAAGGGAGAAAGAGACATATGACAATTCACCCATAATTAGGTTGTTGATCCCTGGCAATTGGATTGAGCAAGAAAATGGAAACCAGGGGGCTATAGAAAAGCAACTGATTAAGAAACTCAGTGAAGATCTAGACATAGATATGTTTGGTATTAGAAGAGATACTGGAAGTTAAAATAATACCAGTTGAAGCAGCACTGATGTTAGATGTTTTGTTTTTCTCTCCAAGATATGCAAATTACATATGGTTAAATGGCATGAAAAATGGAAATAAAGAGATATCAATTACTTACCCAAATAGGCACCTCTTCAACAAAGAACCTAAAGGAGAACCTCATCAAGAAAGTGTGGTGGGTTTAAGTCTTTTTGGAATGGATGCCTTAAGGAGGGAGAATAATTAAAATCTAACTGGTGCAATATGCAGTCTATTAAGAAACTGCCTAAAGACAGAATTAGGTAAGGGAGGGATAACAGCAGCTCCGAGAATGGGGACGGAAAGCCAAACAAACATACTAGTGAAAAATAGAAGTCTAGCTGACCAGATACTACAGAAAGCAGGAATCATGGACTTGATGGGACTACATTTGGTAGACTCTGAAGTACTTTACCCTAGCCCCTCTCAAAATGACATGAACCTAGAAACTAATGATTTGCAACAGAAAACAAAAACGTACTATGCACTAGCAGGCTAAGATGAGTGACGACCAGATGTAGTAGAGGAAAGTAAGCTAATAGATGACACTCAAGTTAATGTCCTGGAATTGGAAGCCTTCTGCAAAGAGGGGTCGAAGGGTGTCTTAATACTTTCTTGGAATGTATCTGGATTAGAGAACAAATACTGTGATGAGGAGTGAGTGAATTTAATCTCACATTTTGATATTTTATGTTTTCAAGAAACATGGCATGATAATGCAGAAAATGTAAAAGTAAATGGTTATGAGGCATTCAATACTCCAGGTACCAAAATACATAACACTGGTAGATGTTCTGTAGGACTAGCAACTTTCATAAAAGTAGTTTTTTTTTCAGAAGGTAATGTGTGTGCAGACTACACATTTTTGTGTTGTTGTATCAGTACACACATCCACTCAAAAGTTTCTAATAGTGAATGGATATATTCCCCCAAAGAATTCTAGATATTTTCAGTTAGGGTTTTGGACAGATTTGAACTCGGTGATACAGCAACTAATTTTAAATTACCTTGATCGTGAAATACTAATTGTAGGTGACTATAATGCTAGGATATGGCATTTTGATGGGCTGGCTGACAGTTCTTATTTTGGATCTAAAAATAGCCTAGATATGATGCCAATAAGATATACTAAGGATGTCAAAGTAAATTAATCCGGCCAAGAAATGATCACGATATCGAAACAATATAACATGTACCCACTTAATGGAAGGTTAAATGGTGATGAGAGTGGTGAATACACTTATATGTCGGCTCTATGATAGATCTGTTTTTTTTGGTCAGGTCCAATAAATGTTTGGGGAGACTCAAAATACTCGAGAGGTCAGAGAGTGATCACTTCCCAGTGATTTTAAAAAGGAACATGAATGAACAACGCTATGCTCCTGAGGCTGGTGTAAACATAGATATAATAGTTAAAAAAAGGCTTAGGTGGAATGGTGAGGCCGAAACAGAAATTTCTAACATGCTAACCAACTCAATAATCTTCAAAGACCATAACTGGTTACAGAATTGTTCTCTAGACTGTATGTTAAATAACCTTACAATACTGTTTGAAAAAGTCAAGAATAAATTAAAGTCTCTGAATATACCAACCCACAAATTTAAAAACAAGGATACATAGTTTGACAAGGACTGTAGGACTTTTAAAAGGGAATTAAGAAAACGTTATAAAAAAATTAAACAATAATAGAAATTTGTTAAAAGAAATCAGTATTAAAAGAAAGGAGTACAAAATATTACTAAAAGAGAAAAAATATTATATCATAAAAAACAATGGGAGAAAATGCTGAAAGCTGTTATGACAAAAGACAGTAAGGAGTTCTGGCAGTTAATACCCAAAGGGACAAATTATTATAGTAATACAGTAGATTCATATATTTCTGAATCCATTTGGATAAACTACTTCAAGCAAATATTTTTGAACAAGGAGCAGAGGAAATCTTTCCCCTAAGAGAAGAAGAAGATTACACTGCTGTATGTATTAGCACAGAGGAAGTGTACAAGGCAGTAAACACCCTGACATTGTGTAAAGTCCCTGGCCCTGACAATGTTCCTGTGGAGGTCTATTTCTGTTATACAGGTCAATGGTGTACAACTCTAACAATATTTTACAATAAGTGCATCAAAGAAACTACTTTCCCTCAGTCATGGAAGGGTGCGAATATAATTCCACTACCTAAAAAGGGTGATAGATCCAACCCAGCTAAGTACCGTGCAATACGTTTGCTGCATGTAAACTCAAAAATCTTTGTGAAAGTACTGTTGGAAAAATTAAATTATCAAATAAATCAAAAGGGAGGTGTAGTCCCCTTTCAAGCTGGGTTTAGAGTAAAATTCTCCGCATTAGATAATGTATTTATCTTACATCACTTAATTGTAAAGTATGTGAAAATAACAAAACAAAAACTATATGCACTGTTTGTAGATTGTTCAACAGTGTTTGACTCCACTAACAGAAGTTTATTATGGACACAGTTATTAAAGAAGGGTATAGATAAGTCCCTGGTTTATACCATATATACCATATATAACCTCTACTCTAACAATTGGGCAAAAATGTGTTTAGGGACAGGGGGAAACTTGTCCTCTGCATTTAACATAGAAACACAGAAACATAGAATTTGATGGCAGATAAGGACTGCTTGGCCCACCCAGTCTACCCATTTCCCTGACAAATGGATAAGCTGCAGATCCTAGTTAAACAGCAGCCTACTTCTTCTTACCCCAACCCCCTAGAATTTCCTTATGACTGTCCCATGCATGCTTGAATTCCACCACTGTTTTTGACTCCACAACCTCCTCTGGAAGGCCCTTCCATACATCCACAACCTCTCTGTGAAAAATACTCCTTAAATTACCTCTGAGCCGCCCTTCTATCTTCAAATTGTGTCCCTTGTTCTTGCACACCTCTTTTTTTGAAAGATGCTACCCTCTTGGACTTTGTTGATTCCCTTGAGATACTTGAAAGTTTCTATCATGTCCCCCCTCTCCCTCCTTTCCTCAAATTAAGCTCCTTAAGTCTCTCTTCATATGTCTTCCGGTGCAGACCCTGCACCATTTTAGTTGCCCTCCTCTGGACAGCTTCCATCCTGTCTATGTCTTTGCGGAGATTGGGTCTCCAGAACTGCACGCAGTACTCCAGATGTGGTCTCACCAGCTGTCTGTACAGAGGGATAATAACTTCTTGTTTTCTACTGGTGATGCCTCTCCCTATGCATCCCAGTATCCTGCCAGCCCTCCTTGCTGCCCTCTCACATTGCTTGCCCACCTTTAGGTCATCTGATATGACTACCCCAGGTCCCTTTCCATTTTTGTTGTTGTTAGTATCTCACCCCCCATTGTGTACTCTTCCCCTGGGTTTTTGTTTCCCAGGTGCATTACCTTGCACTTCTTAGCATTGAATCTAAGCTGCCATACATTTGACCATTCCTCTAACCTTTCGAGGTCCCTTCTCATCCTTTCCACCCCACCTTGTGCATCAACTCTATTTGCAGATCTTTGTGTCATCTGCAAGAGACATGCTTTTCCTTCCAGTCCCTCTGCAATGTCGCTTATAAAGACATTGAAGAGGACCGGTCCTAATACTGAACCCCGCGGTACCCCACTACTAACCTCCCTTTTTCAGAGTGGACTCCATTTACTATTACCTCTGTGTCCTATTCTCCAGCCAATTCTTTACCCAGGCTGTCATCTTGGGACCCACTCCCAGGCTGGCTAACTTGTATATTAATCTTTTGTGTGGGACTGTGTCAAATGCCTTGCTAAAGTCTAGGTAGGCCATGTCCACAGCCCCTCCCTGATCTACTACTTTGGTCACCCAGTCAAAGAAAATCTATCAGATTTGTCTGGCATGACCTTCCGCTGTGAATCCATGCTGCCTTGGGTCCTGTGCCCCTCTGGCCTCTAGATACTCGACAATTCTTTCCTTCAGAAGTGATTCCATCATTTCCCCTACCACTGAGGTTAAACTAGCAGGTCTGTAGTTTTCTGCTTCTGCCTTGCTCCACTTTTGTGAAGGGAATCACATCTGCCCTCCTCCAGTCCTCAGGTACCACCCATCCTCCCATGATTTGTTAAAGAGGGTAGTCAGTGGTGTCACTAGTTCTACCCTTAGTTCTTTTAGAATTCTGGGATGAATCCCATCAAGCCCCATTGCTTTGTCCACCTTCAGTTTTAAGAGCTCTTTCAGAACCCTTTCTTCTGTAAATGGGCTGGTATCAACTTCTGTATCCAGAGTGTTTCTACTGTTTGTTTTAGGTACCTCCCCCTCTTCCTTTGTAAATACTGAGCAAAAATATTTGTTGAGTATCTCTGCCTTTTCACAGTCACCCTCTGCCCACCCTCCCTCCCCTTTATTAAGCCTCACTATCCCTCCCTTGGTCTTCCTTCACTCCCTGATGTACCTATAAAAGGTTTTATCCCCCTTCCTAACTGAGTTGGCTATATTTTCCTCGGTTTGGGCCTTTGCTGTTCTGACTGCCTTTCCAGCTTCCTTTTGCTTTAACTGATACAGTTCTCTGTCCTGTTCCTTCTGTGATTCCTTGTACTTCCTGAATGCTTTCTTTTTCTCTTGAACCTTCACTGCCACTTCCTTTGAGAACCATAGTGGTTTCTTACATCGTTTCATTTTGTTTATTTGCTTTACACAAAGGCTTGTTACCTCTGTGATGGCAGTTTTTATTATTCCTCCATTGTTCTTCCACCCTCCTTCCTGCCCATTTGCTAGTGCATTCCTTAGGCACTCCTCACCTTTTTGGCAAAGTCAGCCCTCCTAAACATAGTACCTTTGTCTTTGTATGGCTTGACTCTATTGCTGTGTTTATTGTGAACCATACTGTTCGATGGTCGCTAGTTCCAGATGGCTACCCACTTCTACATCTGTGATCTCTCTTCATCTCCATTTGAGAGAACCAGGTCTAAGATTGCTCCCTCTCAAGTGGGCTCCAATACTAGTTGTCTAAGGCATGCCCCCTGTAGGGCATCTAAAATAACCCCATTCTTAGAAGTGGCTGCTGCAACTGCACTCCAGTTAACATCTGGCATATTCAGATCACCCATCAGCAATATCTCCCCTTTATCTGCCATTCTAAGTATACTTTCTATCATTTCCTTGTCCATTTCCTCCCCCTGAGAGGGGGGTCTGTATACAACCCCTGTGCGGATTGTGGTGCCATTGCCTGCCTCCAAATTGAGCCACAGTGCTTTCTCTCCCTGTTTACCCTTTGTTCTGTTGCTTTGATTTCTTCTCTTATGTAGAGAGCTACCTCCTCCTCTTTTACCCTCCCTGTCCCTCCTGTAGATAGTGTATCCTGGTATGTTTACGTCCCAGTCATGGTTCTGTGTGTACCATGTTTCTGTGACTGCCACGATATCCAGATCTTCCTCCTCCATCAAGGCCACTAATTCAGGAAGCTTGTTACCCAGACTACGGGCATTGGTACTCATTGCTCTCCATTTTTTGATGGCTTTACCTTCTGTAGCGGCATCCCCCACTGACCTTTCTACCTTGGTCTTTTTCTCATTTAGTACCCTGTTTTGTAGGGGGAGGCTGGGATTTTCCTGCTGCTTATCAGTGCCTCCCTCCTTGACTAGTTTAAAGGCTTGCCAATGAAGCATTTAAACCGATTGCTCAAAAGACTTGTTCCCTTCCTGGACAGATGCAGACCATCCTGCCAGTATAGGCTGGTGTCCCTCCAGGTGGAACCCCAGTCCCCAATGAAGCCAAACCCCTGTGCTCCACACCATTTTTTCAACCATTTGTTAAACTGCATGGTGCAAAGTACCCTCGCCTCATCCATGCCACTGACAGACAGCACCTCTGAGAAGGATACTGTGTGTGCTACTTGTCTTAAGCCCCTACCCAACTCTACAAAGTCCTTCTGCACTGCTCTAATCTCATGATGAGCTAAGTCATTTGTTCCTAGGTGGACAATGACGTCCAGCTCAGACTCCCGTGCAACTCTTCTCATGATCCTAAGGATGCGCTTCCTGTCCCTCCAAGCCATGGCACCAGGCAGGCACCTTACTTCAGTTTTCCCTGCTCCCCCCAGTTCTATCCCCCTAATAATTGAGTCCCCCACCAGGAGCTGCTTTCTTTCCCTGTGGTGCCCTCTGTCCTTCCTGAGGGCCTCCCTTGTGACAGTTGTCTGCACCTTCCTTAGTCTCCTCTGCGGGTGCATCCATAGGGGAACTATGCTCCCCAGAATGGTGTATGGATTGTGGAGTGGAACAACTGACTGGGTGTGCCTCTGTTCCACCACCCTTACCCTCCCTGAGCCCACTGTGGTCCAACTGCTGTGCTTTCTTCGCAACCTCTGAGGTAGTGGTGGTGGATCTGGTGTTCCCTGGATGAGAGAGGTTCCCTTGCCACTGTCCAGTGCGGCCTGAAGACGGGCAACTTCCTCCCTCAGGGCAGATAGTTGTCTGCAAACAGGGCAGCATCTCAGCCTCCAGAAAGACTCCCGGAAGACTGCTGCCCCACAGCCATTACATTGTACTACTCCCCACATAACTGTCTACCTTGTTTAGTTGTTTTTTTTTGTGTGTGTGTGTGTGATTGATGCGTTATATAGAAATATATGTATTTATATAATGTGTATGCTTATTTGATATAATTAAGGGTGTCAGGCAGGGATGCATATTGGCCCCTGTATTGTTCACCCTGTATATTGATCAGTTGTTAAGAGACATAAATCAGCTCGATTCAGATTCTCCAAATATCAAAACAGAACAGATGTGCAATATTGGCATATGCAGACGATCTAGTTTTTTTTTTCCCTGTCACAAAGTGGACTTAAAAAAAAAAACTAGATGTCATACATAATGAATCAGATAAATTGAAATTGAAAATTAACTTAGCAAAAACAAAGACTAATTTTTGGACAAACTAACTTAAATATACAAAAAAGGGGAAATGGATACTAGGGAAGGAAAGAGTGGAAGTAGTCAATTCCTATGTGTATCTAGGAATTGAATTTAATGCTAACACTATGTGGAATGCTCATTATATAAAACTGATAGACACTTTGAAAAAAAAACATAACAGTCCTAACTAGATTTAATTACAAATATGGCGGACTAAGTATTAAACCTCTGGTACAGGCAACTGATGCAAAATACAAAGCACAACTATTATACGGCTCAGCGACTTGGGACATTACGAATAAAGAACATTTAAGTAGCGCATTAAATAAAATGTTAAGAAATGTTATGGGATTAGGCCCTTCATGCCCAGTGCAATATCTAAGAGCAGAATTTGGCCTAATAAATATAAATGCCAAAATTGAAACAAGGAAGGTACATTTCTGGATGAGAATTTCAAAGCAGGACTCAAGTAGAATATTAAATCTATGCTTAAAGGAAAAACAAGACTGGCATTTTATAGACATCTGTATTGGGCTCCGGTATAACAATATATTGAAATTCCTGGAAAAACATAAATTGCTTATGCTGACTAATTATGTTAAGAAAGAAATTGTGATTAGTGACACATACTGTATAAAAAGTACATCTCAAAAAGATAAACTTCTGGGAAAGTAATGATCTAGAATACATTAGCAATACAGCTTACTCAAAATGGTTTGCAAAAAATAACTATTATATAGGGATGAAACCATATTTAAACACTTTAACAGATCCCAAGTTAAGGAAACTATTTAGTGCACACAAATTGAAAAATTCCACAGCAACGTTTTAAAATACCGACAAGATAAAACATATAAAGGGACAGAAAGTTGTTCGTTTTCAGAAGGGGGAGTAGAAGATCTTTTCCATGTCATGTGGAAATGTATCTGGTACACTAACGAACAGGTATACTGGCTCAAACCTTTTCTAAATCCACAATTTGACTTAGACCCAAAAATATTGACAAACATTCTTATTCACACAGCCGATACCTGGACTATAGAAAAATAGTCAAGTATTTCATGGCAATAAACAAGAAGAAAATTAAGATTGATAAATGTTCAACAGACTGATATATTAGAAATTAGAATAAGACATTTTGTAGGTGAATGACATTTTAGCTATTGTGGTTTTAATACATAGATTATAATAATATAAGTGTTAAGTATTATTTGCCTGTGTTTTTTCTTTCTTTCCCTTTTATGCTGATGTGGCTATGTGTATGTGTTTAATAATATTGCATGTATTATTGATGACTATAATAGTCTAACAATAAATTTGAAAATGAATACTTGAAATCATAGTTTTAATACTGGTACCAGCTGAAGAGTTTACCACATCCTGTGTAGTGTAATTCATCCTTTTGTGCCCCTTGAGTGTGTGGGTCTTCATAGACCATGTGGGATCTGACAAGATGGTAGTGACCCACAGTACAGTGGCTCCAAGGGGGCACTGCTACAGGGTGGGAGTGCTCAAGATGAATTGCAATTGGCTAACCTCCTCT
Source organism: Neoceratodus forsteri (assembly GCA_016271365.2). Classification (NCBI taxonomy): domain Eukaryota; kingdom Metazoa; phylum Chordata; order Ceratodontiformes; family Ceratodontidae; genus Neoceratodus; species Neoceratodus forsteri. The sequence continues at coordinate 109,565,696 of CM028129.1, forward strand.
TTCCCTCCTGCTTCCAGGTCTGCATTCCGAAATAAAAGCACTGTTAGTGCCCACTTTGTGTAACCTGATTGAAGTGTTTATTGGTAAAAGTAACAACTGTCTCATTGGTCCTCAGTAGGTGGTCCAGTCCAGTGTAGGAAGGTGGATAAGTATTGCATCCCAGGGGTTGATACTGTAAGTAACAACTCCATCACTGCACCCCGTGGGGGCTTATCTGGATTCCAGTTGTGCCACCCCAGAATTGCTCCTGCCTGTTTTCCGACACCCTCTGGCCCTGGGACTGCAGTTGAGAATGGGACCGGAGGGACCATCATGAAGGATCAACACACTACCGCACTGTCATTGTGTACATGTTCGAGGAGCCTCCTGCTGGAATGTGCATAAGCCAGCTCAGATGTTCTTCAGTGCTAGGAGTGCCTGTCCGCCACAGACAGCTAAAGCCATTTTGAAGGCCAACCATATCACCTTCCCTAGTGTGCTGTAGCCCCAGGGACACCAGTGGGCATCAGAGGGCTCGGAGACACTGGGGGGGAGGGGAGAAGGAAAAGTGGGGATAATATGATTTGGCACGCTGCCCCTTTAAGAAAGTGAAACAGCTGCAGCTGAAAATAGACTGCCTGCACAGATGAAAGGGAGCAGATAACAGAGCTCCTAACATGGAGCACAAAGCCCCAACCAGCTCCACACCACTACTGGACTATAAGGCACAGGTGTGCCTACCAAACTGTGTGGCCAGTATAAATAAAAAGCTGCAGTGGCCTATGAAATACACTTTAGAGTGGATGTTTTGCTTTACTGTGTGGTCTGGTGCCATCTTGTTGACCCTTGACCTCTCTGGCAGCCAATCAGAAGTGAGAGATTTCCGCAGCTCAGCTCAAAGAGGATTGTGGGGAATAATGTAAGAGGATCCTCCCCAATGCACTGGCAGGCTGAAAGGAGCCCATCAAAGGGCATGACAGGGCAAAAAGACTGATGGACAGCCCTGTCTGTCCAATGAGACCCAGAATAGAGTGAAAGAGGTTGTTGGGTAATTGAGGAGCTGGGGGCAGTCAGAAGAAGTTCGAGAGATTATCAGACCTGCTGCTGATGGAGGAAGCAAGAGGCCTAGCCAGACCAAAGAATCCTGTGAGCCCTCTCCAGGGTTCAAGCAGAAAATCCATTATGAACCTTTCCCTGGGTTCATTTAATCCAGAGACAGTTCCAGAGGAGCCCTGCGTGGAAGAAATTGATGACAGTGTGAACCAGTGGGACACTGTTGCATCTAAACATTTCTGAGCTGGTCTAAGCGTGAAAAGAGTCCTGCATTCTGCCTTGACTACTCCAAAGTCAGGTAAGGGGTCAGCTAGCCTTTATCTAGTGGAGTGGATCAGGGAACAGAGCCTTTCAGGGCAGTACGGCACTGGTATTACAGTGCCAGGTCATTACAGCATCGATTTTTGGATTTGCCACCCCCTCCCCGAGGTCCACCCCCCTCACTGCAGGTGTACTCTTCAGCCATAGGGGAGTCAAACTGTGGGGTTGCTCCTGAGTCTGTGGCTTCTTGGGAACCAAGAAGCCATTGCATAGTATTTCTGGGGTTGAAAGTCAATCCAGAAGAGCTGCATCCTGAGAGGTGGGGGCCACAAGGGCTGAACTGTCGTCTGTTCGAAAGAATCCAAAGCTCTTGATTGCCATTTATCCTGCACCAGTGTATTGCTCCCTGCTTTGTCTGAACTGCTGCATAAGAGGGTCACATGAGAGCTGGCATTGCTGGCTGGAAATGTGTACTTCTGTCTGGATTACAATTATTGTGTTTCAAGTCTTCAATTTGGAATTACAAATTCTCTAAATTGTGCTAGCACACTATGGCCTGTTGGGGGTTAAATTGCAAGCTTGCTAACTTTCCTTAAGTGCACCACAGAAAGAACCTGGGTAACATAGCTACCATTACTACACCTGGATTCTAGTGTAACTCTTGGGTACCCAGAATCTGTTTGATATTTGTGTTATACTTGACTTTATAGTTCTACTACTGGTACCAGTTAAAGAGTATACTGCACCCTGTTTAACTAGTTCCTCTGCCTGTACCCCTTGATTGGGCAGGTGCATCTTCAACTATGTGGGGTGTTACATCTTAAAGAGGGGCTTATTCTTATTGATTCTGGTGCCACAACTTATCCAACTTACCATCACTGAACAGTGCTGTACTGATACTCAGTATGTGAAGAAATGTCAGACACAGCCCCTCCTGATGTGAGACAGTTGAATTATGCTGATTCTTGCTCAATTAGGAGAAGCAGTGAAAAATGAACAAGGAGAATGTAAAACACAGGCAGACCGACTGTATCTGAGGAAGCCAGTAGCTGTAGACTTCTCAACACAATGAAATTCAACAAGAAATTAACATGGGTCGTGGTCAGTTTTATCAATACAGGATACCAGTAAGATATATTTGAAAGAGAGCCCTCTAGTTTCTCTCTGTTAGTCACTTTGTTGCAAAGTGGTGTTATCCAAGGACCAGCACCCCTGACTGACCCTCTACCTTGCAGACAGTACTACTTATAGGTATACGTACCACCTTTTAGGGCACAGGCACTTATCATGTAAGCATAAGTGTCAGGATCTGAGTTCTACTGTATTTTTAATGAGAATTATAATGCCTTTGCTATTATTCTGATTGTAACACTTGGGAGATACTTCTATTTACACTATTGTATAATGATTAGTTAGGCAATACTGCCATCTTTAGTGATATTGCAGAACTGTAACTGCACATGTAACCGCAAATGTCCTTCATGACATATAAGACCCATTGTCTTAGTTATCTGTTACTTTCTGCTAGCTCAGCATGCTTTCCCATGCTAGTGAGGAGTCAGATTATTTACCACTAGCCAATTATAATGTTTATATATATATATTTAGCTGTTGCTTGCCGTGCTTCCGCACCAGACTCAAAACCCATCTCCTATCAAAAAAGTGTATGCCAGTGCCACTACACCTGACACTACCTAAACTACCACTATGAACTAAAAAGTCAACCCCCCCAATCAAGGTAGCACTAATTTTTCTCCTCATTGAACCATCCTAATGCTCTCAAAGTATGTCACCCAAGGAATCCATAATGCTGTCTCACTTACATGCAGGACAAATGTTCGAATGCTATGAACTACAACTTACCAATATGATATATAATACCCTAATAACTACTGCTATGTGTAAACAACTGAATACTGTATGCCCATAACTTCCTGTATTATGTAACTGCACAAAGTTCATAATGTCTGTACTGTTATTCCCGGGGTCGCCCCTGAAAAGGGGACCTTCAGGGCCCAGTGGGCCTACCCGGTCATCAAAATTCAATAAATAAATTATCAGGGGTACAAGATCCTTTGCATTACACCTTCTCTCTAAGAAGAGACATACTGCTGCCTATTGGTAAGAAAGAGTGGAAGTATTCTCCCAGTGATCACACTGTTTGGTTGTAAGCCTGCTTTATATACCAGAAATAAATCACTTATTGTGCTGGACACCACTTGTCTGTCATTTTTCACTTTAGTGCAGTTCCAACAAGAACCTGAGAATGTGATGGTTTTACCATCCCGTTACAGTGCTCTGGACTTCTTGAACTTTATCCCTGAGCTGAAAGAAATCAGATTTACAACCTTATGCATAAAGAAAACCAAAACCCTAACCAGACTCCCACGGTTGCTTTCCACACAGGAGGTCTGTTTTTTTTTTTCCTAATGGCACTGTCAGAGCTGCAGCTCTGTGAAGCTTTGCTACTTAATGAAACAAGTATTGCTATTCATTTTACACTCCAAAATCAATTGTCATAGTCTCTTTACAGTATGTTGTAAGGGTATCCCGATGTAACTCACTGTGTCTGGCAGCTCATACTAAGGGTCAAGCCAGCTAAGGGTCAAGCCAGCTTTCAAATAAAAAAGAAAAAAAACACCTGTGATTTAAAAATCTCAATGACTGCAAAAAAATCATAGCTTGTACACACACACTAAACATTAAATATGGCCTAATACAACTGAAGCAGCCCGCTGGCTGAGCGAGTGTTATTACAGATTGAGCTTCCCAACTGAGAACATGCAGTATTAGCTGCTGCAAGGGTGTGGGAGATTTTTACCTCACTGAAGATGTCTGCTGGAATTCGCAGCCTGAGTTAACTTGCAGTGAACAGCTTCACAGAGCAGCAACACTGACAGCACTGTTAATAATAGTTAAAAATGGACATTGTGTGAAGAAAACAATTAACTCACACCACTAGAAACACAGCACACAAGGCATGCAAGTGAATGTTATTCATTTTAATCAAATCCATTTCCTATCCCCTTTAAATAATGTAGACAGAATTCATTTTATACACATAGAAACATAGAATTTGTCAGCAGAAAGGGACTTCAAGGCCCACCAAGTCTGCCCCAGTGTACTATCTATGTGCTACACAGTCAGCTATAATTTTATCTGACTATTCACCCCCCTTTTCCCAGAATCCCCCTATGACTGTCCCAGACATTCTTGAATCCCGTCACTGTCTTTGCCCCCACCACCTCCCCCAGGAGTCTATTCCACCCCTCCACCACCCTCTCTGTGACATAATACTTTCTAGTGTTACACTCCTGAACCTACCCCCTTCTGTCTACATGTCATGCCCCCTAGTTCTTGAATGCTTTTTCAGCTGGAAGATCCTTGGTACTCTGTTTAGGCCCTGAGGTACTTGAAAGTCCCAATCGTGTCCCCCCTTTCCCTTCTCTGTTCTAGGGAGTACATATTTAGGTCCTTCAGCCTATCTTCATATGACAGATGGCTAAGACCCAGTACCATTTTTGTTTCCCTCCTCTAGACCCTCTCCACCCTATCCATGTCCTTCCTGAGGTACGGCTTCCAGAACTGGACCCCATACTCCAGGTGTGGTCTCACCAACTGCTTGTACGAGGGTATGACCACCTCCCTTTTCCTACTTGTGCTCCCTCTACCAATGCATCCCAGCATTCTGTTGGCTCTCTTCACTAACCTCTCGCATTGTTTCACCACCTTGAGATCTTGGGAGATGATTATGCCTAAGTCCCTTTCCTGCTCGCTAGCCTCTAGTACCTATCCCCCTATCCTGTACTCCACCCTCTGATTTTTGTACCCCAGGTGCATGATACAGACTGTTCTGCTGCTGGACACTTGGATAGACCGCTAGATCACGTTAAGAGAATTTGCAGTGTTTCTCAGAGGACAATTCTTAATCAGACAGCAAGAGAACTTCTTCATTGCTCTTTAGCTCCTAGGTTAAGGCATCCTCAGGGGCAGTTTCCCCTTTATATTTTGTAATTAATTAAGCAATAAGTCATGACAGGGTGTTGGTGGTACTAGGTTTACCCCACGGTTAAGGGCATGGTAAGGCACAAGGCAAAGCCAAGTGCCTTCAGCCCCTGACCGTGGGGTAAACTTAGTAAAACCAACATCCCTGATGTGCCTTATTGTTTATATAAAATGGGCCCAGAGGCAACTTTTAAAAAAATAAACACTCTAAAAATGTTGAAACCCACAAAAATGATAATAAAATGTTGCTACATAATGTAAAATAATCCCTCCACAAATGTTTTTCACCTGTCAGTCATCTGTTTTTTTTCATATTCAGTACACTGTGTGTTGTGTTTGGTGGCCGAAAATAAGTACCTTAGACACACAAGGATCTTGGTAGTAAGGAAAACATGACACACTTAAATCTAGGCCTTCTCTTTTACTTCCATGCAGCTGCGCATACAAGAGGAGACTGGCCCCAAAAACAGGCACACTTACAGGAAGTGCACATTCTCTTAAAGCTGTACTGTCTCTAACATTTCTTAAAGCTGTAGTACACATAACAATCCCTCCTGACTTAGCTAGGAAGTACCTAAATCAATAATTCAGAAGTAATATGAAACTATTACAGTTATTACTGCAATGTTCCTTTTAGTTACTCTATGTCATTAGGCTATATCTCTACAAGTCCATTCTCTTTGGTGGACATCTTATACGTCCTGACCAACGTAGTAGGACTCGAGGCTGTTGCACTGGAATCTGATTAGCATCAGGCACATCTTGTCTCAAATGCTGTGGTTCCACTATTTCTTCCTGTTCTTGTTCTGGAACACATAATGCTGGATAACTACCCCAACTCTGGGTATCCTTATTTTGTTCTGTCTCAATTCTAGTACATAATTGGTCCACATATTTTTCACTCTCCTCTGGTTAGTCAGTCAAACACTATAGACAACATTTCTGAACTTTTTTTCCACCATACCTTCTATCCATCTCTTCGGGCCTGCATACATCCTGACCCACACAAGATCATTGGGCTTGAAGGATCTGGTCTTAGGAAGCATTTCAGTTACAGACTTACAGCCTAGAGGGTGAAGAAGATTCAACTGAGTTAGAATCTGACGTCCAAATAACAATTCTGCAGTTGATATTCCCGTGACACAATGTGATGTTGTTCAATACATCACAAGATAGTCCAAAAGGGCTATTTGCATTGCCGTCGGTGTAGTAGGATTAGCTTTGTCCATATTCTTTTTAAAAGTCTGAACCAGGCGTTCTGCTTTGCCATTTGAACTTGGATGGTAGGGAGGTGAGAAAATATGGCAGATACCACATTGCTGGCAAAATGCTTGGAATTCAACAGACGTGAACTGTGTTCCGTTATCCGAGACAATCACTTGTGGAAAACCATGGGTAGCAAAGATAGATTTCAACACTTTGATGGTACTCTCAGTAGTTGTCAAATACATTTGATGAATTTCTGGCCATTTACTATAAGCATCAGTGAAGAGTAACCACATGGAATTTAAATAGGGTCCCACGAAATTAATATACAACCTTTGTCAGGTCATTCCCAATAATGAACTGCAGCTGTTGCCGGATTTCCCATCGATACAGCACAACCTTTGCATCTTTGCACAACCTGGTATATGTCTCTGTCAATGGAAGGCCACCATATGTGAAGTCTGGCCAGGGACAGGTTGGACCTGTAAAAAAGCTTTCAGCTTAGTGTGTCTCACCTGGTTAAACAACTAAATAAATAAAAAAAAAAAAATTAATTAAATTTCATTTTAGCAATGCCTGGATGGCCCACATGTAAAAGAGTCAACACATTTGAGTGATAATATTGAGGTACTGTGACACAAAATCCCCAAAGAAGTCACCCCTCAGCAATGGACAACTGCTGTCTCTTTGTATAGTAGGGTTGTAATGCAGCCCAATAAGTAGTGCCTATGGCCAACCCTCAAGCGTATACTGATACACTTGTTTCAAAATTACATCTTGACTAGTCATTTTGCAATATCCTTGGCTAGTACTGGAAGCTAATCTAACTGTTGTAGCTCCATTGCACACACAACAGTAGAGTCCTCCATATCTTTGAATTGCACTGGAAAACTATCTGGCCCCACCTGGCATACTAATGGCTCCTCTTTAAGTCCCACATCAAACTCCATTTCTCTGGATATTGGTAACCTCAACAAGGCATCCGCATTTCCATACTGGTCCGTTGGTTGGTATGTAACCTCGAAATTACAGGACGACAAATGTAATGCCCATCATTGAATTTTGCTAGTGGCTGTCTCAGGAATTCCTTTTCCTGGACTGAAAATTGTCACTAGTGGCTTGTGATCCATCTTCAGGTGAAACCTGCGACCTAGCAAGCATTGGTGAAATTTCTGGACTCCAAACACAATTGCTAATGCCTCTCTCTGAATCTGGTCATAATTAATTTCAGTTGCAGTGAGTTTGCGTGAAGCATGGGCCATCAGCTTCTCCACTCCTTCTGGATCCGTATGGAAAAGGACAGCTCCTATACCCTCACGACTAGCATCATAGGCCAATGTGATAGGTAAGTTAGGGTCATGATGAGTTATCTTATTCACATCGGTTAGAGAGAGCTTGCTGGCTTGAACTGCCTTACTGTAGCCCTTGTTCCACTTCCACGGAGTACCCTTATGTAACAGTTCATTTAGGATAACACATTTAGTGGCTTAGCACACCATACCCAAGAATGATATTCCAGTGGTACCCCCACCCCTTCTGATGCTGCAGCCCCCATACATGTACAACCCTGTACATCCCTGGTAATCTAGTGGTCCCCCAACCCCTCCCATTACCCCGATCTCCAATCATATGGAATGTTCCCTCCCTGATGGTCCAGTGGCACCCCACCCATACAGGATCCCTGGTCCTCCAAGCCCCCCCATTGGTGGTGGGAGGCAGGATACCCACCTACATACCTCCGCGGCTGCCCGCCGTCTAACAGCTACTGTATGGGCTGCACTCCCATTGGCTCACAGTGTGGATCAATGGGCGTGCAGTGCATACTATAGTAGTCATTCACAAATATTTGTGAATGGCTATTACAGTCTGCACTGCAATCCCATTGCTCCACACTGTGGGACAATGGGACTGCAGCCCATACAGTAGCTATCAGTCAGCGGGCAGCCACAGAGGTATGCAGGTCGGTATGCTGCTGCCCGCCACTGATCGGGGGGGAGCTGGGTGGGCCATTGGTCCTGTGTGGGTGGGGTGGGTGAGGGTGCTACTGACCACCAGAGAGGGGAACATGCCATATGATCAGTGATCGGGGTAATGGGAGGGGTGAGGGGACCACTAGACTACCAGGGATGTACAGGGTTGTACATGTACAGGGATCGCAGCATCAGGAGGGGTGAGGGGGTAACACTGGACTGCCAGGGATATGATGTACTTATATTTTAGGCAATTTTGCTACAGGAAGGGAGGGGGGTACCACAAGACTACCAGGGCGTGCTTCTGTTACATTATAGGGGTAATCACAGCTATAGGCAGGGCGGGGGGTGCCATTAGACCCCCACCGGTGGCACCACATGCTGTACAGGGCGCCATGTGCAGTTCTCTGGCTGGCCCTGCACAATTGATGCAAATGGGGCCATGACAACATGCAAATGACCCTATTTGTGCCTTGCATACATTATGGCTCCATTTGCATTCTGCCAGCTGAATAGCAGGAATTTGCGCACAGTGTAACTCTGTTGTGTTGGCACAGTTCCCATTCCTGATATTCATCCCTGTCTGGGTTGGAGGTGCCAGTGCACAGTATTTGCACAGTGCGCATTACCCGATATATTCAAATGAGATGCACCATTGCTCATCTCCTTTGACTATGTCCCTGGGTTTCACCAGCGCAACACAGTTGTGCTGCACCACCACATGCGTCATTGCCAGGAGCAGCTCTGAATATTGGGGCCTTGGTTGACAAAATTGGCTTTTTTTTCTCCTAAGTCTGAATCCACTCAGGTGCAATCTTTCTAAAGTCTTTTGTAAGTTAAGTGAATTTTCTGCTTCTGTCTTTCCCGTGACAATGATGTCATCTGAATAACAAGCAACACCTGGTGTATCACCGACCGTTTGCTCAATCACTTTTTGAAAAATAGCAGGTGCGGAACTAAGGCCAAAACATAACCATTTGTACTTTGTGTGTATTAATCACTACTAATTTCTGAGAGTCTGTATCCAACTCCACTTGAAGGTATGCATTAGCGAGGTCCAGTTTAGAGAACTCCACACCACTATTCAGTCTATGAAAAAGTTCCTCTGGTAAGGATAAAGGAAATACATCTGTGCTAAGTACTGGATTAAGTGTCACCTTAAAATCTCCACATATCCAAACCTTACCACCTGGTTTAGATACCACCACAACTGGAATGGTCCAATCTGAACTTGAAACCTTTTTCAGCACACCCGCTTTTTCCAGTCTGTCCAATTCTGCCCCAATGACCAGTTTAAAGGCAAAAGGGAGTTTCTGTGGTTTACAAAACTTTGGGACTGCATTAGGCTTTGTAACTAGCTTGGCTTTAGCTGTTGTGCAACATCCCAGGCCTTTCCACAACTCTGACTACATGTGTAAAATCTCCCCAAGCTTGGGCAGATTACTGCTTTGTGGTACCTGAACAGCAGCAAGTAGACCAAAATCTGCTGGAACAACATGAATGTTTAGAAGAACCTGGGTGTCTCTGCTCAAAATGTTGACACCCTTTTTTGAAACTAGAAAAGTTAAAGGTGTACCAGTCTTGGGAGAATCAGTCCTGCGTACCAACATGGCAAATGATCCCAGTGGCTGAATTGGTTCCCATTCAAGTGCATGCAGCAACTTATTACAAGGAGACAATGGTAGCGTATCGAGATCGGACCATGTCTGATGGTTAATAAAAGTAACTGGGGAAGCAGAGTCTAACATTAAACGCAACTGATGCTTCAATTGTGGCAACTGAAGTAACACATAGAAAGAAGGAACATCTTTAGTCTACATTTGTGGTGCAATAGAAACCACCGCACTGTCTGGGATCTCCTAACTGACTACCGTGGTTCTCCTGCTTCTTCAGACCTTAGCAATATGCCACTGACATTTACATGCCTTACACACTGAACTTCTCTGAATTTTCACTGGTCCCTGCTATGCTGAGACAACCCACATGGTGCACATTTGTACTGGCCATGCAGTTTGGGTGGAGTGGCTGAATTTTTCTTTGACAACAGTGGCTTAGACTTAGGTTTGAGCTGTTTCGATTTGGGGTTTACTGCAACTACTTGTACCCGGTTTTTAGTATCCATCTTAGCATGTGCTTCATTTTCTGCAGCCGCATACATTTGTGCCAAATGTAAAAGTTCCTCAGTAGACTTCTTGACACTTACAGAAAGTAATTGCTGAATACGATGTTCATTACTCAACCCCATAACAAACTTATCAGCTAGATTAGATTAAAGATGCTCCCTGCTCCACTCACACATGAGAGCTAAGCATTTGATCTTAGCCAAATAACATTGTAATCACTGACCTGGTTTCTGGCGGTAACTGTAGAATTTATAACATTCAGCCCTTGGGAAAGTTGTTAAACTGTATTGTGCATTCAATTTAGTCTTTAGCTTTTGATATGACAAATCCTCCGGCCAGTCTGCTGCACACAGACTGCATAAATGTTTGAAGGATTCACTCCCCAAGAAAATACAAAAAGCAGCTCAAATAAGCTTATCCTGTTGCTCATCATTAGCAGCTTGTATGGCAGGATTAAGTAATAACCACTGATCAAACCGTCGGGACCATGTATCCCAGTCTGTTCCTGTAAAAATGTCAGTGCTAGCTGAAGTTGACATGATATTGTGCAGTTCCAAACTGCTTGCTTTCCTCCAATGCAGAACGTCACAAAATGGTGTAATTCAGTAAGCTGGGGTATTAAAATGTCCATCATCAGTCGTCGCCAGTTTGTTTTTGTTTGGTGGCCGAAAATAAGTACCTTAAACACACAAGGGTCTTGATAGTAAGAAAAATATGCCACACTGAAATCTAGGCCTTCTCTTTTACTTCCATTCAGCAGCACATACAAGAAGAGACTGGCCCCAGAAACAGGCACACTTACAGGAAGTGCACATTCTCTTAAAGCTGTACTGTCTCTAACATTTCTTAAAGCTGTACCACACATAACACTGTGTGACTTTTTATCATGGAATAGAAGAATTCAAAGCTCTGCATTATTCCAGTAGCAGAATGTTACCCCCACCACACACACACACACACACACACACACACACAGACACACACACAGGCCACAAGTGGAGCCAGAACCTCAATTTTATCTGCTGCCAGGTAAGGAGCAGGGAGTTCTCTGACAAACTGTTGGGGATAGGAGCGGATTTTTCACGGTCAACAAAGACACCTCCTTATGAACAGTACAGCTGCCATCTTTCACATCCTGGTTAAAATATGTTTTTGCACTCCTGCCGCAGAATAGCACAGTCGCTGTGGGAAATCACTGTTTGGGACACATTAAGATCAAATGAGTGAAAGGGGGGAGTGACTGAGCTCAACAGAGCTCTGTTGGGACTGCTACGGATTTGTTTGTGGGCAGAGAAAGGGCCCAACGCAAGAGCCCAGTACAAAAGGGCAGCCTGTAGCACTGGAAGAAACAGAACGAGAGAGCCAGTGACGGAGAGAGAGTTAGCGTACTCAATGGAGCGCTGTCAGGACTGCTGCAGATTTCTTTGTGGGCAAAAAAAGGCATCAATGCAGGCAGGGGCCCAGTACAAAAGGCCAAACTGCAGCAGTGGGAGAAACAGTATGAGCAAGTGAGACAGGGGGACTGAGTGAGCTCAACAGACCTCTATCAGGACTGCTGTGGATTTCTTTGTGGGCAGAAAAAGCCGCCAATGCAGGCAGGAGTCCCACAAAAGGGCCGCTTGCAGCGCCAGGACAAACAGAATGAGCACGTGACAGAGGGAGACTGAGTGACCTCAATGGAGCTCTGTCAGGACAGCTGCGGATTTGTTTGTGGACAGACAAAGGTGCCAATGCAGCCAGGAGCCCCGTACACAAGCGCAGCCTGCAGCGCCAAGAGAAACAGAACAAGTGAGTGACAGAGCGGTAGTGAGCGAGCTCAACTGAGCTCTATTGTGACAGCTGTGGATTTCTTTGTGGGCAGAAAATGCGGCAATGCAGGCAGGAGGCCAGTACAACAGGCCATCTTGCAGCGCGAGCTGAAACGGCGTGAGTGAGAGAGCTCAATGGAGCTGTGTTGGGACTGCAACAGATTTCTTTCTGGCCAGAATAAGCCGCCAATGCAGGCAGGAAACCAGTACAAAAGGGCAGCCTGCTGCGGCAGGAGACACAGGCCAAGCGAGTGAGGAAGGGGGGAGTGAGTGAGCTCAATGGAGCTCTGTTGGGACTGCTGCAGATTTGTTTGTGGGCAGAAAAATGCAGCAATGCATGCAGGGGCCCAGTACAAAAGGGCAGCCTGCAGTGGCAGGGAAACCAGAATGAGCGAGTGAGAGAGGGGGAGTGAGCGAGCTCAACGAAACTCTATTGTAACTGCTACAAATTCTTTGTGGGCAGAAGAAGGCGGCAACAGAGTGTTAGAGCTCACTGGAGCTTTGTCAGACTGCTGCAGATTTCTTTGTGGGCAGAAAAGGCACTCAACAGAGGCAGGAGCCCAGTACAAAAGGGCAGCCTGCAGCACCACGAGAAACAGAATGAGTGAGTGACACAGGGAGTGAGTAACCTCAATGGAGCTCTATCGGGACAGCTGTGGATTTCTTTGTGGGCAGAAAAAGGTGCAAATGCAGGCAGGAGCCCAGTACAAAAGGGCAGCCTGCAGCACCGGGAGAAACACAATGAGCGAGTGAGAGAGGGGGAGTGAGCGAGCTCAATGGAGCTCTATTGTGACTGCTGCGGATTTCTTTGTTGGCAGAAAAAGGTGGCAACGCAGGCAGGAGCCCAGTACAAAAGGCCAGCCTGCAGTGCCGGCAGAAACGGAACGAGTGAGTGAGTGAGTGAGTGAGAGGGGGGAGTCAGCAGGCTCAACAGACCTGTGTTGGGACTGCTGCAGATTTCTTTGAAGGCAGAAAAAGCCACCAACAGAGGCAGGAACCCAGTACAAAAGGGCAGCCTGCAGCGCCAGGAGAAACAGAATGAGCGAGTGAGAGAGGGGGAGTGAGCCACCTCAATGGAGTTCTGTCGGGACAGCTGCGGATTTCTTAGTGGGCAGAACAAGGTGCCAATGCAGGCAGGAGCCCAGTACAAAAGAGCAGCCTGCAGCACCGGGAGAAACAGACTGAGCAAGTGACACCGGGGCAGTGAGCGAGCTCAACAGACCAATGTAATCAACATTCAGCATTGACAAATGCTTGTTTTTTTCCCTCAAGGATGATCAGTTTAGTAAAACCCTTGGGGGGGGTGCTGAAAACGTTATCAGCAACAAATGTTTCACTGCATGTTATACTTACCACATGGTCTGCTCTGAACTGTCTTTATTTCCGTGACAGTCCTCCACCCCAAGGTAAAGGTAAACTTTCGAGTGCCACATCCTTTCCCATTTTTGTTCTGCAGCTAAGATGAGAGGAGGCATTAGGCCCCTGGGTAAACAACCCTCAGCGCAGCTGTAAGTGTGCAGTCCTCATTGGCACCAGTTGACTGATCTCATCACCAATCACCTGATAGAAGGGATGCTACCCTTTTTTTATTCATAAAAAAAAAATTGACCATCCCATGAACCCCTCCCTTCCCCCATGGTCCCACTTGAACCGAATGTCCTTTCTCTCCTGAATGGCTCCACTAACAGGAGTCCAGTTAGTACAAAGGCTGATGTGTGTGTTTTTGTGTTTTTTATAATGGCCTGCTCTCTTTCCAGCAAATGTGCACCTCTGGCTCCTGGGGACACCTCTGCATCTCCCAACTGGCATCATTTACATCAGTCCGGCTGGGAGAAAGATACTACCTTCTTTTCATCCTTAAATAAAAAAAATTAAAAAAAATGATCATCTGGGTTGAGGTCACAAATCTGATTGATCTGCTGGTTGCTTGAGGACAAAAAAACATGACAGCAGATGTGTGTCAAAATATGAAGAAAGAAAAACAGGAGAAATATACACCAGAAGAAAAACAGTATCAAGACACAGTCAGTGATGTCAAATTACTTTCCTTCTCTGTGCTGGTTCAGGGTGGGACTTCTGTAACAGGGACCCCAAACAACACAAATTGCCATATGAAATTGTAACCCCTAGATGGCGCTATCCCAGGGGCTACTACCCCTGCCTGATTTGCCACTAACAGGTTGAGGGGCCTGGATCCGATGGCGGGTGCCTCCACCCAGAGGTCAGGGTTTGCAATAGTTAAACTAACTTGGTCACAGCCCTCTGGGACACTGCAACCCCCCTTTCTTCCCATTAGTGGCCCACACAGTATATCAGAATTACCTTCACAGTATACACTTACCCCCAGGACTGGTTCAGGCACTGGGACCCCCTGTAAAATAAAAAGATACAGTGCAACAATCACAGTACAATACTTTAACATAGACAAATACCTCAGGCAGTATAACTTTGCTGAAACAAGCAGCTCTGTTTTATTTAGGGGGATATAACAAGGACAGGGGGAAATCAGGTTAATTAGCTTATCACTTCACTCATCTACCTATAGCTCTGTGCACAGGCCTATCCCTACCAGTTACTGTCCCTGGGTACCCAAGCCCTAGTGGCTAGTCCAAACCGTGGCAGCTGGTAGGGGCCCTTTCACACAGAGAAAAGAAAAATTAGTTAAACAGTCAGCAGTACAGTAATTCCATTTGGATTCAATGTGGCAATTCAACAGGGAGCGACCCTGAATTAGTACTCACGACCTCCAAACAAGATAGGGTCCTTCAGCATCGGCAGGGCTACTCTTGAGCTCCACGAGACTCCTCACACATTTATATAACAAACTGCAACAGGCAAAAGTCCTTTAATGGCAGCAGGATTCACTTGAGCTACACAAGCCTCCTCACACATTTATATGGTAAACACTAACAGGCAAAAGTCCTTTAATGGCAGCAGGATTCACTTGAGTTACACAAGCCTCCTCACACATTTATATGGTAAACAGTAACAGGCGAAAGTCCTTTAATGGCAGCAGGATTCACTTGAGCTACACAAGCCTCCTCTCACATTCATATGGTAAAAAGAAAGTACTATACCAGGCAGGCTGCTTCTCTATCCCGATCGCAATTACTGCACAATACCCGGGAGAACACACAGCAGATTCAGTTCCTGACAGACCAAGCGCAATTCAGCAATTTCTCCAGTCTTCTACAGGGTGAGCCTGGTTTCTACTCTTCAGATATCCTTTGATTTTCTTCACAGGACAGATTCAGTCCTAACAAGCAGTTACACAAGCTGCAGACCGGAACTCTGGGCCTTACACACATTTTCCGACTAAAACTGCACACCGAAAAAGCACAGGGCTCCTTCCCTCTTCACTGCCAGAGCTCAACTGAAACTCCAGCAGACAAAACCAGGCACTTCCTTTGAGTTCCTCCCAGTTCTTGGCTGGATTGGCTGTCACTCACAATAGACTGCCCCTGTTGGTCCAAAAAGGTGCCGAAGTCCAAACTACATCTCCCAGAGTCACTGCCCATACAATCCTCTTGTGGCTGGTTCAGATTACGAGTCCAAGTTCTGATTCGTCCAAGGCACCATTTTAGAGCTACCTTAACCCACACTGATTGGTCCAGTTCAGCAGTTCAAAACTAGAATGGGGAACTAGGCAAACACAGTTCTGACTGCAAAGAAAGCAGGTTAGACAAACTGTATTTTCATTATTACTCTAAATGATTTCTGGCAAACAGTTACATCTTTCAGATAGGTTCCCTTTGCACTCCTAGTGACTGCAAAAAATGGAGTGAATTGGCAGAAGCTCGAGTGGTACTCAAGCAGAGAAACACACAGTCCCCCCATACAAACTAATTATGTCTGCAAGCAGACAGCTCTTAAAGAGACAGTACCAGAGGCTCTAAAAACACTCACAGATAAATGGCTTAAACGCCAAACACCATTCAGGCTTGGAGCATTCAAGCAAGCTCCTGGAAGTCTTTTGGGAACCCCCATTTGCAGGGGGGGGTTACAAAATAATTTGCCAGCACCTGAAGCACCCATTAACCCATTAAATGAGTGGATTGCCACTTTCTGCTGAAAAATAATTGACTATGAATTCAGAATACCTTACTGCAGCAGGTCTCCAGTGACAATAGGGAGTGTAACCCTCTCATTGCTTGCCTGAGCCTCCATTTGGACGACTGAGCTTCCCTTCACCTGACAATAGGAGCAGCAGAGCCCCACTGAAAAGGAGGTGTTGCATCTAAAATGAGCTGTCCTGGAAAAATACATTATAAAAGCTGGACCCCACTAAAACACAGCATATCCCATCTCACCTCTACTATCCTGAGTAAATGCAGTACAAAAATGTATAAAATCACACAGATTTTTTTTTTAAAGTGATACAACGGTCAGCAAGAATATGTGATTATGAACTACTTGTAGTCAGCATCTGGGCTACAATATGTGACCCCCCCCCCGGGTCTAGCATCTACCTATAAAATGATCCTGCTCAGCGATCATCAGATGTGAACATTTGTTTTTTTATGGCTGTATAGTCCTGGTCTCCATAAAGAAAGTCCCTCCCACTGCCAAGAATCCCCCCACCTTCTGGTTCTTCCCTCCATGTCCCACACCAGTCCCTCAAAGTCCCCTGAAACAAATAAAACCATCCATCTGGCTCTGTGGTGCTGAGCGAAGGGGTTTGCTTGGCACACTGGTGACCCGGGTTCACATCCCGAGCCCGGGTACCAGGAGCGGAGACTGGCAAGGGAGGGGTTCTATAAGCGTCCATTGGACACTTCCATCCCCGGGGGGGTAGGATGTGCCTTAGGAACCTGCAGGCAGATTGGTTGCAATCTTGGTGACGTGCTTCCTAGACACACCCCCTGCATGGCCTCGCCCCAGGACTACCCTGCGTGCTTACGCAAGGCTGAGAACTGCAGTAGGTGAGGCACAGAAAATGCAAAATTCGCCCTGATCCGACCAGATGACGAGCACCTTGGCCCCTGCCATCCGAAGCCCCAGAGCCCTGCAGCACCTGGGATGCAACGTCGGCCACAAGGCCATTCCCTCCCGGAAGAGAGGGACCCTCCTGGCATAGGGATACGCTAGGCTACCCAAGGTAGGCTGCAATTGGGGCTGGGAGAAGGTGACAGGAGGTTGGAGGATGGCAGTAGGGCACTGGCGCTCCAAAGGAGTGGCCGGTTGGGGTGTGTGGGGAGACACATATAAAAAAAAATCTGTCTGCTGTCTTCCCCACCCCACCCCCACTCACACCCCCACCACACCCCCACCACACCTCACCACCCCACACCCCTCACTCACATAGATTCAGTCTAGCACCGTAGATCCAGTCTTCAACTCGAAACACACCCCCCTCCTGCCTGGAACTGCAACTGTGAACTGGGGAAATAAGTCCAGTTAATGTATTTTCATGCATTTGAATTTTTACTCATAACCTGGTCACTTTTTAATATTTTAACTCCAAATTTTCACCATGCCCATTTTGGGACCCCACCTCATGAACCAGGTAGCTGAGCATGTTTAAATCCACCCTGAAAGATGATTTTTGCAGTTCCTCAGCAAAATCACTGTTTGGGTGGCATTTGCAAATTTGAAGTAGTGAAAAACTTCAAATGTTTAGGTTTCATACTTAAGTCACACCTCTGCTTCTTCTCACATATTGAGGCCCTCACAGAAAAGCTAAGAACCAGGCTATTTTTCTTCTTCAGACACAAATCTTTATTCTCTAGGGACTCGGACTAGGCTTGTACAGGCTATTTTCATGCCTTTTCTCGATTACACTGACATCTTTTATAATAGCTGTGCGGACTCGTGTCTCTGCACATTAGACACACTTTTTCATGGGCCATCAGATTCATAAGCAATGCGCCAGCCAGAACCCACCACTGTTCTTTGTATGAGGCAGTGAGCTGGACCTCCTTATCCATCAGGAGACTCCTGCATACCTACTCTTGGACATATACAGTGCTCCTAAATAAGCTGCCCACTTACATTTCCGCCATACTAACTTGCACCAATGGCTCCTATGCCCTTAGAAACTGTGACTACATTACCCTGAAAGTGCCCAAATCTCAAACCCATTTTGGTATGGCAGCTTTAAGCTATTCCCTCCCCAGCCTTTGGAACAAGCTCCAAGCCACCTTAAAACTCTGTATGCTAATTCCTTGAAGAGCATTTGTCAAAAGGGTTAACGAGACTGTCACTGAGACTTGCCAATGCACTTAGCCCCCATGCTGCTAACTGTATCTGCAGCCTGTCTCACCTGTTGTACCGCAGATCAAATTGTAGCACTTACACACTACACACGTTCTGCTATCTCTGTCATTATTGCCTGAAATTCTCCTGTGGGCGATGCCAAAAATTATGTTATGATGTTACATTTTTGTTTTTGTTAAATTGTTCCACAATTTACACCATATCATTTTTTATGTACATTTGTTATGTCATTGTATTTCTTTTCACTGGTATTGTTGTGCAATGATTTCTATGTTGTATGAGGGACCTCCTTGTAAATGAGCATGCTCAATGGAATGTATCCCTTCAAAATAAAGCTGAACTGAACTGAAAAAATTCAATAATTACATTGTTACTACTAGTGAGGTGTGTGTGCCGCACGTGACTATTCACTACAATCCAATCCACACATTATATCTATATCCCTTGTCAGATTACTGCATTAGCAGCCATTTTGTTTCTAACCAGAGTTTGTTCTTCTCCTGCTACTAGGCCGATGACAAGAAATAAAATCACAGTTAATTGTTTGAATTTCATCTGTGTGTGTGTGTGTGTGTGTGTGTGTGTGTGTGTGTGTGTGCCCTCAGTTCGTATTCTCTAACTGAAGTGTTTATTGCTGAAAGTAATAACTGATGTAGTCCCTAGGGTGGTGATCCAGTCCCATGTAGGGAGGTGGGTAGATACTGCATCCCAGAGGGTGGTACTGCACACAACATCTGGCCCACTTATTCTCTCTGTGTGGAGGCACCGCACTATTTATGATCTGTTTTGGGATGACCCCCCCCCCCAACAACAAGAGAAATAACGAACCCAAACCCCTCAACCTGGTGTGACCTGTACAGTCACTAGGCAGGGTGTGAACCGGGTCACTGCAGCAACTGGGGGTCACACACACAACATCTGGACAGCTTATTCTCTCTAATTGGAGGCACCACAATGTTTCTTATTTGTTCTGGGACAAACCCTCCTATCACAGCAGAAAGGAAGAATGTACCCAGCCCCTTCAACCAGGCGGGCCCTGTACAGTCGCCAGGCAGGGGAGCAAACCCAGACATGGCAACCTGGGGGTCACAGGGAAAACATATAGAAAAGGTGCGGGCGTGCGGTCATTGGGGAATAATGCACCATCATGTTGTAACAGTTGAGAAAAGTTCATTCTACAAGAAAATGCAAAGCTACTTGAGAATAGTGGTTAAACTGGTGGGAGGGCCAGCAGACAGAGAATCTTGTCATGCAGAAAATCAAAACTGTACAAAATACATGGAAAGTCATAAGCATATTATTAGAGCCTGAAGGCACAAGCTAATGAGGAAAGATGACTGCCAGGCTAGGCTGCCGTCTGGTTGTATTCGAGTTGAGCACACATAAAAAACTCCCTCCAGCTTCTTTCTATGTCAAGGACTTTATAGTAAAATTAGCAGAGAATCCTTAAGTTCATTTGCTTTCCTGGATGTGCTATTTTGTCCAGTAAGTACCTTAGTTTTAAAGCATTTATAATTTTAAGTAATCTTAGTGGTGAGGTGTGGGGAATCTAGCTGTAGGTAGGGTCTGTCAGTAATTTAGTGTAGGAGGTGGTTTTATTATTTTTTAGGTGAACCCATTAGTGCTCTGCAGAGGAGATTCACTTTAACATTTTGACACCATTCAATAGTGGCATCTCCTGGATAAGGGGGCATATGTTCTAGGGCCAGAGGTGTGCAGTGACTCTGCAGGATATCTCAACTGGAAACTGCTGGGGCACAAGCTCTTGCAAGAGGAAGGAGTCAGAGTAGAATTCTACAGGGAAAAAGGCTGAGGAGTTGAAGAGATGGGCAGATGCAGACCGGAATCGTTCGGAATATTATTGGCAGGGTTGAGCCAGAAGATACTCTGTGACAGAGTGAGAAGCTGTTGTTTGCAGTTCTGCTGCCGGTCTTCCCCCATGGGAGGGGGCTGGTATGAAAGGTTGTAGATTAGTGGATGAATGGGGAGTGTGTATGGTAATTAGCTTTATGTATTAAAACTGGTTGTTAGAATTGGGCATACGTGTAGCATAATAGGATTTAAATTTCATATATTGGGAATTTGCAGGCTTAAGTGTTGATTTGGCTGTATCTAAGGGTGGGGGTATTTTTAGTGGGCTGTTCTAAAGTAATGTATTTTTTAATTATAGAGAAATAGCTGCAGGTCAAAATAAGTTTAGGATTCATAAATCACAGTTTTATCAATATCTGCAGATAAGAGACTTACTTTATAGACAAATACCAGCCAACGATTACTGTAGGAAATAAAAATCTGTAATCGCAACAGATCATTAAGTTAGGTACCCTCAGGAGAAATGCAGGTATTCTCTATAAGTTTTTAATGTCTGTTGCCCTTTCTGCAGCCTCCACCATTAGAGCAAAAAGGAATTTGAGAAGAAGGGCTCGGCATCTCTATCAGCATGGAGCAATGGGAAGACACCTGGAAACAGGCATGTCAAAGCCATAGGGAGTTTCAAAGTATGCTAATTCAGTTTAAGATTCTGCATGGTTTTTACTACTCGCCCCTCAGGAATTCCTGTGAAAGTCATGGACTACGTCACCAACAGGATGTTGGAGTTGCCCAGATGGTTGATTCTAGGTGACTTTAGAGCCTGGATCCATGACGAACTCTCGCATTTTGAACATGACTTCCTCCAGATAATGACATTACTGGGCCTCGTACAAGCAGTTGCTTCTGAAACTCATCACCATGGCCATGCCTTGGTCTTAGTATTCTCACTGGGGCTTGAGGTCACTGACCTCAGGATTGATCTGGTCACTTGGTCTGATCACTGCACAGTGACGTTCTTGTTTGGGATAGTCCTTCCCCTGTTGAGATGGTCCGCTTCTGCCCATTAAGGGGATTGTCCCCAGAGGGACTTTTGGCAGTAGTGGACTTTTCTGGTGTGAGTGCTGGATGTGCAGTTGGCACAGGCAAGGCAGAGACAGCCTATAATAGGGCTGTCTCCAATGTGCTCGACACCATCGCACTGGTCCATATAAGACTGAGGTCTTCTTATTTGAAACCCCTGTGGTTTGATGGGGCCCTCAAGGAGATGAAGACCAAGGGTCAGAAGTTGGAGAGCTGCTGGTGGACGACCCAGTCCAAGGAGGATAAACTGGCTTTGAGAGTTCACTATGGTGATTATCAAAGGGTAATCAATTGTAAGAAGGCAGAGTTCCTGTCCAGAGACATTGCTGCAGGGAGGAACATACCAGCTCTGC
The DNA here is from genome assembly GCA_016271365.2 of Neoceratodus forsteri. Taxonomy (NCBI): domain Eukaryota; kingdom Metazoa; phylum Chordata; order Ceratodontiformes; family Ceratodontidae; genus Neoceratodus; species Neoceratodus forsteri. Next base: position 109,587,562 of record CM028129.1, read on the forward strand.
TCTTTCGGACTGTGAACAGGCTACTTCATCCTACCTGTCTGCAGCTGAAAAGAGCACTTTCAGTTGCTTTCTGTGAAGAGCTTGCTCAATTCTTCTCTGACAACATGGCGTCCTCTATTTGGTCCAGGATCTCCCCAGTGGGACAAGATCAGTCCTACAGTGGTTGGCCTTGCATAGGCAGAGGCACTCTTATTGTCTGGGGTGAAATTCGGCCATTAGAGGTGGCCAAAGTTGTTGAGGTAATCTCAAAGCTGCAGTTCAACATTTGTGAACTGGACCCGGACCCAAAACATCGCCTAGTGGGATGTGTCGAGTCCATTGGTCCAGTGTTCACCAAGATAGTCCAGTGCTCACTCTTAGAGGGTTCTTCCCTGAAGCCTTGAAGGAGGTGTTGGTGAAGCCCCTTCTGAAGAAACCATCTCTCGACCCTGACATCTTGGCGAGTTATCAACCTATATCCAACCTTCCATTTTTGGGGAAGGTTGTTGAGAAAGTGATGGCTCTGCAGCTTGAGGCACACCTTGTGGCCTGTGACATTTATGAGCCATTCCAGTCTTAATTTAGGGCAAGGCATAGCACAAAAATGACGTTGGTTAGAGTGCAAAATGACCTTCTCAGGGTGAGAAAAAAGGGAGATTGGTCAATTCTCATTCTTCTAGATCTCTCCTCAGCATCTGACACTGTAGACCAAGTTGTGCTTTTGAAACACCTCAGAGAGTGTTGTGGACTCACCAGTACTGTCATTAATTGGCTTGAGCCCTTTCTCATCGTCAGGATGCAACAGGTAGTGATGGGGAATTTCTCCTCCTGTCTGAAGCTCCTGCCCTGTGGGGTTCCTCAGGGTTTGATCCTGTTGCCAATGTCATTTGTGGTGTACATGCTACTTTTGAGTGAGCTCATTAGATGTTACAGTCTGGGTTTTCACTGTTATGCAAATGATAGCCAGCTGTATATTTCCTTTGCCCCCAGGACAAGCAATGCCGTGAAAGTGCTAAACAATTGCCTAACTGAAATCCAAGATTGGATGTCCTCTAACTGGCTGCAACTGAACCCCGATAAAACAGAGGTACTGTTGATCAAGCTTGGTCACCAGCATAATGCTGCTGCTGCTGGGTCAGGAACAGGCTTGTTCCTTAGCTCTACTCCGCTGGTGGTATCCACTAGGATGAGAAATTTGGGCATCATCCTTGACGATGGTTTGACGCTTGAAGCTCAGGTGTCATCCATTGTCCAGAGTGTCTTTTACCACTTAAGGAATGTCACCCGGATTAAACCCCTAATTACGCCTGGTGACCTGCCTGTGCTGGTACATTCCTTCATCTTGTCAAGGCTAGACTACTGTAATGCTTTTTATTTTAGGGTCAGTGGAGGGAACCTCTGTTGACTGCAGCTGGTGCAGAACACAGTGGCCAGGTTGCTGACTGGCCTGCCTAGGTCCTGTTATGTGTTCTTGGTCCTGCAAGATCTGCACTAGCCGCCCATCAGATGGAGAATCATCATCAAGGTTTTCATCTACAAGGCCCTATATGGCTCAACCCTTGACTACCTGAGTGACCACCTGACTTCTGCCCTCCCAGTGCTTTTCCTCCATTCCTCCATTGAGGGCCTCCTAGCAGTTCTGAGGGCCAGGTTGAAAACCTCAAGGGAACGAATGTTTAAGGTGGCTAGCCCAGCACTTTGGTACTCCAGATCTCTGAGGGAGACCCCATTGGTGGAGGCTTTTAAGAGGGGTCTGAAGGCTTACCTTTTTTTTTTTTTTTTTTTTGCATTATCTATTTTCCTCCTTCCTCATATCTCCCCTGTCAGCCTCTCCTTCAGGCCATCAATAGTCTTATTCCTCCTACCACTCTCTTGTACCCCCACCTATTGCCACTATCCACCACAACCTCATATGGCAGCCACCCTCGGGGTAACCCGGTGTAACCCTTCATCAGATGGGTTCTCCCCCTCCATGGAGAAAGACGCTGGTAGGGGCCAGCTAGTGCAACACTTGGCCCCTTGGGTGCTGCTGAGGTGTTTTTTTCTGGGGGCCCGACCAGGGTACTCATGGCAGCAGAGGGACTGGATGGCCATTATCCGGTAGAGCGGAGGAGAATTTTTCCCTTTTTCTCCCTAGGAACGCAGCATGCCAAGACATTTAGGCATACGCCAACGTCCGTTACATCCCTCAGTTATTTGTTTCGGACACTGTTATACCTCCGGTGTCCACCGGGGGGGTCAGCAGACGATGGACTACTTCTCCTCCTTCCCCCTGGAGAAGGCGAGCAGTTGTCGGACACTCAAGCCTTCTTCCCTGGCTAGCCCTCCGGTGACCCGAGTCCATTCCCAAACCCAAGCCACCAGTGTCACAAGTGAAAATCCAACTGCTGCGCCAATGGGCCAGCTCAGGCTCACCTTTTTAAAGAAGTTTTTCCTAACTAGCTGCAGTACTGATTTTACTATTATTTTATCAGAATTTTAATTGTTGTTCATGTTGTAAACCCTGTGTATATTCTGTGTGTGTAACTTTGCTCTGTTTGTACACCTCTTGTAAAGTACCCATAGTCTCTGGGATTGGCGCTGAATTAAATAAAGATTGACTTACTTACTAAGGGGGAGCCCAGTGCACACACATGCACATATATGCATATAATATGAACATACAAAGAACCAGCAATAGAAGGTAATTTTGTATATCAAGTCTGCTCATGTTCCAAGGTCCTCAGCTGATGCTACTGACCCTGCCTCCTCCTCACCATTCCCCCCTTCAACCCTATATTCCCCCAAAGTCCCAAGTTTTCCCCTTATGCCTATCCCAAGCCCTCTTAAAACTGCTCACTGACTCCACTGAGATGACTTCCCCTGGCAGTGCATTCCACTTGGCCACCATCCTCTCAGTGAAGAAATGCTTCCTAACATACCTCCTAAACCTACTCCCTTCTTACTTTAGACTGTATTCCCTCATGGTTCGGCTGCTCCTTAGCTTGAAAAGACCCTCCCCATCCAGTTTGTTTATCCTCTTCAAGTATTTGAAGGTCTCCATCATGTCCCCTCTCTCCTTCCTCTCCTCCAGGGAGTACATCCTCAGGGCCCCCAACCTCTCCTCATAAGACATACCCTACTGACCCACAGTCATCTTACTTGCCCTCTTCTGACCTTCTCCAGTAGGTTTATATCCTCCTTAAGGTATGGACACCCAGTATCTTACTCCATACTCTAGATGCGGTCTCAGCAGCAACCTCTATAGGGGCAGTATAACTTCCTTCTGCCTACTGCTCATTCCCCTGGCTATACACTCCCAGCATCCTGGAAGTGCTTCAGGTCACTAGTAATCATCACTCCCAGATCCTTTTCCACCTCCATTGCTGCTACTTGGACCCCCTGGGTAGTACGTGGTCCTTGGGTTCCTGGCTCCAATGTGCATGACTTTGCATTTCTTGGCACTGAAGCCAAGTTGCCAGATTCTGGACCATTTCTCAAGTTTTCTATCTGGGGTCTTCCCACAGGTCTTGTGTTCCTTCCACTGTGTCCACCCTTCCACAAGGTTTGGTGTCATCTGCAAAAAGGCACATTTTGTTCTTTATGCTGTCCCCAGTTTCCCTAATGAAGGCATTGAACAACACTGGCCCCAGTACTGAGCCCTGCGGGACTCCGCTGGTGACTTCCCTGGTGCTGGATAACTCGCCCCCTACTACCACCCTCTGAGTTTCATCCCTCAGTCAGCTTTCTACTCACCTGGTCATTTTCTCCCCAACCCCAAGGTCCACCAGTTTCCTGATCAATCTCTTGTGGGGTACAGAGTCAAAGGCCTTGCTGAAGTCCAAGTAAAGGATGTCCACAGCCTGGCCCCTGTCTACTGTCCTAGTGACCCAGTCAAAGAAGTCAATCAGATTAGTTTGACATGATCTTCCTCCCAGGAATAAATGTTGCCTTTCATCCCAGAGACCATTCTCCTCTAGATACCTTACCAGACTTTCCTTAAGAATGGTTTCCATGAGCTTGCATACGATCGAGATCAGATTGACCAGCCTGTAGTCTTCCAGGTCATCCTTGAGACTGATCTTGTAGAGAGGTACCATATATACGAACATATGAAATTTGCCAGCAGATAAAGGCCTAGAGGTCTATCAAGTCTGCTCGAATGTGCAGCTAGCACCCCTTATTCGGCAGCTGCCCCTCCTTTCCACCCTTCCACCCTTCCCCTTCATTGACCCTCTCCCTTGTCCTGTCCCATCCCCTTTTGAAGAAGTCCACTGTTCTACTGGATATATGCCATTCTCCAGTCCTGCAGCACTATGTCCGACTCTAGGGAACTATTGGAAAGGTCTGCCAGTGGCCCTGCAAGCTCCCCTGCCAGCTCCTTTGGTACCCTTGGGTGTATACCATCCGGTCTGGGTGCCTTGTCCACCTTTAATGCTATCAGCCCCTACCTCGCTCTGTCCTCCTCTATCAACACATCTCTGACCCTCCCCACTTCTCTCCTTTCCTTCTCATGACACTGGTCTGTCTTTTTTCCTAGTGAAAATGAAGCAGAAGTATTCGTTCAATACCTCTGCCTTACCCCATTCTCCTTACCCATCCATCCCTTTTTCTAAGCCTAACTATCCCATCCTTCTTGTCGATCAATCAATCAATCAAAATCTTTATTTATCCAGGCGGGCACCATTGAGCAAGGCTCATTTGCAAGGTGGACCTGGTCATGAATACATCAAAGTACAGTACAGAAGCAGGTATACAAAAAGCAATAATATACAAGGAAGAAAAAGTATATACAGTGTATGCAGTACAGTACAAGGTTGAAATAAATAAAAAAAACAGCATTATTTTACAATTGAAGAAGTCAGCAGATGTACAATCAACCATAGGCACACAGGGGTTATAAGGAAAGATCTTTTGAGTGAGGCAGCCGGCAACTACGCATATATGGGAAAGAGGCCGTGTATGGGGTGGCAGGTTAGAGAGGTAAAGAAGAGGAGGGATATATCACCGATGACTGGGGGAAAAATTGGGCTAAAACCACAGAAAGTGATGATGGCTGTCGTGTACTTGTTTATTATGGTAATGACGGAGGAGGGGTAGATAATTGGGACACTACTATGGATGGGGCGAAACTTTAGCCAGTCTGGAGAGGACAGGGAAGGGTGGGTGCAGCAGGAAGAGGTAATAGGGAAAGAGTGAGAGCCAGGGGTAGAAACATGGTGAGCGTCAGGATGGAAAGGGGAAGTTGTGGAATTAGTGGGCTAGCGGTGAGGAAAACATTTGCAAGGTGCTTTCATGTAACGATCGTAGAGCGTCTTGAAGATATTCAGGCTAACAGGGCAGCTCAGCTTCAAGTTCCTTTGTAAACCGTTCCACAATGTGGGTAAAGAGAAGCTTAGAGCAACTTTGCCGAAACGAGTGTTGACCCTTGGAACTTGGAGCGCAGTTAGGGAATTGCTTGTCCCTTTTCTCTGTTATGTAACAAAAGAAGGCCTTCTCCCCGTTCTTGATTCCTTCAGCTATTTGGAGTTCCTTTTGTGTCTTAGCATGCTGCATTACCTTGCATGCCACCTTGGCTAACTTCAGGTAGTTTTCTTTGTCTACCTCACTCATGGTCTTCCTGTACCTCCTGTAGGCTGACCTCTTGTCCCTTACTGCCTGGGCAACTTCAGAGCTGAATCAATTGGGTGATTTGGCCCCTAATTTCTTCCTCCTGAGCCTAACACACTCCACTGTGACAGCCAGTATTGCCTCTTTGATGATCTTCCATTTTTGGTCCACCCCATGTCCACTTTGATGCCCTCTAGGTGCATCCTTATCACCTCACCCATCTTCATAATGTCCGCCCTCCTGAAATCCAGGATTTTGGTCTTAGTGGGGATGCTTTCCCTGCCCGTGTTCAACCTGAATCAGACTGTGCTGTGGTCGCTACCACTCAGGGGTTCCTTGAACATTATCTCTTGTAGGTGCACCCCATTTATGAGCACTAGATCAAGGATTGCCCCTTCCCTGGTGGGCTCAGGGACCCCCTGAGTCAGGAACCCTCTCTGTATTGCATTCAGGATTATCTATCTCCTGGTACAGGATGTGGCCGGTATGCCCCAGACCACCTTGGGTAGATTAAAGTCCCCTACCACTACTATCTCTCCCTTCCTTGCAGCTTCTATCAACTGTAAGCTCAGCTCCCTGTGCCATTCCTCCTCCTGGATGGGTGGTCTGTAGACTACCCCCAACCTTACCTTCCTCCCTCTATTGGACTGTAGCTGAATACATAGTGCTTCCATCCACCCTTTTGTCTCCTCTCTTGTGCATATTATCCCTTCCCTGATACAAGCTGCCACCCCTCCTTTGCCTATCACCCTGTTTCTTCTATATATAGTAGCATGTATCCTGGAATTGAGGTCCCAGTCATGTTGTGGTGTGGTCCAGATCTCGGTAATTGCTGCTATGTCTACCTTCCCACCCACTAACAGACCCTGCATTTCTGCCATCTTGTTATTGAGACTACGAGCATTCAGTGACACCACCCTCCACCTCAACTGTGCACCTCTTTCCCTTCCTTCTCTTTTCTCAACTTGCTTTCCTCCTGTACACTCCCTCTCAATTCCAATTTTTACACTTTCTCCTTCCTCACCACACCCACCCTCCCAATTACTATTGCCGGTATAGGGGGAAGTCAATTGACCTCCTTGTCCCGGAGTCCCTGGGCCTGCTGGCATACCCCACCCTCAGCAGTTAAAATTCAACTTGATGGCTATGTACTCCCTCAGTTTGTCTCCGAGTACATTTGAGCCCTCTCTACTAAGGTGTAGCCTATCTTTTGAGTACAGCATTTTGTTTCACTATGAGCCCCCCATCCCCCAATACATCTGAACCCTTCCTCCCTGCACCAGCTCCTCAGCCAGTTATTAAACTCGTCAGTCCTCTTCTTCCTGACTGTGCTGGCTCTGGGGACTGGTTTTACTTCTAGAAAGGCTAAAGAGCTCCCTACCTCCTTCCACGTCTTTGCCAACTCCCTAAACTTGCCCTGCACCGCCTCCACCTCCTCCTCCGCTGTGTCATTGATTCTTAAGTGGATGGCTAAGTGAAGTTTTCCATCAACCTCCATTACAACTTCCTGGATTCTTGGTCCTGTCTTCCCTGCTGTCATCCTTGGCATACAAACTATCCTCCTTCTTGCTTTTGGGTCCTTCTTCCAGCCCCAGTGAATACCCTTTATTATGGAGTCACCAATGATTACTAGGGCTGTGCACACCCCGAATATTATTTCCTGAATACCACAAATAGTGGCCGCTCCAAATATTCAGATAGCCGTTCCGAATACCTGACTATTCGGTATTCGCGAAGGGTATTCAGGAATGAGAATTCCTAGTCTTGCAGAGCTTCCTAGGCCAATCAGAGGCTTCTCAGCTCTGCAGATCATGTGAGCTCCTCACCGTGAGACAGCATTCTCAGAGGAGAGATCATGCTTCAGTCTAAGAGCTTCTCAAACTGCAGAATCTTGTTGTTGAACTATTTTTTTTTTTGTGCTGGAGTGTGATCCTTATGTTTTAGAGACTTTTTTGTGACTGATTTTTTTTGTGTTTTTGCTAAGTTGCACAGGGAGTAGTAGCCTAGCCGAGGAGACAGGGAAGACTGTTTGTGTCTGCTCTGCATCCCCTTCCCCCACTGCATTCATCCATGATTCCACACTGCTCTAGAGTGTGATTTGGTTTTGTTTAGATATTGTTTACTTTGTGACAGCAGAGGCTTTTGTTGTTGCTCTCAGTAAAGGTCAGGCTTTAGTTTTCTGTCTAGTGGGACAGAATTATATAGCATGCTATAATAATTTAGGGTAAGTGACTGTTTCTGGACTTGGTAAACAGTAATTCAGAGAGTAATTACTACAGTAATTGCTGCCACAGCCAGTGCATATTGTGCGTAGTCCTTCCCCTCCCTTCGGTTTAACTTTAAAGTTCCAATCCACACCAAATCTAGGTGAAATCTCAGTAAAGTTAATATAGTATTATAAAATATATATAATGTTGGGGAAGTGTTTCTGGGCTCTGTAACAGTTGTTCACAGAGGGTTGTTTGCTAAGCAGCATCGCCACTTTGGCACTTAGTGGCCCCCAGCCCACACCCCCAGTGTTAAAGTTCAAACCACACAAAAAAATATAGTAGTGTGAGAGTGTGTGTGACAGGCTGCTGCCTATGATGCAACAGAAAATTCATGACAATCTGATTTTGTTTAGAAAAATAAATTAATCTGACACCAAGTCTCCCCCACTCCACTGTGTCTGTGTGCTGCAAGTGCAGAGCGAGTCACACATCTGTCTGCTCTTACGGTGTGTGAATTTTTTTCATTCAATGAGATTTATTTTGTATCAGAAAAAAAGCCCTTTTTTTGCTCAGTAAAGTCGGGCTTAAGTTTTCTGTCTAGTGTGACAGAATTATAGTATTTAGAAAAGATATATGTAATTTGGGGAACTGTTTCTGGGCTCAGTAACAGTCATTTACAGAGAGTTGTTTTGTTTGGTAAGCATCACTGCTTAGTGGTTCCCCAACCCTAGTGGTTAACATTTCAATCCACACAAAATACAGTAGTGTGAGTGTGACAGGCTGCTGCCTGTGATGTAACTGAAAATTAATGACAATCTGATTTTATTTAGAAAAATAAAGTATTTTGACACCTAGTCTCCCTTCCCCACTGCGTCTGAGTGTAAGCGCAGAGTGAGTCACACATCTGTCCATTAGTTTCTTCTGGGGTCTTTCAGTGTGTCAGGTGTGGCACAATGAATTGTGCGTGTGTTGGGCCTGATGGGTACGGTTCTGTTGTGGGCTTATTTGCAAGTTGCATATATTACACCCGCAGTTACACATAGTTGCATACCATAACATAAATAAAAATATTTATCTGTGTTGTTAATTAATCATAGCACTTCTCCTGATTGTAATGTTAACCGGCAGCAGTATCATTTATCATGTCTGGTGATAAGCAAACTCGTAAAAGGACTTGGTCTGGCCCCAGCAAGTCCACAGCCCTGCCTGTACCAAGCACAGCAAGCAGCAGTGATGCTGAATCAGAAAGTACTGTATGTTCATCTGGACGCATTCGGCATCCCAAAATACTTTTTTCACCTAGCAAGGCGTTAAGCTCACATAGTATGTTGGGTGCTGAAAGAAGCTCTAGTAGTAGTAGTAGCAGTAACCTAATTGATAGCACTGTTACCACCACCAGTAGCAGTCACCCATTTTCTGCCTCAGCCTTCTATGGCAGTAGTAGGAGAGCATTACAGCTTAGCAGAGCTCCAAGTGAGGAAGAAGCAGCCACAGCCAGTGTCTTGAGTTACCCTGTAGCTTCTGCTACTCTTGCTGATGTTTCACCCCTTCCCATCACTACTGCAAGTCCCTATGACCACCTGTAGGATAAGCACATCAGCCAGTGCCACCAGTGCCATCAGTACCACTTTTGCTGTCCCTGTCACTGTGACCCTGTCCCCCACTATAGCCACCAGCACCACTGCTTTAGCAAGTGCCTCCAGTGACAAAGTCGAACCCATGGCTACTAGTACTGTAACCACTACCAGTGCAGTCACTGTAAATGTGGCTACTGCCATGACCCTGGATACTGCACCAACAGATATTTCCACAGTACCTGTAACAATAAGTGCCCCTACCCATAGGGTGCAATCCAAATGCAGCAGTCGTGCTGCTCAGGTGGTTGATGGTGTATTACACAAGGAGGATGCAGAGTTCGCAGACCAGTCTTCTGGCTCCGACTATATTCTGGACCCTAGTGAGCTACCATCATCATCAGCATCTGGCAATGACACAGACACCCACATGAGTGACTTCGGGGATGAGTCAGAATATGCCTCATATCTGACTAGTAAAAACCTAAGAGCTGCAGATTCTGCAGACAAATTGAGGAAAGGTGCAAGGAGTACTGAGCAAAGTGAGCATAGGCATGGTCAGCAGGGCAAGCAAGGTGTTAAACCTCCATCTGCCAAAAAAAACAAAGCAGTCCACATTAAGCTTCAGCAGGGTTGTGTCACCTCCATCCACACAAGACAGGGAAAGTTCTAATCAAGAAAGTCAGACAGCTGTTGTGGAGGAAGATCAAGGTGCTGTTGCAGCACACAGTTCAGCTGGTGGTAAAAGTGGTAAAAAAGGAGTAGCCATGGCCACCCTATTGGTGCGAAAAGTGCTGGCTCAAGTAAGGCTGTAAGAAGCGCTATGGGGCTTCATTTTAGCTTATCCAAAAATGATCCAACTAAGGCAGTGTGTGGGCTGTGTCACACCTTAATTAGCAGGGGAAAAAATGTCTCTAACCTAACTACCACAGCAATGAAAAATCATTTGAAGCAGAAGCATGCCAGTGCACTGCAGGGATCCAGTGTGTTGCCCCACAGTACGCTGACACCCTCTTGTGGTACTGGTGGGAATCCAGATCATGTTGATGCTTCTCCGTCACAAAGCGGTGGTGATTGTTATCATGCCAGTGAGTCTGATACAGTTTCTTCGTGCCCATCCACACCAGTGACAGTTCATCACAAAACTGTGTTAGGACAAACTGTGGCTGTCTCTTTGCCTCCTGATGATTCATCTGCTGCACGGTCCACAACATTTCCCATTGAAAGGCATCAGACCCCATTATAGTCCCAGACTTCTTTGGCACCCATTATGCAGTCCTTTCATGCAAGGATTAAATATCACCCGTCACACCCATGTGCACAACAGATCACCCAGCTAATTGGGGAAATGATTGCACTTGATCTTCAGCCATTTTCAATGGCAGAAAACATTTGTTTTAGGTGGCTGATGCAATATTTGCACCCAAGGTATCAGATACCATCACGCACAACATTCTCCCATACTGTTGTGCCAAACATTTATGAGGATGTGCGCAAGGTCGTCTTGCAGTGACTATCATATGCAGTCGGGGATGTGTTCCATTGCACTACAGTCATATGGAGTAGCACAAACTCCAACCATGCATACATGTTGCTGACTGCACATTGGTGTGCCACAGACCCAACTGGTACAGGCAGTGAAGGTGCAGGTCTACATACTTCCTGTCATTCCCCTGGTGTTGGCTCCACAATGTCTCATAGCAGGTCTGCACTTCTGAATGTGTCCGTTATGCCTGTGGATCACCAGTCCGCCAACATTTTGGTCTTCTTGCAAGACATGCTGCATGTGTGGACTGAAGACATGTCTCTGCATGTTGGTTTCATTGTGACTGACAATGCAGCAAATATGATACCTTGTAAATGTTTTCCTCACCGCTAGTCCACTAATTCTGCAACTCCCCCTTTCCATCCTGACGCTCGCCATGTTTCTACCCCTGGCTCTCACTCTTTCCCTATTAACTCTTCCTGCTGCACCCCCCCTTCCCTGTCCACTCCAGCCTGGCTAAAGTCCCACCCCATCCATAGTAGTGTTCCAATTATCTACCCCTCCTCCGTCATTATCATAATAAACAAGTACACGACAGCCATTGTCACTTTCTGTGGTTTTAGCTCAATTTTTCCCCCAGTCATCAGTAATATATCCTCCTCTTCTTTACCTCTCTAACCTGCCACCCCATACATGGCCTCTTTCCCTATATGTGTGTGATTGCTGTCTCACTCAAAAGATCTCTGCTTATAACCCCTGTATGCCTATGGTTGATTGTACATCTGTTGACTTCTTCAATTGTAAAATAATGCTGTTTTTTTTTTATTTATTTCAACCTTGTACTGTACTGTATACACTGTATATACTTTTTCTTCCTTGTATATTATTGCTTTTTGTATACCTGCTTCTGTACTGTACTTTGATGTATTCATGACCAGGTCCACCTTGCAAATGAGCCTTGCTCAATGGTGCCCGCCTGGATAAATAAAGATTTTGATTGATTGATTGATTGATTGATGGATTGATAAAGGCCTTGTCTGATGTGCACTTTAAAGGCATCCGTTGTTATGCACACACTTTGAATCTGGTGGTGACAAAGTCCATCTGCAAAACACCAGAGGTTGATCAAACACTTAAGACAGCAAGAAAAATTTGTGCCCATTTCCATCACTCGGTTAAAGCCACAAACCAACTGCATTAGGTGCAAGAGCACATTCAGATAGCACAGCACAGGTTGATACAGGATGTGTCAACACGGTGGAATTCAACATTCTACATGTTGCAAAGGCTACTGGAGCAGAAACGAGTTCTCCATGAAATGAGTATGGAGACAGATATTGGGGGAATTCTCAGCCACCAGGACTGGTCTGTTATTGAAGGAACAGTAAAGGTGCTTGGTCCTTTTGAAATAAGAACACATGACATGAGTGCAGATTCTGCACTATTGAGTCAGGTCATCCCTGCAGTCCAAATACTGAAGAAGTCGCTGCAGAGATTTTCCACCCATGCTGATTTTGCACCTGCAGTGATGGCCCTTGTACACAATCTAACAACTGAATTAGGGAACAGGTTCACAGATATTTGTGCCACTAAGCCATATGTTTTTTCAACAATGCTGGACCCAAGGTTTAAGTGTGAGATACTGCACCTTGAAATGCCTGCCCACCATGTCAATTAGTTTCGTTAGCAGCTGTGCTCAGAGCTCACCTTTACAATGTGTGCCAAGGATGTGATGCCTACTGAAGTAGCCCTGGAAGAACAAGAACAACAGGTGGAGGATGCCCCAGAAATGGAGAAAGACTGCTGGGCACAACTCAGTTCATCCCTACAGGTGGAGCAAAGAAAGTGAAATGAGCAGCATCCACTCTCGGCCAGCAATGTTTTGAATTGCTTCTTGACAAAAGCTCTTGAACCCATCTCAGCTGATCCACTGGAGTACTGGACCAAAAAATTGAAATCATCACCTCACTTAGCACAGCTGGCCATGAAATACCTGAGCTGCCCCCCAACCAGTGTGCCATCAGAGAGGTTGTTTAGCTCAGCAAGGGATGTGGTGGAGCCTCACAGATCCTCATTAGACCCTGAACATGTTGAGCAACTTATGTTCATCAAGCTCAATTTACCACATCTCAATTACAAGTACAAGTCTTGAATAATTGAATTTCACAGCACTTTAATAACAATGCTATTTTTATGTGACACACGCCCCATGTACTTGTGTTGCTGGCATGGGCCACCTTGTGGACTATGTGCACCAACACCCCATCTGGTAATATGTTAATGACACTCAATATTGGTCTTTTTCCAAAAAATCCATGACTGGCGATGCTGTCCTTTGTTACAAAATTATGCTGAGCACCCACCACCTCACATTTTACAGACACCATAAGTGGTTTACAAATTCATGTGATGATTAAAAAAGCACAACGCCTAACACATTTCAGATCCTAAAAGATCTGTTTCAAAGGCAATTACAGCAAGATTGAGCAAGTAGATACATAAGTGTTGTGGCATCACAGTGACATCATAATACAAACAAACTTCAAATTCATAGGATGTAATACACCCTGACCACATGATGTGCCCACGTGAAACGTCCATTACTCACCCTTAGGTGCTACATATTGTTAAACAGACAATTCCAAAGGTAATACAACACAGTGTTACTAAACTACAGTGCATAACCATTGAAAGTGCAGATGTTGAAAACATATAATACTGTATACATGCAACAGCATAGCCAAATAATCGTCTTATATATCATAATGTACAGAAAAGCAGTGGAAGGGAAAGGAGGGGAATAAAAGAGGTAAGAAGGGGGGAAAAATACCAAAACAAAAATTAAAAATGGAGCAAATAAAGGGGGAAGGGGAGGGGGAAATTTAAGATGTTCACTGTCAGAATCCAGAAGTAATGTAGCAGCAGCCAGCAACCCATCAATGTGTATCACCTCGTTTCCATTTTTCTTTTCCTCAGTGGTCCATGATGTAGCCCATAATTTAAGCCAGGGAATTTATTGTCTCCTAATGTTACAATCCAAAAGGTTGCTTTATTCAGCGGCACTGTATCATTACTGTATTAGTGAACTGCTCTCGTAGGGTGAAACACCTTCTTGATGCCCTGAAATTCTAGTTTTTAGGCACCAGGTTGTTTAACCCCCATAGAAGGAAGGGACTAAACATGTTGCCAGGTAAATAACCCGAGGTGTTAAGAGGTAAGTAACTGTCTTACTGAATATTCCCTTTGAACATTAAAGCTGGTGAATGTTTTACTAACTGCAACATTTTTGCGAGGGACATGTCTTTTGCACTGAACACAGCAATTCATTTGCTGATTTAACCAAGTTTTTTGAAACTTGGGTTCCGTGTAATCGATATGTACTGAAATGAATGTCCTTCAGTGTTTTAGCTCTTCTGCAGGACATTCTTGGTGGCTGTTCTGTGTCAATACAGTGCTGCTGAATAAAGAAAAGTTTTGGATTGTAACTTTGGCAGATAATAAGTTTCCTGTCTTAAATTATGGTCTTGATCTTGGACCATATTTGCGGAAAATAAAACAGAAATACATTACACGTTGATGACTTGCTTGCTGCCGCTACATTACTTTTGGATTCTGACAGTGAAAATGTTAAATTCCCCCTACCCTTTCCCCCTTTATTGTCTCCATTTTAAATTTTTTGTTCTGGTCTTTTTTTTCCCCTTCTTACTTCTTTTATTCCTCTCCTTTCCCTTCTACTGCTTTTCTGTACATTATGTTATAGGCGATTATTTGGCTATGTTGTTGTATATATATGATATATGTTTTCAACATCTGCCCTTTCAGTGTTTATGCACTGCAGTTTAGTAACACTGTGTTGTATTACCTTTGGAATTGTCTGTTTAACAATGTGTAGCACCTAAGGGTGGGTAATGGATGTTTCACATGGGCACATCATGTGGTCAGGGTGTATTACATCCTATGAATGTGAAGGTTGTTTGTATTATGATGTCACTGTAATGCCACAACACTTATGTGTATATAATGGTGTTCAGTCTTGCTGTAATTGCCTTTGAAAAAGAATCTTTTGGGATCTGAAATGTGTCAGGCATTGTGCTTGTTTAGTAATCACATGAATTGGTAAACCATTTAAGGTTTCCATGAAATGTGAGGTGGTGGGTGCTCAGCATAATTTTGCTCAAATATTCTAAGTAGTTGCTTAGAGCAGCACCAGCCAAGTGTAATATTTGGTTTGTCACCATCAGCCTCCATTCTTCAGTATTCCCCATGCCTGAAATATGCTGGATACCAATGTGGCATCAGCCGTCTCCAGTATTGTCCATGCCTGAAATCTGATGAATACCAGTTTGGCATCACCAGTCTCCAGTATTAACCATGCCTGAAATTTGCCAGATACCAATGTGGCATCACCAGTCTCCAGTATTGCCCATGCCTGAAATCTGATGAATACCAGTTTGGCATCACCAGTCTCCAGTATTAACCATGCCTGAAATTTGTTGAATACCAATGTGGCATCACCAGTCTCCAGTATTGCCCATGCCTGAGATTTGCTATCCAGTATTCCCCATGATTGAAATATGCCAGATACCAGTGTGGCCTCACCAGTCTCCACTCCAGTATTCATTTACCATGTCAAATCACCAACAATTATGATAATGAAGTCTGGATGATGATGCCCGCCCAAGCCAGAGTGATGTTGCTCATCTTCAAGTACCACATTGTGTGCTACCTGCAAAAGTAAGTAAATTGTATGAAATCTTTTAATTGTTTTATGTTTGTTTTGGTGAAGGGGTTTGGGAATTATGATTGAACGATGCATCTGTATTTCTGTAATCATGTATCTTGGATGGAAATGAATCATGTTTATTTTATTTTATTTCTTTTTACCCTGCAGGAATGTTATCACGAGTCTGATGGACTCTTTGAAAAACACTGTGTGTATGACTTGTGAAGGTAAGTATTCAGTCATGTCATTGTTTTCTTTCTGTTTGGTGGTATTTGTGTGAGAATTACTGAAATAAAACAGAGTAGGCTAGCCCAGTGTCATGGAGAGCTGAGGCGCTGGACACCTTACCTCATGCTGCGCAGGTGACATGGGTTCAGGAATGACTTCTGGTCACCACAGTGTGCCAGGCTGATGGGGGGTGGGAGTCAGAATGAGCACCTGCTCTCCTCTCTTGGGTGGGGGGGTGCCCATCTGTAGTCCTGCCATAGCTGTGCGAAGGCCCAGCAACCAGCGTAGGTGGAACCTGGTGACTGGCAGGGTGGGGGTGTCCCAGAAGACATGCATGCACATGTCTCCACATGTGCACGTCACATCGGGGGCATGTGGGCAGGCCATGGGATGGCAGAAAAACCAAAAAAGCAATACATAAAAAAAAGAGGAAGACACAGAGCTGTCTGACCAGTGACCACTGATTTTGAATCATCTGATGGCCACATGAAAAGGGAGACTTCATGGATGTGTACAGGCCATTTGGAAGCACTTAATTTCATTATGCATCCTAACAGGTAGCATTCATTAAAAGCCATCTCTGTGGCCACACATCATGGGCAGAATGGACGTCATGCAAGAGTGCCGTCCTCACAGATGTTCCTATCAGCTATGAAGGTAAGATTTGAATTTGTATGTTAGCCTGATGAAGTAAAGTTATAGTGTTCTCTGTGCATAATTATGTTTTATTAGTGTTTTTTAAGGACAGAATTAGTTAACGATCTGTCATGTGTGTTTCCTGTAATACCCAATCCCATTAAGAGGAGTGTGCCCATATGTAGATTGTCAATTAAATACCAGTATTGACCGAGTTAAGCCTATTGAAGTTATACTGTTGTCCTACGGGCATGATTATCTTTTAATAGTTGTTTTTTTTAAAGACCACAATTATTTAAGGGTGTGGCATATTTTATTCTTGTAGCACACATTGTTTTCTTCACCCAAGTACAATAAATGACAGTTATGTCTTCTTATACTTCCAGTTGAATCCTATGGGAAACTGAACAGAATGCCCATGATGAACTATTTTCCTGTGCATCCTCCTCCAGATCCTGTGCATTCTCCTCCAGAAACAGCAGCGGGACATGATAGCCTACCCTTCTGCACCAGTGTACAAGCCAAAGTGACATGACATCTGCATCCTTCTCCTCCTGAAGCATCAGCAGCACAAGACAGCCTGTGGCAGTGGCACCAGTGTACAAGTCAAAGTGCTGTGACATCTGCATCTTCCTCCTGAAGCATCAGAGCACAACACAGCCTGTGGCACCAGTGTATGAGCCAAGGTGCCACGACATCTGCATCCTCCTCCATAACAGAACTGTACCCAACAAGACAGCCTGTGGCACCAGTGTACAAGCGAAAGTGATATGACATCTGCAACCTCCTCCTGAAGCATCAGCAGCACAAGACAGCCTGTGGCAGTGGCACCAGTGTACAAGTCAAAGTGCTGTGACATCTGCATCTTCCTCCTGAAGCATCAGAGCACAACACAGCCTGTGGCATCAGTGTATGAGCCAAGGTGCCACGACATCTGCATCCTCCTCCACAATAGAACCGTACCCAACAAGACAGCCTGTAGCACCAGTGTATGAGCCAAGGTGCCATGACATCTGCATCCTCCTCCATAACAGAACTGTACCCAACAAGACAGCCTGTGGCACCAGTGTACAAGCGAAAGTGACATGACATCTGCATCCTCCTCCTGAAGCATCAGCAGCACAAGACAGCCTGTGTGGCAGTGGCACCAGTGTACAAGCCAAAGTGCTGTGACATCTGCATCTTCCTCCTGTAGGAACAGCACCACAACACAGCCTGTGGCACCAGTGTATGAACCAAGGTGCTACGACATCTGCATCCTCCTCCATAACAGAACCATACCAAACAAGACAGCCTGTGGCACAGTGTACAAGCCAAGGTGACACGACATCTGCATCCTCCTCCACAACAGAACCATACCCAACAAGACAGCCTGTGGCACCAGTGTATGAACCAAGGTGCTACAACATCTGCATCCTCCTCCACAACAGAACCATACCCAACAAGACAGCCTGTGGCACCAGTGTACAAGCCAAGGTGACACGACATCTGCATCCTCCTCCACAACAGAACCATACCCAACAAGACAGCCTGTGGCACCAGTGTACAAGCCAAAGTGCTGTGACATCTGCATCTTGCTCCTGAAGCATCAGCAACACAACGCATCCTGTGGCACCAGTGTACAAGCCAAGGTGCCACAACATCTGCATCCTCCTCCACAACAGAACCATACCCAACAAGACAGCCTGTGGCACCAGTGTACAAGCCACGGTGCCACAACATCTGCATCCTTGTCCACAACAGAACCGTACCCAACAAGACAGCCTGTGTGGCACCAGTGTACAAGCCAAGGTGCCGTGGATTCTGCATCCTCCTCCTAAAGCCTTAGCAGCGCAAGACAGCCTATGTAGCAGTGGCACCAGTGTACAAGCCAAAGTGACATGACATCTGCATACTTCTCCAGAAGCAGCAAGGGGACAAGGTAGCCTGTGGCAACCGTGTACAAGATAAAGTGCCATGACATCTGCATCATCCTCCTGAAACAGTAGCGGGGCAAGGCAGCCTGTGACAACAGTGTACAACCCAAAGTGCCATGACAGCTGCATCCTCCTTCTGAAGCATTAGTTGCACAAGACAGCCTATGTAGCAGTGGCACCAGTGTACATGCCAAAGTGCCATGACCTCTGCATCCTCCTCCTGAAGCAGCAGTGGGATAAGGCAGCCTGTACCCTGTAGCACCAGTGTACAATCCAAAGTGCCACGACCTCTGCATCTTCCTATTGAAGCAGCAATGCCAAACGACAGCCTGTGGTACCAGTGTACAAGCCAAATTGCCATGACAGCTGCATCCTCCTCCTGAAGCCATTTAAAGGACTTGTATGCCAGTTCTTTAAGAAGGCATTTTGACTAGCCAAATACCAAATACTGAATAACGAATATCTGGGAACCGAATACCAAATATTCGGCCGAATATTCGAAAAAAGGTATTCACACAGCCCTAATGATTACCACCTTTCCATCCATTGCAACTGTGCTTTCATGACTCCTTTCCTCTCCTATTGTACCAGCCACCTCCCCACTTAACTGTGCTCTCTCTGCTCTGGTGAATTTTCTGCTGCCTCCACTACTATCCCCCATCTGCTTCACTGTCCCCCCTTAAGCCACATCCTCCCTGGCTAACCTTGCTTGCTACCACTATTCCCTCCCCTTTATTTACCCAGTTCCCTTCCTTCCCTCTATTCTCTGCTCTTCCCTGCCTGCCTCTTTCCTCCCTGCCTTCCCAGAGTAGTCTCTTCTCTCCTCTCCTCCCAATACCTCCAGCCTTGGATACTGGGTCGTCCTGACCTTCCACCCCAACTCCTGCTTCCCTCTCCCCTAAACTGGCCAGTGTTGTATAGCTGTTCATTTAAGGGCTAGTGTACTGCTTGGAATTAATAGTAATTTTCAGATGCAGTAAGCTGTCGCTTCCAGTATCTGAAGTATTTTTTTCATTTTGTGTTTGCTAATTAGAACATTTTCCACCTGGCAGTACTGGGGTGATATGTGGAGAAGCTCTCTGTCTGGTGAAAAAAAAAAGTCAGTTCTGTTCCTCTCACTACATCGCAGAAATGAGACCAAACACCCTGAGGCACCACAATTCTTGCAGCCTGAGTAGTGACTTCACAAGGTACCAATCAAAATGCAGGAAATTGTGCCATCACTAGTAACCAGGGAGAGTCAGTCCCTGCTGCTTCATGTGATAGTGAAACCCGGGCAGCAGGAAATGGTTCTCATTGGTTACTAGTGTTGTCATAGTCTGTGTGGTTTCAGTGTTGATGTAGTGGGAGGAACAGAACTGACTTTTTTTTCTCCAGAGTGCTGCTCCACACATCACCCCAGTACTGACAGGTGGAAAATCTTCTAATTAGCAAACAGAAAAGAATAAATACTTGAGATATAAGAAGTGAAAGCTGACTGCATCTGAAAGTTACAATTAATTGCAGGCAGTTTCCAGGCAGTACACTAGCTCTTTAAGGGCACCACATCATCAGAGCCCTCCCCTTGTTCTTTCTCTCCCAGTTCCTCCCCTTCCTGCATCTGCTGCTCCTCTTATCCTCCTACCAGTTCCCCTTACCAGCTGCCCAATCCTGAACTCTGGTCAGGAGAAAGCCTTGGATTCTGAGCTATCCTCCCTGCTCCCATCCCATACCTGCCATCCATCTCCCCCAGGGAAGCCCGCACCTGCCTCTTCCTCCATTGCTCCGCTTCCTTGACTCCCCATCCCACTTTCCCCAACTCCCATCAGAGCACACTGGACAGCCTCCTGCTTTCCACACTGTCCCCAGGAAGACTGCAGCCCTGCAGCTGCTACAGCTCACCACTCTCCTATCACTGTCCTGGCTCCTGTACATGCACATACTCCCCCACCTACACCCTTCCCAGCTATCATGTTTCCTGTACCAGCTCCAATTCCCCCACATCCTCCCTCCTCAGCCGACCTCAGCCCCCAGTTATGTATCTCTGCTGTGACCCTGTTGGTGCTGTTTACAGTTTTCACCCATGTCCCCTTTAATCCCCTAGCCCCTCCTACCTAATTCTAATATTACAAATGCAGACTGACCCAAGACAGGGGTCAGATGCTTTCCCCCTTCCACCTTGTGTTGTATTCCCAAGTCCACTTCCTTGTCACCTTGTTCAAATGTAGGCCGACCCTGATTGAGCTGTAGCTCACTCTTTCACCGTCTGCAGTGTAACTTCTGCCCCCTTACCTTGATTCCTCTGACCAGCGGGGCCCACTGCCTGTGGTCCTCCCTGCTGACACCGTGCTGACATCTCCAGACACCACTAGGTCAGATGCCACACTCCTGCTTTGTGGCACTCACACTTTGGGGTCACTTGGACCTCTGGATAATATATAGGAACTACAATCTCCCTATTAGCTTGCTGTAGTCACGAAGTCCGTGGATCCTCCAATGGTGCCGGGTATTGGCCACCAATCTCCCACCATCAGCCCACTCTCTGGTGCTTCCCCCTCCTCTCATTAATTCCAGAATAAGGTACCTGTTTGTAGAAGGCACTTTATACTGGAAGCCAGGGTAAGGTGGCGGAACAGTGGGCCAAACTGAGGGATGACATAGTGAATGTAACAAATGTCTATGCAAAAGAAGTGAGCAAAAACAAAACAAACAAATTCTGGTCAGAGCCAACATGGCTGCTTCTGAGCAGTGAATCTGAGGGAAAAAGCATTTGAGCTCCCGCTGCCACTGACGTCGTACTTGCGCCATGCCCAAGATGACCATCACTACTGAAGTGCTCATGTGCAATACTCATGCATGCATAACAACCTCATGGCAGCCATCTTGGGCATGGCAGCCTCTTTTGTTTCACCCTCAACTGTTGAAGTGACAAGTGGAAACAAAATAGACAGGGCCAGCCTTAGCTAGGTGAAAAATGTGCCCCTGCACCTTGGGGGTCCATACTTTTTTCTTGAGGAAGCAAAAATAATTTAAAACATTTAAAAATGCCAACATTTTGTTATAGATGAAAATATTTACCAGCAAATCAAAGTGGAAGACAACTGGCTCTGCTACTGTTACAAAAGCCGGGGGCAACTTTGCTGCAGTGGAAAAGATTAGGTTAAGTGTAAGCCCCAGGGGGGCACTACCCTTAGGGCTACTACCCCTGTCTGCCCCCACAGAGGCAGGGTGAGGGGCTCAGATCCGTTGACGGGTGCCTCCACCCAGAGGTCGGGGTTAGTACAGTTAAGACTACCTCGGTTACAGCCCTCTGGGCTACTGCAACCCCCCTTTTGTCCCACTAGTGACTCACACTGGGTGCCAACAATTCTTTTCACCAGTACATTTACCCCACAGATAATACATTCCAGCTCACTCCGGGGACCCCCTGTAAAGTAAGGTACAGTTATATCACAATCACCATGCAGCAGCTCATCAGAAGAGTACAAACTAGCCAGGGTGTAGTTATAACACAGCAATCTGATTTATTAGAAGGGCAGATAACAAGGGAAAGGGGGAAAATCAGGTTGATTGGCTTACACTATTCCTATATACCTAGGGCTCTGTGCACAGGCCTAACCCTACGATTTATTGTCCCTGGGTACCCAAGCCCTAACGGCTAGTCCAAATGTGGCAGCTGGTTGGGGCCTTTAACACAGACAAACATTTCAGTCCTGAGCAAGTCAGAGTAGGAGCAAAGTTTAATTAGGCCGTCAGCAATACAATAATGCACTGAAACCACTGTGTAAACACTCTGCAGGAGCTACCTGAATCAGTACTCACAACCCCAGCAAATAACGATTCCTTCAACGCTACCAGGATGGAGCCTGAACTTCACCAGCCTTCTCACACATTTATATGGCAAACAGCAACAGAGGGGTACCACACCAGGCAGCTGCTTCCAAGGCTCCCACAGACTCACAACCACTGCAAGGCTGCAACGGCAGCTTCAGCCTTCCCACGAAATGAGTGAAACTCGGGAAATCCTCCAGTCTTCCTACAGGTCAAGCCTGGTGGGTAGCTGTACAGGGCACAGCTTCCTCTGACCACCCGCCGGCGGATTTTAGAGCAAAACTTGCTCACAGAGAAAAACGGCCGCCTCAGGCCTTCATGCGCCTCCCGCACGAACACTTCCCAGCGCAGAAGCACAGAAGCTCCTCACCCCTCACCAGCCACACAACGAATCTGCCCTTGGCAGCACTACACTCCTTTTCAGATCGGCGCCTACCCGCTTTCATTGGCTGGCTGCACATGCCAGTCACTTCCTCCAGCTCTCAGTGGTGCGAAAAAGCGCCATAGCCCATAATGCCTTTCCCAAATACAAACAGTTCCTCTATTGGTCAGCCAGCTCTGTGGGGTCCCAAGGTACTGATTGGTCCAATTCAGTAGTTCTGGACCAAAATGGAGGAGGCAATCGAAACCATCTGTGCTGCAAAGCAAGGCAGGTTAGATCAACTACATTATCATTATTATGTTACAGTATTTTAAGCAAACATTTACATCCTCTATCAGAACTCCCAGTGCACCACTAGCGATGGTAGCAGGAAGCGCTTACCCGGCAACCCGGGCAGGATTAGAGCATAGCAACACTTAAACCCCCTCCCATTTCAACTAATTATGACTGAACCAGGCAACACTTAAAGGGACAGTATACGGAGGCCTTAAAAAAGCACTCAACGGATCCCCATTTAAGCGGCTTCATGCCGATCACCAACCAGGCATAAGGCACATTAGGAACCCCCATTTGCAAGGGGGTTACACCCTCCCTGGCCTGGAAAAGCTTGTTGTGCATGTCAAGCAATTACCCTTGAGGCCATTTAGGCGAACAATCCAATTAACACTATATCACCCTTTGCATTACATACACGAATATTACATTCACAGTGTACTATAGTTTATACACATTATACACATAAAGTCTTGTTCCTCTTTAACTCAGGTCATTAGTCCCTGCTCATGACACTGGGACTGAGGGAATCCCTCTCTTTTAGTTACTGGCGGGTCCCCCGAGACAGGGACACCACACTCAAAAGGCAATACCAACAGTCGGGAGTTATCCCCCAAGGCTAACTTAGGCAAAGAACGCGGGGACACATACACCCCCTTGTGAACCACATTTAAGGGCAGGTCCACTGGCTGACCCAGAGATTCATAGCTCAACTTTATTACTGGCCGGATTTGTCGGCCGGATCATCTAGGGGTCTCGGATGATCCTAAACCAGGTCCTGACTTCACTTCAGTATCAGTGACATTAGCAACAGGAATCTCCTCAAGGGGAGCAGGTTCAGTGCTCATAATACTATTAGGGGCTTGACCTTCTATCCCTGAACCCACCCCACTGGGCTCATCTGGGGGCGGTTTAGGTACTAGAGGGGAACCATCAGGGCATTCAAAATATTCTTCCGATTCGGGCAGATCACTGGCTTGTTCCCCCATCTCACTCTCTTCTTCTGAAAAGTCAGGTAATTCAGCCAGGCCAGACAGTTCAGCCAGGCCTAAGGACTCAGCCCCTCATGCTTGTCTGCTACCCCATTCATCTTCTGGAGGCATTGCCTCCGGGGACAAAGTAGAGGGCTCAATCAGTACAGATGGGCCAATTTCAGTTCCCGAGTTAACAAGGGGATTGCCCCGAAACAATTGACTCAGTTCATAAGAGGGATAGTATTCAATATCACCTTCGCTATCTTCCAACACTGAGTGTTGATCATCTCCTTCTGCAGGAGGGGTGGGACAAGGCTCCCTTGGTGGACTTGTTGAAGGCTCCACGGGCTTGGTTCTTCTCTTAGCAAAAGATCTAGTCACAGGCCAGGAAGGAGTGGCAGTGGAAGGTTCAGCTTCAATCAAGATCTGCCCAATCGGCAGCAAATGATTTCTGTGTATGGTTTTCACATCTTTCGAATTGTTTTCAGGCTGCACTTTATATACAGGTAGGTCTGCCAGCTGTCCCACAACAATATGAGGGAGGTGATGCCATCTGTCGGCAATCTTATGTTTGCCATGCAGTCCCAGATTTCTCAACAGCACTCTATCCCCTTCTCTCAACTCTACTGTTTTCACTTTTTTGTCATATCTCTCCTTGTTAGCCAGATTTCGTTTAGCAGCCATGGTCTGGGCCAGTTGGTAGGCATGGTTTAATTGGGCCTTTAATCTCAGTACATACTGTAGATGGTTTTCTGCTCACACCCCATCGGGGGAAACTCCAAAACACACATCCACTGGCAATCTAGCCTCTCTTCCAAACATCAGTCGATGGGGGAAAACCCTGTGGCATCACTTTTCGTACAATTGTAGGCGTGAACTAAAGTGCTGATCTGTTGGCTCCATCTTGATTTATCTTTTGATTGTAAGGTGCCCAGCATGTCAAGCAATGTACGATTAAACCTTTCAGGCTGAGGGTCTCCCTGCGGATAATAGGGGGTGGTTCGTGATTTTTGTACCCCCCACAAAGATAGCATCTCTTTAATCAAACGACTCTCAAAGTCCCTTCCCTGGTCGGAATGAATCCGCTTCGGGGCCCCATAGTGGACGAAAAAGTTCTCAACAAGTATCTTAGCCACCGTGGTTGCTCTCTGATCCTTGGTCGGGAAAGCCTGTGCGTACCAGGTAAAATGATCAGTGACCACCAATATGTTACTGACACTTTTCAGATCAGGCTCTAAACTCAGGAAATCAATACAGACCAGTTCCATCGGAGCACTAGTGGTAATGTTGACCAGGGGAGCAGCTCTCCGGGGTAACGCTTTTCTTTGCAAACAATGACCACAGGTCTTGACATACTGTTCCACATCCACACTCATCTTCGGCCAATAGAATCGAGCCCGTACCAGGTCAGGTGTTCAATCTATACCCAGGTGCCTCATTTGATTATGCAATGACCTTAGGACTAGTTCTCTGAAGGCTGATGGCAGCACCAGTTGTTGTCGGTGTACCCGGCCCTCCTTATTCACAGTCTCTCTATATAGTAGTTGGTTGATCAGCTTTAATTTGGGCACTTCTTTATACAACAAGGTAGTCCGTAAGTCAGTGGAACGTAGTTTGGATACATCCCTTCCGGCCCGCTCAACCTCTACAGCCGTTCTTATCATAGGATCACAGGATTGAGCCTGTTGGAGATCATCATTGTTGAGTTGCGGCAGGAAGCTGGTGTCTAATGCAGAGAAATGACAGTAAGCGGCAGGCATACAGTCTTCCGGCGGCCCCAAACAATCTACCACACAGTCCACCATGTCAGGAGACACCTGTTCTTCTTTATCAAATTTCTGGCACAGGGCTCTTATGTCAGGTTCAGACAACCAGACCCATTCAGTCTGGGGCGCAGGCCTCCGAGATAGAGCGTCCGCATCTATATGGTTTAGGCCCACCTGGCATTCTACAGCGTAATCGTAGGTGGCCAAGGCAGAGAGCCACCTATGCCCAGTAGCATCCAATTTGGCAGAGGTCTGTACATAGGTCAGAGGGTTGTTATCAGTCTTTACTAATATCTTGGCACCATACAAATAGTCATGAAACTGATCGACAATGGCCCACTTTAAAGCCAAAAACTCTAGTTTGTGCACGGGGTAATTTTTTTCTGGAGGCGTCAGACTTCTACTAGCAAACGCTACAGGTCTTAGCCCATTCGAGTGCTCCTGGTATAACACGCCCCAATCCTTGTAGACTGGCAGCAGTATGAAGAGTGTAGGGCTGGACTGGGTCAGCTTAGGCCAGTACTGGAGCGTGGTTAAGTTGATATATGATGTCGTGAAAAGCTTCCTCACACTCAGCAGTCCATCGATCCCCGAACATATCATTTGGCCGAAAATACTTCTTTTCTATGTCAGTGTGCACACCCTTCTTATACTTTTTGTGAGTAGGCGGATACCCCTGAGTGAGATTAAGGAGGTGGCGAATCACTCGTGAATAATCTCTGACAAACCACCTATAGTATCCACAAAACCCCAAGAATTGTTGCAGCTCTTTTAAATTCCTGGGTTGAGGCCAAGTGGTCAGCGCCTCCACCTTGCCAGGGTCAGTCTCTATGCCCTCAGTGGACACTATATGGCCCACATATTTCACGGACGTCTGGAAGAATTGACACTTGTCGATAGACAACTTAAGGCCGAAATCCTCCAACCGATCCAGGACTTTGAATAATCGTTGCTCATGTTCTTCCAATGATCAGTCAAACACTATAATGTCATCTAAATAGACCAAACACTCGAGTAGGTTCATATCCCCCACAGCTCGTTCCATCAAGTGCTGAAAAGTGGCTAGGGCACCCGAAATTCCTTGAGGCATCCGAACAAACTCATAGAAGCCTAAGGGGCAAATGAAAGCAGTCTTCTCCCGATCATCTGGGGCCATCGGGATCTGGTAGTATCCGCTCCGAAGATCCAATGCAGAGAACTACTTACTACCATTTAAACAATCCAAGGCGTCTTGTATGCGTGGCATGGTATATTGATCTGGAATGGTCCGCCTATTCAAAGTGCGATAGTCTACACACATCCAAACTGCCCCATTCTTTTTCCTTACTACTACGATGGGGGAGGCATAGGGGCTCCTAGACTCTTGAATTATGCCAGCAGCCAACATTTCTTGCAGATGCCGCCTTACATCATCTATGTCAGCGGGAGCCAGACGTCGGAATCTCTCTCGGAAAGGTCTGTCGTCATGCAGTCGAATGTGATGCTCAGCCCTTGTACATCCCACATCCCACTCCTTCAGGAGAAAACCTGGTCCCTCTTGGCAAGCCTCTCACTGACCTTCGTTTCCAGTCGGCGGGTAGCAGGGAGTCATCGAAGTCAAACAGACCAGGAGTAACTCTATCACCCGTCCGGGAACTCTTTCTATTTGGTAGTACAGCAGTATCTGCACAATGAACGCTAGCCAGGGTACACCCTCTTCTTATTTGAATCTCTTTATCAGACACATTGTGCACTTGAACCATCATCCTCTTAACATAAGCATGGGCTCTAGCCGGCAGAATGCTGGGTTTGGGCAACAACCCCTCAGGTAATCCTCCCTCCACATGCACATCCAGCATCAACAACTTATTCTTGACATGTGTTTTTAGTCATACCTCTCCATGCAGAACACATTGTGCATTTGGGACAAGTACCACGGGGGGCCAGATCCTTTTTCCACACCACCCCCACAGGGCCTTCGGGTTCCTCCAGACTACCCTTCTTCTGAGTGGCCCTGACCTTTTGAATCACAGCAGGTATGCTCAAAGCTCACCCAGTCTGGAATGCTCGCTTCTCTGAGCACAATTGGGCCAATGTCCAAACATGTGTGCATTTGTCCCAATCAACAAGGGCACCCCATCGTACAGTCCAGTGGGTGGGCAAACTAAAACTAAGGTTTCCACTTGCTCATCTATTCCATTCACAGTTGCAGGGGAAGGATAACCAGACATGGATGTACCCCAAATACGGATAAGCCTTGTCGCTCAACCCCCATACATGTAGACCAGTTAGAGGCTGCAGGGGCACCTCACATAAGTGTGCTTGGTACCAGTCCTGAAACATGATGGTCACCTGGGAGCCACTATCCAGTACAGCTCGAGTGGGAATTCCATTTACCCGCACCCGGGTCTCCATAGACGGCCCGACCACATCAGACCAGTTGGGGGTAGCAGCATTGGTAGCCCGGCGGGGCATGGGCCTGAGTCACAAAACTTTTCTTGGGGGCCCGAGACTGGGCCTGGTGGTGTCGGGCGATCAGTCTGCTGTTAACTTTCCTTAAATTCTCCAGCCTCTGGCACTCAGGCTGGAAATACCCATCTTCCCCACAGTGGTAACAAAACTTGGGGTCCCGGGGATCACTATTCTGAGGGGGGCCTGGAGGGGAGTGAAAAAGCTCTCTAGGGCTAGGGTTTGGGGCTCTACATGACTCAGGGGCCCCAGACCGAGTAGGGTACACAGTAGACTGCTTTAAGTCCCTCATCAGTTCCCGTAAATTCCTGATCTCAGCCCTCAACTCACCCTCCATGTAGGGGTCAGAGGAAACAACTCACATCCCCACAGTACCTGGAAAATCTGGGGACCCCTCGGACCCTCCAGGCGAGCCAGTCTCCTCAGGGGTGTTAGACTCAGGGATCCCACTAGGGTTCACTGCCCCCACACAGGGTTCCCACCCTTCTTCATCAGTCTCCACTTCCCGAATTTCCCTTATCAATTGACAATATTCAGGCGGGGTGGCCAGCCGATCATGCAACTTGAGTTTCAGCAGCGTTACACTAGAGAATCTGGCAGACTTTAAAACATGTTCTAACCGAACCTGATTCAGGGCTGTAGCAGTGATTCCCCCTTTTCTATAAGCCTTCTGCAATGCCCGCTCCACTCTAGTAATGAAAGCGGACAGTTTTTCATTTCTCCACTGTTTAGCAGACCTGAATTTCCATAGTAAATCTTCACCAGTCTCTGTACTCCCAAAGAACCCTTCTAAAGCAGAGAGATACTCTGCAGCGGTGGCTTCCGGACGGGTGACCCGGAAGAATCTAATGGCTTCTAAGGCAGGACCCTGCTAACTCTCCATCAGCCTCTTCCTTTTCTCCCCCTCAGAGCATAGGCACTCCTGGACTAAAGGGGTGGCATAGTCCATCCAAGCCTCCAGGTCATCCTCCCCAGACGGCACTGGTACCATGCCAGAGAAAAGTTTTAACTTACGGTAGGAATCGAGCTGTATGGATGGGACTGCCAGGGGCAAAGAAGCCAGCACGGAACTTTTGGGCGGGCAAGGGGAGGTGCCCGGGAAACCCCGAGGGGTAGTATCACTGGACAAATCCAAGGCTTGCAACAACTCCTGGGTAGTCCTCCCCTCCACAGCTAACAATTTAAGCAGTTTGTCTTTAAAACTGTTCATCTGGGGAGACCCCACAGGGGTGACTGACCCACTTCGGATATGAATTAGCCTCCACCCCTGGGATGCACCCTCCGGAGTAAATCACAGGAGGTACCTTCTCAGGGTCGATGGCCACACTGCATAGGAGTAACACCTGCAGTGTCTGGTCAAGCAGATCAGCCATACGCCCTTTCACTTCAACCTTACCCAAACACTTTACTCTCTCGGCAACAGAGACAATATCAACAGTTGAGGTACCCAGGGGCACATCTAACAATAATACAATTTTCTGGGAGTCTAGCTCTTCGGCTTCACCCCAACCCATCAGTCAGTGTACCATGGTTTTAATGGGTCCCAGTTTAATTTTTTCCAACATATCCCTTCCATTTTTCCATTTCTGATGTATTTCCTCACTGAGCCACTAGGGGACGCAAATCCCAGCGGTGCCTCCAATTTGTAACCCCAAGGAGTGCTACCCTTAGGGCTACTACCTGTCTGCCCTCATGGAGGCAGGGTGAGGGCCCAGATTCATTGACAGGTGCCTCCACCCAGAGGTCGGGGTTAGTACAGTTAAGACTACTCGGTTACAGCCCTCTGGGCTACTGCAATCCCCTTCGTCCCACTAGTGACCCACTGGGTGCCAACAATTCTTTCACCAGTACACTTACCCCACAGATAATATATTCCAGCTCACTCCGGGACCCCCAAAGTAAGGTACAGTTATATCACAGTCACCATGCAGCAGCTCATCAGAAGAGTACAAACCAGCCAGGGCGTAGTTATAACACAGCAGTCTGATTTACTAGAAGGGCAGATAACAAGGGAAAGGGGGAAAATCAGGTTGATTGGCTTACACTATTCCTATATACCTAGGGCTCTGTGCACAGGCCTAACCCTACGATTTATTGTCCCTGGGTACCCAAGCCCTAACAGCTAGTCCAAACGTGGCAGCTGGTTAGGGCCCTTAACACAGACAAACATTTCAGTCCTGAGCAAACCAGAGTAGGAGGAAAGTTTAATTAGGCCGTCAACAATACAACAATGCACTGAAACCACTGTATAAACACTCTGCAGGGAGCTACCCTGAATCAGTACTCACAACCCCAGCAAATAACGATTCCTTCAACGCTACCAGGATGGAGCCTGAACTTCACCAGCCTTCTCACACATTTATATGGCAAACAGCAACAGAGGGGTACCACACCAGGCAGCTGCTTCCAAGGCTCCCACAGACTCACAACCACTGCAAGGCTGCAACGGCAGCTTCAGCCTTCCCACGAAACAAGCGAAACTCGGGAAATCCTCCAGTCCTCCTACAGGTCAAGCCTGGTGGGTAGCTGTACAGGGCACAGCCTCCTCTGACCACCCGCCAGTGGATTTTAGAGCAAAACTCGCTCGCAGAGAAAAATGGCCGCCTCAGGCCTTCATGCGCTTCCCACGCGAACACTTCCCAGCGCAGAAGCACAGAAGCTCCTCACTCCTCACCAGCCACAACGCATCTGCCCTTGGCAGCACTGAGCACTCCTTTCAGAACGGGCGCTACCCGTTTTCATTGGCTGGCTGCACATGCCAGTCACTTCCTCCGGCTCTCAGTGGTGTGAAAAAGCGCTATAGCCCATAATGCCTTTCCCAAATACAAACAGTTCCTCTATTGGTCAGCCAGCTCTGTGGGGTCCCAAGGTACTGATTGGTCCAATTCAATAGTTCTGGACCAAAATGGAGGAGGCAATCAAAACCATCTGTGCTGCAAAGCAAGGCAGGTTAGAACAACTACATTATCATTATTATGTTACAGTATTTTAAGCAAACATTGACATCCTCTATCAGAACTCCCAGTGCACCACTAGCGATGGCAGCAGGACGCGCTTACCCGGCAACCCAGGCGGGATTCGAGCATAGCAACACTTAAACCCCCTCCCATTTCAACTAATTATGACTGCACCAGGCAGCCCTTAAAGGGACAGTATACGGAGGCCTTAAAAAAAGCACTCAACAGATCCCCATTTAAGCAGCTTCATGCCGATCACCAACCAGGCATAAGGCACATTAGGAACCCCCATTTGCAAGGAGGTTACATAAGTAAGTGCTAATGGTGTTAACTGGCCATACTTTACACCTCCCAGGCTGACTGCTTTCACAAACAAATGGCTATATTAACAAGAGAACTTGTTTGTAACCTGGACATGTAGCTGAAACAATGAATGATATGACAAAATCTGTTTCAAAAGTATGTGAGCACTCAAAATCAGGGGTCAATCTTAACACTGTTTTACTAGCCCAAATACTAGTGCAAATTGTCCAGGACTAGTGCAGTTAACTCTCTACTTGTCCATCTTGACTAGTGCAGGTCTTCATAGTTGCCAATGAAGTTAAAAAGTCTGCTTTAGTAGGCTGTGATCCTCATGCTAATCTCACTCAATGTTCCAGATGGCCTGGTGTGGTTAACAGCTCATTAAGAGCTGCAATTATCTGGTAGTTCAAGAGGTGAATCCCACAAAAGACTCGGTGTGAGTCATTATCATTCCACTGTTTGGACTTTCAGCTAGTGTCCAGGGTGTGATCAATGGTAGAGTGCTGTTAAGTCACTAGCTTCCAGTTTCTGAATGTGTCTCTGTCTAAAAATTTGTCCCATATTATTAAGACCAATGCCCCTCATTTCCCTACATTTTGAGTGTCTGTATCCAATACTTCAGTGACAAAATGCAAAGAGGTATACAGGGTTGGCCCTGCAGGTGGTGGATTTTATCCCAGCCTCACCATAACTTCCCTCTCTCTTCCAAATCTCTTAAATCTGTTCTTTCCCTGGACACCACTGCAGACCAGACTCAGAAATGGCCATCCACAGATCCATAGCTGCCATTACTGGCAAGTGTTATTTATTTATTTATTTAAAAGTTTTACCAGGAAGACACACTGAGCACTAGTGCTCAATTCCAGGTGTGTCCTGGGGGAAGGGGGCATAGGGAACGGTACATACACATTGGGCAATAGAACAAAACATACATGTAATAAGCACATGATCAAAATAATACATGAATTAAGCAGAAATATACAAATTATACAGAAGCATTATATACAGAGGAGAATTAAGCACAATACAGCGCATCCAGTAGGATGAAGAGAAGTGCATGGCAGTAAGGAGCAGCAAAAAAAATTCAGGCAAAACAAACTATGCAGTAGGGTCTAGAACCACTGCATGGGAGAGTAATGCACTAATAGTAGGACTCCTGGTTCACTTTAGTGTTTTAGTCTCCGACTACCCAGAGGCACGATGACACGAAATGCGAGTTGATGAGGGAGCTGAAATGCACTGCCTGGGGCATATGCCAGATGGTGGTAGGGAGGGAGTTCCATAGTTTGGGCATCCGGTATCGGAAAGATGCTTGACCACTTGTGGAAGACACTCAAGGGACAGCCAAGGTTTTTGTGACTGTGTTCCTGAGGGAGTGCACAGGAGGGATAGGGACAGCCATCACAGAGGACAAATAGGTAGGCAGGGACTGGGACCAGTACTTGGCAGTGAGCTTGTCACAGTGGGACAATCATCAGTCGTGGAGTGAAGGGAAGAGCAAGAGATTGGTAGAACACACAGTGGTGAGTGGAGTGGGGGGCTGTCCAATGCAAAGCAGCAGAAAGAGTGGAAGAGAGGGTCCAGTCTGGCTAAGATGGACTTGGGAGTGGCACTGTAGACTACGTCTCCATAGTCAAATGTAGGGAGAATAATTTTCTGTACTAGTGCTCGGTGAGCTGGCGGCGGGATGCAACCATGAGTCTGATAGAGGGCGCCCAGTTTGGGGGGGGGGGGCTTTTTGTGGATGGCATCAACATGTACAGAAAAGTCGAGGTGCTGGTCAAGCCATACCCCAAGATACCTGCAGGAGATGCAGACCTCCAGAATAGTCCCGTCCAGTGTGTGGAAGGAAGGGGTTGCAGAGAGCCTAGATAGTCTCTGTCTTGTGCCGAAGGTCAAGGAGACTGTCTTCTTGGCGTTGAGGAAAAGCTGGTTTGCACGAAACCAGAGCTGAACATCATTGAAGTCCTGCTGTAGTCTGGTAGTAACATCAGCTGATTACGGGCCAGACGTATACAAGACCGTATCATCTGCGTACATATGAATGGATGTGTGAGGGCAGGCAGAGTGTAAATCATTTAGGAATATGGAGAATAGGAGTTGTCCAAGGACAGAGCCTTGAGGGACCCCTGAGGTTACTGGGAGAGGTGGTGAGATGGCGCTTCCAAGTCTAACCGCCTGGGATCTGCCAACCAGATAGGAGCGGAACCAGCTGGAGAACAAGGTAGAGAGCCCAGCCTGGGAGAGCTTGTCAAGGAGGAGGCAATGGGAGACCATGTCAAATGCTTTTTCCAGGTCAACAAAAATGGCTGCAGTGATAAGGCCCTTGTCAATGCCATCGACGATGGAGTCTGCTGAGGAGCGCAGTGGCAGTGGAGTGAGATTTCCTGAAACCAGACTGATAGAGTGAGAAGAAGGAGGAGGAGTTAAGACAGGTGGAGAGTTGAGAGAGGACTAAATGCTCCTGTATCTTAGCTATAATAGGTAGGAGAGAAATGGGTCTGTAGTTTCCAGGGGTCGAGGTTTCACCACCCTTAAGGAGCAGGATCACTGTTGCGTGTTTCCAATCAGTAGGGATGGATGCTAAGGAGAGTGAGAGGTTTAGAAGGTCGGCCAGGGGGTGGCGATAGTAGGGGCAGTGAGGTGGAGCATCTTTGAGTCCAGCCCAGAGGGGCATTTGCCTTTGTTTGGGTTTAGGGAAGCAAGGCATAATAGACTTCTGGCAGGGTGGCCTGCCGAAAGGAGAAAGAAGAAGTCGTAGGAAGAGGAGGCTGAGCAGGGAGGTCAGGTGTGGAGAGGTTAGACTGGGAGTGGGGAGAGTGGAGAGCATAACTGAGGTGCAGCTGGTAAAGGAGGAGTTGAATGCAGAGGCAACTGTGAGCGTGTCAGTTACGACAGACCCACCTGTATTCAGTGCCGGGTTGGGAGGCTGTGAGGGTGGTGTAAAAAGAGATTTCACCACCTTCTAGAATTTTGATGGGCAATTTAGGTTAGCTTGGAAGGAGGCTTTGAAGTAGTTTGCTTTAGCTAGCCTGATTTGTCTTGTGCAGATGTTTCGTAGGGTGCAGTATTTCTTTTGGTCATTAGGGGAGCTGGAAGCTTTGGATGACTTCCACGCCTGATCTCTGGCTTTAGTAAGGAACAGGATGTTGGAGAAGATCCACGGCAAATGGGTACCCCTGACCCATGTACATCTGAGTGGGGCATGGCAATCCCAAGCAGCTAAGAAACTGAGCTTGAAATAATCCCAAGCTATGTCAATAGAAGTTGCCGTGGGAATAAAGGACCAGTCAGTGGTTTTTAGGTCTGTTGAGAGTGAGGCAAAGTCCAGGGATTTGTATGATCGTGTGAGAATAGTTTTTTTTTGGGGGGGGGCTTTGGGTCTGAAGATTTTACAG
Organism: Neoceratodus forsteri; assembly: GCA_016271365.2. Taxonomy (NCBI): domain Eukaryota; kingdom Metazoa; phylum Chordata; order Ceratodontiformes; family Ceratodontidae; genus Neoceratodus; species Neoceratodus forsteri. The sequence continues at coordinate 109,622,214 of CM028129.1, forward strand.
ACAAAGTAGATCACATGGTGGTCACTGAGTGAATCAAGCAGGATGCCCAAGGCTATTATTTGGTGCTGGTGGGAGGTAAGGCACCAGTCAAGGAGTGAGTAGTTCAGAGATTTAGGGTTCAGCCTGGTGGGTTCAGAGATCAGCTGTGACATGTTAAGGGTGGCTACCTGATTGTGAAGCTTCGAGATACCTCTGGCAAGCCAGTTCACATTGAAATCCCCCAGTATATATATCTCACCACCTATAGTGAGGGATTTCAGGGAGCCCAAAAGATCCAGGATAGTTTTCGAGGGGGAGTCGGGGGAGGCAGTAGGATCCAGCTATGAAAGTGGGGGTGGAATGGGGGAGGGAGAGTTTAATCATCGTGGCATCAATTGCCTGTGGGGCCGTAGGTATACTAACTAAGGTGTACTGGAGGGAGCACAAGATGTACATTGCTATGCTCCCACCCTTTTTTCTGCCTGGGTGGTCATGACGAATAACAGAGTAGCCAGGGATGGAGAATTCAGGGTCATTGTTGTGGGGCTTTAGCTAGGTTTCAGTAATAATCAGAATATCAGACCTTAGTGAACTGACTGTTTGCTGGAGCAAAGTTATTTTGTGCAGAAGGCTGCAGATATTTAGGTGCATAAGTTTGAGCCTCCGAGGGAGTAACGGCGGGGTAGTGGTCGGGCAGAGATTCAGTTCAATGTTCCCGGCAAGTAGAAGAAGCAAGGTTACCAGTAGTTTGGCTAAAGGCATGGACTTCTGGGGCTTACATGAAGTGGACAAAGGACGGATTGCGACTGAAGGTAGGCAGCAAATGACTGAATTCAGGGCTATGAGCCCAGTGTGAAAGAAGGGTGGCAGTAATGAGTGATTAATCCACCAGTAGCAGGGTAGTGACAGGGGGTGAGTAACAGGGTGGAAGGTAAACAGTGCTTCAGTCCCCACTACCTCAACATGAAGCACCAACTTGTCTGACTCCATTGAAGGGTAAATGGTGTGTGGGGGGGTCCCCAGCTCTTCTAAATGGACCATGCCAGCCATCACTATCCATACAATCCCATTCTTATCCCACCCAGCATGTCCTTTCATCCTAAAAACATAACTTCGGATCACGTATGGTACAAAAATAAACTTTAATAAAATACATAATTTGGAAGCTTAAAACAGGCATTCCTGGGGTACATAGATCATCCTATATAGCATAGTTCTCACACTTTCTGATAGTGAGCCTCCCTCAAGCCATGAAAAAGATTTCGAGCCTCCCTCAAATTTGGAAAAAAATCTTGGGCCTCCCCACAGAAAAAAATAAGTCATACTTTGCACGGTTCACCAGGAATCAAGTGAAACTAATGAAGCTGACTGAGTATATTCTCTTTTTATTTCACTTATTGCTCTCCACCCCTAACCTGGCACCCCAGATTATGCTTGTCACTCCTTTTTCTGACCCTTGGGCCCTTGTTACTCTGTTTCCTCTCTATCTGGAACAGCCAAACCTAGCCACTTTATCTCTCCCTCCCTTACCCTGTTGTTAAGCAACTTCCTGTATCGTTACCTCAGCTCACACCTGAAAACATGCATCGGATCTCTGTGTCTTTCCCAGTCACTAATTTACATACAAATACCTACTATTGAATTGAGCCTTGACTCAGTGTGCCTTTCCAAGCTACTAATTTGCATATAAATACCTATTGTAGAAATGAGCCTTGACTCAGCGTGCTTTCCCCAGGCATTAATTTACATATGCACACCTATAAATAAGCTTTGACTCAATGGGGACTTCCTGGTCAAATATTTGTGCATAAGTAAAGAAATTCACCTGCAATTATCCATATTTAATTTGTTTTATCCTTTCACACTAAACAGCCAAAACTTAAAATTGAAATACTGTACATTCTCAGACTTGACCGGGGCCTCTGGACCAATTTGGGACCTCCTTTGGGAGGCTGGCCTCACCATTTGAGAGCCACTGCTAATAGGAGTAGAGATGGTATAGCGTTATGCCTATGTACTGTTTCCCCTGTGCTGATGAAAGGACAATGTTAAAGAAAAATCTGTTAGCGTTGGTGCAGAACATATTAAAATCAATGCTTTTAAAAAAAATATATCATAGTTTTCTATTTCCCAATCCCCTTAGGTCTGTGAAGCCCCCACCCCAAAGAAGTCTTAGACGAACTCCTGGCTCACTTGAGACAATACAAAAACTTCCAGAAGTGCAGGTCTCCAATTGACTATAGGGTGGGGGGCTGAGAGTGTCTTTCTCTGCCTGACTCTGTTCATTGCCCTGTGGGTGGCGGTGACAGTGTGGAGAGGTGCATGATGATATCAGCTATTGTGTGTGCAGAGCTGGGTCTGCTAGATTGAACATTTGCTGTTGTGATATCCACTGGTTTGGTGTGTGTGCGCGTGTGTGTGTGTGTGTGTGTGTGTGTGTGTGTGTATGCGCAGAAAGAAAAGAGGAAGAGAGGAGGCCGTGGTACAAAACAATGGGGGGGGGGCTCACTGTGTGTGATGGCATTGCCGGCTTTTTTTCTGCTGGGGAGCTGGAAGCAATGTGGGAGCAGGATAAATGTGCAAGCAGAGTATTTCTTGGCTTGCATTGTTTCCTGTATAAGTGATCAAAATTTACCATTATCATTGAGGGCTAGTGCAACCATCTGTTGACCCCTGCTCACAACGGCTCAAAAACCTGACCAGTACAGAGCAAAATTGGATTTCCTGATAGGGACCCTGAAAACCTGATCACCAGGTAAAAAACCTGACAGGTGTCCCATGATTTTATTTATTATTTTACCATCAGAGACACACTAAGCTGAAAGCTTGTTTGCAGGTACAATTTGGGAAGCACAAGGAAGTTAAGTGACTTGCGTAGGATCACACAGTATGCAAGTGAGGGCTGTGGAATTCAAACCGAGGTCTCCAGGTTTGCAGCTGAGAAAGTTAAACCACTGTGCTATATTGCCTTCTATGATAATCCTCTCTATTCTCTCTCACACATCCAGAAAAGTTAAATTGTTTAACTTGTTTGCAAATCAGAGTATCTGAGGTGTGAGTGTCCAGTGATGATGCCCCTGTCCTTACAGAAATGAATACAGAAGTAGTACCATACTTACCTGAGTTCTGGCTCCAGGCTCAGTCAGATTCATTTCCAATGGTGAAGTCAAATAATTCAATGCAGTCAATGGCACTAATTAAAAGATGCTGGTTAAACTATTAGACCTGCTACTGCTTTATTAATACAGGACAGGAGGGTTAGTTAGGTGTAAATGTTGGATGTGTGGTGGGGGGCCCACAGGGAATGGAGTGGGGGGCCCCAGCAGGGGGCTGCACAGGGGCCCAGAATGATTAAGGCCGGCCCTGAAAATAGTGCTGTGCTTTAGGAATCATACATTTCTTCTTATTGCCTGTCCATCTCCAGATCACATATGGTAGTAAGTCTTGACAGTTCACAGATCCTTGAGACACAGGTAGGTGGCTGGAAAAATATGAGACTGAATTCCAGCCATAAGCAGAAATCACATGGGACCCTCTAGAGGGAGACTCAGAGGGGGACTGGCTTGCAGTAGACACTGCATAGAATTTCTAATACTACTTCACCTGTTGTGAGCCTCAGAGACATTGTAGATGAGTTTTTCTATGCTTTTTATTATGGGTCACAGTCTTAGACAATATTCCTCTAAAACTACTTACTTCTGAGGTGGAGCCTTCAGCCTAGCAGAGAACACACGTTTCTCTGTGCTCTTGAGATGATTAAATGAAACTTCGTGAAACGGCAGAACTTTTGGGATTTATACTGTAAACCAGCGGGAGATCTACATTGGGCTTTGTGTGCCGAACAGATTGATACCAATATTAATATGGGCACCCTTGAAATACTACAAAAAATGAGCTTCCAATTTGGCAGCATCTCATGCTGTGGGCCAGCAGGGAATGGCACTAGGACAGAAAGAAAACCCTCCTGCCATGCTTGATTCGCTACAGAAGACAGCGGTAGATATGACTAAATCAATAAAAACTTTGGACCAAAAGATGGACCTATATGTTGGTCGATTGGCGGTAGTGGAGGGAAAAATCAGTGCAGTAGTAGAAAAGACAATGGAGTCCAAGCAAACAGCCACTAAAGCAATGGTGATGGCGGCAACTTCAGTCAAGGAGCAGAGCCTGTTATGGACCCACATCGAGCAGCTAGAAAACAGCATTCAATCAGCGATTGTCCAAATCCTGGGTCTCCCTGAAGGAGTAGAAGAGGAGGACTTAGTAACTTTCCTCGAGGGGTGGCTTCCCAAAGAAATCAGTTTGAGGTACGAGGTCCATATCCAAATTGCCTACCATGTTAATCCCACCAACATACTGTAGCAGGAGGAGAGGCGTCCAGGACAGTGTTAATGGTGACAGGTTCGATGGGAGATCAAGATCGGATATTACGGGCAGGGAGAGATCATTTCCCCGTAACCCTGGAAGACACCAGCATTCTGTTTTTTCCTGATTACTCATACCCAAGCAGGCAGCGATGATGAGCCTCCGAAGGGGTGGCTCAGAAGTTGAAAGAACTAGGTATCGGCTACCACATTGGATTCCCGGATCATCTACAATTTTAAATAAATAATACATTTTTGTGGATCCCAATGCAGCCAAGATCCTAGTGGACAAATAAGTGGTATTGGTGCAGCAAGCTGTGGATGGTATTCTGGACGACATGGAATCAGCAGAGTCATGAACTAACAAACACACTCTGAATGTTTGTTATGCAGGGTCGCAAGGCTAAAGTCTACCCCAAGTAAGGTCAGAGGCATCAGGGTAGGGTTTACGGGCAGACTAGATGGGCCTAGCATCCTTATCTGCCTGCAGTTTTTATGTTTCTATGTTTCTGATGTTAAAATCTTTCAATCTGATTCTGGCAAAGTTTGCAGATTACCCTGTTTTTGAGCTATGTTGGTGCGGTTACTAGTAAAAGATAGACTTGCACATCTGCTGTTTTTCTTTGCATTGTATGAATATTATGAAATGTAACACAAGATGGAGCTGAAGGTCCAATAGGTGGGAGTCATGGATGCCATGTCCTTCTTGAGTAGGGCAAGAAGCATTTTCCTTTACAGTAAAAGTTTGAACTGCACTACTTCCTTTTTACCAGCGACTGAACTTAATGCAATTACTGTCCCGATGGGTATATCTGCTTTAAAATATTAACGTTAAAGACAGTGTTACTGTCAATGTGAATTTCTCATGTAAATAATACTAGTTCTGCAGTCCAGGTTAGATAACAATAGCATCTTTGTGAGAATACATGTCTTTCAGGAGCACACCATGGGGAACGAACATAATGTGAAGTAACAAGGTATAGGGAGTCATTAACCCAGTATTGGGTGGGAATAGATCAATTTGGGCAGCTTTTTATGTATAGCACTGGCCCAAAGCATTGGCTGCAATATGGTTCCATTTGTGAGCAATAATCTGTAAATGATATCTACAGTGGTGTTTTTCCCTAGCAAGTGGTACCATGGTGAAACGTGTATCTTTTTGTTTCCTATGCCACTAATGTAGTATAAAAATACTTTGAATGCTGTATTGCCATTTCACGCACTTTGAATACAGTTAATGTACTAACTTCTTTAAAATTCAATAAAATATAAATACAAAAAATTACTTATTTCTTAGATTGTGTCTAGATCTCCTGGGGTGGTGTGTGGGCTCTGGATGGGCAGGGGGCTGCGATTTATTATTTCAAATGGCGCCTACCGCATGGTGGGTTGTTTCTCCTCGTAAGTGTATTTGCTCCCTGTCCCCAGTTTGCACTGCACCACGGTATTTCTAATGCAAAATCGGAAATTTCTACCAATTATAAAACATTTGTTAGCTGCATGAGAATAGTATTTTTTTTCTATGCATTCTGTAGCATAAAAGAATAGTAATTCATTTTGAATTCCAAGTTTATATCTACTGCTGTTGATGGGCTTAAAGGAAGGGACTGTTCATAAAGATTCATTTTCCCTTTTGATTCTTCATTGTTACTGGTTAAATAGCAATCCAGAGAAGGCTGCATTTTTCTTCCTTCCTTCCTAGTTCTCCCTATTTTATTACACCACAGCCGTTGAAGAGGCTAGCTTTTGAAATCTGTTCCTTTATTTTTGTTCACAACTAACCAAACCAAACCAAACTTTATTTTTAAAATGCTATTCAACAGAATATCATAGCGTTTTACATAATAACTAACTGTTATAGAAACATAGAAATATGGATGATACCAGCATAAGGAGACCCAGGGTCCATCTAGTCTGCCCATAAAAAGTCCCGTGACATTATGAACTGCTGTTTAACCAATAAGTCCAGTTAGCCCCACTCTTCCTACTGTACCAGAATATAAAGCAATGTTCTTATACATCAACTGTATGTAAGCAGTGGCTCTCGTAGCCTACATATTGTACCTGCTGCTTTATACGGAAAATATAAATTTCAAAACAAAACAAAAACATGCTGACTTTAGGCCCTATCTACAAAGCAGTTTGCTATTACACAGAAATGGTGAAAGTGTTTTGTGTATCTGGTCCATAGCAGTAGAATATGAGAAACCACATTTCATCACAATCTGTAAAGTTTCCCTTTTTATCCAGACCCCGTCCCACACAGTATTTGCCAACCACCATCTGCATTGTCACTGTCATCCTCCACAACATCAATCCCTTCATCAGGATCAGCTGGTATACTTTTGTAGGGAAGTGAAAATCTTGCCTTATTGACTTTAATAAATGTTAACGTGTGTACATTTTCTGGCAGCAACCTATTTCTGGTGTCTGTCGCAATATTGCCTGCTGTACTAAACATGTGCTCTGAAGAGACACTTGCTGCAGGACAACCAGTGGGGTCCCACAGGGCTCAGTGCTGTGGCTGGTTTTGTTCAGTGTCTTCAGCAATGATATTGGGGATGACATTAAGGGCAAAATGTGCCTATTCATGGATGACACCAAGCTCTGTGGGAGAGTGGACACAGCTGAAGGGGTACAGGACCTACAGGATGATCTGAAAAAGTTGGGGAGGTGGTCCTGGATCTGGCAGCTTGGCTTCAATGTAAAGAAATGCAAAGTTATGCACATTGGACCCAAGAATCCCAGGACAGAGTACTCCCTGGGTGGAGTCCCAATATCTGCATCAGAAAAGGAGGAGGACTTGGGAGTGATGATCACTAGTGACCTGAAGCACTCCACACAGTGCAAGAAAGCAGTAGCAAAGAAAAACAAGATGCTGGGATGCATATCAAGGGGGATCAGTAGTAGGACAGAGGAGGTTATACTGCCCTTGTACAGGTCCCTGGTAAGGCCTCATCTAGAGTATTTATTTTTTTATTTATTTAGTTTTTGTTTACCGGGTAAGTACACTAGCCAACACAATGACTATTTTCAGGTACGACCCGGGAGAGTACAACATAAAATAAGACAGGTACAAAACATTTCCATTTTTAACATGGGGAGAAAGCGAACAGAAGTTTTAGGCAACGGTACATAATGTAAAAACATTTTACCATAACAGAGTTAATAGGAAGCATTTCTGGTTTACACGTGGTGAGGAAACAAATACCAGGGCTTAAATAGGAGGTAAACAAAACATCCGTAGGCCACGGTGGGCAAGGTAAGTAGCAATTGTTGGGGCAAACAAGGATAGGTCAAGCAAAATACAGTTCAGCAGAGATTTCGTGTAAAAGGTCAAACTAAAAGGTCTTTAGAAATTAGAGTAGAGGAGGAGAGGCAGGGGAGGAAAGTGAGAAGAGACAAGGGAAAAGAAAGAGTGACGGGAAAAAGAGAAAGGTGCGTGATAGGGCAGGCGAGAGATAGGGCAGCGGATTCAACGGGAGGAGCTGGGGTAGGGAGGGAAACATGTGTAGAGGGAGGTAGAAAGTAGAGGTCAGGCAAGAGAGCCAGGGCAAAGGGATCATTGCATGAGGAATCTAGAGATGGGATACAAGATGAGGGAGAAACAAGAGCGGGGATACAGGAGGAGGGAGCTAGAGGATTGAGAGATTGGAAAAACAACAAGGGAGGGCAAGTCTTTAGGGCTAAGGAAAAAAAGTAATGGGAACCAGCCTTAATCTGAGAGGAAAAGGAAAGGAAAGAGAGAGAAATCAGGGGCACCGCACCTTAACAAGGCCATTAGGTAGGATCGAAGCAAGTGCAGGAGCCATTGCGCAATAGATAGCAGAGAAGTTCTTTTTAAATTTCTGATGAGTCTCACCCGATTTGAGCAGTGGGGGAAGAGTATTCCAGAACATGGGAGCCGCACATTTGAAGGCCCCAGTACCTTTTGTGGTAGAGCATTTAGGAACTTGAGAGAGAGTTTTCCGCAGACCTCAGATCGCGAGGGATGGAGTGTGGAATTAAAAGTTCTGCCAGAGATTTAGGGGATTTGAGCCTTACAACAGAGTCAGTAAGGGAACCAAGATAATATTGTCTTGTGGCCATAGGGGAGAGCCATCCTAAGTCATTATAAAGCTGACAGCGGTGCTTTTGTCTTGCGGATGAGGATGCATATCGACATATGTTATTGTAGGTGACATCCCATTTCTGGAGGGTAGTTTTGTGAGCACTAGAGAGGATGGGGGCACTGAAGGTTAGGGAAGGTAGGAGTACACTCCTGGCAATGGCTTTTTTAGCAGATGGCGTAAGCAAGTATCCAGAGTTGTAAGCAGCACTGAGTTTGCAGTTTACAGCCTTGCAGATGGATTGAATGTGCAGGCTCAGATCAAGGGATTGGTCAAGCATGACACCAAGATAGTTAAAAGATGAGACAGTTTCTAGTGTTGTATCGTCTGAGTCATAGACTGTAAGGGAGACAGGGCTCCTACGGAGTTTAGGGGCAGAGCCAAAAAGCATGGCCTTGGTTTTCTTTATGTTTAGGACCAGCTTGTGCTCATCCAGCCAGTTCTGTATATTTGTGAAATCAGTTTGAAGTGCTGAGTTCAGATTCTCCACCTTTTTATCACTGGCATAAATGACAAGATCATCAGCATACAAGAGAGATGAGCAATTCTGAAGGGCACAGGGGACATTATTTATAAAGAGTGAGAAAAGGAGAGGACCAAGGATGGATCCTTGAGGAACCCCCACATTTACCAAGGCTGAGTCAGAAATGACTGAGTTAAATTTAACTGCTTGAGACCTATCGGATAGATAGCTACTAAACCAACGTACAACTGGAGAGGAGAAACCTAGTCTGTGCAAGCAGGATAGGAGTAGGGGGTGGTCCACAAGGTCGAAAGCCTTTGTAAGATCTATGAATACAGCACCTGTGAGTCTACCTCCGTCCATGTTAGAGATTATGTCAGAGGTGAGTTTCAATAGCGCAGTGGATGTACTATGGTTTTTACGGAAACCATGTTGGGCATCAGATAGGATATCCCACTTTTTTAGAAAGTCACGTGTTTGGATAGCAACTGCCTTTTCCAGTAGTTTTGACAAAACAGAGAGAATAGCAATAGGTCTGTAGTTGTTTATGTCCTTTTTATCACCTTTTTTAAATACAGGAGTTATTCGAGCAAACTTCCACAGGACTGGGACAGTGCTAGTGATCAGGGATAGTGAAAATATTTTAGCCAGTGGTGAGGCTATGTGGGCAGCAGCAGGTCTTAGTAGGCGTGGTTCAAGGAGGTCCGACCCATGTCTGGTGTTTGCAGATATGGATAAGAGAAGTTTAAAGACCTCTAATGTGGTAATTTCTTTAAAGTAAAAAGGAGGTGTGTGCTGAGATATTTGGAGAGTAGTAGAGGAGCCAGGTAGTTTTTGAGGTTCACTACCCCGGAGGGGAGAGGTCTGTGGCGTGAAGGCAGAGGGATGCAAAGACAGGTCTGAGAATTTCTGGTTAAGAGCATCTGCAATGGTCTTAGGATCATTGCAGTGCACCCCATTTAATATCATATCCTTGGGGGTATGGGCCTGTGGGGATCCCAGGAAGGTTTTGATATGGGCCCAAAATTTCCTTGAGTCAGATGCTGTGCTCACAAGCAGGTCCTGGCAGTATTTACTTTTTGCTAATCTTATTTTCTTTTTGCATAGATTTCTGCTAGCCCTATAGGAGTTAAAATCATCCACACGCCTGGTTTGTTTGAAACACTTCCATAGTTTATCTCTGCGGGGTAGATCAGAAAGGAGATCCTTGTGTAGCCACTTGGTTTGTTTGCCTGTAACTCTCCTGGTGATCTTGGGGACATGCCTTGATTGGATAGCAGTGAACTTATTCAGAAAGATGTGCAGGGCCTCATCAACACTGTTTGTGCGGTAGATGTCAGACCAATCTACACAAGAAATGTCCTGGAGGAACGCCTTTTCATCAAGCTGTGCAAAGTTCGAAACGGTGACATAACGCGGTGGGGGAGGTGGTGGGGCACCAGAGGCCCACATGCAGAAAATCGGGGAATGGTTTGTGATTGTGTCCGCAAGGATCCCTGTGGAGATCAAATGTTCAGGTCGTGTTGTGAGTATGGGGTTCAGTACTGGTGCCCACACCTCAAAAAGGACATTAACCTGCTAGAGAAGGTCCAGAGAAGGGCTACAAAGATGATAGTGGGTCAGCAGGGTAAAGCATATGAGGAGAGGTTGAGGGCACTGAATATGTACTCCCTGGAAGACAGGAGAGACATGATTGGGACTTTCAGGTACTTGAAAGGGATAAATAAGGTGGATAACAAGAATCTCTTTAAGCTGAGTGGCAACCATTACATAAGGGGCACAGTATTAAGCTAGGGGTGGGAGGTTTAGGAGGGAGGTCAGGAAGTGCTTCTTCACAGAGAGGGTGGTAGATACTTGGAATGTGATGCCGGAAGAGGTGAGCTCATTGAAGACAGTGGGCAGCTTTAAGAGAGGCTGGGATAGGCATGGGGGAAGGTAAGGATCATGGGTAGGGAGGATGGAAGGTGCAGGGAGGGAGGGCAGGGATAGTAGCACAAGCTGTGTACCCTGCAGTACAAGCAGACTAGATTGACCAAATGGCCTTCTTCTGCTGGCCTCTTCGTATGTTCGTATGTATGACAACCAAGATATTTAAAGGCTTCATCATACAGCTTGGGCCATATTAACTTTTTTGATCTCCAGTATTCAAAAAGACATGCATCAATAGAAATAAGTGGTTCTTGCAGTTTACTGTCTACCACGATGGACAGAGAATGCTCAGAAGAAGAATCAGTGTAAGTTGGTGAAGCAGCAATTTGCAGAAGGTTTTGCCACAGATTTGCTACTAAGGATGGAAGTGGAAGTTGTGGAAGAACTACTGCTCACTTTTGGTGACTTCCTGTTTTGTAGCTCTTCGTGAAGATGGACCTGCAAGTTGTGGAGACAACAAGTTGAAGCTACTGTGGGCATGCCTGTGTTTGACCCCTGTGACTGCTGCAATTCATTTAGTAACAGAAATCTGTAGTGCTCTACATTGTTTTTGGAAGATGTATAGCCTTGAACCTGGGATCTAAGAGAGTTGCAAGTAAGCAGTGTTTTGATTTCATCATTGCAGCTAATTTGTCATCATTCTGGAAGTGCTCACACATTCTCTTTACAAGATTTCTATGATACTACCAACATGTTGTTTTATCTTCAGATCTGTCGCTTTCTATCTGTAGAGTCAGAACACTCAGATATGAAATCAGCCTTATAAGTAGGATAACCTGACTCAGAGATGCACCTTCAGAAGACATGTCCCTTGTACCTGTCTCAAAAGGAGCTAGGATGCAGCACACTGACTCCATTAATTTCCACTGCAGCACAGACAGAATAATGCCATCTCCAATAATGTAACTGGAGCAATATTCATGTACAGATTGCTTTTGTTTCAAGAGGTACTGCAGAATATAAAGCGTTGAGTTCCCCAAGTGGAAACATTTTGAATCAGCTTTTGCTGGGGCAGCTTGTGTTTCTTTTGCAGTTCCGATAATATCTGTATAGCCTTGGCTGAATGTGAAAAGTGAGTCAATTTTTTTGCAAACAGCAATCATACCACCAGCCTGTGTTCAATTATTCAGGAACCCAGTGACAATTAAATGTAAGCAATGTGCAGGGCAAGAAGCATGCATAGAAACATAGAAGTTGATGGCAGATAAGGACCGCAAGGCCCATCCAGTCTGCCCATTTTATTCTGCCTTATGAATGTGCCATAGACCATAACTCTGTCAATGGCCTATCTAGTCATACTCATCCGGGTTCTATGTGATAATAGTGCGCCCCCACCACCCTCCCACCCCTACTAGGGATTCTCAACTCCAGGGGGTGCGATGAGGGTGGCGAAAGCAAAACAAAAGTTTTGGGCCGGACGCAACAGAGTCACAGTATCGCCCGGACCCAGAACCCCAGCACTGCAAGCGGAGGCCAACCCCCAATGCCATGGTGCAGCTTGGCAGCTGACTGCAGCGCCGACCCCTACATCCCCTCCACCCTCCCAGGTCACGCTCGCCATGCTCGCTTCCTCCCCCCGAGTGCATGTACCTATAGTGACATCCTGTCACTATGGTTGCTCACCCCACCACATCTGGTCACCCTCCCTCACCCATCGCCATTCGTGCTTTCACCCACGTTGCATCACCATTTCAGATGGCGCCTTAATTCAGGCACCCATTTCACGTGCTACCCTCATCTGTATTGCTCCCTTATGCCTATCCCATGCCTGTTTGAAGCCTTGCACTGTATTCATACCCACCACTTCCTGAGGTAGGCCGTTCCATGCAGCCACAACCCTTTCCGTGAAAAAGAACTTCCTCACATTACTCCTTAATCGGCATCCCTCTAATCTCATGCTGTGTCTTTTTGTCCTGCTATTTTTCTTATATTGAAACATGTTAGACTCTTTCACCTTGTTAATGCCCTTTAGATGTTTGAATGTTTCGATCATATCACCTCTCTCCCTCCTTTGCTCTAGGGTATGTAACCCCCCTGCAAATGGGGGTTCCCAAAAGACTTCCAGGAGCTTGCTTGAATGCTCCAAGCCTGAATTGTGTTTGGTGTTTAAGCCATTTATCAGTGAGTGTTTTTAGAGCCTCTGGTACTGTCTCTTTAACAGCTGTCTGCTTGCAGACATAATTAGTTTGTATGGGGGGACTGTGTGCTTCTCTGCTTGAGTACCACTTGAGCTGCTGCCAATTCACTCCATTTTTGCAGTCACTAGGAGTGCAAAGGGATCCTATCTGAAAGATGTAACTGTTTGCCAGAAGTCATTTAGAGTAATAATGAAAATACAGTTTGTCTAACCTTTCTTTGCAGTCAGAACTGTGTTTGCCTAGTTCCCCATTCTAGTTTTGAACTGCTGAACTGGACCAATCAGTGTGGGTTAAGGTAGCTCTAAAATGGTGCCTTGGACGAATCAGAACTTGGACTGTAATCTGTGCCAGCCACAAGAGGATTGTATGGGCAGTGACTCTGGGAGATGTAGTTTGGACTTCGGCGCCTTTTTGGACCAACAGGGGCAGTCTATTGTGAGTGATAGCCAATCCAGCCAAGAACTGGGAGGAACTCAAAGGAAGTGCCTGGTTTTGTCTGCTGGAGTTTCAGTTGAGCTCTGGCAGTGAAGAGGGAAGGAGCCCTGTGCTTTTTCGGTGTGCAATTTTAGTCGGGAAACTTGTGTAAGGCCCTGAGTTCCGGTCTGCAGCTTGTGTAACTGCTTGTTAGGACTGAATCCGTCCTGTGAAGAGAATCAAAGGATATCTGAAGAGTAGAAACCAGGCTCACCCTGTAGAAGACTGGAGAAATTGCTGAATTGCTCTTGGTCTGTCAGGAACTGAATCTGCTGTGTGTTCTCCCGGGTATTGTGCAGTAATTGCGATCGGGATAGAGAAGCAGCCTGCCTGGTATAGTACTTTCTGTTTACCATATAAATGTGTGAAGAGGCTTGTGTACCTCAAGTGAATCCTGCTGCCATTAAAGGACTTTTGCCTGTTACTGTTTACCATATAAATGTGTGAGGAGGCTTGTGTAGCTCAAGTGAATCCTGCTGCCATTAAAGGACTTTTGCCTGTTACTGTTTACCATATAAATGTGTGAAGAGGCTTGTGTAGCTCAAGTGAATCCTGCTGCCATTAAAGGACTTTTGCCTGTTGCAGTTTGTCATATAAATGTGTGAGGAGTCTCGTGGAGCTCAAGAGTAGCCCTGCTGACGTTGAAGGACCCTATCTTGTTTGGAGGTCGTGAGTACTAATTCAGGGTCGCTCCCTGTTGAATTGCCACATTAAATCCAAATGGAATTACTGTACTGCTGACTGTTTAACTAATTTTTCTTTTCTCTGTGTGAAAGGGCCCTACCAGCTGCCACGGTTTGGACTAGCCACTAGGGCTTGGGTACCCAGGGACAGTAACTGGTAGGGATAGGCCTGTGCACAGAGCCAGGTAGATGAGTAAAGTGATAAGCTAATTAACCTGATTTCCCCCTGTCCTTGTTATATTCCCCTAAATAAATCAGAGCTGCTTGTTTCAGCAAAGTTATACTGCCTGAGGTATTTGTCTATGTTAAAGTATTGTACTGTGATTGTTGCACTGTATCTTATTTTACAGGAGGTCCCAGTGCCTGAACCAGTCCTGGGGGTAAGTGTATACTGTGAAGGTAATTCTGATATATTGTGTGGGCCACTAGTGGGAAGAAAGAGGGGTTGCAGTGTCCCAGAGGGCTGTGACCAAGTTAGTTTAACTATTGCAAACCCTGACCTCTGGGTGGAGGCACCTGCTGTCGGATCCAGGCCCCTCAACCTGTTAGTGGCAAATCAGGCAGGGGTAGTAGCCCCCTGGGATAGCGCCATCTAGGGGTTACAGGTATACATATTGAACTCCATTAATCTGTCCTCATATGTTTTCTGATGCAGTCCCTGCACCATTTTGGTTGCCCTTCTCTGAACTGCCTCCATTTTGTTAATGTCCTTGTGCAGGTGCGGCTTCCAGTACTGCATGCAGTACTCCAGATGGGGTCTAACCGGTGTCTTGTAAAGAGGGATTATTACTTCCCTCTTATGACTTGTGATACCCCTACTAATACACCCCAACATCCCTCTAGCCTTACCTACTGCTTTAGTGGTTTGTTGGATGATTTCAGATCATCTGTGATGATGATGCCCAAGTCTCTTTCTTCCCTTGTGATTGCCAGCAACTCCCCTCCCAACCTATAGGTGGCTTAAGGGTTTCTCTTCCCTATGTGCATGATCTTGCACTTCTTTGTGTCAAACCCCAGTTGCCACTCTTTCAATCATTTTGAACCCCCCATCCTCTACTGCCTTCAAGGTGTTGACTCCATTGTCACTTACTATAAAGCCACATTTGATATCATGAGAATAAATCCAGTCATTAAGGAGTTCATATGACACTTGCAAGATATTTGAAGGTGTATGACTTTGACCAAACTTCTTAATATGAAGCAGTGTCATCTGTTGGGGTGTGTTTGTTTTTGAAGAAGCACAAGAAAAACTGACCCAATGAGCAGTAAGGGACATGTAATCTGTATTCTGACTACTGGAGTTGCACATGGTATCGCTCCACAAAAGTGGGCTGTAGGACGAACCAGTGAACTACAGACTGGTGAGTCTCACCGCAATTGTGGGGAAACTGATGTAATCTATCTTCAGAGAAAGGCTGGTGCAGTTTCATGCGGATAATGATCTGCAAGATGACAGACAGCACGAGTTCATCGCTGGCAAATCCCGTCAGACAAACCTGGTTGATTTTTTTGACTGATTCACAAGGGCACTGGATGAGGACCATGCGGTAGATGTAGTTTACCTGGGTTTCAGCGAGGCCTTCGATTCAGTGCCACACGAAAGGTTGAACTGCAAGTTGAGGAGTCTTGGTATAGGGTGGAAGCTAGCCCAATGGGTAGAAAACTGGCTGAGGGACAGGCAGCAGAGAGTAGTTGTGGAGAGAGAAGCATGGGAGCCCAGGGCAGTGACAAGTGGTGTCCCACAGGGATCAGTACTGGGACCAGTCCTGTTTAACATTTTCATGGCAGACATTGTGGTTGGGATCAAGAATAAGATCAGCCTCTTCGCCGATGACACCAAGATCTGTGCTGAGGTGGATGGGAACGAGGGTGGCAAATTACTGCAGAAGTCCATCTTCTTCCAAGTTGTGTACAGGGTGTGCTTGGAAACAACTGAGAAGCTGCGTGGGATATACTATTTTGGACTAAATATCTGTAACTAATTTCTCTCTCTTGCTTACATCTGAGAGAAGTTTTCCTCATTTTTAAAGTGGTATTGCTTTGTGTTTGTTTTAGTTTTTAATTCAGGAAGGGGGTTTTTAAAACTGCTTATCTTGTCAGCATCCTCAGACGGGCTGAGATAACTGCATATTTGATTTTCCTTTGTGGCTAACTGGACTGATTACTAGAATTCTGTGAGAATCTGCATCAATATATTTTGCAACTTTTGGTGGGGTTGTGTGATTCAAAATAGCAAAAGCTGCAGTTTTTAATTGGATGTCAGACATAGCCTGAGGTGGGGGTAATTGTCTTCACAAGTCAGAGGTCTACATCACAGACATTTGTCTAGATAGACCATTTCAGCATTGTTCAATTACTATAAACTAGTGCTGTGATCCTGTCTGAGGCAGAAGTCCATCTTCTTCCAAGTTGTGTACAGGGTGTGCTGGGAAACAACTGAGAAGCTGCGTGGAATATACTATTTTGGACTAAATATCTGTAACTAATCTCTCTCTCTCTTGCTTACATCTGAGAGAAGTTTTCCTCACTTTTAAAGTGGTATTGCTTTGTGTTTGATTTAGTTTTTAATTCAGGAAGAGTTTTTTTAAAACTGCTTATCTTGTCAGCATCCTCAGAAGGGCTGAGATAACTGCATATTTGATTTTCCTTTGTGGCTAACAAACCACCAGGCTGTTTTGGGACTGGAGAGGTTTACCTGTGTCTGACTTGGATGTCTGGATTTTTCTTTGTTTGATTAGCAGGGTGCTTTCTCTGTCAAATTTTGTTGTGTAGGGTATCTTGCTGACAGGAAGGCACTCATCGCAGCGGTGGGTGAGAGCTTTTAGCTGATTGTTTTGTGAGGGCACAGTTTAGGCCCCACCCTTCCCACCCTCACCCCACCCACCCCTGGAAATAGTTCCTTTATACCTGAGGTTCTGACATCATTTCCTCAAGTGCAAGGTGCATTTCACTGTCATATCCTCTCTAGCACACTGCACTGACAATATAAGCATACACATTGTATAATATATATATTTCTATATAACAAATCACACACGCACACAGACACACACAAATATAAAAAAAAAAACTAGATAAACATGTGGGGAGTAGTGCAATGTAATGGCTGTGGGGCAGCAGTCTTCCAGGAGTCTTTCTGGAGGCTGAGATGCTGCCCTATTTGCAGACAACTATCTGCCCTGAGGGAGGAAGTTGCCCATCTTCAGGCCGCACTGGACAGTAGTAAGGAAACCTTCCCCCAGGCCACACTGGACAGTAGGAAGGGAACCTCCCCCATCCAGGGATCACTAGCACCACCACCACTACCTCAGAGGTTGCGAAGAAAGCACAGCAGTTGCACCACAGTGGGCTCAGGGAGGGTGAGGAGGGTGGAACAGAGGCACACCCAGTCAATTGTTCCACTCCATAATCCATACATCATTCTGGAGAGCATAGCTCCCCTATGGATGCACCTGCAGAGAAGACTGATGACAACTGTCACAAGGGAGGCCCACAGGAAGGAGACAGAGGACACCACAGGGAAAGGAAGCAGCTCCTGGTGGGGGACTCAATTATTAGGGGTATAGAACTGGGGGAGCTGGAAAACTGAAGTAAGGTGCCTGCCTGGTGCCATGGCTTGAGGGACAGGAAGCGCATCCTCAGGATCACAAGAACAGCTGCAAGGGATTCTGAGCTGGATGTAATTGTCCACCTAGGGACAAATGACTTGGCTCATCATGAGATTAGAGCAGTGCAGGAGGACATTGCAGAGTTGGGGAGGGACCTAAGACAAGTAGCACACACAGTATCCTTCTCAGAGGTGCTGCATGTCAAAGGCATGGGGGAGGCGAGGGTAATTGGCACCATGCAGTTTAATGAATGGTTGAAAAAATGGTGCAGAGCACAGGGGTTTGGCTTCATTGGGGACTGGGGTTCCACCTGGAGGGACACCAGCCTATACTGGCAGGATGGTCTGCATCTGTCCAGGAAGGGAACAAGTCTTTTGAGCAATCGGTTTAAATGCTTCATTTGCAAGCTTTTAAACTAGTCAAAGGGGGAGGCACTGACAAGCAGCAGGAAAATCCCAGCCTCTCCCTACAAAACAGGGTACTAAATGAGAAAAAGACCGAGGTAGAACGGTCAGTGGGGGATGCTGCAACAGAAGGTAAAGCCATCAAAAAATGGAGAGCAATGAGTACCAATGCCTGTAGTCTGGGTAACAAGCTTCCTGAATTAGTGGCCTTGATGGAGAAGGAACATCTGGATATTGTGGCGGTTGCAGAAACATGGTACACACAAAACCATGACTGGGACATAAACATACCAGGATACACTGTCTACAGGAGGGACAGGGAGGGTAAAAGAGGAGGAGGAGCAGTTCTTTACATAAGGGAAGGAATAAAAGCAACAGAACAAAAGGGTAAACAGGGAGGAGAAAAGCACTGTGGGTAAATTTGGAGACAGGCAATGGCACCACAATACGCACAGGGTTGTATACGACTCTCAGGGGAGGAAATGGACAGGAAATGATAGAAAGTATACTTAGAATGGCAGAAAAAGGGGAGATATTGCTGATGGGTGATCTGAATATGCCAGATGTTAACTGGAGTGCAGTTGCAGCTGCCACTTCGAAGAGTGCAGTTATTCTAGATGCCCTACAGGGGACATGCCTTAGACAACTAGTACTGGAGCCCACTCGAGAGGGAGCAATATTAGACTTGATTCTCTCAAATGGAGATGGAGAGAGGATCACAGATGTAGAAGTGAGTAGCCATCTGGGAACTAGCGACCATCGAACAGTATGGTTCACAATAAACACAGCAATAGAGTCAAGCCATACAAAGACAAAAGTACTGGACTTTAGGAGGGCTGACTTTGTCAATATGGGTGAGTGCCTAAGGAATGCACTAGCAAATGGGCAGGAAGGAAGGGTGGAAGAACAATGGGGAAAATTAAAAACTGCCATCACAGAGGTAACAAGCTTTTGTGTGAAGCAAATAAACAAAACAAGACGATGTAAGAAACCACTATGGTTCTCAAAGGAAGTGACAGTGAAGGTTCAAGAGAAAAAGAAAGCATTCAGGAAGTACAAGGAATCGCAGAAGGAGCAGGACAGAGAACTGTATCAGTTAAAGCAAAAGGAGGCTGGGAGGCAGTCAGAACAGCAAAGGTCCAAACCGAGGAAAAGATAGCCAACTCAGTTAAGAAGGGGATAAACCTTTTATAGGTACATCAGGGAGCAAAGGAAGACCAAGGGAGGGATAGTGAGGCTTAATAAAGGGAGGGAGGGTGGGCAGAGGAGACTCGAAAAGGCAGAGATACTAAACAAATATTTTGCTCAGTATTTACAAATGAAGAGGGGAGGTACATAAACAAACAGTAGTAACACTCTGGATACAGAAGTTGATACCAGCCCATTTACAGAAAAAAGGGTTCTGAAAGAACTCTTAAAACTGAAGGTGGACAAAGCAATGGGGCCTGATGGGATTCATCCCAGAATTCTAAAAGAGCTAAGGGTAGAACTAGTGACACCACTGACTACCCTTTTTAACAAATCATGAGAGGATGAGGTAGTACCCGAGGACTGGAGGAGGGCAGATGTGATTCCCCTTCACAAAAGTGGGAGCAAGGCAGAAGCAGGAAACTACAGACCTGTTAGTTTAACCTCAGTGATAGGGAAAATGATGGAATCACTTCTGAAGGAAAGAATTGTCGAGTATCAGAGGCCAGAGGGGCAGGACCCAAGGCAGCATGGATTCACAGTGGAAGGTCATGCCAGACAAATCTGATAGATTTCTTTGACTGGTTGACCAAAGTAGTAGATCAGGGAGGGGCTATGGACATGGCCTACCTAGACTTTAGCAAGGCATTTGACACAGTCCCACACAAAGATTAATATACAAGTTAGCCAGCCTGGGAGTGGGTCCCAAGATGACAGCCTGGGTAAAGAATTGGCTGGAGAATAGGACACAGAGAGTAATAGTAAATGGAGTCCACTCAGAAAAAGGAGGGTTACTAGTGGGTACTGCAGGGTTCAGATTAGGGACCAGTCCTCTTCAATGACTTTATAAGCGACATTGCAGAGGGACTGGAAGGAAAAGTATGTCTCTTTGCAGATGACACAAAGATCTGCAACAGTGTTGATGCATAGGGTGGGTTGGAAAGGATGAGAAGTGACTTGGCAAGGTTAGAGGAATGGTCAAACGTATGGCAGCTTAGATTCAATGCTAAGAAGTGCAAGGTAATACACCTGGGAAACAAAAACCCAGGGAAGAGTACACAATGGGGGTGAGATACTAACAACAACAAAATGGAAAGGGACCTGGGGGTAGTATATCAGATGACCTAAAGGTGGGCAAGCAATGTGAGAGGGCAGCAAGGAGGGTTGGGGGGATACTGGGATGCATAGGGAGAGGCATCACCAGTAGAAAACAGGAAGTTATTATCCCTCTGTACAGACAGCTGGTGAGACCCCATCTTGAGTACTGTGTGCAGTTCTGGAGACCCAATCTCTGCAAAGACATAGACAGGATGGAAGCTGTCCAGAGGAGGGCAACTAAAATGGTGCAGGGTCTGCACCGGAAGACATATAAAAAGAGACTTAAGTAGCTTAATATGTATAGCCTCGAGGAAAGGAGGGAGAGGGGGGACATGATAGAAACTTTCAAGTACCTCAAGGGAATCAACAAAGTCCAAGAGGGTAGCATCTTTCAAAAAAGAGGTGTACAAGAACAAGAGGGCACAATTTGAAGATAGAGGGGGTAATTTAAGGAAGTATTTTTTCACAGAGAGGGTTGTGGATGCATGGAACGGCCTTCCGGAGGAGGTTGTGGAGTCAAAATCAGTGGTGGAATTCAAGCATGCACGGGACAGTCATAAGGCAATTCTGGGGGTGGGGGTTAGAAGAAGTAGGCTGCTGGTTAACTAGGATCTGCAGCTTATCCAGTAGGTAGGGAAATGGGCAGACTGGGTGGGCCAAGCGGTCCTTATCTGCCGTCAAATTCTATGTTTCTATGTTTCTATGTAGGACTTGGCTTGGCAAGACTCGGGGAGTGGTCACACACCTGGCAGCTTGGGTTTAAGACCAAGAAGTGCAAGATGATGCATTTTGGAGCCAAAAACCCAGGATACAGCTACTGGATAGATGCTATCAAACTGTCCACATCCAACGAGGAGAAGGATCGGGGGGTGCTGGTGACCAGGGAATTAAACCACTCGGCCCAGAGTAGGAAAGCAGCAGCTAAGGCTAACAGGAAGCTAGGGTGCATAGCAAGGGGGATTACATCCAGATGTAGTGAAATCATATTGCCCCTGTACAGGTCCCTGGTGAGGCCGCACTTGGAGTACTGCATGCAGTTCTAGTGCCCGTACTTGAAAAGGGATATCAAACTACTGGAGGCAGTGCAGCGAAGACAACAAAGATGATCCAGGGGTCGGGGATAGAACTTCCAGAGGAAAGACTAAAGGAGCTCAACATGTACTGTACCCTGGAGGATAGAAGAGAGAGAGGGACATGATCAAGACCTTCAAGTATCTGAAGGGGATGAACAGAGTAGGCTTCCGGGTGGGTTCACTCTCCAGAATGGAAGAGTTACCAGAGGCATGCCCTTAAGTTAAAGAGGGCAGATTCAGGAGGGAAAGGAGGAGGCACTACTTCACTGAAAGAGTGGTAACAGGGTGGAATGCATTGCCTGAGCAACTCGTATCAGTGCAAACTGTGGGGTGCTTCAAGAGCGGGAGGGACAAATTCAAGGGAAAGCTACATACCGGGGGGTAGTTGGGGAAGGGAAGAGTTAATGGGAGGGGAAGCAGCTGCAGTCTAATGGGCTGAAGTGCTGTTTGCTTGAGTAGACTAGATAGACCATATGGCCTGTATCTGCTGGCAATTTCTTATGTTCGTGTGAATAACCCAGTCCTTTACATTTGTAAGTGCATGCATCACTGTCACTTTTAATTCCTGTTAAATGTTTGGTATTTCAACATAGGAAAGATACCTTTGATAAGGAACGTTGCAAAGAGGCTTTGCAAGTTTCATGACCTCCCTAAAATCCTCATGATCTATTTACAGTATTTATTTATTTATTGAAAATGTTTCACCAGGAAAGGCACACTGAGCAAAAAGATGCTCGTCTCACGGTACGACCTGGGGGAGGGGTTACAGAGGAGGCAGGTATACATGCAACAGTTGAATTTAGAAGTAGAACAATACAGATAATGTACATAGTTGGGTGAGATTACATTTGAACTTGTTACATAGGGAGAACAGTACAGTACATGATCTTCAAAGACAGGGTATACATTTCATGGGTAGACAACGAGCGTAATACATGATTACTTAAGTGCCAGTAACAGAACTTGAGTGCCAGTAACAGAACTTGAGCTGAGCAAGATGCACCAGGTTGACAGTAGGAGTTGGAGAGAGAAGATAGAGGGTAGGGGAGGAGTGGACTAGTAAACCCTAGGTGTTAGGGGGGTGGTCTAGGTGGGGTGGGAGGGAGGAGAGGGGAGTTAGTGGCGCGTGAGTAGACTGAAGAGAGTAGGTTATGTAGGAAGGAGGAGGAAGGGAGATATTAGGAGTGAAAAGAGTAAATAAGGGAGAGGAGAGTGTAAGTGCATAGGCAGTGTATAAGCCTGAACAATTAGGCTAAGGTCGGTCGCTGGTCAGGCTAAGGGGATGGGGGAGGAGAAGCTATTGGGGGGGAGGTCAGGGACAGTTGCAATTTAGTGCAAGGAAGTTAGTGAGGGCAGAGGATAGGGAGTGTTTGGATGAAGAAAGGCGGATCTGGGCTGGCAGGCCGTTCCAGAGTTTAGGGAAGAGGTAAGAGAAGGCCGATTGGCCGGTGGTGGTCCTTCGGTGAGGGATGACTAGTAACCTAGCATCAGTAGACCTGAGGGCGTGAGTGGGAGTAGGTGGGGAAGATGGGGAGGATACGATGTAGGGCGGGAGGGAGCCGAGCCCGAAGTTGGAAGCAAGAATTTAACACTGAATCAGGCGCCCGATTACACAGGGATGGCAGGGCCAGTGAGCGGTAGAGCTCACAGTGATGTGGAGACGGGGGTATCAAAGGCAAAGCAGCAGAAAGCATTAAAGAGGGGCTCAAGTCTGGCTAGGGTGGTCTTAGAGGCGGAGCTTTAAATGACGTCACAGTAGTCGAAGGAGGGAAGAATCATTTTCTGGACTAATTCACGTCTGACAGGTAGTGGGAGACTAGTGCGGTTTCTATAGAGGGCACCAAGTTTTGGGTGCAGTTTTGAATATGGCATCCACGAGTGTGGAAAAGGAGAGGTGGTGATCAAGCCAAACCCCTAGATACCTGAAGGAGGGCACTTCATCGAGGATGGTGTTATTTAGGGTATGGAAGATCAGAGGGTGGGTGAGTTTGGATAGGCGCTGTCTAGTACCGAAAGACATAGAGACAGTTTTCTTGGCATTTAGGGAGAGTTGGTTGGTATTGAACCAATGTTGGATTTTATTGAAATCGGTTTGAAGTTTGGAGGTGAGTTCTTCGTGGGTCCGGCCGGAGGTAAAGAGGACCGTGTTGTCTGCATACATATGGATTGCGGTAGTGGAGCAAGAGTTAGGCAAATCATTTAGAAGGATGGAGAAGAGGATGGGGCCAAGGACTGAGCCCTGGGGAACGCCGGTGGTGATAGGGAGAGCGGGGAGGTGTGGTCAGCTATTTTAGTGGATTGGGTTCTGTTTAGTAGGTGGAACTGAACCAGTTTGTAGTGGACACTGAACTCCAGCCCCCAGTTAGCAGGATAGAGGAAGGAATGAGATACTGTGTCTAAGGCTTTACTAGGTCAATGAAAATAGCGGATGATTAGTCTTTTATCCATCCCAGTGAGGATGGAGTCCGTGAGTCTTAGTAGGGAGGAGGTGGTAGAGTGGTGTTTTCTGAGCTGGACTGAAATGGGGTGAAGAAGTTAGTTTCTGAGAGAAAGTGGGAGAGTTGGGATAGCACTAGGTGTTCCTGGAGTTTGGTGAGGGTGGGGAGGAGGGAGATGGGATGGTAGTTAGTAGTGGAGGTGGGATCACCACCTTTTGGAAGGGGTAGGACAGTGGCATGCTTCCATTTGGAGGGGAGTGACTCGGTGGTGAAAGAAAGATTTAGTAGGGCCATGAGGGGAATAGCAATGGTGGGGGCAGATAAGAAGAGGAGTTTGTTATCGAGACCATCCAGGGATTTGCCTTTGGAGGGGTTGAGGGAGTGGAGGGCATCTAGGGTTTTGGTGGGGGAGATGGGTCTGAAGGAAAAGGGGTACCTACCAGATGGTAGGGGGATAGATGTGTGGGGGGCGGGTGTGGATGCAGGAGGTAGGGAATCGAGGAGGGCCCGGGTGCAAGTAGTGAAATAGGAATTAAACTCGGAGGCTACCTTCAGGGGGTCAGAGAGGAGAGTCCCTTGGGCGAGGAGGAGAGGTGGGGGGCTTTCTGTTTGGGGGGAGAAAAGGGAGTTAATGACTTTCCAGAATTTCGAAAGTCTCTTAAGATTTGCATTTAGGGTGTTGTTAAAATATTCAGCCTTAGCTAAGCGGATGGCCTTTGTGCACTTGTTGCAGAGCATGCGGTAGGTGATATAGTTGCTTGGGAGGAGCATGGATTTGTAGTTTCGCCAGGCTTTGTCACGGGCTTGTTGGCAAGCTATCAGCTCAGGGGATATCCAGGGTAGGTGAGACCCCAGGACTCAAGCCCAGCGCAGGGGGGCGTGTTTGTCCCAGGCGGTGAGGAAGGTGTTCCAAAAGTGTGTTAGGGCCGAGTCCATGTTAGAGCAGTTGAGCTCGGGACCCAATTAAAGAGAGACAGATCTTCCAGGAGGGGGGAGAGGTTGAGGGATTTGTAGGACCATTGGAATATAAATTTGGGAGGGGATTAGACTCTGTGGATTTTGCGGACCAAGTAGATTAGATGGTGGTCACTAATGGAATCAGGGGGCAGTCCTGAACTGATAACATGGTGTGGGTGGGATGTAAGCGCCCAGTCTAGGAGGGAGTGATTACCGGACTTATGGTTTGAGCGTGTGGATTCCATAATGGTTTGGCTAAGGTTGAGAGTGGTTATCTCATTTTGGGTTTTGTTAAAAGTGGGTGCTAGCCAGTTGTGGTTAAAGTCACCCATGATGTATAGTTCGCCCGACTGGGCAAGAGATGAGAGCTGGCTCAGAAGGTCGGTGGCTATTGTGGTTGGCGTGCCAGGGTAACAATAAATACCGGCCACAAAGACAGGTAATGAGGAGGGAGGGGACAGTTTTACCATAAAAAGCTCGTAAGCTTTGGGTTCAGCTTTTGTAAGAGAGACAGTGAAGTGGAGGGCTGTTCCGATGTAGATAGCCACCCCTCCTCCTCTGGAGGGCCGATCTTGCCATGTAACAGTGAACCCTGGGATAGCGATGGTATTATCTGGTAAGCTGGGGTTTAGCCAGGTCTCAGACAGGATGATTATGTCGGGGGCATGGTGGGTGGTTAGGACCTGGAGCTGATCGAGCTTAGGGGCTAGGCTGCTAATATTTCGATGGAGAAGGTGTAAGCCTCGGGGGAGGTAGCCAGAGCCAGTGTAGGTGGTGGCCTTGGCTGAGGGGTTCGGTATGGGGTGGTCAGAGCCTGATGTAGGGGTTGGGCCAGGGTTAGGGTGTATATCCCCTGCAGCCAGAAGGAGTAGGGCAATGGTTAGGTGGCAGCGTAGAACATGGAGAGTCTGGGATTTTGCCGTGCACTGGCTGGAGGCGCCAGTAGGGCGGGCTGAGCAGAGGGAGTGGGTACTGGTGTGGGAGTGAGAGGCCAGAAGGCAGCCAAAGGAAAAGACCAAGGAGGGGAGGGACTTAGGGAAATGGGACCAGGAGATAGATGGGAGGGATGAAGGGGACTTATAGGGGGCATTAATAGGATGAGTCAGAGTAGCTGGTGGCGGGGGGGGTGCTGGATAGGCGCTAGGAGGAGGGAGTTAAAATGGGAAGGGACAGTAAAATGGGGGAGATCAGAAGTACAAGGGTTATTGATGGGGACATTTTACCAGATTTGGGGAAGAGGTGCCCAAGCATAGTGCCTTGGTAACAGCAGGGTGGTGAGTTTCAAGTAACTTGGTTGCCCCTCAGAAAGCGAAGACACCACTTTGGAGTAGTGGTACTGTCATGGACTCTGATGGACAGAGTACAAGGTTCACGACCCTGGCAGGGCAGTTGGGATAGGACCTGGCTGAGAGCAATGATCCAGGTTCTAGGTGACTTAAAGTTGCTGGGTTTGGGCCAGAAAACAGGGTTGAAATAGTGACTCCTAGTGGTCAGTGTTGTTAGTGACAGGCTGGGTGTGGGACAGGTGATAGGGCAGGGGTTAGTGAGTAGTGCTAGCCAGATGGCAGGGCGAGGGTGAGGTGTGGGCAGAGGTAGAGGTGGGAGTAGGGAGAGAGTAGCCTAGTCAGGTAGAGAGGTTACAGGAACTAGGAGGGGATTCAGGTGGGGAGACTGAGGTGGAAAGGTCAGAGGGTCCCTCTAGTGGCTAGCAGGTATAACCTGCAAATGGAAAAGTGGGGATTAAAGGGGGAAGAGATGCCATAAGACATAAAAGGGGAAGAGATGCCATAAGACAGCGCCTATATTTATTTATTTGTTTTTGTTTACCAGGTAAGCACACTAGACAACCAGGTGCCTATTTTCAGGTGCAACCCGGGAGATTACAGAGATACATACGTGATAATGGATTACAGAGATACATACATGATAATAAGGATACATTCAGGTACAGTAGGCAGACAATAAGAGTAGGTACAAGTAAGGGCAACAGTCATAAACATAAACATGGTAAATGCAGCAACACCAGAGGACCTTAGCTACCCTGTGGTAGGAGGATCATAACAACCTACATAGACGGTTGATCGACGGCTGAGAATAGCAGACAAAACGGCTTTTGAATGGTTAGGGGTAGAAAAGTACATCAAGGAGATAACAAAAGGGTGATTGATGAGGCCAATGAAACACCCACCTGGCCCAGTGCAACTTGATCCAGAAGAGCAAGGAAGGATCCTAACAAGCAGATTCATTGATCCCATTATATGTTTCACCAGAGGGGAAGGTCAGGATACCCAACCCTATAGAGCAGTAAGAAACAATGGGGCAAGTGGGAGGAGTACCTTAAGTGCAGAGGCAGGGAAAGGCAGATTTGAGGAAGCCCCAGAGGGAAGCCTTAAAACAGGAATGGGAGGTGGAGGAGCGAGTACTCGCTGAAAGGGAGTTCCATAGTCTTGGCGCAAGGGTAGTGAAGGCCTGGTCACCCATCTGAGTGCGCGTTTTAGGAACCAGAAGGACATGGGAGTCACTGGACCTAAGGTGGTAGGAGGAGGAAGGGGGAATGAGGGTAGCTGCAAGGGCAGGAGGGGTGGCAGTTCTGATAACTTTGTCTGTGAAGTTGCCTAGGACGAAGGACCGGTATTTTTCTGGCGGAAGCCACTCCAACTGAGAATAGAGCTGGCAGCAGTGAGTGAGGTGATGGGCAGAGAGTGCAAACCGACATATACTATTGTACGCCGCATCCCATTTGGAGAGATTGTTTTTTGTGGTGAGGGTAAAGGAGACAAGGCCATAGGAAAGCATGGGTAAGAGGACTCCTTTGGCTAGGGTGAGATGTGCCGCCGTGGTAGAGCAACTCTTTGCTATATATGCAAGGCCCGTCTTTACTGTTAGAGGCCTTACAGACATTGCAAATGTGCAGAGTGCAGTCCAGTTGTGGATCTAGAGGCACCCCCAGGTACTTGACAGATTCCGCATCATGTAGGAAGGATCCATCAGCACAAGAGATCCTTAGGGGGGAAATGACCGCTTTTAGTTTGGCTGTGGAGCCAAAGAGCATGGTTTGAGTTTTCTGCAAGTTATAAGTAGTGATGACCCAGGGAGGGTGGGTGGAGGTGGGCAGAGAGGCAGTCAACGCAGTGCATCAATGGGCTAACCCCCCCTCACAAGAGTGCTGCAGCTGGAGGTAGTTTTAATTACCTCTCTGCAGGCCCGCGTTCGTGGTGTCTGCTCCTGGAGGGAGCTTGGAGGGGAATCCAGCTGTCGGTGGGGTCGGGTATGAGAGAAGGACTCCAGCTAACAGTTCCCCAATGTTGTGATTAAGATGAAGACTCTTTGTAAGAGTATTCTTCCTCTCAGATGCCTGAGATAATGTTAGCTGCGTACAACATAGAAACATAGAATTTGACCGCAGATAAGGACCGCTTGGCCCACCTAGTCTGCCATTTTCCTACCTAACAGATAAGCTGCAGATCCTAGTTATCCAACAGCTTACTTCCTCCTACTCCCCACTAGGACTGCCTTATGTCTGTTCCATGCATTCTTGAATTCCCCCACTGTTCTTGACTCCACGACCTCCTCAAGGAGGCTGTTCCATGCATCCACAACCCTCTCTGTGAAAAAATACTTCCTCACATTACCTCTGAGCCATCCCCCCTCTATCTTCAAAATGTGCCCCCTTGTGCTCCCTTGTTCTTGCACATCTCTTTTTCTGAAAGATGCTACCCTCTTGGACTTTGTTGATTCCCTTGAGGTACTTGAAAGTTTCTATCATGTCCCCTCTCTCCCTTCTTTCCTCAAGGGTATACATATTAAGTTCCTTTAGCCTTTCTTCATATGTCTTCTGGTGCAGACCCTGCACCATTTTGGTTGCCCTCCTCTGGACAGCCTCCATTCTGTCTATGTCTTTGCGGAGATGGGGTCTCCAGAACTGCACACAGTACTCTAGATGGGGTCTCACCAACTGTCTGTACAGAGGATAACAATTTCCTGTTTTCTACTATTGATGCCTCTTCCTATGCATCCCAGTATCCCCCAGCCTTCCTACTGCCTTCTCACATTGCTTGCCCACCTTAGGTCATCTGATATAATTACCCCCAGGTCTCTTTCCATTTTTACTGTTGTCAGTATCTCACCCCCATTGTGTACACTTCCTCTGGGTTTTTGTTTCCAATGTGCATTACCTTGCACTTCTTTATATTGAATCTGAGCTGCAATACATTTGACCATTCCTCCAACCTTGCCAAGTCCCTTCTCATCCTTTCCACTCCATCTTGTGTATTAAACCTGTTGCAGATCTTTGTGTCGTCTGCAAAGACATACTTTTCCTTCCAGTTCCTCTGCAATGTCACTTATAAAGACATCAAAAAGGACCGGTCCCAGTACTGAACCCTGCGGTACCCCACTAATAACCCTCCTTTCTTCACTGTGTACTCCATTTACTACTACCCTTTATGGCCACGTTGTCTAGTCAATTTTTATCCAGGCTACCACCTTGGGACCCACTCCAAGGCTGGCTAACTTGTGTATTAATCTTTTGTGTAGGACTGTATCAAATGCCTTGCTAAAATCTAGGTAGGCCATGTCCACAGCCCTTCCCTGGTCTACTACTTTGGTCACTCAGTCAAAGAAGTCTATTAGAGTCATCTGACACGACTTTCCCATCATGAATCCATGCTGCCTTGGGTCCTGTGCCCCACCGGCCTCTAGGTATTCAACAATTCTTTCCTTCAGAAGTGATTCCATCATTTTCCCTACCACTGAGGTCAAACTAACTGGTCTGTAGTTTCCTGTCTCTGTCCTGCTCCCACTTTGTGAAGAGGAATCACATCTGCCCTCCTCCAGTCCTCGGGTACCACCCCATCCTCCCATGATTTGTTAAAGAGCGTAGTCAGCGGTGTCACTAGTTCTACCCTTAGTTCTTTTAGAATTCTGGGGTGAATCCTATCAGGCCCCATTGCTTTGTCCACCTTCAATTTTATTAGTTCTTTCAGAACCCTTTCTTCTGTAAATGGACTGGTATTGACCCCTGTCTTCAGAGTGTTTCTCTTGTTTGGTTTAGGTACCTCCCCCTCCTCTTCCTTTGTGAATACTGAGCAGAAATATTTGTTCAGTATCCCTGCTTTTTCACTGTCACCCTCTACCCACATTCCATCCCCTTTATTAAGCCTCAGTAACCCTCCTTTGGTCTTTCTTTGCTCCCTAATGTACCTATAAAAGGTCTTACCCCCCTTCTTAACAAAATTGGTTATCCTTTTCTCAGTTTGGGTCTTTGCTATTCTGACTGCCTTCCCAGCCTCTTTCTGCTTTATCTGCTAAAGTTCTCTGTCCTGCTCCTTCTGTGTTTCTTTATATTTCCTGAATGCTATCCTTTTCTCCTTAACCTTCCCTGCCACCTCTTTTGAGAACCATAGCATTTTTATGTTTGCTTGCATGAATGTGCAAGAAACATAGTGCCATCATCTGAGTTTTTCAGAGGTGTGTCAGCATCTTCCAGTTCAGTCAGTGTGTTTGCAGGCGTGGTCACAGTTCTTCAATCACTGCTGAAGCTGTCTATGACAGCAGTTGAAAATGCAGTGGCATACAGTTGAAAGAGGGAGCTGTGCTTCAGTGAGCAGCTCCTCCCCCCCCCACACACAGATCAACTGTGTCGGTTGCCTGATAGGATGGTGTAGTCTTGTCTAGCTTAGAGAGACAAGCTACACATCATTACTTTAATAAACTGTCTCCTGCCAAAGCAGGACCACCAAAAATGTGGGGTGCCTAACAGTCCTTACACACGCCAGCTCTCCAAAGCACACCTTCATGGACTCATGGGTTCTAATCCTCCAGAAAAAATACCTCAGCATTTGATGTGAAACTCAGACTTTGTTGCATGTGTAATTCCAAGCTTTTCTCTTACTACAGACTCTGTCAATGTGAACTCCCGCTGCTAAAACCTATGCAAATGAACTTGAGCATACTGTACTACCTGCAGCTGAAGCAAAGAACAGCCAGAATGCACAAAGGAGAACATACGGCTATGCATTTCAGCAGCAGCCAGTGGGGCAGGTTTTCATGACTGAAGCACTTTAATACGCCTTTTAGTGCTATTGTATACACACCCCTGTGTGGTAATTCACTAAACTGCACACTTAGTCTGGTAATGCAGCTTTAAAATATTTTTTTTTCTCTGAATTGCCGTGAGCTGGCATTTAGATAGAATCACACAGCTCTTTCTCAGATCAGATGCTCAATGAAGTCACATCACCTTGTGACCCTAAACATCATAGGGTTGGACATGTGCCCTAACAAAATAGCAAAAACTAGGTATAGAAAAAGAAAACACAAATTCAACCGTAGTTCACAATCGAATCCACCCTTTTCTCCGGTGAATCTGAAGTCAGCCTAACAGCCCACCCTTGAGTGTTTCATGCACTCCTCCACCCACACAAAGATATATGGTCGCACGGGGTGCTGTTGCATTTTATTTCATAATTTCCTGATCCTGTTGCTGCCACCATACTGATACAGTAATACTTTTTATGGCTCAAAAACTGCTTGACATTAACTGAATTATAAATGGCATCCCTGTTTGACACTGTGGTGCGGAATATGGTGGTGCTCAAATTTTAAGCCAAGTATTACATGCAGATATGTTGTTATTGACTCATGTCACTTACCATTTTATACATCTATTGATTTTTTCAATTCACTTTTGCTAACAAATGTTGATCGCAGGGATTCTGGTGTCACAATTCAGTTCAGCGACGTGTAACATTTTAGTGCAGATGCTAAGTAACTGTTTTAAAATGCTGAAAAAGTTAACAGCGATGAAAGTGCATGAACTTCTTTCTTCCATGTCTGGAGCTGTAGTGGTGTTATTGGCAAGTGCATGTGCCTTTGCTCCAGATCTATTAGTGAGATGTCTATTCAGTGCAATGGACAGTGGCTGAATGTTATCAACTGACATTTTTCATTTCATTATCAACAGATAAATATTCAGGGCTTTGCAAATGCAACTTTGCTGGTAGCACAGTTTCATGCCCCCAAGTGTCTCATCACTTAGTGGTTATATCTTAACCGATGATCACAAAAAGTACGAAAAAGATTTGCGGCTGAGTAATGTAAATGCCAATCCACCCAAGCACCTTTAGGCTGCAAACATAATTTGAACGTATAGGGATTCTGGACCGGTGTATCACTTCGGGGCACAGCAACGGTTAATAAGTTTAAGCACATTCTCAGGACATTGTTTCTCTTGCCCCCTCTCCCCACTACGATCCTGGTCACCTGAAATAAACCTGACATTTTAGTATCTGTTTTACATCTTGGCTCAGTTAGGCAATCAGCGCTGTAAGAACATAAATGGACATATAAATGGAGACTATAAGAACATGCCGTGGGTGCTTGTGCCTTAGTCCAGCTGTGCAACATCAGCCTGAAGCTCAGGTAGAGCTTACTGTCTACCACTTTGTTCACCCCCCCATGTACCTGTACCATTTCACATCCTCCCTTGCCTTAGACCAGCTGTGCTACATCAGCCTGAAGCTCTGGTAGGGCTTACTGTCTACCACTTTGTTCACCCCCCCATGTATCGCTGTGCTACATCAGCCTGAAGCTCTGGTAGGGCTTACTGTCTACCACTTTGTTCACCCCCCCATGTACCTGCACCATTTCACATCCTCCCTTGATCTACATACAGTGAGTGGATCCCTCATTCATACGTCACATATGCACGCACAAAAAAAAAAAAAAGGTCTTCAAAAATTAAGATACTGTACATTTATTATGTTTTTTATGTTTGCTTGCATGCATGTGCAAGAAACATAGTGCCATCATCCGAGATTTCGGAGGTGTGTCACCCGCTCTTCCAATTCAATCAGTGTGTTGGCAGGCGCGGCCCCTGTAAGCCAATGCATGATGGAGCTGTCTATGACAAGCTCCAAAATGCAGTGGCATACAGTTCAAAGGGGGAGCTACGCTTCAGTAAGCAGTGATAAGATATCGCTTGCTCATGTGCAGCTCCCCCCACACACACACACACACGCACACGCAGGTGCGCCTCCGCATGCATGCACACACTGTATAGCCGGGGGTGCCTAATCCCCTGTCGGCTGCGCTGCACTCCCACGCCTCCCCAAACCCTTCCAAATACCATGCTGGGTGCCCACCCCAAGCGTGGCAACTCATGATGGCCGGGGTGCCCAGTCCCCGTCAGGCTCCACTGTCCCTCACCCCAGTACTGGGTGCCACGCTGGGAGCCACCCCAGCATGGCAATCGATGCTATAGCGATGGGGTGCCTAATCCCCATCGGCTGAATGCCACCCCAACTATCCTTGTGCCACGCTGGGAGCCCACCCAGCATGGCAAACATCCAGCCATCATTGGAAACAAAAGAACACCTGTAAAGAAAAGCGGTCCCAGGTAGTCTCCATGGCCCTCTCACAACCCGCACCACCACTGCGCACCTGCCTCCCACCCCCTCACCCCATACTTACCTCCGGACCGGCGCGATGATCTTGGTGGACTGGGAACACGCCTGCACTCTTCAAAGCTGACCGCGAATGGAGGAAATGCCGGTAAGCTGTATAATGGGCTAGATAGGGGTTTTTCAACTTTGTTGCATATCTCAGGCATTTTTTGGAATTTTTGCACCAACTTTTCAACATGGGATTTTTGGGACCCCTTCTCATGAATGATGTCACTGTCATGGCGTTATTCGGGCCCGAAGGGTGATTTTGCAGTAACTGCATGAAATCACCTTTCAGGACTGATTAACGAAATGACACTGCCAGTGTTCATAAGGTGGGCTCTCAAGAAGCCTATTTTGAAAATTTGGTGGAAAAATGTCAAAAAAACGACTGTTTTACGCGCGTGCGTTGCACAGTTCCTACGCAAGCTCGTAAGTTTGCAAATTTTCAATATTTTCACTCCAGATTTTCAACATTGCCATTTTACCACACCTTCTTATAAGTAGTACAGATGTCATTTTTCACATCTCACCCAAAACGTGTTTCTGCCCATGTAGCTCACAATGGCACAGTCGGTGTGCTAAATCAATGTACGGGACAAATTAAGAAAATCACAGTGACACTGTTCATGAGCAGAGGTCTTAAAATGGCTATGTTGAAAATTTGGTGAAAAATTCCTGAAATGACTGTTTTACGGTGATGCGTTGTGCAGTTCCTACATCACGCTCGTAAGTTCGTGAATTTTCAATATTTAGCTCCAGATTTTCAACATTGCCATTTTACCACACCTCTAGGAGCAGTACAGCTGTCATTTTTCACATCTTGCCCAAAATGTGTTTCCGCCCATGTAAGCGCACAATGGTGCTGTTGGTGTGTAAGCAATGTTTGGGACAGATTAAGAAAATCACAGTTACACTGTTCATGAGTAGAGGTTTTAAATACTATGTTGAAAATTTGTGACAAAAGTCCTTAAAATGACTGTGTTACATAGTGAGCATTGTGCAGTTTCCACGCACCGTAAGTTCATGACTTTGTAATATTTTAAGTCCAGATTTTCACCAGTGGCATTTTTCCAACACTGCCTTATTTACAGTACAGCTGTCATTTTTTCACAACATGGCCGAGTGTGTTTTCACACTTTCAGCGCAGAGATGCGTGTTCGCTGTGGGAAATTATTGTTCGGACAGATATAGAAAATCACAGTGACACTGTTCATGATCGGAGGCACCAAAATGCCTGAGTTGACAATCTGCTGTTAAAAATCCCCAACCTAATTATATTATGGGTTGGCGTTGCACAGTTTCTATATACGCTCATGACTCTCACCATTTTTTAAATATTTTACTGCAGATTTACAACATTGCCATTTTACACCTCCCCATGAACAGTACAGCTGTCATTTTTTACATCCTGTTTGAATGTTTTTGCACCTGTGGTGCAATGCCGTAGTCGCTGCGCACAAGCAGCTCGGCTAAGAAACTGATATTCCCCTGTTCATGAGGTGGGGTCACAAACAACCATGTTGAACATTTGGAGTGAAAATACCAACGAATGCCTGAGGTATTAGGGTTTCCAACCATAACGCCCAACCCTGTAGAGAATGACAGGCATCAGGGGTGTGGCTTGGGATTCTTGCCTGTAATGCTCATACCATTCCACACCCTGCAACCAGTGAGAAGCACTGAGGTATGCCTTGGACTCTTCGGCCCCAAAGTTCACCCCATTCTCCTATATCGCACCCATCCCACTGTATTTTCTAATGGAATGGGGTGCGCATAAGGACCAAAGACCCCAAGGAACACTGTGACACTTGCCAGTGTCTGCAGGGTGAGGTGTACTGAAATGGTGTGGCCGTTATGCCTGACGACCCAAAGGCACACCCCAATGCCTGTCACCCTCTGCAGAGTGGTGGTGGGGTTGGCTTCAGTTCAATACGTCACTGCCATTACTATTACGCAGCTCTGTAACTTCTACATTACCACTGCCAATGCCAGCAAGTAAACATTCGGCATTGACAAATGCTTGTTTTCCTTCTTTCCTTTGTTGTGTTTTATTGATTTGCTTTACACAAAGGCTTGTTGCCTCTGTGATGGCTGTTTTGATCACTCCCCATTGTTCCTCCACCCCTCCTTCTTGCCTGTTTGCTAGTGCTTTTCTGAGGCACTCTCTCATTTTCCCAAAGTCAGCACTCCTAAAGTCCAATACTCTTGCTTTTGTATGGCTTGATTGTATGGCTGTGTTTATCATGAACCACACTGTTTGGTGGTCGCTTGTTCCCAGATGGCTACCCACTTCTAAATCTGAGATTTTTCTCCATCCCCATTTGAGAGTACCAGGTCAAAGATTGCTCCCTCCTGAGTGGGTTCCAATACTAGCTGTCTGAGGCATACCCCTGTAGGGCATCAAGAATGACCCTGCTCTTGGAAGTGCCTGCAGAAAGGTGCTCCAGTTAACATCTGGCATATTTAGGTCCCCATCAACAATATCTCCTTTTTCTGCCATTCTAAGGAAGCCTTCTATCATTTCCTTGTCCATTCCTCCCTGAGATGGGGTCTGTATACAACCCCATGCTGATTGTGGTGCCATTTCCTGTCTCCAGGGTGACCCAGAGTGCCTCATCTGCTCCCTGTTTACTCTTTAGTTCTGTTGCTTTGATCCCTTCCTTTACATAGAGACCTACTCCTCCTCCTCTTTTACGATCCCTGTCCCTCCTGTAGATTGTGTATCCTGGTATGTTGACATCCCAGTCATGGTTCTCTGTGCACCATGTTTCTGTGACTGCCACAATATCCAGGCAACCCTCTTCCATCAAGGCCACTAGTTCAGGGAGCTTGTTACACACACTATGGGCATTGGTACTCATCACCCTCCACTTTTTGATAGCCTTACCCCTTTTAGCTTCATTCCTGTCCTTACTACCTTTGCCTTTTTTTACATTTACTTCTGTTCTGCTCCCTAATAACTTCTCTACCTTGGTGTTTACCTCACTAATTACCATGTTTTGTGGGGGGGAGGCTGGGATTTCCCTGCTCCTTTTCAGTGCCTCACCCCTTGGCTAATTTAAATGCTTGCCAATGAAGCATTTAAACCTCTCACCTAGAATCCTGGTCCCCCGGACAGATGCAGACCATCACACCAGTATAGGTCTACATCCTCCAGGTGGCTCCCCAGTCCCAAATGAAGCCAAAACCCTGAGCTCCACACCAGTTTTTCAAACACTCATTGAATTCTCTGGTGAGGAGTGCCCTAGCATCACCCTTGCCATAGAAAGGCAGCACCTCTGACAAGGTTACCGTATATGCTACTTGTCAAAGGCCCCTCCCCAACTCTATAAACTCCTCTTGCACTGCTCTGATCCCATTCCTAGCCAGTTCATTTGTCCCTAGGTGGACTATGACATCCAGCTCCCTCCCTCATGCAGCTCCTACCACAATCCTGAGGATTCGCTTCCTGTCCCTCCAAGCCGTGGTGCCAGGAAGGCACCTTACCTCCCTCTCCACTTCCTCCCCCATTTCTACCCCCTAATGATTGAGTCCCCCACCAGGAGTTGTTTCCTTCTCCTGTGGGTCCCATGCCACCTCCTGTGGGTCTCCTTTATGAAGGTTCCAGCATCCTCCTTGGTCTCCACTGCAGGTGCCTCCATAGAGGAACCACTATCCACCAGAAGAGCGAAGGAATTGGGAGAGGTACAGCTGGGGAAGAAACTCTGTTCCACCACCCTCTCCCTCCCTGAGCCCACACTGGTCCAGCCTCTCCTCTTTCTTGGCAACCTCTGAGGTAGTGGCATTGTTCCTGGTGGTCCCTGGGTGGGGGAGGAGATTTCACGAATCCTAGCCAGGTCAGCCTGGAGATGGGCAACCTCCTCTCTCAGACCAGAGAGGTACCTGAAAATAGGACAGCATTGCAGCCTCCAGAATGTCTCCTGGAACACTGCCGCCATTGCACTGCACCACTCCTATCATGTCTTATTTTGTGACCCCTCTACTGTTTCTCTGTATGCTTACTCTCTCCTTTCCTTACAACACTGACCCTTCCTGTTCTGATACAGCAACTTCCTATCTTCTTCAGTAGCCTCCTTCTTCCTTGCTCAATGTCAGACCACCAGCAGCTGGGGGGGGGGGAGAGTGAGCTACTTTTTTCCTTTAAGGTTGACAAAACCACTGTTTCTCTATGATCCTTCCCTTCCTACTGCCAAACAGGAAGTTCCTGTTGACAGTCAAATCCAGTGGCTATAAAAGTAGAACTGGCTTAGGGTGGGTGGTTGGAGGGGTGGGATGGAGGGCAATTAGTAAGAAAAAAGGCTAGCAACAGGAAGTTGTAATTTGAGTCACCTGCTTTTATGGTGTCTAAGCCACACCCCCAATTAAGATCTCTTTCCTCCTACTGGTTTAGCAAAGTCAGCTGATACAGTACCCTTCCCAGCACAGAACACACACTGACTTTCTTTCTTTTCATTCTTTTTTAACTCTAAATAAGACCCCTTCTACTTCTAATAAAGTATCTGTCTACTTAATCTCAACAGACACTGACTCCTGCTGAGATATAAGTTTTAAATTAATAAGAAAATGTAGCTTCTTTTAGTTAGCTGCTTTCTGCTCTACAAGCAAGGCTAGCAACAGAAAGTTGTAATTTCACATCCCTGCTGGTTTATTAGACACTGTGCTTCATTTTTTTTTCCAATTGTTTAACCAGGAGTAGCACACTAAGCTGAAAGCTTGTTTACAGGTGCAACCTGGGAGCACAGATAAATTAAGTGACTTGCTCAGGGTCACACAGTATGCAAGTGGGGGTTGTGGGATTCAAACCCAGGTCTCCAGATTTGCAGCTCAGAGCCTTAAACCACTGCACTATACTGCCTCCCACTGCCAGATGGACATTGGGGTGGTGGACTTATATATTCAACGTCATTACTGAATGTGCAGCTGGTGCTTATGGTG
The DNA here is from genome assembly GCA_016271365.2 of Neoceratodus forsteri. Lineage (NCBI taxonomy): Eukaryota > Metazoa > Chordata > Ceratodontiformes > Ceratodontidae > Neoceratodus > Neoceratodus forsteri. The sequence continues at coordinate 109,660,501 of CM028129.1, forward strand.
TTGATGTTGGTGGTAATGGTGGTCCTAGGACTGGCATTGGTTCTGTCCGCATCAAGTTCACAAACTTCACTATGCATTTCTATAGATTCATGACCCTTCTCATCTGTGGTCTGGAAGATGGCGGATATGGTTTTTGGCTTATCAAGCAATACTGAATATTTTTCAGATAGCATTTAAGAGCTGTAGTGCTGAGACATGATGCAACTCGGATACGAGGCTGCCTGACTGTCGAGAGTTTTAAATCAGAGCTAAAAACTTTTTTGTTTGTGAAAGCATTTGGTGAATGATTTTATTGTTGCTATTGTTAATAATATGCTTGTAATTTAAATGTTTCTCATTTGTACAGCGCTTTGGATTTCTGAAAAGCGCTTAAAAAATAAAATTTTACTTACTTACTTTACCACAGCTTACCCTTTGTTTACATTGGGAACACATTGCTCTGCATGGATCACGTTTACTGACAGAAAAATAATCCACACTTCAGAAGTGACAGACTTTGTTCGAGTGCTACAGGAAGACAACCAAAAACTGTGTTTTTTCACCTGTGTGCAGAACCCAGGCTATCCTCCTTGGTACTAGAAGTGTGAGCAGGGGCACTTGAGGGTTTTTCATTTTTATCCGATGTAGAAGTGGTGGATTTACTGGACATGTCCTTCTCATTGCCACCATCTGTGGATTTCTTTGCAAGTGCACAAGTGCACTACCTGATTCTTTATCAGGAGACTCGCTCATTTGGCTTGGTTGAGGGACTGATGATACGTCACCAGTCACATCAGTGTCAGATTTAGACAAAGAGTTACTGTCTGAGTCAGAGACTGAGTCATTGTCACTTGCACTGCTCTTACTGCTAATCACAGGGATTTTAACAGCATGAATGGTATACCTTATGGTGCCTCGCTGTGTGACACCAGCACAAGTTTTCTTACTAGGTCCCCCTTTACCGCATTTCATTGTTGCTCTTTTGCTGTTTGTTGCAGTTTTACCACGTGAAACATTTTGGTTATTTTTGCTAACACCAAAATTACCACTATCACCAACACCTGATCCAACACCAGCACCTGAAGCTTCATCCATGTTGTCATCCATAATGGCACCAGTTGTATACCGTAGATGTGGTCTGTCATCCCCTCAACTCAGAAATTTGGGTTTGGATTTATGACACTATGATGCAGTGGACTGAAAGATGATTGAAGAATATGCAGCTAAAGTTGGATCCCAGGTTCAAGGCATACAGAATGGACTGGGCATAGGCATATGCAAAACAGGACAAAGAGAATTGTCAAGAATTGTAATTCTGAATAAAAAATTATTGTTTCAGTATTGCAATAATATTCCAATCTTCATACTTCTGACTGATATTTTTTGTCCCTTCCCCTCCTAAGTTGGCCCTTAACGTTGGTTCTGCCCTCCTTATCTTATACCCCATTTCCCCCCCTTCCACTTCATATGCCCATATCACCTGTTCTGCTATTGGGTCTAAGTGCCTGTCCCCCCCCCCATCTCATCATTTTTACTCCCACCCTTCTTTTCTTCTCCTTCTTATTCTTCTTCTTGTCTTTTATTACTACCTTTGGCTACTCCTGCCCTCTCTATTTTTTTGCTCACTGTACCCCTCAAATGATTTTATTAAGATACCTTTTTACTCCTCCAGTGTGTTATCATGTAAAACCTTTGATATTTGGTACTTGAATACTGGCCACATGTATGAATCTGCAACTAATGTATTTTTATATACTTGCTCTGTGTTTTATGTTGTACCTCAAATGTTTTTACCTTTAATTTGCCGTGGAACCTTTATTTCTTTATTTAAATATTTCTGTTTCTTTAATATATTTTACATATTTTTATGCAAGATGATACCACGCACTGAGTGCTGGGTGGCATACGGTCACACACTGGGTACGGTACAGTCAAAGGGCAAATGACAACAGGACAATGGAAAATGGGGTATAAGAGAAGGAGGGCAGAACCAGCAGTAAGGGCCAATGGGGGTGGGTGAAAAACTTAAAAAAATAGAATGCCGCCGGCCAGCAAAAAAAACTCATGCTGCACCAGACCCAAACCCTGCACCCTGCACTTCCCAGCTGACCACCCTCCCTACCACACTAGTGGACCAGCTTGGCAGCTGCCTGCTACACCCCACCAGCATACCATCCCTCCCCTGCCTCTCCCCCTTGCGTGTGTGTCTCGTGATCCCTCTGGGTATGTACAGGGCTTCATATAAGCATTATTGAAAAAAAAAAAAGAATATAGCCTTATATCAGTATATCATACATTAGCACATAAATTCTGGGCTAAATCTTGTAATGTAAAAATGCATACTGCAACATGATCTAAGCAAGCACTGCGTCACCCTATTGTCCCTGCACATACAGCCCACAAGGAGCCATGGACGCCTCCCAAGATTCTCCTATCAACCCCTTTAGGCTTTGTATATTAATGTGAACATTTTTATGTACCATATATGCTTACATTCCTATGTTGAACTTATAGTACATTAATGATAACAAAAATCCTTTACTTACAAAATAGTTTTCATTTATCAAAAATGCAATTCTGATGTATTTCTTAGCAGTCTGCTTGTTTCACTGTTTGTTCAACAGAAGTGCAGAGTTTACACACCATTCAGAATGCCCTATATTTCTCCTTTCAATCCGGTTTAAATATTTCTTGTTTTAAATACAAATACCACTCAGTAACATACTGTTTCATAACCCATTTTGTTTTCCACATGAATTACTAAAAAGCATCTCAGGTCATCATAAATTATCACCTATCTACACCCACAATGGGACCTAAAAGGCAGCTGAACTGTGATGTGTGGTCCCTCTCTATTCAGTTGTGGAATATTTTCTCAATAATTAGAAATCTAATTGATTTCTTTGACTGGGTGACCAAAGTAGTAGACCAGGGAGGGGCTGTGGACATGGCCTACCTAGACTTTGGCAAGATATTCGACACAGTCCCACACAAAAGATTAATAGTCAGATTAACCAGCCTGGGAGTGGGTTCCAGGGTGGTAGCCTGGGTAAAACACTGGCTGGACAACAGGACACAGAAGGTAATTGTAAATGGAGTCCACTCTAAAGAAAGAAGGGTTACTAGTGGGGTACCGCAGGGTTCAGTACTGGGTCCAGTCCTTTTTAATGTATTTATAAGTGACATTGCAGAGGGACTGGAAGGAAAAGTATGCCTCTTTGCAGATGACACAAAGATCTGCAACAGGGTTGATACACAAGGAGGTATGGAAAGGATGAGAAGGGACTTGGCAAGGTTGGAGGAATGGTCAGAAGTATGGAAGCTTGGATTCAATGCAAAGAAGTGCAAAATAATGCACATGGGAAACAAAAACACAGGGGAAGATTACATAATGGTGGGGGAGGTAGTAGCAACAACAAAAATGGAAAGAGACCTGGGGGTAATCATATCAGATAACCTTAAGGTTAGCAAGCAATGTGAGAAGGCAGTAGGGAGGGCTGGGGGGATACTGGGATGTATAGGGAGAGGCATCACCAGCAGAAAACAGGAAGTTGTTATCCCTCAGTACAGACAGTTGGTGAGACGCCATCTGGAGTACTGCGTCCAGTTCTAGAGACCCCATCTCTGCAAGGACATAGACAGGATAGAGGCAGTCCAGAGGAGGGCAACTAAAATGGTGCAGGGTCTGCAAGAGAAGCCATATGAGGAGAGACTAAAGGAGCTTAATATGTATACCCTTGAGGAAAGGAGGGATAGGGGGAACATGATAGAAACTTTTAAGTACCTCAGTGGAATCAACAAAGCCCAAGAGGGTAGCATCTTTCAAAAAAAGAGATGTGCAAGAACAAGGGGACACAATTTGAATACAGAGGGGGGGCAGTTCAGGGGCAATATGAGGAAGTATTTTTTTACAGAGAGGGTGGTTGACGTATGGAACAGCCTTCCTGAGGAGATTGTGGGGTCTAAAACTGTGAGAGAATTCAAGAATGCATGGAACAGACATAAGGCAATTCTTGTGTGGGGTAGGAAGAATTAGGGTGTTGGTTAACTAGGATCTGCAGCTTATCCTGTAGGTAGGGGAACGGGCAGACTAGGTGGGCCAAGCGGTCCTTATTTGCCATCAAAGTCTATGTTTCTATGTTTCTAATCCTACCCAGTTACATTGTTTTATAGAAAATCTCATTGTATTTCAAATGTGTCACATAAAATTCTGCAAAACATTCATCCTGATCTCCTTACATCATTGTGGTTATTATTCCTGTTTTTCTAGCCTTATATTCATTTTTAACCCTCAGATACAAAGAGCAACATCTCATTGTGTTAGAGAGAAAAGGAAGTGCAAAAGAAGAAGGAAACCACTTTGGTTCTCAAAAATAGTAGCAGAAAAGGTCAGAGCCAAAAGGCTGGCCTTCAGGAAATATAAGGGAACGCAAAAGAATGAAGATAGGGAGACATACCAAACTTCCCTAAGGGAAACAGGGAAGGCAGTAAGGCAGGCAAAGGCCCAAACCGAGGAAACACTAGCATAAACAGTAAAAGAAGGTGACAAGACTTTCTATAGATACATTAGTGAAAGGAGAAAGTCCAGAGAGGGTATTGCTAATATCAAAGGGGATAAGAGAGCTTGTGAGGAGAGGACCATGTAAAAGCATCTATCCTAAATAGAAACTTCTGCTTAGTATTTACTGAAGAGAAGGTAGGGCAGGGCCCAAAGCTCAGCACCATGGACACGGGGGGAAGGTGTGCATTAGTACCTTCACAAAAGAAAGGGTCCTACAAGAGCTCGATAAGCTCAGGGTGGACAAGGCAATGGGACCTAATGGCATACATCCCAGGGTACTAAAGGAGCTAAGTGTGGAACTAGCAGAGCCATTATCAGAACTGTTTAGTGAGTCTCTGAGCACAGAAGAGGTCACAGAAGACTGAAGAAGGGCTCATGTGATCCAACTCCACAGGAGTGGTAGCAGGGAAGAGGAAGGGAACTACAGACCAGTCAGTCTTACCTCAGTAGTGGGCAAGATTATGGAGGCACTCCTTAAGGAAAAGATAGTGCAACACCTGGAATCCACAGGACCACAGGATCCAAGACAGCATGGGTTTACAAAAGGAAGGTCCTGTCAAACTAATCTCATAGATTTCTTTGACTGGGTAACCAGAGTGGTGGACCAAGGGGAGGCAGTTAATGTCGCCTACCTTGACTTCAGGAAAGCTTTCGATACTGTTCCACATAGAAGATTGATTAGTAAGCTGGGTAGGCCCGGGTGGGTCAGAAGTTGGTCAACTGGGTGGCAAACTGGTTGACGGGCAGAAAACAGAGAGTGGTGGTAAATGGTATACAGTCAGAAGAGATGCAAGTCACAAGTGGGGTACCTCAGGGATCAGTCCTGGGGCCAGTTCTCTTCAATATCTTCATCAGTGACATTGCAGATGGACTGGAGGTTGAGGTTTGTCTGTTTGCAGATGATAACCAAGATCTGCAACAGAGTAGATGATCCAGATGGGGTGGGTAGAATGAGAAGAGATCTGGATAAACTAGCAAAATGGTCGAAAGAGTGGCAACTGGGGTTTAATGCAAAGAAGTGCAAGATCATGCACATAGGGAAGAGAAACCCTGAAGCAATTTATAGGCTGGGAGGGGAGTTGCTGGCAGTCACAAGAGAAGAAAGAGACTTGGGCATCATCATCATCACCTATGACCTGAAATCATTCAAGCAGACCACTAAAGCAGTAGGTAAGGATAGGGGGATGTTGGGGTGTATTAGTAGGGGTATCACAAGTCAGAAGTGGGAGATAATAATCCCTCTTTACAAGACACTGGTAAGGCCCCATCTGGAGTACTTCGTGCAGTACTGGAGGCCACACCTTCACAGGGGCATTAACCAAATTGAGGCAGTCCAGAGAAGGGCAACCAAAATGGTGCAGGGACTGCATCAGAAAACATATGAGGACAGATTAACAGAGCTCAATATGTATACCCTAGAGCAAAGGAAGGAGAGAGGTGATATGATCAAAACATTCAAACACCTTAATGGCATTAACAAGATGAAAGAGTCTAACATGTTTCAATATAAGAATAATAGCAGGACAAGAGGACACAGCATGAGATTAGAGGAAGGCCGATTAAGGGGTAATGTGAGGAAGTTCTTTTCACAGAAAGGATGGTGGATGCATGGAACGGCCTACTTCAGGAAGTGGTGGATAGGAATACAGTGCAGAGCTTCAAACAGGCATGGGATAGGCATAAGGGAGCAATACAAATGAGTATGAATAGATAGGCCATTGACACAGCAAAGGCCGATGGCACATTCATAAGGTAGAAAAAGAAATGGGCAGACTGGATGGGCCTTGCAGTCCTTATCTGCCGTCAACTTCTATGTTTCTAAAGAGACATACTGAAAACTTATTTTAGCTTTTTATAACTCCTGCTCTCTCGTATATACTTCTCATGGTAGCAGTTCCTATGCTCTAAACCCAGACAAAGTAAACAGTGTTTTCTGCTTTACTATGTTGTTAACAAAATAAACTTACTTTTTTCCTTTTTTTGTATTTCTCCAATATTCCCCTTATTGACTTTTATTCATACATCTAATTCCAAAAGGAGAGAGAAGAAAGAGTGGTGAGACAATTACACTGGGAAGGGTAGAGTACAGTAAAAGGGAACACAGCAGGATGATGGCCTGGTCAGCATGCCATGTAAGAGACAGAGTCACACAACACAGTGACACACAGATTTTTTTTTGTAATGAATAAGGGATTTTTCTTTCTCTCCTCCCAACAGGGAAATATTTCTGGCATATGTGTAAATATACCACACAACTGGCTGTTGGGCTGCTCATGGTCACACACTGGGTAGGGTCAGGGGTTAAATTGGGCAGGAGCCCACAGGAACTCAGTTCCACCACCTCCTAAAAAATGATATGACAGTTCCACCACCTGTCATCTTTCTCCATTGACTTCTATTGGAGAGCTCCACCACCTAGAAATCTAGATGACAAGCATTCCCCCACCTAAATATTTCCGATTTAACCTCTGGGAAGGGTACAGTGCAGTCAAAGGGCACACAGCAGAATGAAGGGACGGGCAGTATGCCACGTAGGAATCACACACTGGGTACAGCGCAGCAGTCAATGTGCACACAACAGGATGTTGGTGTCCCATCAAAACAGCGAAGCAAAAACAGCAAGTACAAACCAGTGCTTGTCCTGTGAGCGACCTGGTATTTACAGTGCTGGTCATTTTGGTGACCAGCACCTTTCTCCCTCTCCCTGAGTTACGCCCCGCTCCCAGGAATTAGAAATAGTAAATTTGCCCTCAATTGTGTCCCCCATCCCGAGATCCATCCTTCCCCACTCCAAAATCCTATCAGGGGTTTCGCCATGCTTGCTTGGCACTGTATTTCCACTTGGGGTTTTCCGTTTCACTGTTCTGCCATAGCTGTTATTGACCAGTGCAGTTTCATGGGTGCAGTTTTCACACAGAACCCTGGATGATGGCCTGTACATAGCAGGCTGATGACCAGTATACCAGCATGTAGAAGTCAGAGGACAGAAATGAGGAAGCATAAGAGATCCCCACCCCCCAACTTTAGTCACTGCAAATATTTGGAAATGTACAATGAAAGAAAGACAAGAGTCCCTCCCAAGTCCCCCAGTTAGTTGTGTCCACTATCCCAGTCAGTACCTGCCTGCCTACTCCCTTCCACCCAAAAAATACCTTGGGTTATTTCAGTTGAAAGAAAAAAAATATTTTACGAGGCTTAAGGCACTTAAGTTGCTTGCTTGCTTGCTTGCTTCAGTAGCAGCAAGTTAAGTTCCCCCACCCCACCTCACTTTTGCCACTGCCTGACTCCTCCTTGATCCCACTTTTCCTTTCTGTTGTCTTTTATTTATTTATTTTCTGCCACACAGAATGTCTTGCAGACTCAGTAAGTCCACTGACAGTGCCTACTGCCTTCCTCCGCTCTGTCCAGTAACGTTATTTGGTCTTTCAAAGGTACCAATCAAGAGAAGCAGAGCAGACACATCTGCTCTGCTACTCAGTCCAGCTCCATCTGCCCCATCTGTAATTTCTGCTGTGCCACCAATCATGAGTCACATGATTCAAACTCACACAAGTCATGCCGCTTGTGCGAGTTTAGAGGGGCTACAAAACAACTTTAAATAGTCCCTCCTGAATCCGTCCCTCCCAGCTCTCAGTCCCTCCCACTGCGTCCATCCTCCCACTATTTTCATGTGGGCTAGAGTCAGGCAGCCCCTCCCCCAAGACCAGACCCCACACCCACTATCCACCCACAGTAGCTGAGTATGGGTGAGCACAAAGGAGTGGAAGGCAGTGGCATGGCAGTGCACGTCTTATGTACATGGGAAAAAAAATATTCAAACCTTTCTGGGAACCCTCTAGTGTTCAAGCTCTAAATTAGAATTCAAACACCAGAGTTCAAGTACAGTTCAAGTCTTCGCCGAACTAGTTCTGACAATCCTACTTAAAAATATCATTGCAAACCTGGTAAGGATGTAGATCGAGAAAATAAATTATTGGTCACAGCATGAAAGATACCAATAAAAGTAGATTTGACAGGAATGCTAATATTTTTATTAACTGTAGGTGAAACTAGCTTTTTGGAAAAAACATTTTTTGTTGCACTGCTGCTTTTCAGGGACACTGGTTTAGGGCAAAATCCATTTTTGCAGATGGGGAAAAAACGACATTGCCACCAGTGTCTGCTGTGCCAAAATCAGTTTCTACTGATGTTCTATCCTTATGCCCTGTTGGTATGTGTATAAATATTCAGAATACAAGAAAGCTAAGTGGACATCAAATTAAATGAAGCAAAATGGCCAACCCACTGTCGCAGCGACAAGGCGTCCGCTTGTAGCACCGACATCCTGGGTTCGGTGATGGACTCGGGAGGTGGAGGTCCAGCCAGGGGGGAGAAGGATTGAGCATCCCAGGGACTGCTCTCCTTCTCCAGGGGGAGGGGAGGAAGAGTGCCCAGCACCATGCAGACCTCTGGCAGTGGCTACGTGTACCGCCACTGCCGGCACCACATGTTGGGGGTCGGGGTGGACACTGGCATCATTGTATGTCCCTTCTCCCAGGGGATCTCCACATACTAAAAAAAACTCCAGGCCCATTTATGACAGCCCCCCACCTCTGCCACTGCCCATATTGTGATTAATGTCCGCCGGGGAGGTCCCGCTCCTGTGGCCCCACCATGGGGGGAGGTCTGGGCACAGAGACCAGGTTCCTTAGGTAGGGGGTGCATGCCTGGTGGCACCACCGGGGGGGTAATCCAGGGCATGGGGGTGTTGAGCAGGGGTGCCGGATCCCCCGGGACTGAGGGAGAGTGACTGGGGACAAAAAAAATAAATGAAGCAAAATGAAAATAGTACAGGACAGAATTTACAGAAAAAATATATAATTTCTGAAGATTCACTGATCTGGTAAAAAAAAAATGGCAAATTCCGCAAAATTTTTTTTTATTTCACAGGTGTACAGAAAGGCTGCATTCTGGAGTTTTACTGAGTTTTCTGGTAAAAACTGAAAATCAGTATCCCTGAGCATACATTTCAGAGTGATAATACCATATGGGCTAAAATATATGACTGCTGTACTTATTGACAATTTAAATGTTTACCTACATGTTTTTCTACAGTACACAGCCTGTTATATTAGCACGTTTTAGCAATTTACAGCGGCAAGCTGTTTGACATATAAAATGTTTAATATGTTTCATGACTGACTTATGATGAGGAGCACTTGTAACTGCGTCAAACCTTTTTCAGTAGAATTGACCATTGGGATTTACATAGACAATACCTCCACTTACAGTGACGTCAATTTAGTGAGCTGCACTATTGACAGACTTTTCATGTTTATCTGACTAGCATGTTCATGGAGCTTTGTGCTCTCTTTGTTACATTTGCGGTAAGTAGTTATCTCTTTTAAAGGAAATTTCTAAGTTTGTATACTGGGCTTCATGGCCTGTTACCCTAATGCGTGGTGGTCAAATGCCTCCATAGTCAGTTTGTGGCAAAATAATAATTTTTCATACTGTTCTGTAAGGGAGGGAAGGGACTGCAACTCTGGCCAAACTGCTGGCCAGCCAATCCCTTCCACTTTCTGGTCCTCTAACAACACCCCCGCGCTCAGACATTTTGTGATGTCTTTGTGACACTGTTGAATAAGGTCCTGTCCCATTTGCTGTGTAGAAAGAGTTTAAATGCAAGGGTCTGTTCTCTCCTCTCCTTTTCTGTCTCTGTTGTGCAGCCAGATTTTCTTGTGAGACCTAGGAACAGATCACTCCGACGGTTTCGCAATTCTCCGCCTCTCGCTATCTCTCTGCCTTCACTTGCTATTTCTGTCTTTTTTTCCCCTCTTGCATATTTGTGGGTATACAGATATATGTGAATCTGAGGCCCAGATATTCAAACTGCACCCAAAAAGTGCGCAACAGCAGAAGCAAGTGCAAGTCCACTGCGCCCATACGCAAGAAGCTCAATATTCAAAAATTGCGCAGACTAAGATGCGTCTATGGCCGACGACTGAATATCGCACCACCTACACCATAGCACAACTAGGGAGGTGAAGCTGAGCATATCTGATGTGCTATAGCGCAACTGCGCAACAAGGGATGTTCAGCTGAGCAGTCCAGATGCGCCATAGCGCAACCAGGGATGCCCCCTGCAGCAGGGCAGCAATGCAACAACACAACCAGGGATGCAGGGGCCCAGAACCCATGCCACAGATGGACAGAGGAACACACAGCAGAACAGACATCGTCCCCCACACCCCATGCACTGCACAACCGGGGGACAGCTGGAATAACCACTGGCCCATGGATATCAGCAACCAACCCACAGCCGGGTCATGGTGCCCCAGCACACCCCCTGGCAAGCTGGGACTGGCACACAAGGAGGGCCAACCACCCCATACCACACCATCCCACCAATGCAGAGCATATCCTGCACCATGATCCCCATACACCCTACCCAGGAGTAGCGCCCAACAGTGCAGGACACCCCATGCATGCCACCACCCCCACTGTGACAATGCAACCCTGTGCACCATGGAGCCATGCAAGGCAGCCCCACCATGGGCACCCTGCAGTGGGTGGCAGCAGACAGCGATGCAACTGATGCATATACAGTGCCGCCCTGCATGTCCCCCCCAAGGTACAGCTGAGAGACCGACCATGCGTCAGTACACGAGGTACCCCACATGCGACAGGGCATGCCCCGGACCCCACCTCCAGCAGTACAGCACCCTGCACACCCTCCCAAGGACACATCCCATCCCAGCACTGGCCACAACAGCCAGCAGCACAGACACGACAGTGTAGCATGGAGGCATGCACCACACAGGATGCAACACAGTGTATGGACAAACACCCACCCATACCCAAGGGCACACCAACACAGGGACACAGTAGCGGGTCAACCAAGCCACTGGCGTGTGGCCATGACTGACGTGTACACACGGCCAGCACCCCTGCATTGCACAGGTGTGTCAGCCACCCTGCGCAGGCACCATGAAGCCGTATGCCACCAGCATGCTGCCGGAGCACAAGTGACAGACACTGGAGCACATCCCCTGCAACAGACACAAGCAACAGCATGGATGGGGACAACAACAGCGGAGGCCACAGTGCTACTGGAGGCAGATGTGCACCATACTGGTGATGGCAGGCAACCTGGCATTGTGCCGGGTACAGTTGTTATCCAGCATGGACAGCCACCACTGACACGGCAGCAGTCCGTGCATATCACAGACATGCAAGGGTGTCAGCTGCACAGGCCATGGATGGTCTGGCAGGGGTGCCATGCACACAGTGCAGGCCCCATGGACCACTGTACACAGGCATCCAGTGCACAGAGTACAACACACAAACCACAGACAGCGGCTGATCCCCCTGCCCACACCATAGGCGGTTCACCTTTGCACTCACACACACACACACACACTTACACACACACACACACACACACACACATGCCCATGTGTGCACCATCCCTAACGCCATGCACACCACTGCAGCTGGGCACCTGTAGCCCGCTGCAAATCAGAGACCACTACAGTTGTCATAACAAAATGCATATATTTAAAAAGATGTCAAGAAAAACTATTTACAATTATTTACAGGGGGAGGACCATAACAGGTGGGGGTGCAGGGGCAGGGTGAACATATGGGAGAGGGAAGAAGGGGTGTGAGGGTGAGTCAAAGGGGGGAAGGTGGTAGTCGGGGCATGGGGACATCAACGGCTGCCCGGTCCTCCTCTTTCTGGTGGCAATGTGAGCTCCTCCATCTCCTCCTGACCCCGTGGTGGTGTATGCGCCGAAGGAGCTGCAATGTCTCCCTCATCACCTGCAGCAGCTCTTCAATACCCTGCTGTATTTGCAGGAGTCACCGGCCACCTAGGACGAGGGAGCAGAGTCAATAGGTGTGACTGTCCATCGTCCTGCAGCCCACCCATTGTGCATGGCATACAGCCATGTGACACGCCCCTGTGATGGTGTGCGACCACCCACAGTGACCGTGTCCACAAGACCTGCCCACCCAGGCAGCCACAGCCATGTGGACCGCTGCACACACCCACTGCCCATGTCCTGCACAGCACCACCATGGCCATACAGTGACTTGGCTATGCGGTGTGAAGGCAGTGGCACAGCCAAATGCTCGGTGCACACATGGACCACCATTGATGCACTCCCAGACATGCAGTGCCACTGGACAGTGCTGATTGTAACAAGTTGCGTACATGGCAGTGGTGTCAATGGATGGTGGCCATGCCCCACTGCCCACCCAGTTATACAGCATGCAATAGTAATCATGGATGAAAGGCATTCACCATCATCAGGCTGGTCCACACGCCATGGACCACCATCACCCATCCTGTCCCTCTGCTCCTCCATGCGGCGCCTCCTGTCCCTGTTGCACCGCCGTTCTTCTGGCCCTAAGGTGCAAACATGGAGAGAGGAACATCAGTACAATCTGGTAGCAAAGTCCCCCCCGCCCCCACGTGTGTGCAATCCCACACAGCCATACCCATCCACTCCACACCCCGATACCACCACCACGGCCAACACCGGACAGCCCCCCCATGTGCTGGACACATGCAACCGTGATACCCGTATGGATGATAAAAGTGTATGGATGTTGCATCTACCTGGCCATGGCACCGTGCCCCTCCTGGCACATGCCCGCAGGTGGGCAAGCAGGTCCGGGTCCCTGTGCCTCAGGTCCCCATAACGGTGGTGGCACTGCTCCACCATCCACCCCATACCGGTGGCCTCCTCCAGGGTGTCGGCCACCTCCTACCAGACCACACTCCTGGCCCTGTCCAGGGGTGTCTCTCCAAACAAACACCCAGCATGGGGCTCAACTATTGCCACCAGGTTGGAGAGCGCTCCCTGGCTCCAAACCACAGCATGCCTCCACACCATCTCTGCTGTCTGGTGCAAGCAAAATGGCGTTCTGCAGCACGGTCCTGCCATGTGTAGATGCTATGCTGCCAGCCGCCGTTATTCCCTATCGCTATTGTCATCACTGAACAGCATGATAGTGGTGCACCCATTCCTGATGCATGGTGCCTAGGGGGCAAAGGTCAGGCACAGGGTCAAGGGTCTTTGGTGCACGGACAGCCACAGCGCGATCTGAACCCAATGCGTGTAGTGCAATTGGGTGCCTGTGTGCCACCTCCTGTAGTGGCCTACAACGCTGTTGCCCCAGTGCGCCTACGACGCCACGGTGCCACAGCTCCATATAGGTGAACAACGCTGTAGCTCCACTGGCAAAATGGTGGCTGTGCCCTGCATTGCCTCCCATGCACAGCACATCAGCAGCGCAGCAGGCGCCTGTGTCAGCAACCCAGGCATGCGCAGTTAGGTGTGTATTGCGCATGTCACAGAACTGCGCCCTTGCCTCAGTACATTCAACACAATTGCACAAGGTGCAACAGCGTGATATTCAGCCGGCATACACAAATCATCTAATCAGCCATTCAATGGCACAGTCACTGCATTTGCATCCACTTAAAGATGTGCCTCGACTCATTTGCATGGGTTGCGCTATAAAAATGCAACATTGGGCTGCACTGGCCATAGTCGGTTACTGCACTCTATTGCGGTGAGTTGCATGCTGTTTGGGAGTGTGGACTGTGGTGTTTGGGACATGCATGGGACTGCACAGCAACAGGTAACACCTGTCATTCTCACAGGATGAATCATGACCGATCGTGTGGTGGAGGAAGAGGAACAGAATCGTGGGAGGAAGAGGAGGCCAAACTTTACAAAGGCCTAGACAGATGCCCTGTTTGAGGCCTACCTCTCGACCAGGAGCCACTTCTCAGCAGACGCCAGAGAACACCACATGCCCGTGCAGCTGCATGGGAGGAGGTGGCGCATACTGTTAACCTGCATGGCAGCCACCAGTGTTCTGTGTAGGAGTGCAAAAAGAAGATGGGCACGGACAGGCAGAGGATTGAAGGGATGGTGGCTGCCATCAGGGCAGCACGGTCTGCGACCGGTGGGGGACAGCCAGAGGTGCAACGCCTGACCCCACAGGAAGAGCGGATTGCTGGCAGCATGCAGTGTTCCGGGTGGTGGATTCCAGATGGGTGGTAGCCCATCACTGCATGGTAGGTCATGGTCTGTCTATTGGGGGGGACAGGGTAGGTCACATGCAGTAATGCTACTTTTTTTTCCCTTACAGCTCCTGAGTATCTGCATGGGTCAGCGGTGGTGGGCTTCCCCACTGAGGCTAGTAACATGGAGATGGAGGTGGGCCCATCCACCTCCACAGGAATATGGGGGGTCAGGGCGACAGTGAGCCCGCCTGGACATCCGGACTGATGTTGGTGGAGCAGGTGCGGAGGAGGCCTTGCCCGTGTCCTAGCGTGCCAGTGTCCATGAATGCCAGCATGCTGAGACTCGGGCTGGTGCTGGATCCGTCACCGCTGATGATGGAGCTAACGTTATGGGCAGTGACACGTGTGTGCCACAGGATGGTCACACAGCAGGAGACATCGCGGCCAAGGCTGTGGGTGGTGCCGCCGTGGAGGCCTGCATGTCATCACAGTCCCAGCCTGTGCCTGTCTGCACCAGTGGAGCAGCACTGATGTGTGTCCAGGACAGTGGGACTGTTGCAGCCACTGCGGCGGCACCATTGAGCCCTGGAGAGCGGCAGCCAGAGGGGCAGCATCAGCAGTCAGCCAATGGCCATGGGGGTACAGTGTCAGGGGCAGCATCAGTGCACCACCTGTGGACATGCCCAGGCCTGGCCCTGGTGTGCAGCGCCCACCCTCAAGGGGTGATGAGCATCAGGGCCGCGAACGCCCTGAGGGATAGCATGCCTATCAGGCAGATGACCTCTTAGATGAGCACACCCGCATACTGCAAGCATCAGTCAATCAGCAGATGCAGCTTGTGATGGTGGTGGATGCACTGAGTGTGGCTCTGCACCAGGTAGAGGAGCGGCACAGCAGAGACACCGCTCTGCTCCTGGCAGGGATGGACCGGTTGCGGGAGGATGTGACTGCTGCCATTGACAGGCAGACACAGGCATTCACAGCTGTTATGGCCACAATGGGCACACAGTTATTTGCCCATGCACCGCAGACACCACGTAGTGCAATGTCCACCCCTCGTTCCCGGCATCTGCGATACCATCCTTGTCGACACCGGGTTCAGCTGTGGGCATCCCGAGCATGCCTGGCGCAGGTATGTTCGGTGTACTGCAGACCCCTGCGTGAGCACGGTCATGTTCACGCAGTGGAACCCCTGGGGGACCGTCGGTGCCACTCCATGAGGCCAGTGGTCAGCCTGTCACCGCTGGCGGGTCTCGGCGGGGCCGCCCACGCATCCGTGGTGGCTGTGGCACTGTGGTGCATTACTGACCTGTCTCCCAGCATGGCTACTGTCTGACGCTGCCCTGTGTGCATTGTGTTGTTCAGCAGGCAATGCACGGTTGGGGTACCCGGCTCTGCAAGCACACACACACGTTCCATCTGTACACCCTCCCGGCTGCTGTCCACTGTTGCATGTGCATGATGATGCCTGTGTTGCACTGTACACCAGTGTGCAGTGGTGCCCAGTGTCTGACACACGCACAATGACAGGCAGTTGGTGTGGTGGTCTGTGGACATGTGTGTGGCTAGGGGTGGCGATCTGGGTCGGCGTGCCTCCTCACCCTTTGTGCATGTCTTGTGAGTGTGTGTTGTGTGTGTGTGTGTATATGACTGCGTGCCATGTTAGACCTCGCCCATCTCTGGTGGTGTGTGCGGTTCCATGCTCGCCCACTTCCCTTGACGACATGCACCCCTGGTGTGTGTCCATGCGTGTTTGTGGGTTGTGCCTTTGCCACTGGTGGTTGCACATAGCCCCATGACTTACCTGGGTTGGTTGAAGTGCTCCTCTGTGATGGTGTCCCGGTGCAGCTTTGCCAGGCAGAACAGTTGGGGGGTCCCGTCACCCAAGAGGGGGCTGCCCATCACCATCATCACCGGCATCCTCATTGTCCCCATCGCTGTCCCCCTCTTTGACCTGTATGGCTATCCCACAGTCGTTGGCCATGTTTTGCAGAATGCAACAGGCCAGGAATAGCCCACAGGCCTTTGAGGGGCTGTACTGTAGAGCACCGCCGGAGGTGTCCAGGCAACAGAAATGTGTCTTCAGCATCCCGAGCACCCACTCGATGACACTGCATGTGGTGGCAAGTGCCTCATTGTAGCATTGCTGCAATGGGGTCCCGGGGCTGCCGGTATGGTGTGAGCAGCCAGGGATGGAGTCGGTATCCACTGTCACCTGTGTGTAGAGGGTGGAGGTTAGTTTTGGTGATAAGCATCGCCCTGCCTTGGGCCATGTAGGCCACTACCCATGTCACCTCTGACCATGCCCCTCCCAAGCTCTACGTTTGTCCATGTGGTTTGCATACTCACCCACTAAGTGGCTAATGGGGATGTCCCCACTCTCAAATCTGTAGCACAGTGCTGACTGGTGCCAGATGAAGGCATCATGTGCTCCCCCAGGGTGCATGGCACAGACATTGATTATGCACCCCCTGGTATCGCACACCACCTGGCAGTTGATGCTTGCATAGCCCTTCCGATTGATATATGCGCCCCCCCCTCGGGGCCAGGTGGTGTGCGGATGGCCACATGGGTGCAGTCTATGCCCCTAGCATGCCAGGCATGCGGTGCACCCTTTGGAACTCCTGTATGTTTGCTGTGCACCCATCGGTGTGCTGGGGAAATGGATGTACTCCACAGCATGTGGCAGCAGTGCGCTGAGGAATTGGGTGAGGTGGCATGACGCTGCTGACTGGGTTATGCCTGTGGTGTCCCTGTTGGTCTCTGGAAGGTACCCGTGGCAAGCAAGCACATGCAAGCTGTCACTTTAATCTCCACTGACAGAGCATGGCTCTGTCATGTGGGTGCCTGCATCACATTACTGCACAGCTCACAGAGCCGCCTCAGAATTGCTTTGTTCAGGCGGTACTGTTTCAATAATCTCATATTGTTGCAGTCAAGTTGTGCGGGCGACTGCCTGTTGTAAGACACCGATAGGCCCTTCCACGGCCGTGACCTCTGCTGCCTGTCTTCTCACCCCCTCATTACTTCCTCCATCTGGATGGTGGCACTGGCCATGTCCCTGGCTTGTGTTACCCCCCTCCAGCAGCTGTTTCTGTATTCCCCCGCTGTCCTGGCTGCTACTTCCCCTGCACCGGGAACACCTTCCTGTAGTGGCCTCAGTGCTGTGTGGCACTTCCCCTTTCTGCACTCGCTGTATCTGTGGCTCCCCACACCTTCCCTGTGCCTATGTGTTCTGGGTGCCCTTTCCCTGTCCTGCCCTGTGTGTCCCTCCTGTCCTGTTTGTCTGGCTAGAGTTCAGCCACATGTGCCTTCCCTGTAGCATTCTTGCACCTCTCCCTTGTTCCTTTTTATTTTGGCTCATTTCTGCTATCGTGCAACTTCCGCTTGCTCCCCTATTGCGCATGGTGCATGTTGTTGAATATGTCAGCACTCGCCATTTATGCATGGTTCCTCCCCTTCAGTTGCATGCATTCATTATCATTGCGCCTTTGCTTAGCGTGATTTGGGGTGCATCTGCCTCCGCTGAATATCGCAGAATGGCGCATTTTCGGACTTGCGCTGGAGCTATCCTATTGCGCATGGCGCAACCCTTTTGAATATCTGGGCCTCTGTGTAAAACTATGTGATACTGGGATCCCTTTGTTCAAAACTGTATATAGTTATGCTGTTGAAATGATTGCAAAAACTGGAATTCAAGCAGTTAACCTGAGATGCTGGTTTGAAAAATATTTCCAGAGCTTTAAACAAGAGGTCAGTTCTGGGTCAATGTTCTTTTTGCTGCACCTGTTGAAACCGACAAGAACACAGTGTGAGAAGCAGAATGTTCTCTTAACAGGCTCCCGGCAAAGACTTGCTATAAAAAGAGCTGCAATGTTTTGCAAGAAGGAGAGACAGAGACTGAGAGAGGAAACTGAGAAGAAAAACTCAGAAGGACTCTACTTTCTATGTTTGTACTGCCATTGTAAATAGTTATACTGAACAATTTTTGTTTTATTTTGCTGTTATTAATAATAAAACGCTGTTTGCAAATTTTAAAACTGCTCCTGGTTTTCCTATGCTTCCTCACCTGTGCCTTGATGACGGTCTTACCAGGGAGAGCACGGGGTTCACCCTATTGAAGCCTAGGGGGGATAGTTTTCAAAATATTATTATGAATGTTTAAGCTACTGTTGATAAAAATGAAAATCATCACTCAACTAATAGAACCCCTATTAGTTGAGCGGCTTTCATTTTTATCAATGGTACCTTAAATATGCATAGTAACATTTTGAAAACCTCCCCCATGGGCTTAAACGGGGTGCACCCCTGCGCTCTCAGTGGTAAGACATCACAAAATGGCTGAGCACAGGAACATGGTCAGTGAACTAGGAAGTGGAAGAGACTGGCTGGCTGGCAGTTCAGTTAAAGATACGATCCCTTCCCTCCCTTACAGGACAGTATGAAAACTGATTATTTTGCCACAAACAAACTATCGATGCTTTAAGGTAAGATGCTATGAAGCCAGAAACAGAAACGTAAAATCTTAGCAATTTACTTTAAGTAGAACCAACTATACTGTAGCAGAGGATTGCATTTCTCTATTACATATCAATTACTACACCTAAAATCCAGATATGTGCATATCATTTTCATATGCTTGAACATCAATACAATAAATCAAAAACAAAGTAGCTGAAATATTAATTAAAACCTGAAAATGTCCTTATGAAAAAGAGCACACCTTTTAATTATGTCAAAATAGGGACGCAGGGTATCTTATAAAACAAGAGAACTAGGTTGATCATAAATGGAATAAGGTTTACATTCCCGGTTTACATTCTACTCCAACACCAAGGTTAGGCTCATACTACATATGCAGGCACCCAAGTATAGTACTAAGAGGGTGCTGTGCTGCTGAGACATGCCACCCTTCAAATGAGACATTATAACTAGGACTCATCTGCCTGTTCTGCTGGTTGCTGAAGTGGATGTTAAGGATCCCATGGCATGTTTCAAAAAGAATAGGGCATGTTCCCCTATGTTCTGGCTAAATGTTCCCATTTACTGAAAACCCCCAATGTACAAGGCTGAAAATATGTAGCATTGACTAGCCCTGCTTTACATAGATACATGGACAGTGTCAGCAGATAAGGGCCTACGGCCCACCCAGTCTGCCCATTTGAGCTTGTAAGTTCACTTTATGTTTTCCTAGAAGTCTGTTGCCCCTTACCCCTGACCTCCAAAATTCCTTTATGTCTATCCCATGCATTCTTAAATCCCATGATTGTTTCAGCCCCCATCACTTCCTCTGGCAGGGTGTTCCATTTGTCCACCACCCGTTCTGTGAAGAAATTCTTCCTCACATTTCCTCTGAATTGTCCTCCCTCCAACTTCATCCCATGCCCTCTAGTCCTGGAACATCTTTTTCACTTAAAAATAGTGTATTCCTGCACCCTGTTCCTCCCTGTAAGATACTTGTATGTCTCTATCATATCCCCTCTCTCCCTCCTCTTCTACAGGGAGTACATATTCAGTTCCTTCAACCTGTCCTCATAGGACTTGTGATGCTCACTACCAAAACTGCGCTGCGGGGCTGACTCAGAAGTGTAATTATTGATCATAATCAGTCTTTCCCTGAAAGATAAATTCCACCAACTACTTTTTCTTACAAATGTTATAAAGTAAAAAGATGTCTGGATGGGGAACCGTGATGCTTTCCTGGTCAACAGTAAATAAAATAAATATATTACTGGGTCCATAACACTAGCATACAGTATATTAATAGTAACTACCGCATGTAACTACTGTCCATATTTTGCATACATGTTCACTGCTTTCTAGAGGTACAGTACATTGTATCTAAAGCTTTGTTTGCTGTGATGAATGTTTTACCCATGGGTCAATGTATACCATGAAACTTTATAGCATGTAAAAACAATCCATAGTTCTGACTGGCTGATGAAACGCTAGTACAGCCATTTAATTATATGCCCATAATTACACACCTATAGTTCTTTCAAAGTGCTAGCCTGTGCACTGCATGGAAGACTCAGAATATCAGTACTCATCACAGTCATTGATCCTGCCAAATGCAGAGCTATGACTGTCAGTGAGACCTGCAGCAGCTCTCAACTGGTACAACTCCCAGACAAGGCAGCTCTGACTGCAGTCATAAGTAACAAAAATAAAGTGCCATCCTTTGCTCCGACTTCAAAATGCTGGAGCCGCACTATTGAGGGAATCGGAAGTGTTTGGGGCATTGAGGGAGCCATGCTATCAAGGGAGTTGCATGATCCGGAAAAGGATCTTTTTTTTATTTTTCTCACGGTTCCCCATCCAGACATCTTTTTACTTTATAACATTTGTAAGAAAATGTAGTTGGTGGAATTTGTCTTTTCAGGGAAAGATTGATTATGTTCAATAATCACACTTCTGAGATGGCCCAGCAGTGCGGTTCTGGTAGTGAGCCTAGGTTATCGGAGGTTGTCAGGGGGGAGGAGGACTGAACATCCCTGAGAATGCTCACCTCTTCCGGGGAGGGAGGGCAGTGTGTGCCACTGTAACATCACCCCCTAGGTGACCATAGGTGGAGAGGCAATGGGAGCAGCGGATTGGAAGGGGAGCAGAAGACGTCAGCATGCTCAGCGTGCATACCTCATGCCATCAACTCTGCAGAGCATCTGAGGGTTGGGACACAATGGAGGAAAGAGGCACTGACCGTGATAGGATGGTGCTTGTGGTTCCCTAAGGACCCCACACTGCCTACTGGGCCCAGAACCTGTCAACCCAAGCAAAGACATCTGGAAGGGGCTTGCGGTACCCCAATGGCCCTGTCACAGGGGGTACACTGTGGAGGAACAGACTGGTCCCACTGGTAAGCCCCAGAGACAGCAGGTGATGGGACTGGGAGAAAAAATGCAGAGCTAAAGGGGGTGAGCCAGGTGTAGGGTGAAAAAAAAAATCACACTTCTCCCTTTAAAGGCACTCGGTACAAATGCCTTGTGCCTAACAACACACTCGAGAGGCCTGTGATTATTGACACATAATCACACACCCTGTCGTGCATTATTAGTTACCCATTGCATAGAGCCTCCTTGAAAGCCTGCTACTTGTAGGTTTACGAAGTCACCCAGTCAAAATATTCATAACAAAGGGGCACCAGAGAGCCAATCTTCCAACAGGATGTCTTCCAGATCAGCTCTGCAATCTAGCTCAGAAAAACTTAATTTTAAATAGCGTAAAGTCAAATAAAGAAATCAGGAAGTTTGAAAATAAGACTCCTGAAATCATTAGCTTTCTAACAAATCTAAATATAATATGGGGAAAACAAAACCTACAAGTTCGGGAGTATCTAAAACTGCCACAGCAAAACAAGAGCAGGCCCGAGAGACTGTAACCAATGAGACAGGGCTCAACACAGAGGGATCGCAAGCCACTCCATGGCAACAAATTCTGGCAACACTACAATCCATGGACAGCAAGATGAAGTGAACATTAACTAAATTGGAGATGCATGAAGCTGCCATAAAAGAACTTAGCAGCACTGTTGCTGAAGTGGATAAGCACTCCATTTCTACACAAGCAGAAGTGTGCTCCCTAACTAAAGAGAATACACAACTGAGGGGTCAGTTAGAGGCCCTAGAAAATGAAGCGCATGCGGGGAACTTGCACCTTGTTGGTGTTCCGGAGGGGGCTGAAGGCATCAACTTACTGAGCTTTTTGAAAGGTTGGATGCAAGATGCCATTCTCGTCCCAGAGGACATTGATTGGGGTATTCTCAGAAGGGCATATCGAGTGAACCCAAGGGTCAGGCCTACCACCACGGATCAACCTTGCACTATCCCAGTGTGCACAGTGGGTGTGGAGATCCGGGATCAGCTGTTATCAGCAGCAAGATTGGTGTATCTGATTGATATTGCTGGATACGATGTAAAAATTTTCCTGGACCTTTTGTACCAAACTAGAGCCCACAGTAAGCTATTTGATGGCACTAGGCAGAGACTTTGTGCACTGTGAATAGTGCATTCCTTCTTGTTACCGGCTCACCTTCAGATAATCTATGAGGGAAAAAGCTGACAGTGCAACGACCCTAAGGATGCTGGGTGTAGGATAGCAAAAAATAGATAAAGAATTCAATGCCAAACCTGAGGGGATCCTGGAAGAGGACACATTGGACAATGACTGAGCTGATTTACTATATTAGGGGACTCTGATTTAACTCAAATGGTTGCAGATGTAAAGGGTTATTTACATTGGGATCTCCCCCTTAATAAAGGGAGACGTTCCTTTATTTGAATATCTTTTTTGGTTTTCCTGCTAACCTCCTCACGGTCAAGATACAGAGTGCCATTTGTTTTACTATAAGGGAAGTTACTGGATAAATAGCAATCCAGCGAATGCAGTAACATTTTCTTGCTAATACTACCTAAAACGGACCTTCCTAAGCTATTGAGTCGGTTAGCATTTCTGGACTTTTCATATGGACATTCTCTTAGATAATGGTCAACTCCCACTGTAACAGATTGAAGAGAAATAACTGTATATCAACTGTACTGGAACTGATAGTCATTGATTGTCTTGTATGAGGAAATCTATGTATTGTATTACATTTAAAGCAATAAACATAAAGTAGAAAAAAAATATTGGTAATAAATTATGTATTTTATAGTGTGATATGGTATAGTGCGTGTGGCATTACCTGGCCCATGTTTATCCTGAATGTATTGTATTAATGTACTGTACTGCAGCATTTTGAGCAGGATCCTTTTAGAAACAAGCCTTTGGGTTTACCAGTCTATCCTAAAAATAAACACGTTTACCAAATAATTTAATACAGAAAAAAGATACAAGATAAGGACCTATTCCATGTTAAAAAAAATAGGGCACTTCAATACCTAGTTTTCAGCCCTCTGAAACCTAGCAGGGTGATGATTTTTTTTTTACCCTGAAACTTACAAACCACGTTACCCCAAGATACAGCTGTGTTTGTGACTGAGACAGACAGGCATTACTGAATGTGCTGCAACACGTTCCACATGAGATCGGCTGGTATTAAGAGTTGTGAACTATTACTGTATAGCTATGCAGCACAGCTGCCAAGGTTGGAGCATCTGAACTGGAGTGACTGTAATGTTCCATTGAAATACATAAAGATGAACTAAGTGGGTGATTTGATACCTTTTAATGGACCAACAAGAGATTTGCAAAACACAATCTTTCAAGCTACGCAGAGCTCTTCTTTGGGCATGGCAGTTTTTTCAGAAGTGAGTCATTTAACTGCAGTTGGAGTAATGCAGATTAAACCTGATTAAAACCAAGGCCAAACATGAGCAAGCATGGAGCTAAGCTGGCAGGTTGGACAAAGGCGCAGACCTTGGGTAAACCAATGTTTGTGTTTTATTATCAGGATGACAAAAACCCACGCACTTGAATGTTCAGTGCTGCTGGTAAAAGACTCTAAAACAGCAAATGAAACACAAAAGACATTTCATTCTGTTTCAGAAAGAATGCTTAGAAAAGGGTGTGAACAAAAAAAAGAGTGCTGCATCAGTGTGAGGGCTGCAAATAAAAGAGACAGGTAGACAGACAGACTGACAGATAGACAAATAGTTTTAGAGAATACTGGATGAGCAACTATGCACAACCACTGCATTCTGTCACAGAGGGGTTCTGATTCTCTGAGACCTTAAGAGTGAAGCTCGAGAGATCTCAGAGATTTGGAACCCCGAAGTGGCAGAAAGCACTGGTTGTGCATAGAATTGCGCATCCAGTATGTTTTATAGTGTATGATGACCACCCCCCCAAAAAAAGATAAAGTACGGTCTCTGTCATGGAAACATTGAATTCAGTCAACACCAGGTAACATTTAACTGTAAAACATTTAAGTATTCAAACACATTGAGAACTGTGGCAGTTTAATAAATGTCCATGAAACCCCGACAACCTTTGTTGAAGTGCTATGCTATGCTCTCTGACTATCTGCAGAAAAGAAAAAAAATCAGTTGCCTGTTGATGTTTGCTGCAGTATCTGGTTTCTTTCTATTTGCTTGTTTAGTTGTCTTTTTTTATCACAGTGACCCAGCCTTCTATGATACTCCCCACTCTATGGTTTCCGTTGCTCCCTCCCCATTGACCTTCTTGGTGTACTAGGACCCTTATATGTTGTTCATCACTTCTGCTGCTGCATTCTTGTTTACACAAAATGCCCTCTTGACTGCGGCCTTACAGAGCAGCTTACCTCAGTCAGCATACCATTTTATTTTATTATATTGGTTGTGGGTGGGGAGGGTTGGGTGTGATGTGTTAATGATTTAGGTTGTTAGTGTTTTAGTGTGTGTGTGTGTGTGTGGTTGTTTAGTTAGAATATAGTATGCCTGGGTCTTGGAGGCAGTATAGCACAGTGGTTTAAGGCTCTGAGCTGCAGATCCGGAGACCTGGGTTTGAATCCTGCAGCCACCTAGGTGCATACTGTGTGATCCTGAGCAAGTCACTTAACTTCCTTGTGCTCCCAGGTTGCATCTGGAAACAAGCTTCAGCTTAGTGTGCTACTCCAGGTTAAACAAGGTTCCCTTTCCCCTTTCCCCCTTCACAGTTAGGCAGGATGTGTCTGGGGAAGTATGAGGTCCTGGGGCAGGCTAGGATTGTACATGCAGCATCTCAGCTGCTTGATCTGCGGCCTTTCTCCAATCTTCCAGTTTCTGCCACCATAGCTCATGGCTATCAGGTGGTCTGGATTCGGAGGAGCCACGTTGATCGGCTGTGGTGGGGCACCACAAGTACATTGGTTTGGGGCAGGATAGAGGTAGTTAGGTGCAGAAGGTGCCCTGGATCTTGATGGGTCCAAGGGAGAGGCCAGACATGTTTGGTACCTGTCCCCAGGATTCTCACCAGACTGCGTGAGCAGGTAGCTGCATTGTCCACCAATCCTCTGAGGGCAGTGCTCTGTAATGCCAGATCGATCAGAAATAAGACTGCAATTATAGCAGGCTTGATTTCTTCGGTTGATCTGGTGTGCATCACAGAGACCTGGGTGGGTGATGATGATGGCCCGGTTTTAGAGCCCACTGTCCCCCCACAGGTACTGTGTAGTACACTGCCCCAGAGTGGAACACAGGGGCAGGGGAGTGGCCATCTGCTTTAGATTCAAAATCTAGGCTTCACCGTGCACCCAGTGAGAACACAGGGTTCCTTTGAATGTGTGGTTGTCCGTGGGGGTCTGGGCGCAGGCTGCAGGATTCTCCTGCTTTACTGATCCCACCCCCGGGGCGGCGGGAGAATTCCTGCAGGAAGAAGCGGACTTCATCATCAGCGAAACATTGGAGGCCCCCAAATGTTTAGTTCTGGGGGACTTTAACGTTTGGGCTGATGACAAATCTTCTAGGCTTGGTTACAACCTCCTCCAGGTGATGTAATCTTTGGGCCTGTCACAATAAGTTTCCTATGCGACCCACGAGGGCGGCCACATGCTGGAACTGGTCTTCTCGCTGGGGCTTCAGATAAAGAATCTCAAGACTGATTGGATCATCTGGTCTGATCATTACGTGGTGGAGTTCTTGCTCGGGGGCCCCCCAAGAGCCCTCCCCCTTGTTGAGATGGTAAGCTACCGCCCTTTAAGGGGGTTGACCCCCAAGGGTTTTCTGGCAGTAACCAACCTATCTAGAGTGGAAAATGCATGCGTAGGGGGCACATGCATGGCAGTTGCTGCTTACAACTTAGAAATGTCTGATGCGATTGGCTCCCTCGCACCGGTCCGTGCACGACTCAAATCTTCTCACTTGAGGTTTGATGGGGAGCTCAAGGCAATAAAGATTATGGGTTGGAGGTTACAGCACTGCTGGTGGAAGACCGAGCTGGAAGCAGACAAACTGGCCCTGCTTACTCACTATGGTGAGTACCAGGGGGCAATCAACCATAAGAAGGCAGAGTTCCTGTCCAGGGAGATTGCTGCCAGGAAGAATCGACCAACTGCACTTTTTTGGACTGTAGACAGGCTTTTACATCCTGTCTGTCTGCAGCCAACAAAGACTTTTTCTGACTCATTATGCGAAGAGTTTGCTCAATTCTTCTCAGACAGGGTGTCCACCATCCAGCAAGGAATTCTGTCCCTGTGCCAAAGTGTGACTGACAATGGTCACCTTGGGTGCCTGGAGAGCATTCCGTCTAGTTGCAGTGAGTTTAGACCAGTGGAGGTAGCCGAGGTCATTGAGGTTATTTCCAGGTTGAAGCACACATATTGTGAACTGGATCTGGTGCCTACACAGTTCTTGATGGGATGTATTAACTCCGTAGACCCAGTGTTTACCTTGATCATCCGGTGTTCTTTGTCAGAGAGGGTCTTCCCAGATGCCATGAAGAAGGCACTGGTGAGACCCCTTCTGAAGAAACTATATTTAGACACTGACATCAAGGCAAATTACCATCCCATCTCCAACCTTCCATTTTTTTGGTAAGATTGCTGAGAAGGTTGTATGCTTCAGCTTGAGGAGCTCCTCATGGCCCATGATCTATACGAGCCTCTCCAGTCCGGGTTTCATGCGAGGCATAGCACAGAAACTATGTTAGTTTGGGTGCACAATGACCTCCTCAGGGCGAGAGATTGAGGAGAGGGGACAATACTCAGTCTCCTCAATCTCTCCTTAGCCTTTGACACAGTGCACCACTGTGTGTCACTCAACCACCTGAGGGAATTTTGTAGACTTGCCGGCACTGTCATCTGCTGATTTGAGTCCTATCTCACAAACAGGAGATAAAGGGTAGTGATGGGGAATTTCTCCTCCTCCCCTAGCCTCCTGTCCTGTGGAGCACCTCGGGACTCGGTCTTGTCACCAATGTTGTTCACCATGTACTTGCTGCCCCTGGGAAAGCTCATTAGGAAGTACAGTTTGGGGTTTCATTGCTATGCAGATGATACCCAGCTGTACATTTCCTTTGCCCCAGGACATCCAGTGCAGTGGACATGCTAAATAATTGCCTTGCTGAGATAAGTGATTGGATGGCCTCCAGTTGGTTGTGACTGAACCCCAATAAGACAGAGATATTGGTAGTGAAGTCAAACAGAAGGTGTGTTAGGATGGCCTATAGCGCATAAGTGTTTGCCAGCACTTGTTTTTAGGTGTGCATTAGACACTTCTAATCCACAGCTCTCAACCAATCAGAACACAGGATTTTCTCTTCCCATTTTATAAAGATAGGTAGATAGGTAGATAGATAGATAGATAGACAGACAGACAGACAGACAGGGCTAGGTTTATTTATACAATGCCTTTCCTGGTCTCCAGGTGCTTTACAGAACTAATATCAGACAACACAAGAAACAATGCACAAAAATATAACATATTAGTTAGCTTGCCCTTCTGTGTAAAACTGGACTACAAGCCAGATCCAGAAAACAAAAAATTACCCTCCACTGGTGCAGAGGGGCTTACATGGTGCAGTGTGCACCCTCCACATATGCGGGGAATCCATTAAAACCATGAAAAGACTTACACACCCTCTCAATACCTACTCCCACTCCACCCATGCATCTCTTGTGTGTGGGTGGCTCAGTCGGGGCAGGCATGGGAGACTGAGATGAAAAATTCCATTCCTGGTGCACTGAGAGGAGTGCAGCAGTGTCACACAAGGGGTGATCCTGTAGTATCACCATCCAAGACAAAAGTTAAAACTTGCCACTTACAGGGATCTAGAGTGCTGGAAGAGAAAAGGAAAATATCCAGACCACAAGAAGAGCAAAAGATTATATTGCCACATATTAGGGTTGTCAGAATGGTAGCACATCAAGTCCATGGGTGTAATAGTGCCGTGGTATATATCACATAGTGAAAATCGTGAAAGATGGATGTGCTATGGAAAGATAATAGCACTGGTATGTTACCGTGAATGTGGGATGCCTGAACCGTGTGGTGTTAAATTGCCAGTACTATCAACATTGCATTGGGATGAAATACACTATGTAGTTTAAATCTGTGAGTTTGTGCTGCCTAGCATAGAGGCTAGAGTCACAAGCTGTGAATGGGCTTGCTACGTCCAGCAGACCTGGGTTCAATCCTGACAGATTCTTTGTTTGTTTGTTTTTTGCCATTGTACCCGTCTTCACCCCCCCCCGAGTTGCATCCCCCAGAGTAATAAATCTGCCCTCCTGACTTTCTCCCTGAGTTGTGTCCCCCAGAGCTCAAATAATATATCTGCCCCACCAGAGTTCAAATGTTACATCTGCCCCTAACTTTCTCCCCAAGTTGGGCCCCTCCCCAGAGTTGGAATAATAAATCTGCCCCTGACTCCCCCAGTTGCATTCCTCCCTTGTTTTCTATTTAAACTACTGTGTGTGTGGTGCTTCGAGTCTGGTTAATGTGTGATGTTTTGTGGTTTCAGCAGCTTTCCTTGTAGCTATATTTTAGCAGTGCGGTATTACTCTGAGGTGTTTTTACTGCTCCGTTTGTGACCATGCTGTTCTGTATTTAGCTGACTTGATGTTAAACCATCGGAAAGTTCTACCAGTTCTAAAATGTTTGTTAGCTGCATGAGAATATTTTTTTTTCTATGCACTCTGTAACATAAATGAACAGTAATTCATTTTGCATTCCAAATTTATATCTACTGCTGTGTACAGGGTTGGGGGAAGGGACTGTTTGTAAAGATTCAGTTTCCCTTTTAATTCTTCATTGTTACTGGTTAAATAGCAGTCCAGAGAAGGCTGCATTTTTCTTCATTCCTAGTTCTATTTTATTACACCACAGCCGTTGAAGAGGCTAGCTTTTGAAATCTATTCCTTTATTTTTGTTTACAACTAACTCTTATAGAAACATAGAAACACAGATAGTGCCGGTATAAGGAGACCCAGGGTCCATCTAGTCTGCCCATATAAAGTCCCGTGACCTTCTGAACTGCTATTTAACGAGTAAGTCCAGTTATTATCCTCTTCCTACTGTACCAGAATATAAAGCAATGTTCTTATACATCAACTGTATGTAAGCAGTGGCTCTCGTAGCCTGCTTATTGTACCTGTTGCTTTATATGAGTTGTTGTTGTTATTTTGCAAACAGGAAAATAAATATAAATCTCAAAACAAAAACATGCTGACTTTAGGCACTATCTACAAGCAGTTTGCTATTACATAGAAATGGTGAAAGTGTTTTGTGTATCTGGTCCATGGCAGTAGAATATGAGACACCACATTTCATCACAGTCCGTAAACTTTCCCTTTTTTCCAGACCCTGTCCCACACAGTATTTGCCAACCACCATCTGCGTTGTCACCATCATCATCCACAGCATCAATCCCCTTCATCAGGATCAGCTGGTATACTTTTGTAGGGATGTGAAAATCTTGCCTCATTGACTTTAATAAATGTTAACGTGTGTACATTTTCTGGCAGCAACATATTTCTGGTGTCTGTCGCAATATTGCCAGCTGTACTAAACATGAGCTCTGAAGAGACACCTGTTGTAGGACAAGCAAAATATTTAAAGGCTTTATCATACAGCTTGGGCCATATTAACTTTTTCAATCTCCAGTATTCAAAAAGGACATGCATCAATAGAAATAAGTGGTTTTTGCAGGTAACTGTCTACCATCGTGGAAAGAGAAGGCTCAGAAGAAGAATCAGTGTAAGTTGCTACAGCAGCAATTTGCAAAAGGTTTTGCTACAGATTTACCTTGCTACGAGGGGTAGAAGAGGAAGTCGTGGAAGAACTACTGCTCACTTTTGGTGACTTTTCCTGTTCTGTATCTCCTCGTGAAGATGGACCTGCACACTGTGGAGACCACAAGTTGAAGCTACTGTGTGTGTCTGTGTTTGACTCCTGTGTCTGCTGCAACTCATCTAGCAACAGAAATTTGTAGTACTCTACTCTATGTCTGGTAAACAGCGGCAGTCTCTGGCTATCGTCCTCTGGCTGAGTACTCTTCAGAGTACAGTGAGTGTGTGGCAGACCTCATGGTCAAACAGCCAATACAGCAACCAAGAAGTCTCGTGAACCAGCACTAAGCCTGTTCTTTACACTGCAAGTATTATCAAGAACTGCTAAAAGTGTCATATTTTTTGTGAAAGGGGAGAGGACTATACTTCAGCCTGATATTGACTGTGCTTGAATGCTGCCTGTTTGCACAAGAATACATGGCATTTGCACCACTCTGCCTAATACTGGCTGTATATGAAAGCTGCTTGCTTGTTGTTAATAAGTAGCCGCACTCACCAAACCCTGGGGTTCTTGAAAAGAAAAAGACAAAGAAACTGTCCAGTTCAGCTAATTCATTTTATTTTCAGACGTAGTGTGGAACCAACAAAAAGAACGATTACAGTGTATGCACAGTGCCTGCTTACGTATCGTCCCCCTCTACAGGGCTTCCTCCTATGGCCGAAAATAAAATGAATTAGCTGAAGTGGACAGTTTCTTTGTCTTTTTCCTTTCAAGAACCCTGGGGTTTGGTGAGTGTTGCTACTTATTAACAGTGATTCAAATATTGTGCTGAGCACCACTGTTACCAGTGCTGAACCACCCTTGACTATAGCTGCTTGCTTGCATTTGTACATTTTTTAACCTACATTGCATGACTGAGTTTGTGCTGTGATTTCTGGGGAGAACTGTGAAGTTACTCAACTTGCACCTGTGGTAGTTTAAGCTAGCCGCTTGTAGTTCCTTCAATCAGCTGTGGTGGCAGAGTGGCTGGGGGAGGGCCAGGTGTGCAATAAAGGAGCGACCCTCTAAGTTGTGGCGGTGTCTGGTAAGTGATGGCAGTCTCCAGCTGTCGTTTTCCGGCTGAGTACTCAGGTGGAGTACAGAGGAGTCTGCAGGAATCAGCAGGGGAAGCAGGGAATAGGACCAGAAATACTGTATGCAACAAAGTTGGCTGTACTTTGCAAAATGAAGATGTCTGTGATTGTATGGGGGGGGGGCGTTGTTAATGGGCTTGATGCACTCAATCCAAGGTAATTATGGTATGGTAACAGCCAATCAGACAAGAAATGTTGGTTGGTATTCTATATATGGAACAACAAAAAAACATATTAGCCAAGTTCATCTGCATAGAAGAAATGGTTCTATGAACCAATGGAGGGCATATACCAGAGAATCTGTCCTTTATTTATTTATTTTATTTTATTTATTTAGTTTTTGTTGACCGGGTAAGTACACTAGATATATTCTTGCCTATTTTCGGGTATGACCTGGGGGAAGGAGATACAGATGAATGCCAACTAACCTTGAACCAGATTAAGCTGTTAGTGATATTTTTAGTGAATGGGGGAAATTTGGCCAGGTCACTGGGGAAATTCTCCTACTCACCAGCGGGGGAGATTCTGGTCATCCAAGATGGCGGACGAGAGCCCTGGAGTGAGTATGGATGTAATGGAGGTGGGAGAGTCAGTCTCCGCTCGCGCCTCGACTTTGCCCGACACTGAAGGTCTAGTTGTGCAGAATGCGGAAAATAATGATGTGGAGCAAACAGAGCTGGAACCTGGTAATGTGGAGTATCAAGAATACTCTGGGGGATGCGCTTGACAAAGAAGATAATGTGGATGTTGCTTTAAATTCTGATGGTGGTGAGAAGCGAGCTCCTGAAACTCCTAGAAGTAATCTTTCCAAAGAAACACATGAATTGCAGCAGTTGCTTAAATCAGAAGAAAGAACATTTCTAGCACGGAAAGTGTCCTTGATGTAGAAGATTCGGCAGTCACAATCTGACAGTTTGGCTAATGCTGTAAAAAACCAGCTGGGAAGTGGATCAAGAGATTTAAAGGACTGGCCATCTGCCAAGGGGAACAGTAAGTCTGCGAGTGTTTCATTCACAAGTGCACTTACATCCCCTGTACCTATTCTAATATCTCTGTTAAGCTATCTGACTCGGAGGCTCAAAAACAAACACTGCAAATAAATGATGTGCCTGGAACGGGGCCTTGGACTGTGGAAAAGGCATTACAGGGTGCAGGGTGGGAAAAGCGGCCAGGTCAGTAGATATTGGGCAATTCCCCAATAAGAATGCATGTAGCTGAAGATTCTGTGGCACTCAATGTACAGGCTGAAACAGAAAAACAGAATAATGACAACGTGGAGATGGTTTCTTTTTTTTTTTTTATGAAATACAGCACATACCATATAGCATACATCACAGTTAGAAACAGCTGTCATGATCACACCGAGGTACAAGATATAATTCACAGAGATATACAGTATTCAGTGTTTCACCTAAAAGTGCGACTCAAAACAGTAGAGCATAATAGAAGTTAATTCTCTGGCACGATAATAATGTAGGATATACCACTCTCACCAGCATATAACAAAAACAAACTATTTGCCATTATTTCTGTCCCTCATAGGTGACCTAAGTAGTAGTGGGGAAGGGCTGAACAAACCTAAAGAGTGGAGACTACGCAAGGTTAACACACAAAGAATGCCTTGACTCAGTTAATTTACATTACACCCCTACCATAATAGTTAGTCCTGCTAACAGGCAGGAAGGCAGGCTATTAAAAGAATGGTGCAGTAAGTTCACAAATTGAGTGGGGTAAAAAATCCCCAAACTATGGGGTTTTCCTCAATAGGCAGGAAAGACAATAACAGACTTAAACAGTAAAGTCCCCAGCATGGCTTACAGTACTATCATAAATCCTTGACAGTAAGTCCCAATCAGAAGTGCAGTCTCAGCGAGACGAACAAATTTAGCCCGGGGAAGAAAGGCCTCATTCAGATGTCCCACTATCAGTCATTTGTGTCCGATTCAGAGCCTGAATCTGAAGTGGTCACCTTCTTAAAAATCTGATTTTGGGCCTCAATTAATTTATGCACTAAAGCTGCAGCTGCTTCAGGGTCATTTAGTAACTGGATCTTACCCGCACACTTAAAGGGGAAGTCTCCCATAGTTTCACACCCATATTTTCCCAACTCCTTATGTGTAACTGTTGTGTGCCTCCTCCAGTTGCCAGCAGTCCTATTGCTGTCCAAATCTAGATGATAAATAAAAATATACAACCCTCAGAAGTTATCAATGTGTTTGTCCTCCATTTTACCATCAATGCTGCTGGAGGATGATGTCATCAGAGCAACAGATAATGGTGCTGCACTAAATGCTGTTCCACCAGTAAACAGAACCCACAATGTTTGGTTCCCCACTTGAGTAATGGAGGAACCCTTTAAGTGTTGTGCACATCCTGAAGTGCAGGTCTAATAGGGACTAGGACCATATGAGTGTGATGCAGCACTGATTTGACATGTATATACGGTATGCCTATAAGGAAGTCCCTGTATGTGTTGAGTTAATGTTTCTGTTAGCAAAAACAGTTTACCCAATAAATGACTCTGGGTACAACAAGAGTCTTAAGTGGTATTTTATAGCTGTTGTATTATGTTCTATGTGTGTTAGCATTCTGTTTTGATTGACACTAGTAGTGAGACACAATCTTGCAAAAATGTCCCTTTCCCTTTGTAACTAGGCAGTCAGTGATTGGATGGCTGCTGTAAGGCAATAAAGAGTTCAGCTATAACAAGGAATAGGTTACCAGAACAACATCAGCTGTAGCATATGGAAGAAGGGTAATCTAGTGGTTAAAGCACAGGCACAAGAACTGGGAAACTCTGGTTCAAATCCTACTAAAGTCCTTTACTCTCTAATCCTTAACAAGTTCCCCTAACCTCCTTGGGAACTGTGATGACCCCTCAGGTCCATGGTTTTAAAAGTGCCCCCATTCCCATTATAAATCATTAGCAGTGATGTGAGAGCTATAACACTTCACTTTGAAGGTACTGAAAACAAGTTGTGGCAGCCCCGCTTTGTAATGCCAGCATTTGAAGTAGGATGTCCCTCACAAATCAGATGCTACACTTCAGCTGTTGTAGGTAAAGAAACTAATCAGTCTCCATGTTTGTAGTGCTCTGTATTTGCTTAACTCATTCCTCCCATGTCATATGCATTCTGTGTCTTGGTATTTCCAGTCAGAAACCCAGATGTAAGGAGCATTTGAAATGTAAAACAATACACTTTATAAAGTAAGTGATCTAGCTCTCCACTTTCAGGCTGCTGAAGGGGGGTGTATAATTTGTGCAAAGGAGGAATTCAGTCTTGTGTGATCCTTTGGGAAACTGCTCAGGCCTACCTTGTAAATGAATCTTCTCAAGGGTGTTCACCTGGTGCAATACTGATTGACTCATTGACTGCTAGATTGACTGCTTGATTGTCTGACTGATTGACTGACTCTTTCTTTCTACTGCTCTACAACATATTGCAACTGTCTTACAGAGAGAAATGAGCAGTACAAAGATACAGATTCTGTTTCCTGTGATTGAAATACTATTAGATGTATTATTTGCTCTACACATGCAGTATTAAGGCTACAAGTACTATTCCTTGTGCGAGTTGCATGACAGAACTGTCTTAAGCCATTGCAAACTTAAACTAGAATCAGGATAGACAGCATTGATACCCTTATGTGTTCTTCTGCACTATTGCTGCAGTGACATCAGCGAATGGGAGGGGCTGTATTACAGGTGACCATTTGCATGTAAATGGACGCTTGCTTGACATTTTACTACCTTGTGTCAGAGCCTCAGATTCTAGATATGTGTTGCAACAGCAGAACTGACTGATCTCTTATTGACATATGTACAGTAACTGATGTATAATAAATACATCAGACATATCCAAATCAGAAATATACAGTAGTCTTCTCCTTTAACAAGGAGCTTTGCTGGGAACAACAGCTGGGCCTCAACCCCATTCTCTATGAGCAGTTTCTTTGTAATTTGTAGTGCTTTTTTTCCTAGTTTGGGACTGGGACGAGATATCTGAAAAAAGGCAATCTTGCTTCCTTCCCAAATGATATCTCCCCTTTGTCTTGCCGCACGCAGTAAAGCAATGCGACTCTCTGGATTAGATAGGGTGATAATGGCTGTTAAAGATCACACAGTCCCCTGGCCTCTTCTGGAATGCATAGGTATGGCAAAGGCCTTGATTACTGTGGTCCCAGACTCAGCAGGCACTAACGCCAGATCAGAAAAAAGCAGTTTGTTTACTGCTGGCAAGATTTCCGTTGTCGATGCAAACCTCGGAGGAAAACCCACAATGCGAGCATTCGGTTGCCTCTGGGCATTTTCCAGCACTTCAATCTCAGCCCTTAGAAAGGTGAGTCCCTGCACAAATGTGGCATTCCTCATGCTCTGGGCTTCTCTCTCCAACTTGAGCTCCAGGATATCAGCCTCATTACCTCGCACTTTATCATCAGTTTCAGCAAAGCGAGCCTCCACTGTTGCAAGTCTCCGGTTTGTTTCCTCTCCGGTCTCTTGTATTTTTTGAAGGACAGCCATCATTTGAGGATTCTGTGCTTCACTCACTTTTAGATCTGCTGAGGAAGATGGCCCCAATCCTGCACTCCTCGATGTTTGCGTCGAAAAGAGGAACGCATCGATATTGTGCGCAGCATGCCTGTGGTCTTTTTTTGAACCCATCTGATAGTTCACAACACTTCTGACTCCGGACTATGCTATTTTGAGCTACCAATTTACTAGTAAAATATCAGATTTAGGCTTTTAATTACCGTCAAGTCAGGAGCTGAAAATTAAACATCCGCCATGTTGAGAGATCAACAGTGCCCCTATATGGAGATGGTTTCAAACCTTGGCCCACCCGATCCACTTGCTATTTCAGAGGGCCTTATTCTGACTCAAAACCCTATATTAAACCGTCCCCCACTGAAGCTCCACTAGAAAGCCCTGAAAATGCACAGCCCCATAGAGAAGCTCCTCTAAACATATTGCCTGACAGACAGAAAAAAACCTTTTCATCACTTTTTCGTTTGCCTATTCTACCTGCTAAGTGTCATAACGCTGTAAGACTATCATATGTGGGAGGTATGCAGGAGCCACCTGATTATGTATATGTTGCCATGAACATGTTAAAAGATTCTATGAAGTTCTTTTCACATGAACTATATGCATTAATCCATATTCCGGGAGAAACAACCTTCGATATTAGTCTTAAAACATCCCGAGGTTGGAAAGATTCTGGACTAACTATCATTCATTGAAAAAAAACAGCATTGTGGACCCCTTTTTTGGTGATTCCATTGACAAAACCAGCATATAAAACTATTTCAATTCTATTTAGAAATGAAGGGGTGGATTTATCTGATGTTCTGTATTGGTTAAAGATGCGATACACTGTAATTGGGGAGCCTGAGGCCATATTAGACATGGAGAATATCTGGACTGGAGGGTGGAGGGTAAAAGTATTACTAAAACCTGATGATTCTGGAATCATTCATTTGCCAAATTCATTATTTTGGGTCATGACAGGGGGGTGTTATTCTATTCAGGACAACCCAAGGCCTGTTATAGGTGTGGGGACTCTTCCCATTTAAGTAATGCTTGTGACTAAGCAAAATGCAACCTTTATGGGGAACTAGGTCATGTAAGTTCATACTGTTTAAATGAGAGTAAATGCAATCTGTGCGATGAACTTGAACATACGTTTCAAAATTGCACCTGGGCTGCTCACAACCAGGAGCACCACAATGATGGGGCTGACCAGCAGTTTATTATTTCCCAGGCCCAAAAGGTGAAGCTCAGGAGTAGAACAAATCCAGCACAGCAGGATCTTGGCCTACCAAAGCCTTCCACTTCTGCTGAGCCTCCTGTAGCTCCCCGAAGGGAAAAAGAGCCAGTTGCAAGCATGGTAGTAGCCCCCCCCCCGCAAAAAGAGAATGTTGATGTAAACCAGGTTATGCAGGTTCCAACCAACATAGAGATGCCCCCCTCCCTGGGCCAGTACAGGTAAGCTGTAGGCATTCTATGAGGTCAAAACAAAAGCAGCCCCCTCCCTCAAGAACGATTAGGACCTCCCCAGTTCCATTCTCAAATCCATATGATGTTTTACAGGACACTTCAGCATGTCTGGAGAAGATTCAGATTCCTTCTCTATCCCCTCATCCCACCAGGAAGGGACTACTGACACTGAAGTGGGGTCCAAGGGTCGAGGAGCCCAAAAGCGAAAAGCAAGGGCTAAAGGAAAAGGGGCTGCGGGTACTGGAAGGAGGAAATAATGTTGTCTTTATATAAAGAAAGATAATGCCCCCCTCCTTTTTTTGTCATAATGACTCCATTTCACACTCCTTTTGATTGTCACACGATCAATGTTAATAGTATTAAAAGGATAGATAAGAGAAACACAGTGTTTGCCTTCCTTACCTCTTTACAGACAGGCTTGATTTTTTTGCAAGATATCCGGTTTCACGCATTTAACGAGATTAAACAGGCACAAAGACACTGGTTATGTGATCCCCTAATTCTGGTCCATAGGCCAGGATACATGCCCAAGCGTAGGAATATTAATACATTCAATTGACTTTAAACTCCTTTAGCTATATGACCTGGTGCCACGGCGAGTCCTTAAACTAGATGCATTGATACATCAGTTTCCCTACCGATTAGTTAATATATATGCCCCCCAGACAAAAACAGGCAGAATAGACATACTGTCTCTGATTCAACCATATTTACATACAGCCAAACAAATAGTGTTTGCTGGTGATGTTAACTGTGATTTGAGCCTGCAGGACAAAAGCTCATATGCTACCACAAAAATTTTTTTTGTGATTTACGTTCATTAAACTCCATCATACACACTGCCCGTTTGAGGGATGCATATTTAGACTTCACAAAAAAAATACCCCCACTTTCCAAAAAAGGGTTTTAGCAACTAGAATAGACTATGTTTTTTATCCCCATCTACACAAATCTCAGCAGCTACTCTTAGTCCAGTAGAATTCTCAGACCACAAGAGAGTGTCAATATCTGTAGGTGGTACCCCCACCAGGCCAAAGTTCCGGGAATATGGAAATTTAACACATCTTTATTGGAAGACAGGGATTTTCTATGCTCCTTAAGTCATCTTCTTACTGCAAGGAAATCTGTGATAATTTTTTATGATGACCCTATTATTTGGTAGATGGACACAAAAGCTGATTTAATCTCCTTTTTAAAACAATATAGTTAACATACATGTAATGCTGCATACCTTGCATATTTACAAAAAAGACGGCATCTCCAAAATTTGTTTTCTGTAGCTTATACTACAGGTCAAGACCTGACATCCCAGATTCTCTCAATTCAAAAAGAGATGATGGATTTCTCTAAACAGAAGGCAGCTCAACTATGTAATCAACACAAGTTTGGAACACAGGGTCCGTCACAAGAAAAAAGTCCTTTTGACCACAATGCACGCCAGGTAGGAAAAAAAACTATGTCTAGTCTCTTAGATCAGTCTGGTTCCTTGCAAACGTCTGGGGATAAAATATTACAAATAGTAACAGATTTTTCAATGAAATTATTTACAGAAATTCCCCCAGACTTACAGGAAATCCAGAATTTGCTGAGTGAAATCCAAGTCCCAGCAGTCCCTCCCCAGGTGGTACAGAAAGTAGGCCAACCAATCACACAGGAAGAGGTGGCTGTTGGTATTCAGCAGATGAAAAATAATGTGTCACCAGGTCCAGATGGGTTACCCAATGAACTATATAAAGTTATAGGGGATATCTGGGTAGCGAACTCACAGTTGTATTTAATGCCATGTTAGAAACCAGTGCCATTCCTTTAAACTTTAACAAAGGAAGTTTGATTTTTCTGCAAAAAAAAAGGTGATAGAACAGATCTGAATAATTGGAGGCCTATCTGCATGTTAAACGCGGACTGTAAATTACTTACAAAAATTTTGACCAAAAGATTACTCCTAATATTGTAGCAGAATTAGTCATTTCACCAGAACAGGCTTGTGCTATTCCTAATCGGTGTATACAAGACCATTTACTTCTTGTTAATTCTTTAATGTTGGTTTATTCTTTTCACTGTTGTATTTTATTGTTTTATCTATGTTTTAATTCTGTATAGCACTTTGAAACATGTTGAATTGAGCTTTATAAAATAAATATTATTATTATTATTATTATTCTCACATGGACACAAAAATACATGTAATGGTTATGTGGTCTCACTTGACCAGAGAAAGGCATTTAACTCTATATGTCATAATTTTTTATGGAAAACATTATACCACTACAAAGTTCCACTTAAGGTGATAGGTTGCATTAAATCCCTGTATAATACGGCTACTATAATACTGGTAGTAAATGGGAAGATAGGTCCCATGGTGCCAATCAAGCAAGAAGTCGGACAGGGCTGCCCCATGAGCCCCTTACTGTACACATTTTTTATAGACCCGCTATTACAGAAAATAAATAGTTTCCAATCTATTAACCCAATAAGGGGACTGAATGCTCTAACTCCTGCCAAGACTATTGCATATGCAGATGATCTATGCCTGATGGTGGCTGACGAACTGTCTGTCCATACGGCCATCCTCCTATGTTCCTCCTTTGGCACCATTTTAGGTGCATCACTAAATCTAGATAAATGCTGTGGGAGGGAGTTGGGATTTGACCCGGTTCTGGGGTCTAGTATTGGGCCCATTCAACTTACCTCAGAACCATTGCCAATTTTAGGTATCAAGCTGGGGTCTGTAGGGATGGATGCTTTAAACTGGGAGGAAAAAATAACTATTGGAAGGAATAAAGTGATGTAATTGAATAAAAGCAAAATTGGGAAGAAGAAGAAAAGAGTATTTTTAGTTAAAACTTTTTTTGTTCCAGTCTTTTTACATCTAAGTTATGTCTTTCCAGTCCTAAAAAAATTAGAAACATCTGTATTGCGTGTATTTTTTCAGGCTATTTGGGGGAGCCGCTTCAACCCAATTAAAAGAAATATATTATACTTGCCTATTAAAGAAGGGGGTTTAGACATGGTTAACCCCATCTTATTTTTTAACAGTATTTTCCTATGACCAATATAAAACCATTGTTTGTCAATATGGGGAATGGGTGGAAGCCGTGGCTATATGAAAACTGTAAGGTCTGGTTCCAACAGTGGGAGCAGAACTCACTTGGAACTCTAAAAGGGACTGAATTTTTACAATACCTTAGAGAGACCTTTTGTAGATTGAAGCAGTGGAAAGTAACAACTCAACAGCTTGTCTCATCCTCCACCCATAAATCCTCTATAAGAATCTAGTGTCCTCCATTTGTGGGGATACAATCCCGTTTATGGGGTGCCCTGACCAGTTTTAAAACTCACGACAAACCCATCTAAATAATTCCAGGATCCCTGCCCATATGTGGGACTTTCATTGGCTCTCATGCCATGGAAAGATAAATGTTAAAGAAAATCATGAGCACAAAGGCAAGACAGAATATGTAGTAGATTAAGCTGCATTAATACAGTTGAGACCATGCAGCACCTTTTTTACCAATGTTCCTTTATTAAAAATCTTTGGGATTATATGGCAAAACTATGGAAAGAACCACTACTAGGGAAAATAAAACTTATGAAAACATTATGTATGGGAGTGTCTCTACTAGGCGGGAGAAATGGAACCTCAGTACTCTACATTTTTTATTCATCATAATCAAATGGAACATTTGATTGGCTAGATGTGCTTACACATTACAACAAAAAGAGTGTACCTATCTTGAGTTAAGCAAAAAAAGTTTTAAAAAATGCTCAGAATGTATACACAGCAGAATGTGTTCAATTCTCATGTAATGAACTATCAGGGTTATGGAAAGAGTTACCTTGGATCACTGACGTGTATGCAGTAACAGAAAAAGGGGAAAAATACATAAGGGATATGGATTTAAATAATGTCATGGTTTTAAAAAGTTATGTTACTGCTTAGATAATAATTTTTCCTTTTGGAACTCTTTAGTTAGTTAATTTGGATATTTTTCTTTGGAATAGAAGATTTTTTTTCTATTTCTTGATCTTTTGGTTTCTTGCTTTTACTTTGCATGCATTATGATTTTTTGTTTAATAAAACTTATCCCTACTCTTTTTAAGAAGTTCCATGGGATCTTTAACATCCACCCGAACAGGAAGATGGGACCTTGGTTTAACATCTCATGCGAAAGACAGCACCCCTCTCATGCTGCACTACAGTGTCAATATTGGGATATTAACCCAAGTGCCTGGTGTGGGGATAGAACCCATAGCCTTCTGATCTCCCAGCCTCAGAGGCAAGTGAGCTACCTGTTGAGCTACTGACACCGACCTAATTAAAACTGGACTGCATATGTCCATAGCCATAATTTAAAAGAGCATAGGCAATTGCTAGTGGTGTTGTTATTAGCTGTCAGTGGTGATGTTGAAGCTAATGCAGGCCCTGTTAAACCACAAGGTCTACAGATAATGCATGAGAATGCCAGAAGTTTGGTCAAAAAGAAATGGAAAGGGAACATTGTTTAATCAGGAGTAGCAGACTAAGCTAAAGCTTGTTTCCAGATGCAACCTGGGAGCACAAGGAAGTTAAGTGACTTGCTCAGAATCACACAGTATGCACCTAGGCAGCTGTGGGATTTAAACCCAGGTCTCCAGATCTGCAGCTCAGAGCCTTAACCCAGTGTGCTATACTGCCTCCTTGCACAAGACTACAGATGTATTACATATGTGAGTGGCTAAAGTAACACCAGATTTAATAAGGAGATATGTGATGGGCAGTCATACGATAGCGGATGTATCAGTATGAGTGGAAAGTGAGTTCAGGATTATCACAAGTGGCTCCATGAAGTGAAGCAGAGCCATGAGTTATTAAACCCCAAGTTCACTTACCACAAGTGCTGATATATTTGCTATCATATGACTGCCCATCACGTTTCTGTTTTATACAATAGTGGTTGACTCCTTAGCATTTGTGCTGTGAGGATATATTTGTTGTGATTTAGTTATTTACCTGTTCCATGTGGCGTTCATTTTTCTTCGGGTGCTGTTCCACTGTTGTTAGGAATGTGCTTTTTTATTTCTATCAGATGCAGTTCAATTTTTTCTTAAACATGAAGCAGGGCAGGCTGGGGGGGATCTTGAATGTAGTTCAGCAGTGTTGTGATGATAACGTGTACACAGTGGTGATAACAGCAGATACGTAGTGAGGGTTGTGATAACCTGCTGTTGTTTTCCACTATGTACACATCATGACTAGAGCGTTTGTTTGTAGTGATGATCTGCGTTTTTATTGGCTGTGCTATCTGTTAATCCCTATTGTATAATGGAAATTACAGAAACTTGGTTGCATGAAGAAATTAAAGATGGTGAGTTGCAGATAGATGGGCATGCAAGTGTAAAGAGAGACAGAGGCAAAAGGAGTGGGGGATTATGTTACATATAAAGAGTTACATAGGACCTTTTCACATTATTTTATCTGAAAGTACTGAAAGTATCGAATGTCTACTTGTAGAATTGTTATCAATTAATTTAATCATTGGTGTTATTTATGCCCCACCTCGCACAAAATAATTCATTTCAACATATTGACTACCTCAATTTTAGACCAAGTAAAAAGTACTGATCTGATTTTAGTTGGGGATTTTAACGTAAACTGGGCACAAAGTAGAGGGCTAAAATTAGGACCTACTGGGACTCAAACAGATAGTGTATGAACCTACCAGGTGCACAAAAAATATAAATCAAGAATCACTCCTGGATTTGGTCATTGTTTCTGCAGATTTAAAGGTTACATAACTAGAAATTATGCCAATGAATTTAGGAGACATTTTCCAATAAAATTATTTTTGGAAACAAGTTGCAGACCTAAAATTGTGCCATTACCTCACTGGGAAACAAACCTGAAAAATGTTAATGTAAAAGCATTTAGAAGTAGTTTAAGTAGGTTTAGATGTGACAAAATAACCCTGATACCAGAACTAGATT
The DNA here is from genome assembly GCA_016271365.2 of Neoceratodus forsteri. Classification (NCBI taxonomy): domain Eukaryota; kingdom Metazoa; phylum Chordata; order Ceratodontiformes; family Ceratodontidae; genus Neoceratodus; species Neoceratodus forsteri. Next base: position 109,703,780 of record CM028129.1, read on the forward strand.
TATCAGTACAATATTTTACTAACACCATGATTACTATCATTAATTTACATGCCTTAAGGTTTTAAAACCATGTAGAAAGCAATATCTCCCATGGATTACAGACAAGCTGAAGACACAAATCAGAGTGAAAAATCGACTGTGGAAAAAAGCTAAGAAAACTAAAACAGTGGAAGATTGAGCTCTCTTTAAAAATTGGAGAAACAAAACTGCTAAGTTAATTAAAGCAGCTAAGAGTCAATACTTCAGGCCTAATACTGAACATGCTAGTGATCCCAGACAGTTTTGGCAACAAATAAAAAGACTACAAAAATCAGGGAGCATGGAAACCCCTATTAATTTAGTACATGAAAATATCCTAATAAGTTATCAGAGGCAAGTTTTGTATATTTTGAATAATTATTTCATAGATCTGCCAGATCTAGACATTAAGGAAACAAAAATGGTGAATTCAGACATTTCTATTTCTGAAATAATGGACAAGGGTCAGTTAGAGGGCAATAGACCATCTTTTAGATATAAGAGCATTACGGCCAAATAATTTGAAAAAGGACTGAAAAGTCTGAAAATTAATAAAGCCGGAAGAGACGATGGTATAGAAGCACATTTTTTGAAATTGGGAGCTAATATTGTGAACCCAACAGTGGCATATTTACTGAACTGGAGCTTATGCTCCCCTACATCCCTTGAAGCTTGAAAACTAGGGAAAATAGTTCCCATTTTTAAGGGAGAGGACCCATTGTTGGCTACAAATTGTAGATCCATAGCCTTGCTCCCTATTCCATTGAAGATTATGGTAAAATGTGTTCACCGGCAATTTAGTCAGTATTTAGAACAACATAATGTACTGACTGATTGTCAGTATGGATTTAGGTCAGTGAGGTCCATGGACACAGCCCTAGTGGATTTTAATAACTTAGTGACAACTTCCAAAAATTCAGGCTTGGACACTGGGGCTGTGTTTGTGGACCTCAGTAAAGCCTTCAACCTGGTAGTTCATCAAATTTTTCTGCAGAGGCTATAGAAGTTAGGAGTACATTTAGAACCATTGCACTAGTTTCAATCTTATTTGGGACATATAAGGCAGTGCATGACACAAGGGATCACTATATCAGATTTAAGAACAGTCAAATGAGCTGTCCCACAGGACTCTATTTTGGGCCCCTTGCTTTTTAATATTTACATAAACAAACTCCTAGTATAATGGGCAGTAGTGAGGTGCATCTATACTTGGACGATATTGTTTTGGTGGTGTCCGCGCACAGACGTGCCTCCCTAGTAACCAAACTGCAAACAGATTTGCACAAACTGGAACTGTGGTTTGAGGAATTGGGATTATTGTTAAATAACAAAACAAAAAAACAAAGTGTCCTCTTTTCTCTGGACAAAAGGGAAATTGAGGGAGGTGTCTTGAATATCAGATTGAATAATGGTCAATTAGTGATGGATACATCCTGTTATAAATACCTTGGGGTACAAGTGGACAGTAAGCTGTTTTTTAAGCAGCATATAAATTAAAAAGATAAATCAGAGGCTGGGGATCTTCAGACATATTTCTGCCTGTTTTATGGAACCTACCAAAAAGAAATTGGCACAACTGCTGATGCAAGTGCTAGAACATGGGGGATTGATATATAGAACTGCTGCACATCATCATTACAGTTGCTGAACCGCGCCTATTACAGAGTAGCTAAATCTGCAAATGGCAGTAAAACAGGTACACATCATTGTAGAATTTATCATGATTTGGGATGGCTTGATCCAGATGAAATGAGACTATATAATTGGTTATCGTGGAGTTTTAGCTTACTAAAAGCTAAAACTGTTCATCCACCGCGAGGGCTGGTAACAGTCTCATCACTTAAGGATAAAAAGTATAATTTAAGAGTCAGTAAGCTAGACTTGGTTTATCTGAGAGTCTGTAACAGGCTAGGTGCAGCAACATTCAAGCAATTTTAGCCAGATCATGGAATAAGGTACCTGTGGAAATCTGACTAAGTGACTCTATAACTGAATTTCATACAGCTTTAAGGAAGTCTTTGCAAAAACAACATAAATGCAGAGTTGACTCCAATTACTGTACCTGTATTAAAGGTAGATATTGTTTGTTATGAGACTCAGTGGACTGTATGAATTTTATTATTTTATGGATTAAATGAATAATTGTTACTGTTTTGTTTTATCGTTTTGCACAGGGCTTACTTTGAAAATAGAGATTTCAATCTTTAATGTTTGTACCTGTATAAAAATAAATTAAAAACTAAATTATCTGTTTTTGGAAGATGTATAGCCTTGAACCTGGGATCTAAGAGAGTTGCAAGTATGTAGTGTTTTGATTTCAACATTGCAACTAATCTATCATCATTTTGGAAGCATTCACACATTCTGTTTACAAGATTTCTGTGATACTGCCGACATGTTGTTTTATCTTTAGATCTGTCTCTATCTGTAGAGTTAGAACACTCAGATGATGTGAAATCAGCATTATAAGTGGGATAACCAGACTCAGAGATGCACCTTCTGAAGACATGTCCCTTGTAGCTGTCTCAAAAGTAGCTAGGATCCATTAATTTCCACTGCAGCACAGAAAACATAATGCCATCTCCAATAATGTAATTGGAGCAATATTCACGTACAGTTTGCTTTTGTTCCAAGAGGTGCTGCAGCATATAAAGAGTTGAGTTCCACTGACTGGAAACATTTTGAATCAGCTTTTGGTGGGACAGCTTGTGTTTCTTTTGCAGTTCCGATAATATCTGTATAGCCTTGGCTGAATGTGAAAAGTGAGTCAATTTATTGGCAAACAGCAATCATACCACCAACTTGTGTTTCATTATTCAGGAACCCAACGACAATTCAATGTAAGCAATGTGCAAAGCAAGAAGCATGCATGCACCCTCTGTCCTGTACTGCTTCCAAGATGGTGGCTCCATTGTCACTTACTATAAAGCCACATTTTAGACCGAGAGAATAAATCCACTTGTTAAGGAGTTCATTTAGTTCTTGCAAGATATTTGCAGCTGTATGACTTTGCCCAAACTTTTTTATATGCAGCAGCGCCATCTTTTGGGGTTGTTTGTTTTTGAAGAAGCACAAGGAAAACTGACACAATGAGCAGTAAGGGACATATAATCTATATTCTGACTGCTGGTCCACATATCTGTTGTGACATGAATAACCTCGCTCTCTAAATTTTTAAGTGAAAGCATCACTGTTGCTTTTTTTGTACTTTCTATTTATTCGCCACCCTGCCCCCCGCCTCCACCTTATCAGGAGCGCCTGGCATCTGCCTTGGTTCCTTCCTGAATGGAGCTCCCAGAGGTTCCCCCATGTAGCCTTGGATTTCCCCCCAGGTGGGGATGAGGTGGGGCCTTTACACCCCAAACTAATGGCACTTCATCAGGGCCACTGCGTGGGATAGGCAGGGGACCATTGAAGTCTGTGCTGGTGCTTCATCTTCCTGGAGTGCAGGTTGGTGATTTTTCCTTTTCTTCCAGGTGTACCATGTGCCCTTATGTCAAGGCGGAGATCCACCAATGTCTAGCATGCCCAACCCCTCTCTTACATGGCCAGGCACTTGCTGTACACAAGGCCTCTGCCTGGGGTCAGTCGAGCACCTGGCCTCATCTCCCCTCCCTCCCCAGAGAAGGCAAGTGGTCCATGGATGCTTAGCCTTCTGCCCCCTGCCAGCCCTCCAGCACCCCAGGCTCATTCCTGAACCCAGGTCACCAGCATTGTGAGCTTTTAATGCCTGATAAATGTTTGGTATTTCAACATAGGAAAAGCACCTTTGATAAGGAACATTGCAAAGAGGCTCTGCAAGAGTGTGAGAAAAGGACTCCAGCTAACAGTTCCCCAATTTTGTGATTAAGATGAAGACTCTTTGGATGGCTTTTGGTAAACGTGTTCTTCCTCTCAAATGCCTGAGACAATGTTAGCTGCTTACAACATGTCCCTGCTGATTTATTAGACACTGTGCTTCATTTGCCAGATGGACATTGGGGTGGTGGACTTATACATTCAGTGCCATCACTGGATGTACAACTGGTGCTAATGGTATTGGCATTGGTGGTAATGGTGGTCCTAGGGCTAACACTAGTTCTGTCTGCAACTCAGCATCAAGTTCACAAAATTCACAAGGCATTTCTACAGATTCATGGACTTTCTCATCTGTCATCTGGAAGGTGGAGGACATGGTTTTTGGCTGATCAAGCAATACTGAATGTTTTCTCAGATGACGTTTAAGAGCTGTAGTGCCGAGACAAGACACAACTTTACCACAGCTTACCCTTTCTTTAAATAAGGAATAAATTGATCTGCATGGATCAGTTTTACTGACAGAAAAATAATTCCACACTTCAGAAGTGACAGACTTTGTTTGAGTGCTAAGAAGATAACTAAAAATGGTGTTTTTTCATCTGTCTGAGCAGAATCTAGGCCATCCTCCTTAGAGTTAGAAGTGTGAGCAGGGGCACTTGCGGGTTTCTCATTTTTATCCAGTGTAGAAGTGGTGGATTCACTGGATATGTCCTTCTCATTGCCACCATCTGTGGATTTATTTGCAAGTACACTGCCTGATTTTTTTGGTAACAGACTCGCTCATTTGGCTTGGTTGAGGGACTGATGATACGTCAACAGTCACAGCAGTGTCAGACTTAGACAAAGAGTTACTGTCTGAGTCAGAAACTGAGTCATTGTCACTTGCACTGCTCTTACTGATAATCACAGGGATTTTAACAGCATGAATGGTATACCTTATGGTGCCTGTCTGTGTGACACCAACAGCCGCACAAGGTTTTCTAAAAGGTCCCCTTTTACCACAGTTCGTTGCTGCTCTTTCGCTGTTTGTTGTATTTTTACCACGTGAAACATTTTGGTTATTTTTGCTAACACCAGGATTACCACTACCACCAACACCTGATCCACCACCATCACCAGATGCTTCATTTGTGTTGTCAGCCATAGTAGCACTAGTTGCTGTAATACTGTACACAACTCCTATGTTACAAAATGATGCAGTCTGTGGATCGCAAAACAGCTCTCAAATTTGGTTTTGGCTTTATGACAGTGTGATGCAGTGGATTGGAAGCTAATTGAAGGTACAACTAAATTTGGATCCCAGTTTCAAGATTTAAAGAATTGATTGGGCATAGGCATACGCCAAACAGAGCAAGGTGAAATGTCAGAAATTGTAATTCTGAATAAAAAAATTATTGTTGCAGTACTGCAAAAACTTGTCCATTTATTTTTATATTATATTTCAATATTCCTTTTTCTTTAATTCTGTATATTTCACTTCTCTTTATGCAAGATGATACCTTACTCTGAGTGCTGGGCAGTACACGATCACACTCTGGGTATGGTACAGTCAAAGGGTGCACGACAGCAGGACAATGGCCACAGTACATCGCGTAGGAGTGTCACACACACTCAGTACAGGGGAGCAGTCAAAGGGCACACAGCAGGATGATGGTCGGTATGCCATGTAGGAGACAGAGTCACGCATTTTGTTTTGTAATGAGTTATGTATTTTTCTCTCCTCCCAAAGTCACCCCAGAAAATATTTACAGCATGTATTAAAAGATATCACAGAAATGGTGCTGTGCTGCACATGGTCACAACCTGGGTACAGTGCAGCAGTCAAACAGCACACAACAGGATGATGGCCTGCACGCCATGTAGGAGACGGAGTCACACAACACACAGATATTTTTTTTATTTATGAGTAATGGATTTCTCTTTCCTCCGAAAGTCCCCCCAGGACATATTTCTGGCATATACTTAAAGACATCACACAACTGGGTGCTGGGCTTCATGCAGTCACATACTGAGTAGGGTACAATGCAGTCAAAGGGTGCATAGAAGGATGATGGACTGGCTAGTACACTACGAAGGAGATGGAGTCACACAACACAGTGACATCATTTTTTTTAGTAATGAGTAAAGTATTTTTCATTCCTCCCAAAGTCCCCCTAGAAAACATTTACAGTACATATTAAAAGATATCACAGAAATGGGTGCTGGTCTGCACACAGTCACAACCTGGGTACAGTGCAGCAGTCAAAGGGCATACAGCAGTAGGATGGCCAACACACCACATAGGAGATGGAGTCATGCAACACACAACACACAGATGTTTTGTTTTTTTTTGTAATGAGTACTTGATTTTTCTTTCCCCCCAAAGTCCCCCCAGAAAATATTTCTGGCATGTATTTAAAGATACCACGCAACTGGGTGCTAGGCTGGTAGGGTAAAATGCAGTCAAAGGGCACACAGAAGGATGATGGACTGGCTAGTACACCACATAGGAGATGGAGTCACACAACACAGTGACACAGATTTTGTTTTGTAATGAGTAAGGGATTTTTCTGTCTCTCCTCCCAACAGAGAAATATTTCCGGCATCTATTTAAAGATACCACACAACTGGGTGCTGGGCTTCACACACTGGGTAGGGTACAGTGCAGTCAAAGGGCACCCAGCAGGATGATGGGTTAGCCAGTACACCATGTAGGAGTCACACACTGGATACAGTACAGTACAGTAGTCAACATGCACACAGCAGGATAATGACCTCGTACACAGCAAGATGATGACCAGTATACCAGCATGTAGAAGTCACAGGATAGAAGCAAGCATTTGTCAATGCCGAATGCTATCTTGCTGGCATTGGCATTGATGGTGCAGGAGTTAGAGAGATGCATAATAAGAATGGCAGTGAAGTAGTGAACTGACACCAACACCATCCCTACCCTGCAGAGACTGACAGGCATTGGGGTGTGCCTTTGGTTCATCGGCCATAACGCTCACGCCATTTCACCTCACCCTACCCTGCAGGCACTGACAAGTGTTGCAGTGTGCCTTGGAGTCTTCAGGCCTTATGCTCACCCCATTTCTTAAGTAAATATGCTGAGATGGATGCAGTATAGGAGAATGAGGTGAACTTTGGGGCCCATGAGTCCAAGGCACACCTCAATGCCTGTCACTGGCTGCAGGGTGGGGATGGGGGTGGAATGGCATGAGCATTACAGCCGACAATCCCAAGTCACACCCCTGACACCCGTCAGTCTCTACAGGGCAGGGCGTTACAGTTGGAAACCCTGATGACCCCGGCATTTGTCGGTATTTTCACTCCAAATTTTCAACATGGGCTTTTTGTGATCCACCTCATGAACAGTGGCACTCTCAGTTCGTTAGCCAAAAGGTGATTTTGCACAGTGACTGCGCCATTTGGCAACAAAGGTGTGAAAACACATTTCAGGCAGGATGTGAAAAATGACAGTTGTACTGTTCATGAGGAGGTGTGAAAAAATGGCAATGTTGAAAATCTGGAGTGAAAATATGAAAAATTGGTGAAGTCATGAGCATGTGTAGAAACTGCGCAACGCACACCCGTAATGCAATTATTTTGGGGATTTTTTTAACCAAATTTTCAACATAGGCATTTTGGGACCTCTGCTCATGAACAGTGTCACTGTGATTTTGTTAATCTGTCCTGAACATTGATTTCCCACAGCTACTGCGCTATTGTGCGCCACATGTGCGAAAACATATATTGGGCAGGATGTGAAAAATGACAGCTGTACTATTCGTAAGGATGTGTGACAAAATGGCAATGTTGAAAATATGGAGTGAAAATATTAAAAATTGTCGAAATTCTGGCGTGTGTGAAAACTTCGCAATGCACGATTGTAACAGTCATTTTTTTGGAATTTTCTCACCAAATTTGCAACATAGGCTTTTTGGGACCCCACCTCATGAACAGTGGCACTGTCATTTCATTAATCGATCCTGAAAGGTGATTCCGCGCAGTGATCGCGAAATGACCTTTCGGGACCAAATAACGAGATGACAGTGCATGTGTTCATGAGGTGGGGTCCCAAGAACCCCATATTGAAGTTTTGGAGCCCAAATTCCAAAAAATGGCTGAGATATCCACCCACATTGAACCCCCCCCCCCCATTTATGCCATTATACAACTTCCTGGCATTTCTTCATTTTGCAGTTCAGCTTTGAAGAGTCCAGACGTGTTCCCGCTCCACCGAAGATTGCAGCGCCAGACCTCTGGAAGTAAGTATGGGGTGAGGGGGGTGTGGGGAGGTGGAGTGGGCAGGGTGGGTGCGGGTTGGGGGCTGCTGTGGACAACGGACCATTTTCTTTTTTTCAGGTACAAAAAAAAATTAACACTGCGCCATGGGACAGTTTTCTTTCTTTACAGGTGAAAGAAAACAAATGTTGGGCACACTGGGGTGGGCTCCCAGTGTGACCCATGTGTGCCCCATGACTTTCGGGGAAGCCTGATGTTGGCAACACTGGGGTGGGCTCCCAGTGTGCCACACACAATGTGGGGGGCAGGATATGCCGACACAGGGATTGCACCCCCAATGTCAGCTTCCTTTGGGGATTGTGCGGCGGCAGCTCCGACCACCATGTTTATTAAAATGTTTCAGCATGAAAGGCACATACGGAGGTGTGTCATCTGTGTCACTGCATGATGAGCTTGTCTCCAATTGCTGTGGTACATTTGTTTCAAGTTGGAGACACTTTCCATATACTTGTGTCAGCGCCAGCATGCTGGCTTATTGGGGAATGAGGGACGCACCAAGTAAAGCGTACCCTGCATTTGCCAACACTGACACACCTCTGCATTTCTCCTACTACCAGAAGATGTTGCTTACGCATGAACAAGATAACATAACAAGGAAGCATAAGGGATTTTTCTCCACCCCCCCCCCAAACTTCAATTACTCCAAATGTTTGGAGAAGAACAATGAAAGAGAGTCAAGAGACTGTCCCAATGCTCCCAGTCAGTTGAGTCAACCACCTCAATCAGTTCCTGCCTGCCTACTCCCCTACTCCCTTCCCAAAAAACACCTTGGTTTATTTCAATTGAAAGCCAAAAAAAAAAAAAGATTTTCCAAGGCTTAAGGCATTTAAGTTGTTTGCTTGTTTCGGTAGCAGCAAGTTAAGTTCCCCAACCCCACCTCACTTTTGCCACTGCCTGGCTGCTCCTTGATCCCCCTTTTCCTTTCTGTTGTCTTTTATTTATTGTCACACAGAATGTCTTGCAGACTCAGTAATTCCACTGCCACTGCCCAGTGCCTGCTTCCGCTCTCTCCAGTAACATTAGTTGTTTTTTTCAGAAGTGGCAACTGAGAGATGCAGAGCAGACACAGCTATTCTGCTACTCAATCCAGTGCCGCCTGTCCTGTCTCTAACTCCTGCTGCACCACCAATCATGAGTCACATGACTCAAACTCACACAAGTCATACCTCTCGTGCCAGTTAAGAGGGGCTACAAAAAAAATTTAAATAGTCGCTCCTGAGTCCCTCCCTCCGAGCTCTCTTTCCCTCCCAGCTCTCAGTCCCTCCCACTGTGTCCGTCCTTCCACTATTTTCATGTGGGCTGGAGTCAAACCACCCCTGCCCTCGAGACCAGACCCCCCTACCCACTACCCACCCACAGTAGCTGAGCAAGAGCAAGCACAAAGAAGTGGCAGGTAGGGGCACAGCGGTGCACATATTATGTTCCGGAGGAGAGAAAAATTATTCGAACCCTAATGCAAACCTTCTAGTGTTCGAGTTCTAAATTAGTACTCGAACACCAGAGTTCCAGTATGGTTCAAATCATTGCCAAACTAGTTCTGACAACCCTACCTAGAAATAAACATGGAAAGGGGGTAGGTAGAGAAAAAAAATTATTGGTCACAGCATGGACGATACCTATAAATGTAGATTTAACAGGAATGCTAATGTTTTTATTAACTCTAGCTGAAACTAGCTTTTTTGGAAGAGCATTGCTGGTTGCATTGCTGCTTTATCAGGGACACTGGTTTACCGTGCTTGATAAAGAGCAAATTCCATTTTGCAGATGGGAAAAAATGGTATTGTCACCGGTGTCTGCAATGCCCAAATCAGTTTCTACCAGTGTTCTATCCTTGTAACGTGTTGATATGTGTATAAATACTCAGAATAAAAGAAGGCTAAGTGTACATCAAATTAAATAAAACAAAATGAAAATAGTACAGGAAAGAATTTATAGAAAAATATAACTTCTGAGGATTCACTAATCTGAAAAAAAATGGCAAATTCTGTAAAATGCCTTTTTTTCACAGGTGTATAGAAAGACCAAATTCCAGAATTTTGCCGAATTTTCTGGTAAAAACCAAAAATCAGTGTCCTTGATTATACCTTTCAGAGTGATAATACCACAAGGGCTAAAACATATGTCTGTACTACTTATTGACAATTTACCTACATGTGTTTCTACAGTGAACAGCCTGTTATATTAGTAAATGTTTTATCAATTTATAGCAGCAAGCTGTTTGCTGTATAAAATGTTTAATGATTGACTTATGATGAGGACCACTTGTAACTGCGTTAAACCTTTTTCAGTAGAATTGACCATTGGTACTTATATGGACAATACTGTCACTTACAGTGATGTAAATTTTGTGAGCTGCACTAATAACAGACTTTTATTGTTTATCTTGACAGCATGTTCATGGAGCTTTGTGCTCTATTTGTTACATTTGTGGTAAGTAGTTAACTCTTTTAAAGAAAATTTCTAAGACTGTATACTGTGCTTCATAGGCAGCCCATTACTCCAATGCAGTGGTGGCCAAATGCCTCCATTGTCCATTTGTAGTAAAATAATTGTTCATACTGTCCTGTAAGGGAGGGAGGGAAGGGACCATTACTCTGGCCGAACTGCCGGGCAGCCGATCCCTTCCACTTCCTGGTCCGCCGACCACACCCCAGCACTCAGACTTTTTGTGATGTGGCATAAAGCACCTAGCTTCGCCTGAGCTCTTTCTTCTAGGGTTTGCTTGAAAGGACAGAACATGGAGCAACATTAACACAGCAAGGAGAAACATTAAGGCTTCTTTTGGCTAAGCAGAGTTACTGTTGTGTTACTATTTTGTTTTGTGCTTACAAGTTGTGTTTACAGGTTTTATTACTGTTTTTGTGCTTACAGGTTGTACAGTTTATTGCTTCATTTTTCTCTGATTGAATTTGTTTTTGGCAGTGTATATTTTCTGCTACAGTGTTACAGGGTGTGCTTACAGATTACTGCTTTATTTTTCTCTGATTCTAATTTTTTTTTTTGCAGGGTATATTTTCTTTTAAATTCTTGTGCAGGTTGTCTTGCTGAAAAGAAAGAAAACACTCTCTGGGGTGGTGGGTCAGAGCTGTAGCTGATTGTTTCTGGATGGCACAGGCTTGGTCCCACCCACCCCAATCCCATCATTTCCTTTATACCAGAAGTTCTGACATTACTTCCCCAAAAGAGCAAAGGACATACACCTCTCATAACCTTAACAACCCAGCATGCTGCATAGGGGGTAGATGCACGCATATGGTCACACACACTAACAAAAAAAAACTAAACAGGAAGGGAGAGAGACATGTGGGGAGTGGTGCAATGCACTGCCTGTGGGGCAGCAGTCTTTTCAGAGACATTCTGGAGACTGTGATGCTGCCCTATTTGCAGGCATTTCTCTGGTCTGAGGGAGGAGGTTGTCCATCTCCAGACCGACCTGGTGAGGATTCGGGAAACCTCCCCTCCCCCGGGGACCACCAGGGCCACTGCCGCTGCCTCAGAGGTTGTCAAGAAAGAGGAGTGGTTGGACCACGGTGGGCTCAGGGAGGGTGAGGGTGGTGGATCAGAGGTGCATCCCTCCAGTTGTACCTCTCCACAATTCATATGCCGTTCTGGGGTAGCGTAGTTTCTTTATGGAGGCACCCACAGTAGAGACCAAGGAGGATGCTGGGAACCTCCACAAAGGAGACACAGAGGAGAGTGGCATGATACTCCACAGTGGAAGGAAACAACTCCTGGTGGGGGACTCAATCATTAGGAAGGTAGAACTGGGGGGGAGAGGGAGGAAAGGTGCCTGCCCTGTGCCATGTCTGAGAGGGACAGGAAGTGAATCCTCAGGCTCACAGGAGTAGCTGCACAGCAGAGGGAGCTGGATGTCATTGTCCACCTAGGTACAAATGACCTGACTGGGAATGGGATCAGAGCAGTGCAAGAGGAGTTTGTAGAGTTGGGGAGGGGCCATAGACAAGTAGCATACACAGTAACCTTCTCGGAGGTGCTGCCTGTCTATGGCATGGGTTAGGCTAGGGTACTCCACACCATAGGATTCAATGAATGGTTGAACAACTGGTGTGGAGCTCAGGGTTTTGGCTTCATTGGGGACTGGGGGTCCACCTGGAGGGATGCAGGCCTATACTGGCACGATGGTCTCCATCTATCCTGGAGGGGAACCAGGATCCTAGGTGATAGGTTTAAATGCTTCATTGGTAAGCATTTAAACTGGCCATGGCAGGAGGCACTGAAAAGAAGCATGGAAATCCCAACCCCCACCCCACACACACACACAAAACAGGGTAGTTGGTGAGGTAAACACTAAGGTAGAAAAGTCGACAGGGAGCAGGACAGGGGTCAATGGAGAAAAAGGCAAAGATAGTAAAGACTACAATGGGGCTAAAAGGGGAAAGGCCATCAAAAAATGGAGGGCAATGAGTACCAATGCATGTAGTCTGAGTAACAAACTCACTGAACTAGTGGCCTTGATGGAAGAGGGACACCTAGATATCGTGGCAGTCACAGAAACATGGTACATACAGAGAACCATGTCTAGGATGTCAACATATCAGGGTACACAATCTACAGGAGGGACAGGGAGGGCAAAAGAAGAGGAGGAGTAGCTCACTGCGTAAGGGAAGGGAACAAAGCAATGGAACTAAAGGGTAAACAGGAAGGAGAGGAGGCACTGTGGGTCACCCTGGAGACAGGAAATTGCACCACAGTCCGCATGGGGGTTGTATACAGACCCCAGTCTCAGGGGGATGAAATGGACAAGGAAATGATAGAAGGCATCCTCAGAATGGCAGAAAAGGGGTAGATATTGTTGATGGGAGACCTGAATATGCCAGATGTTAACTGGAGCATCTTTGCTGCAGCCACATCCAAGAGCAGGATAATTCTTAATGCCCTACAGAGGGCATGTCTCAGACAGCTAGTTATGGAACCCACTCGGGAGGGAGCAATCTTCGACCTGGTACTCTCAAATGGGGATAGAAAGAGGATCTTGGATTTAGAAATGAGTAGCCATCTGGGAACAAACGACCACCAAACAGTGTGGTTCACTATAAACATAACCGTAGAGTCAAGTCACACAAAGGTGAGGGTATTGGACTTTAGGAGGACTGACTTTGGCAAAATGGGGGAGTGCCTCAGAAAAGCACTAGCAAATGGGCAAGAAGGTGGGGTGGAGGAACAATGGAGAAAAATCAAAGTTGCCATCACAGAGGCAGCAAGCCTTTGTGTGAAGCAAATAAACAAAACAAAGGAAAAAACACCATGGTTCTCAAAAGAGGTGGCAGGGAAGGTTAGGGAGAAAAAAGACAGCATTCAGGAACTATAAGGAAACACAGAAGGAGCAGGACAAAGAACTGTACCAGTTAAAGCAGAAGGAATCAGGGAAGGCAGTCAGAATAGCAAAGGCCCAAACCGAGGAAAAGATAGCCAACTCAGTTAAGAAGGGGAATAAAACCTTTTATAGGTACATTAGGGAGCAAAGAAAGACCACGGGAGGGATAGTGATGCTTAATAAAGGGGAGGGGGTGGGCAGAGGGTGACAGTGAAAAGGCAGAGATACTGAACGAATACTTTTGTTCAGTATTCACAAAAGAGGAGGGGGAAGTACCTAAACTAAACAACAGAAGCACTCTGAATGGGGGGGGGGTCAATACCAGTCCATTCAAATCAAGTCAGGTCATTTTTATTTGTAGAAATGTACCTTTCTACAACAACCAAAGCACTTGTACAGAAATATAAAACCCAAAATATTAAATTATCAGCAAAGATTAAACATTCTTAATAAAAAAGGGCAGTAAACTCTAGCAATCTTTGGGGAATGCTAAACTAAACAAATATGTCTTGAGTGCAAATTTAAAAGAGTCAGTGGTCAGGCACTCTCTCACTCGATGAGGTAGAGAGTTCCACATGGTCAGGCCACAAAAGCAAATTATCTGGCCCCTGAGGTTTTCAAATGGACCCAGGGAACCTGTAGCAATCCCTCACCAGCAGAACGGAGTGGATGGAGAAGGCAATAGGGGCAGAGGAGAACTTGCAACTAACACAGCCCCTGTCTGTGTAGGGCCTTATAGGTCAGGAAACCGACCTTGAAGGTGATCCTCCACCGCACCAGCAGCCAATGTGTTCCATGGAGCACAGGAGTGACAAGGCAAGATCTAGATATGCCAGTCAACAACCTGGCTGCTGCGCTCTGCACCAGCTGCAGGAGGTAGATATCCACCCTCAGCAGCCCTAGGTACAGAGCGTTGCAGTAATCCAGGCGGGAGGTCACAAAGACATTGACCAACGTTGTAAGATCATCAGGCAGAACAAGATGTTTTATCTGGGCAATATTCCTCAGATGGTAAAATGAAGTCTTGACAGTAGCCAACACCTGAGATTTAAGCGTCAGCCCGCTATCAAGCATAATGCCCAGATTCTGCACTTGTTCAGAGGTCATCAACTGACAGCCACCCAGCACCAGTCCGGATGGCTGGCCAGGAGACTGCCCCTCTACCTGATGACCCGGGTCCGCAACCAACACCTGTCTCGTCAGGGTTCAACCACAACCAGTTGGCACTCATCCAGTCTTGAATCTCAGAAAGGCAGTTGTTAAAGACCGAGACAGCTTCATCCTGTTCAGGTACAAAGGACATGTATAGCTGAGCATCATCTGCATAGCAGTGAAAACTCCGCCCTTACCACCTTATAATGTCCTCCAACAGCAGCATATACACCGCAAACAACATGGGTGATAGAATGGAGCCCTGCGGCACCCCACAGGACAGGGGGAGAGGGGCAGAGGAAATAATTCCTGACACCACTCTCTGAGTCCTGCCCATGTGGAAAGAATGGAACCACCTGAGGACTGTACCCAATAGTCCACAGATCAGCCGCAGGCATTCACAGAAGAAAGGGTCCTGAAAGAACTCCTAAAACTCAAGGTGGACAAGGCAATGAGGCCTGATGGGATTCACCCCATAATTATAAAAGAATTAGGAGGAGAACTGGTGACACCACTGACTACCCTTTTTAACAAATCACGGGAGGGTGGTGTGGTACCTGAGGACTGGAGGAGGGTGGATGTGATTTCCCTTCACAAAACTGGGAGCAAGGCAGAGGCAGGAAACTACAGACCTGTTAGTTTTACTTCAGTGGTAGGGAAAATGATGGAATCACTTCTGAAAGAAAGAACTGTTGAGTACCTGGAGGCCAGCATGGCACAGGACCCAAGGCAGCATGGATTCACAGTGGGAAGGTCATGTCAGACAAATCTAACAGATTTCTTTGACTGGGTGACCACCATAGTAGACCAGGGAGGGGCTGTGGACATGACCTACCTAGACTTTAGCAAGGCATTTGACACAACCGCTGCTAAGGAAGTGCACCTTGGGGTTCCGCAGTGGTTAATCCTTGGTCCTCTACTCTTTACCTCTTCATCCAACTCCTCCCCAATGGCTTGCTCAGCAAGCACAGTTCTCTATGCTGATGATGCAATGATCTCAGTCACTGGCAAAGACCAACTGTCCATCACAACTGAACTCCAAAGCAGCTTCCATAAACTTGAATCTTGGTTTACGGAAAACAAGTTATTACTAAATGTCAAAAAAACAGAGTATGCTCTTCACCACCTCCCAAAGCAAAAAGAAATACCTGCCCCTGCGTATTCATAACCAAGAGGGTGTAATCCTAGACCAAGTATCTAACTTCAAATATCTTGGCATTACCTTTGATGACATGCTCACCTTTTCAAACCACATTGACTCTGTTATCAAGACTGCAAATATAAAACTTGGTGTACTTTATCATCACAGGCATTCAATGACACCAGATGCACTCAAACTAGTCACCAGTAGCTCAATACTGTCTACCATTGACTATGGGTTGCCTATATATGGGGCGGGCACAAAAACTGCTCTTAGCAGGATCAACACACTCCTCAATAAGGCCTGTCATCTTACTTTGGGGGCTACTCTCGACACCCATACCTGCTTGCTGTACACTGAAACTGGGTGGCTCCCACTCCATCTTAGAGGGCAACAGTAAACCTGCCTACTTCTAAAAAAAGTACTACTTGGGCTGACATCCCCCACACTGGGCGGACACTTTAAGTTGGCTGTCCCAACGAAATCTACCCGTAGTGCAGTCACTGACAAGATGGTGATTCCCTTCAAAAGGACGAAACTTGCCCAAAACTCCATCCTGTATCAAGGTCCGAAATGGCACAATGAACTACCTGCTGTCCTCACTGATACTACCAAGATTAGTACCTTCAAAGCTGGGCTCAAATCTCTCCTTGGCTCTAAAATGACTTGTACCTGCCTGCGCTAATGTGATAGTACCTCGCTCCCAGTTTTCCATTTACCTACCCCCCTACATCTTTCAGCTGTATATCACTTTTTTCTTAACCCACTCCCCTACCCCCAATTTACCCGACAATGGCCTCCGTTGGTTGAAAGTTGCACCTCTTCCCCCACCTCAGATGATGCCACCTACCTGTGCTAATGTGACAGTATCTCACCCCCAGTTTTCCATTTACCTACCCCCCCTACATCTTTCTGCTATATACCACTTTTTTCTTAACCCACTCCCCTACCCCAATTACCTGACAATGGCCTCACTTGGTTGAAAGCTCCACCTCTCTCCCACCTCAGACGATGCCACCTTCAGCTGATCCCCAACCCCCTCTTATCTAACCAGTCTATCTGTTAATATTTACTAATTTGTTGTGTATAAGTTCAAATTTTACTATTACTGCCTGTGTATATGCTTCAATGTTTTTTCTCATTTTTTTTTCTCTGTAAACCTTGTATTTTTGTAATGTTTGTTCAACACTGACGTGGAACCTTTGAAAATGAGTCCTTGACTCAAAGGTATTAATCCCAAACTGAAATAAATAAACAGTCCCACACAAAAGATTAATAAACAAGTTAGCCAGCCTGGGAGTGGGTCCCAGGGTGGTAGCCTGGGTAAAAAATTGGCTGGACAACAGTACTCAGAGGGTAGTAGTGAATGGAGTCCACTCCAAAGAAAGGGGTGTTACTAGCGGGGTACCGCATGGTTCAGTACTGGGGCCGGTCCTCTTTAATGTCTTTAAAAGTGACATTGCAGAGGGACTGGAAGGAAAAGAATGCATCTTTGCAGATGACACAAAGATCTGTAACAGGGTTGATACACAAGCGGGGGTGAAATGGATGAGAAGGGACGGCAAGGTTGGAGGAATGGTCAGACGTATGGCAGCTAGGATTCAATGCAAAGATATGCAAAGTAATGCACATGGGAAACAAAAACCCGGGAAGAGTATGCAATGGGGGGGGGTACTAACAACAATAGAAATGGAAAGGGACCTGGGGTAGTCATAGCGGATGACCGAACGGTAAACAAGCAATGTAAGAAGGCAGTAAGGAGGGATGGGGGGATACTGGGAAGCATAGGGAGAGGCATCATCAGTAGAAAACAGGAAGTTGTTATCCCTCTGTACAGACAGCTGGTGATACCCCATCTGGAGTACTGCGTGCAGTTCTGGAGACCCCATCTCTGAAAGGACATAGATAGGATGGAGGCAGTCCAGAGGAGGGCAACTAAAATGGTGCAGGGTCTGCACCAGAAACCATACAAACAGAGACTAAAGGAGCTTAATATGTATACCCTCGAGGAAAGGAAGGAGAGAGGGGACATGACAGAAACTTTCAAGTACCTCAAGGGACTGAACAAAGTCCAAGAGGGTAGCATCTTTCAGAAAAAGAGATGTGCAAGAACAAGGGGGCACAATGTGAAGATAGAAGGGAGATGGCTCAGGGGCAACATGAGGAAGTATTTTTTCACAGAGATGGTGGTGGGTGCATGGAATGGCCTTCCTGAGGAGGTTGTGGGGTCAAAAACAGTGGGGGAATTCAAGAATGCATGGGACAGACATAAGGCAATTATAGTGGGGGGTAAGAGGAAGTAGGCTATCAGTTAACTAGGATCTGCAGCTTACCCAATAGGTAGGGAAATGGGCAGACTGGGTGGGCCAAGCTGTCCTTATCTGCCATCAAAGTCTATGTTCTATGTTTTACCAAGGAGAGTGCAGGGGTGCACCCCACTGAAGCCTATTGGGGTGGTTTTCAAAATGTTATTATGCATGTTTAAGCTACCGTTAATAAAAATGAAACCATCGCTCAACCAACAGGGCCCCTAGTAGTTGAGCGGTGGCTTTCATTTTTATCAACAGCAATGTAAACATGCATAATAATGCTTTGAAACCATCCCCATAAACTATTAGGTGCACCCCATTAACTCTCCCAGGAAGACATCACAAAATGGCTGCACACGGGGGCATGGTCAGCGACCTGGGGAATGAAAGAGACTGGCTGCCTGGTAGTTGGGCTACAGTTACAATCCCTTCCCTCCCTTACAGGACCATACTTGGTACTATACTTGGTTTATAAGACAGGCAGAAGGCACTAAGCCCACAGTGTCTGTCTCCCACACTAGTGGGGCATTTGAAACCCATTTGTATTTAGGAGATGCGTATCTAGCCTTTCTTTGAAAGACAGAAAAGTACTGGCCTCAACCACCTCTTTGAGGAGGCCGTTCCACATAGGTATAATCCTTTGTGTAAAGAAGTATCTCTCAAATTCTTCCTGGGGAATGTCAGCTTTAGTTGGTGGTTGTGACTTCTCAGACTAGCATTCCTATTGGCAGGCATCAGTCCCAAACTTTCCATTAGGCTGTTATCCCTAATGATTCTATATATTTGTAGTATGTTCTCTCTACTGCATCTTAGATCAAGGGGGTACAGGTTCAGCTTCTATAATCTGGATTCTTAGGACTCATTACTGATTCCATGTATCATCTTCATCATCCTCCTTTGCACCCTCTCCAAATTGCTTACATCTCTCCTTAGATGGGGGCTCCACAGTGGGGTACAATAATCTAGGTGAGGTCTGACAAATGCTCTGTACAGTGGAACTATACAAGCCCTGTTCCCTGATATGAATGCCTTCTTTATGCAGCTTATAATTCTGTTGGCCTTTCTGGCAACCTCATTACAGTGGGAACTGAAAGATAGATCCTTGGTGACCAGTATTCCCAGGTCTTTCTCGCTGTCTGACACCCTTTACTGGATTCAATTCAGGGTGTACCTATTCTATTATTAGTACCCAGGTGCATCACGACGCATTTATTTATGTTAAACTGCATACCATTGTGTGCTGCCTACTCTTCCAGTAACATCAAGTCCTGCTGCATTAATGTCACCTGTTCATCATCACCTACCTCAACCCCAAGCTTAGAATCATCTGCAGATTTAATACAGACATTCATGGTCCCTTTATTCATGTCTGAGATAAAGAGAGAAAACAATGCCGGCCCCAGTACTGAAGCCTGGGGTACTCCACTCATCACCCTCTTGCTCTCAGGCATATGTCCCCTTATTTGGACCTTCTGAGTCCTCTCTGTTAGCCAACAGTTGACCTACTTCAGTAGTGTTGTGTTAATACCTTATTTGAGCATCTTTTGTACTAATGTTGCATGTGGTACCTTACCAAATCCTTTTGTATAGTCCAAATGTAGCACATCTTCTGTTTTTTTGTTGTCCAGGGATTCACTAACCTTTTCGTAGAAGACTAAGGTACTAGTTAGGCACAATCTCTGTTTCCTAAATCCAAGTTGTGATTCATCACAGATTTGTTTACTCTATAATTCACCATCCAGCCTGTCTTTTATTACTGATTTGAGCATCTTTCCAACAATAGCCGTCAAACTTATGGGACTACAGCAACCCACCTCTGCCTAGTCTCCTTTTTATGAAAATAGGGACAACTATTGCTGCCCTCCAATCTCTATGAACCTCCCCTGTTGTCAAAGACAGGTATAAAAATTTTAGTAAGGGGTCCACCAGCCAGGAACTGACCTCCTTCAGTAACCTGGGATGTAGGCTGTCTGGCCCAGCTGATTTATCTGGATCTATTTTTTATAAGTTTGATATTATTTCAGATCTTGTTATATTAATATGGTTACATGTATTTGCTTCTGATGGCATGCTTCCAATACTACCTATGTCTACACCCCGTCCTGTTCATTCTCGAATACTGAGCAAAAGTATGGATTAAAGACTGTAGCCTGTGTTTCTGGGTCAAAGCATTCAGTAGCCCCTAACTTGATAGGGCCTATTGTTCTATTAACAGATTTATTATTAGCATAAGCCAAATAAATCCAGTCCATCATGTCACCTCTTTCTCTTGTGTTATTCTGCCTACTCATACCCACATTATCCCCCCTACCCCTCTCCTACCCAGAACAGCAACAGCAGCCATGCTCCCTAATTCTGGACACTACAAATTCTACACAGCCCTCTCAAGCAACCTTCACCATTGGGCAACTCTTCCCATATTATATGCACTATGGTATACTTGGAACTGCCATCCTCCCTACCTCCTTTCATGCAGGTCTACCAGTCCTAAACATCTCCCCTCTAATCTACTCCTCGCAAAGCCTGCTTACACCTCAGCAACCCCCCACCCGCCGCAAGGCCCAATGGGCTATAAAACAACTATTGCCCCTACTTCTCCTCCTAGCTGGGCATGTCGAGCGTAATCCTGGTCCACCCCCCCCCCCATGTAATGGCCACCTTTCTCCACCCACGCCCCACTTACCAAAGGGTCTCAAAATAGCTCATCTAAATATATGCAGCATCCTTAACAAATTCACGGCACTTCAACCTAACGTCCTTTCTCTGTGCCCCGATATCCTAATCATTACTGAAACCTGGCTGAAGCCCCATAATCTGGATGCAGAATTCTCAATCCCTGGTTACTCCCTCATTCGGCAAGACCGTCGTGGCAAAATGAGGGGTGGGGGCACTGCCATGTTCATCTCCTCCAGGCTACAGTTTATCCCAATCAGGCTCTCTGTAACCATGCAAGCTATAGATTCTCTGCTCATTAAAATCTCACTCTCTCACACAAATCCCCTTTACGTAGCAGGGTCCTATTGCTCCCCGGATACCCAGCTGTCAGACATCTTGGACCACTTGTGCACTTTAAAATCCCTCGCCTCTGGTGGAGAGCTGCTCATACGTGGTGATTTCAACCAGAACTGGCTCTCCAATACTAGCTCCAAAACACGTAGCCAAGTAAATGCCTTAACCCTATCCCAGCAAATAATGGAACCCACTCACCTGAAGCACAAATCAAATAAACATACACTATTGGACTGGGCCCTGACCTCACACCCCCATCGTATTTTCGCGCCGGTCTTCTACCGGTCTCTCTCAGCTATCACCACATGATTTATAAGGTACGGAAAATTTGCAAACCTAAGGCACCGCCACCCTGTTCTCTGCTCACCAGATCCTATAAATCCCTGGATCCGACAGAGCTCCTAAATGACTTACACAATGTTGATTGGTCTTTTATCACACACGTGCCTGATATTGACATTGCCCTTGAATTTTTCCTCGTTAAGATTCCTAGCTATCTGGGATCACCATGCACCACTTAGAAGATCCAGAGCAAGGGGTGCCCACTTGCCCTGGGTGACCACTGATCTCATTGATCGTTTTTAACTCAGGGACCACTCCTGGAAAGCCTACAAGGCATCAGGTTCCCAAACTGCTCTCCAACACTGTCGGTCACTGCGGAATGCCTGCACAAGGCTAACCCATCAGGCCAAATCAAGCTATTTTAAGGCATCCCTCAACACCAACTTCAATCACCCAACAAAGTTTTGGAAGTCAATTAAATCCCTCTTGTCCCCACCGGTCCAACCCCCTACACCAGCCCTCAATGTTGCAGGAAACACTGTCACTGCCCCCGAGCATGGTGGCCACTGAGTTAAACTCCCACTTCACAAACTGTGCATCCAACCTCCTGTCCTCGCTTCTGCCTCACCCCCTACAGCCATCCACTTCTACCCCAGCTACGCCACCACCCCCATCTTCAAAATTTCTAATTTCACTTAGTAACACCCTCAGAGGTATTAAAAGCCCTAGGGCTCCTCAACCCAGTCAAAGGTAAGTGCCCCTCGGGTCTTGACATCAAATTGCTCCTCGTAGCTGCCCCAGCCATTGCCAGCCCACTGGCTGCTCTCTTTAACCTCTCCTTCATGCATGGCTTACTACCATCTTCTTGGAAACATGCTACAGTTGTCCCCTTATATAAAGGCGGTGACCCCTCCTCTCCGGGAAACTACCGCCCTATCTCCCTTCTCCCCATCCTAGCCAAATTGCAGGAGCACCTCGTCCTCTCCCAGCTCTCTGCATATCTCGACTCAGACTCTTTCTTCACTCCGTACCAGGCTGGTTTCAGGAAATCGCACTCCACCACAACCTCTCTCCTAAGACTCACTGATGCCATCCTCTCGGGTATGGATAATGGCGAAATCACCTCAGCCATTTTCATAGATCTTGCTAAGGCCTTTGACACAGTCTCCCACACCCTGCTACTGACCAAGCTCTCCCTAGCCAGCTACTCAGATTCAGCCACCAGTTGGTTCAATTCATACCTGGCAGGCAGGTCCCAATCAGTCCGAATTAGCTCCTCCACCTCCCCCCCCCCCCGTCACTACAGGGGTCCCACAAGGCTCCATCCTTGGCCCAATACTGTTCTCCATCTTCCTGAATGATCTGCCCCTGGCCTGCCCACATACTTCCATTCACTTGTATGCAGATGATACAGTACTGTATGCCTCAGGCTCATCCCCTTCTGAAGTAGCAACCAGGCTTCAACAGGACTTTGAGAATGTCCAGCTTTGGTTTCATTCAAATCAACTCTTTCTTAATCCTAAGAAAACCGTCTCCCTCACATTCAGCATGAGGGCTAAACTCTCTAGACTACCCTTTCCCCTTATCTTCCACACCCTTGATGGCTCCCCTCTGGAGGCTTGTAAGTCTTTCAGATACCTTGGGGTCTGGCTTGATCAGCATCTAGATTTTTTGGAGCATATCGATTCTATCCAGAAGAAACTGCACCCCATGCTGGGTGCTCTACACCGCCACAAAAGTTGCATCCCCCTGCAAACGCGCTCAGAAATTGTCAAAAAATGATCCTCCCAATACTGGACTATGGGGACGTGGTCTACAGTGCAGCTCCCAAGTCCTTCCTAGCCAGACTCAATCCTCTTTTCCACTCCTTCTGTCGTTTCACCCTAGATTGCCTCCCCACAACCCATCAATGCATCCTTTACCGGTCTTTAGACCTCCCTTCCCTCCATGATCGGAGACTGTCACATTGTGTTAGGACCACAGCCAAATTTTGGGCACAGACCCTCCCCCCTTACCTTGCAGCAACCCTAGCAGCCCTCCCGCCACCAGTCTACTCGCTCAGGAACACTGATTCCCGTCTACTCCACATCCCACACATATAAACCAACTCTGGCCAGGCTGCCTTTAAATACCGTATGCCAAAGATTTGGAACTCCTTGCCAGCCATCATTAGACACACCCCCAGCCCACTCCATCTCAACTCCCTCCTAAAGATGCACTTCTCCACTACTTGCTCGTGCAAATAGCTCTGATTGGTCCTGGCATCAGGCCTGTTCTGCTGCACAGCTCTCTCCTCACTTGATATCCGCAGACCCTATTGCTGCCACTACAAAATGTTGCTTTCTTACAACCCCGGTCACACCTGAAAATAGGCACTAGCTGTCTAGCGTGCTTACCCGGTTACCAAAAGCAAATAAATATTTACTGTCTTGCATTTCAGGCCCTTTAGGTGGTAGTTTTGGGGGTCTATTTTCTGTCCTATGTGACCTCCATTACTGGTGCATTATTGTTCTTGCTCCTCAATGCCAACAACATGTAGGTGTACATATTCTAAATTGCACTCCATCATATTTGTATTTATCTATCTTTTTCCTCTTTTGCTAGCTGTACAGTTATATTTGCTGATTGTATTTTTCTGTAATTCTGCTTTGTATCTCTGTATTTTTTTTCCCCTATCCCTTCCTCCCCAAGGGCGCATCTGGAATCGAGTGGTACTCTGCTCAGTATGCCTCCCTGGTAAAACGCTTAAATAAATAAATAAGCAAAAAATGACTTGCCGTTGTCTCTCTTATGTGCCAGTCTAAATTCTGTGTTTCTCTTTTCTAGTCTGATTGTCTTTTTACTTATCCTCAACTGTTGTTTGTACTTGTTTATATTGTAGTAGTTGTTATCTCTTTTCATTACCCCATGTGCCTGCCTCTTCTTGTTTAGTTGATGTTTACCTCAATTTGTGTACCATATTGGTACCTTACCCCTTTTATAATAACTGGGTCTCCCCTTTTCCTCTTAGGGAACCGTACCATAATTTGCAGTAATGAAGGAGTGTTTATTACGGCAAACATGCACACGGTTTCCCTAACTCTGCACAAGCGCCCACCTCAGCTTTTCCTTTGGACCGCTGGCTGTCTCGTCTATTCCCCCCAGACACTGAACCGCCACTAGGACTCGCCAATAAGTGAGATTCATTTTAAAGCTACAAAACTCAGTACCACGAGAGGACTTACTTAGACTGCCGACCTGTACAAAGAAATACAAATATTTAAAAAACAAGGGCGTGAGTGGACTATGCGCTGAAACCGGACCGCGATCACATGGCAATGACTCTTTGTTTTATATGTGTCCTGGCCAAATTTCCTCCATTCACTAGGAATATCACCAACAGCTTAACCTGGTTCAGTTTCAGTTGGCTACCATCTGTATCCCCACCCCCGGGTCACCTCTGAAAAAGGGACTTCTAGTCTCAGTGAGCTTACCCAGTTAACAAAATTCAATAAATAAAATAAAAAATATGATTGCTGAGGAGTAAAGGAAACCCAGCAATTATATGAAATAAAATATAGGTGGTGTGTATGGCTAAAGTTTGCACACCCTCAATAAACCCCTTGAGCTTTGCTCTCAGGGTTTATTCAATTCAATTAAAATTTTTATTTTACCAGGAAAGTAAACCATTGAGAGAACTCATTTACATGGTGATCCTGGATGGACTGAGACACAAATCATAACAACAATTAAAACTAGTACATATGAAACAAGGAATATGCTAAATAGTGAAGGATATAGAACAATGGATTAAACAATAAGTATACAATTAAACAATAAGTATACAATCTTTACAATATAAAAAGATGGATTAAGCAATAAGCATACAATCTTTACATACATAAGGTTCAGCTAACAGCAGTCAAAACAAGGAAATGCTATCAATGGTTAAGAAGAATAGCACAGGGATAAGGAGGTACAAGGTCTATAGGGACTGCAGGTCAAAAGTGGAAGGGGAACGGAGGAAGGGTGGAATGGAGTAGGAGGAAGGATGCGGGTAAGATAACAATGGAGAAGAGTGCCAGCATGCAAGAAATAGAAGGTAAAAGTACAGAGATGTGGGGAAGGTGGGATACATTACAAACAGCAGTGACACTTATCCATTTCATGACAACTGAGGAGAACCTTGAAATGGGAAAATCCAACCCAGTGGGACAGTTTTAAGGACTGTTGGAGGGTGTTCCATAGAGTAGGTATGGTATGGCTCAAAGACGAAGCACCAAAATGAGATCTTACCCTAGGGACATCAATTGTGATGTAAGCATATTTTCTGAGGGGGTAGGTACAGGGGGTGCATTTGAAGAGGGCAGATATATAGGGAGGCAATTTGTTGGAGATGGCTCTATAGGCCCAGAACAAAGCATTCCGTGTCCTCCTCGTGTCAAGAGAGGTCCAGCCTATAAGAGAACAGAGAGAGCAGTGGTGAGTTTTGTAAGGGCATTAGAGATGAATCTAAGGGCTCTATGGTACAGTGTGTCCAGCTTTGCTAACATAGCAGCTGAGAATACAGAGTTTCAGAGTGCTGCCAAACATAGGTACACAATTTTCTTAGCAAAGAGGCAGGTACAAACATACACTACAGGGTGGTGGCGCAAGCCATGCCCTGGTGGTTATTTGCTGGCAAATGCTGGACTGAGATGTCCATTGTCAAAAATATAGACATGCCCATGGGCGGCTGGACCAGTGTTAGGTCCATAGTTGAGGAGGGTGGGAGGGCGGGGAGTAAGAAGGTCAGATTTAAGGGCAGTCACAGACTGATTCATGGGTGATTAGGTCTCTTAGTTGGGACTTGAACCGACCAAGCTTGGGTTCAGTGAGGAGGGAGTTAGGGAGAGAGTTGAGCCAGTTTGGGGCCAGATAGCTAAAAGTTCTTTGACCCGAGGTAGTCTTGCAGCGAGGTACCCTGAAGTGGGTTGTCGCCAATTGCCGTGTGAGACGGGTGGACAGTGGTGCCTGGAGTGGGGGGGGGGAGAGGGCAGGTGGGAGTAGCCCTGCTGTAATTTTCTTTGCAAACATAGAAACATAGAATTTGACGGCAGATAAGGACCGCTTGGCCCACCCAGTCTGCCCATTTTCCTACCTAATGGATAAGCTGCAGATCCTAGTTAACCAGCAGCCTAATTCTTCGTACACCTACCCCCTAGAATTGCCTTATGACTGTCCCATGCATGCTTGAATTCCACCACTGTTTTGACTCCACAATCTCCTCTGGAAGGCCGTTCCATGCATCCACAACCCTCTCTGTGAAAAAATACTTCCTTAAATTACCTCTGAGCCACCCCCACCTCTGTCTTCAAATTGTGCCCCCTTGTTCTTGCACACCGCTTTTTTTGAAAGATGCTACCGTCTTGGACTTTGTTGATTCCCTTGAGGTACTTGAAAGTTTCTATCATGTCCCCCCTCTCCCTCCTTTCCTCGAGGCTATACATATTAAGCTCCTTAAGTCTCTCTTCATATGTCTTCCGGTGCAGACCCTGCACCATTTTAGTTGCCCTCCTCTGGACAGCTTCCATCCTGTCTATGTCTTTGTGGAGATTGGGTCTCCAGAACTGCATGCAGTACTCAGATGGGGTCTGACCAGCTGTCTGTACAGAGGATAATAACTTCCTGTTTTTACTGGTGATGCCTCTCCTATCATCCCAGTATCCCCCAGCCTCCTTGCTGCCCTCTCACATTGCCTGCCCACCTTTAGGTCATCTGATATGACTACCCTGGTCCCTTTCCATTTTTGTTGTTGTTGGTATCTCACCCCCATTGTACTCTCTTCCTGGGTTTTGTTTCCCAGGGCATTACCTGCACTTCTTAGCATTGAATCTAAGCTGCCATACATTTGACCATTCCTCTAACCTTGCCAAGTCCCTTCTCATCCTTTCCACCCCACCTTGTATCAACTCTGTTGCAGATCTTTGTGTCATCTGCAAAGAGAAATACTTTTCCTTCCAGTCCCTCTGCAATGTCGCTTATAAAGACATTGAAGAGGACCGGTCCTAATACTGAACCTCATGTGTACCCCACTAGTAACCCCTTTCTTCAGAGTGGACTCCATTTACTATTACCTCTGTGTCCTATTCTCCAGCCAATTCTTTACCCAGGCTGTCATCTTGGGACCCACTCCCAGGCTGGCTAACTTGCATATTAATCTTTTGTGTGGGACTGTGTTAAATGCCTTGCTAAAGTCTAGGTAGGCCATGTCCACAGCCCTTCCCTGATCTACTACTTTGGTCACCCAGTGAAAGAAATCTATCAGATTCGTCTGGCATGACCTTCCCGCTGTGAATCCATGCTGCCTTGGGTTCTGTGCCAATCTGGCCTCTAGATACTCAACAATTCTTTCCTTCAGAAGTGATTCCATCATTTTCAATATCACTGAGGTTAAACAAACAGGTCTGTAGTTTCCTGCTTCTGCCTTGCTCCCACTTTTGTGAAGGGGAATCACATCTGCCCTCCTCCATTCTTCGGGTACCACCCCATCCTCCCATGATTTGTTAAAGAGGGTAGTCAGTGGTGTCACTAGTTCTACCCTTAGTTCTTTTAGAATTTTGGGATGAATCCCATCAGGCCCCATTGCTTTGTCCACCTTCAGTTTTAAGAGTTCTTTCAGAACCCTTTCTTCTGTAAATGGGCTGGTATCAACTTCTGTATCCAGAGTGTTTCTACTGTTTGTTTTAGTTACCTCCCCCTCTTCATTTGTAAATACTGAGCAAAAATATTTGTTTAGTATCTCTGCCTTTTCACAGTCACCCTCTGCTCACCCTCCTCCCCTTTATTAAGCCTCACTATCCCTCCCTTGGTCTTCCTTCGCTCCTGATGTACCTATAAAAGGTTTTATCCCCCTTCTTAACTGAGTTGGCTATCTTTTCCTCGGTTTGGGCCTTTGCTGTTCTGACTGCCTTCCCAGCTTCCTTTTGCTTTAACTGATACAGTTCTCTGTCCTGCTCCTTCTGTGATTCCTTGTACTTCCTGAATGCTTTCTTTTTCTCTTGAACCTTCACTGCCACTTCCTTTGAGAACCATGGTGGTTTCTTACATCGTTTCGTTTTGTTTATTTGCTTCACACAAAGGCTCGTTACCTCTGTGATGGCAGTTTTTATTATTCCCCATTGTTCTTCCACCCCTCCTTCCTGTTCATTTGCTAGTGCATTCCTTAGGCACTCACCTATTTTGGGAAAGTCAGCCCTCCTAAAGTCCAGTACTTTTGCCTTTGTATGGCTTGACTCTATTGCTGTGTTTATTGTGAACCATACTGTTCGATGGTTGCTAGTTCCCAGATGGCTACCCACTTCTACATCAGTGATCCTCTCTCCATTTCCATTTGAGAGAACCAGGTCTAAGATTGCTCCCTCTTGAGTGGGCTCCAATACTAGTTATCTAAGGTATGCCCCCTGTAGGGCATCTAGAATAACCCCACTCTTCGAAGTGGCTGCTGCAACTGCACTCCAGTTAACATCTGGCATATTCAGATCACCCATCAGCAATATCTTCCCTTTTTCTGCCATTCTAAGTATACTTTCTATCATTTCCTTGTCCATTTCTTCCCCCTGAGAAGCGGGTCTGTATACAACCCCAATGCGGATTGTGGTGCCATTGCCTGTCTCCAAATTTACCCACAGTGCTTCTTCTCCTCCCTGTTTACCCTTTTGTTCTGTTGCTTTGATTCCTTCCCTTATGTAAAGAGCTACTCCTCCTCCTCTTTTACCCTCCCTGTCCCTCCTGTAGATAGTGTATCCTGGTATGTTTACGTCCCAGTCATGGTTTTGTGTGTACCATGTTTCTGTGACTGCCACGATATCCAGATGTTCCTCCTCCTCCATCAAGACCACTAATTCAGGAAGCTTGTTACTCAGACTACGGGCATTGGTACTCATTGCTCTCCATTTTTTGATGGCTTTACCTTCTGTTGCAGCATCCCCCACTGACCTTTCTACCTCAGTCTTTTTCTCATTTAGTACCCTGTTTTGCATGGAGAGGCTGGGATTTTCCTGTTGCTTATCAGTGCTTCCCCCCTTGACTAGTTTAAAAGCTTGCCAATGAAGCATTTAAACCGATTGCTCAAAAGACTTGTTCCCTTCCTGGACAGATGCAGACCATCCTGCCAGTATAGGCTGGTGTCCCTTCAGGTGGAACCCCAGTCCCCAATGAAGCCAAACCCCTGTGCTCCACACCATTTTTTCAACCATTCATTAAACTGCATGGTGCAAAGTACCCTCGCCTCACCCATGCCATTGACAGGCAGCACCTCTGAGAAGGATACTGTGTGTGCTACTTGTCTTAGGCCCCTCCCCAGCTCTACAAAGTCCTCCTGCACTGCTCTAATCTCATGAGGCAGAGAGGCAGACCTGGTATTTTACCCTCCCATCAAAGTTTAGCTAGTTTGTTGAGGCGTAAAGGGTGCAGGTACGTGTAAGTCTAGCACTGCCTGTAGCAAGTCTGCAGGCCTTAAGGGCCAGTCTAATTTTGTGGTGGTGCCTGTTGTCGGCTGCCCCATAGATGATGATCCCATAGTCTATTAGGGTCGAATAGATGCAGAGACAACTAGGTGAAGAGATTCTGGGGGGGAGGCAGTGTTTGTAGCGATGAAGAAGACCAATACGTATATTGACAGCGGTGCTCAATATCCGGATGTGGTCATGGTAGGTAAGACCAGAGTCTAGGGTGATACCAAGGTATTTGAAGGTGGTAACCTGTTCAAGAGGGTCATTTAGGGAGTTCAGTATGAGCAGGGGTTGTCCTATGTTCTTATTTTGGGGGTGTGCAAACATCATAGATTTAGTTTTTTTTAAATGTAATGCTAGCCTATGCTGAACAAACCAGGATTCAGCTTCAGAGAAAGATTTCTGGAGTGCCAAGCGGAAGGCTGTTGGATCAGTGTGAGAGCTGTAGAGGACAGCATCATCTGCATACAATAGAAGTTTCCCAGAGCAGGCCTTGGGAAGAGTTGAGGAACAGGGAGAAGAGCAGTGGGCCAAGAATAGAGCCTTGAGGGACCCCAGACCTGACTTGAAGGGGGGAGGACAGGGAGTGGGCAATCCTGACTATCTGGGTTCTCTCAAACAGGTAGCTGGCAAACCAGCCAGTGGTCATAGAGGACAGGCCTATCTGTGTGAGGGAATGCAGGAGAAGCGAGTGGTGCACCATGTCAAACACCTTAGAAAGGTCTATGAAGACAGCACCAGCTGTGTGGCCTGTGTCCAGAGATGTGTGGAGGGCATTTTTAAATTCCAAGAGGACTGTGGTGGTACTATGGTTATGGCGGAAGCCATGTTGTTCAGGACACAGAAGGCTATATTTAGAAAGGTAGTCTGTAAGCTGGATGGCCACGATTTTCTTCAAGGCTTTAGAGAGGAGAAGCAGGATTGATATAGGGCAGTAGTTCCCAGGCAGGGTGCGGTCACCACTTTTATGGACAGGTGTGATGAGGGCAGATTTCCATTTGGAGGGAAACTGGCCCAGGGATAGGGAGCGGTTCAGAAGCATGGTGAGAGGGGGGAGAACTTCGTTGAAGGTGAGTCTAAACAGTTTAAGGTCTAGAGTATCACTACTGAAACAAGATTTGCTGAGGGCCTTGAGTAAAAGAGGGGCAGCTTCACGCTGAGAAACTGCTTTAAAGTGGAATGGTGGGTGGAGAGGGAGCAATGCGGTGTTTGGGGGTTGGGGAAGAAGACGTTGGGAGGGAGAACACCAGATAGGTCAGAGAAGGTGTCATTAAAAGTATCTGCAATCAGGGCAGGGTCTGTGGTGATAGGCCCGTTGGCCCTGATTTGGGTGGGAGGTGCAGTGGAGGCTTTGCCACTTAGCATTTTGAGTGAGTCCCAGAACTTGTGACCTGAGCCCCATGTGGTGGTGAGCAGGGTTTTGCAGAACTCAGCCTTAGCCTTTCGAATACTCCAGGTACATTTATTGCGTGCTTCTTAGTAGCGCTGCCTGTCAGTGGGCTTACCAGTATCCAGTGCAATGTGCCAAAGATTGTCACGTTCGCGCATCTGGTCCAGCAGGGCTTGTGACATCCAAGGAGTGTCAGCATCTTTGACTCTTTGCTTGGTTAGGCTCGCCATGTTGGGGGACAAGTGGAGCATCTCCTAGTAAAATGATGGGGGCTATGGTTAGCAGTACAAGCCACATGGTGGTGCAGGTAATAGATAGCAATGTTTCAATGAGCACAGAGTGGTTGGAGGAGTGAGAAAAAAGCTATAAGAGCTTTGAAAAGAGTACAATAACTTAGTCTGACTTGTTGGCTCAGTGGCAGAGTTGCTGACTTAGGTGTCAGGAACACAGCGTTTGAGACCTGCAACAGAACAGTAGTAAAACTATTATTTTGGCAGAGTAGGGCACCAGAGGCTTTAATGGCTTTAAAAGACTAAGAGAAACTGTCCTGTGTTGTTGGCTTAGTGGCAGAGATGCTGACTTAGGTATTAAGAGCACAGGGTTTGAGACCTGCAATAGGACAGGAGGAAAAGTGAATTGTTTTTGTTTTGGTAGACTATGGAGCCAGTGGCTTTAAGAGCTGTAAAATAGTGAAATAAATTAGTCTGACTTGTTGACTTAGAGGTAGAGCTGCTGACTTTGGAGTCAATAGTACAGGGTTTGAGACCTGCATGGAGACAGTAGCAAACTGTGAGGAAACAGAGTGGTGTGGAAAGGCAATGACAGGGGCTAGGGAAGGCAGTATAGTGACTCCTAGAATTCAGGAAAGAAAATATACTATTAGGGACAGAGTTGAGGAGAGTGAGTAGAAGGGTGCCTGAAGGGGCACAGCAGCACCCCCTAGTGGTTGGAGAGTATAAACTACAAATGGAAAAGTGGGCATATAGAAAATGGATGTGTCACATGACTAGTAAGCAGCAATAAAGGTACAGCTGAGTGAGGGCAGGTGGGGCAGTGGGTGCACAGCACTGACAGGGTAACACCCCTGCACAAGTATGCTGAAAAGTGGGAGGCTTTACCTCTTATGGCTCTCTGGAGTCCCCTGATGCAAGCACCTCAGCTCTCATGCTGTGTCCTCTTGTCCTGCTATTTTTCTTACATTGAAACATGTTAGATTCTTTCACCTTGTTAATGCCCTTAAGGTGTTTGAATATTTCGATCATATCACCTCTCTCCCTCCTTTGCTCTAGGGTATACATATTGAGCTCCATTAATCTGTCCTCATATGTTTTCTGATGCAGTCCCTGCACCATTTTGGTTACCCTTCTCTGAACTGCCTCAATTTGGTTAATGTCCTTGTGAAGGTGTGGCCTCCAGTACTGCACGCAGTACTCCAGATGGGGCCTAACCAGTGTCTTGTAAAGAGGTATTATTACCTCCCTCTTCTGACTTGTGATATCCCTACTAATACACCCCAACATCCACCTAGCCTTACCTACTGCTTTAGTGGTCTGCTTGGATGATTTCAGGTCATCGGTGATGATGATGCCCAAGTCTCTTTCTTCCCTTGTGACTGCCAGCAACTCCTCTCCCAGTCTATAGGTGGCTTCAGGGTTTCTCTTCCCTATGTGCAAGATTTTGCCCTTCTGTGCATTAAACCCCAGCTGCCACTCTTCTGACTATTTTGCTAGTTTATCCAGATTTCTTCTCAGTCTGCCCACCCCATCTGGATAATCTACTCTGTTGCAGATCTTGGTGTCATCTCCAAACAGACAAACCTTACCCTCCAGTCCACCTGCAATGTCACTGATGAAGATATTGAAGAGGACTGATCCCAGAACTGATCCCCTGAGGTACCTCACTTGTGACTTTCATCTCTTCTGACTGTATACTGTTTACCACCACTCTCTGTTTTCTGCCTGTCAACCAGTTTGCCACCCAGTTGACCAACGCCTGATCCACCCTGAGCCTACCCAGCTTATTAATCAATCTTCCATGTGGAACAGTATCGAAAGCTTTGCTGAAGTCAAGGCAGGTGACATCAACTGCTCCCCCTTGGTCCACCACTCTGGTTACCCAGTCAAAGGAATCTATGAGATTAGTTTGACAGGACTTTCCTTTTGTAAACCCATGCTGTCTTGGATCCTGTGCTTCTATGGATTCCAGGTGTTGCACTATCCTTTCCTTAAGGAATGCCTTCATAATCTTGCCCACTACTGAGATAAGACTGACTTCATTGCCTGAGCATCCAATCCAATGCTCTGTAACAAATTCAAGAGAAGGTTGTGGTCCACAGTATCAAAGGCCTTGCTTAGATCAAGGAAAAGTGCATATATATAATTCCTGGAGTCAACGGCAGAAAGCCAGTCATTCGTGACTTTGGCCAGGGCAGATACAGTACTGTGCTTAGGCCTGAAACCAGACTGCATTGGGTTTAGCAAGTTTGCCAGTTCCAGATATTCTCTCAGCTGACAGTTAACATTTTTTTGGAGCAATTTAGGCAAAATAGGCAGCAACAAAATGGGCCCGTAATTTTTAAGGTGACAGGGGTCCCCTGCTTTGAAATGTGGGACGATATGGGCTGTTTTCCATACAGATGGAAGAGCCGCTTGGAACAGAGACAAATTGAAAAGATGGGTAATGGGGGGGGGGGTGCCAGGTAGTGAAAATCAAGTTTTAAAAAAATAAGGTTCAAATTGATCAGCATCTGCACTTTTGTTAGTGTCAAGAGCGAGTAGGAGGTTTTCAACCTGTTTGAGGGTGATAGTGGTGAATGAAAACTTAGATGGGTGTGAGGAGGAATTGACAGAGGAGAAGAGCAAGCTAGAAGTATCGGTTTGCTGGGATAGCTTGCTTAGGGGAGAGGTATCGAAAGCAAGCCCAGCTGTAGCAAAGTGATTGTTCAGCTGTTCCAGAATGCAATGCTTACTAGTATGTGTCGGCTCCTACAGTGACTTCACAAGGTAGGGCAGACGAGGAACCATGGCCTTCTATATCCCTAAGCAGTTGCCAGCATTTAGCCACATTGTTTTTCGAGGAGTCAAGCACTGATTTAAAGTATCTTGCTTTTTCATCCCGGATTTGTTTTGCACAACTACTCCTAGATGATCTAAAGGCTGCCCAATCAGATGATTGTTTAGTTTTAAGTGACTGTTTCCAGACAGAGTCTCTGTTGCGTAGGGCAGATTTCAGAGCATTGATGAACCATGGGCCGGTTCTTTTCCGGAATCTAATTTCCACAAGAGGGGCATGTGAATTGATAACCTTTAATGCAGAGATGTGGAACAGGTCATAGGCCTCAGAGACAGATGGAGCAAGATAAAAGGACTGATATCTAATCCTACTTAGGTCAGATAGGAAGTCGATGGGGTTGAAGTTCTGGAGGGAGTCTCTGCACCACCGGGTGTGATAAAGCCAAGATTTGGGGGCAGGGATGGAGGCAGCAGTGCAGATAAGTTGCGTGTGTCAGTGCAAAAGGATCCTGGAAAAAGGATTACTGATAAAATCGGGCGCATTCAACAGAATAAGGCAGCACAATAAAATGCACAGAGCATATTTTATTTATTTATTTAATACTAGGATTACAACCTTTGAGCTAGAAGCTCATTTACAAAGGTTCCGCATCAGAGGAAACAAACTTCACATGACAAAACGGGTACAATATACAGGGTAAACTGACTAAAAATAGCTTTGAGAATCTCATTTACAATGGTTCCACATAAAAGAGAACATATTTGACATGAGCAGGGCAGGCATTTTATACATAGTACTTAGTACATATCAGCAGTAAGAAAGGTAACAAACAATAACAGTTCATTCTTTGTGCAAGCAGGAGATAAAAGAGATAATTTCGTAGGTGTGGGGGAAGGCAGGTGTCGATGTGGTAGGATAAGGGTTAAAGCAGGAATATTTAGTTTCCTTTGTCGGGGAGTTGATTAGGAGGGTTAAAGCAATTTTGGGGAGAAGAATGAGGTATAGGACAGAGTGGGTGGTGTCGAGATCGAAGGGGAAAAGTAGGAGTGGACAGAGTTAGAGGGAGTGGAGGTTAGTTGAGTTGAGGTAACGAGTCAGAGAGAAGCGGAAAACAAGGAGGCAGGAAAGGTGGAGAGAGGGAGACGGGAAGTGGGGAAGGAAGGTGAAGGGCGGTGGGGCTAAGGACAGCTGCTACAGGGAGGGCTTGGGTTTATAAGGAGGGTAGGGAGGACGTAAGTGGGAAAGGGGAATGAGGATTAGTGCTGGCAGATCGAGGTCAGTGTAGGTGAGAATAAGTGCCTATAGGAAATGAAAACTTGGTAAGTACAAGCCTCCATTATTAGGAGCAGGAGCACTTCCTTTGATTGGAGAGGAGAGTATGTAATTTAGCTTTGAATAGCCCCAATTTTTTGGTTCAGCTAGAGGGTCACTAGGAAGGGAGTTCAGCCAGTTTGGGGCCCAGTATGCAATGGAGCGCTGACCTTCAGTAGTGCAGCGGAAAGGGACCTTAAAGGAGTTGTTATGTGATCCTCGAGTGAGCTAAGAGGAGGGGGGATAAGGTAGAAGATGGAGGGGGAGGAAGGGGGGAGGAGGACAGCATGCACGTGCAAAGCAACAGAATTAATGGTAAAGTGCTGGTAGGTAGTATCAAAGTGAGAGGGGTGTGGATTAGGGGAAGCAGTCACAGCTATAGTCAGCGACTAGGTGCTGTCGGAGCTTGTGTTTGGAGGGACCAAGCTAGATATCTGAAGTGATATCACTAGGGAGAGCGTTGACCCAGAGTGGGGTTTTGTAGGGAAAGGATCTTTGCCCCGTGACGTGTGTCACCATGGTACCTGGAGTAATTGATGTTCTGAGCTGCGTGTCTGGTGGGGTTTGTGGAAATGGCTTAAAAAGTTCTGCATTCCTGGGGGGAGAAGGACGAGGGTTATTTTCTTAGCCATCAGACATGTTTGGTATTTTATATGCCCTCTTAGTTCCAGCCATCCCATTTGGGTGTAGAGGTCACATGTATGAATGAGGCGTGGTGCCCCAGAGATAAGACGATGCACTTTATTAAAGGTGGTAGTGATGCACTCAAGAGCAGTATCAGTGGCTGAGCTGTATACATCCAGACCATAGTCTATGATGGAGACGACAGAGCTCTGACAGGCCTGTCTCAGAGCTTCAGAGGTCAAGCAGTTTTTGTGTCTATGTAGTAGACCAATGTGTATATTGAATGCTTTGGCAATGCTGTCGATGTGCACCCCATAGGATAAAGTGCTGTCGATGGTTACCCCTAGGTATATAAAGTGGGGTACCTGTTCGAGATCAGTACCAGTGTGGTTTTGAATGGTCAGCGGGTGGTGTTTGTGTTTATTGTGGGAGCTACTAAAGAGCAAAACCTTAGTTTTTTTGTAGTTTATAATCAACTTGTGTTCACAAAACCATTTTTCAGCACTTGCAAAGCTGCATTGGAGATTGCTTTCCAGGAGGATAGGGTCTGGATTGTTTGAGAAAATTACGGCATCATCAGCGTAAAGTAAGACTGGTTCTTGGCAGGAGCTAAGGAGATTAGGAACAGACTAAATAGAAGTGGATCCAATATGGAGCCTTGTGGGACCCCCTGAGTGAACTGGTTTCATGTCAGAGAGGACATCAGATATTTTTACATGTTGAATACGATTGTCCAAATAGCTAACAAATCAGGCCAAAGAGTCCATAGAGAGACCTGCTTTGGACAGTTGCTGTAGAAGCAGGTGATGATGCACACTGTTGAATGCTTTTGATAAATTAATAAAGGCAGCTCCCACAAGCTGACCCTGATCTAGAGATTTATGGATAAACCCAGTGAACTCCATAAGGGTAGAGGTAGTGCTGTGCCCTTTTCTGAACCCATGTTGCTGGGTACACTGGATCTTATATTTCTCAAGATATTCGACCAACTGGTCTGCAAAAATGCGTTCCAACGCCTTGGAGAGAGGGGTGGATATAGATATGGGCTGGCAGTTCATGTGATAGGTCCTATTGCCACTTTTGTGTACTGGGGTATCCTTGGCAGATTTCCATTTTTGTGGAAACTGTGCCAATCTGAGCAAGAGATTAAAAATTCTGGTTAGTGGGATGATAACTACATCAAGGGTGTGAGCTAGCAATTTGAGATCAAGAGAGCCTGGATTTACCAACAGCCTTTAAGATATATTTTCTGGATTCAGCCAGTGAGACCTCCTTGAAATAGAAAAGAGGGTGACCAGTAGGCGTGCATTTTATTTCAGAGTAGTTAGCTGGCATCCACGTCAAAAAAGTCAGGGGGAAGAATAGTACTGAGATCAGTAAATGCATCATTGAAAGTACTGGCAATAGTGACAGGGTCCAGGGTAGTGGTTCCCTCTATGTCTAGAATTGTAAGAACCAGTTTTGGGTTCATTCCTGTTACATCCTTTATGTTGTCCCAGAATCATTTGCCATCACCCCAGGAGTTGGTAAGCATTTCCTTGTAGTAGTTATATTTCTCAGTGCGGATCAGTCTTGTACAATCATTTCAGGCTCATTTGTAGTTTTGAATATCTGCCAGCTTTCCAGTGGCTCACGTATGGTGCCATAGGTGGTCTCTGGTTTTCATGTGGGCAATAAGGTCAGCTGAGAGCTATGGGTTACAAGGGCCTTTTATTTTCTGTTTTTTTAGCGGTGCGTGGATGTCGCAAGTGACGTTGATGGAGTTAATACAATAATCTAGCGCCACGTCTACATCCTGAGCCACATCGATTGGGGTCCAGTCATGCTCTCTGAGGAGCAATTTTAGTGGTTCCAGGTGTCCCCAGGCAAGGATTCAGCTGGTTATTGTCTTGGGAGGAGGTTTTCAGAATTTATTTGACCAGGAGCAGATGATAGGGGAATGGTCACTGAGTGAGTGGGAAAGGATGGTTGTGTTTGAAATGTGATCCGAGTGGGTGGTTAGTATCCAATCCAACAGGGTGCTGGTCCCAGTCTTGTAGTTATCCCTAGTCAGAGACTTGACCATCTGGATGAGATTGGCAGCTGAGATGGCATCCTTGTAGCACCCATTTTCAGGGGTGAGCCAATTGATATTGAAGTCTCCCATCAAGATTGACTCCGAGCTGAATGGCAGGTTCTGGATAAATTCCATGACAGTACTGAAAGTCTGTGCATGCTCTTTTGGGTGGGGGGATGTAAACCAATGCCATGGTAAGAGCTTTACCATGGGCACTAAGCAGGATTTTTATGGCAAGTATTTGAGCAGTGGTCCCTGCAATAGGAACAGGCAAGATGCAACTTTGTACAGACAGTTGGTAAGACCACATCTGGAGTACTGTGTACAGTTCT
This sequence comes from Neoceratodus forsteri, assembly GCA_016271365.2. Taxonomy (NCBI): domain Eukaryota; kingdom Metazoa; phylum Chordata; order Ceratodontiformes; family Ceratodontidae; genus Neoceratodus; species Neoceratodus forsteri. The sequence continues at coordinate 109,742,307 of CM028129.1, forward strand.
GGAGACTCCATCTCCGCAAAGACATGGACAGGATGGAGGCTGTCCAGAGGAGGGCAACCAAAATGGTGCAGGGTCTGCACCAGAAGACATTTGAAGAAAGACTAAAGGTGCTTAAGATGTATAGCTTCCAGGAAAGGGGGGGGGGACATGGTAGAAACTTTCAAATACCTTAAGGGAATCAACAAAGTCCAAGAGGGTAGCATCTTTCAGAAAAAGAGATGTGCAAGAACAAGGGGACACAATTTGAAGATAGAGGGGGGACGGCTCAGAGGTAATGTGAGGAAGTATTTCTTCACATAGAGGGGTTATAGATGTGTGGAACAGCCTTCCTGAAGAGTTTGTAGAGTCAAAAACAGTGGAGGAATTCAAGAATGCATGGGACAGACATAAGGCAGTTCTAGTAGGAGGTAGGAGGAAATAGGCTGTTGGTTAACTGGGATCTGCAGCTTATCCATTAGGTAAGGAAATGGGCAGACTAGGTGGGCCAAGTGGTTCTTACCTGCCATCAAATTCTATGTTTCTATGTTTCTTTAGAGTGGCTTTGAGGTAGATGGCACAGCCACCCACTCTTTCTGTAGATCTATCCCGCCTGTAGATAGTGTAGCCGGTTAGAACAATGGCTGAGTCAGGGACTTTAAGAGTAAGTCAGGTTTCAGTGATTGTGAGGATGTCAGGATTGTGCTGATTGACAAAGACTTGCAGTGCGTTGAATTTAGCAAGAAGGCTACAGATGTTGAGGGAAGCTAAAGTAAGCATCTCTTGCCTTTTTATAGTATTGCTCATGCTTTGTGGGCAGGGTCCGGGGTTAGGGTGGATATTTCCGGTCATTAGTAACAGCATTAGAAGGAGCTTAAGCATGTATAGCCTAAGCTGCCTAAATGAGGTAGCTTTCTTCCACCTTTGAGCTGAGTGGCAGTTTATATTTTGGTAACTAACAGTAAGAGAGGGCAATAGGGGTGGGGGATATGAGAAGCAGCATTGTTTTTTGCTGACCACTTGTTCGGGATTGCATGAGGCCAGGCAAGGAATTCAGGTCTGGTGCAGGCTGATAAGGGGTCACTGGAAGTAGTTTCATAAGTAAGGTACCCAGTATTAAAAGCTGGGTGGATTGGTTGTGAGGGGTAGCAGGCACCTAAGAAACCAGCTTGAGTAATAGCAGTTAATAGGGAAATAAATGCAGCAGCAAGTAGGTGGCCTCCATTTCAGAGAGGAGCACTGTGGTAATATATGTACTGATAATGGGAACTAGAGTTCAGGCTGCCTAACAAGGATGATGGTAATGCATAAGGGGGAATGGGGGGAGGTTTGCGGTAGGAAATAGGAGACCAGAGCTAAGGCAGGTGAAAGTGGTTGGTAAGATGGAGAACTGCTCACCTTCCTTCGGGACAGTGTCAGGGGGCTTGCCTTTGGTGGAGAGGATCGAAGGTTCAATACCCCAGAGGGGCAGGTGGTGGAAGTAGAGTAGAACTGTTAGGAGACTGGAGGGCAGGCGAGGGAGATTTGCAGGTGGAAAAGAAGGTGTAGGGCTGGAGGTAGCAAGGAGGGATGTAGAAGGAAGGGCTCACTAGTAGCTCCTAGTGGTTACAGAGTATAACCGTCCAGTGGAAAAGTGGGGACTTAGAATCCTGCAGGAAGGGGGTCATGTGACCTGCAGGAGCCTATAAATTTACAGTCAGACCAGGGTGGGTGGGGCAGTCAAAACACAAGTGACAACAGGCTACACTAGTCTGGAAACAGGCAGCTTGTGAGGCTCCTCCATACCTGTTGAGATTTATTCCAGGCTCCTGTGGGTGTTTCTGTGCTCTGTGAGGGAGATGGCTGAGTGCAACAGACATTGTCCTCTCAGGCATGCACTTGCTGTTGCCTTCTTAGATGGGGGTAAGGCTCAGTCACTTGGTTAGGCAGTGGTAGGAGTACTGGCAGATGGTTAGTTCAGAGTGGAAAAGATGCGTGAATGAGGGAAGTTAGTGAACAATGGGCAAGGAAGGAAAGAGTAGAAGGAGGGTTTCAGGAATCAAAGGTATTCTCAATAATACTCTGTAATGCAATGCAGCCCTTTCCTCAGCTAATAGGTGTGTCTTTAAGAATGCAGACCCGAGGAGCCAATCAGGGGTAGGATGGCAGGGGGAGGATGTATGAAGCTGGAGAAATTGTATTTAAAGAGTGCCTGGGAAGGGGGAGAAAGTTTTAAATAAAATTACAGAGGGTGAGCAAGAGGCAGGGTCTGAGGAAAGGCTTGAGGAGCAGACCAATAGGGAGCTTCATAGAACCAAACCCCTCACCCTGCCCCCTTTTTCTCTTCTATCACTCCTTCCCATTTATTTTTCAACAAATGCCTCTGGCTGCATCTTCATCCTCCCCCTCTCCTCTCATCCCTATTTCTCTGCCACCCCCAGGTGCCTGACCCTACCCATTCCTTGTGGGCACATGCGTCCTAGCTGTGTTCACTGTTTTATTATAGCTGCCTCTGTTAACTACCTACACTTCTCCTCCTCCTCCTCTACACCTTACTCTTCCTATAATTGACCCCTTTCAATAGCACTGTTGTATATGAATTGTTTACTGTTATTTTACTGTTGCTTCCTTATTGTTTATTATTTCTGACATGGAACATTTGTGAAAGAGCCTTGGCTCAAAGGTACTTGTAATCCTAGAACAAATAAATAAAAAAATAAAATAAAAGGTGACCAATCAGGGCCAAGTGTGGTGACACCAGAGCAGGAGCGGAGCAGGTTCCTCAGAAGGTCATACCCAAGAGCTGGCTTGCAACAGAAGGAGAGGAGGCGCCGTCTTGATTCACACCATGTTCAGGGGCTGAGATCTGCGGTGGGCGGGAGCGCCCAATCAGGAACCACCACCTGGGGAGAGAGAAGAGCAGAAGGAGCGTAAATATAATTGAAAAGGTTAATCGGTGGGTGGAGAGCAGACAGAGCAGGGAGACAGAGAAGAGGCAGAGGGTCAGGACAAGGGGCAGGTGTAAATCGGTAGGAGGGCTAAGCGTAGAGAGACGAGAGGGGGATAGGTGGGGCAGCAAGGAAGTGAGGGAAAGAAGAAGTGGTGAAAAGAAAAAATGGAATGGAAAGTGGAAGAAAAAAAGCAGCAACACTTAACAAGAAAGAATGTAATCACTTAAAGAGCAGCTGACGCCTTCAGGAGAACTTTAGTAAAACATAACAATAAGATGCAGTTCAGTTTGTTTTTAACATTACAGTAGTTCTGTATTTCTCCTCTCCATTATTTATTACTGAGGTCATTTGCATGAAAACACTGTCTTTGCTCTTGAACAGTGTCATCCATGGAGCACCCTTGATTGGCTCCCTACCTCGCAGACAGTACTACATATACGTATATGTACTAACCTTAGGGCATAGGCACTTATCGTATAAGCATAAGTGTCAGGATCTGAGTTCTACTGTGCTTTTATATATTTTTCCTGAGAATCATAATGCCTTTGCTATTATTCTGATTGTAACACTTGGGAGATACTTCTATTTATACCATTGTATAATGATTAGTTAGGCAATACTGCTGCCATCTTTAGTACTAGTGCAGAACTGCAACTGCATATGTAACTGCAAGTGTCCTTCACATATACAAGATCCATCGTTTAGCTATCTTGTCTTTCTGCTAGCTCAGCATGCTTTCCCAGGCTAGTGAGAAGTCAGACTATTTGCCACTGGCCAATTGCAATGTTTTTATATATCTTTTTAGCTGTTGTCATGGTTATTATCAGGGGTATAAGACCCTTTGCATAGCACCTGCTCTCTGAGAAGAGACGTACTGCTACCCATAGGTAAGGAAAGATTGGAGGTATTCTCCCAGTGATCACATTGTTTGGTTCTAAGCCTGCTTTATATACCAGAATTAAATCACTTTTTGTGTTGGACACCACTTGTCTGTCGTTTCTTCACTTTAGTGCAGTTCCAACAAGAATCTGGGAAGGTGATGGTTTTACCACCCCATTACAACGGTTTATCTGTTTCTGTTGCTTTCTCCCCACCTGAAGTCATAATGCACTGCCTGTGACATCACAGTTACTCCCATGGCAACATATTGTGATGTCACAATACAGGATTATGACTTGCAGTAGTGTGTAAGCTACAGAGGCAGATGAACTCTAATGTGTAAATATCACATATTCATGTACATTTTCTCAGTAATTAATAATGGTGAGAAAAAAATCTATGGAATATACATGTATTGTAAGTTAAATTAAACATAAATATTATGTTTTTCAAAGTTTTCTTTGAGGTGTCAGCGCTCTTTAACACTGTACCATACTTAAAATAGTAGCGCTAAACAACCAATATTAAGCAAAAGGCAGTAACAGTAAAAAATTAAAATTTTAAATAAAATCACAGAAGGAGAGCAAGAGACAGGGTCTGAGGAAAGGCTTGAGGAGTGGACGAATAGGGAGCTCCATAGAACCTAAGGTGACCAATCAGGGCCAAGAGCAGTGACTCTGGAGCAGGAGTGGAGTGAGTTCCTCAGAAGGCAATTCCTGCTAGCTGGCTTGTGGCAGAAGGAGAGGGGGTGCCAGCTTGATTGGCACTGTGTTCTGGGGCTGAGATCTGTGGCAGGCGGGAGCACCCAATCAGGGGCCACCATCTGAGAGCTGGCTTGCGGCAGAAGAAGAGGGGGCACCTGCTTGATTGGCACCATGTTCTGGGGCTGAGATCTGAGGCAGGCAGGAGCATCTAACACCTCAGGAGGGTGTAAACTTCTCATTCCACACACCACCTCATACTTTATTCTATATATTATATATTGCCTTGTTATGTACATAGTTGTCACAACTGCAACAAGCAGGCTGATTCCTCTCCTTAAGATTGGAAAAACCTTTTCTTCTACAGAAAATTGCTTCACAAGATCCACAGAGGAGGTGGGGAAGGCAGCAATGGTGCCCAAAACAGGTGCTGATTCTTGAGCAGACTCGATAGACCATGAGGCCTACTCTGCTGGCATTTTAGTATGTTAGTATGTTAATGTTGGAGATCAGCCAGGAGCCCCTCTGAAAGGCTTGAGGGCTCTCCTCCAACTGTCACAGAACAGTCTCTCCTTCAAACCCTCAAGTAGCAAAGCCTTGAGCTTCCACATTCTTTTCCCTCCTCCTTAAAACAATTGGCAGATGCTGATTGGTTGATTTGGCTGTCCATACTGATTCTAGGTGGCTGATTGACCGTTGTATTGCCACCAAGCACATTGACCACTCCCCTCTTCCTGAAGCCATTTCTCAGTCCCTCAGGGCTTCTGTGAGATCTGACTGGTTTAAGCTGGTCACAAGGTCTCTGTTAAGATGGCTGCTGGCAAAACAGTTCATGGCAGTCCCTAGCTTCTAGAGTCTCTTGCAGTCAAACATTAGGAGTTGAAAGACAATGATTAGTGGGCTGGATAGCCCATACTGTGCTCTTTCAAGTGACTCTTGGTTTGTGGGGGTGATGCCAGCCGTTTGGCCATCACATCTCCTGTTTTGGGCCCCCCAGGCACTCAGCAAGCTTCCTTGAGAGTCTGGGAAACTACATTTTCCAGCAACCTCTGCTGCTGGGGCCTACTATTTATGGCGCTTAATAGCGCTTTTAAAATAAACATTTCTGTGCTTCCTTGAACAATTGGGGCTCCTCCCTCATGTCTCCGGACCCCAATTAGCTTAGTCATGGGCCTGGGATCACAGGGGGAACCTCCATTTTCACCGCAGAGCAGCGCTTTCAAAATGCTCATCTGCGCATGCTCTATCTGCTGGCTCACAAGTGCAGCCGCCCGGCGGGTCGCATCTTTTGCTCCTCCGGCCCTGCTTTCAGCAGTAAACACATGCAGGGGCCGGCAGGAGACTCTGGAGCACTGCTGGACCACGGGCTGGTGGCAGGAGGGAAAAGAAGTTGCATGGGGCAGCACTGGTAAGCCCCACACTTTGGGGGCGTACACGTAGTATTGTCTAGTCCTGCTTTCCTGGTCAACAGTAAATAAAATAAATATATTAATGGGTCCATAACATCAGCATATATCAGCAGTAACTACCACATGTAACTCTGTCCATATTTTGCATACATGTTCACTGCTCTCTGAATGTACAGTACATTGTATCTAAAGCTTTGTTTGCTGTGTTAAACATTTTACCCTTGGGTCAATGTATACCATGAAACCTTATAGCATGTACAAAAAATCCATAGTTCTGATTGGCTGAAACACTAGTACAGCCATTTAATTATATGCCCATAATTACACGCCTACATTTCTTTCAAAGTGCTAGCCTGCGTACTGCATGGAAGGCTCAGAATATCAATACTCATCACAGTCGTTTCTCCTGCCAAATGCAGAGCTATGACTGTCAGCGAGACCTGCAGCAGCTCTCAACTAGTAAAACTCCCAGTCAAGGCAGCTCTGACTGCAGTCATAAGTAAAAAAAAAGTACCATCCTTTGCTTCAACTTCAAAATGCTGGAACCATGCTATTGAGGGAGTAGGAAATGTTTTGGGGCATTGAGGGAGCCATGCTATCAAGGGATCCACATGATCCGGAAAAGGAGCTTTTTTTAATTTATCTCACGGTTGCCCATCCAGACATCTTTTTACTTTTTAACATTTGTAAGAAGAAGTAGTTGGTGGGGTTTGTCTTACAGGGAAAGATTGATCATGGTCAATAATCACACTTCTGAGCCGGCCCAGCAGCGCAGTTCTGGTAGTGAGCCTAGGTTATCGGGGGTTGTCAGGGGGGAGGAGGACTGAACATCCCTGAGAATGCTCACCTCTTCTGGGGAGGGAGGGCAGTGTGCGCCACTGTAACATCACCCCCTAGGTAACCATAGATGGAGATGCAGTGGGAGCAGCAGATTGGAAGGGGAGCAGAAGACGTCAGCATGCTCAGCGTGCATACCTCATGCCATCAACTCTGCAGAGCATCTGAGGATTGGGACAAAAATGGAGGAAAGAAGCACTGACTATGATAGGATGGTGCTTGTGGTTCCCTACAGACCCCACACTGCCTGCTGGGCCCAGGACCCATCAACCCAAGCAAAGACATCTGGAAGGGGCTTGGGGAACCCCGATGGCCCTGTCACAGGTGGTACGCTGTGGAGGAACAGACTGGTCCCACAGGTAAGCCCCAGAGATGGTGGATGATGGGATTGGGAGAAGAAATACAGAGCTGAAGGGACCCAACCAGGTGTAGGGTGAAAAACAAATAATCACACTTCTCTCTCAGGCATTTAAAGGCACTCGGTGCAAACAGCTTGTGCCTAACAACACACTCGAGAGGCATGTGTCGTGCATTATTAGTTACCCATTGCATAGGGCCTGCTTGAAAACCTGCTACTTCTATGTCTATGCAGTTACCCAGTCAAAATATTGGTAATAAATTAAGTATTTTATAGTGTGGTATGGTATAGTGCCGTGTGGCATTATCTGGCCCATGAGTATCCTGAATGTATTGTATTAATGTACTGTACTGCAGCATTTTGAGCAGGATCCTTTAGAAACAAGCCTTTGGATTTACTAGTCTATCCTAAAAATAAATGTGTTTACCAAATAATTTAATACAGAAAAAAAATACAAGATAAAAACCTATTCCATGTTAAAAAAGGACACTTCAATACCTAGTTTTCAACCCTCTGAAACCTAGCAGGGTGGTGAGGTTTTTTTACCCTGAAACTTACAAATAGGAGGCAGTATAACACAGTGGGTTAAGGCTCTGAGCTGCAGATCTGGAGACCTGGGTTTGAATCCCACAGCCACCTAGGTGCATACTGTATGATCCTGAGCAAGTCACTTAACTTCCTTGTGCTCCCAGGTCGCATCTGGAAACAAGATTTGGCTTAGTGTGCTGCTCCTGGTTAAACAATGTTCCCTTACTAACCACATTACCCCAAGATACATCTATGTTTGTGACCAAGACCGACAGGCATTACTGAATGTGCTGCAACATGTTCAACATGAGATAAGCTGGTATTAGAGTTGTGAACTATTGCTATATAGCTATACAACACAGCTGCCAAGGTCAAAGCACCTGAACTGTAGTGACTGTAATGTTCCATTGAAACACATAAAGATGAACAAAGTGGGTGATTTGATGCCTTTTATTGGACCAACAAAAGATTTGCAAAACATAATCTTTCAAGCAACACAGAGCTCTTCGTTGGGCATGGACGTTTTTTTAAAAGTGAGTCATTTAACTGTAGTAGGAGTAATGCAGATTAAACCGGATTCAAACCAAGGCCAAGTATTAGCAAGCATGGAGCTAAACTGACAGGTTGGACAAAGGCGCAGACCTTGGTAAACCACTGTTTGTGTTTTATCAGGATGACAAGAACCCAAGCACTTGAGCGTTCGGTGCTGCTGGTAAAAGATTCTAAAACAGCAAATGAAACACAAAAGGCATTTAATTCTGTTTCAGAAAGAATGCTTAGAAAAGGGTGTGAACAAAAAAAAAAGAGTGCTGCATCAGTGTAAGGGCTGCAAATAAAAGACAGACAGAAAGATGGATGGATGGACGGACAGACAGATAGACAGCAAATAGTTATAGAGAATACTGGATGAGCAACTATGCACAACCACTGCACTCTGTCACAGGGGATTCTGATTCCCTGAGATCTTAAGCGTGAAGCTTGAGAGGTCTCAGGGACCTGGAACCCCAAGGTGGCAGAATGCAAAGGTTGTGCATAGAGTTGCTCATCCAGTATGTTTTACAGTGTATGGTGCCCTCCTCCCACCACCACCACTCCCCAAAAAAGATAAAGTACGGTCGCTGTGATGGAAACATTGAATTTAATCAACATCAGGAAACATTTAACTGTAAAATATTTAAGTATTGGGACACTTTGAGAACTGTGGCAGTTTAATAAATGTCCATGAAATCCCGACAACTTCTGTTGAAGTTCTGTGCTATGCTCTCTGACTATCTGTAGAAAAGAAAAAAAAATCAGTTACCTGTTGATGTTTGCCACGGTATCTGGTTTCTTTCTATTTGCTTGTTTATTTGTCTTTTTTTATCTCAGTGACCCAGCCTTCTACGATAACCCCCACTCAACGGTTTCCGTTGCTCCTCCCATTGACCTCCTTGGCATACTATAACCCTTATACGTTGCTCAACACTTCTGTCGCTGCATTCTTGTTTACACAACCCGCCCTCTCGACTGCGGCCTTACAGAGCAGCTCACCTCAGTCGGCATCTGAGGATCAATCTATGACTTGGATCCACCATCTTTTTGGCGCTTTAGTCCCCGGCATGTGTTTTGCTTGTTAATCAGCACGAAACCAGCATGATTTTTTACTCATCTTTATTGTGAAGCTACCTTAAACACACTGCTCCAGCCAAGCAAGCTTCCCATAACACCCCACACTCTAGGGGCTGTCTACAAATCATCAGCTTCTTACCTTAAGGACCGTCTAATAAGTATGTTAAATTCCTATAACATCACATCTTCCTCACTTAAAGAAAAGTTCTGTATTATTTTCAAACTGAATTATAGGCTTACAGTAACTTGGCTGAATTATTATTATTATTTTAACTTCTTACAAACTGAGGTTTCAAATTAAACTAAACCTAATCTTGAGAGGAGAGGTCACCAGTACTGCACTCTCTAGTGAGTCTTTACCACTCACTCCACTGTACTTATGTAACAAGTTTCAATCAGTCTCTCTGGATGTCGAATTTCTCTTTTGGGTGTCGCTTCCTTCTCTGGTGACTTTTCAGTGGATACACCCTGCTCCGAATCATCCTTGCTATTAGTCTCTTTGGTGTTATCTTGACTGACTGCTGTGAAAGTTGATAAGTCAACTTCAGTTTCATTGGCATCTTCAACCTTTGGCAGAAGTCTTAAATCCACACGATTCCATCTCAACTCCATTCCTCTTTCTGTTTCAATCTGGTAAGACCTTGGTGCAATTTGCGCTTGTACAGTGCCCCTTCACAGCCACATTCCTTTGTCATAGTCTCTAAGGTGCACTTGAGCTCCAGGCCTTAAATCAGGTAAGTTTCTTACTTTCCTGTCATGTAACTGTTTTTGCTTTTTCTTTTGTTTTTCTTTGCTTTGTTTCATCTGTTCTGAGTCATGAGTCTTCAGAAGCTCTTCATGTATTGGCAGATTTACCCTGATCCTCCTTGCCATAAGCATGTGTGCTAGAGAAAGCCCATTCTGTAATGGTGCACTTATGTAAATCAGTAGGCTTTTTGTAAAAATCTTCTTTTCCATCATGTGTTTTCTTCATGAGACTTTTCACAGTTTTTACTGAGCTCTCTGCCAGTCCATTGATCTTGGAAAACTGGGACTAGAAGTACTGTGTATGAATTCCCATTAATAGGCGAACTGTTTAAACTCAGCATTGGAAAACTGTGGACCATTATCAGTGAACACTTCATTTGGAACACCATGTCTTGGCAAAGATTGACTTCATATGGGTGATTACAGCTTTACTGGTAGTTGTAGGCAGTGTTGCTACCTCTGGATAATTTGAGTAATAATCTGTTACAACTATATGGGTTTTTCCATTGCAATCAAACAAGTCGACACCTACTTTCTGATATAGTCTGCCAGGCACTGGATGAGGACATCATGGCTGGTTTGGCTGCTTTGGTCTGTAGGTGAGACACAATTCACAGGTTGCAGTTACCTTGGCAATATCTTGATTCATTCTCAGCTAACACATTACTTCTCTGGCTTTTCGCTTGCATTTTTCTTCTCCTAAGTGCCCTTCATGTATTTTGTGTAGCATTTCTTTGAGCAGTTTTCCTGGCATAACAAATTTGTTGCCTTTGAAAATAATGTCATTGACAACAGATAGGTCACTTCTACACATCCAAAAACCATGACTAGACAACGGACAGGCAATTTTCTCCTTTGACCAACCTTTTAATATGGTATTTCTCAGGATTCTCATTGTTTCATCTGCCTCTGTTTCTCTTCTGATCTGCTCTTGTCTGTCATTGGACACAGGAAGAGAGGTCACGATCATGTCAACATATGCCTTTATTTCTCTGTCTGTTTGACTTTCCGGGCTTTCACTCTTGTCTACAGCACATGAAAGTGTGTCGGCAGTGAACATGTACTTTCAAGGACTATAGATCAACTGAACATCGTACTTTTGTAATCTAATTAGCATTCTCTGTATTCTCATTGGACAGTCATTTAGAGATTTGGCCATTATAGCTACTAGAGGCTTGTGGTCTGTTTCCACTGTGAAGGCTTAACCATACACATACTAATGAAATTGCTCACAAGCATACGTTATTGCTAGTAACTCTTTTTCTATTTGGGCATACCTTGTCTTGGAGCTCGTCAAGGCTCTGGAAGCGTATGCTACAGGTTGCCAGATTCCTTCATAATTTCGTAGAAGTACTGAGCCCAAGCCAAACTGTGAAGCATCAGCTGATATTCTTGTTTCTTTAGCAGGATCATAGAATCTTAACACTGGTTCTTCTGTAATAGCCTTCTTCAGAGCTTTCCAGCTTTGCCCCAGTTCATGTGACCACATCCATTCATTTTTCTGCTCCAACAGCGATCTGAGTGGGGATGATCATGCTGAAAGTTGAGAGATAAACTTCCCTAAGTAGTTAATCATCTGTAAGAACCTTCTGACATCATCTTTGCAGCTGGGCCTTTGCATATTCACTATCATAGATGTCTTCTTAGGGTCAGGTTTAATGCCCTGACCTGTAACAATATTACCCACAAAGGTCAGTGCTTTACACAAAACTCACATTTTTCTTTGTTGAGTTTAAGATTTACTTTTCTTGTCAGATTCAGCACTTGTCTCAATCTGAAGTCATGTTCATCTTTTGTGGAACCCCACACAATGATGTCATCCATCATGGTTTCAACACCTGGAATGTGCTCAAAAATCATATGAATTCTTTTATGGTAAATTTCTGGAGCAGACAGTATCCCATACGGCAGACGAAGAAATCTGTACCTTCCTTCTGGAGTATTAAACGTGCATAACTTTGAACTAGCCTTATCTAGCTTCATTTGCCAAAATCCCGAAGAAGCATCCAGTTTGCTAAACCATTTAGCACCAGCAAACTGTGACATTATCTCTTCTCTGCTAGGTAACTTGAAATGTTCCCTTTTTATAGCTCTGTTTAAGTCTCTGCGGTCAAGACATATTCTGAGCTGGCCATTTTTCTTCTCAACTATGACTAAAGAACTCACCCAGTCTGTAGGTTCATCAGTTCTCTTGATTACACCTGAGGCTTCCATGTGGTTCAGCTCTTCTTTCAGTTTGTCCCTCAGTGCGAATGGTACTTTCCTGCAAGGGTGTATTACGGGTGGCACTTGGTCATCTATGTTTATTTTGTGCTCCCCAGGCAAACATCCCAGACCTTTGAACACATCGCTATACTCTATGAATAATGATTCACATTTACTGTAGCTTCAGCTTGTGATGTCATGACAAACACTCTTCTCACTAAATTGAGTTTCTCACAGGCACTTATGCCTCGAATTGGTTGCACATCCTTTTCTACAATTAACAAAGACACCTTGAACTGCTGACCTTTGTGCTTCAGAGCTACCATGCAGCTCCCTTATATTGGAATATTCTCTCCTGTATAACCAGTTACTTTTATCTTGGCTGGGTGAATTTTAGATTTTACATGCAGAGTTTCATAGTCTTGCAATGAAATCAGGTTCACCTGTGCTCCTGTGTCAAGCTTGAATGGTATGATAGTCTCATTCACAGTTAAAGGTACAATCTATTCCTTTTTTTCAGAAACACACAGCTCTACGGAATCTACAAAGAACTCTTCCGGCTCATCTTCTTCGACAGTGTGAACTTTATTTTGTTCACTTTTCATTTTGCAGCATTTAGCAAAATGGTTATTTTAGTCACACTTACTGCAGGACATCTTATAGGCAGGACAAGCTTTAGGTTTATGGTTATTTCCACATCTACCACATGTTTTCCGACTAGGCTGCTGCTCCTTCTGCTGCTTTGTTTTTGAAAAATATTTCTTGTTTATCTCAAGCTCCTTTAGTGCATGCACAGCACCCTCATTTTCTTTGTTCAACTCTTTAGCCTGTGATTTGGTAGTTTCAGCAGCTCTACATGTTTATAGCTTTGTCCAAAGTTAAATCCTGCTCTCTAAGCAGTCTTTCTCTGAGTCCATTGTCTGTGATTCCGCATATAATTCTATCCTTAATCAATGATTCTTTCAGATCTCCAAACTCACATGTTTTGCAGAGCAAATGTAACTCTGTTAAATACTGATCAAAGCTATCACCCTTTTTCACATCGCATGTGAAAAACTTGTATCTCTCATAGGTTACGTTTCATTTTGGTACAAAGTACTCTTCAAATTTTTTCATAATTACATCAAGATCCATGTTTTCACCCTCACTGAACTGGAAACTGTTGTAAATGTCGAACACATCTTTCCCAACTACATGTAGAAAGATCGAGGCCTTTGTTTTGCCATCTTCACTTTCAGCACCACTTGCAGTTAAATAAATATTAAATCTTTGTTTAATCTCTTCCAGTTTACAGCTACATTTCCAGACAATTGCATACCTGATGGAGGATTTAGTTTATCCATCTTTTTTTCTCTCTCTCGGTTTTTTTCACCAGACCATCTTCTTCTAGAGTTCTTTTTTATGTTCTTTTCTGTCTTTTCAGGTTTTGATATCCGCTTCTGACACCATGTTTTGCTTGTTAATCAGCACAAAACCAGCATGAGCTTTTACTCATCTTTATTGGGCAGCCATCTTAAACACACTGCTCCAGCCAAGCAAGCTTCCCATAACACCCCACACTCTAGGGGCTGTCTACAAATCATCAGCTTTTTACAGTTACCTTAGGGACCGTCTAATAAGTAGGTTAAATTCCTATAACATCACAGGATGATTGTGACATTCACTGCTTGCTGGAAGATACAGTTGCTTCCAGATAAGGTGGGGCCTTTCGATTCCCCAAACAGGCTGACTTGTGGGTTCATTGACTGGTGCAGAGTTGTCAGTGGTGCCCCCAGAGTTTCTTTTTTGTTTTGGCAAACTTTTTGTGGCTCATTGAGGGTTGTGGAGCACTTAGATATGGTGGAATTGGCAGCATAAATGAGTGAATTTTGGTGCTGCCATTCTTCAGACATTACAGAGTAATTGTTGACTGAGGCTAGATTTTTGTGACCAGACACTTAGGCAACTTCTTTTGGCAGTACATTGCCATCAATCAGTCTCTGAATAGACATTTTCTGTGTGGAGTGATTATTTTTTTTAGTTCTGGCAAACCAGCACTTATTTTCATTTCCTTCATGAGGGAACGTAATTTGTTTTCCCCCATTGTCATGGCACGATACCACAGAGAACCTAGTTTTCCTGGCACATAGTTTATGTTGGGGGCCAAGTAAAATGGGGAATCTGATGCTTTCATTTTGGCTGGTGTCCGGGACTCATATTTGATGTAGGCAGAGATGGGACTCTTGTAGGATTTTCGATGTGCTAATACATTCTGGGCTCTATGAGATGGATGTCACTGGAGGGTTTTGCCCGTTCATGTCTTGGTCTGTCTCCCATTGTTTTGTATGTATCTTTGTCCTGCTGAATCCAGGACTAGTTCTAGGTTGCCCCATTTCAAACAATAGTGCTCACTAGTTCTCAATGCAAAATATAACCTGATGTTAAGAAACAGCATGTTCAGGAGAGCTGTTGGGGTTTTGCAGTCCTTTTGTACCTGTACTGTACAGGAGATCAATATCCTCATTGCTCAGCAGTTCTGCCTTGTTTAGCTTATTACCTTTCCCTTGTTTTTTTAAGAAAGTGCAGTTCAGCACTTATTGTTTTTAGTGTCTCTTGGAAATCTGTACCATTTCTATGGAAGATGTAATGTCTATAGTTATGTTTAATGAAGTGTCTATCAACAATCCCTAGGTACTCCTGCAGTGTGCTGGGTTCATACTCTGAACCATCAATGTGCTTTATTTGGAAAATAAAGTCAGCCAGTAACAAATCTAGCCCCTGGAGGGGAATTTTGTGTATGGGTTTGTGTTCATCCACATCATGTAAATAAGAAGTGAGTACTTTTAGGTCATTTACCGTTTTCTCAAGCGTGTGCTGAATTTCATATTCAGAAATGAACTGCTGACGGTCAGAACTGTGCTTTGAGGAAACCGTCACAGCCATCTTCAAGGTGATTTACTCTTAGGCTTTGATGTGGGTGTGGCAGTTTTCTCGGCTTCATTTCAAACCGTGTGGCTTATGGACTTTAAAAATCAGCTAGAACGCTGTTATACCACAGAAGGGCAAAATCTCAGTCCATGACCTTTCAACTGTGGTACAACAGCGTTTCAGCTGAGATGAAAATTGGATTGGAACAATATTCCACCATATAAGATAAATAAATAGATAGATAGATAGATAGATAGATAGATAGATAGATAGATAGATAGATACATAGATGAAAGCAATAAGACACAAGGGGGTGTGCATTAGACATTTCTAATGCAAAGCCAGGGGCATAGTGAGGCTTCAGCCCCTGGCCGTACATTAGAAATGTCTAATGCATACCCCCGGAGTGTCTTATTGCACTTATAAAATGGGACCCTATTTATTATGTATGTTAAAATTAAAACTAATATGTTTAAATAATAGAAAAGTAAATTGTCTAAATTTGACATAAAATAGTTTCTCCACCTTCATGAGCTGGATGTTTTTTTTTTAAATTTAGAACATTTGTCCTTCTTTGTAGTTCCAGTTTTCCATAATCCATCTCAACCCCCCTCTCCCCCAACAGACACACACACTTGGCAGTTTTCAGTTGGTAGCCAGCAATACTGAGCAAAGTGCATGGCTTAAAATGTATTTATTTAATTGTTCTGGACTGTCACAGTGAGTTCATGTCTGCTGGGCTGTTCTGGAGAACAGAGAGTGCTAGCGTGGGCAAGAGCATCACTGTTTGATTTTGGCACCACAGTGAACCAGACTGAACAGTTGGTGCTGAGGTGTTGCCAGTGCCTTAAATGAAATACTGCCATGTGCTCTTTGTTTAATGGAGACATTATCTGTACTAGCAGCCAGAATGTGACAAGAGACCCCACTGGTACAGTATATATCAAACTGATGGTCTCAGTGTCTGACTGGCCTTTAGGGAAGGGGCTACAAATACCCTGATGTTAAGAGTGCAGAAGAGCGAGCACACTAGTGAGCAATGATAACGGCTTTAGCATTTATTGACAAAAAAAAAGCCGGCTGCAGAGTGTTAGCATGAAGCAGTAGTCGGCACAGTGGATATGATCTGTGGGACTTCAGACAACATCCCCAGCAAGAAATAGGATTCAAATGGATGCAACTAAGAAATTGTACAGGTGGGCACTGTTTGAAGGTAATCAGCAGGAATGAGCGAAAGACTGGACAGATGGACAGGCAGGTGGATACGGGATGGAGATCAAGGTCAGTTTTTTATCATATGGAGGCTAAAGTTAAAGAATGAAAGAAAGAAAAAAGTTGATTAAGGCTGTTTATGATAACAACAACAAAAAACAAGCATTTGTCAATGCTGGATGCTTGCCACTGGTCTTAATGTTTTACCAGGTCAATGTGAAGATCCCAGGCCATGCCAGAAGACTAAGGCTTGGACCTGGGGGGGGGGACAGTTATGGTGGGCCAAAAACTAACAAACTGAAGGAAATTTAAAAGAATAAAAAATACAGTTTTCACCATTCTCTGCTTGGAGTGAGGGCTGGGCTCTCAGTGTAGAGGTTCCTCTGCAGCAGTACTGCTGTAGTCTGGTGTACGTGGGTTACTTCAAAAAGGAATGTGGCTTCTCTTCCCACCAATCTGGTGAGAGAACATCATAAAACTGAAATGCAGGCTGTGGTAGAGCTGTGCTCTATGTTAGGAATAACTGGAGCACCAGGGACATATTTTCTAACCTCTCCCCTTGTCTTTCTGAGTAGTCTGCTGCAGTGGTGCCATTTTCCTATCCTATTTATTTCCAGTTTTATGCCTCAGTACCTTGGCTGCCTACCTAGGTAGTCTCCCTCTCACTATTCTTTCTCTTACATTTTTTCTTTTCTGTCCATATGTGGTGCTAAAGTGCCTGCCATGCTGAATAAAATGCTTGATATGCATATGAATAAGAAAAACTGCTTAATAATGGTAACAGAAATGCACTAGTGAAGCCCTAGACTGAGTGAGGCAGGTGGCTCCATATTGGGAGTGAAAGGGTTACATCAACTGTCTCAAAGAACTGCTTTTATAGTTAATCCGGCAGAAGTCTCCCCAAGCAGATTTATAGACTTTCCCATGTGTAGCCCACATTACAACAGACTTAGTGCATTCCAAATAGCCTGCTTCAGACACAGACATTAACCTTTCCCTGCTCTGACACAAAGAGAATGAAAGAGCTGATTTATGAATGTGTCTGTCGGCACAATGTTTAGAAGTCCACGCACTTCATGCCTGAGAGTGTCTTACTCAGTCTTACTGATTATTGGTCAAGCCCCTTGTAGACTCTTCTGGACTGGATCACTGTGACACACCTCTCAAAGCCCTGTACCATATACCAAAATGCTTTGCCTATGGCAAGCATAATTAGGTGGGGAGGAGTAAAATTATACTGACTGCGTAAGGCTAAGTTTTTTTTTTACCGTAAAAAATGGCAGCCCTCAACAGTCTAAATAAAAATGAATATTTTTTACTGCACATTAATTTAATGTGGGTGTTGCATCTGGGACGAGGCTGAAAATAGGCAGATTTGTCTAGTCTTCCTTTCCCGGTCAACAAAAACTAAATACATTTTATTTAATTATAAATGTTTGCCAGCACTTGTTTTTAGCTATGCGTTAGACACTTCTAATCCAGAGCTATCAACCAATCAGGATGCAGGATTTTCTCTTCCCATTTTATAAAGATAGACAGATAGATAGATAGATTGAGAGATAGACAGACAGACAGATAGATAGATAGATAGATAGGTAGACAGGCAGACAGACAGATAGCTAGGGCTAGGTTTACTTATACAGTGCCTTTCCTGGTCTCCAGGTGCTTTACAGAACTAAAATCAAAAAGAGAACACAAGAAACATTGCACAAAAATATAACATATTACTTAGCTTGCCCGTCTGTATAACACTGGGCTATGAGCCAGATCCAGAAAACAAAAAATTACCCTTCACTGGTGCAGAGGGGCTTACATGGTGCAGTGTGCACCCTCCACATATGCGGGGAATCCATTATAACCATGGAAAGACTTGCACACCCTCTCAGTACCCACTCCCACTCCACCCATGCATCTCCTGTATGTGAGTGGCTCAGTCAGGGCAGGCATGGGAGACTGAGATGAAAAATTCCATTCCAGGTGCACTGAGAGGAGTGCAGCGGTGTCACACAAGGGGTGATCCTGTAGTATCACCATCCAAGCCAAAAGTTAAAACTTGCCACTCACAGGGATCTAGAGTGCCAGAAGAGAAAAGGAAAATATCCAGACCACAAGATGAGCAAAAGATTATACTGCCACATATTAGGGCTGTCAGAATGGTAGCACGTCAAGTCCATGGGTGTAATAGTACTGTGTTATATATCACATAGTGAAAATCATGAAAGATGGATGTGCTAAGGTGAGATAACAGCACTGGTGTGTTACCGTGTATATGGAATGCCTGAACCATGTGGTGTTAAACTGCCAGTACTATCAACGTTGCATTGGGATGAGATACACTATGTAGTTTAAGTCTGCGAGTTTGTGCTGCTTAGCATAGAGGTTACAATCATGAGCTGTGACTGGGCTTGCTAATTCTGACAGCTTGTTTTTTTGTTTGTTTTTTGCCATTGTGCCGTCAAGCCCCTCCCCCATTTGCATCCCCCAGAGCTGGAATAATAAATCTGCACTCCTGGACCCCCAAGTTGCATTCCCCGGAGTTCAAATAGTAAATCTTCCCCCAACTTGCATTCCCCTGGAGTTCAAATAGTATATCTGCCCCTGACCTTCTCCCCGCCAAGCCATGCCTCAGAGTTGGAATAATAAATCTGCCCCCGACTTTCCCCACCCCCAAGTTGCATTCCTCCCCTTGTTTTTGCCAATTAAACTACTGTGTGTGGTGCTTTGAGTCTGGTTAATGTGCAATGTTTTGTGGTTCCAGCAGTTTCCTTGTAGTTGTGTTTTAGCAGTGTGGTATTACTCTGAGGTGTTTTTGCTGCTCTGTTTGTGGCCACGCTGTTCCATATTTAGCTGACTTGATGGGGAACCATCAGAAATAGTTCTAAAAAGATTAGAACCTTTTATAACTCAAGGGTTTGAGTTGTAATTTTTTTTTTTATACTTCATCTTTATTGGTAAAAGCACATTACCATACAGATCCAATAAGGAAACATGTACCATTACAATATCCACAATAATGAAAAAAACATTACCTGAGAAGGGCCCTCTACCAACAACAGGGGCCAATCTCAGTGGGTCTTAAAATCTTTTAATATTACTTTCAGATTTAATGGGTTACAGGAACAAATATCCAGCAACACTACATCTCCTTTGTCCAATATAGTAAAAAGGAAAAAACATGGTATAAATTACGTCTTTCCACCAATAATATTAAGTCAGTATATCCTCAGAGGAGGAAAAGGAAGGTGGGGGGAGGGGTGAAGGGGAGGGAAAAAGAAAAGATAGGCTCAACTGAGAATCTATACGGGAACTTAATAAACGATAGTCTGACAGGAGAAAGAAAGTGAAGGGGAACACAACAGGCCTAAGTTCCATTAATGATGACTTCATTTTATATAATAATAACTTCATTTTATATATATAATAGGTTCATGTTGAATTGAGTTAATATCCATAAACCATTGCACATCCATCAAAATTCCACCAAAAGTGAAGGGGGGGAGGGGAAGGCAAGCTCCCCAGTCCCTCTTTCATCAGAAGCCCTCTAACTAAGCAGCTCCCATCTAGTCCATCTATTTACAAATTGTGGGGTCCTCAGAGCTAGGGAAAAGGTTATTCTCTCATAGGTTTTAACATTGTTTACTAGTTCCTTCCACTCCATTTCAGTGGGTGGCAGGGGGGAAAGCCATCTCCTAGAAATCACCTTGCATGCTGCTGCAACCAGGATGTTCCAGAGGTATTTAGCTTCATGGCCTCTTACCTCCAAAGGGTATAGGCCCAGGATAACATGTTCTGGTCCCAACGGGGCCGAAATATTAAATATTTCCTGCAATCGCCTAAGTATACTACTCCAATACTGGTTAAGCAAGGGGCATTGTCAGAAAATATGAGCCTGAGATGCTAGAGAGGCACCACATTCTCGCCAACAGGAGGGCGAAATCTCCGGGTTCCATTTAGTCACCTGCTCTGGTACACGAAAGTACCTCCTTCTGAGCTTCCACAAAAATTCACGCCATCCAGGCGATGAGAAAGAGCGCCAGGTATTTTTAAAAGACTGCAGCCACCTCTCTGTATTTAATCTTATTTCAAATTCATTCTCCCACTTCACCTTAATATACATTGTTGAATGATTTAGGTCAGAGATATAATTCTTATAAAGTATAGAGTTCGCCTTCCCCCCACCCCCCAAATTCCCTCAAACACCACCGGTTGTACAATCTCCCCAGGGACCTTGGAGGACTCACATAGATGCTTCATTATATAATCTATAATCTGGTAGTAGAATAAGAGGTCTCCTTGTCTCCCACAGAACTTATCCGCAGCCTCTTCAAAAGTTAAAATATGATCCCCTTTTAAAAATTGCCAAGGAGCCCAGCACCCACGTTTCTCTTGACATCTATACCTAGGGGTCCCTATGGGCCAACATGTGAGATGTGCTTTGCGACCAACACTAATATTTCCAGAGGTAGGCCCTTGTGGCACCTCTCCTGCATCCTCGTCTGCATCCCTTCAGAGCCACCCCAGTACCCAAAAATAGTGGGGGAGAGTTATTTGTTATTGCGGCTTGAGCAAATATCTGGGACAACAAAGGGGGGGAGCAGGGAGCAGCCAAAACAATAGTCTTCCAGCTGGACTGGTAAGTGGGATGTAACAATAAAAGGGCAACCCTCATCTGGGCTGCTACCCAGTACCCCTCTAGGTAAGGTACTCCATAGCCCACCTCTTCCCTAGGGAGAAAGACAATTTGTTTTCTGCCACACATCCAGTCTTTCCTTTGTAATTGTACAAGGTACACATTGAAACAAAAATAAGAACCTACGAAGCAGGTTCATCTTAGTTGTCTGTATTCTCAAATGGAATGGAAGAGGGAGCATAGACCACCTTTCAATGTCTGCTTGTATTTGCTCTACTAATGGGGGAAATTTAAGTCATAAAGTTGGGAATTGCTGGATGATAAGTTTATCCCTAAATATTTCATAGTGAGGAGGTCCCATTTCAGGGGATAGCCCTCTCTAAGAGTTTGAGACGGGGTGTAATTAAAGGTAATGGCCTCTGTTTTATGGGTATTTAGCGTGTATCCTGAGAGTTCCGAAAATTCATTTAGATGTCGGAATAGGTGAGGGACAGAAGATTTCGGCTCCGTGATATAGAGCAGGATATCATCTGCATACAAAGCAAGTTTATGTTCTTCCCCACTTATGTTCACCCCTTTTACATCTGAGTTCTCTCTAATACCCTGTGCTAGAGGCTCCAGGTATAAGGCAAAAAGAATAGGTGACATGGGACACCCCTGTCATGTACCCCTGCACAGTGTAAAGGATGTAGAGACATGACCATTAGCCCTAATAAAACCCTTTGGTGTGTTGTATATTTTAAAGATAGCATTAATGAATTGAACAGGGAAAGCCAAATTTATCGAGTACTGCTCAAAGGAAGGGCCAAGAGACTTTATCAAAAGCCTTTTCGACATCGAAGCTTAAGAAAATGGAGGGTATTTGAGTGAGGTTTATATGGTCAATTAAGTGGGCGGTCCTTCAAAGATTATCCTGCGCCTGACAGTTGGGAATAAAGCCCATCTGGTCTAGATTGATCAACTTAGTTATAAATTTCTGCATGCATCAGGCAAGAATTGACATATAAATTTTATAATCGGAATTTAGGATGGAAATAGGACGATATGAGGGACAAAGTGTCGGGTTTTTCCCTTGCTTGGGGATAACTAATATAATGGCCTGCTCCCACGAGGTTGGGGGGGGGTTTCTTCGGTCTGCAATATCATGTTATATACCTTGAGTAGCAGGGGTAACACCTGGCCCTTAAAATGTTTATAAAACTCCCCGGGAAGTCCGTCCGTACCCGGGCACTTCGAGGCCTTCAGATTAGAGACTTCAGTGTGAAGCTCTGACTCCGAAATGGGAGCTATCAGGCCCATTTTAGCCTGCTGGGACAAAGAAGGAAGGGAGATCCGCCTCAGGTATTCTGTTATATTATTCTACCATGGGGATGGGTGGGGCGCAGTATACAGTGAAGTGTAGAAGTCTCTGAAGGCTTCTACTCTTTCAGAAGTCTGGTGTGTCTTGCGCTTGGTAGTAGGATGTATTAAAATTGGGATCACTGCTCTCGCTCTCTGAGATCGCAAGCGGGCCGCCAATAGGCGAGTGGCCCTTGGGCCCCCCTCATAATATTTTTGCTTAAGAAACATGGCCTTCTGTTCCACCTGATAATCTAATAAATTGTTTAGTTCAACTTTAAGTTTGCCCAGTTTTTTATAGACCGCTGCCTCATATTTAATTTTGAGCTGTGATTCACAGGAGTCGATCTCCCCTTTCAACCTTGATTTTTGGGCCTCTCGCTGCTTTTTCTTAAAGGCCGAGATAGAGATAAATTTTCCCCGTATTGTAGCCTTAATAGTGTCCCAGAGAAGACGAGCCGGTTTCTCAGGCATCCCATTGTCGGCCACAGCCTGCTTTATCATTTCTACAATTGCCCCCTTCACCTCTGGGTCCTGAAGTAAGGATGTATTAAGTCTCCAGAAGGTTCATTTAATGAAATCCCCCAGATGAAGCTGGCAAAACACAGAAGCATCGTCCGACAATGCCCTGTTTCCAATCCAGCTATCCTTTATCTGCCCAACGTATTCTGTTGGAAGCAGGATATAGTCCAGACGAGAATGTGACTGGTGGGGTGCAGAAAAGAAAGTATAGTTTCTCTGCTTGGCATGGGTGAGACGCCACACATCAGCATAACCTAATTCCCCTAGTAACCCCACAACCTTTTTCATGCACCCCTGATTACTCCAGGGGACCGCAGAGGAAGAGTCCAGCATCGGGTTTAAAACTAAATTTAGATCACCACCAATAATCATTTCCCCCTCCGCCCACTCCTGCAACCTTAAAAAGATTTGACAATACACTTGAAAATCTGAACCGGTTGGCACATAAATGGATGCCAATGTTACAGTTTGCCCCAAAAAATGCCCCTTTAAAAAGGCAAAACATCCCTCCCTGTCCACCAGCTGGTCTATTTGCTCAAAGGGCGTTCTAGCTGGGACCAGGACCGCCACTCCCCTTCGTCTCCCCCTCCCGTATGCAGCGCACGCCGTGGCGCAGAACTCAAATTTCCCCAGTTTCTGGTGTTGCTTTAAAGAAAGATGCATCTCCTGTAATAGCAAGAAATCAGCATCAGTCTTTCTAAGGAAGGGCAGAATTTTGTTACGCTTTACAGGGTTGGTCAGCCCATTTACATTGAATGAACAGAAAGTCGTGGGTTTAGCTGCCATTCTAGTGGATCATAAGACTCCTCCTCTGCTGTAACCCCCGTATTGTTTATCCTACCCTCCTTATTTGACAATACCCCGTCCAGTCTGAGTAAGTTCCCCTTTTCACTCAGATCAAGCTAGCAATGTAATAATAATAAATAAAAAGGAAAGAAACAAAACGCCCTACCTACTAAAAGGAAGAAGTGAGAGGAGATAAGAAAGGGGGGGTTAGTATTGTGGTATAAGACAGTAGTTTCTTACGATTATATTAAACTAGTATTCAACACTATTCAACAAACCCAGAAATATAAACAGTGTTTTAAACAATAGTGGCTTCCAAGGTAGGGGATCCAAAACCTAGGATCCCTTGCCTTAACCTCTGAAAAGGCCGATGGAATCAGGCAAAGAGGTAGGGGGTTGAAGAGCAAGTATGCCCTGAATTAACAGAGCTTCTTCAACAAAACTGCTCCAAAGGAGTGGTTTATGTGAGTGACAAACACCGCCACGGATTCACTCAGGTCGAGTTAACTTTTGAAACTAGGCGTATAGACCCAGAACTTTTCCTCAAAGCACCCCAGGAACTTTAGAAATCTAACATCTCAATTATTCTAACAATTAGAAAATTCCCATTCCTTTTAACAACATGCTGCCAGGAAGGTCTAGCCATAAATATGCCATTTTATGGGATATCCCATTGGCGCTCCGCGTCCTGCCCCTCAGCAACAACTGTGAGGAGTAGGCCAGAAAGCATCCACGGAGCAACAACAGTGCTCAAGATGTAAGTCCCACTTATGGCTGCTTAAACCCCAGTCTCAGAATCCATCCAAACCCCTCTACCTCCCGGACACCTTTTACCAGACAGTTCAATCGTCCCCAAGTGTCCAAAAACTCTGCAGCTCACAAATGTTAGTCCCAAAGTCCGCTCTCCGCCATCCTCAAGTGTCGGCCGTGGCAAGACCACTCGCTTTCCTTAAACGTTCCACTCGATGTAATAGCTCCAAGGCTTCTTTCACTTTCCTCAAGGGCATTAGCCTCCCTCACCCATATGTCATCTGGAGCATTGAAATCACCGGGAATCTAAGCTTCTGCAATCGGTCTGCTTCCACAGAGGGAATGAAGATTCCCTTTCCCTGCAGATCCACCAATGCCTTCCCCGGAGTGAGATATAACTGAGGGCCCTCCTCCCAGAACACCCGAAGCTTCGCTGGGAACAGGGTTTGAAATCTAATGCCCTTTGCTCTCAAAGCTTTTAGAATTGGCACATATAGCTGCCTAGCTTGCTGGACTTCCGCGGGGCATTATCATGGTCGAGAGAAATCTGCGATGTGAAGTAGGACAGCTCTTTTTTGCTCCAAGCCCTCCGGAGGATATCTTCCTTAGTTTTAAAACTGCTCAGCTTGAAGATTATGGAACATGGGTGGGCTGTTTCCCCCGTTGGCTTCTGGTCTAGTGAACGATGAACTCTTTTGATACTAAGGGCATAATTGGAAGGCAAGTCCAGCACATCTTTCAGCAAATTTTCCAAAAATGCTGTCATGGGGGGTTCTTCAGCCCCTTCAGGAAGGCCATACAGTCTGAGATTGCTGCGTCTAGATCTTCCCTCAAGATCAATGCATTTACTCTGCAGAGCTTGCACATGCTGAAATAAGGCCTCTATTGCTGTGCCAAGATGAGTATTATTTTCCTCCATTACTTTTATTTTGTCTTCCGCGGCGTTGACCTTAGCATCTATATTGGAGATTTGCTGTGTCAGTGCTTGAAATTCTCTCCTAGACTCGGCTCGAGAGTCGCGAATTTCCCTTAGGAAGTTTTCATATCTGGTGCGAGATAAAAGGTCTGCCTCGGCTTCCGTGTCATAGCTAGAGCCCCTCGTGCTGCTACGTGAGCAGCTTCTGCTGTGATCATAACTAATTGGAGGCATTTCTTCTCCACCAAACTCTTTCCTCAGGGTTTTACTTGATGAGGGTGGTCCCCGGTCCCTTTTACGACTTTCCTTAGCCATTTTTACTTATTAGATCAATTTAGGAATAGGAAATATTTATCCCTGGGGAGCAGAGGATCTTCCCTAAGCTGCTGTCTGCTCCGTGGCGGAACCGGAAGTCTGAGTTGTAATTCTGAACTAGAGCACCAATAGGTTCTAAGTATTAAACAGCAAGTCTGCATATCAGCATGTGCTTTCATAAATAAGATGTTTCAGCTGTTACAATTTACTAGATAATCCATTTTTTCATGTTAAATGTTCCTTTCCAAGATTTACAGCACATCTTGGTAATCCATCTAAAAAGTCTGTATAATAAAACATTTGAAAACATTTGCCTCTCCCCTGTTAACCTCACAGTGCCTTTGTTTATAACATCATAGTGCTCACCAAGACAGCAGACTATGATGTCACAAACAGCAATTGTGGGATTAGCAGGGGAGAGTGAGATACATTTTGAAAGACTCAGTGAAATAATTGCTGCATTACCTACAATATTTAGTAGACCAACAGCAGGGGAAAGTAGAAAAAACTAGAAAACAGTAAAATAAAAATACAACTGTAGTAAATCTAGAGTTTTTAAGCATTGTTTTATAACAGAGTTACTTTTTAATGGTTCTAAATGATAATAAAATGATTTTTTTGTTCAGACATTTCAAAAACAAGTAATGCCAGCCTGGAAAACAAACTACCTGGAATTACATTTTAAAACGTTTTAGTGAGCTGTATGTGCTAATGTGCTGCTCTGTACTGTATGTGCAGCTGTGCCAAACTACAACACATCAATTGTAACTCTTGTTCTTTGCTTTTTGAATGACACGCAGTTTTTCTCTCTCTCTCTTGCTTTTCTGCATGTGCAGTAAAACAGGACATTACTGCTGTGCTGAGGGGGCAGGTCTCTGTTTATTTTGTTCTCTCAGTAACTCTGTCCGACATTTCTCACCAGTTCTGCATGTAAACAAGTTTGAGTTCTAAAGAAGATTATACAATGGCAAGAAAGAATCCTGGCTTCTGATTGGTCAGTTGGCCATCACAGCAGGGATGCTATCCTGGCATAACATCCCTGCTGATTAACTAGATGATGATGCCATTCATAGTTTCTTTTTTTCACTTGATGATTGTTTGCATCTTTTCTTAAAAAATATTTTTAAACACTAAACAAAATTCTTTAAAACTATTTTTTTCTGTATAAAACAACGAGCCATTGTATAATAGGAATAATGCCCTCCAGAGTGGGTGTTATGTTGGGATAACATCCCTTCTCGGGTGGTTGGGCCCGAGGCCACCAGGCATTATTCCTTTATTAGAAATCTAGAACTATTTGGTTGGCATGGTTTCACCAGGGGGAGGTCATGTCAGACCAACCTCATTGAATTTTTTTGACTGGGTGACTAGGGAGGTGGATCAGGGGAGGGCAGTGGACATGGCCTATCTGGACTTCAGCAAGGCCTTTGACACTGTGCCACATAGAAGACTATTACACAAACTGGGGAATATGGGTGTGGGCAGGACAGTAGTGTGGTGGGTAGGTAACTGGCTGGGTGGCAGGACACAGAGGGTGGTGGTAAATGGCTGTCACTCCACAGAGGGAAGAGTGACCAGTGGGGTACCACAGGATCAGTGCTGGGACCGGTCCTATTCAACATCTTCATCAGTGACATTGCGCAGGATCTAGAAGGCAGAATTTCACTGTTCGCTGATGACACAAAGCTCTGTAACAGAGTAGACACACCAGAGGGTGTAGACAGAATGAGAAGGGACCTGCAGAAACTTGAAGAATGGTCAAGGGTTTGGCAGTTGAAATTCAATGCAAAGAAGTGCAAGATAATGCATATGGGCACAAAACCTGGCACAATATATCAGTTGGGGGTGAGGATATAGCATACCAAGCAGGAAAGGGATCTTGGGGTTGTCATCTCTGATGACCTCAAGGTAGGGAAACAGTGTGACAAGGCATCAGGTAAAGCCAAATGGGATGCTGGGATGTATAGGCAGGGCATCACCAGCAGGAAAAGGGAGGTCATAATTCCGCTATACAAGACACTAGTGAGGCCCCACCTGGAGTACAGTATACAGTTCTGGAGACCATACCTACGTAAGGACATAGACAGGGTAGAGAAGGTTCAGAAGAGGGCAACAAAGATGGTGCATGGATTGCATCACAAGTCCTATGAAGACAGGTTGAAGGAACTGAACATGTACTCCCTGGAGGAGAGGAGGGAGAGAGGGGATATGACAGAGACATACAAGTATCTTACAGGGAGAACAGGGTGCAGGAAAACACTATTTTTAAGCGAAAAAGATGTTTCAGGACTAGAGGGCATGGGATGAAGTTGGAGGGAGGACGATTCAGAGGAAACATGAGAAAGAATTTCTTCACAGAACGGGTGGTGGACAAGTGGAACACCCTGCCAGAGGAAGTGGTGGGGGCTGAAACAATCACGGGATTTAAGAATGCATGGGATAGACATAAAGGAATTCTAGAGGTCAGGGGTAAGGGGAAATAGACTTCTAGGAAAACAAACTGAACTTACAAGCTCAAATGGGCAGACTAGGTGGGCCATAGGCCCTTATCTGCCGACACTGTCTATGTATCCATGTATCTATGTATCTATGTATTTGAAAAGTTCTAGACAAGGACCAAAACCCAGAAATTCAGTGTGTTCTGACAACCCTATCACATATCAGAATGTGGTCTGATTATCTCTGGACCTCCTGCAATGTTGTTTATTGTTCTGTTCAGCAAGTTTATTTTTAAAACATTTTCTGCTTTGAAAATAAATAAAAATCTTTTAAGCGCTTTAAAGATTTGATGATAGGTATTTTGTATACGACAGTATTATCTTTTTACTCTGCTAGTACTGACCATCCACACTTGTAAATCATCCGCTGTGCTACACAGACCCTTCCGTGACCTTATCTGTCCCAGCACCAACAGTCCCTAGCCCTATGATGTATATGCCTTGATCCTCATTATGCACCTGAGGTGTGCTCTTATCGGGCCATTAACCACATCTCAATGTGTCTTATTCCTTGCAAATTACATTACTACCTTTGTTTATGAAAGAGTATACTAAAGTGCAAAGTTGCTCTTTAAGGGCTACAGCAGTCCTTGGAGGGCTGCCTTATCCCAAAATGCCCTGCTCCATGCATAGCAGGTGACCCACTCTATTGCCAGCCTGGGCATCTGATTAAATGCCTTCTGTTCATCCCCACTCCACCCCCAACATGCCTAGCCTGTCTGTGCTCCAGTTTATGTGGGGGGTGGGGAGGCCAAGATTGTAAATGCCACCTAATGTGCTGCACTGTGCAAGTGCGGAGCACCTGTGGCATGCATTCAGTCCATCCATCAAACAGGGGCAGTGAGAGGATCTCAGATCTAGAAGTGGGTTGCCATCTGGGAACAAGTGACTATCAAACAGTGTGGTTCACGTTAAACTCAGCTACAGAGTCAAGCCATACAAAAGTGAGGGTACTGGACTTCAGGAGGGCTGACTTTGGCAAGATGGGAGAGTGCCTCAGAAAAGCACTAGCAAACAGGCTAGAAGGAGGTGCGGAGCAACAATGGGAATCATCAAACTGCCATAACAGAGGCAACAAGCCTTTGTGTGAAGCAAATAAACAAATCAAATGAAAGAAAAGCCACTATGGTTCTCAAAAGAGGTGGCTGTGAAAGTCAGGAAGAAAAGATAGCATTCCGGAAGTATAAGGAAACACAGAAGGAGCAGGACAGAGAGCTGTACAGTTAAGGCAGAAGGAAGCAGGGAGGGAAGTCAGAATAGCAAAGGCCCAAACTGAGGAAAAGATAGCCAACTCAGTTAAGAAGGGGGATAAAACCCTTTATAGGTACATCAGCGAGCGTAGAAAGACAAAGGGAGGGATAGTGAGGCTGAATAGAATGAATGGTGGGTGGGCAGAGGGGGACAGTGAAAAAGCAGGGATACTGAACGAATATTTCTGCTCATATTCACAAAAGAAGAGGGGGAAGTGCCTAATCCAATTAATAGAAGCACTCTTGATAGGGGGGTCGATCCCAGTCCTTTCACAGAAGAAAGGGTTCTGCAAGAACTCCTAAAACTGAAGGTGGACAAAGCAATGGGGCCTGATGGAATTCATCCCAGAATCTAAAAGAATTAAGGGAGGAACTAGTGAAACCACTGGCTACTCTTTTTAATAAATCATGGGAGGATGGGGTGGTACCCGAGGACTGGAGGAAGGCGGATGTGATTCCCCTTCACAAAAGTGAGACCAAGACAGAGGCAGGAAACTACAGACCTGTCAGTTTGACCTCTGTGGTAGGGAAAGTGATGGAGTCACTTCTGAAGGAAAGAATAGTTGAGTACCTAGAGGCCAGTGGGGCACAGGACCCAAGGCAGCATGGGTTCACAGCGGAAGGTCATGTCAGACTAATCTAATAGATTTCTTTGACTGGGTGACCAAAGTAGTAGACCAGGGAGGGGCTGTGGACATGGCCTACCTAGACTTTAGCAAGGCATTTGACACAGTCCCACACAAAAGATTAATAGTCAAATTAACCAGCCTGGGAGTGGGTCCCAGGGTGGTAGCCTGGGTAAAACATTGACTGGACAACAGGACACAGAAGGTAGTTGTAAATGAAGTCCACTCTGAAGAAAGAGGGGTTACTAGTGGGGTACCGCAGGGTTCAGTATTGGGTCCAGTCCTTTTTAATGTCTTCATAAGTGACATTGCAGAGGGACTGGAAGGAAAAGTAT
Organism: Neoceratodus forsteri; assembly: GCA_016271365.2. NCBI lineage: Eukaryota > Metazoa > Chordata > Ceratodontiformes > Ceratodontidae > Neoceratodus > Neoceratodus forsteri. The sequence goes on from CM028129.1 coordinate 109,772,570, forward strand.
GCCTCTTTGCAGATGACACAAAGATCTGCAACAGGGTTGATATACAAGGAGGCGTGGAAAGGATAAGAAGGGACTTGGCAAGGTTGGAGGAATGGTCAGAAGTATGGCAGCTAGGATTCAATGCAAAGAAGTGCAAATAATGCACCTGGGAAACAAGAACCTAGGGGAAGATTACACAATTGGGGGGGGGGTAGTGACAACAACAAAAAAGGAAAGGGACCTGGGGGTAATCATATCAGATGACCTTAATGTTAGCAAGCAATGTGAGAAGGCAGTAGGGAGGGCTGGGGGTATACTGGGATGCATAGGGAGAGGCATCAGCAGCAGAAAACAGGAAGTTGTTATCCCTCTGTACAGACAGTTGGTGATACCCCATCTGGAATACTGGGTCCAGTTCTGGAGACCGCATCTCCGCAAGGTCATAGACAGGATGGAGGCTGTCCAGAGGAGGGCAACTAAAATGGTGCAGGGTCTGCAAGAGAAGCCGTATGAGGAGAGACTAAAGGAGCTTAATATGTATACCCTTGAGGAAGGACGGGAGAGGGGGGACATGATAGAAACTTTTAAGTACCTCAGTGGAATCAACAAAGTCCAAGAGGGTAGCATCTTTCAGAAAAAGAGACGTGCAAGAACAAGGGGACACAATTTAAAGATAGAGGGGGGGCGGTTCAGGGGCAATGTGACGAAGTATTATTTCACAGAGAGGGTAGTGGATGCATGGAACAGCATTCCTAAGGAGGTTGTGGGGACTAAAACTGTGGGAGAATTCAAGAATGCATGGGACAGACATAAGGCAATTCTTGTGGGGGGTAGGAAGAAATAGGCTGTTGGTTAACTAGGATCTGCGGCCTATCCTGTAGGTAGGGAAATGGGCAGACTAGATGGGCCAAGCGGTCCTTATCTGCTGTCAAAGTCTATGTTTCTAAGGGGACAAAAGTAGCCAGTATTTAAGATGTAAATGGAAATGTGTACATTGCCAGGCCAAACTGTGAATGTGTTCCAAAATTATATACGAATAACCAGCAGATAAAGGTTTTATGGTCTATCAAGTCTGCTCCTTAGTTCAGGTCCCTCAGTGTTTACAGAGGGACCCACTCCTTTCTCTTCCTCTCATCCCTCCTCACCAACACCTTCCCCCCATCCCCTCCCACATGTGACTTTTCCCTTTACTTTGTCCCATCTTCTCTTGAAGCCAGACACTCTCTTCAGGGAGACACCTCTTCCAGCAATTTATTCCGCTTGGTCTCAACCCTCTCAGTGAAAAAGTGCCTCCTCAATTCTCAACTGAATCTTCCCCCTGACAGCTTTAGGCTATGCCCCTTAGTGGACTTGTCCCCACTAAGGCTGAAGAAATTCTCAGTGCTCACCCTGTTGATACCTTTAAGGTACTTGAAGGCCTCGATCATGTCCCCCTCTCTCCCTTCTGTCCTCCAGGAGCACATGTTAAGCTGTCTTCGTCTCTCCTTGTAAGTTTTGCCCTGATGGCTCTTGATCATTTTGGTTGCCCTTCTCTTGACCATTTTCAGTAAGATGACATCCTTCTTTAGGTAAGGGCACCAATACTGAATGCTGTACTCCAGGTGTGGCCTCACCAGTGATCTGTACAATAGCAGAATGACCTCTGCCTTTCTGCTTGTTATACCCTTGGCTATGCACCATCCAGTTTGCTTTAGCTGCTGCACTCTTGCAGTGTGCCGAGTTCTTTAGGTCACTCTTGATGATTAATCCCAGGTTCTTCTCCTCTGATCTGGTTACCTGCACACCACCCAGCCAATATTTGGTCTCTGGGTTCTTCAACTCCAAGTGCATTACCTTGCATTTTTTTGTGTGTAATCTTCTTTATCTTCTTCCATTTCACCCCTAGCTTACCATTCCTTCAGGCTGCATCAGTGTACCTTATGTCAGCTGGTCTACCCTCCACTGCCAGCTCCCATCACACTAAGACATCCTCAGTGCACCCCCTGTGGCTCACAGGGATCCAGCTTAACCCTGCCAGGGTGGCTCCCTACCCCAGAGGCCTGAGGAGGGGGAACCATTTCCATGGGCCCTGCAAGACCACAGGATCTTTTACGGATGAGAGTGGTATGCTGGGGGACATGCTACATGGTGGGATAAGGCAGCCATCATCTGGTTCACCGAGGGGTCAGATTTTCCATTTTTGGGTGCCCCACCCACCTCCCAAGTTTGCGTGGCTACATCCTGGGGGCAGTGGCGCTCAGCAACATATGGTCACCCATGCCTCCAAGAGCGCATCCACCAAGCCACCACCAGGAGCTGCTCCAAGAGCGGCACACTATGTGGCTCTCCCCCCCCCAAGGAGGGAAGTGCCTAAAGGACACTCTGACTCTCTCCCTGCAGGTCACTGCTCCGGACATCTAGGCTCGGGGTGTGAACCTGGCTTGCCAGTGTCCCAGAGTGATGCCCCACCATCCGGCACCATGGAGCTGGCACACCTTGTACTTTTTAGCATTGAAATCCAGTTGCCAAATGCCAGACTACTTCTCTAGCTTAGTCAGGTCTTCTCTGAGATCCTGCCTCCCCTTCTCCATGTCTACCCCCCAAAGAGTTTTGTGTCATCCGTAAAGAGGCAGATTTCACCTTTAGTCCCATCTGCAATGTCACTGATGAAGATGTTAAACCACACTGGACCAAGCACCAAGCTCTGTGGAACTCCACAGGTCAATGGCCTAGCCTCAGACATCAACCCCGTGACTATCACTCTCTGACCTCTGTCCTGCAGACAGTTTTTAACCCATCTAGCAAACTTACATCCTATCCCTAGGTCTTCCAGTTTACAGAATTAATCTCCTATTAAGTATCGAGTCAAAGTTCTCACTGAAATCCAGATACAGGATGTCAACCATTTGGACCCTGTCCATTGTCTTGGCTACCCAGTAAAAGAAGTTAATCAAGTTAGTTTTGCAGGACCTCCCTGACACAAACCCATGCTGCCTCTCTTCCTGGATCCTATTATCCTCCAAAAAGCTTACCAGTCTTTCCTTCGGAATGAGCTTTCCCACTACTGAGGTCCGACTGATCAGCCTTTAATTCCTAGGGTCATCCCTTGGCTCATTTTTGTGGACAGGCACTACATGTGCAGTCCTCCAGTACTGGGGTACATTCCCCATCTCCAGAGAGGCATTAAACAGGTCTACCAGGGGACCCACCCAGTACCTCCGCCAGCTCCTTCAGAATCATTGAATGCATGCAATCTGGCAACGGGGATTTATCCACCTTCTGGGCTTTTAGGCCCTTACACAAACTCTCTATTTCAATCACACCCCTCTATGACCCCCCCTTCCCATTTCCCACCCCCCTCCTTCCTTGTGGCACTGATCCATCCTTTCTCCCAGAGAAGACTGAGAAGCAATACTTGTAAAGTACTTCCACTTTCTCCTCACTACCCTCCCCATCCCCACCTCCATTTCCAGTCTATCTCATCCTTCAAATCCCTCTCCTTCCTTATGTATTGAAAGAAGGCCTTCTCCCCTTTTTCACTGCCTCTGCTAGCCGTAATTCACTACTGACCTTTGCTACTATAACCGCTCTGCCTGCATCCCTTGATTCTGCACAGTATACCTCCATATCTTCCTCTTTCTGTGTACGCTTGTACTTCCTGAAGGCTGACCTCTTGTCTCTTACTGCTTTGACCACCTCCCTGCCACACCAGCTGGGCTTTTTGTCTCTGGATTTTTTGCTCCAGATTTTGGTACACTCACTGGTGGCCATTATCAGGCCTTCTTTAATTAAGGCCCATCTCTGGTCCACCTCCATGTCCTTCCTGACCCTAGCAAGGTGCCCTTCCAGAATTTCTCCCATCTTACTGAACTCAGCCCTCCTAAAGTCCAAAACCCTCATCTTGGACCTAACCCTTTGTCTGCCCATGTCCAGGCAGAAACACGCAGTGTGGTTATCACTTCCTGCAAGTGGTGCCTCCACTGGACATGCGAACAGTTATGACCAAGTCCAATATGGCCCTCTGTCTAGTGGGCTCAGCATACCTTCCATCAGGAACCCACTCTGGAACTCATCTAGAAGTACCTGTGACCTGGTGCAGGAAGTAGCCAGGATTCTGCAGTCCACCCCTGGAAGACTGAGGTCACCCACCAATTACTACCTCCCCCTTGCTGGTCATTTCCATAATTTGGGGCCCCAGTTCTTTGTCCAGCTCCTCATCCTGGTTTGGTGGCCTGTACACTAACCCTATCCTTAGCTTCTTAACCTTAGGTGTTTGTACCTGTACCCACAACACCTCTGCCCATCCTGCTGCCTCTTCCTCTCTTGCACAGATTATCCCTTCCCCCATGGTAAGAGCCACCTCCCCCCTTCCCAGCCCCCATCCCTCCTGTAATTCTTATAACTAGGGATGGAGAGATCTCAGTGATGGTTCACTGTGGCCCATGTCTTCGTGATGGCCACCATGTGCCCCTTGTCCTTGGCCATTACTGTCTATAATTCAGCCATTTTGTTCCCGAGGCTCCTGATGTTCATATATACCACCTTCCACCACAACTCAAAGCCCCCTCCTCCCCAACCTTCCTCTCCCCTCCCACTCCTCCACCCAAGCCGCTCTTCCTGATTTCACCTCTTTGTCTCTCATCTAGATCCCCCTCCTTCTGCCCTGACTGAGGAGAGGGCCAGTTGGCCTCCTCCACCAGCTGACTAAGTCAACTGAGATCCATGCAGCCCCCCAAATAGTCAGTTTAAATTGAGGTCTCTGTGCAAAAAAAAAAAAAACAATTGCTGTTTAGCACTCTAGTGCTCTCCCTGCTTAGATGAAGTCTGTCCAGTGCATACAGGGCTTTGTTCTCCCCCATTCCTCCCCTGTCCCCAATCAGCTTGTATCCTTCCCCTCCATGCCACCCCCTGAGATGTATATTGAACTCTTTTATTCTTTTCTTCCTAGCCATGCTAGCCCTTGGTACCAGCAGCAACTCTTGAGAAGGCTACCAAACTCCCTATTTCTCTGCAAAATGCTCACACCTTCTTGAACCTCTCCTGCACAACCCCTACTTCCTATTCTGTTGGGTCATTCATTAACAGATGAACAATGATGTTTGGTTTTCCTCCCTTCACTCCAATATGTTGGGCTATCAGAGATCCCATTCTCCCAGCAATCAACCCTGGAGTACATGGCACATTTCTGCAGTTTACCCTAGACTCCTCCTCCTCCCTCTCACCCCCCTTAACACCCCCAAGACCACCACCCTCCTCATGCCATCCAGTACTCCCTTCCCTGCCCTGTGTCCTCCACCTCTTCCTGTTTAATTTGTAGCTCCACCCGACCCCCTGTACCCTCCTTGTCCACCTTGGGACAAATGACCTAGCTAGGCATGAGATCAGTGCAGTGCAGGATGAATTTGTGGAGTTGGGGAGGGGCCTCAGACAGGTAGCAAGCACGGTAACCTTCTCAGAGATGCTGCCAGTCTATTGTAGGGGGTGAGGCTAGGGTACTGCACACCATGTAGTTTAATGAATGGTTGCAAAACTGGTGCAGAGCACAGGGCTTTGGCTTCATTGGGGAATGGGGTTCCACCTGGAGAGATGAAGGTCTATACTGGCATGATGGTCTGCATCTGTTCAGGAAGGGAAACAAGCTCCTAGGTGACAGGTTTAAATGCTTCCTTGGCAACCTTTTAAACTAGCCAAGGGGGGAGGTGCTGATAGGAAGCAGGAAAGTTCAAGCCTCCTCCCACAAAACATGGCAGGTAGTGGGGTAAACACTGAGGTACAGAGCTTGACACAGGGCAGGACAGGGGTAAATGGAAAAATAGACAAGGGCAGTAAGAGCAGGGATGGGGTAAAAAAGGATAAAGCCAACATTAAAGGGAGGGCAATGAGTACCAATGCCCGTAGTCTGGGAAACAAGCTTCCTGAGCTAGTAGCCCTGATGGAAGAGGAACACTTGGATATTGTGGCAGTCACAGAAACATGGTACGTGGAGAACCATGACTGGGATGTCAACATACCAGGGTACACAATCTACAGAAGGGACAGGGAGGGTAAAAGAGGAGGTGGAGTAGCTCTCTACATAAGGGAAGGGATCAAAGCTACAGAACTAAAAAGTAAAGGGAGAGGACAAGCGGCAGTCTGGGTCACCTTGTGGAGACAGGGAATGGCATCACAATCCGCACAGGGGTTGTATACAGACCCCCGTCTCAAGGGGAGGAAATGGACAAGAAAATGATAGAGGACATTCTCAAAATGGCTGATAAAGGGGAGATACTGTTGATGGGGGACCTGAATATGCCAGATGTTAACTGGACGACATGGACTGCAGCCACATCCAAGAGCAGGGTCATTCTTGATGCCCTACAGGGGGGCATGCCTTAGACAGCTAGTGGTGGAACCCACTTGGGAGGGAGCAATATTAGACCTGGTACTCTCAAATGAAGAGAGGATCACAAATTTAGAAGTCAGTAGACGTCTGGGAACAAGCGACCACTGCACAGTGTGCTTCACAATAAACACAACCATGGAGACAAGCCATACAAAGACAAGGATACTGGACTTTAGAAGGGCTGACTTTGGCATAATGGGTGAATACCTGAGGAATGCATTAGCAAATGGCCAGAAAGGAGGGGTGGAAGAACAATGGAGAAAAATCAAAACTGCCATCATGGAGGCAACAAGCCTTTGTGTGAAACAAATAAAGAAAACAAAGCAGAATAAAACCACTATGGTTCTCAAAAGAGGTGTCAGGGAAGGTTAAGGAATAAAAGTGATTCAAAAAGTATAAGGAATCACAGAAGGAGCAAGACAGGAACTGTATCAATTAAAGCAGAAAGAAGTGGGAAGGCAGTCAAAAGCAAAGGCCCAAACCGAGGAAAAGATAGCCAACTCAGTTAAGAAGGGGATAAAACCTTTTATAGGTACATTAGGAGCATAGAAAGGTTAAGGGAGGGATAGTGAAGATTAATAAAGGAGAGGGGAGGCAGGCAGAGGGAGACAGTGAAAAGGCAGAGATACAGAATGAATACTTTTGCTCAGTATTCACAAAAGAAGAGGAGGAGGAGTTACCTAAACCAAACAATAGAAGCACTCTGGGTAGTGGGGTTGACGCCAGTCCATTTACAGAAGAAAGAGTCCTGAAAGAACTCCTAAAACTCAAGGTGGACAAAGCAATGGGGCCTGACAGGATTCACCCTAGAATCTTAAAAGAACTAAGGGGAGGACCTAGTGACACCACTGACCACACTTTTTAACAAATCATGGGAGGATGGGGTGGTACCTGAGGACTGGAGGAGGGCAGATGTGATTCCCCTTCACAGAAGTGGGAGCAAGGCAGAAGCAGGAAACTACAGACCTGTTAGTTTGACCTCAGTGGTGGGGAAAATGATGGAATCACTTCTGAAAGAAAGCACTGTTGAGTACCTAGAGGCCAGCGGCGGGGCACAGGACCCAAAGTAGCATGGATTCACAGCAGGAAGGTCATGTCAGATGAATCTAATCAATTTCTTTGACTGGGTGACCTAAGTAATAGACCAGGGAGGGGCTGTGGATATGGCCTACCTAGACTTTAACAAGGCATTTGACACAGTCCCGCACAAAAGATTAATAATCAAGTTAGCCAGCCTGGGAGTGGGTCCCAGGGTGGTAGCCTGGATAGCAAACTGGCTGCACAACAGGACACAGAAGGTAACAGTGAATGGAACACATTCTGAAGAAAGGGGGGTTACTAGTGGAGTACCTCCGGACTCAGTACTGGGTCCAGTCCTCTTTAACGTCTTTATAGGTGACATTGCAGAGGGTCTGGAAGGAAAGGTATGCCTCTTTGCAGATGACACAAAGATCTGTAACAGAGTTGATACACAAGGGGGTGTAGAAAGGATGAGAAGGGACTTGTCAAGGTTGGAGAAATGGTCAGACGTATGGCAACTTAGATTCAATGCAAAGAAGTGCAGAGTAATACACCTGGGAAATAAAAATCCAGGAGAAGAGTACACAATAGCAGGGGAGGTACTAACAACAACAATAATGGAAAGGGACCTGGGGGTAGTCATATCAGATGACCTAAAGGTGGGTAAGCAATGTGAGAAGTCGGTAAGGAGAGCCAGGGGGATACTGGGATGCATAGGGAGGGGCATCATAAGTAGAAAAAGGGAAGTGGTTATCCCTCTGTACAGACAGTTGGTGAGACCCCATCTGGAGTACTGCATGCAATTTGGAGATCTCATCTACGCAAGGACATAGACAGGATGGAAGCAGTCCAGAAGAGGGCAACTAAAATAGTGCAGGGTCTGCATCAGAAATCATATGAAGAGAGACTGAGAGAGCTTAATATGTATACCCTTGATGAAAGGAGGGACGGGGACATGATAGAAACTTTTAAGTACCTCAAGGAAAAACAAAGTCCAGGAGGGTAGCATCTTTCAGAAAAAGAGATGTGTAAGAACAAGGGGGCACAATTTAAAGATAGAGGGGGGACGGCTCAGGGGTAATGTGAGGAAATTTTTTTTCACGGAGAGAGTGGTGGATGCATGGAACCGCCTTCCTGGGGAAGTTGTGGGATCTAACACAGTGGGGGAATTCAAACATGCATGGGACAGACATAAGGCAATTATAGTGGGTGGGTTGCAGGAAGTAGGCTTTTGGTTAACTAGAATCTGCAACTTATCCAATAGGTAGGGAAATGGGCAGACTGAGTGGGCCAAGTGGTCCTTATCTGCCGTCAAAGTCTATGTTTCTATGTTTCCCGTTCCCTGACCTCCTCTCCTGCTCACCCCTCCCCTCTGTCTCACCCCCTTATCATCCTGCCTTCTTATCCCCTTTCTGCCCCCACCCTCCCCTCCCCATGGTCTCCATCCTTACTCCACCTGCCCACTCCCTTTCCCCTGTACTGTTCCTTGCCTGCCCCCTCTCCTTCCCTCCTCTGCCTTATGGTCCTCCCCCTTTTAACCCTATCACTCCCTTTCTCCTTGCCCCTCACCATCCCATCAGGTTCCCCCCCCCCGGTCCACTCGGAGGAATCTATTCAGCGCCAGCACCTCTGGAGGTACTACCACCGACCTCTCACCCCCACCTTCAATCAATCAATCAATCAAAATCTTTATTTAACCAGGCGGGCACCGTTGAGCAGAGCTCATTTTTGAGGTGAACCTGGGATAAGGTACAACTACAGAAAGATACAACAGGATTGCAAGTGCTGCCAACATGGCAGTATACATTAGAACAGATATGAACAGGCATTACTCAGATCCATCACACACAAAAAATACTAACTATACCAAACTACAGTATCGTAAGAGAAATGTATAATTTGATGCGCTTTTTTTTTTTTAGTCCATTGCCTTTACTGTTGTCCAACCCTCTCCCAGAGCCTTCTCTCCCTCTGGAGAGAGGGACCCAGGGAGCCTACCTAAACTTGCCTTCCTTCCTTTTTTTTTTTTTAGTTTAGTTCCCATTTAGTTGGAGAAGGAGGGAGAGACTCTAGCTGGTGATTTGGTGACAGTGTTTGTAAGTGTATTTGAGGTATTCTCTTAGCTGCCATTTCTATGTGTTTGTAATACCCATCATAAGCAGGCAGTTGATTGAGGAGGGAATCAGACATGATGAGAGTGGTGCAGTGCAGTGTTTGTGGAGCAGCTGTCTTCAGGGAGACATTCTGGAGGCTGCGATGCTGCCCTATCCGCAGGCACCTCTCTGGGCTGAGGGAGGAGGTTGCCTGCCTCCGAGTAGAGTTGGCCAAGCTGAAGGAGGCATCCACCCCCACCCAGAGACCACTGGGTCCACAACCTTTACCTCAAAGGATACCAGGGAAGAGCAGTGATTGGACTACAGTGGGATCAGGGAGGGTGAGGGAGGGGGGTCGAAAGCAGATCCCCAACTGGTCCCGCTTAATAACTGATACACTGTTTTGGAGGAATGGGAAAGCCCCACTCAGGAACCTGAGTCTGGGACCTGGGAGGATGGGAGGGTCCGCCAGGATGGAGCCCAGGGAAGGGAAGCAGGGAACCCTGGAGGAGGGGGAAGCTTCTCCTAGTGGGGACTCTATTATCCGGGGAGTGGAGTTAGGGTCACCTAGCAGGGGAGAGAGGGAAGTCAAGTGCCTCCCAGGAAGCGCTGCATGGAGGGATGGGAAGTGGATCCATAGAATTGCTACAGCAATAGCTAGAAAGAAGCAGCTGGATGTCATTGTCCACCTGGGAACCAATGACCTGGCCAGGAGAAGGGTGGCATTAGCCAGAGTTCAGGATGATTTCAGGAAGCTGCAGGAAACCTGAAACAGATATCATGCTCTGTCTCATTGTCGGAGGTACTACCTGTCCAGGGCACGGGGAAGCTGGGGCACCCCACATCCGTACCTTCAACTCCTGGTTGAAGGATTAGTGTGGAAGGGAGGGTTTTGGCTTCATAGGGGACTGGGGCCTGACCTAGGCAGATGCAGGCTTATAAAAGGAGGATGGCCTGCATCTGTCTGAGAAGGGGACCTTGGTCCTTTGTGAGAAGTTTAAATGCTTCAGCTGTGAGCATTTATACTGGCCAAGAGGGGAGAGCCAGGAGGGTAAGGAGGCTTAGGAACACCCCCCCCCCATGGGAACATGCAGGAACATAAGTTGACTATGCCTATGGGAACAGTGAAAGCAGGCAGGGAGGGGCAGGCAGGTGAAGAATGCATAACGAGTGATACGGGGGGGGTGGCAAGAGCACACAGGAAAAGAAACCGGGTTGGGGGGAAGATGCTGGAGAGGGAGAACAAGAGCAGAGGGAGGGCAGACTGTAAAACATGGAAGGCCTTGCTAACGAATGCCCGTAGCCTAGGAAATAAGGTTCCAGACCTGGAGGCCTTGTTGACAGATGCAGATCTTGATATAGCAGCAATAACAGAAACATGGTACTCTGCTAATCATGGCTGGGAAGTCAATGTACCAGGCTATACATTGTTCAAGATGGACAGGGAGGTTAAAAAGGGTGGGTGTGTGGCTTAATTGAGTACATGTCTCCTGGACTCAATTAAGCCACACAAGGGCAAGAGTATTAGATTTCAAGAGGGCAGATTCCACTGAAACGGGTAGATGTATACAAGCAGTCCTGGGGAAGGGAGAGGTAGTACAGGGGGTGGAAGAACAATGGGAGAAACTGAAAGGAGCCATAATGGATATAACAAAGCACTGTGTTAGGATAGTGGCCAAAGGGAAAAGAAGAAGGAAATCACTATGGTTCTCCAAAGAGGAGAGAGACAAAGTCAGGGCTAAAAGGTAGAGTTTCAGGAAATATAAGGGGAGCCAAACGGAGGAGGATAGGGAGGTATACCTTGAATGTCTAAGGGAAGCAAGGAAGGCTTAGGAGGGTGAAGGCGCAGACAGAAGAGAGCTTTGCACAGTCTGTAAACAAAGGGGGTAAGGCATTTTATAGATTTATCAGTGAAAGAAGAAAAACGGGGGATTGTGAGGCTCAAAAGGGGAGAAGGGAGAGTGTAAGGAGGGGGATCTGGACAAGGCAGAAATACTGAACAAATACTTCTGCTCAGTATTCACTAAGGAGGGGGAGGGTCAAGGACCACAGTTGGGTTGCAGAGGCAATGGGGGAGGGGAGAGGTGAACACCAGTCCATTCACAGTGGAGAGAGTTCTGGAAAAACTCACAAAGCTGAAGGTGGATAAGGCCATGGGGCCAGACGGCATCCACCCAAGGATATTAAAGGAGCTGTGAAGGGAACTAGCAGCACCTTTGGTGGCCCAGTTCATAGAGTCACTCAACACAGGTGTCATTCCAGAAGATTGGAGGAGGGTACATGGAGTCCCACTGCACAAGTGCAGCAGTAGAGAGGAGGCGGGAAACTACAGGCCAGTCAACCTCACCTCAGTGGTGGGAAAGATCATGGAGTCACTGCTGAAAGAAAGGATAGTGGGGCTGGCCCAGTGGCGCTAAGGGTTGAGGCGCTGGATGCCACACCTCGCACCGCGCTGGCGACCCGGGTTTGGGAATGAGCTCAGGCCATCGGGGGTTGGCCGGGGAGGGGTTGAGGATGAGTGCTCTTGTGGTGCTCTCCTCCCTGGGTAGAATGGGGTGGGCTGTCCTGACATGCTGGTGACCTCCGGTGGAGGCCGGAGGCACTGCAGCAGCCAAGACAAGAACATATTCAGCATGGACGACGCCGGCAGGGTTGCCGTGTGCCAGAGCGTCGACGTGCACCATGCAGGGAGGGAGTGGGAGGGGTAACACACAGAACAACGGAAACCAACAGTGCCATGTACAGGCGACGGCACCTGTTCCCCATGCCCTCCGCCGGACCAACCCCGACTGACCTTCCAGGTCCTCCGTTCCCCAGCCCTACCTGTAGCTGGAGTCTGACTTGTAAGCGCACCCAAGAGGAGAGGGCAACCCACCCCAGGCGGGTCAAACCGGGGGTGCCGGCTGCAGGGAAGGGGGAGGAGAGAGAAGGTACAGATCGGGGGGGGGTTCAGGCTGGGCAGGATACAGGACTAGGATGCCTGAGAGAGGCTCCATGGTGCTGCGACCAGAGGGAAAAAGAAGAGGGGAAAAAAAAGAAAGGATAGGGGCACATATGGAATCCAGTGGTGCTCGGGATCTGAGGCAACATGGATTCACACCAGGAAGGTCATGTCAAACATATCTAATAGTTTTTTTTGATTGAGTGACTAAGGAACTTAATCAGGGAGGGGCGGTAGACGTCACCTACCTGAATTTCAACAAAGCCTTCGACACCGTCCCAAATAGAAGGCTGATTAACAAGATGGGTAGTCTGGGCATGGGAGACAAGGTGGTGAACTGGATTAGGAACTGGTTAACAGACAGGAAATGGGTAGTGGTGGTAAATGAGGTACAATCTGGGAAGAGGGAGGTGACCAGTGCGGTACCACAGGGATCAGTACTAGGACCAGTCCTCTTCAATGTCTGCATTAGTGACATTGCAGAGGGACTGGAAGGAAAGGTCTGCCTGTTTGCAGAAGACACCAAAATCTGCAACAGGGTGGATATTCCAGAAGGGGTGCAGAAAATGAAGAGGGACCTAGGGAAGCTTGAGAGATGGTCGGAGATGTGGCAACTGAGGTTCAATGCAAAGAAGTGCAAAATAATGCACCTGGATAGAGGGCCTGGGGAGAGCTACAGGTTGGAGAGGGGAGCTGACTGTCACCAAAGAGGAAAGGGACCCAGGGGTTATCATCTCTGATGACCTTAAGGTATCAAAGCAGTGTACAAATGCGGCAGGGCGGGCCAGTGGCATGCGGGGGTGCATAGGCAGGGGTATCACTAGCAGGAGGCGGGAGGTGGTGATGCCATTGTATAAAATATTGGTAAGGCCTCACCTGGAGTACTGCTTGCAATTCTGGAGACCACACCTGCACAAGGACATAGATACAGTAAGGTGGAGACTGTCCAGAGAAGGGCAACTAAGATGATGCAGGACTTACTCCACAAAACATATGAGGAGAGACTAAGGGACCTCAATATGTACTTACTGAAGCAGAGGAGACAGTGGGGGGACATGACTGAAACTTTCAAGTACCTCAAGGGCATAAACAAGGTGCAGGCGGGGGACCTTTTCCAATGTTGAAAAAGTACTAGAACAAGGAGGCACAATATGAAATTGGAAGGGGGTCGATTAAGAGGTAATGTGAGGAAGTTTTTCTACACAGAAAGGGTAGTCGACACATAGAATAGTCTACCACAGGAGGCAGTGGGGGCAAGCACTGTGGAGTGGTTTAAGCATGCTTGGGACAGGCACAAGGGAAGCCTGAGAGGGGAGGGAGTGATGAAAAGCAATTAATCACATAGGGTCAGTGGCCACATACAATGTATAGAGCCTACTGGCAGACGGGATGGGCCTAGCAGTCCTTATCTGCCAACAATTTCTATGTTTTTATGTTTCTTTCCTCCCCTCAGCCCAGCAGAACCACTCCCTGTCCTGACTGAACACCTGCTGTCTCTCCTCTACCTGCATCCATGCCCTGTGCTACCTCTGTCTCTCCTCTCCCTACTGTGTGACCCCCCACTGGCCTCCAACGTTCCTATGTCCCTCCTGAGCTGCCACATTTTCATCCTCAGCTGTACATTTCTCCTGCAAACCAGGCCTGGGTTTTGTTCTGCATTATACATGTGTGTGAAACTGCTGCCCCCCAGCAAACCGGATCAATTCTTAACAGGCTTTAATTTCCCTTCACTTACCTTGGAAAACAAGAAACCTCTCAGAAAACAAAAGATCTTAAAATTTATAAAAGTACCAGATACTGAGGCCTAACTACAGACTAACTGTAGACTTTTACAACTACATGGCTTCATGCCTTGTGACTAAGTCAAATAACCCTGACTGTGGTCACTTCCCATTCCCAGCTGACTCATAATCCTACTGTTCCTCATAGCCGCCTCCTGTCCAGACCTTTTCCATGCCTTGTCCTATGTTGTCCTAGCTAGCGCCTCTGTTGTACTACATTGCATAGCTAGCTAGTTACTGCTCTGCCAAAGTAAACACTGCACAGCCATACCATTCAGTTAAAATTACTTGTTCATTTGTGGTTGCTCCCTATCTGGATTTTCCCTCCAAACTGTTTTTTGCCTTGCAACCTGCTATCATATAATTTTGCTAAGTGCAGTTAATTTCTGCACTGCCTAGCCTGACTGAACCCCGGACAGCCTTACCATCCAGTCATAAAATGTTGTTTTTGTGGTTACTCCATATCTGGATATTCCCTGTAAACTTGACTAGCAACCTGCTGTTACATTTTTGCACTGCCTTGCCTTGCTGAACCCTACACAGCCTTCCATTTCAGTTATTATATTTGCTTTTGTGGTTGCTCCCAAGTTGGTCTCATCTGTAAACCATTTACATATTTATATATTAATTAACAAAAAACTTTGTTTAAAACAAAATTAGGGTTTTACACATATCTCTTCAACTAAAGTGATACAGGTCAGGAAATTGGATGTTAGGGTTTACAATTTTGATACCCTTCCCCCACCAAGCCCTACCACTGGAACTGCACCCCCACCCTTCACACACCAACATGCATCAGGGTGTGACTTAGGGTCATGGTGGGTCCCACTCCACCCCCCACGCAACCCTACCATCGCAACACCACCCCTACCCTCCACACACCAACAAGCGGAGTGTGCCTTAGGATCATGGACCCTAACGCTCACCCCATTCCATCTGTAAGGAACCTGACATGGTACATGTATAGGAGAATGTCGGGAGCAGCGATCTTCTCTGGACCGGGACACGTCTGCACTTTTAAAAATCTAACCTCAAACTGAGGAATCAAGGTAAGCTTGTCTTATGGCTCTCAATGGGGTTTTCAATTTAGGTTGATATCTGAGCAATTTTTAGGAATTTTTATCCCAAATTTTCAACATGGGCTTTCTGGGACCTCCCCTCATGAACACTGGCATTGCCATTTCATTAACTGGTCCAGAAAGGTGATTACGCATAGCGACCGTGAAATCACCTTTTGGGACCAAAATGACAGTGACAATGCTCATGAGGTGGGGTCCCAAGAACCCCATGTTGAAAATTTGGGATAAAATTCAAAAATGGCTCAAGATGTCAACTAAGTTAAAACCCCACTGAGTTTTCACACGAGCTTACCTTGATTCCCTCAGTTTGTGTCTGCTTTGAAGAGTACAGACGTGTCCCGGTCCAGAGAAGATAGCTGCTCCTGACTTCCAGAGGTAAGTATGGGTAACGGGGTGTGCGGGGAGGTAGGTGCTCAGTGGGAGGGTGGGGATGGTGGAGGGGGACTGGGGAGATGACGAGGGACCTTTTTTTTATTATTATATGTGTAAAAAAAACATTAAAACATCGGGACGGTTTTCTTTATTTACAGGAAGAGAAAAGTGAATGTGTGCACACTGGGGTGGGCTCCCAGGGAGTGTGCCACTTGAGTTGGGGTGTGGGGATACATTATGCTGACAGGGGGATTGGGCACCCCCATCAGCAATGGAATTGGGCTCAGGGAGACATCCGACACCGGGAGTCGGCATCCCGGTTTCAGAAAAACTATAAATACAGTTATTTTGGCACACTGGGGGTGGGCTCCCCAGTGTTCCATAGTAGTGGAGGGCAGTATAAATGCCAACTCGGGGATTAGGCACCCCAATGTTGGCAAAATCTAGCACTTAGATGCAGAATTCTGCATCAAAAATGGCAGGATGCAGAATTCTGCATCAAAGTCAATTACGTTCATCAGGGGACTGTTTGTTTGTTTTTCGGGGCACGAGACAGATTTGGGAACATTGGGAGTGGGCTCCCCAGTGTTCCACAGTCATTTTCGGAGCTAGGAGTGCTGATCTGCACTGTAACCTTCAGCATGCAATCCTATGTCAGACAGCTGCTCCGACATAGAATCGTATGCCCATTACTAAACTTCGGCATAAAATCCTATGTCAGAGCACTGCTCCGACATAGAATCCTATGTCGCCAGGGACATCTATTTTTTCCCATAGAAAATAATGTGGAACACAAGAATTAATAACTTTTGAATGGTTCATATTTTTTTCACCAAACCTTCAAAAGGTACATCTGTGAGGCCACAGTTTTCTACCCTGCAAATTTCAGTCCTGTAGCTGCATCCGTTTTTGAGATACAGGTTGACAAAGAAACAGCATAAAAACATAAAAATCTCTTATTTTTCAACACGCCGTATCTCAGAAACTACACGAGGGATTCAAACCAAATTTGGCACATCAATAGACCTTCCCGTTCTGATGATGCAACATTTCAAGCAGTTTTGTTGAGCCTGAGCCAAGTTATTATCCTGCAAACATTGGCTTTTAACATTAGATGCTCGCGCTAACCCTAACTATAGCTGCGCTACCAAGCAGCTATAATATTATACCAGTGCGGTAGCACCAGTATACTAGGGTTGAGCACAAACTTCTATGTTAAACCCAAAATGTTGAACCCTAATAACTTTGGAACCACTCAACGGATGTGTATGAAATTTGGCATGCATAATCTCCAGAGGTAGATCCCCTGACATGCAGAATTTTGTGTGCAAATCTGTTGTGTGGCTTGTGAAATGGAGTCTGTCAAAAATTCCTAAATTTACCAGTGTTTTTACATTACTTTGCCCACCAGTATCTCAGAAATGCCTTTATGTTGTGGTCTGAAATTTTCAGGGTAGAAAGCCTTTGGGTCACAGATGTGCCTTTTGAAGATTTGGTGAAAAAATATGAATTCATTCTAAAGTAATTACATTTTTAATTTCCCATTACTTCCTATGGGAAATGTATATGTATAATGAAAGTGAAAGTACTTTTCGCACACTGTCATCCAATTATACATACTTTGCACCTTAATAACTTTGCAATCCTACCCTTCGATGGATTTGCATGACATTTGTCATGCATAATCTCTCGGAGTAGGTCTCCCGATGTGCCAAATGTTGTGTTGATCGGATTTGTGGTTTTTGAGATACAGAGCATTACAAAATCCTACATTTATCAGTTTTTTTTTACATTTCTTTGTCCACCTGTATCTCAGAAACAGTTTTAGGTAGTGATATGAAGTTTTCAGGGTAGAAGGTTTTTGCCTCACAGATGCACCATCTCAAGGATACTGAGGTACTATCTCACTGGAAGTATGGGAGCACAGCGTCTGAAGGAGACACCGTTAAATAAGGATGCTATTATACTATCTGAAAAAGTAAGGAAGTTCACTGCAAAAAACTTCATTATACAATGTGGTGAATCGAATGAGCCAAATCCTGCAACCTGATTGGTTGGCTGGTACCTTTCCCAGCGTGGTAAATCCTCCAGTGTACCCACTGGAAAAAGTGCCAGCCAACCTTATATTGTGCCAATCCGGTCACTTTCACTTCAAACGAAACTGTCACGATTTGTCCTGTCGCCACTTCGCTAAAACACCACGGTAAATTTTTTACAAAATGACATCCTCTTTCGAAGTGTAGCAAACTCAGTGAGTTAGAAAATAGTTAAAAAACATTAAAGAAACAACATTTGCCATTGTATAATAACAATTTATCCCTCCAGGGTGTGGGTATACTGGAGGACTTAACATGACTGGTGTGGTTCGGTCACTCGGCTCTGCCTCATGACCAAACCACACCAGCCGTGGTAGATCCTCCAGTATACCCACACCCTGAAAGAACTCAAATATAATGCATCATTAGGGTTAAACCATAAAAAGTATGAAAATACAATCTTAGGGTTGCCAAGCATAAGACCCTGCCCCCATCTTTGACTTCCAACCCAAACACCCCACCCTCATCCTCAGCTTCTAACCGTAAGGCACAGCTTCACCCTGCATGCAGGGACAGGTGTGGGGCGGTGCCTTGGGGTTGCGAACTCTAATGCTCAACCCATTTAACAGTTAATAACCTGACATGGGTACAGAATAAAACAATGGGGTGAGCATAAGGGTTCGTAATCCCAAGGCACACCCCTCACACCTGTCCCTGCATGTAGGGTGGAGGTGGGCCTTAGGGTTGGAAGCTGAGGGTGAGGGTGGGGTGTTTGGGTTGGAAACGGAGGCTGAGGGCAGGGTCTTATGCTTGGGAACCCTAAGATCGCATTTCTCTACTTTTTACGCTTCAACCCTAACGGTACATTAATTAAGTTTTTTGCAATAAAAAAAAAAATATATATATATATATTAGAGGCAAAAACTCCGTTTAATGCATTAGTTAGGGTTGTTCCACAGCGACAAAAGTGAGGAAATTCGCTGTGGGTTGAAAACCCCTTGGACCCCGCCCACCCCAACCGGCATTGAGGTGCGCATTGGGATAAATCAGCCTAACTCTCACCCCATGGCATGTGTAAAGCAGCAGAAGTATGGGAGAATGGGGTGAGGAGTTGGGACCCGCCGATCCCAATCGCACTGTCGTTGAAGGTGAGGATTCAACAGGCCCTCACTTTAAGCTAATGAGGCTAACCTAATAGAGTTTACTATTTCCTTCTTTTGAGAATGATAGCGAGAAATAGTGAATGTAATGCAGCGCGGGCCTTGGGCCCCAGCTGCATAATGCTTTAGTGGCATACTAACAGGGACAGCAGCGCAAACAGAAATACTAACAGTGGCGCACATGGTAACACAAGCACGAATGAGAACAGAAAGGAGTAGCACATGTAGTAGGCGTGAGCCGGGAATGGTCTGCCACGTGATGTGTTGTCACATAGTAACATGATGCCTGCAAACAGAAATGTCAATGGGCATGGTGATGTAAAGTGAAACAGTAAGATAAACAGTACAGCAGACAGAAATGGCAAAAAATAACAGACGCATAGCGCAAATGAAAGCATAAAGGATACGCACAGGCGCAGATGTCAATAGTACAATAGTAAGTGAAAAGTGCGGATCCATAAGCGGAAAGGGCAACAATAACAGTAATGTAAGCGCACAGGCTGGTTTTCCCAAAACCTGCATTGAGGAAAAGACAGTGATACAAATAATGTATGCAAAATAATGAGTATCGTGCAGAAAATGAGATCTTGGAATCCTAAATACATTATATCTCAGGAACACGTACAACATAGAAAAAAATTTAAAAGTCATATTATTTACAACTGTCCTGGCTAATTTGAATCTTAGCCCCATTAGAAGCTAAAGTTTTCGATGAAAAGTCCGTATCTCGCACCGTTTCCGAGATACGGGCCTAAAGGCGAAGCATATAATGTTATCCTATAGGAAAAAAGAAAAGTTCGAGTGCCATAACTTTGCATCCCTGTAATGTTTTTCACCAAACTACTGAAAAGGCACATCTGTGGGCTGTTGGCTGTCTTCCCTCAAATTTCAGGAAAAAGACCAAACCGTTATTTTGCAGCAGGGCTCCAAATGATTTCTATTAAGTGTCGAGGCGCCCGTAATGTTATCCTATGGGAAAAACTGTCAATTGTGGAGTGCCGTAACTTTGCCGCCATGTGATATTTTTTCACCAAACTACTGAAAGGCACATCTGTGTACTGTTGGCTGTCTTCCTTCCAAACTTCAGGAAAAAAGACCAAACTGTTATTTTGCAGCAGGGTGCCAAAGGATTCCTGTAATGCTTCAGGCGCCGTAATGTTATCCTATGGGAAAAACTGTCAACTTTGGAGTGCCATAACTTTGCAGCCGTGTAATATTTTTCAATACAACACTGTAAGGCACATCTGTGAGATGTCGGCTACGTTCCTCAAATTTCAGCCCAAAACTCCCGATTTTGCAGTGCAGCGTCAAAGAATTACTGTCATTTTCCCACAGACTAGAAAATTACTACTTAATTTGAAAGCTTTCCACAAAAAATTTGCGACACTTTAAATGTACACAAAAGTAATTTGCGAAAATACTTTTTCCAGAAATTTGAAAAACATATTTTTGGGGTGTTTTACCACAAAATAAAGACATAGCAAAGCATCCTCATGGCCCGACTAGGTGAATACAAAAAAATTAGGTTGCTGAGGGTCCCAAATTTAAATGCCAACCATTTTCTGATCACCAACTGAAAACAAAATGGCCGATTTGCGAAAGTAACAGGCCCATTTGCGAAAGTAAAAATGCATTCGCGAAGTGTTGAACTTTTGTCCTTTTCCATTGACTTATAATGAGAAACTGTTTTTGAATAACTTTCGAACCGTTTAATATTTTTCAAAATCTTGAAAGGCACATGAGGGACCCTGGCTGCGCGTTCCCTGAAGATTTGGGCGGTCCATAAAACCCGTACGACCTGTAGGCGTGACCACAGAATTCCAGAAAAGCGTAAGCGGCGCACAGATCACATAATAACTCCGCAGCCGTATATCCGACCAGTACGAAACTTGGCAGATCCCAAGGCCTATGGTTCTTGATCATAAATTCCAAATTTCAGGCAAATCCATCAAACAGTTGCAAAGTTATTAAGGTGCAAAGTTTTGGGGTTTAACATAGAAATGGCTCCTCAACCCTAACTATGGTAGCACTACCGTGCTACCATAATATATATATATATATATCTTACAGGATAGTTAGGGTTGCCCAGCCACTTCTATGTTAAATCTAAAATTGCATTTAAAAAACACTTTAACCATACGAACAATGTGCCCATAGCCTTTGCAACCATACGACTGATGTGCCCAAATTTATATATATATATATATATATATATTATATATATACAGTATATATATATATATGTAATGGTAGCACTGTAGTGCTACCATAGTTAAACTGAGAGCCATTTGCATGTTAAACCCAAAATTTTGCACCTTAATAACTTTGCAACCGTTTAGCGGATTTGCCTGAAATTTGGAATACACGATCAAGACCATACGCCTTGGGATCTCCCGAGTTTAGTACCAGTTGCATATATGGCTGCGGAGTTATTAAGCGTAATCTGCGTCGCGTTTACACTTTTGGAAATTCTCGGTCGTCTCTGCAGGTCGCACAGTTTCACGACCCGGTCCAAAGTCTTCAGGGAACATGCAGCCAGGGTCCCCAAAATGCATACTGAGAGATTTCATGAAAAATATTAAACGGTTCAAAAAGTTATTCAAAGAAAGTTCGATATAAGTCAATGGAAAAGATAACAAAAAGTCCGACAATAATCGCAAATGCGATTTTTCACAAATAGCGCTTTACTGCCGCCAAATCCGCCATTGTTCAAATAGTGATCAGAAAAATGCCAGCACATTTAAATGTGAAACCTCTAGCAACTAATTTGTAGTCACTAGTCGAACCCTGAGGATGCTAGCATATGTTTTGAGGTAAAACACCCAGAAATATGTTTTCAAGCTTCTGGAGAAAGTACTTTTGCAAAAGTCTTTACCATCTGAAACCGTCGAGATGAATTTGCAAAGCTTTCGCAAAGTTAGACAGTACTTTTCCAGGCTGTGGGAAACTGACAGCAATTCTTTGGTACCCTACTGCAAGAAAGCGTTTGGTCTTTTGGGCTGAAATTTGGAGGAGCAGCCAACATCTCACAGATGCACAGATGTGTAACACGGTGTTTGGATGAAAAACTATTACAGGCGGCAGATTCTGGCACTCCAAAAGGTCGGCCGCTTTTCCCATAGGATAACATTACGGTCTGCCGCATTACAGGAATCATTTGGCGCCCCTGCTGCAAAATAGCAGTTTGGTCTTTTTGGGCTACAATTTGGAGGGAAGAAAGCCAACATCCCACAGATGTGCCTTTCAGTGGTTTGGTGAAAAAATATTACAGGGAGCCAAAATTATGGCACTCTAACTCCTCTTTTCCCATAGGATAACATTACGGCGTTCGCCATGCCTTTCAGGGCCCGTATCTCGGAAACGGTGCGAGATACGGACTGTTCGTCAGAAAAATACTTAGCCCCCGTTAAAACTAGCCAGGAAAGTCATAAATCTTATGACTTTAAACAATTTTTTCTACGTCGTATGGTCCCTGAGATATAAGCAATTTAGTATTCCAACTCCTCACTTTCTGCTCCGAGACCCATTATTATGCATACATTCTTTGTACTCACTGTCTTTCTCTATGCAGCTTTTGGGGAAAACTGGCCTGTGCACTTACATTACTGTTACTGTTACCGCTTCCACTTGCGATTCCATACCCATTTCACTTACCATTCCCGTCTACGCCACCATGTGCGTTACCCTTTGCATTTTCATTAGCGCTTGCTTTTGCATTGTTTTAACCATTTCTGTCTACAGTACTGTTTCTCTTTCTGTTTTGCTTTGCGTCACCATGCACATTACCATTTGCGTTTGCGGGCACAATGTTACTATGTGACAAGACATCACGTGGCGGGAGCACGGGGTCCCCCGTCGACGCATTACAGTCACTATTTCTCATTATCATTCTCAAAAGAAGGAAATTAGAGCAAAAAACTCCATTTAATGCATTAGTTATGGTTGTTCCACAGCGACAAAGTGAGAAATTGAGTCAGGGATGAAAGCCCCCTTGGACCCCCCGCCCAGCCGGCATCAGGGTGCGCATTGGGGTTGTCGGTCCCTAACTCTCACCCCATTCTCCTATACCTCTGCTTCTTCCACATCTGATGGGGTGAGATTTGGGGCTGGCAACTAACGTGCCTGCTGATGCCGGTTGAAAGGTGAAGTGAAGGCCAAGGGGGGCCAACCCTGACACTGAATTTCTTCACTTTTGTCGCTAACAACCCTAACTAATGCATTAAACGGAGTTTTTTGCCTCAAATATATATATATAGATACATATATACATATTTATTAAATGGGCTAGGAAAAAAATCAATGGCATCAATGGCATTGGACAAACATCATCAGGTGACTGTGTGTATATCAGAGCGTGGCTGCACACCTGCACTTTAACCCCCCCCTCCAAAAAATGTTGCCATTTTATAAGATAGATAACCCACTCTAGGGTGTGCGGTCATGCTCTGATATACGCACGCCTTGGGTGGTTAACGCACGAGGCACCAAGGTGTGTGAGTATATCAGAGCATGACTGCACACCCTAGAGTGGGTTATCTATTACATATACAGGTATATATTATGGTGGAGAAGCCATTTACATGTTAAACCCAAAATGTTGCACCTTCATAACTTTGCAACTGTCTGACCGATTTGCCTGAAATTTGGAATACATGATCAAGACCCATATGCCTTGGGATCTGGTAAGTTTTGTACCAGTCGGATATCTGGCTGTGGGTTATTAAGCGTGATCTGCGCTTGCGTTTATGCTTTTGGGAATTCTGTGATCGGCGCCTACAGGTCGCTGCAGTTTGTCGACTGGTCCGAAATCTTCAGGAAAAGTGCGTGCAGGGTCCCGATGTGCCTTTTGAAGATATCGTAAAAAATATTAAACAGTTCAAAAGTTATTCAAAAACAGTTCCAATTATAATTCAATGGGAAAAGTTAACAAAAAGTTTGACAGTGTATCTTAAAATGCAGTTTTACTTTACATAAATGACCTTTTACTGTCGCAATCCACCATTTGTTTTCAGTTCGTGATCAGAAAAATGCTTGGATTTAAATGTGGGACCCTAGCAACCGAATTCTTTTGTATTCACCTAGTCGGGCCCTGAGGATGTTAGCTATGTCTTTATTTTGGGGTAAAACACCCAGAAATATGTTTTCACATTTTGAAAAAGAACTTTCGCAGTACTTTTGCACATGAGTGACACTGTTTAATGAATTTGCAAAGCCAAGAATTGCAACAGTACTTTTCTAGGCTGGGGAAATGACAGCAATACTTTGGCACCCCGCTGCAAAAGAACAGTTTGGAGTTTTGGGTGAAATTTGGAGGAACGCAGTCAACATCTCACAGATGTGCCTTTCAGTGTTTTGTTGAAAAATATTACACAGTGGCAAAGTTACAGCACTCCAAAGTTGAGCTTTTTCCAGTAGGATAACATTCTGGCGTCTGACGCATTGCAGCAATCGTTTGGCGCCTGCTGCAAAATAGCGGTTCAGTCTTTTGGGCTGAAATTTGGAGGAAGACAGCCAACATCCCACAGATGTGCCTTTCAGTGGTTTGGTGAAAAATATTACAGGGAGGCAAAGTTATGGCACTCTGAACCTGTTTTTTCCCATAGGATAACATTTACGTTCGCCGCGCCTTTCAGGGCCCGTATCTCGGAAACGGTGCGAGATACGGACTTTTCGTCAGAAAAATAATTAGCCCCTTAGCAGGGGCTAAGTGCAAAACTAGCCAGGAAAGTGATAATTCATACGACTTTTAAATTTTTTTTCTATGTAGTACAGTTCCTGAGAGATAAGCAATTTACTATTCCAAGTCTTCATTTTCTGTTCCGAGAGTCATTGTTTTGCATACATTCTTTGTACTCACTGTCTTTCTCTATGCAGCTTTTGGGGAAAATCAGCCTGTGTGCTTACATTACTGTTACCATTACCATTTCCGCTTGCGGTTCCGTACCCGTTTCACTTACCGTTCACGTCTACGCCACCATGTGCGTGACCCTTTGCGTTTTCATTTGCGGTTGTGTTTGTGTTGTTTTTAACATTTCTGTCTACAGTACTGTTTCTCTTTCTGTTTTGCTTTGCATCACCATGCACATTATGATTTGCGTTTGCGGGCACAATGTTACTATGTGACAAGACATCGCGTGGCAGGAGTGCGGGGCCTACGTGATGACCCCACATTCCGGCCGCCGCATTACATTCACTATTTCTCATTATCATTCTCAAACGAAGGAAATTAGAGGCAAAAACTCCATTTAATCGTCAGTTAGGGTTGTTCCACAGTGACAAAATGAGGAGATTTCGATGTTAGGGTTGGAGGCCCTTTGCATCCCTCAGCCCACCCCCAGCAGATAAGGTGTGGCGTTGGGGGTCATTGGTCTAACTCTCACCCCATTCTCCTATTTCTCAGCTTCTTTCCACATGTGATGGGGTGAGAGTTAGCCGACGACTCCAACGCACACCCGATTCCAGTTGGGAGGTGGGCTGAGGTGCAAAGGGGTTTCAACCTAACATCGAATTCTTCACTTTGTTGCTGTGAGCAACCCTAACTGATGCATTAAACTGAGTTTTTGCCTAATAATATATATATATATATATATATATATATATATATATATATGTGTGTGTCAGTAAAGTTTGGGTTGCTCAGACACTTCTATGTTAAACCCAAAAATTTAGCACTTTAAAATCTTTGCAACCATATGACCAATGTGCCCAAAATTTTTCATGCACCATCTGGTATCATAGATCTCTGGATCTGGCAAGTTTTGTTCCGGTCGCTGGTGTGATTGCAGAGCTGTGGAGTGCCAAAAACTGTGTAATTTACTATTTGGGTGCAAATTCTTTCTTTCTGATATATTTGGGACATTTAGCAATGGCGCGAGCCAGAAGTAACACAATCACACACTTCGGTTTTGCGGCTCGAGAACTACTAGCACTAAGCGGCGGGGTGAGCATGTTCTGGGGCCGCGCGGAGATGCGCGCAGAGACACGTGCGTCTTGCGTGTGTCTACCGGGGACATCAGGACCAGGACACCAGACCCTTCAGCATTCAAGTAAGATAATAAAACCAAAAAAAAAAAAAAGGGGTGTATTGAGAACAATACTGACTGTTATACATTAGCGAGCATGAAGAAAGCAAATAAGTTATGTTCATCTTGCCAAATGTATACCACTGGCAAACAAGTGCCTTATTTTGTTTGTGACAGATGCGTACTGGTTAAAGACCTGCAGGATGAAATTAAGCGTTTACAGCCTAAAGAGGCGTTAAGTTCTGAAATTAAAACCTTGAGGACTACATTGACCATATGTCACTTTTAGTAGAAACAAATACTTTCACCTCTAAACACTTGGAGAATACTTTCTCCTATGATCCACCCTTGAACATTTTCCAACTCCAAAACCAGTAGTGCAACCAATCACTACCTCTACTCCCTCTACTACTGCTATTAATCATTTAAGTTTGCACCATAAAGAAACAGATGTTTGGACAAAAATACCCCGAAAAAATGTATCAAAAAAAGTAATCACTTGTCTCCTAGTATGCATACAATTCCAACTCATAATTCATTTGAACATCTTTTTCAAAAGACCAATGAGGTACCAGAGGATATGGTAGGAGTACATAGTAGCACCATATCTGAAGTATCAGTATCTTCACTGCAGTTAAATGCAGAAAAGCTTCACACCTTTTCCACTCATGGACTGGATAATAATGCCCTTGAACACAACGTGCATTACGTTAATAAAGAAGGACCAAATCCTGAGCTAGATAATGATACATGTAATAATTCCACAGCCAATCCTTTCATGGCCACCATCCCTCAGGCCACTATTTCAGTACCTTCTTCTTTACCATATCAGGCAGTACCAAGTACAAAACAACAGGTATTTGTCCTTGGAGATTCTATTATAAAATACATTGACCGGGCAGTATGAAATCCCAATAAAGAACACCAAACCTGTTCTAGCTACAGAGAAGCAAAAATTGCAGACATAACTTCAATGATTAAACCTGTTTTATCATCAGCTGGTGGAAACCCTTTAGTGATTATCCATGTTGGAACCAATGATGTTGGGAGATCTCACCTCCAGCAAATTAAACAGGACTATGTCGCCCTACGCAATGTCTTAACAGAATGTGGCTGTAGCTTACATATCTCTGAGATTTTACCCATCCCAAGAGCCACTAGATACATTACATCTAAAATAAAAGCTTCGAATGAGTGGCTCCGTAAATGGTGCTATCGGCAGGGAATAACTTGCCTGACACACTGGGAGGAATTTGAAGATAGACCATCTTTTTATAGCTGGGATGGTTTACATCTCAGCAGAAAGGGGAAGTACTGTTTTAGGGCAGAAGATAACCTCCCTCATAAACAAACATTTAAACTGATAAAAAAGGGGGAGATTGGGGTACCCCCATCATCTCTTATTACTAATCCCAGTTCACAACATAGTTCTAATCTAAATATTCTATCTCTGAATGCACGTTCAATGACTATTTCTAAGAATGCTGAGCTTGTTTTATTGGCTCAGTCTTTAGATCTCGCTTTAATAGCCATTACTGAAACTTGGGGTAACTCAGACAAAAAATGGACAATAGAAATTCCTGGCTTTAAGCACCACTATAGAAACAGAGAGAACTCAAAAAAAGGGGGTGGGGTCAGTTTATATGAAAAGGAAGACATTCCCTCTTATGAATCAACAATTAAAGTACATACTGAAAGTTTATGGGTCTATATTAGACCCACGGTACCCAGCTACTTATTGGGACATGTTACCAACCACCTTCCTCTGATATAGACCAGACTAGACAGCTAGCAGATGAGATCACCCAGATAGCGTATAAAGACTCAGTCCTCATATTGGGGACTTCAATCTTCCCACTATTGACTGGAACACCTTATTCTGGTATTAACCAACATGATGAATATAACCTTTCGCTATTATTAACCTAGGTCTCAAGCAAATAGTCACAGAGCCAACAAGGGGAACTAACATACTAAATCTAGTTATAAAAAATCTAGAGACTCCCACATCTGATATTATTATCTTAAACCCATTAGGTAATAGTGACCACATGACTATATCATTTTCTATACAAATTCCTCTACAACCTAAAACTAACAAATTGAAAATAAAACAATATCATAAGGCAGATTTCCATAATATTAATGATTCTTTAAAGTCTGTTAATTGGGAACAGCTACTCTCTCCAC
Source organism: Neoceratodus forsteri (assembly GCA_016271365.2). Taxonomy (NCBI): domain Eukaryota; kingdom Metazoa; phylum Chordata; order Ceratodontiformes; family Ceratodontidae; genus Neoceratodus; species Neoceratodus forsteri. The sequence goes on from CM028129.1 coordinate 109,800,604, forward strand.
TAGAAACTGAAGAAGCCTGGGAATTTTCAAGACAAAATCCTTCAACTTGAAAACAATACGTACCAGAAAAATATAAGTATAACTGTAAAGGCAAGATACCACCTTGGTTTAATGGAACTATTAAACAGTTAATATCACATAAAAGTAAACTTTTTTCAAACTTAAAGAACAGCCCATTAGATTATAAAGATATAGCCTTAACAAAATACAGGGAGACAGTCAAAGAACTAAAAAAACAAATTATTCTGGCTAAACGCAACCTGGAATTTAAAATAGCACATACAAAAGACTGCCATAAGGCACTATACTCTTATCTAAATGGGAAAAAGGTAACAATAACCTGATTGGTCCACTGATCACCAATAACAAAACTATAACATCTGATAGTGAGATGGCTACTGAACTGAACAAGTATTTTTCAACAGTTTTTGTCCAGGAACCAACCATCACTCCGCCTAAAGAAACAGTATAAAAGATAGAAGTATGTAAAATCACCCTGCAGGAAACAGAGAAAAAATTACTTACCTTAGTAATGTTGTTTCTTCTAATGGAGTCTTGCTGTATTCTGACATATGCAGTTAGGTCCTGCCTTTCAACTGCCCCAGAGAACAAAGAGTTAAACTTTCCATGGCCAGCATGGAATGTTCACCATGAGCTCGGTTGAAGCCCCTGTCTGCTGTTGTTTAAACTACAACCATCAGATCTTTACGAGCAATACTCAGTAGAAGTTCTGTGTGGAAACTGTAAAACTCATACTAGCCAACTGGCAACTATATCTATATAAAAGGGTTTTTGGTTTCAAAAGGAAGACTCAAGTCAGGAAACCCAAAAACAAAACACATCCAAAACACAACCACTCACCCAAACTAAAAGAGGGTGAAAAAAGGACACCCCTAGGGTGCCAACACTGCTCCTGCCCACCCACATCCCAAAATCTAGGTTCTGAGAGGGACGAGGGGGGGATGAGAATACAGCAAGACTCCATTAGAAGAAAAAACATTACTAAGGTGAGTAATTTTTTCTTCAAACAACATGAAGTCTTGTTGTATTCTGACATTTGCAAACTACCAAGCAGTACCTCCATGGAGGAGGGACAGAACCTATTTTGGAAACAGGCTCTGAAGTACTGCTGTGCCAAACCGAGCATCACTCCTCGCCTGGATATCCAGAGAGTAATGCTTGGTGAAAGTATGGATTGTTTTCCAGGTGGCTGCTTGACAAATTTCTAAGAGAGGAATATCCCTGGCAGCAGCCAGGGAAGCAGCTGTACCTCTAGTGGAATGAGGCCTGAGGGTGGAGTTCTACCCAGTTTTTCATAGCAGAATTGTATACAAGAAACAATCCACCTGGCAATAGATCTCTCAGTGGCAGGTTTGCCCTTACCAACTTCTCCATACGTAAGGAACAACTGGAGGGATTCAAACCTGTGACCCTTGGTACGCTCTATGTAGTAGCTAAGGGCTCTTTTAACAGCCAAGCTGTGTAGCCTCCTCTCTCCAGAGGAGGAATGGTCAGTGAAGAAAACAGGGAGAGATATAGACTGGTTGAGGTGGAACTCTGAAACCACTTTAGGTAAGAACTTTCTGTTAGTTCTTAGGACCACTTTATCTCTATGGAAAGAGATGAAATCAGATTCCACTGACAGGGCTTGCAATTCACTGATATGCCTGGCAGAAGTAATGGCTTCCAAAAACACAGTTTTCCAAGTCAAGTACTTAAGCTCTGCTGAGGACAAAGGCTCAAAGGGGTTGCATAAGCTGAGCAATGCAAACATTAAGGTCCCAAGCAAGAGCAGGATCCCTAAAAGGGGAATTGGTGTGAAGCAATCCCTTGAAAAACTTACAAAACACAGGATGGGATGATAGAGAGGAAGGCTTGCCTACTGACAAAAAAGCAGAAACAGCTGCCAAGTATACTTTAAGGGTAGCTGGTCTGAGGCCTAGGCCATTAAGATGGACCATATAGTCCAGAACCATAGGCAACTCAGCAGAGTCTGGAGAAATATTCTTCTTAGAACACCAAATGCTGAATCTTTTCCATTAGGAGTTGTAAGTCTTTCTGGTGGAAGGCTTTCAAGAAGCCTTAAGGATATCCAGAACCCCTTGAGAAAGATGCAGATCTGCAAACTCTAACTCTTCAAAAGCCATGCCTTGAGATTGAGAGACCAAAGATTCAGGTACCAAATCCTCCCCTGAGAGGATGTCAACAGGTTGTAATTCCTGGGAAGAGACAGTGGAAGGTGGACTGCTAGGGACAGCAAAAAGGGATACCAGGGCTGTCTGGCCCAGTCTGGAGCAATCAGAATCACTTTGCATGGTGGTGACCTTATCTTGACTAACACTTTGAACAGGAGAGGGAAGGGAGGAAAAGCATACAGAAATTTCCCTTCCCAGTTCAGAATCAGAGCATCCAGGGTGACTGAGCCCAAGACTGGGGGTCTGCAACAAAAGAGAGGAAGTTGGTGATTGTCTGGGGCTGCAAAAAGATCTATCTCTGGAGTGCCCCATCTCGAGAAAATCACTTTCAACACTGGAGGATCTAGGGCCCATTCGTGATGGCCCTGGGATATTTTGCTCAGTGCATCTGCTAGGACATTGTCCTTCCCTGGGAGGTGAACTGCTATCAGAGAGGTTTGCAGGAAATAGGCCAGGGACCACAACTTCATTGCTTCTGTGCACAAGGCCATAGACCGAGTGCCTCCTTGCTTGTTGATCTACCACATGGTGGTGGTGTTGTCTGTTCTGACCTGTACCACCTTGTTCTGCACAGATTTTGAAAAGTTTGCAGTGCCAGAAACACTGCTCTGAGTTCCAAGAGACTGATGTGAAGCATAGATTCCTGAGGTGACCACAGTCCTTGAGTGGTAAGATCCCCCAAATGGGCTCCCCAGCCCAGCAGGGAAGCATCTGTGGTGAGTATCACTGAATGAGACTGAGTGACAAAAGGAACCCCTTGTCTCAAATTGTCCTGATCCTGCCACCATTGCAAGGCTTGGATTAGGGTTCGAGTCACTGGGACCAGTTTGGTAAGGGAATCCTTTCTTTGGGACCAGAAGGCTCTTAAGTGGAACTGAATGTCCCTCATCTGGAATCTTGCCCCTTGGAGCACTGCTGTGGAAGCTGCCATGTGGCCCAGAAGCTGAAGGAAATGCCTTGCTGGTCGAGACACCTGAAGGGTGAAAGAAGAGGCCAGTTCCATGAGGGTCCTTGCCCTTTTCAGGGGAAGGAAGGCTCTTGCCTTTACTGTACCCAGCTCTGCACCTATGAAGGTGAGGAGCTGTACTGGTTCAAGAACTGACTTTGGAAGGTTGAGAAGGAACCCTAAGGAAGTGAGCACTTGCTGGGTCACTTGCAAATGTGACTTGACTTGGTCTGGAGATTGACCTACTATAAGCCAGTCATCCAAGTATGGGAAGATGGAGATCTTTTTTCTCCTTAGGAAAGCAACCACTACTGCCAGACACTTTGTGAAAACCCATGGGGCTGATGTTAGGCCAAAGGGCATTGCTCTGAATTGATAGTGGCCTGAGGGCAACTCGAACCTGAGGTACTTTCTGTGGGAGCACCAGATGGGAATGTGAAAGTAGGCATCTTTGAGGTCCAGGGAGGCTAGCCAGTCCCCTGGCCTTAGAGAGGGAAGGATAATTCCCAGAGTCACCATTTTGAACTTTGGCTTTAAAAGATGTCTGTTCAGATATCTTAGGTCCAGGATGGGCCGCCATTCTCCTGTCTTTTGGGGTTAGAAAGTACCTGGAGTACAATCCTTTGCCCTTGTGTGGGTGGGAACCTCTCTATAGCTCTGAGAGCTAGGAGAATCTGTGTACTGTTGGCTGTCTTCCTCCAAACTTCAGGAAAAAGACCAAACTGTTATTTTGCAGCAGGGTGCCAAAGGATTCCTGTAATGTTTGTAGCCCAGAATGTTATCCTATGGGAAAACTGTCAACTTTGAGTGCCATAACTTTGCAGCCGTAAATATTTTTTCAATACAACACTGTAAGGCACAATCTGTGAGATGTCGGCTGCGTTCTCTCCAAATTTCAGCCCAAAACTCCCAACGTTATTTTGCAGTGCAGCCAAAGAATTACTGTCATTTTCCCACAGACTAGAAAATTACTGTCGCATTTATGGAAGCTTTCGCAAAATTTTATGACACTTTCGTGAGCACAAAAGTAATTTATGAAAGTGCATTTCTTTTTCCAGAAATTTGAAAACATATTTTTGGGGTGTTTTACCACAAAATAAAGATGGCAAGCATCCTCATGGGCCTAACTAGGTGAATACAAAAAATTAGGTTGTGAGGGTCCCAAATTTAAATGCCAACCATTTTCTGATCACTAACTGAAAACAAAATGGCGGTTTTCAAGTAACAGGCCCATTTTGCAGTAAAAATGCATTTGCGAAAGTGTTGAACTTTTGTTAACTTTTCCTATTGACTTATAATGAGAAACTGTTTTTGAATAACTTTCAATCGCTTAATTATTTTTCATCTAAATTTCGAAGGCACATCGGGGACCCTGGCTGGCGCTGCCCTGAAGATGCCAGCTGTCACGCAAACCGCATTTACCTGTAGAGACGTGACCACAGAATTCCAGAAAAGCGTAACATCACAAGACAGATCACACTAATAACTCCGCAGTCAGATATCCGACCAGTACGAAACTTGGCAGATCCCAAGGCCTATGGTTCTGATCATAAATTCCAAATTTCAGGCAATCCATCAAACAGTTGCAAAGTTATTAAGGTGCAAGTTTTGTTTAATATAGAAATGGTCCTCAATCCTAATTCATGGTAGCACTACTGCTACCATAATATATAATATATATATCTACAGGATAGTTAGGTTGCCCAGCCACTTCTATGTTAAATCTAAAATTTTGCATTTTAAAACTTTTAACCATACGTAACAATGTGCCCATAGCCTTTGCAACCATACGACTGATGTGCCAAATTTATATATATATATATATATATATATATATATATATATACAGTATATATATATATATGTAATGGTAGCACTGTAGTGCTACCATAGTTAGGGCTGAGGAGCCATTTGCATGTTAAACCCAAAATTTTGCACTTAATAACTTTGCAACCGTTTGACGGATTTGCCTGAAATTTGGAATACACGATCAAGACCATACGCCTTGGGATCTGCCGAGTTTCGTACCAGTTGCATATATGGCTGCGGAGTTATTAAGCGTAATCTGCGTGCGCGTTTACACTTTTTTGGAATTCTACGGTCGTCTCTACAGGTCGCACAGTTTGCACGACCGGTCCAAAGTCTTCAGGGAACATGCAGCCAGGGTCCCCAATGTGCCTTTTGAAGATTTCATGAAAAAATATTAAACAGTTCAAAAGTTATTCAAAAAACAAGTTCCCATTATAAGTCAATGGGAAAAGTTAACAAAAAGTTCGACAGTGTCGCAAATGCAGTTTTTACTTTCACAAATGGCCCTTTTACTGCCGCAAATCCGCCATTTTGTTTTCAAATGGTGATCAGAAAAATGCTTGGCATTTAAATGTGGGAACCTCTAGCAACCTAATTCTTTTTGTAGTCACCTAGTCAGACCCTGAGGATGCTAGGCATGTATTTTGGGGTAAAACACCCCAGAAATATGTTTTTCAAACTTCTGGAGAAAGTACTTTTGCAAAGTGCTTTTGCACATACGAAACCGTCGAATGAATTTGCAAAAGGTTTCGCAAAGTTCGACAGTACTTTTCCAGGCTGTGGGAAACTGACAGCAATTCTTTGGTACCCTGCTGCAAAAGAACGGTTTGGTCTTTTGGGCTGAAATTTGGAAGGAACGCAGCCAACATCTCACAGATGCACAGATGTGCCTTGCAGTGTTTCGGTGAAAAACTATTACAGGGCGGCAAAGTTACGGCACTCCAAAATTGACGCTTTTTCCCATAGGATAACATTACGGCGCCTGTCAGAACAGGAATCATTTACGCCTGCTGCAAAATAACGGTTTGGTCTTTTGGGCTACACTTGAGGAAGAAAGCCAACATCCCACAGATGTGCCTTCAGTGGTTTGGTGAAAATATTAGGAGCCAAAGTTATGGCACTCTGAACTCCTTTTTTCCCATAGGATAACATTACGTCATTATATGCTTTCAGGGCCCGGGGATCTCGAAACGTGGTAGATAATGACTGTTCGTCAGAAAAATATTTAGCCCTTCTAAAATCTAGCCAGGAAAGTCATAAATCTTATGACTTTAAACAATTTTTTCTACGTCGTATGGTCCCTGAGATATAAGCAATTTAGTATTCCAACTCCTCACTTTCTGCTCCGAGACCCATTATTATGCATACATTCTTTGTACTCACTGTCTTTCTCTATGCAGCTTTTGGGGAAAACTGGCCTGTGCACTTACATTACTGTTACTGTTACCGCTCCACTTGCGATTCCATACCCATTTCACTTACTATCTCGCTTCACGCCACCATGAGTGCCTCTTTGCATTTTCATTTGCGCTTGCTTTTGCATTGTTTTAACCATTTCTGTCTACAGTACTGTTTCTCTTTCTGTTTTGCTTAGCGTCACCATGCACATTACCATTTGCGCTTATGGGCATTAATGTTACTATGTGACAAGACATCACGTATGGAGCACGGGTCCCCAGCCGACGATTACAGTCACTATTTCTCATTATCATTCTCAAAAGAAGGAATAGAGGCAAACTCCATTAATGTATTGTTAGCCTTACACAAAGTGAGGAGCTGAGTCAGGGATGAAAGCCCCTGACCTCGCCGCTAACCGCATCAGGCGATTGGGTTGTCGGTCCCAACTCTCACCCCATTCTCCTATACCTCTGCTTCTTCACACATCTGATGGGGTGAGATTTAGGGCTGGCAACCCCAACGTGCACCTTGATGCCGGTTGGGGGTGTGGGTGGAGGGCCAAGGGGGGGCTTTCAACCCTGACACTGAATTTCTTCACTTTTGTCGCTGTGGAACAACCCTAACTAATGCATTAAACGGAGTTTTTTGCCTCAAATATATATATATAGATACATATATACATATTTATTAAATGGGCTAGGAAAAAAATCAATGGCATCAATGGCATTGGACAAACATCATCAGGTGACTGTGTGTATATCAGAGCGTGGCTGCACACCTGCGCTTACCCCCCTCCAAAAATGTTGCCATTTTATAGATAGATAACCCACTCTAGGGTGCGGTCATGCTCTGATATCGCTGCGCTTGGGTGGATAATGCGCACGAGGCACCAAGGTGTGTGAGTATATCAGAGCATGACTGCACACCCTAGAGTGGGTTATCTATACATATACAGGTATATATTATGGTGGAGAAGCCATTTACATGTTAAACCCAAAATGTTGCACCTTCATAACTTTGCAACTGTCTGACCGATTTGCCTGAAATTTGGAATACATGATCAAGACCCATATGCCTTGGGATCTGGTAAGTTTTGTACCAGTCGGATATACGGCTGTGGAGTTATTAAGCGTGATCTGCGCTTGCGTTTATGCTTTTTGGGAATTCTATGGTCGCGCCTACAGGTCGCACGGTTTGTGCGACTGGTCCGAAATCTTCAGGGAAAAGTGCGGCCAGGGTCCCCGATGTGCCTTTTGAAGATATCGTAAAAAAATATTAAACAGTTCAAAAGTTATTCAAAAAACAAGTTCCCATTATAATTCAATGGGAAAAGTTAACAAAAAGTTTGACAGTGTCGCAAATGCAGTTTTTACTTTCGCAAATGACCCTTTTACTGTCGCAAATCCACCATTTTGTTTTCAGTTCGTGATCAGAAAAATGCTTGGCATTTAAATGTGGGACCCTCTAGCAACCGAATTCTTTTTGTATTCACCTAGTCGGGCCCTGAGGATGTTAGCCATGTCTTTATTTTGGGGTAAAACACCCCAGAAATATGTTTTCACATTTTTGGAGAAAGAACTTTCGCAAAGTACTTTTGCACATGAGTGACACTGTCGAATGAATTTGCAAAAGCTTTCGCAAATTGCAACAGTACTTTTCTAGGCTGTGGGAAAATGACAGCAATACTTTGGCACCCCGCTGCAAAAGAACAGTTTGGAGTTTTGGGGTGAAATTTGGAGGGAACGCAGTCAACATCTCACAGATGTGCCTTTCAGTGTTTTGTTGAAAAAATATTACACAGTGGCAAAGTTACAGCACTCCAAAGTTGACGCTTTTTCCAGTAGGATAACATTACGGCGTACGACGCATTGCAGCAATCGTTTGGCGCCTGCTGCAAAATAACGGTTCAGTCTTTTGGGCTGAAATTTGGAGGAAGACAGCCAACATCCCACAGATGTGCCTTTCAGTGGTTTGGTGAAAAATATTACAGGGAGGCAAAGTTATGGCACTCTGAACTTCTGTTTTTTCCATAGGATAACATTACGGTGGCGCGCCTTTTAGGGCCGGTATCTCGAAGCGGTGCGAGATACGGACTTTTCGTCAGAAATAATTAGCTCCTTAGCAGGGCTATGCAAAACTAGCCAGGAAAGTGATAATTCATACGACTTTTAAATTTTTTTTCTATGTCGTACAGTTCCTGAGAGATAAGCAATTTACTATTCCAAGTCTTCATTTTCTGTTCCGAGAGTCATTGTTTTGCATACATTCTTTGTACTCACTGTCTTTCTCTATGCAGCTTTTGGGGAAAATCAGCCTGTGTGCTTACATTACTGTTACCATTACCATTTCCGCTTGCGGTTCCGTACTCGTTTCACTTATCGTTCACGTCTACGCCACCATGTGCGTGACCCTCTGCTTTCATTGCGGTTGTGTTTGTGTTGTTTTTAACATTTCTGTCTACAGTACTGTTTCTCTTTCTGTTTTGCTTTGCATCACCATGCACATTATGATTTGCGTTTGCGGGCACAATGTTACTATGTGACAAGACATCGCGTGGCAGGAGTCGCGGGGCCTACGTGATGACCCCACATTCCCGCCGCCGGATTACATTCACTATTTCTCATTATCATTCTCAAAACGAAGGGAAATTAGAGGCAAAACTCCATTTAATGCGTCAGTTAGGGTTGTTCCACGGTGACAAAATGAGGAGATTTCGATGTTAGGGTTGGAGGCCCTTTGCATCCCTCAGCCCACCCCCAGCAGATCAAGGTGTGGCGTTGGGGTCATGTCCTAACTCTCACCCCATTCTCCTATTTCAGCTTCTTTCCACATGTGATGGGGTGAGAGTTAGCCGACGACCTCAACGCACACCCGATTCCAGTTGGGAGGTGGGCTGAGGTGCAAAGGGGTTTCAACCTAACATCGAATTTCTTCACTTTGTTGCTGTGAGCAACCCTAACTGATGCATTAAACTGAGTTTTTGCTCTAATAATATATATATATATATATATATATATATATATATATATATGTGTGTCAGTAAAGTTTGGGTTGCTCAGACACTTCTATGTTAAACCCAAAAATTTAGCACTTTAAAATCTTTGCAACCATATGACCAATGTGCCCAAAATTTTTCATGCACCATCTGGTATCATAGATCTCTGGATCTGGCAAGTTTTGTTCCGGTCGCTGGTGTGATTGCAGAGCTGTGGAGTGCCAAAAACTGTGTAATTTACTATTTGGGTGCAAATTCTTTCTTTCTGATATATTTCGGACATTTAGCAATAGCGCGAAACCGGAAGTAGCACAATCACACACTTCCGGTTTTCGGCTATAAGACAACTAGCACTAGCGAGCGGGGTGAGCATGTTCTGGGCCACGCGCGGAGATGCGCGCAGAGACACGTGAGTCTTGCGTGTGTCTACCGGGGACATCAGGACCAGGACACCAGACCCTTCAGCATTCAAGTAAGATAATAAAACCAAAAAAAAAAAAAAAGGGGGTGTATTGAGAACAATACTGACTGTTATACATTAGCGAGCATGAAGAAAGCAAATAAGTTATGTTCATCTTGCCAAATGTATACCACTGGCAAACAAGTGCCTTATTTTGTTTGTGACAGATGCGTACTGGTTAAAGACCTGCAGGATGAAATTAAACGTTTACAGCCTAAAGAGACGTTAAGTTCTGAAATTAAAACCTTGGAGGACTACATTGACCATATGTCACTTTTAGTAGAAACAAATACTTTCACCTCTAAACACTTGGAGAATACTTTCTCCTATGATCCACCCTTGAACATTTTCCAACTCCAAAACCAGTAGTGCAACCAATCACTACCTCTACTCCCTCTACTACTGCTATTAATCATTTAAGTTTGCACCATAAAGAAACAGATGTTTGGACAAAAATACCCCGAAAAAATGTATCAAAAAAAGTAATCACTTGTCTCCTAGTATGCATACAATTCCAACTCATAATTCATTTGAACATCTTTTTCAAAAGACCAATGAGGTACCAGAGGATATGGTAGGAGTACATAGTAGCACCATATCTGAAGTATCAGTATCTTCACTGCAGTTAAATGCAGAAAAGCTTCACACCTTTTCCACTCATGGACTGGATAATAATGCCCTTGAACACAACGTGCATTACGTTAATAAAGAAGGACCAAATCCTGAGCTAGATAATGATACATGTAATAATTCCACAGCCAATCCTTTCATGGCCACCATCCTCAGGCCACTATTTCAGTACCTTTCTTCTTTACCATATCAGGGTACCAAGTACAAAACAACAGGTATTTGTCCTTGAGATTCTATTATAAAATACATTGACCGGGCAGTATGAAATCCCAATAAAGAACACCAAACCTGTTCTAGCTACAGAGAAGCAAAATTGCAGACATAACTTCAATGATTAAACCTGTTTTATCATCAGCTGGTGGAAACCCTTTAGTGATTATCCATGTTGGAACCAATGATGTTGGGAGATCTCACCTCCAGCAAATTAAACAGGACTATGTCGCCCTACGCAATGTCTTAACAGAATGTGGCTGTAGCTTACATATCTCTGAGATTTTACCCATCCCAAGAGCCACTAGATACATTACATCTAAAATAAAAGCTTCGAATGAGTGGCTCCGTAAATGGTGCTATCGGCAGGGAATAACTTGCCTGACACACTGGGAGGAATTTGAAGATAGACCATCTTTTTATAGCTGGGATGGTTTACATCTCAGCAGAAAGGGGAAGTACTGTTTTAGGGCAGAAGATAACCTCCCTCATAAACAAACATTTAAACTGATAAAAAAGGGGGAGATTGGGGTACCCCCATCATCTCTTATTACTAATCCCAGTTCACAACATAGTTCTAATCTAAATATTCTATCTCTGAATGCACGTTCAATGACTATTTCTAAGAATGCTGAGCTTGTTTTATTGGCTCAGTCTTTAGATCTCGCTTTAATAGCCATTACTGAAACTTGGGGTAACTCAGACAAAAATGGACAATAGAAATTCCTGGCTTTAAGCACCACTATAGAAACAGAGAGAACTCAAAAAAAGGGGGTGGGGTCAGTTTATATGAAAAGGAAGACATTCCCTCTTATGAATCAACAATTAAAGTACATACTGAAAGTTTATGGGTCTATATTAGACCCACGGGTACCCCCCAGCTACTTATTGGGACATGTTACCAACCACCTTCCTCTGATATAGACCAGACTAGACAGCTAGCAGATGAGATCACCCAGATAGCGTATAAAGACTCAGTCCTCATATTGGGGGACTTCAATCTTCCCACTATTGACTGGAACACCTTATCTGGTATTAACCAACATGATGAATATAACCTTTCGGCTATTATTAACCTAGGTCTCAAGCAAATAGTCACAGAGCCAACAAGGGGAACTAACATACTAAATCTAGTTATAAAAAATCTAGAGACTCCCACATCTGATATTATTATCTTAAACCCATTAGGTAATAGTGACCACATGACTATATCATTTTCTATACAAATTCCTCTACAACCTAAAACTAACAAATTGAAAATAAAACAATATCATAAGGCAGATTTCCATAATATTAATGATTCTTTAAAGTCTGTTAATTGGGAACAGCTACTCTCTCCACTAGAAACTGAAGAAGCCTGGGAATTTTTCAAGACAAAAATCCTTCAACTTGAAGAGCAATACGTACCAGAAAAATATAAGTATAACTGTAAAGGCAAGATACCACCTTGGTTTAATGGAACTATTAAACAGTTAATATCACATAAAAGTAAACTTTTTTCAAACTTAAAGAACAGCCCATTAGATTATAAAGATATAGCCTTAACAAAATACAGGGAGACAGTCAAAGAACTAAAAAAACAAATTATTCTGGCTAAACGCAACCTGGAATTTAAAATAGCACATACAAAGACTGCCATAAGGCACTATTATTATCTAAATGGGAAAAGGTAACAATAACCTGATTGGTCCACTGATCACCAATAACAAAACTATAACATCTGATAGTGAGATGGCTACTGAACTGAACAAGTATTTTTCAACAGTTTTTGTCCAGGAACCAACCATCACTCCGCCTAAAGAAACAGTATAAAAGATAGAAGTATGTAAAATCACCCTGCAGGAAACAGAGAAAAAATTACTTACCTTAGTAATGTTGTTTCTTCTAATGGAGTCTTGCTGTATTCTGACATATGCAGTTAGGTCCTGCCTTTCAACTGCCCCTGAGAACAAAGAGTTAAACTTTCCATGGCCAGCATGGAATGTTCACCATGAACTCGGTTGAAGCCCCTGTCTGCTGTTGTTTAAACTACAACCATCAGATCTTTACGAGCAATACTCAGTAGAAGTTCTGTGTGGAAACTGTAAAACTCATACTAGCCAACTGGCAACTATATCTATATAAAAGGGTTTTTGGTTTCAAAAGGAAGACTCAAGTCAGGAAACCCAAAAACAAAACACATCCAAAACACAACCACTCACCCAAACTAAAAGAGGGTGAAAAAAGGACACCCCTAGGGTGCCAACACTGCTCCTGCCCACCCACATCCCAAAATCTAGGTTCTGAGAGGGACTAGGAGGATTAGAATACAGCAAGACTCCATTAGAAGAAAAAACATTACTAAGGTGAGTAATTTTTCTTCAAACAACATGAAGTCTTGTTGTATTCTGACATTTGTAACTACAAGCAGTACCTCCATGGAGGAGGGACAGAACCTATTTTGGAAACAGGCTCTGAAGTACTGTTGTGTTAAACCGAGCATCACTCCTCTGGATATCCAGAGAGTAATGCTTGGTGAAAGTATGGATTGTTTTCCAGGTGGCTGCTTGACAAATTTCTAAGAGAGGAATATCCCTGGCAGCAGCCAGGGAAGCAGCTGTACCTCTAGTGGAATGAGGCCTGAGGGTGGAGTTCTACCCAGTTTTTCATAGCAGAATTGTATACAAGAAACAATCCACCTGGCAATAGATCTCTCAGTGGCAGGTTTGCCCTTACCAACTTCTCCATACGTAAGGAACAACTGGAGGGATTCAAACCTGTGACCCTTGGTACGCCTATGTAGTAGCTAAGGGCTCTTTAACATATGCTGTGTAGTCCTCCTCTCCAGAGGAGGAATGGTCAGTGAAGAAAACAGGGAGAGATATAGACTGGTTGAGGTGGAACTCTGAAACCACTTTAGGTAAGAACTTTCTGTTAGTTCTTAGGACCACTTTATCTCTATGGAAAGAGATGAAATCAGATTCCACTGACAGGGCTTGCAATTCACTGATATGCCTGGCAGAAGTAATGGCTTCCAAAAACACAGTTTTCCAAGTCAAGTACTTAAGCTCTGCTGAGGACAAAGGCTCAAAGGGGTTGCATAAGCTGAGCAATGCAAACATTAAGGTCCCAAGCAAGAGCAGGATCCCTAAAAGGGGAATTGGTGTGAAGCAATCCCTTGAAAAACTTACAAAACACAGGATGGGATGATAGAGAGGAAGGCTTGCCTACTGACAAAAAGCAGAAACAGCTGCCAAGTATACTTTTAAGGGTAGCTGGTCTGAGGTCTAGCCATTAAGATGGACCATATAGTCCAGAACCATAGGCAACTCAGCAGAGTCTGGAGAAATATTCTTCTTAGAACACCAAATGCTGAATCTTTCCATTAGGAGTTGTAAGTCTTTCTGGTGGAAGGCTTTCAAGAAGCCTTAAGGATATCCAGAACCCTTGAGAAAGATGCAGATCTGCAAACCTAACTCTTCAAAAGCCATGCCTTGAGATTGAGAGACCAAAGATTCAGGTACCAAATCCTCCCTGAGAGGATGTCAACAGGTTGTAATTCCTGGGAAGAGACAGTGGAAGGTGGACTGCTAGGGACAGCAAAAAGGGATACCAGGGCTGTCTGGCCCAGTCTGGAGCAATCAGAATCACTTTGCATGGTGGTGACCTTATCTTGACTAACACTTTGAACAGGAGAGGGAAGGGAGGAAAAGCATACAGAAATTTCCCTTCCCAGTTCAGAATCAGAGCATCCAGGGGGATTGAGCCCAAGACTGGGGGTCTGCAACAAAAGAGAGGAAGTTGGTGATTGTCTGGGGCTGCAAAAAGATCTATCTCTGGAGTGCCCCATCTCGAGAAAATCACTTTCAACACTGGAGGATCTAGGGCCCATTCGTGATGGCCCTGGGATATTTTGCTCAGTGCATCTGCTAGGACATTGTCCTTCCCTGGGAGGTGAACTGCTATCAGAGAGGTTTGCAGGAAATAGGCCAGGGACCACAACTTCATTGCTTCTGTGCACAAGGCCATAGACCGAGTGCCTCCTTGCTTGTTGATCTACCACATGGTGGTGGTGTTGTCTGTTCTGACCTGTACCACCTTGTTCTGCACAGATTTTGAAAGTTTGCAGTGCCAGAAACACTGCTCTGAGTTCCAAGAGACTGATGTGAAGCATAGATTCCTGAGGTGACCACAGTCCTTGAGTGGTAAGATCCCCCAAATGGGCTCCCCAGCCCAGCAGGGAAGCATCTGTGGTGAGTATCACTGAATGAGACTGAGTGACAAAAGGAACCCCTTGTCTCAAATTGTCCTGATCCTGCCACCATTGCAAGGCTTGGATTAGGGTTCGAGTCACTGGGACCAGTTTGGTAAGGGAATCCTTTCTTTGGGACCAGAAGGCTCTTAAGTGGAACTGAATGTCCCTCATCTGGAATCTTGCCCCTTGGAGCACTGCTGTGGAAGCTGCCATGTGGCCCAGAAGCTGAAGGAAATGCCTTGCTGGTCGAGACACCTGAAGGGTGAAAGAAGAGGCCAGTTCCATGAGGGTCCTTGCCCTTTTCAGGGGAAGGAAGGCTCTTGCCTTTACTGTACCCAGCTCTGCACCTATGAAGGTGAGGAGCTGTACTGGTTCAAGAACTGACTTTGGAAGGTTGAGAAGGAACCCTAAGGAAGTGAGCACTTGCTGGGTCACTTGCAAATGTGACTTGACTTGGTCTGGAGATTGACCTACTATAAGCCAGTCATCCAAGTATGGGAAGATGGAGATCTTTTTCTCCTTAGAAAGCAACCACTACTGCCAGACACTTTGTGAAACCCATGGGCTGATGTTAGCCAAAGGGCATTGCTCTGAATTGATAGTGGCCTGAGGGCAACTCGAACCTGAGGTACTTTCTGTGGGAGCACCAGATGGGAATGTGAAAGTAGGCATCTTTGAGGTCCAGGGAGGCTAGCCAGTCCCCTGGCCTTAGAGAGGGAAGGATAATTCCCAGAGTCACCATTTTGAACTTTGGCTTTAAAAGATGTCTGTTCAGATATCTTAGGTCCAGGATGGGCCACCATTCTCCTGTCTTTTTGGGGGTTAGAAAGTACCTGGAGTACAATCCTTTGCCCTTGTGTAGGGTGGGAACCCTCTCTATAGCTCTGAGAGCTAGGAGAGAAGAAACCTCTGCCTCTAGAGCAAGGGTTTCCGAGAGATTCGCAGGTGGAAAGGATCTGGTTCTCATCTTGGGAAATGTTTTGAAGCTGAGGACCAGTCCCTGGCTTACTACTTCCAGGACCCACTTGTCTGATGTTAGAGACTTCCAGTCCTGGACAAAGTAAGCCAGCCTGCCCCCTACTGGTACGGAAGAATCAGCCCGGGCAGACCCATCAGGGTGTCTGCTTGGCAGGGGCTTTAGGCTGAGGGGTGGATGCAGACCTGCTCATCCCACATCTGCGTCTCCCTCTAAAGAACCCCCTCTGTGAAAAAGAAGAGGAGGCCTGAGCTTGGTAAAAAGGCCTTTGGAAAGGTGCCCCTGCCCCTGGACTGCTGCCTTTGAGGAGTTGCTTGCCTTTCTTTGGCCTGAGCACTCCTGTAAGTGGTCCTATACTCATCCATCTTTTTCTTGTAGTTCTCTGTCTGCTCCCCAAACAGAGAATTACCAATTACAGGGAAATCCATGACCTTAGCCTGGGTATCCTGTGAGAGGCTAGTACATCTGAGCCAAGCCATCCTCCGATGAGCCACAGATGCAGCCATGACTCTTGATGAAACATCATTGGAGTCCACAGCAGCATGAAACTGTACTTTAGATGCCTCAATCCCATCTGCAGCCACCTGCTCCAGCTCCTTGGCAAGCTGGTTAGGGGCCTGTTTAGCCAGAGCCAGCACAGTGTCCCACCTGGATTTCTGTTATCTAGCTGTATAGGCCATATAGTTAGCCTGCCTGAGTCCCAAAGATGCTGCCATGTATTGTTTCTTTGCCATGGCATCAATCTTCCTGGAGTCCTTGTCTGGGGGGTGTGATGCCAAGGGGACATTTGCCTTATCACAGGCAGCAGTCTGCACTACCCCAACATGGCTGCATTGCTGGAAAAGGAATTCTGTGTCTGAGCCTGAGAGTGTGTACCTCTTGTCCATTCGTCTGTCAACAGGAGGTATATAATTAGGAGACTTAAGAATTTTATGTGTCTGTTTCCCAAAGGATTTGTGGAGGGGAATAGACAGTCTCCTGGACTCTGGGATGTCCATCATCTCAACATAATCAGGCTCCTCCTGATCCTTTACTGCTTCCTCCACAGGAAGCTGGAGGGTCTCAGCCACTTTTTTATAAAACATATAGTGAGAAGGGGACTCAGAAAGCCTAGGAGGAGAAACACCTGAAGGTCTGTCTGGGGAGATGTCCAGGTCAATAGGCACATCCAGACTTTCATAATCACCATAATCATCCTCATAATCTCCTTCCTCCTCCTCCTCCTCCAGTTCATAATATTCTTCCAAAGTATAATCCGGAACCGGTGGAACTGACCGAACCGAACCCCTGCCAGATGGTGCCGGTTCGGTCGAACTGGAACTAAGTTAATGCACTATCCTTATCGCCTTGGCTATCTCATCGGCGGTTGGAGTATGAATTTCTGGATCCGAACCGGACGATTTATCTTTTCTCTTTCTTTTCACTGGAACTGACTCCTCAGAATCGGCTCTCCTTTTGCCCGAAGAAGTATCACCCTGGTCAGAGAGCACTCCTTCTAGTTCGGTCGGAACCGAACCGGGCTGGCCATCCGGGTCAGCGGACTTCTCGGCCTCCCTTTCCCTCAGTCTACCTAATCTCTTTTCCAGGGTAGATTTGGGAAAATTCTTGCAAATTTGGTAGTCTGAATCGAGGTGGTCAAACCCCAGACAATAAACACAGGTGGTGTAGGGATCAGCCTTGGCAAAGACTTCCCCACACAGACTGCAGTGTTGAAACCCAGTGGGCCTGGGTTTTTTCTTGGGTTTCTCAGACGTGGCCAATCCTATCCAAAACTTACCCTTTTTTTCAGCAATCCGCCAGGCAAGACTCCCCTATCAGTTCCTGACCGTGTCACGGGTCTTGGAACAAAAGTAATAAAATCTGTTTTTTTTTAGAACCGATACGGACCGGTTACCGCACCCTAAATCAAGCACAAGCTTTTTTCCCTCAAACTGATCGGTTCAGCTGAACCGATCCACAATTTACAAGTTCTACACAGAAACTAAACAAAAAACCTATCTAGTACTCATGCTACCACAGACAGAGACTTGAACCGACTAAGCGGTAACAGCAATTCGGTAGAAACCGACCAAAAAAAAATGACACTTCAGCTGACTTTTTGAACCGAGCAAAAGGAGAAATCTCTGGAGCGACTGTTCAGTGAGGCGGAGTAAAGAATCTGACGGTTGCAGTTTAAACAACAGCAGACAGGGGCTTCAACTGAACTCGTGGTGAACATTCCATGCTGGCCATGGAAAATTTAACTCTTTGTTCTCCAGGGCAGTTGAAAGGCAGGACCTAACTGCATATGTCAGAATACAGCAAGACTTCATGTTGTTTGACTCATTAAAACAACATACGAGCCCAGGCCCGGACAACATAAATTCCAAGTTTCTTATAGAGACAAAAGATTCAATTATCCTACCTTTAACAATTATCGTTAATAAATCCCTTCGAGAATCCTCAGTCCCTGTTGATTGGCGTACAGCCACTGTTACTCCTATTTATAAACAGAGTTCCCATTCGAAAGTTGAAAACTATAGGCCCATCAGCCTCACTTTTATACCATGTAAATTAATGGAAAAAATTATAAAACAACAACTTGAAAGCGAAATGGTTACCCTAAACATCAAAGATGACTACCAACATGGGTTCAAACCAGGTTTTTCCTGTACTACGAACTTGCTCTGCTTTTATAATCATATCAGTTACAATCTTGGTTGCAATATACCCATGGATGTCATTCTTTTGGACTATAGTAAGGTGTTCGATAAGGTATCGCATGTCATCTTGATCAATAAATTAATCCATCTAGGTTTCTCATCATCCATTATTTCATGGATAGACAGCTGGTTGAGAAATAGGATTCAGAGGGTAAGAGTTAATGATGCAATGTCTGACTTAGGTGATGTGGCTAGCGGGGTTCCCCAGGGATCGGTCCTGGGTCCTACCTTGTTCAACTTGTTTATTAGTGATACGGGTATCTCAGCCAACAATTTTTTTGTTAAATTTGCAGATAACACTAAACTCGGGGGTAAGGTTAATAACCAGAATAATAGTCATAACCTAAAGCTTGATCTAGCTTCTATTGAGAACTGGGCATTTAATAATAGAATGTACTTCAATGTTTCTAAATGTGTAGTGCTTCACCTGGGAAAAACAACCCCAGACAAACTTATCTCCTAAATAATACCATTATTAGGACCTCTAACGTAGAAAAAGATTTAGTAATATTAGTAAACGATAAATTAGTTTCCACTTCTCACTGCTCCAGAGTTGCATACCAAACCAATGCGCTACTTCGTAGGATTAATAAGACATTTATTTCCAAAACAGAATAATGCCTCATGACTTTGTATAGGTCACATGTTAGGCGCCATCTGGACTATGGATCCCCATTTTGGAGTCCTTATCTGAAGACCGATATTAACAGAATTGAACAAGTTCAACGAAGAGCTACTAAAATTGTCCCCCACCTTGCTCATCTTGATTATGATACCAGACTTAGAAAAACAGGACTCCATTCACTTAAGCATAGATGGATTAGAGGTGATCTATTGCAGTTGTTTAGGATTCTGGAATCTCCTGCTCAAATGACAACATGTGGTATTGCTTACTCGTCAGGAAAAATTGTGGCCAGACTCCACAATAAACAACTAGAAGTAAAAAAAGCAAATGATAACAACAGGCTAAATTATTTTTCCATTAGAACACCTAGAATATGGAACACACTTTCATAGGACATAGTTGATTCACCATCTATTACAATATTTAAGAATAAACTTGATAAATGGATGGAAGATCAGAATTTGGGTTAAATGTTCCATGTATATGGAGGACAATCTCGATAGGCAAACCGCCTCCTTTTGTCCTATAAACCAAGTTGCATCCACATTTCCAAAAGTGTTTGGGAGTCTGGTCTGAAATTGTTAGAGGATATGGGGTCTGGGTCGTAGATGTGTCTTTTGAAGGTTTGGTGAAAAAATATTAATCTGTTCAAAAGTTACAATAGTTTTAAGTTTCCCATTATAGTCTATGGTAAAAAATAGATGGCTGGTGCAAAAGCAGTTTCTGCTGCTGCAAAAGGACTTTTTAATGCCACAAATGGGTTTTGTAGTGTCGTGCTGCCACCATCTTGTTTTCAGTTAGTGACGGGGGAAAAAATGCTGTCATTCAAAACATACTGCCCCTTGGTAAACACCAACAGTTCTATTTACCTAATCGGGGCACAAGGAACATGATTCTGGCATTATTTTTCGAAAATAGTGGCTGGAAATAAGTTTCTTGCATTCGGCCATTGGTAGTGACGCAAATTTGTGGCACTACTTTTGCAAAACTGCTGCAAATGTGTGGCAGTTTTTGCACAATTAATGACACTGTTGCACAAAAAGTGCCACAAATTTGCAGCACTACTTTAATAAAAAAAAAACATCATCCCCCTCTGAACACTCCAAATCTTTCCTGCCCATTAAAAAAAAATACCACTAGAATCAGATTCCTCGGCCCCTGTTTAGATAAACACCTGTTGGTGTTCACCATAAAAAAACTGTTTTCCCCATTTTAGTGAGTTTAAGGGGAAGGGGGCAGAGGAATGTTAATTAATGTAAAAATACATCTTGCCAACAGTGGAGTGCCCAAACCTGTTGTCGGCACTATAAGCCCCCCCCCGCCAGTGTGGGATACTGGGAAGCCCACTCCCAGTGTTGCGAAAAATAGATTTTTCTTAATTTACTGACAGCAGGGTACCCAATCCCCCTGTTGGCAATATAAGACCTTCCCCACCAGTTTGAGACACCGGGGAGCCCACTCCCAATGTCCCAAAATATGTGCTTTTTATATATTTGCTGACAAGGGTGCCTAATCCCCCTGTTGGCACTGTAAGCTCCCCACAAAGTGTGGGACACTGGGTAGCCCACTCCCAGTGTCCCCAAAGATGTTGTAGAGTAACCCTGTAAAATAGAAAACAGTCCCCGGATGTCTTTTTTTTTTTCTTCTGGAAAAAAGGAAAACGTCCCTCGTCATCTCCCCGTCCCCTCCCCCATCCTGATCCTCCCACTGAGCAACCAACCACCTCACACACACACACCCTTGCTCTAAAGTTACCGCTGAAGACTGTCAGATGCATTTTCTTCTGTGGACTGGGACAAGTCTGTACTCTTCAAATTCGAACCGCGAACTGAAGAAGCAAGTAAGTATCCTGTAATGGTTGTCAATGGTGTTTAGAACTTATGTTGATATCTCGGCCATTTTTAGGTATTTTTGCACCAAATTTTATAAGCTTTTTGGGACCCCACCTCATGAACACTGTCACTGTTTCATTATTCGGACCCATAAGGTGATTTCTCGGTCACTACGCGAAATCACCTTTCGAGACCGATTAACGAAATGACATTGCCAATGTTCATGAGGTGGGGTCCAAAAAAGCCCATGTCAAAAATTTGGTGAAAAGGCCAGCCCAATGGTACTGAAGGTTGAGGCACTGGACGCCACACCTTGTGCCACGCCCGCAACCCAGATTCAGGAACGAGCCCAGGTCACCGGGGAGCGGCAGGGGAGAGAGGGGATTGAGTGTCTGGAGGACTGCTCTCCTCTTTTGGGGAGGGAGGGCTTGCCATCCCACTCATCGATCTCCCTCTGGCAGTGGCCAAGGGAGATTTGAGTCGGGAGGCACGTTGCTGACATGTGCCGTTGGTGGGGAGGGGGCGGGGATAACTGGTGGAAAACGGAGCTGGCAGGTTCCATGATGGCTCTCCTGCACCTGTCCTGGCTTCCTCCCTCTATCTGGATTTCAATCCAAGGGTGGGGGAAGTCAATGCCCCTTCGCCTCAGCCCTGTCATGGGGGAAGGGACCGGTGGGGGATGTAGGGAAGGTCAGGCAGGGAATGGAGAGCCAAAAACTGAGTCTCTCTGAGGGAGGGACTGGTACCACCTGCTAGGCTCCCAGGCTAAAACAGATAATAGAAAAAAGAATTTGGCAAAAAAATCCTAAAAATGCCCGAGTTACGTGCGTCCATTGAATTTTCCCTACGCATGCACGTAACTTTGGTACTTTTCAATATTTTGCCATCAAATTTTCAACATAGCCATTTTTTCACACCACCTCATGAACTGTACTGCTGTCACTTTTCACATCCTGCCCAAAATATGTTTTCGAACCTGTGGCACAGAATGGCATTGCAATTGCCCATAATTATGTTTTGACTTGCATTTCATAATTTCGGTGTACCAGGGCACATCAGGTGGGGTAATAAGATGGCTATGCTGATAATTTGGTCACTGTTGTTTGACAAATGGAAGCAGAGGCCGCAGAGTAAAATAAGGATACTATTATACCAGCTCAAAAAGTAAGGGAATTCATTGCAAAAAACTCCGTTAATGCATCAGTTATTTTTATTTATTTATTGAAATGTTTCACCAGGAGGGCACACTGAACAAAAAGTTGCTCATCTCACGGTGTGACCTGGGGGGAGTGGTTACATAGGATGTGAAGGATGATCAGTTACAATAGTATGTGGGTAGTACAAACAATACAACATTGTAAGATTGTGCAACAGTTGGAACACAAGGTATTGTACAATAAACAGTAGTGGAACATTGGGTAAATTACAATACCTGTCCAAAATCATACAAAAGAACATATGTACGTACAAAACCTATAGAACCATTTATAGTGCATGAGTGTACCAGGAAAAGATTCGAGGTACTACGCAAGTGCTGTTGGAGTAAAAAGGATGGGGTTAGGTTGTGCACACTGGTGACCCAGAAGGGCAGGTGGAGAAGAGAGGGGCGGAAAGGCAAGAAGTGAATGAGAGGAGAAGGGGTAGCCATTTCCTGATTTCCCCCTTCAGGATAGAAACATAGAAACATAGAATTTGACGGCAGAAAAGGACCGCTTGGCCCACCCAGTCTGCCCATTTCCCTACCTACTGGATAAGCTGCAGATCCTAATTAACCAGCAGCCTACTTCTTCCTACCCCCACCCCCTAGAATGGCCTTATGACTGTCCCATGCATGCTTGAATTCCACCACTGATTTTGACTCACAACCTTCCTCCGGAAGGCCGTTCCATGCATCCACAACCCTCTCTGTGAAAAAAATCCTTAAATTACCTCTGAGCCGCCCCACCTATCTTCAAATTGTGCACTCTTGTTCTTGCACACCTCTTTTTTTGAAAGATGCTACCCTCTTGGACTTTGTTGATTCCCTTGAGGTACTTGAACGTTTCTATCATGTCCCCCCTCTCCTTCCTTTCCTCGAGGCTATACATATTAAGCTCCTTTCATCTCTCTTCATATGTCTTCCTGTGCAGACCCTGCACCATTTTAGTTGCCCTCCTTTGGACAGCTTCCATCCTGTCTATGTCTTTGCGGAGATTGGGTCTCCAGAACTGCACACAGTACTCCAGATGGGGTCTCACCAGCTATCTGTACAGAGGGATAATAACTTCCTGTTTTCTACTGGTGATGCCTCTCCCTATGCATCCCAGTATCCCCCCAGCCCTCCTTGCTGCCCTCTCACATTGCTTGCCCACCTTTAGGTCATCTGATATGACTACCCCCAGGTCCCTTTCCATTTTTGCTGTTGTTAGTATTTCACCCCCCATTGTGTACTCTTCCCCTGGGTTTTTGTTTCCCAGGTGCATTACCTTGCACTTCTTAGCATTGAATCTAAGCTGCCATACATTTGACCAGTCCTCTAACCTTGCCAAGTCCCTTCTCATCCTGTGCATCAACTCTGTTGCAGATCTTTGTGTCATCTGCAAAGAGACATACTTTTCCTTCCAGTCCCTCTGCAATGTCGCTTATAAAGACATTGAAGAGGACCGGTCCTAATACTGAACCCTGCGGTACCCCACTAGTAACCCCCCTTTCTTCTGAGTGGACTCCATTTACTATTACTCTCTGTGTCCTATTCTCTGCCAATTCTTTACCCAGGCTGTCATCTTGGGACCCACTCCCAGGCTGGCTAACTTGTATATTAATCTTTTGTGTGGGACTGTGTCAAATGCCTTCTAAACTCTAGGTAGGCCATGTCCACAGCCCCCCCTGATCTACTACATTGGTCACCCAGTCAAAGAAATCTATCAGATTCGTCTGGCATGACCTTCCCACTGTGAATCCATGCTGCCTGGGGTCCTGTGCCTCTGGCCTCTAGATACTCGACAATTCTTTCCTTCAGAAGTGATTCCATCATTTTCCTATCACTGAGGTTAAACTAACAGGTCTGTAGTTTCCTGCTTCTGCCCTGCTCCCACTTTTGTGAAGAGGAATCACATCTACCCTCCTCCAGTCCTCGGGTACCACCCCATCCTCCCATGATTTGTTAAAAAGGGTAGTCAGTGGTGTCACTAGTTCTACCCTTAGTTCTTTTAGAATTCTGGGATGAATCCCATCAGGCCCCATTGCTTTGTCCACCTTCAGTTTTAAGAGTTCTTTCAGAACCCTTTCTTCTGTAATTGGACTGATATCAACTTCTGTATCCAGAGTGTTTCTACTGTTTATTTTATGTACCTCCCCCTCTTCATTTGTAAATACTGAGCAAAAATATTTGTTTAGTATCTCTGCCTTTCACAGTCTCCCCTGCCCACCTCCCTCCCTTTATTAAGCCTCACTATCCCTCCCTTGGTCTTCCTTCGCTCCCTGATGTGCCTATAAAGGGTTTATCCCCTTCTTAACTGAGTTGGCTATCTTTTCCTCAGTTTGGGCCTTGCTGTTCTGACTGCCTTCCCAGCCTCCTTTTGCTTTAACTGATACAGTTCTCTGTCCTGCTCCTTCTGCGATTCCTTGTACTTCCTGAATGCTTTCTTTTTCTCTTGAACCTTCACTGCCACTTCCTTTGAGAACCATAGTGGTTTCTTACATCATTTGTTTTGTTTATTTGCTTCACACAAAGGCTCGTTACCTCTGTGATGGCAGTTTTTATTATTCCCCATTGTTCTTCCACCCCTCCTTCCTGCCCATTTGCTAGTACATTCCTTAGGCACTCACCCATTTTGGCAAAGTCAGCCCTCCTAAAGTCCAGTACTTTTGCCTTTGCATGGCTTGACTCTATTGCTGTGTTTATTGTGAACCATACTGTTCGATGGTCGCTAGTTTCCAGATGGCGACCCACTTCTACATCTGTGATCCTCTCTCCACCTCCATTTGAGAGAATCAGGTCTAATATTGCTCCCTCTCGAGTGGGCTCCAATACTAGTTGTCTAAGGCATGCCCCCTGTAGGGCATCTAGAATAACTCCACTCTTCGAAGTGGCTGCTGCAACTGCACTCCAGTTAACATCTGGCATATTCAGATCACCCATCAGCAATATCTCCCCTTTTTCTGCCATTCTAAGTATACTTTCTATCATTTCCTTGTCCATTTCCTTCCCCTGAGAAGGGGGTCTGTATACAACCCCTGTGCGGATTGTGTTGCCATTGCCTGTCTCCAAATTTACCCACAGTGCTTCTTCTCCTCCTCCCTGTTTACCCTTTTGTTCTGTTGCTTTTATTCCTTCCCTTATGTAAAGAGCTACTCCTCCTCCTCTTTTACCCTCCCTGTCCCTCCTGTAGATAGTGTATCCCGGTATGTTTACGTTCAACGAATGTTTCGAGGTCAGACGTTGTCCGACAGACGTTTTTCTGATGTTGATTTGAAAGACTTCTCCACCGGCTTCTTTGAGTGCCTTGGTGGGAGTGAGGTTGAGAACCCTGCCGGGGGGGGGAGGTCATGGTAGGAAGGCAGAAATTAGGGACAGATATTAAGGTGGGTTAAAGCAGGAACAGCTGAGGGAAAGGTAATTGTGTAGGGCAGAGGTAAGGGAGTAGTTGAAGGAGGAGTGTCATATTTCAGGGGGGAAGGAATTCCATATTTTAGGGAAACGATAGGTGAAACCAGCCTTACTGATGAGGGTGGAGCAGCGAGGGGCCGTCAAGGTGTGGCCATCATTTGATCTGAGAGAGTGGGTGGAGGGAGGTGGAGTGGAGAGAGAGGATGAGAGATAGGAGGGGAGCCCCCTGAACCAGAATTTGGAGATTAGTTTGGCACAGTGAGAGATGCATCTGTGAGATAGTGGAAGGAAAGTTAGAGAGCGATAAAGTTCACAGTGGTGGGAGCAGGAAGGGTAGTCAATAGCAAAGTGGCAGAAGGCGTTAAAGAAAGTGTCCAACTTGGTCAGGGAAGATTTGGGAGCAGCACCATAGTTAGGGTTCCTGTGGAGGGGTTGTGGGATAACAGATTGACCAGACACCGAACTTCAGGTTCAACACACAATCTCTGTGTGTTGTTTATTTGAAATACATGAGATAACCTTCTGCAGTGTCATATCCCTTCTTCAGTACATCAGTTTGCAGCAACAAACTCGGTACGTCTTTTCTCTGCACTTAGCCAGCACCTACTGACTCACTGATCTCTGTTCTAACTTATCAGTTGAGATTCAGCCTCCCCCTATGCAGGCCTTGTTTGCTTGGGTGGTGGGGGCTCAAATAAAAAATTAAAAAAGCAATCTAAAGACAAAGAACCTCAGTGCAGCAGCACTGAAACAAGGGTTACCCCAAAGGGCATTGACAACAAGCCAAGTTTCAAAGAAACACAACATCACACTGTTATCACATCCATAATGCAAAGCAACATGGGATACATGCAAATCACCACGTCATTTCAGACTTGATCAACTTACAGCAATTTACATGTATTTTAAATAGCACAACTAACTTAATTTTCATAATATACAGTCACCTAGTACTTTTCATCTTTATCAAAAACACCTAATGCCATGGCATGTTCAACATGTCCAGGTTTCATACACATAAGGTATATACATAAATGTATTTTATGACATAGTGCCATTGCATACTAAATCCAACAACGAGGAACACAGCTTGTTGTTTTAGATCAGCTCTGAGGTCACCATAATAACCTCCCTGTACTTGGACCCGAGAGGGAAAAAGAAAATTAAAGAGGACACTACAGCATAGTCAAGAAAGGGAAGGGGGTGCCCATAGGTGGCCAACATTATGGACCAGAAATTGTAAAGGATAGATTAGGCTAAGAAATAGAAGAACTGTTGCAACAGATTTAAGAAAAGGTCGGTCCTCAAGAGAGGCAGGTGCTCCCTGTCACATATCCCTATTACAGTGACAAAAGCATGGAAATTTGGTGTTAGGGTTCCCAACCCTACCATCCCCCCATACACACCAACAGGCATTGGGGTGTGCTTTGGGGTCATCAGGCCAAATTCTTACCCCATTATCCTTTACTGTACCATCTCAGCTTCCTTACACATGGAATGGGGTAATAGTTAGCCCTAATGACCCCAAGGCACACCCCAATGCCTGTTGGTGTGTGGAGGGTGGGGTTGGGTGGTAGAGTTGGGGACCCTAACACTGAAAAAAAAATATATATATATGCACTTCTTCTCCCTTAATATGCATACGATTGTATTTTAGTTTTTTACAGCACTTCTTTGCACTGCTCAACCTGTCAAACTCCACTGTAGAATTGTACCAACTGTTTTAATGCTGCTCGATGTTTGTGTTGTAAGTTGTATGTTTTGCACTGTTTAATCTGTCATACTTCATTTTAGCATTGTACCAATTGTTTAATGCTGCTTGATGTATGTATTGTAAGCCATATCTTTGATTTCTCTCTATAACCCTCCCCCCAGGATGCACCGTAAGATGAGCAACTTGTTGTTCAGTGTGCCTTTCCTGGTGAAACATTTCAGTAAATAAAAAAATAAATATATATAACTGCAAAAAAAACGTTATTAATGCATCAGTTAGGGTTGTAACAACAAAAGTAGGGAAATAGAAACCCTAACGCCCCACTCCCACCCTGCCTTTGGGTCATCGGCACTAGCACTCACCCCATACCATAAGTAAATAAGCTTAGATGGGTACAGTATAGGAGAATGGAATGAACATTAAGGATGACAACCCCAAGGCACACCCCGATGCCTGTCTGTGTGTGCAGGGTGGGGGTGGGGAGTTAGGGTTGGAAACCCTAATGCTACCTTTCCCTACTTTTGTTGCTGCAACCCTAACTGATGCATTAACAAAATTTTTTCCAATTTATTTCCTTACTTTTTTAGATAGTATAATCGTATCCTTATTTTTCTGTGCTCCCATCCCTCCATAGATGCATATATGTATGTAGCTGTGGAAGCACAGGGCTCTCCAGGCCCTGCGCTTCCATTTATAAGGCAACAGTGACCATACTGTCAGCATAGCCATCTTATTACCCCACCTCATGTACCCAGTACAGAAAATGTTCGAATCCCTTTCAAAACTTAATTCTGCACAACTGCAATGCCATTCCGTGCCTCAGGTGCAAAAACACATTTTGGCCAGGATTTGAAAAATGACAGCTCTGACATACATAAGATGGGGCAATCAGAAGGCTATGCTGAAAAGTTGGGGTCAAAATATTTAAAATGTTCAAAGTTACGAGCATGCGTATCTAAACTGCAAGGAATGCACATAACTTTGCCATTTTTACATATTTTGACCCCAAATTTTCAACATAGCCTCCTTATGACCCCATCTCATAAACACAAAGTTGGGAACACATTTCAAATCCCTCCCAAAAGGTGAATTCGTCAACCGACCATGAAATCACTTTTCAGGCGGGAGCTGCATAATGATAGTCATATTGCTCATAAGGTGGCGTCCCCAAAAGGCCATGTTGAAAATTTGGTGCCAAAATGTCAAGAAATGGCTGAGTTATGCATCAGAGTTGAAAACCCCATTAAAATACATTGTACTACTATTGTAGTCAATGGTAGAGCATGATAAAGGATCATTTTTTGTGAAAAAGGATTGTGTATGGTGCTTTCCCATTGACTACAATGGGTTTAGCACAATTTAGAATCTTGTTTTGTAAAAAGGATCCTTTATCATGCTTTCCCATTGTAGTCAACGGGAAACCACCATAACGGATCCTTTTTCCCCCCAACACAGGATTGTAAATGTCCTTGGTAGTCTATTAGTTCCTCCCCCTTCTCTCGATGTACCATCACCGTCCCTGTAGTAAATAAAAATGTCCCTGGTAGTCTAGTGGCCTCCCCCCTACGATGTCCAATCGCCATCCCTGTAAGGAGAAAAAAATACCTGGTAGTCTGGAAATGAGTAGGGAAATCCTAGCCCCCCAAAAAATCAGGGTAGTAAGTGAAGTAAACACCAAGATAGATGCCGATAGGGAGAAGGGCAGAGGTAAATGGAGAAAACAACAAAGGCAATGAGAGCAGGGCTAAGACAAAAAGGGGTAAGGCCATCAAGAAATGGAGGGTAATGAGTACCAATGCCCATAGTCTGGGAAACAAGCTCCCTGAACTGGTGGCCTTGATGGAAGATGGATGCCTGGATATCATGGCAGTCACAGAAACATGGTACACAGAGAACCATGACTGGGATGTTAACATACCAGGGTACACAACCTACAGGAGAGACAGGGAGGGTAGAAGAGGGGGAGGTGTAGCTCACTATGTAAGGGAAGGGATAAAAGCAATGGAACAAAAGAGTAAACAAGGAGGAGAGGAGGCACTGTGAGTCACCTTAGAGACTGGAAATGGCACCACAATCTGCACAGGGGTTGTATACAGACCCCCATCTCAGGGGGAGGGAATGGAAAAGGATATGATAGAAGACATCCTTAGGATGGCAGAGAAAGGGGAGATACTGTTGATGGGGGACCTGAATATGCCAGATATTAACTGGAGCACCCTACAGCCACATCCAAGAGCAGGGTCATTCTCGATGCCCTACAGGGGACATGCCTCAGACAGCTAGTGTTGGAACCTACTCGTGAGGGAGCAGTCTTAGACCTCATACTCTCAAATGAGGACAGTGAGAGGATCTCAGATCTAGAAGTGGGTAGCCATCTGGTAACAAGTGACCACCAAACAGTGTGGTTCACGATAAACTCAGCTGCAGAGTCAAGCCTTACAAAAGTGAGGATACTGGACTTCAGGAGGGCTGACTTTGGCAAGATGGGAGAGTGCCTTAGAAAAGCACTAGCAAACAGGCAAGAAGGAGGCAACAAGCCTTTGTGAGAAGCAAATAAACAAATCAAAACAAAAGAACAATCCACTATGGTTCTCAAAAGAAGTGGCGAGGAAGGTTAGGGAGAAAAAGATAGCATTTAGGAAGTATAAGAAAACACAGAAGGAGCAGGACAGAGAACTGTACCAGTTAAGGCAGAAGGAAGCAGGGAAGGCAGTCAGAATAGCAAAGGACCAAACTGAGGAAAAGATAGCCAACTCAGTTAAAAAGGAGGATAAGGCCGGCCCGGTGGCACTGAAGGTTAAGGCGCTGGACATCACACCACGCGCTATGCCGGCATCCCAAGTTCGGGAGCGAGCTCAGGTGCCGTAGGTGGGTGAGGTTTAGCACTCGCTGGCTGCTCTCCCCTGGGATGGGACATCGCCTGCGTACAACGGCTCCCTGTGAGACCGGGGCACTGCAGCACAGGGCAGCGCATACACAGTGTGGCTGATGCTTGGCAGGGTTGCCATGCGCCATAGCATCAGAGACTAGCACCACACATGGGAGGGGGGAGCGCACACCAGAACAGAGAAAACACTGGTCTGCAGGGTAAGTGATGGCACCTGTCCCCATGCCCACTGCCAGGTCTAATCTGCCTGACCTTCCAGTGTCCTCCACCCGGGCTCTCACCCACAAGCCAGAGACTTACTGTACAGAGCACCCAAGAGGAGGGTGACCCCACCCCAGAGGGGTTAAGCTGGGGGTGCCGGCTGAGTTGGTTGAGAGGGAGGAGAGAGGAGGCTCGGGTAGGATGACTTCAGGCAGGGCAGGAACAGGCAGGATGCCTGAGAGAGGCTCCGCAGACTGTGACTGGAGAGAAAAAAATAGGTAAAAAAAAAAAAGAAGGGGGATAAAACCTTTTATAGGTACATCAGAGAACGTCGAAAGACAAAGGGAGGGATAGTGAGGCTGAATAGAATGGACGGTGGCTGGGCAGAGAGGGACAGTGAAAAAGGAGGGATACTAAACGAATACTTCTGCTCAGTAATCACAAAAGAGGAGAAGGGGGAGGTACCTTATCCAATTAACAGAAGCACTCTGGATAGGGGGGTCGATTCCTGTCCTTTCACAGAAGAAAGGGTTCTGAAAGAACTCCTAAAACTGAAGGTGGATAAAGCAATGGGGCCTGATGGGATTCACCCCAGAATTCTAAAAGAATTAAGGGGAGAACTAGTGACAACATTGACTACCTTTTTTAACAAATCATGGGAGGATGGTGTGGTACCTGAGGACGGGAGGAGGGTGGATGTGATTCCCCTTCACAGAAGTGGGAGCAAGACAGAGGTAGGAAACTACAGACATGTCAGTTTGACCTCTGTGGTAGGGAAAGTGATGGACTCACTTCTGAAGGAAAGAACTGTTTAGTACCTAGAGGCCAGTGGGGCACAGGACCCAAGGCAGCAAGGGTTCACAGCAGGAAGGTCATGTCAGATGAATCTAATCGATTTCTTTGACTGGGTGACCAAAGTAGTAGACCAGGGAGGGGCTGTAGACATGGCCTACCTAGACTTTAGCAAGGCATTTGACACAGTTCCATGCAAACAATTAATAAACAAATTAGACAGCCTGTGAGTGGGTCCCAGGGTGGTAGCCTGGGTAAAACATTGGCTGGACAACAGGACACAGAAGGTAATACTAAACAGAGGCCACTCTGAAGAAAGGGGGTTACTAGTGGGGTACCGCAGGGTTCAGTACTGGGTCCAGTCCTTTTTAATGTCTTTATAAGTGACATTGCAGAGGGATTGGAAGGAAAAGTATGCCTCTTTGCAGATGACATAAAGATCTGCAATGGGGTTGATACACAAGGAGGCGTGGAAAGGATGAGAAGGGACTTGGCAAGGTTGGAGGAATGGTCAGAAGTATGGCAGCTTGGATTCAATGCAAAGAAGTGCAAAATAATGCACCTGGGAAACAAAAACCCAGGGGAAGATTACACAATGGAGGGGGAGGTAGTAACAACAACAAAAATGGAAAGGGACCTGGGGGTAATCATATCAGATGACCTTAAGGTTGGCAAGCAATGTGAGAAGGCAGTAGGGAGGGCTGGGGGATACTGGGATGTATAGTCAGAGGCATCAGCAGCAGAAAACAGGAAATTGTTATCCCTCTGTACAGACAGTTGGTGAGACCCTATCTGAAGTACTGCGTCCAGTTCTGGAAACCCTATCCCACAAGGACATAGACAGGATGGAGGCAGTCTAGAGGAGGGCAACTAAAATGGTGCAGGGTCTGCAAGAGAAGCCATATGAGGAGAGACTAAAGGAGCTTAATATTAATACCCTTGAGGAAAGGAGGGAGAGGGGGGACATGATAGAAACTTTTAAGTACCTTATTGGAATCAACAAAGTCCAAGAAGGTAGCATCTTTCAGCAAAAGATATGTGCAAGAACAAGGGGACACAATTGGAAGATAGAGGGGGAACGGCTCAGGGGCAATGTGAGGAAGTATTTTTTCACAGAGAGGGTGGTAGACACATGGAACAGCCTTCTTGAGGAGGTTGTGGGGTCTAAAACTGTGGAAGAATTCAAGAATGCATGGGACAGACATAAGGCAATTCTTGTGGGAGTAGGAAGAAATAGGCTGTTGGTTAACTAGGATCTGCATCTTATCTAGTAGGTAGGTAGGGAAATGGGCAGACTAGGTGGGCCAAGCAGTCCTTATCTGCCATCAAAGTCTATGTTTCTATGTAGCCTAGTGGTCCCTCCCTCCTCTCCGATGTCCAATCGCTGTCTCCTTACAAAATAAAAAGACCCTGGTAGTCCAGTGGTCCCTCCCCCTTGCCCCTGATGTCCAATTGCTATCCCTGTTAGGAAAGAATCTCCTGGTAGTCCAGTGAGGGCTGAGTAAGCACTTTCATGTTGAACACCAGTTTTTGCACCTTAATAACTTTGACCCCTCCCCCTGATGTCCGATCCTCATCCTTACATAAAAAAAAATTACCTGGTAGTCTAGTGGTCCCTCCCCGATTCCCCTTCCCTGAAAAAGCATTCATATTCCTGGTGGTCTAGTGGTCTCCCCCACCCTGTCGGATAATGAACCCCCCATTCCTGGTCAATGATTAGCACGGCTCTCCTCCCACATCCATGGCTAGTCACTGACTGAGCTATGAATGAGCACCTGTATGCTGGGTAGGTGTCTATTCATAGCTCAGCTGGTGGCCAGCCAGAGATGAGAGGAGGGCTGTGCTGGTCGCCGACCAGGAATCTGGATGGGGGGCAGGGTGGTGGGTCATTATCTGACAGGGTGGGGGGATAGGGGCCACTCAGGACCACCAGGAATATTAATACCTTTTCACGTGGAGAGGAATCAGGGGGGGGGACCACTAGACTACCAGGTAATTTGTTTTTTATATGAGGACAAGGATTGGACATCGGTGGGAGGGGCAAAGTTATTAAGGTGCAAAAACTGGTGTTCAACATGAAAGTGCTTACTTAACCCTGATATACAGGTGCAACTGTGCCTGTATTATATATATATATACCCGCACCGGCCCCTTATTTAACTAGTAGGCACACCTCCCATAGTCCAGGGGCAAAGAGAGGGGTGGGGTTACAAAGCATAATATGCAGATGCAGAAGGAAAAACATAAGGTGTGTGTACATATTAGACACAACCAGACCTATACCAAAACCCAGGTCCTGAGGAGAGAACGTTTGCTTAGGGCTATGCTAGGGTTGCTCTTCTGGACAGGGGTACCCAGTAAATCCGCACAGGAAGTATTAACTAGATTGTCCATACCAGGCTGTGATTCTAGAGTGTGGCTTTATTCCGAAACAAAGTTGGAAAACAAAAGCAAAGATGGACCCCCAAGGGTTTACACTTTGTGGCACAAGGTAATGCAGAACACATCTGTAGAAACAGTATTCGAACCTCCCATATAGCATAGGATTAAACTCTGGAATATGGATCTAGCCACAGTGAACACACACAAATCTCCTTGATATGGCACTAGGCCAGTATTTAGAAGAGTTCCCATATGACATAGAATTACACATCTGGAACATTGTGGAACTAGCCACTGTGAGCTCCCGTTTTTAGAAGGTCTTTGGTGCTCTATGGCTTCATTTACTGAATCAATTATGATGTTATAAATTTGCTTTTGGCTTGTTGTGAGTCTATTTGGTTCTGTCTGCAGTGGGTGGCACTGGAGGTTTTTGCTGGTTGGCCGTTTTACTCTTACAAGCACACCTGGTTGTTGGGATGGATTTTTTTAATTGTTTCAGTGAACTGGAGAAACCCACATACAAGGGTTGAAACTTCTTCAAGCATTGGCCACATGAACTGACAGAAAACAGGAGCCCTTACAGAACCTGAAGTGCTGAACTGGTTACTCCAGATGGGGGGGGGGGTCTCACCTTTTGCTTCCACGTCCATACCCGGCCATTCTTTCAGAGTTACACCACACAGATACTGAAACTGTAGAAAATGATGCTATCTTAAAATGTTTTGCACATTTAACTTTAGGAACACCACTAGGGTGTAAGGTTAAAGTCCTGAACAAAGGTCAAGCCACACACGGGACATCCACTTTGTCAGAGATCTTTAAAACACAAACTTCTTGAGGGAATCCTCACAGAAATGGGTGAAATTGTCCCTTAATCAGGGAGTCACCCCACAGAAAAAAGGCAGGTACATATCCTGCTTAGCTCTCAGACAGAAATCTACTCACAGTTTGTACACACAGGCAGCTTCACAGCAGTTCTGGGTTGGATCAGGGGATTGCCCCTGAAATCCTCGGCAGTCCCCTTCAGCTGTTGGTCAAATAGGATCTGCAGCTTATCCTGTAGGCAGGGAAATGGGCAGACTAGGTGTGCCAAGCGGTCCTTATCTGCCGTCAAAGTCTATGTTTCTATCCCACATGGGATAAAGATACAGGAATCGCTGGAGATGATTTCCACCACTTCACTAGTCAGGAAAAACTATCCTCCACTAGGGGGAGAAATACAGACACTCCACACACTGCAGCTCACTCTCTGAACTCCTCACTGAACTAACTCTGGAACAAGACTACTTCAGAATTCTAAGCTACTCCCCCTCTCACATAAGCTGTGTGGCTTATGTTGCTGCGAGAGTTCTTAATGACATCACCTCTCAGCTCTCAGCTGAAACCAAGCAGCAGAGAGGGACAGAGTGAAAATATGTTTAATTAGATAATCACTAGCTGCCATCCCTACCTAACGCTGACACTGATGGGATTCTAGTAACCCCAGGGAACAGGGGTTATATATATATATATATATATATATATATATATATATATATATATATATATGTTAGAGGAAAATCTCTGTTAATGCATCAGTTAGGGTTGTTCCAGAGCGACAAAAGCAAAAGGAAATTCGGTATTAGGGTTAGCTCTCCTTTGGCCCCGAGCACACCCCAACCGGCATCGAGTGCGCGTTGGGGTTGTTGGCTAACTCTCACCCCATCAGATGTGTGAAGAAGCAGAGGTATAGGAGAATGGGTGAGAGTTAGATCCCGACAACCCCATCGCTGCACCCTGATGCTGCTGGTTGGGGTGTGGACGGGGTCAAAGGGGGCTTTCAACCCTAACACTGAATTCCTCACTTTGTCACTGTGGAACAACCCTAACTAATGCATTAAACAGAGTTTTTACCTCTAATTTCCTTCTTTTTGAGAATGATAATGAGAAATAGTGAATGTAATGCGGTGGCGGCGCTGGGCCCCGCCACGTGATGTCTTGTCACATAGTAACACGGTGCCCGCAAACGCAAATGGTAATGTGCATGGTGACGCAAAGCGAAACAGAAAGAGAAACAGTACTGTAGACACAAATGGTTAAAATAACGCAACGCATAGCGCAAATGAAAGCGCAAGGGGTAACGTGCATATGAAGCCGACGGAAACGTAAGTGAAACAGGTACAGAACTGCAAGCGGAAGTGGTGAGAGTAACAGTAATGTAAGCGCACAGGCTGGTTTTCCCCAAAAGCTGCATAGAGAAAGACAGTGATTACAAAGAATGTATGCATAATAATGGGTCTCGGAGCAGAAAATGAGGAGTTGGAACACTAAATTACTTATATCTCAGGAACCGTACGACGTAGAAAAAAAATTTAAAAGTCATATGACGTATGACTTTCTTGGCTAGTTTTGCACTTAGCCCCTCTTAAGGGGCTAAATGTTTTTCCGATGAAAAGTCCGTATCTCACACCGTTTCCAAGATATGGGCCCTGAAAGGCGCGGCGAACGCCGTAATGTTATCCTATGGGAAAAAAAGAGAAGTTCAGAGTGCGATAACTTTAGCTCCCTGTAATATTTTTTAACCAAACTACTGAAAGGCATATCTGTGGGATGTTTGCTTTCTTCCCTCCAAATTTAAGCCTAAAAGACCAAACCGTTATTTTGCAGCAGGGCGGCAAAGGATTCCTGTAATGTGGCGGACGCCATAATGTTATCCTATGGGAAAAAGTGTCAACTTTGGAGTGCCGTAACTTTGCCGCCTTGTAATATTTTTTCACCAAAATACTGAAAGGCACATCTGTGAGATGTTGGCTGCATTCCCTCCAAATTTCAGCCCAAAAGACCAAACCGTTCTTTTGCAGCAGGGTGGCAAAGAATTGCTGTCATTTTGCCACAGCCTGGAAAAGTAGTGTTGTAATTGCAAAGCCATGAAAATCTTGGACACTTTCGTGAGCGTAACACTACTTTGCGAAAGTACTTTTTCCAGAAACTTGAAAAACATATTTCTAGTATATTTAACCTCAAAATAAAGACATGCCTAGCATCCTCAGGGTCCGACTAGGTAAACACAAAAAGAATTGTGTTGCTAGAGGGTCCCAAATTTAAATGCCAAGCATTTTTCTGATCACTAACTGAAAACAAAATGGTGGATTTGTGAAAGTAAAAGGGCCATTTGCGAAAGTAAAAACTGCATTTGCGAAAGTGTTGAACTTATTGTTAACTTTTCCCATTGACTTATAATGGGAAACTGTTTTTTGAATAACTTTTGAACCATTTAATATTTTTTCACAAAATCTTCAAAAGGCACATCGGGGACCCTGGCCACACGTTCCCTAAAGATTTTGGACCAGTCCACATAAACCATGCAACCTGTAGAGACGACCAAAAATTGCAAAAAAGCGTAAACGCGCGCACAGATCACGCTTAATAACTCCGCAGCCGTATATCCGAACAGTATAAAAGTTGGCAGATCCTAAGATGTATGGTTCTTGATCATGTATTCAAAATGTCAGGCAAATCCGTTGAACGGTTACAAAGTTATTAAGGTGAAAAGTTTTAGGTTTAACATGTAAATGGCTCCTCAACCCTAACTATGATATATATCTTCTTTGCAAAAAAACTACGTCAATGTAGACATTAGGGTTGTAGAATGCAAAGTGCACAAAGAAGGGAAATGAAAAACATTAGGGATTTGGGTCTCTGGAGTATTGGCGAATCAGTGGTGGGGTCTTACTGTGGGGTTGTCAACCCTAATGCCTATCTCCACCCCCCAGTCCGCAACCTTCTGTCCGAAGCACAAGATACGGCTCCAAACTCTTGCCTCATAGTGATACAGTATGGCCAACACAATCTGTCGGAGTTTTTTCACGCAGGGCTTGTAGGGCTCTGTACGAAGACATCACATTTGACTTCATCTGATCAGGGGACGGGGGTGGACAGTAGGGTTGATAACCCAAAGTAAGACCCCACCACTGATTCGCAAAGAATTTCCCTTTTTTTTCCGATAGTGACATTGTACCCTCATTTGTGCTGGTTCATGCGCAAAATGAGATAAATACAATATTGGAGACAGCAGGCCCCGGCACACATGTCAATTCCTTGTGGGTGAGGCTCCCTGAACACTACATGGTGTGTGGCGTCTGCGCCAAAACACATGCTCTGTCCCTACCCAGGCCAGGGCTGGTTCTTCATACTACAGCACCTTCCCCATCAGCCTTGTCCCATTAAACCGGCTCATGGAGTTCACACCTGAACTCAGCTCACTGGCACAGTACAGCAGCATGTTCCCCAGTGGTACAATGGACATCCCTGCAAACAACGTTACTTAATAAATTCTTTGTTTTTAATATTTTGACCCCAAGCTTTCAATATAGTCTTCTTATGACCCCATCTCATAAATACCATATGTGAAAATTTTCAAATTCATGCAGGAATGCCATTCCATGCCACAGATGCAAAAACATGTTTCAGACAGCATGTGAAAAATGACAGCTGTACTGTTCATGAGGTGGTGTGAAAAAAAATGGCTATTTTGAAAATATGGAGTCAAAATATTGAAAATTACCAAAATTATGTGCATGCGTAGAAAAACTTTTTTAATGAACGCTCATAATTCAGCCCTTCTTAGGAATTTTTTCACCACATTTTCAACATGGCCTTTTTGGGACCCCACCTCATGAATACAAACATATGAATCTGCCAGCAGAAACAGGCCAAATGGTCTATCAAGTCTGCTCAATTATGCAGCTAGCACCCCTAAACTGCAGCTGCAGCCCTCACCCCCCTACGCACCCTGTCCCATGCTCTTTTAAAGCTGCCCACTGTCCTGCAGGAAACCACCTCCTCTAACAGTGTGTTCCATTTTCCCACCACTCTCTCTGTGAAATAATATCTCCTCATCTCTTTCTCCTACACCTACCACCCTCCAACCTTAGCCCATGCCCTCTTGTCTCCCTTCCCCTCCTCAGCTTAAACAACCCTTCTGTGCCCATCTTGTTGATCCTCTTCAAGTACTTGAAGGTTTCAATCATATCCCCCTGATCTCTCCTCTCCTCTCCTCCAGGGTGTACAAGCCTAACTCGTTCAGTCTGTCCTCGTACGTCCTGCCCTCCAGCCCTTGGATCATTTTTGTTGCCCTGCGCTGCACCCCCTCCAGCAGCCTAATATCATTCCTAAGATAAGGGCACCAGTACTGTATGCAATACTCCAAGTGTGGCCTAACTAGTGACCTGTACAGTGGCATGAGCACATCCCTATGCCTAGATAAGATACCCTGTGCTATACACCCCAGCATCTTATTAGCCTTGTCTATGAATTGAGTTGCTCATGTTCTCCATTATGAGTACCCCTTGATCCTTCTCTTCATAGGTGACACCTAACTGAACTCCCCCCAACCAATAGTCCTTCCCTGGGATCTTCACTCCAAAGTGCATAACCTTGCACTTCTTTGCATTGAATCCCAACTTCCACTTCACTGACCACTCCTCCAATCTGGTCAGATCTTCCTGTAGACCCTGCCACCCTCCTCTGTCATCTAGCACTGCTCCCATCTCAGTATCATCCGTGAACAGACTGATCCTGCTCTTAACTCTGTGCAAGATATCAGATATGAACAACCCGAACAACCCCGGGCCCAGCACAGGGCCCTGTGGCACCCCGCTTGCCACTTCCCTAGAGGAAGAGAGCCACCCCCCACTACCACCTGCTGTTGCTACTTCTCCCTTAGCCAGTTCCCGATCCATTTTGCCATCTTGGCCCTACCTCCACATATTCCAATCTTCCCCCTAGTCTCCCATGAGGCATGGAATCAAAGGCCTTGCTGAAGTCCAAATACAGGACATCCACTGCATGGCCCTAATCCAGTTCATGTATTACTCAATCATAGTACTCTTTTAGGTTGGTCTAGCATGATCTTCCCAAGATGAACCCATGCTGCTGATCATCCTGGAGTCCATTTTCCTCCAGAAAGGTCACCAGTCGTTCCTTCAGGATCACGTCTATAAGTTTACCAACAATGGAAATGAGGCTTACAGGTCTGTAGTTGCTGGGTTCTTCCTTTGAGCCACTCTTGTGGATGGGCACCACATGAGCCTCCCTCCAATCTTATAGGATGCATCCTGTGTCCAGGGAAGTACTGAACAGGTCCACCAATGGCCCAGCCAATACATCTGCCATCTCCCTCAACACCCTGGGGTGAATACCATCAATACCTGGTGCCTTATCCACCCTTAGTGCCTTCAGCCCCTCCAGTACCCTACTCACCATAATCGTCCCATCAGTTACTCTCCCCTCCTTGCCCACCTTCCCTGTCCATGGAAGTAGTGGTCCATCCTTCTCCTTTGTGAATAAAGAGCAGAAGTACTCATTTAGAGCTTCTGCCTGTTCTTTCCTCGTCTCCATCCACCTCCCATTCTTCTTAATCCTCACTATCTGATCCTTACAATTCATTTTCTCCCTTATGTATCTGAAGAAGTCCTTCCTCCCTTCCCTGATGCCTTGAGCCAGCCTCAGTTCCCTAGAGGCCTTGGCCGCCCTGGCAAGCCTGGTTACCTCCTTGGACTTCCTCACACACACAGCTCCTTATCCTCCTCCCTGCCAGACCCTTTGAATCTCCTAAAAGCGGCCTTCATTGCCCTTACCCTCTCCAACACCTTCCTGTTCAGCCAGCATGGCCTCTTAGCCCATCTCTTTTTGCACAGAGTCCTGGTGCATGATTCAGTAGCTTCCCTCAGCCTAAGCTTGATGCTATCCCATTTCTGTTGTGCATCCATTTTCAGCCTAATCTTCCCCAGGTGCCTTTTAGAATTTCCCGCATCTTCCCAAAGTCCACCTGCCTGAAGTCAACCACCCTCATCCCTGTACTTACGGCCTCCCTGCTCAAGCTGAGTGTGAACCACACCGATTGGTGGTCACTCCCAGCTAGTGGTGCCTCCACCCCTATTTCCCTCACAGCCTCCCCATTAGTAAGTACAAGGTCCAGAGTGTTCCCCAGCTGAGTTGGCTCTGTGACCACCTGCACCAGAAGCCCATCCTGGATTGCATCCAATATTGGTTGCTCCCAGGTGCTTGAGGTAACTGGGGTGGTGAAATGTCGTTATTCTGTCTCAAAAGGTGATTTCATGCAGCAACTGCGAAATCACCTTCCAGGCCTGATTAACACAATTACAGTACCAGTGTTCATGAGGTGGGGTCCCAAAAAGGTCATGTTGAAAATTTGGTGAAAAAATTCCTAAAAATGGAAAAGTTATGAACATAAAACACCATTGAAA
This sequence comes from Neoceratodus forsteri, assembly GCA_016271365.2. Lineage (NCBI taxonomy): Eukaryota > Metazoa > Chordata > Ceratodontiformes > Ceratodontidae > Neoceratodus > Neoceratodus forsteri. The sequence continues at coordinate 109,841,427 of CM028129.1, forward strand.
TACACTATATGGCACTTACCTGCCTTCCTCAGGTCAATTCAGCTTTGAAGAGTGCAGATGTGCCTCAGTCCACAGAGGATGACAGCGTTTGACCTCCAGTGATAAGTACTGTATAGGGTAAGGGGGGTGTGGGGTGGTGGGTGCTCAGTGAGAGGTTGGAATGGGGGAGGGGGACGGTGATGATGAGGATTGTTTTCTTTTTCAGTAAAAAAAGATGTCTAGGGACTGTTTTCTTTTACAGGTACAGTTATAATAATTCACTTGGGACACTGGGGTGGGTTCCCCAGTGTCCCACTACACCGGACACGCTGACACAGGGATTGAGCACACAGATGTAAGCAACTACTTATGAAAACAGGCTGGGGGGCAGGGGGAAATGACAGGAGAATATAAAAATACACACTGTTTAATAAGCTGCCACCAGGAATTGGGGCCCCTGGTGTGCAGATAGTTGTTAGGAAGTGGAGGAAGGACCATCCAACACCAGGAGTGGGCATCCTGGTGTCGGATTACACAAAAAATAAATAAATAAATAAATGAATGAATGAATGAATGAATAAACTGCCACTGGGGATTGGGCCCCCCAGTGTGCAGATAAGGGCAGTGGAGGAAGGACCATCCGACACTGGGAGTGGGCATTCCAGCATCGGATTATACAAAATAACTAACTAACTACAATACAGTACAATGTAAATTGTGTAACTATGTAACCTAATACTGAACGAAAACATAGAAACTGATGGCAGACAGGGGCTGCAAGATCCATCTAGCCTGCCCGATATGGGTAACTACCCCCCCAATCCTTTCTGTGAAATGATACCTTTGTATTGTCATATAGTGTGTGTAGAAGAACATACGCAACCTGTGTCAAACAAACAAGCAACCATATAAAGCAATAGTATGTACTGGCTATACTAATAATGTCCTCATACAATGTACACATTACCAAGACACAAAATACATGTCGTTTCCAGTATGACAACTCAGTTCACCCACAAGCCTCATGAACGTATTACGAGACAATACATATTTATAAAACATGATACACAACCATATAAACATATACCACTCACATCATGGTACAGTTTTCTACACATAAACACATGTGATGCACTACAATAATACATGCCACATACCATTTAATTCAATCTGAGATACGATACAGATGTTGCATCGTACATATTGACTCTATCGAAACATAACCATATAAACATATGTCTATACTACTAACATCACAGCACACTTTCCTATACATAAATACATTACACACCACAATAATGTGTGCCACATAGCATTTACTGCAATCTGAGATATGATACAGATATCATACCATAAATAACAAATATATTGAGGCACAACCTTATAAATGTAGCTCTTTATTACTAACAACACACTACAGTTTCCTATACGTAAACACATGATGCACCACAATAATATCTGCCACATACTGTAGCATTCAGAGCAATCTGAGATACAATACAGATGTCGTGTTGAATATAACGAATATATTGAAACAGAACCTTATAAACTTATCTGTATACCACTCGCATCACACCACAGTTTTCTATACATAAACACGCATGATGCATTACAATAATATGTGCCACATACCATTTCATTCAATCTGAGATACGATACAGATGTTGCATCATACATAACGAATCTATTGAAACACAACCATATAAACGTATGTCTATACTACTAACATCATGGCACAGTTTTCTATGCATAAATACATGATGCACCACAATAATATTTGCCACATAGCATTTACTGCAATCTGAGATATGATACAGATATTGCATCGTATATAATGACTGTATTAAGACCCAACCTTATAAATATATTTCCATACTGCTAACATCATGCCACAGTTTCCTACACATAAACACACTACACGCCACAGTAACATGTGGCACATAGCATTCAGTGCAATCTCAGATATGATACAGATGTCGTATCATATATAATGAATATATTGAAACACAGCCTTATTAACAATTAGGCTGCCACCGACAGGATATCTTGTCCTAAAAACCTATACGTTTTAAATCTTCAGGCAGCTAAGGGTCATGTCTGTATACCACTCACATCACTGCACGTGCTGCGTCTGATTATATAACCTTACTATGTCAGACTGCCATACAGTGTTATCGTATGACTGGAACTACATACGCTACTTATCTCGCCGTACTTTTTTTTCATTTTCATTTATTCTTTGGTAACCGGGTAAAGGCACTGGACCAAAGGTCCTTTTTCAGGCCCGACCTGGACAAAATAAACATACAAAAATACACAAATACAATCAACAGTAATACAATACCAAAAAATACAAATTACAGTTACAAGCAGATTTATGTAATAAATAACTTTTTAACCTTTGTTTAAACGTTAAAACAGAGGAAGCAGTCCTAACAACAAGTGGGAGTGAATTCCAATACAAGGGTGCTGCTATTGAAAAAGCTTTAGAACTTAATCTAAGCCGAGACCTGGGGACAAAATATAGGGGGGTGTCAGCCGACCTCAGACTGGGCAGCAATTCTCTCATTACAACAAGATCAGAAAGAGGAAAAAGGGAGCCAAAGTTAAAACATTTATACATCAGACAGCCAACATAATATTCTATTCTGCAACTAGGGGAAAACCACCCCAACCAAGAATAAAGAATACACCGATGTGTCCTGTTGGGGGCTCCTAAAATAAATCTACATATATTATTATAGGCCACAGTTAGTGCTTACATTTCTTTTGTACCTATGTTATAACAGAAACAAGAACTGTAATCAAAATATGGAAGAAGAGAACCAATAGCAATTGCTAATCTAGTTGCTTTTGAGAAGAATGACTTGAATTTGTATAACACCCCTATTCTTTGATTTACTTTATTAACCATAGACTGAATCTGAAGTGGAAAGCTCAAACTGGAATCCAATAGTGTACCCAAATACTTAAATTGAGACACTTGTTCAAGCAGACCACCCCAAAAATCAGATATCCTCAGTTCTGGAGTGTCCACCAACATAAACTGCGTGCCAAGTAACATAACTTTTGTTTTAGCTGAGTTCAAAACCATAGCATTAAAGTAAGCCAAGAACAGACAGCACCAAAATCCTTTTCTATGGAACAAGAAAGTTCAGACACAGAATTTGACTGAGCACAGATTACAAGATCATCTGCATAAAACAATGATTCACTAAACTTACAAACTCCAGGAAGCTGATTAATAAAAATACAAAATAACAGGGGTCCCAAAATGGACCCCTGAGGCACTCCACAATTAATTGGCAAGACATCGGAAATCATAGCACCTACTTGAACAAATTGACACCTGTTACTCAGATAATCATAGAACCAAGAAACAGCGACATCAGAAAACCCCAGATCTTTCAATTTTGTGCAAGTCAATGAAATCAAAAGCCTTGGTTAGGTCCACGAACACCTCTCCACTCTATTGGCCCATGAACTTCAATAGTGTGCGCACACAATGCGAGAGCACTCATCACACCATTAAGCACTGCATACCATATGGCATAAATATAATTTTGCATATGACGAATCACTGTAATATAGTCTAGACCATTCAACTGTAACTGTGGACACAATGCGAAACAATGTGCAGACCATTAAACACCATGTAACATATGACATAACTGTCATTTCCCGTATTACAAATCACTGTGATTTACTGTACCCCATGTTTTAAAAACAAATCTGTGCAACCAATTCGAAAAGACTCTGTAAACCATTTAATAGTACATAACATACAAATTAAGTTTCTTTTCATATATCATTAGTTGTAGTGACATAGATTAATGCTATCTAAAAGTCAGTGCACACAATACAAAACCACTCAGCATAAAATTAAATACTACATAACACACACCATTACTGACGTTCATCTATAACAAATATATTGCTCAACAAATGTAGAAAAGTTCTGTGACTGACGGAAACACTGCAACAGCCATTTGTATAATTCACAACATAAGGAGCTCTGTTTACTGTTAACTGCCTGCTTTCGTGTCTCATACTACATCCGTGGTTGAAGAGCACAAGATACAAATGTCTAATTTTCCTTTCTGAAAATGTAATAAAAAGACAATACCAAAATAAAAAACCTACTCATACAAGTCCACAATGCAAAACACCTTTTCAGTAACATAGTACAACACATTTACAAACATATACGTGAACTGTGTATCTTTCACAAAGTACAACACATTCTATGTCTCTATAATCTACATTCTGTTAACTATTTCTTCATTATCCCTCACGGTCGTCATAAGTGTAACCCCTAGGTGGCACTATCCCAAGGGCTACTATCCTTGTCTGCTTGGCTAGTAGCAGGTTAAGGGGCCTAAGTTCAGTGACAGGTGCCTCCAACCAAAGGTCTGGGTTGGTATCAGTCTGACTAACCAGGCCACAGCCCTCTGGGACACTGTGACCCCCCTTTGTCTCCTGCTAGTGGCCCACACAGTACACAAGGTTCACCTTTCCAATTCCCCTGAAAGGCTTCACACATACACTTAGATTTAGCACTTACCCCTAGGACAGGTTCCTTTAGCTTGACTCTGGGGACCCCCTGTAAAATAAGGTGATGCAGGACAAAAACAACTATGCAATACCTCAGACATAAACAGACACTATAGTCAATGTAGATTGCAGAAAAATAAGTAGATCTGCTTTATTCAGGGGGCTATAACAAGGATGGGGGCAATCAGGTTAATTGGCTTAAACACACTATAAATATCACAGTTGTGCATGCAGTCAGTGTCCCTATCAGTCACACTCTTTGGGTAACCAGAATGGAAAGGGGCTAGCCAGGACCGTTGCCCAGGGTAGGCCAGCATTGCAGCTGGTAGGGGCCCTGTTAGGAAGAAAAATTAACTTGCCCACCCACTGATTGTAATCCGGAGCTGGAGGGCTCAGTTTGTGAAAACAGCACAACAAACTAATCAGATGACACACTTGTGATTTAAAAGATATGTTGCGGGGAGCTACCCTGTTTACTACTCACGATACCCAATGCTGAGAACAGGATGGATGATGGTTGTTCTGGATTGCCAGAAGGAGCAGGGTAGGGAGACGAGGCCCTCGTGGCAGGGCCCAACTGCATTTGATAGCAGGCAGAATCAGCCCGATGCAAACTGGGTACAGCTATAAGCCTTCAACACACAACTCAGCTTGAGGGGGAAGCCAGGTTGCGACCCCCTCTCCAGTTCACTGCACATTTATATGTAACCAAGGACTACTGTACCAGACAATCGACTCCTCGATCCTGATCACAAAGTCACTGCTACACCCAGGAGCTCGAAGGTAGCTAAGGTCCTGACAGGAAGATCGCGCTTGGTAAAATCTTCGGTCTTCTTCAGGTTGAGCCTGGTACCCATCCAGTAGCTTACTTCACAGCACACCGAATGAATCACTGTCCGACTATTTTTTCTTCTCTTTCTCTCTCGCCAAAATGGCAATAGGCTGGGTTTTGGGCCTTCCACAGTTCTCCCACGCGAACTACTGCGCAACATGACAGCTCGATTCTGCGAGCTCTTTCCTCTTCAACCTCCAACTCGAATCTGGCTTGCCAGCAGACAGCTCAGGGGATTTCCCTTAGATCCAAAAGGTTCAGTTGGGCAGTTTAGCTGTCAGTCACAGTAAGAGCTCCCCCTTCTGTTGCAAAAAGATGCCAACACCCTAAAACTACAAGTCCCAACTGGTAATCCATACAGTCCCATTTCAGCAGGCTCCATTTTAGAGTCCCCCAGTACTGATTGCTCCAATTCAGCAGTTCGGGACCAAAATGGTGGAGCTAAACTGAACAGTCCTTGCTGCAAAGAAGGCAGGTTAGAACAAACACTACAGTATATCTTTATCACTCTAAATGTTTATCAGCAATTAGTTACATCTCTTAACAGGGCTCCCCCTGTGCCACTAGCGATGGTAGAAACGGAACGAGGATTCAGCAACCCGGGTGGGATTCGGGCATGTAAACACACAGTCACCCCCATATAGATTAATTATGACTGCAAGTAGGCAACACTTAAAGAGACAATACATGGAGGCTTTAAAGGCTGTCACTGGTAACAACATCTAAACGGCTTTAACGCCAAACACCAACCAGGCAGTGAGCAATTTAGGCGGGCTCTTGGAAGACTTTTCAGTGACTCCCATTTGTAGGGGGGTTACACAGGTACCATCTAACACACAAAGCCACACCTACCTCCTAAGATGCCAGATACACACTAAGCTTAATCAAAGACAGTTGTGAATTACCATGAGTGAAACAACCAATCAACATATGCCCTGCCTGTTACTACCCACTGTGCACACCAATCAACACGCCATAATGCATTTCCAAAACCATTTAACAATATGACACATAAATGCGAGTCACGGATACAAGGAACTAGTAGTGATGGCACACAAACATTTGTCATAGCCTTTATGATATGCCATTATGTGACCACGTATGTTTGGCATTGTGATTTGTAACACTGTGCGCCAGCATGACATTCACAACTTTCCACCTATAGGTGACACAGAAATAGATTCAACCTATTTTCCTTATATGCATCGTACGCTATAGTGGTGTTTGATGTTGGGGGGGCGGTTTCAGTAGATCACCACAGAAACATTCATGTATTCTAAAAGAAGACAAGTGATGCTTTGTGTAATTTTCTCACGTGTCGTATCATATACTACAGTGTCATGTCACGGGATGAAAAACAGTATGTGATATCTAAGCAATAAGGCATGATGGGGTGTGCGTGGAACACATTTTACCACACGGCCAGGGGCATAATAAGGCACAAGGCTGAAGGCCGAGTGACTTTAGCCACTGGCTGTGCAGTAAAATGTGTTCTACGCACTTCCCAGAGTGCCTTATTGCACTTATAAAATGGGCTCCTTTTTTAAAACTTTTTACAGTTGAGAAAAGCATGTTTATATGTAGAAACAATAGATTTACTTATGTGCATTTATGATAAAACAGTCCTTCCACCCACTACAAATGATATAATTGATGATATCGTTGTATTGTTGCCTACTTTCTTCTTGCTGTTTTTTTTCCTGTTTTTGCCCACATTCAAGATATGGAATGCTTGTATGTTTACCATGGAATACATGGATTTAAAATTCTGCTCAGTTCCACTGCTAGAATGTTACTCTCCTAACATACTATACACACACACAACAAAGGCCTCTGTTATAGCCAGAGACTCAATTATCTCACTGTCAGGGCAAGGAGAAGAGATTTCCCTGATGAGTGGGTAAAGACAGAAGGGGGAATTTTCATTGTCAGCAAAGAAACAGTTGTAATGAAAACTATAAACAATACGTAATGTTTCTAAGTTGTTTATATGTGTAAGGAGAACGTGATGATCAGGGAAACAACATTTAATTAATCTGTTTTATTTTGTATTTAAGGTAGTTTTATTTTTAGGGCCCAGTGCAAGTAAATGTGTTGCTTACAGTTAAGGGGCAAAAAACAATGGCTGCCAGTTGAATTGTTAACATTCTGTTAGCGTAATGATTCCAGTGGTGATCAGTGCACATTTGGCAGCATTTTTTATTTTCCATGCGTGGAACATAATTGCTACATGAACAATAGCCAATCAGATTTCAGGATTTTACCTTACCATTTTATAAGACACAGATAATGAAACATGACAACAGTAATCATACACATAGCAGCAAATTCTGCATTTACGTTTCTACTACAGTACTAATCAGAAATCATTACAGAAGGGGACGAGATGTGATATTGCATATGGGAGGGGGTGTGGGACTGCTGTACACTTTCACCTTCATCATGCTAAACACGTATTACAGTACTTCCCTATTCTGCTGAGCTGAGGTTGGGGGGGTTTAATTACCGTGTGACACAGAAACAGATCCTAGCTATTTTTTTTTTATACATGCATCCTATCATATACTGTTGTAGGATGTAAGTACAGAGATAGTGACGGCACACTTCCATCCCTCATATAGACGTTATCACATGGCAGAAAATACACGCTACTACCACAGTCTGTAACCATGGTCCTTTTGACATGTATGGTTAGTGTTGTCATCTTTCATTATCCGTCCCTGACAAACAAGTCACGTCAACAGACAGTTGCACTATACAACACATCTGTCATTCTGTAAATAACAGCTATTTTGTACAGTGCTTGCACTACAGGACATGGCTGTCGTTTAGTAAATGACAGCTGTGTCGTATAGTGCAACATGCTGTTATTGCCAAAATTCAGTTATGCATAGAATGTTGATTTTCTTAACTGTGCATGCTCAGAAACAGAACATTTTAATTAAATAATTTAAAAACTACTTCACAGACGGACCTAAAATCCACAAAAGCAGGTACATTGGGCTAAACTCTATCAAACCCAAAAGTTTCAGGTTTCAAATCTTTATATTTTTTTTAGTAATTAGAGAGCAAAGAAAAGTCTTAAAAATTGAGACTTTTGCATTTTTGGCATCTATGTAACTTTGCCCCTACTGAATCGATCTACATGCAATTTTCAGAGTCAAGAGATCCTAGCACAAAGGCTATGCTTTCCAAATTTCATATGAACATACAAATATACGAATGTGCCAGCAGAAACAGACCACCGGTCTATTTAAGTCTGCTTTCGAGTGTTGCAGCTAGCACCCTAGTTTGCAGCTGTGCCACCCCCCTTTGTTATCCTACCCCACCTCCCCCACCCCTCACTCTCCCTGTTCCTTGTCCCATGCTCTTTTTTTTTTTTTTAATACTTTCTTTGTATGCCCCTCTCTCACCACCACACTCCTGCTCCTTCTGGAGTCTCCAGCGCCTGGTTAGTCCCCACTCCCTACTAGCCGCCAGTCCATCCCCATGAAGCCTTGGTTCTACCCCAGGTGGGTACAGGGTGGCCCTTACACCCGGCTGACTTGAGGTTTGGCCGGGGATGCAGGTACTGGCATCGGTAGTGGCATTGGGATCATGGCCAGGAGTCTGCCTCACCAGGAGTCTGGTGGGTATTTCCTGGTTTTCCCCTGCCCTCAGGATCGCTAGACACTGGGAGCCCTAGAGGCAGAGCACGTCATGACGTGCCTGACGCTCCGGCTCCCAGCAGACGTCCATCCCTCCCTGCTATGTGCAGTCTCACTGCACCTCCACCTGTGGTCACCCAGGTGGCGGTGTTGCAGCGGGACTTGCATCCCCATCCACCCCCCCGGAGGAGGAGAGCAGCCGTTGGGTGCTCAATCCTCCTCCCCAGCCCGACCCTCAGCTACCGAGTCCGTTCCCAAACCCGGGTCGCTGGCGTATAGCAAATCCAACCGTTGTGCCGGCGGGCCGGATACGTCCCATGCTCTTTTGAAACTGTTCACAGATTTACATGATACCACCCATTCTGGTAGTGCATTACATTTTGCTACTACCCTCTCTGTGAAATAGTGTCTCCTCATTTCCTTCCTAAATCTTCCCCCTCTATTCTTAGCCCATGCCCCCTGGTGACCCTCCCCCTCCTTAACTTAAAGACCCCATCTGCCCCATCCTTATTGATTCCCCTCAGATACTTGAATGTCTCTATCATGTCCCCCCGGCCCTTCTATCCTCCAGGGTGTACATATTCAGGTCTCCTAGCCTGCTGTCATAGTCTCTCCCCTCCATTCCACATATCATCTTTGTTGCCCTCCTCTGCACCCCCTCCAGTAACCTGATATCAAGCTTTAGATATGGCCTCCAAAACTGCACACAATACTCTAAGTGCGGCCTTACCAGTGACCTGTAGAGGGACAAGATCACCTCTCTTCACCTGGACAAAAAAGCCTTGCTATGCACCCCAGCATTTTGTTTGCTTTTGCAGCCACTCTTCTGCACTGGACAGTGTTGCTCATGGTCCCTGTTACCATTACCCCAGGTCCTTCTCCTCCTCAGTGATCCCCAGCTTAACCCCCCCCTCCCAGTCAGTATTCTCTCCTTGGGTTCTTCACCCCAAAGTGCATAACCTTACACTTCTTTGCATTGAACCCCAGCTGCCACCTCTCTGACCACTCCTCTAGCTTGCTTAGGTCCCCCTGCAGCTGCTTCCATCCTTCCCCTCCATCCACCACTACTCTGATTTTGGTATCATCAGCGAATAGACTTACCTTGCTCACCACCCCATGTGCAATGTCTGATATGAAGAGCCCAGATAATACTGGCCCCAACACAAAGCCCTGTGGCACCCCACTCATCACCGGCCTTGGAGTTGAGAGCTCCCCTCTCACCACCACCCGTTGCAGCCTTCCACTCAGCCAGCTTGTAATCCAGTTCATTATTCTTGACCCTACCCCTACACCAGTTAGCTTCCCCCTTAGCCACCCATGAGGCACCGAATTGAAGGCCTTGCTGAAGTCCAAGTAAAGAACATCCACTGCGTGACCCTTATCTAGCTCACCCTGTCACCCAGTCATAATATTGTATCAGGCTGATTTGACAAGACTTCCCTGAAATGAACCCATGCTGCCTCACATCCTGGAGGTCATTGTCCTCCAGGTATGACACCAGTCTTTCCTTTAGTATTGTTTCCATTAGATTTGCACACTATGGATGTGAGACTTACCGGATGATAATTATCCAGTTCATCCCTTGGTCTGCTCTTGTGTAATGGTACTACATGTGCCATTCTCCAGTTTGGGGGCACACATCCTGACTCCAATGTGCTGTACAGATCTGCCAGCGGCTCCACCAACACCTTCACCATCTTCCTCAGCACCCTGAGGTGGATACCATTTGGCCCTGGTGCCTTGTCTACCTTCAGTGCCCTCAGTCCCTCTAGGACTCTACTTGCCTCAATTCTTCCATCTCTCGCCTCCTCTCCCCCTGTCCCCACCCTCCTAGCCCATGGTGGTAGCAGTCGCCCCTTTTCTTCCGTGAACACTGAGCAAAAGTATTCATTCAGTGCTTCTGCCTGCTCCTTCCCCTTTTCCGTCCACTCCCCACCCCTTTTTATCCTCACTGTTGTCCCCTTGCACTTCCTTTTCTCCCTGATGTATCTGAAAAAGTTCCTCCCCCCATTAATTCCTGCGCTATTCTCAACTCCCTCTGGCCTTGGCTTCTCTCACTTTTCTGGTCATCTCCTTGGACCATTTTGCATATTCCTCACTGTCCACTTCCTTCCCTGTCTTCCTATACCTCTGGTGCGCCTCTCGTTTTGCCCTCACCACCTTCACTACCTCGCTGTTCAACCAGCATGGTTTTCATGTAAATCAGTTGAATGGGGCGCAGTTATTAAGGTGCAAAAATTGGGGTTTAACATTAAAGTGCCTCCTCAACCCTAATATACAGGCATGATCACGCCTGTATGATATATATATATATATATATACCGCATTGCCTCCTGCTGCTGTATATTCTGCTAGAGCAGCCTATTTTGCACTGCCTAGCTCCGCACTACATAGTTTGACTCCCTCATCCATAGTATTTGTTTTATTTTCAGCCACTCCCTGTCTGGGTCACCTTTGTTTACTGTTTATTGCATATTCTCCTGCTGCTGTTCAATGCTCAACTTAGCTGTTGATCGCACTGGCTAGCTGCTTACTATACTCTGCATCTGTTGCTGATGTTTCTTGCTTCCCACCTCCAAACTGCATTGGTCATAATACCCCCTGGCCTTCTCCACTTCCCCCTTCTCCTCTTACCACTCCCACCCCTCCCCCTCCAGCTCTCCTTCCTGCCTTTCTCTCCCCCATCCACCCTCACCCCTACCCCTCTCCCCCATCCACCCTGGTCTCCTCCTCACTTCTCCCTTAACACAGAGTTTCTGCACCATGACCTCCTCTCCCTCTCCTCCCCTTCCTGCTCTCCTACGTGCTCCAGGAAGCCACAGTCCATCCTTCTCCTCATTTTCCTGCTCCTCCTCCTTAGCGTGGTGGGATACAAACTTGACACAGCAGGCAGAGCTCAGGTGCATAAAAGATGCCGGAAGGCATCTGTCATTTTATTAAAAGTCCAAAATATTTACAGAAAGGAAAAAAAAATTGTTAGTTCAATAACCAAAAGAAAATCCCAGGTCTCTGTTTCCCTCTCAGAGCCTGTGGCTTAACTCCAGCCAATTCGGTGTAATAAACCTCTTACACTGATACAAAGAACTGTGTGAATTGATCAGCACACAAATAGGTCCATCTCCTTCACAGTCAGCACACCAACTGATTCGACTCTACTCTGCTCCCCTAGTGGTAAGCCCTATTTATAGCCCTCGGGATTACATCACTGTCAGTGGGGGAGTTCCCATTGGCCATGATATTACGTAAGGGGGGAGTTTCCATATTATCCCATGCCTTAACATGCAGGGGCCTTTTATTTGGCCCCTTTTGCCTAAATATGCTTTATTTTACAGGCAGCCCCAGTTACAACCTCTCTGGGGCTGTCACAACACTGTTTTTATTCTGTTAAATATTGGGGACACTACGGGATCAAATCAAAGCTCGATATGCACTAAAAGATTATCTCCAGCTCGGGAGCTGTATTTTCAGCGCAACACGTGCCATTCATCAGCTCTTTATTCTGGGCTTTTTAAACTCTAACACACCATACGCATTTTACATATCTCCAAGACGGGAGATAGTTTCTAGTCCAATGTGCACAGCAAGGGGGTCTTTTTGAAAAGAGGACAGCAAAGAAAAGGCTAGGGTTTTGTCAGGTTGGCCACCCTGACAATGAAACAAGAAAAGAAAAAGAAGGAAAATGAAAGGATAGAAAAGGGTGAGAGAAATAACACAAGGGGGATGAGAACTGGCACATATGACTCTTTATTCTTTATTTCCAGGGTCTGTATACTATTATACAATGGTGTGTGAAAATCTTGTAACCTCATTGGTCAAAACATGTCACATGACCGGTGGTAAATACTGCAAAACCCACAGCTGATGAATGGCATTTATAAAAAACATAATTAAACACATTTTAAATTTATTTTACACATGGGTCCATTGTATAATCGCAATAAGGCACTCCAGGGTGTGAGTTATTGGGTGATTTGCCCACTTCTTGTGTGGTTAAGTCACTCAGCTGCACCTCGTGACACACCACACAAGGCATGGGTAAATCCCCAATAAACCACACCCTGTTGTGTCTTATTGCTTAAATAACATGCAGCACCCTATTACACTTCTGTCTGATGACTTTGAGACCAACACTGGTCCCTCCTCTCCCTCTTCCCCTCCTCCCCTTCCTCCTCTGTTACCACCAGTGCCTTAGCATCTTCCATAGAAACATAGAAGATGACAGCAGATAAGGAATGCAAGGCCCATCCAGTCTGCCCATTTCTTTTTCTACCTTATGAATGTGCCATAGCCTTCTACTCTGTCAATGGCCTATATATTCATACTCATCTGTATTGCTCCCTTATGCCTATCCCATGCCTGTTTGAAGCCCTGCAATGTATTCATAATCCACCATTTCCCGAGGTAGGCCGTTCCATGCATCCAGTACCCTTTCTGTGAAAAAGAACTTCCTCACATTATCCCTTAATCGGCCTCCCTCTAATCTCATGCTGTGTCCTCTTGTCCTGCACTTTTTCTTATACTGAAACATGTTAGACTCTTTCACCTTGTTAATGCCCTTAAGATGTTTAAATGTTTTGATCATATCACCTCTCTCCCTCCTTTGCTCTAGGGTATACATATTGAGCTCTGTTAATCTGTCCTCATATGTTTTCTGATGCAGTCCCTGCACCATTTTGGTTGCTCTTTTCTGGACTGCCTCCATTTTGTTAATGTCCTTGTGCAGGTGCGGCCTCCAGTATTGCACCCAGTACTCCAGATGGGGCCTAACCAGTGTCTTGTAAAGAGAGATTGTTAGCTCCCTCTTACAACTTGTGATACCCCTACTAATACACCCCAACATCCCTTTAGCCTTACCTACTGCTTTAGTGATCTGCTTGGATGATTTCAGGTCATCTGTGATGACAATGCCAAAGTCTCTTTCTTCCCTTGTGATTGCCAGCAACCCTCCTACCAACCTATAGGTGGCTTCAGGGTTTCTCTTCCCTATGTGCATGATCTTGCACCTCTTTGTGTTAAACCAGTGGCGGAGCTAGAGGAGGGGCTGGGGGGGCGGTCGCCCCTCCTGGCTGCCCCAATGTGAGTAGTAGTGCCCCACCAATATCTTTATTCACTGCTTAGTGCCCACTGTGGAGCCCATGATTGACTGAATGCCACCCCCCAGCTCCCAAATGCTCCCAAACCTGGCTCCGCCACTGCGTTAAACCCCAGTTGCCACTCTTCCGACCATGTTGCCAGTTTATTCAGATCTCTTCTCATTCTGCCAACCCCATCTGGATCACCTACTCTGTTGCAGATCTTGGTGTCATCTGCAAACAGACAAACCTTACCCTCCAGTCCATCTGCAATGTCACTGATGAAGATATTGAAGAGGACTGGTTCCAGGACTGATTCCTGATGTACCCCACTTGTGAATTACATCTCTTCTGACTGTATACCATTTACCACCACTCTGTGTTTTCAGCCCACCAACCAGTTTGCCATCCAGTTGACCAACTTCTGACCCACTCCGAGCCTACCCAGTTTATTAATCAATCTTCTATGTGGAACAGTATCGAAAGCTTTGCTGAAGTCAAGGTAGGCAACATCAACTGCACCCCCCTTGGTCACCCACTCTGGTTACCCAGTCAAAGAAATCTATGAGATTAGTTTGATAGGACCTTCCTGTTGTAAACCCATGCTGTCTTAGATCCTGTACTCTGATGGATTCCATTTGTTGCACTATCCTTTCTTTAAGGAGTGTCTCCATAATCTTGCCCACTACTGAGGTACGACTGACTGGTCTGTAGTTCCCTGCCTCCTCCCTGCTACCACTCTTGTGGAGCGGGATCACATGAGCCCATCTCCAGTATTCTGGGACCTCTCCTGTGCTCAGAAACTCACTAAACAGTTTTGACAATGGCTCTGCTAGTTCCACCCTTAGCTCCTTTCGTACCCTAGGATGTATGCCATCAGGTCCTATTGTCTTGTCCACTCAGAGTTTAGCAAGCTCTTGTAGGACCCTTTCTTTTGTAAAGGAACTTGTGCACACATCTACCCCCCCCCCACGTGTCCATCGTGATGAGCTGTGGGCCCTTCCCTACCTTCTCCTCAGTAAATACTGAGCAGAAGTATCTATTTAGGATAGATGCTTTTCCTTGGTCCTCCTCAACACACTCCCCCTTATCCCCTTTGATCTTAGGAATACCCCCTCTGGACTGTCTCCTTTCACTAATGTATCTATAGAAAGTCTTGTCCCCTTCTTTTACTGTTCATGCTAATGTTTCCTTGGTTTGGGCCTTTGTCTGCTTTATTGCATTCCTTGCTTCTCTTAGGGAAATTTGGTATGCCTCCCTGTCTTCGTCCTGCTGCATTCCCTTATATTTTCTGAAGGCTAGCCTTTTGGCTCTGACCTTTTCTGTGACTGTTTTTGAGAACCAAAGTGGTTTCCTCCTCCTTTTGCTCTTGCTTTTATTCCTAACACACTGGGATGTTGCTTCAAGTATTGCATCTTTAATGCTTGCCCACTTTGCCTGCACCCCCTCACCTGTATTTCTTCTTGTCAGGGCTAGCTTAACTCTGTTGGCCATCTTATCAAAGTCAGCTCCTCTGAAGTCCCATATTTTTGCCTTTTAATGGGATGATTTAGTTCTAGAGGCCAAATTGAACCATACCATGTGATGGTCATCTGAATGCTAGGAGTCTTCTCTCTAAGCCTGAGCTCCTTTCTCTCTCGATTCCCTTTCCGGCCATTAGGGAGCAGGCATTACAGGGTCATTACGGTACCAAATGATAGATTCACTGCCCCCTCCTCGAGGTCCACCCCCCCGGAGTTAATATCCTTAGAAGGGGAGGTGTGGGGGGTGCAACAAAAAGAGAGGATGGTGCCTTTCCCACTTGGCGCTGTAATGACCGGGTGCACTGCTGCCGGTGCTCTGAAGTGGTGTAACCCTGGATTCAACTTCACTCTCCTGAAATCCTCTGCATTTCAGAATTCTGGCTCTCATCCAGGATTCTGGACTCAGGCCTGTCTCTTCTTGACTACCAACGTTTCAGGTACTATAGGCAGGGGAAAATGTAGAGGAGGCATTGCTATCTACGTCTGCCAGTGCCACTCATGTATTATGGCCATCAGAGAGGCAATATCCTCCTCACACAAATTTCTCCTAGTCAGACTATCTCTCCCCTCCTCTACCCATTTTCTTTTTTTTTTTCACTTTTTATTTATAATTTTATACGTATGCATAAAACATTGATTTCCAGAATATATATCAGACATCTTACACAAACAATATACATCATTAAGGAGTGTGATTACATACTACAGTTGGTACAGCGTTTGGAGGTAAAAATCTAATACTAGTATATGAATGGTAAACAACATTAGGAGCCAAATTAGCAGTCAATGCCCAGTTTGTTAATTGCCCTATTTGATAAAAGCATTGTATTATAACTGACCTTTAAAGGTCCTTGACTTTAGTTCCTAAGTAGTATTGTCCTGAATTTCTACATTCCAGAGCTCCTTTACAGCCCTTTAATGTAAGAGTTTAACCAGAACCCTATAGGGTATAAGAGGTTATGTACTGACAGCATATATTGGCATTTCACTTAACCCAAGTTAAAATGACAGGTAGTATGGTGATCTAGAGACTAGCTCCTAACCACATCACTGGGATGGTACAGGCTAAATGAAAGCTTTAACTAATAAAGCCATCTCTTTTATGTGATATAATTCTTTAAACAGGGAAATATCTGGTAAACTACAGGGAATTACAAATAAAAAAACCCAGATGGGAACTTTAAGATAATAACAACAACCTCAGATAAGAACTAATAGTTGTGATTGTTTCTGCTTCGAAATACACAGGTTCAATAAATCATTACGGTAATCGTCGAGACTGACGGTAAGCCCAAGTATAGGTCATCAAACCTTTAGATCGAGATACTGCATAGCGTCCATCATAGAAACATAGACTTTGACGGCAGATAAGGACCGCTTGGCCCATCTAGTCTGCCCATTTCCTTACCTACAGGATAGGCCGTAGATCCTAGTTAACCAACTGCCTATTTCTTCCTACCCCCCCACAAGAATTGCCTTATGTCTGTCCCATGCATTCTTGAATTCTCCCACAGTTTTAGACCTCATCCTCCTCAGGAAGGCTGTTCCATGCATCCACTACCTCTCTGTGAAATAATACTTCTACTGCCCTGAACCACCCTCCTATCTTTAAATTGTGTCCCTTGTTCTTGCAAGTCTCTTTTTCTGAAAGATGCTACCCTCTTGGACTTTGTTGATTCCACTGAGGTACTTAAAAGTTTCTACCATGTCTCCCTCTCCTTCTTTCCTCAAGGGTATACATATTAAGCTCCTTTAGTCTCTCCTCATACGGCTTCTCTTGCAGACCCTGCACCATTTTAGTTGCCCTCCTCTGGACTACCTCTATCCTGTCTATGTCCTTGCGAGATGGGGTCTCAGAACTGGACACAGTACTCAGATGGGGTCTCACCAACTGTCTGTACAGAGGGATAACAACTTCCTGTTTTCTGCTGCTGATGCCTCTCCCTATACATCCCAGTATACCCCCAGCCCTCCCTACTGCCTTCTCACATTGCTTGCTAACCTTAAGGTCATCTGATATGATTACCCCCAGGTCCCTTTCCTTTTTTGTTGTTGTTACTGCCTCCCCACCCATTGTGTATTCTTCCCCTGGGTTCTTGTTTCCCAGGTGCATTATTTTGCACTTCTTTGCATTGAATCCTAGCTGCCATACTTCTGACCATTCCTCCAACCTTGCCAAGTCCCTTTTCATCCTTTCCACGCCCTTGTGTATCAACATTGTTGCAGATCTTTGTGTCATCTGCAAAGGCATACTTTTCCTTCAGTCCCTCTGCAATGTCACTGGAAGACATTAAAGGACTGGACCCAATACTGAACCCTGCGGTACCCCACTAGTAACCTCTCTTTCTTCAGAGTGGACTCCATTTACAATTACCTTCTGTGTCCTGTTGTGCAGCCAATGTTTTATCAGGCTACCACCCTGGGACCCACTCCCAGGCTGGTTAATTTGACTAATAATCTTTGTGTGGGACTGTGTCAAATGCCTTGCTAAAGTCTAGGTAGGCCATGTCCACAGCCCCTCCCTGGTCTGCTACTTTGGTCACCCAGTCAAAGAAATCTATTAGATTCGTCTGACATGATCTTCCCGCTGTGAATCCATGCTGCCTTGGGTCTTGTGCTCCACTGCCTTCTAGGTACTCAACTATTCTTTCCTTCAGAAGTGACTCCATCACTTTCCCTACCACAGAGGTCAGACTGACAGGTCTGTAGTTTCCTGCCTCTGTCTTGGTCCCACTTTTGTGAAGGGGAATCACATCCACCTTCCTC
Organism: Neoceratodus forsteri; assembly: GCA_016271365.2. NCBI lineage: Eukaryota > Metazoa > Chordata > Ceratodontiformes > Ceratodontidae > Neoceratodus > Neoceratodus forsteri. The sequence goes on from CM028129.1 coordinate 109,859,800, forward strand.
CAGTCCTTGGGTACCACACCATCTTCCCATGATTTATTAAAAAGAGTAGCCAGTGGTTTCACTAGTTCCTCCTTAATTCTTTTAGAATTTGGGGTGAATTCCATCAGGACCCATTGCTTTGTCCACCTTCAGTTTTAGGAGTTCTTGCAGAACCTTTTCTTCTGTGAAAGGACTGGGATCGACCCCCTATCAAGTGCTTCTGTTAATTGGATTAGGTACTTCCCTCCTCTTTGTGAATACTGAGCAGAAATATTCATTCAGTATCCCTGCTTTTCACTGTCCCTCTGCCCACCCACCGTTCATTCTATTCAGCCTCACTATCCTTCCCTTTGTCTTTCACGCCGCTGATGTACCTATAAAAGGTTTTATCCCCCTTCTTAACTGAGTTGGCTATCTTTTCCTCAGTTTGGGCCTTTGCTATTCTGACCTCCCTCCCTGCTTCCTTCTGCCTTAACTGGTACAGTTCTCTGTCCTGCTCCTTCTGTGTTTCCTTATACTTCCGGAATGCTATCTTTTTCTTCCTGACTTTCACAGCCACCTCTTTTGAGAACCATAGTGGCTTTTTCTTTCGTTTCATATTTAAATATAAACATCCATTTCAATAAGGGAAAGGCGCATGAAATCAAATTAATCATATACCTCCTAATTAGGAGTTAGGTTAAATCCACCGAGATAAAGTCTTAAGCACCCTCACCCCTAAACAGTATCAGCAGTATTTATATAATTAAACTTAGCTATGAAGAATAAAGTTAGGCAAACCAGCTCAACATATTAAGAAGACAGTAAATGGCCAGTATTGTCCCAAAGATCAGTCTTCACCCAGTTCTTCATCGGAGAGCCGTTCCTCATGGACTCTGCGTACCGCGTTCTTCTCAACACAGGCCCCTTCCTCCTTTGCATTGGTAAAACAGTACTGTTTGTGGCCATCTGAGAAACAGAGTCGGGCTGTGAAGGCCGTTGAGTATGGGATATCTAGGTGTCTCTCAGTTTAAGTTTTACTCCATCAAAGGCCTTACAACGCATTCCGGTAGCGTATGCAAGATCAGGAAAGAACAGGATTTTAGATTCCTCGTAATAAATAGGGCTTTTATTTCGAAGGGCCCCCAAAACCAAATCATGCTCTGCTGTTGATGATAAGGTAACCAAAATAGTACGAGGGTTCTCCATGTTAGAGGATGGCCTGCGGAGGGTAATTCTGTATGCCCGCAAGGGCTTCACCGCATCCAGGCCTGTTAGTATAGTGAACCATGAGCCTAGGAAAGCTACAAGGTTGTCCCCCTCCGTACTTTCAGGCAATCCCAGAATTCGAACACTGGCAGCTCATACTGTATTTTCAAGCTGCTCCACCCAACTCCATAAAGCTGCCTGCTCCTTAATTGAGGTGGTAGTGGCTGCAAGGGCCTTCCCCGCCACTACCTCAGCATTTCTAGAGGTTTCCCCCGTCACATCAAGTCTTGTCTCAATAGCTTGAAATCTCGACGAGCTTCTGATCTATCCCTTGAACAGTTTTTGTTAAAGTGTTTACAGTGATTTGTAAGGATTGCAGTGATGCTGAAATTAGCTCCGTGGGAGGCAATGCAGAGGCTCCATCTACTGAATTGAGCTGTTTCAATGTAGAAGCACGCGGTTGGAAAACAATCCTGTTTAGCTGGCTTATTTTTCCCCATGCTGGCAAAATGATACACAGAACAAATCCCCCGAGATTGAATGGTTTCTTATAGCAACTCTGAGATTAAAAATTTGTTTTTTTTACAGAAAAACATAGACTTTTCTCAGGAGTTCTAGAATTTTGCTGGTTCTGGCTGGACTGTTGGCTCTGCCCCCCTCCTCTACCCATTTTCATTGTTTGTTTGTTTTTACACACATCTCCTAAAATCTCACACTCCTCCCGGTTGACTCCCTCGCCACCATCTTGTCTCATCCTCCACAGGTGAACTCAAACTCCTTGGGGATTTCAACATAAACTGGCTCTCCCCATCCTCCAAATCTACTATCCTTAGGAATGAGTACCTTACCTTTTCCCAGATTATTTCAGAACCCATTTGGTTCAGTCACTACTTCACCAACCATACCCTGCTGAGCTGTGTTCTAACCTCTCACCCTCACTGCACTGTTGCAGCAGAAATACTGCTGAACTCATTTAGTGACAATTGCATGACATTCTGAATCAGAAGAATCCGGCATCCTCCTTCCTCACCAAATTATATTTGGTCTAGTTCTCTATCTAGTCGCAAAATACCAATGCTCTACTGAGCGATCTAGCTGAAACAGATTGGTCAACCTTCCTCTTAGTCTCTGATATTGACATGGCCCTCACCCTATTTCACTCCAAATTCTCCTCTGTCTGGGACAAGCATTTCCTCCTCAGGAAATTCAGAGTCAACACTTTCCACCACCCTGGATTTCTCTGAAATCATTGACCAGTAGCTGACCCGGTGGTGCTGGAAGTTGAGGCACTAGTCGCTACACCTCACGCCACACCGGCGACCCAGATTTGGGAATGAGCCCAGGCCACCGGGGGTCGGCAGGGAGGAGAGAAGATCTAGCATTTGGAGGATCGTTCTCCTCTCTTGGGGGGAAGGAAGATTAGTAGTCCTGCTCATTGACTGTACTCTGGTGGTGGCTGGAGGGCAGTATGGGTCAGGAGGCTTGAATCGACGTCCTCATGTCAGAAGGGGGGAGACGGGAAAAAATGGAGGAAAATGAGTCTGGCAGGCTTGATGATGGTCCACTGCTCCCTGAGGCCATCCCCGGATTCTGGATTGTGTCTCCATGGGGGGGGGGATAAGTCGACAACCTCCTCCTGGCCAAGCCACAGGGGGCAATCCACGGGGTAACTACCGGGAACCGCAAGTGTGGGAGCGGCAGGACCAGAGAGAGAGAGTCCCTCTGTCAGAAGGACCGAAGCCACCTGCCAGGGCTCCAGAGGATAAAGAGATAATAGAAAATAAAATGAACTCATTGACCAGTGCAAGGTTCATGATCTCACCTGAACCTGCTACAAATTCTCCCATTCCCTTCCTGACCTTATCTCCTATAGAGTTCTGAGGAACAACTGTACTAAGGCTGCCCAGGATGCAAAATTGCATTATTTCAAGGCCAACTTCCAGAAAAACCTTAACATCCCAGCTTAATTCTGGATGGTTATCCACTCCCTTTTTTTCTTTTTTTTTTAAATATTTTCTCTTTATGCCCCCTCCTCGCTGCACTGAGCTCCTCTCTTCAGGGATCTTTAGGCTGCATGTTCCCGTAGTCCCACCCCAGGTACCTCCCTCTGGGTACTGGTGAGCCTGTCCCCATCCTGCCTTGGTTTACCCCCCCAGGAGGGGAGGAAGGGGACCACCCCTTAAGTCCCCCTCTCAGTCCCATTAGTGTGTGTCGGAAGGCGTCACCAGCCCCATCTATGGAACCTGGTTAAGGGTTGTCTCGGGACAGCTGAGTCCTGTCTACAGGAGCTCAATGCAGGGCTTTTCACTTTTTCTGGTCCCAGCCCTCGGGACATCCGCATGTAAGGGGAGCCTAGGAGCGACGTACGTTGCAATGCGCCGACGCATTGGCTCCCGGCAGACATCCTCCCTCCCTACTGTGTGCTATCTCGCCGCACCTCCACCCGTGGTTACCCAGGTAGTGGTATCACTGCGGGACCTGCATCTCACCCCACGCGGAGGAGGAAAACAGCCTCTGGGTGCTCAATCCTCCTCCCCCCCCCGGTCGGCCCTCCAGCCGCCCAAGTCCGTTCCCGAACCCAGGTAGCTGGCGCCGCGAGTGGTAACCTTACCGCTGCACCAGCAGGCCAGCCATCCACTCCCTTTTTGACCCCATTGCCCATACCTCTCCACCAATCCTCTTGGATGATGGTTTACATGTGTCTGGCCCTCCCTGTGTTGCTGCTCAGTTCAATGAGTTCTTCACTACCTGTGCCCTCCCTTCTTCTCCCTCCCAGCTCCTCTCCTCCCCCTTCCCCTCCTGCTCCTCCTTCCTCCTCTACCCATTCTTCACCAGGTTTCCACTTCCCCCTGCCACCACCCAGGAAACCCTGTTTGTTCTCTCTTCTTCAACCCGTCTAAATCCAGCCCTGACACTCTCAGCTCCTGCTATTGCTGCTCCATTTACTCACCTTCTCAACCTTTCCTTCTTCCTCTGTGCTGTTCCTCAGTCCTGGAAGTTGGCCAAAGTTATTCCATTTCACAAGGGGTGGAGATCCCTCTTCCCCTGGCACCTTCGCCCCAGCTCCCATCTTTCATCCTTCTCAAAACTGCAAGAGAAACTGGCTCATTCCAGATTCCTTGACTACCTCATATCTTCCAACTTCCTCTCCCCCTTCCAGTCTGGCTTCCAGAAGTATCATTTCACTGTTTCCTCTCTGCTGCATGTCACTGATTTCATCTTCTATGGGATGGATCAAGGGCACATTACCGCCACCATTTTCATTGCTCTGTCTAAAGCCTTTGATTCGGTGTTCCATCCACTCCACCTGGACAAGCTGAGGTCTGCTGGCCTCTCAGCTTCTACTGTTGACTGGTTCCATTACTACTTCATGAGCCATCAACAATCGGTACAGGTAGGAGGCGTCCTGTCACCTCCACTACCCATCCAGATCAGGGACCCTCAGGGCTGCATCCTGGGCCCCATCCTTTTCTCCATCTTCCTGAATGATCTACCATTTTCCTGTGCCAATTTGCACATTCACATGTATGCTGATGACACAGTCACCTTCACTTTTGGACCCTCTACCACAGCTCTTGAAGACCTGCTCCAACAGGACTTCAACAACATTCTGCATTGGTTCCAATCGAACCAACTCTGAGTCAACACTTTAAAAAAGTGCTTATGACCTTTGGAACCAGTCAGAAATGGCCAGACTCATGCCCCCAGTTTTCATTACACTGGATGGCACCCACCCTTGAAGTGGTGCAGTTCTTCAAGTACCTCAGTGTGTGGCTCGACAGTAAGCTTGACTTTTCTGTTCATATTGATGCCATTCATGCTAAACTCCATCCCAAGCTTGGTGCTCTGTACTGCAACAAAGGCTGCTTACCTCTGCCGGTCTGCAATAAGCTCGTTACTAAGATGATGCTGTATGTCTTCGACTACGTGGATGTTGTCTATGGCACAACACCCTCCACTTCCCTTACCAGACTGGAAACCCTCTGCAACTCATTCTGCTGCTTTACTACAAACTCCCACTCTTCTACTCACCACTGTTCCCCTACTCCTCCCTTTCCATCATCTCTCTGCCCTGATGTCATCAGGCTCACTGTACCTCCTTCGTATCCAAATACTGGTTGGGTTCCCTTCCCTCCTACCTCTCCTCTCCCAACTACCCCCTGCCTATTGCTCCCTCCATTCCAGGGATCATTGCATTTTCTCCACTCCCCACCCCCACTCCTCCGATGAGTAGTCTGCCTTCCCCTATCGATTTCCCTTACTTTGGAACAAACTCCCCCCTTCTCTTTGCCTCTCCTCCCTTGTCTCCCTCAGGCACCACTTGAAACTTCAACCACACACCACTTGTTCCTATTACCCTTCCTCCTAACACCCCCCCCCGGCCTTACCTCAACTATTCCTTGGCTGGGTCTCCCACTTGGTCTCCTCTGTCTGCCCACTAACTGCACTTCCTCACCACCTCTACCCTTCTATCTGCACAAGATTAGGCTAAAGCACGTTTTTTGGTCTCTCACCTGTGTCAGTTAGTAACTGCATGCCATGGATTGTCGTTTTCCCTTGCACTTGAATCTGGCATCTCATTTTGTGCTGTGACTGCACTTTACTTGTCTATATAATTCTATTTTTGTACATACTCATTTTTATACCATTGTAAATATCAAATGTTGCTCTATTGACTTGCTTCATGTATTGTACTGTGTGTCTCCTGTTTCCCCTCCTCCGAATTGCCCCTGGCTCATTCAGTTCAGTTCACTTTATTGTGCAGGGATAGCTTCCATTGAGCATGCTCATTCACAGGTAGGACCCTGATACAAAGTACTAAACATCACAGTCAGTACAAGGATACACCATAGTAATACTGCAATAATATCGTGGTGCATACAGTAGATTGGTTGTAACAGAGAGTAAAGGCAAAAGCATCACATGACAGTAAGTTTACCACCACCTAATAAAAAATCATCACAATCAATACAAGTAGTGCATCATAGAAAGACAGCAGGGATATCACGGTACATAGAGTAGGTTGGTTAAAGCAATACATCAAGATAAATTAGAAGCATCACTTAACAGTAAGTTTACCACACCTAATAAATATGGGAGATAACAACTTGGGTAGAATGGACAAAAAGGAAGGAAAGAAGGAAGGAATATGCATGCCAGCATAGACAATAGGAGAGGGATGGGGAGAAGGTAGACCCATAAGGGAAGCTAAGTGCAGTTGCAGGTCTCAGCAGTGATCTCATGTACCCTACCAATGAATGTCCTAACTGGGATAAGGGTATGGAGTTTTAGGGTAGTTTGAAGCTTATTCCAAAGACAGGGAACAGAAAAGCTTATAGATGCCCTACCAACCCGTGTCCAATAATTTGGCACATTCTGGGTAATATATACACATTTTCTGACTGCGTAGGTGCTAGTTGAGCATGAGAAGAAGGCTGATATATAAGGGGATAGCTTATTGAGGAGCATTTTATATGTCCAAGTATAAATGTGCACCATTTTCCTGGTGGATAAGGAGGTCCACTTCATCGCCTCATACAAGGTACAATGATGGGTTTTGGCTGAGGCGCTGGTAATGAAAAGGATGGCCCAGTGATTTAGCATATCTAACTCATGCAGGCTGATATTTAAGAGGGTAGCTTATTGAGGAGCACTTTATATGTCCAAGTATAAATGTGCACCATTCTCCTGGTGGATAAGGAGGTCCACTTCATCGCCTCATACAAGGTACAATGATGGGTTCTGGCTGGGGCATTGGTAATGAAATGGATGGCCCGATGATACAGTGTGTCTAACTTATGCAGGTAGATGGGTGCACAATTGTTATAGAGAATATCAGCATAATCAAGAAGAGGCATGAAGGTGGCCTGTACCAGTCTGGTTCTGGAGTCTCGGAAGAACAATGATTTGTTCCTGAAAGAGAAGCCAAGCCTAAATTTCAGTTTTTTTGTGAGAGCTTTGACATATGATGAAAAGGATAGGTGTGAGTCGAGTATGAAGTTAAGAATTTAAAGTGATTCACCACTTCGAGTAAGTCTCCTCATAGGTTGGTGATGGGAGCATAGTGGTTTGTCATGGGGCATACTGAGGGGACATTAGGGGGATAGAAGAACATAACCTTTGCTTTTAGTAGCAGTTTGGCTGTTATCAAGTTATGTTGAAGTTTGACAAAATCAGACTGGAGAACAGAACATACGTGACGAACTGTAGGTTTCAGTATGTAGAGGACTGTATTGTCTGCAAATAAGTGAATTCTGGAGTCTGTGATGCCCGAGTCCAGATTATTTACATAGATTAGGAACAACAATGGACCCATGATGGATCCTTGAGGGACCCCTCTTGCGACTGGCAAGAGTGATGAGGAGGTTCTGTTTATCTTAATGCACTGATATCTATTTCCTAGGTAACTGGCAAATCAGGATACCATAGCATCCGACAAGCCATGGGACTTCAAGCTGTCAAGCAGTAGGGGGTGATCCAAGGTATCAAAGGCCTTACTAAGGTCCAAAAATACCACATCGGTGACATGTTTGCTCTCAATGGCCACCAACTGGTCATTAGTAACTTTGGACAAGGTCAAGGCAGTACTATGACTGGGTCTGAAACCTGATTGTTTCAGAGTTAGCAAATAAGAATTTTCAAGGAAGGATCTAAGTTGGATACTAACCACTTTCTCCAGAATTTTTGAGAGGGAAGATAAGATGGAGATAGGCTGGTAGTTGTTCACATCACTGGGGTCACCAGATTTGAAAACGGGTATGAGGTGCAAAACTTTCCAATCTTGGGGCACGATACTTTCAGATAGCAAGAGATTAAATAAATGAGTGATGGGACAGTTAAGAAATAATAGCCTAGTTTCAAAAAGAAAGTGGTCAATGTTGTCCGCACCTCCACTCTTTTTAACATCCAACCTGAGCAGTTGGTCTTCCACAGGTTTAAAGGTAACAGGCGAGAAACAGAAGGGTGAGTGTGTTGGGATGTTGTGTGGTGCATGTAGGTGAAGGAGAGAGGTTCTTATGCTGGCTGATGGAGGAGAAGAATCGAATGCAAGACCCGCTGTGGCAAAATGCTCATCTAGTTTGTCAAGTATGACAAATTTATCTGTAATCGAGGTGCCCTGATAGGTAATGGCAGTGGGGAGAGAATGTGGAGCTTTGCGCCCCTCAACTAGTTTAAAGGTGCACTAAATCTTGGATGGGTTACCACTGGCTGACTCTAGGGTGCTTAGGTAATAGTTTTCTTAAGTATGCTTAATCAGTTTATTGCAGGCATTTCAACATATCCTGAATGCTGTCCAGTCTGCAGGTGTTTTTGTGCATCTGGCAGTTGCCCAAAGGCAAGCGTATCTCTTTTTGTTAGCATAGAATTAATATCAGCATTGAACTGGGGCAGGAAGCTTTTTTCACTCTATATGTTCTGACAGGTACATGGGAGTCTATGATACCTGTAAGTATTGCATTAAAACAGGCCAGTGCCTCAGTAACTGATGGGGCTTGGTAGAATTGTTGCCAATTAATGTTGCACAGGTCAGCTAGGAAGTCTGCTGGGTTAAAGTGTCTAAAGGATCTTTTAGCTATCATCTTACTTGTCTTTAGCAATTTAGGAAGATTCCTGATACTATTACAATATTATGGTCACTCGGGGGGGGTTGCACCAGACTGCTTCATGTGTGATTTTATGGGGTCTATTTGCCAGAATGACATCAATTAGGGAGCCAAGGGAGTGATTTGTGTGGCCTGACCTAGTGGCTTCTGAGAATAGTTGTGGGAGTTCAAATTCATCACAGACATTCATGAGTGGTGCTGATGTGTTATTAAACCAGTCCATGTTTAGGTCCCCTAGAATCAGTGTCTCGTTAGTTCTGGCATCTAGGAATTGACAAAAATGTTATAAAATATCAAAGCCTGCAGTAGGAGGGCTATAGCAACCAATAATGTTTAGTGATTTAAGGACCTTGTTAGTTGAGCGGTGGAACTTCCTTTCTCAAAATCGGTTCTTTAAAGTATAAAAAAAAAAGTGTAAAAAGTGCCCCCATTGAAGACTATGGAGTGCACCCCCGCACCGTTCTTGTACTGACATCACAAAACGTGCAAGGGTGGTGGTGCGACTCTGGGTCCGCAAATGCGAGTGTTTTCAATACCAGGCTGACGGAGCTATTTTATGAGGGTTATAAATAAAAATACACCATGACAAATATTAAACTTTATGGAGGCATCACTTAACCAGAGGGTAAGCTACCCTATATGCTGGGGGGGGGAATAGTAAATACTAAAAACCTGCTCTGCTTTTAGCCTCCCTAAAACTCAGTCTATGTTATTTGGGACTAGGCACAACCTCAACAAGTTCCCCCCTATGTTCTGTGTCCTCAGAGAAAATGGCTCACCCCTAGCTAAGACTGTCCTTCAAGTATCTTGGTGTACTCCTCGATCTCACACTGATCTTGGAATCCCACCTCCAACATACTACCTCCATCTTACACCAGAAGCTAGGTTTATGCTATAGAGTTCACCAGTTCTTAACACCTGCTTCTAGAATCTGTATAGCAAAGGCAAATCTTCTCCCTTCTCTTGACTATGGAGCGGTTGTCATCCATGCTACCAGCAAATCAGCATTGCAAAAAAAGTATTCCCTATATTACAAGATCAGTAAATCACCTCTGGCAGGAGGTCCAATACTCACCACTTAGTCCTAAATTCCCTAAACCGACTTTGCCCTGAACTCAAAGCTAATCTGACACTCACCACACTTGTCAAAAAAATCTTGCAATCAGGTGTCCCTGTTGGCTCTGCGATGCCGGTTCGACAACTATGTTGTCGACTGACATCATAGCGATGGAATTATGTTGCCTGCAAGTTGCGGTTGACATACTTCCGGCAGGAGACCCCGGTCATTTTTCTATCATGGGGCTTCGCCCCCCGAACACCCCATGTGGGAGACTCTGCCCCCATACCCCTTGATCTATAGGATTGTAACTCCGAGTCGGAGTTGAATCAGGGAGGGGTTGCAGGACCGGGAGACAGAGTGCTGGGGTCTCGACGGGACCATTACAGCAAACTGTCAATGTCGTTGGCATCGACGTGTTCATTGTAATGGTGTCGCCGGACGGTCGGCATACCATCCCAGCTTACCTAATAAACCAAATCTCATCTGTGGATCTCCCTTCATCCCACTCGACCTCTAATAACAATCTCACGGTCCCAATGTTAGGCACCAACATGAGACGATGCACCTTTGTTTACCAAGCTGCCTCTATTTGGAACTCCTTACCCCACCTATCAAAAAATTCCCTACTCTATCAGCATTCACTAAGCATTTAAAAGCACATTATTCATCAACTCAAGCATGTAACTGCTTCCACTAATCTCCCCATACACCTGTGTGCTTACTTACCCAAACAAGCTGTGCACTTATTCCCCCATCTGTCCCCTTTTCCCCCCGTTTCCTCCTTCTGCGACTGCTACCTTTCCTTCCTTGCTCCTTCTCCCACTTCCCCACTCACTCTCTCTCTAGAGACCACAACCAATCATGTTACTGCAATGCTACCACCTTTGTTTTACAATCCTGGCTATGTAATGCCTGCTCCTTTGTCAAACTTTTTGTAAATCTCCAGAAATAAGTAAACTGCTTCTTTACTGTTTATTTTATGTTGTCTATTGAACATGTTTGTATTTCCTATTTTTTGCCTGTGCTGCTGCACTCGGGTTGTGCCTCTAAAAGGCACTCACTGCCAGTACACTTACCCAGTCAAGAAAGTTAAATTATAGGGCAGATAATTTGTGTGCCATGGCACCCACCCAGAACAGCTACCAGGTTGGTGGCATATAGAAAATACCTTAATTATACAAGGATCCTGGCCGGCCCAGAAGTGTGGTGGGCTGAGGCACCCCATGCCATGCTGGCAGTCTGGATTTGGGAATGAACTAGGGTTACATGGGGACCAGCTGAAGAAAGAGGGTCATACATTAATTGATGTCTCTCCTTTGGGGTGGAGGGATAGAGCAGGCTGCTGCTTGGCTGCCATCTAGCCGAGGTTAGGTGGTGCAACAACGGACATATCTCAAAGAGGTTCCTGCAAACACTGAGTGAGTGCGGCATCTTCACATCACACATACATGTCAGAGCACACATGCCAATCTCAGGGAACATTGGGTGAACTGGGAGAAAAAACACCTCGACCAAGCCAGACAAAGATAGCAGCCCTCTCTCCCATGGCACTCATTCACCCATAGTGGTCATCAAGAGGGTGGGACAAGTCCCAGGACAGCGGGTGATGGGGCTGGGAGGTTGCTATCAGAAGAGGGCAGGTCAGGAGGGACAGAAAGACAAACATAAGATGAAAAGAAACAGTACAAGGATACCTCAAAGACATAACTGCTTTTCCAGGCATTCAAAAACTGTATACTCTCACCTCACCTCACACTGGGTGCAGTTCAGAAGGCCTGGGTTTCAGCTACACATTCTTTACACTAGACCACTAAACTCTCCCCATATTGTCCTATTTGGGCTAACAAACATTATACTGCATACCTACAAGGCATCCAGAAAGATAAATACAGGCATTATTATTCCAAATTAATATCTCCTAATTTGGCCAGAATTGTGCTTCTGCCTCACATTTCCCCCTTTACCCATGTGTGTGTGTGTGGACTGCTGTGTTGTACTGTGCAAACCACAGCCCTCATCTACTGCAGGAGCAAAGTGCCTGGATAATGATATTGTAACTTGCAAATTCCATTACTCTGATCCTTATACAGTGCAATTTGTACTGGTCATTGTATTATAGAAACATAAACAATGACAGCAAAAAAAGACCAGAGGTCCATCTAGTCTGCCCATATTCCCTCTATACTCCCTGGTTGTTCCTCCAGGGTACGAACCTACTCTGTCCTATCCCCATTCTCCTCCCTGGTCTTGTCACCCCCAAGGGGCCACTATTCCCTTCATTCTGTCCCATGCCTGCTTGAATCTCTGGACTATTTTTGCACCCACCACCTCGGCCGGAAGACTATTCCGAGGTTCCACCACCCTTTCCGCAAACAAGTACTTCCTCATGCCCCTCCTGTTAATTTCCACTCGTGACCATGTGACCTCAAGTTGGTATTCAGGGTAAATCATTCCCCATAGTTTACCTTGCTAATTCCTTTAAGGAACTTGAAGGTCTCTATCATATCTCCCCTCTCCCTTCTGGTTTCCAGTGAACACATATTTAGTGCCTTGAGGCGTTCCATATAGGATCTGTCCTGCTGGCCCAGAATCATTTTTGTTACTCTACACTGTTTCCAACCTATCGCTTGTCCTTTCTGAGGTGAGAGCTCCAGAACTAGATGCAGTACTCCATGTGAGGCCTCTCCAATGATATGTGCAGGGGAAGTATTATCCATTTTCTTCTGCTATCAATACCCCTCCCAAAAGGCGCTCAATAAATAAAGATATTATTATTATTATTATTAAAACATCCTAGCATCCTGGGATCACACCATCCCAGCATTATATGTTACTTGTTTCCTATGCTGTGATAACTGCTTGCTGCAGGTGCTCCTGTAAATTCCTTTGTACCCCCCCCTTCCAGGTTGCAACTGCAAACATGCTGTCCAGGGTTCTGCTTGCTAACCTAGTAAAATATGTTTAATGAGACACACTGTCAGCCCTTTTAGCATCATATTTTTCTCATTAAAAGAAATCATTTTATGAGGGTTCCATATCATAATAGCGATCGAGAAACAGCGATCGCTGTTCTAGCGAGTGTACTGTACATCGCCGAAAATTAATTTCGGCGATGCACACTGGCAGCACACAGAAAAACGGTGCCTGAGACATACAGGTCTCATTTTTAATGCTGGAGGTTTTGTTTGCCCCCCGCACTCCCTACTTATGGAGTCTCAACTCCAGGAGAGGTGCATTTGGGGAGGGGTAAAAACTTGATAAAATACATGCCACCAGGCGGCAAAAAAACGCACCACACCGGACCAGAACCCAGTACCCCATACCTCCCAGCTGACCACCCTCACCATGACACCAGCAATCCAATTTAGCAGGTGCTCACTGCAATCCTCCCACATGCCATCCCCTCCCTGCCTCTCCCTCTAGGGCGCATATACAGGTATACGCATGTTTTCCATATGTTTCTCACACCGCAGTATCCGGTCATCTTCCTCCTACAGCCATGATCACAGTTGCTGAGATTGACTCGCCATTTTTCTAGGTGCTCAATCTCAGTCGCTGTGGTCCCTGACTACCTTTTATGAGCGCTTGTCAACAGTAGAATTTGTTGTTGCTGGTTGTTTTTATCTGCTTCCTTTTATTTTATTAAAACAGAAAAAAATGCTATTATTTTGTTATTGTTTAAAATCATAGGTAGCATAAAAATGTTTACCTCATGGAGACAGCCTGGGTGGTGAACATGTGTATGTGTTGCATGCCGGACAAAGGCAGCTCAGTGACTCTCTCCCAACTCACTCCCTGGGATCACAATCATCTCGACCTGGTGGTACTGCCTGCTGGGCAATGCACACGTGTTCCAGTGCTGCATGGGAGATATTATTTTTGCTGCACTGCCCTGCTAAGTTTGTATAAAGTATGACACATGAGTTCAGCCTGATGCTGAGCTGGTGCTAAGCATGAACAGCTGATTGTCATCCCTGGACAGAGAAATATAATGGGACGGGGACCTCTGGACCTAGAGCAGTGATGCTAGATTTCCCAGGGCAGAGAATGCAGTGAGTGCTGGATCTGACCGGAGCTGTTGCAGAAACAGCAGGGTGTGAGTCCTGAGAAAAGAGTGTAATAGGAACTGGAGGGAAAGCTGCTGAGCAACAATAGAAGGGTATTTATTTTATTTATTTGAAAAAGTTTTACCAGGAAAGACATACTCTGCTACAATAGCTCATTTCCAGATACATCCTAGGGGAAAAGGGATGTGGACACAATATTATATAGACCCAAGAAAAAAATGTACATAGAGAAACATCTGTGTGTAAAAACATTATGAAACGACAAGTTAATTCAGTATAATATACATAGGCATAAACATACCCACAAACACTTCAACAGAAATATTTGCTTTGAATAACTAAAGAAATAAAGAAAGTGAAGACTACGCCATAATAGGGGGATCAGGAATTGGTTGGACAGCAAATTCCCTGCACCCCTCTGGGATGTAAACCCCACAAGGGGAGAAGGTAGAGGTAGCAGAAAAGGTGAAAAATTAGTCCTTTACCCTTCTGGGATGTAAACCCCACAAGGGGAAATGTAGAAGAAAAACAAAAGGGATAGCTTTTGGCCTGCACCCCTTCAGGATGTAAACCGCGCAAGGGGAATAGCGGGAAGGAACTAATAGGAAAGAAAAGAGGAGACAATAAAGGCATGAAATAGGTGGAGATGGCTGAAACCATGTAAAAGAGCAGATTGATAGAACAGTCAGGTGCAACTGCAGGAGGGGGAGAGGTAGTGCCGAAGTAGAAGAGATAAACAATGAATGGATGGACCAGAGTGGATGTCTAACGGAAGGGAGTTCCAAATGGTTGGGAAGTGATAGGGTATCCCAGGGCAGAGAGTGTAACAGGAGATGGAGTCTGAGCTCTGAGCTGCAGTAACACCAGGGTGTCCCAAGGAACTGGAACAAGAGCTGCTGAACAGTAATGGTGGTGGTGGTGCTCATGGGGGTGAGGGGTACAGGGTGCAGTGGAAGCACAGTAATAGCAGATTCCCCCCCCTTGGGTGTAACATGCCATGGGTGCTGGAAACCAGGGTATCCCACTGAACTGTTAACTCACTATTAACCTCCTTTTGGATAACAGCAAGGTTATAACCAGCACTGCAGCCTATCTTCCCCCTGGCACCCCTGCACATGAATTAGATGATTTTCTTTCCCACAAGGATTTCCTCCCTCAAGTGAGAGAATGGATTATCCTGGGAGACTTCAACATCAATTGGCTTACCGCGTGCAGTGTCACAGCCAAAGAAGCAATCCTTAATCGTGGCCTCCACCAGCTCATCACTGTCCCCACCATGAATAACTACAGGATGGGGTATGAATCCTTGTTGGACTGTATACTTCTCACAAACCCCTCTCACGTCACCTCATCTGGAACTCTTCCTGATGCCATTAGTGACCACAGTATGTTGCTCCTGGTCTGCTAAAACTCCCGCCCAGTCACACAAATTCATCTACTACAGACAGTTACAGAAACTTAACCTGGAAGATTTCACTAAGGCGGCCCTCGCCATTGACTGGTCCTTTACAGAAGCCATTCACGACATTGACCAAGCCCTCGAGACATTCTGGAGAAAATTCACCACCCTTTGTGACTCCCTTATTCCCCTTAAAAGAACTAGAGTCAAAGGAAATAGCCATGAATCAGAATGGGTCGCCTCTGATATTCATAAGCTGATGAGACAAAGGAACAAAGCCTGGTCTAAATATAGAAAGCTCAAGCACCCCCAACTTCTTCAACAGTACAAAGCCCTTAGAAACAAATGCAAGGCCATTATCAGGTCAGCTAAAACTTCCTTTCTTACTGAAAAACAACAAAATGCCGCCGGTAACCCCAAGCACACCTGGAACATACGTAATAACCTTATAGGTAGGGGCCAATATAATGATCAGATCTGCCTATCCTCAGAGGGAGTGGCCATCTCCAATCCTCATGAGATAGCTTCTTTTTTTAACTGCCATTTCGCTGTTCTGGATAAATATATGCCCAGCCACCTCCTGGCTCCAGAATCTCCTCCCCTAACCGTAACCCTCATTTCCACTTCGGATATCTCTTCCCCTCTGAAGCGGTAAAGCTAATTAAATCAAATAACCCCCAGCCCTCTGTTGGTCCCGACAGCATTAACTTTAGTGTACTTAAACTAGCCTGTGAAGCCCTGGCTCTCCCCCAACCAACATTTTTAACCACTTCCTCTGCACCGGCTCCATCCCTATTAAATGGAAATGCACTGTCACTAAACCTCTTCAGAAATCTGGCCCTAAAGACAAAGTCTCCAATTACAGACCTAGCTCTCTCTTGGCCCCTGTATCCAAAATACTTGAGAAAATTGTTCACAAACAAACCATCGACTTACTGGAAAAATATAACCTTCAGAATGATGCCCAACATGGTTTCAGGGCCGGCCATAACACTGAAACCGCCCTCATAAAATTCACATATTTCATTGATAAAGTCATTGATGAAGGCCTTTACACCGGTTCAGTTTTTGTGGATCTCATAAAAGCTTTTGATCTCGTTGACCATGTTGTACTTCTTCACACCTTCTCCTGCCTCCATTTCTCCTCCGACATAGTTAATTGATTTAGGAACTACTGCTCTGCCAGGTCCAATCAAACAATCATAAATGGCATCCTCTCTGAACCACGCCCCATCAAATATGGCATACCCCAGGGATCCATCCTTCGCCCTCTACTCTTCTCCCTCATTCTAAGCTCTCTCCCCAATATCTGCACAAACACAGAAATAATTCTTTATGCTGATGATGCAGCTCTCTTTAGCAAAGACAAAGACAAAGACCCCTCCTCCCTACTAAACAAACTCCAAAGTGACTTTAAGACACTCCACACCAGATTCTCGTTGAAGGGTATGGTACTCAGTTCAAAAAACAAAGGTTATAGTCTTCGCCAGGCCCAGGAGATCACTTTCCTTCAATTTCACCCTTCTTAATAATGACGCCAACCTTATTGAGAGCGTATATGAATTTAAAAACCATGGGCTATTCCTTGACTGCCACCTCAATTATGACGCTCACGTGAACCTAACAATTAAAAAAGCCAATCAAAGACTTGGTATGCTCTACAGAGTCAAACCATAAGGCACTCCTGGCCTGTAAATTTTATCCTCCCTTTGTTTGACTATGGAGCGCTAGTCTACTCCCCTTCCCATCCCAGAAAAATCTCAACAAACTTCGCAGCACCTATCACAACACCATCCAGTTTTTCTCAGGTCTCCCGACACCTACCCACCACTGCGACCTATACAGACTATCCAACTGGTCCTCCCTAGAAAACTGTTTCAACAGCAAAATTCTTACGTTCTTCCATAAACTCTTACTTGGCCTCTTTCCTCCTAGTATCACATTACTCTTCCCTAAGACAATTCACCCTAGGTCCACTAGGAGATCTGACGTGCTCTCCTTTTCCATTCCCTTTTGCCACACTTCCCACGGCCAAAACACCCTTTCATTTAAGGGTCCCAAACTCTACAACTCTCTCCCCTATGATCTCCTGCAATGTCTCTCTACTTATTCCTTTAAGTATAACCTAAAGAAGCACCTCTCCTCCACTTCCTCCTGCTTGTGTTCCCCTCCTTAAATCTTCTCACCCCCCCCCAATCTCTCTCATCCTTCCCCTCTGTTACACATATTCTTATTTGGGTATTTTGCCCCACCTGTACCAGCACTGTCCCACCAACACTTTTGATTGCCCTTGATTTCTGTGTCATGAATTGTACATCATACCAACTTTTGTTAAAATGTTTTTTTCTGTACCGCATGTGCCCTGTATCATTGTTTGTACTCCACACCATTGGATGTTAAAATGTTGGATTTCTTTTTTCCACATCTCATGTACTCTGTATAATTCACTGTTTTACCCTAGAATGTCTTCGCTCCCCTTCTGTTACCATCATGTTATCTCTGTTTGTGATTTAAACTGGATGCTTGTGAAAACAGGCATTTATGCTCACATGCCTTTCCAGTATAACAAATAAACTGAACTGGGGCTGGAACTAATGAACATTAATAACAGGATGTCCGTACACAGAGTACAGGAGAGGCAGCACACTAAGAAGCTTTAGAAACACCAGGATGCCCAAGTGAACAAGAACCAGAGCTGCTGAGCAATTATGCCAGGAGATCCCAGGGACAGGGTGCAGGGGCTGGTGGCAGCAGAAGCCTAAGGTGTAATACTGTAATAACAGAGACTCCCTCATTGCAGCATGCCTTGAGAGCTGCAAAAATAGATGGCATCCCAGGGAACTGGTGCAGCAATAAGCCCCTGAGCATGAGCAGAGACAGCAAAAAAGGCCCCCTAGAATATCCACCAAATATGTCAGCTCAATACACCAGATACAGCAAGTGTTTGGAATTCGGCCAACGACTCAGAATCAGCACATGCCCCTAGCTACTATATGGAGTTATTTTCTTTCTTAGACCTAAGCAGCTCCTTAAATCAGGTCCTTTATGAGCTCTATATGTCAAGCATAAGCCTCCTCTCAGTCTCCTATACTCCAAAGAATATAAGCTTAGATCTTTGATTTCTATGTTCCATCTTTTACTTTCTTTACCATTCTTGTTGCCCTTCTTTGTACTTGTCCCATCTGCTTTATACATCCTGATGCTTGTGGTGACCAAAGCTGACCACAGTATTCCAGGAGTGGCCTGACCAGTGCACTGTAAAGCGGCATTAGTACATCACTGTCCCAGCTTGTTATATTTCTGCTGATGCACCCCAAGAATATTAAAACTTTTCTTTACTATTGTTTTATGGTGTCCCACAAATTTTAGGTCATCAGTTGCCATAATGCCCAGATTTCGCTCTATTGTTGTAGCCTTTATTTCTTGACCCATCAGTGTGTACTTTGTGTTTTATTCTTATGCCCCAGGTGCGTAACAGCACACTTCTCTACATTAAAATCCAGTATATGTGCTGTTGGCCATTTTTCCAATTTATTTCCATTATGAACTTGTTTATTGCCTTCTCTGTATGCACTACAGATCTTTCCTTAGTGTCATCAGTAAACTTTGATAACCACACTCCTCCTTCATACTGCATTGACGTCACATAAACATCGAAAAGAGTGGAACCTAGTATGGATCCCTGTAGAACTCCACTCGTCACACTACCTCAATCTAATGTGTGTCCCTTTACGATTACTCTTTGCCTTCTGGTTTCCAACCAAGGTCTAATCCAATTCACTATTCTGCTGTTAATTCCCATATTTGTAAGTCTGATCATTAATTCTAGGTGTGGCATACTGTCAAAAGCCTTACTATAATCCAAGGACAACACATCCACTCACTGCTCCACATCCAGAGCTCTACTAACCTTGTCAGAAAAACGTATTATGTTTGTCTGACAAGATCTGCCAGCTCTAAAGCCATGTTGTGACTGAGCCCACATTTGCTTTTCTGTGATATGGTTTTCACCCAATAAAACTCACTGGTGCGCATTATTTAGAGAGCTGAATTGGCTTAAACCCCCAGTAAGAAGAAATTTACATTTACTACAGTTTATGATCAAGGTATGGAATAAGGAGGTTCCTGACTATATTATTGACCTCTTTGAACCTAGGGTTGTAAGGGAGGGATTGAGGACCTCATTGGGAATCCAATATATTTTGAAAAACTGTAACTTAAATATAGGGAGACAGTCTGTCTCCTTTAGGAGCGCTAATGTATGGAACAAATCCCCCTCAAACTTGAGACGTTATGGATTCAAAAGTAATAACACAGAATTAATAAACTGGTGTATGACTGGGTGTAATAATATAACTTGCAATAACTGCAATGCTCTTTAATTATCAATTATGATGTGTTGATTCTATTGTTGTGTTGTTAGCTGTCATATTGTAATTGTTCTATTATGTGTGTCAGTATGTTGTGTCTAGGTGTAACTATGTGTTTTTGTATTTGCCATGGAACTTCATTGAAAATGAGCTTACTCAGTTGAATGTATCCTTTATTCTTATGAATAAAAAATGATTTACTACAACTTCTATAATTTTTTAAATAATTGCTTCCAATACTTTACTCACCACAGAGGTCAAGCTAACTGGTCTATAACATTTATAATTCGTTGTTTGTCCTTTTTACAGCTGCATAGCAGAGCTATGCAAGGCGTATTGCAATTACATTGAAAGGGGCTTTGGTAGCATGTGACTGCAAATACAGCACAGCTGTGGACAGCTGATAGATAGGTATGTAACCACCCAGTCCCATGTGGTTACTAGAATCCCATCAGGTTAGCCCTAAAAAGGTAGACAGCTCATTAGAAACTCTGGGGAGATGACATCATTGTTTTCTCAGCTTGCCTGGGCAGAGAAAGGATTATGTTATTTAGAATTCTCACAGCAGCATAAGCCACTTTGGAACCAGCTGCTCTGGGGAGTTTTAGAATGTTCAGACGGTAGTGCAGTCAGTTCAGTGTGGGAGCTCCAACAGAGAGGAGCTCTGCAGTGAGGTTCCTGCTGGTCAGTCCAGTGGCTGACTGGGTGAAGGACCTCAGTCAATTTTCTCACCCTAGTTTGGAGAACAGCATCAGTGGCAACTGAAGTGGTGGAGACCTGCCTGAATAGACTGTGTTTCAGTGCTGCCAAGGGGCAATCCCCTGAATATCCCAATGTGGTTCAGCTGCCAAGAGAAAAGGCTTGTAGTTTGGATCTGTGAAAAGCTACCTTGAAGGGTAGAGGATTTTCCTTCAAGTTCTCCATGTCTATAAAAGAAAGGAAGGAACCAAGCTGTAGGTACAGACTCATGGGACTGTGTTTTGGGGGTTGGTCTGAGGTGTGTGCCCTAGATAAGGCAAGATCACACTGGTCAGGATCCCTGTTTCACCACAACAATGTGTTGAATGTTTGAAATTACAGTTTTGGTTGCCCTTTAGCATTTCATGGGAAATGGAGGATCCAGTTTGGTGTAACCCAGAAGGAAGGGCACAGACTGAGCATGGGGTAGGAATGGGCATAACCCCAGTTTGGTTTCCCAGTCAGGGCTAACTGATTCACGTATGGGCACCAGTTTAAATGGGGAATGTTACATACATATGAACATACAAATATGCCAGCAGAAATGGACCATCCGGTCTATCCAAGTCTGCTCGAGTGTGCAGCTATCACCCCTAGTTTGCAGCTGCCCCATCCCCTCCCCTTTTTCATCCCATGGCCACCCCCACCTTCCCCACCCTCACTCTCCCCCTGTTCCCTTTCCCATGCCCTTTTGAAGCTGTTCACAGATTTACATGATACCACCCATTCTGGTAGTGCGTTCTATTTTGCTTCTACCCTCTCTGTGAAATAGTGTCCACTCATTTCCCTACTAAATCTCACCCCCTCTATTCTTAGTCCATGCCCCCTGGTGACCCTCCCCCTCCTTAGCTTAAAGACCCTGTTTGCCCCATCCTTATTGATTCCCCTCAGATACTTGAATGTCTCTATCATGTCCCCCCTGTCCCTTCTATCCTCCAGGGTGTACATATTCAGGTCTCCCAGCCTGCTCTCATAGTCTCTCCCCTCCATTCCACATATCATCTTTCTTGCACTCCTCTGCACCCCCCTCCATTAGCCTGATATCCCGCTTTAGGTATGGCTTCCAAAACTTCACACAATACTCTAAGTGCGGCCTTACCAGCAACCTGTAGAGGGGCAAGATCACTTCTCTTTGCCTGGACGAAACCCCCCTCGCTATGCACCCCAGCATTTTGTTCACTTTTGCAGCCACTTTCCTGGATTGGGCAGTGTTGTTCATGGTCCCTGTTATCATTACCCCTAGGTCCTTCTCCTCCTTAGTGATCCCCAGCTTAACCTCCCCCAGCCAGTATTCTCTCCTTGGGTTTTTTGCCTCAAAGTGCATAACCTTACACTTTTTTACATTGAACCCCAGCTGCCACCTCTCTGACCGCTCCTCTACCTTGCTTATGTCCCCCTGCAGCTGCTTCCATCCCTCCTCTCCATCCACCACTGCTCTGATTTTGGTGTCATCAGCGAACAGTCATACCTTGCTCACCACCCTGTGTGCAATGTCTGATATGAAGAGCCCAAATAATACTGGCCCCAGCACAGAGCCCTGTGGCACCCAATCATCACCAGCCTTGGAGTTGAGAGCTCCTTTCTCACCACCACCCATTGCAGCCTCCCACTCAGCCAGCTTGTAATCCAGTTCATCATTTTTGCCCCTACCCCAGTTATCTTTCCCACAAGCCACCCATGAGGCACTGAATTGAAGGCCTTGATAAAGTCCAAGTAAAGAACATCCACCGCATGACCCTTAGCCAGCTCACCTATCACCCAGTCATAATAATGTATCAAGTTGGTTTGACAAGACTTCCCTGAAATGAACCCATGCTGCCTCACATCCTGGAGACCATTGTCCTCCAGGTACAACACCAGTCTTTCCTTTAGTATCATTTCCATATGTTTACACACTATGGAGGTGAGACTTACCGGATGATAATTACCCGGTTCATCCCTTGGCCCGCTCTTATGTAATGGCACTACATGTGCCATCCTCCAGTCAAGTGGCACACATCCTGACTCCAGTGAGGTGTGGTACAATCCAGCAGTGGCTCCGCCAACACCTCCGCCATCTCCCTCAGCACCCTGGGGTGGATACCATCCAGCCCTGGTGCCTTGTCTACCTTCAGTGCCCTCAGTCCCTCTAGGACTCTATTTGCCTCAATTCTTCCATCTGTCGCTCCTCTCCCCTGTCCCCACCCTCCCAGCCCATGGTGGTAGCGATCACCCTTTTCTTCCGTGAACACTGAGCAAAGTACTCATTCAGTGCTTCTGCCTGCTTCTCCCCCTTTTCCATCCACTCCCCACCCCTTTTTATTGTCACTATTGTCTCCTTGCACTTCCTTTTCTCCCTGCTGTATCTGAAAAAGTCTTTCTCTCCCCTCCATTAATTCCCTGCGCTAATCTCAGCTCCCTCTGGGTCTTGGCTTCTCTCACTTTTCTGGTCACCTCCCTGAACCATCTTACATATTCCTCCCTGTCCACTTCCTCCCCCATCCTCCTATACCTCTGGTACTCCACTCATTTTGCCCTCACCACCTCCACAACCTCGCTGTTCAACCAGCATGGTTTTCTTGCTCTGTTCCTCTTACTCTGTGTCTTGGTGCAGCCTTCTGTTGCCTCTGTAATCCCCCATTTAATAATATCTTATTTCTGCTCAGCATCCATCTCCTGCCTTATGCCCTCCAGTTTCCCTTTCAGTACTTCCTGCATCCTCCCAAAGTCCGCCTCCCCTGAAGTTTACCACCTGAGTAACTGATTTCTCTGGCTCTCAACACACCATGATATTAAACCACACAGTTTGGTGATCGCTGTCGGCTAGTGGGTCCTCCACCTTTATTTCCTTTACTGCCTCCCCGTTCGACAATACAAGATCTAAAGTGTTCTTTAGCCTAGTAGGTACACTAACCAACTGTGTCAGGAGACCCTCCTGGATCATGTCCAGGAGCACTTGCTCCCTAGCACTGAAGGTGACCGGAATGCTCCAGTCAACCCCGGTAAGTTGAAATCCCCCACGATGACCACCTTCCCTTTTCTACATACCTTTCTGATTTGTCCTGAGGCAGTAAGAGAGAGAGAGAGAGAGAGAGAAAGCAGCCAAAGCTTCCTTAAATCAAGGAGGTTGTTTTCTAGACTACACTGAATATAATTACTACTTTTTGGACCTGTGTAAGTAACTAGTATTGATTCTGTTTCTGGGGTTGACTTTTCTTAGTTTAACTTTAATTTGTCAGGGAGGAACTGTAGCTGGGAGATATTTGCAGTCATTTGTGACTAGACCTGTTACTTAACCTCTGTCAAATAGGTGTCTGAAAGGAAGGAAGGCACTCCCCGGGGTGGAGGGTCAGAGTTGTAGTTGATTGTTTCTGGAGGGCATAGGTTTACTTCCACCCACCCTGTCCCTCACCCCACCTGCCCCAAGCACATAAATTCCTTTATAGCAGGGGTTCTGACATCACTTCCCCAAAACTGCTAACAACATACACCTGTTCATATCCTTAAAGGCACAGCACACTGAATAGGGGGTAGAGACACTCACAAGCTTGCACACACTAAAACAAGAACAAGAAAAAAAAAGCATCTGTAACAGGAAGGGACACAGACATGTGGGGAGTGGTGCAATGCACTGGTTGTGGAGCAGCAGTCTTCTGGGAGACATTCTGGAGACTGCGTTGCTGCCCTATTTGCAGGCACCTCTCTGGTCTGAGGGAGGAGGTTGTTCGTCTCCATGCTGACCTGGCAAGGATTCAGGAAACCTGCTCCCCGACCCAGGAACCACCCAGGCCACTGCCACTACCTCAGAGGCTGCCAAGAAAGAGGAGTGGTTGGACCACGGTGGGCTCAGGGAGGGTGAGGGTGGTGGAACAGAGGTGCATCATTCCAGTTGTGCCTCTCCACAATTCATTTGCCACTCTGGCGGAACATGGTTCCTCTATGGAGGCACCCACAGTGGAGACCAAGGAGGATGCTCTGAACCTCCACAATGGAGTCCCACAGGAGGGTGGCACAGGATCCCACAGGGGAAGGAAACAACTTCTGGTGGGGGACTCAATTGTCAGGGGGGTAGAACTGGGGGAGGAAGGGAAAGGGAGTAGGTTGCCTGCCCAGCACCATGGCTTGGAGGACAGGAAACAAATCTTCAGGATCATGGGAGCAGCTGCAAGGGGGAGTGAGCTGGATGTCATTATCCACCTAGGGACAAATGACCTGTCTGAGAATGGGATCAGAGCAGTGCAACAGGAGTTTGTGGAGTTGGGGAGGGGGCATTAGACAAGTAGCACACATGGTAACTTTCTCGGAAGTGCTATCTGTCTATGGCATGGATGAGGCTAGGGTACTCTGCACCATGGGATTCAATGACTGGTTGAAAAACTGGTGCAGAGCTCAGGGATTTTGCTTCATTAGGGACTGGGGCTTCACATGGAGGGATGCAGGCCTATACAGGTGTGGTGGTCTGCATCTATCCAGGAGTGGAACCAGGATCCTAGGTGATAGGTTTAAATGCTTCATTGGCAAGCATTTAAACTAGCCTAGGGGGAGGCACTGAAAAGGAGAAGGGAAATCCTAGCCCCCCAAACAAAATCAGGGTAGTTAGTGAGGTAAACACCAAGATAGACATCGATAGGGAGAAAGGCAGGGATGGGGCAAAACGAAATAAAGCCATAAAAAAAATGGAGGGTAAAGAGTACCAGTGCACATAGTCTAGGTAAAAAGCTCCCTGAAATGGATGCCTTTATGGAAGAGGGATGCCTGGATATCGTGGCAGTCACAGAAACATGGTACACAGAGAACCATGACTGGGATGTCAACATACCAGGGTACACAATCTATAGGAGTAGCTCTCTATGTAAGGGAAGGGATCAAAGCAACAGAACTAAAGGGCAAACAGGGAGGACAGGAGGCACTGTGGGTCACCCTGGAGACTGGAAATGGCACCACAATCCGCACAGGGGTTGAATACAGACCCCCATCTCAGGCGGAGGAAATGGACAAGGAAATGATAGAAGGCATCCTTGGGATGGCAGAGAAAAGGGAGATATTGCTGATGGGGGACCTGAATATGCCAGATGTTAACTGGAGCACCTTTGCTGCAGCTACATCCAAGAGCAGGGCCATTCTCGATGCCCTACAGAGGGCATGCCTCAGACAGCTAGTTTTGGAACCCACTCAGGAGGGAGCAATCTTAGACCTGGTACTCTCAAATGGGGATGGAGAGAGGATCTCCGATCTTGAAGTGGGTAGCCATCTGGGAACAAGTGACCACCAAACAGTGTGGCTCACGATAAACTTAGCTGTAGAGTCAAGCCATACAAAATGAAGGTACTGGACTTCAGGAGGGCTGATTTTGTCAAAATGGGAGACTGCCTCAGAAAAGCACTAGCAAACAGGCAAGAAGGTGGGGTGCAGCAACAATGGGGAAACATCAAAACCACCATCACAGAGGCAACAAGCCTTTGTGTGAAGCAAATAAGCAAATCAAAATGAAAGAAAAAAACATTATGGTTCTCAAAAGAAGTGGCGGGGAAGGTAAGGGAGAAAAATATAGCATTCTGGAAGTTAAAAGAAACACAGAATAAGCAGGACAGAGAACTGTACCAGTTAAAGCAGAAGGAAGCAGGGAAGGCAGTCAGAATAGCAAAGGCCCAAACCGAGGAAAAGACAGTCAACTCGGTTAAGAATGGGGATAAAATCTTTTATAGGTACATTAGGGAGCAAAGAAAGACTAAGGCAGGGATACTGAGGCTGAATAAAGAGGAAGGTGGTTGGGCAGAGAGCGACAGTGAAAAAGCAGGGATACTGAACGAATACTTCTGCTCAGTATTCACAATGGAAAAGCAGGGGGAGATACATAATCCAGTCAATAGATGCACTCTGGATGGGGGGGCTGATATTAGTTCTTTCACAGAAGAAAGGGTTCAGAAAGAACTCCTAAAACTGAAGGTTGATAAAGCAATAGGGCCTGATGGGATTCACCCCAGAATTCAAAAAGAACTAAAGGAGGAACTAGTAACATCACTGACTACCCTTTTTAATAAATCATGGGAGGATGGTGTGGTACCTGAGGACTGGAGGAGGGTGGATGTGATTCCACTTCACAAAAGTGGGAGCAAGACAGAAGCAGGAAACTACAGACCTGTCAGTTTGACCTCAGTGGTAGGGAAAATAATGGAATCACTTCTGAAGGAAAGAACTGTTGAATACCTAGAGGCCAGTGGGGCACAGGACCCAAGGCAGCATGGATTCACAGCAGGAAGGTCATGTCAGACAAATCTAATTGATTTCTTTGACTTGGTGACCAAAGCAGTAGACCAGGGAAGGGCTGTAGACATGGCCTACCTAGACTTTAGCAAGGCATCTGACACAGTCCCGCACAAAAGACTAATAAACAAATTGGCCAGCCTGGGAGTGGGTCCCAGGGTGGTAGCCTAGGTAAAACACTGGCTGAGACAACAGGACACAGCGGGTAATAGTAAATGGAGTCCACAGTGAAGAAAGGGGTTACTAGTGGGCTACCGAAGGGTTCAGTACTGGGGCCGGTCCTTTTCAATGTCTTTATAAGTGACATTGCAGAGGGACTGGAAGGGAAAGTATGTCTCTTTGCAGATGACACAAAGATCTGCAACATGGTTTATTCGCAAGGAGTGGTGGAAAGGATGGGAAGGGACTTGACAAGGTTGGAGGAATGGTCAAATGTATGGCAGCTTAGATTCAACTCAAAGAAGTGCAAAGTAATGCACCTGGAAACAAAAACCCAGGGGAAGAGTACACAATGGGGGGTGAGATACTGGCAATAACAAAAATGGAAAGGGACCTAGGGGTAGTCATATCAGATGACCTAAAGGTGGGCCTGCAATGTGAGAAGGTAGTAAGGAGGGCCAGGGGGATACTGGTATGCACAGGGAGAGGCATCACCAGTAGAAAACAGGAAGTTGTTGGCCCTCTGTACAGTTGGTAAGACCCCATCTCCGCAAAAGACATAGACAGGGTGGAGGCTGTCCAGAGGAGAGCAACCAAAATGGTGCAGGGTCTGCACCAGAAGACATATGAAGAAAGACAAAAGGAGCTTAAGATGTATACCCTCGAAGAAAGGAGGGAGAGGGGCGACATGATAGAAACTTCCAAATACCTCAAGGGAATCAACAAAGTGCAAGAGGGTAGCATCTTTAAGAAAAGGAGACGTGCAAGAACAAGGGGAAACAATTCGAAGATAGAGGGGGGCAGCTCAGAGGTAATGTGAGGAAGTATTTCTTCACAGAGAAGGTTGTAGATGCATGGAACGGCCTTCCTGAGGAGGTCATAGAGTCAAAAACAGTGGGGACATTCAAGAATGCATGGGACAGACATAAGGCAATTCTAGTGGGGTGTAGGAGGAAGTAGGCTGTTGGTTAACTAGGATCTGCAGCTTATCCGTTAGGTAGGAAAATGGTGGACTAGGTGGGCCAAGCGGTCCTATCTGCCATCAAATTCTATGTTTCTATGTCCCTTAATTCCTGTCGAGCTCCTCAGACTGGGACGGTGGCCTGTATACCACCCCAGACCTCAGTTTCCTACCCTTGAGTCTAGGAGTTGCAGCCAGATTGCCTCTGTTCTCCTTTCTTCCCCTCATCCCTTGTGCATTTGATCCTGTCCCTCACATAAACGGCCACCCACCCCACCCTCCCTCCTTACGGTCCTTCCTGTATAATTTGTATCCTTGTATTGCCAGATCCCAGTCCCAGTGCTCAGTTGCTCACATTTCTGTGACAACTGCAATTTCCACCCTCCACACTGCTAAGAGTGCCTGTAGCTCAGCTGATTTGTTTCCTAAGCTTCTTGCATTCAACGAGACTACCCTCCATCCTGCCCCCTTCCCTTCACTGGCCTCCATCTCCTCCCTTCTACTCCATCCTTTTTTGACCACCCTGAGTCCTTCCCTGCTAGTCTGGGGGGGGGGTAGGCTGTGACACCACTCTTATCAGATCCCTGCCTACCTGCTGTCCACTTACCACCCCCCATCTAGTTTAAATCCACCTTTGTCGCAATATACCTCCCCAGTCTTTGCTTTAATACCTCCTTCCCCTCCCCACTCAGCCTATCCCTTGCAAACAGATTGTTATTATCCCAGGTACTGCCCCAGCCACCCACATCCCCATACCCCTTTGTTCGGCACCATTCTACCAACCATGTGTTCGACTCCCTAATCCTCTCCTTTCTCACTGTGCTTGCGAAGAGTACTAGAAGCACCTTGGAGAAGGCCACAGACTCCCCAGTCTCCTCGCACAACCTTCCCACTTCCTCAATCCTCTCCCTTGTTATCTCCACCATTTCCCCCGCTAGGTCATTTGTCCCCACATGTACCACAATGTGTGGTTTCCTCCTACCCCTCCCTACACACCTTAGGATTGCCTATCCTGCCTTGTCTGCCTTTAATCCTGGTATGGACTCCACCCATATCCGACTGTGCCTCTCCCCCTTGCTGCCCCATCTGATCCCCTTGAGTATGGAGTCCCCCAACACCAGTACACCCCCTCTCTTTCCTTGTGCCCGTCACCACCCCCCACCCAGGTTCTCATTTCTGGGGCCACTTAAGATGGTGCTTTGCCATGTGCCCCAATGTCTTCCCCTCTGCCCCTCTCAATTGAGACCCCTCCCCCCTCCTGTTTGACTGCCAACCTCCCTCTCCCTCCTCACCTCTCTGAGTATTATCCCTCCCCTGCCACACCATGCTCAATCTCTTCACTAGTAATGCCCCTCACTCCCTCCTCTTTGTGAGTCTTATCCCTTGTGCAATCTCCTCCTGTGTCCTCTTTCCCATGTGTTGCTAGTAAAGCAAACATGTTCCCTACCTCCTTTACCTTACTATGTGTTTTCTCCTCCCCCCTGCTGCTTCTTTTTTCTAGGTCCTATTAGAGTCCACCCTTCATCAGCTGGCTTCCTGTCTAGTTTGCCCCCTCCCCTTGACCCCTCCCATGACCCACTGTTCCTTCTCTGTGGTGCCCCCACAATACTCTCAGATGTCAGCCCTCCTACTGACACAATCCTCCCCTCACCCCTCAACTTCCCCAGCTCCCTGCCAAGCCACTGAACCTCTTCCTCAAGCCTCCTTAGCCTGTGGCATATTGGGCACCCTCCCAGCCTCCACAGTATGTTCACCTGCATTGCTGCCCCACAACCATTACACCCTACAATCCCACCCATGGTCCACACAACCTATATAGCCTCTCCACACTAACTTTTCCTACAGCAAGTAGAATTAACTAATCCTAGCTCAGCCTCTAACAAAAATTTTAATCCCAAGTGCCCTTGCATGCAGCATAAGACAGCCAACTATAGTACTAAATGGAAACTACAATCCTACTCATAAGGACTATAGACCTACTCATAAGTTATATATATTTATATATCTTTAAGAATTAGCTCATATGGCTGTTCCTTGTTTCCTCCTTCCTAACCTGCTCTGAGGGTTCAGGTCAGTTTGCAGCTCCCGAAGCTCCTCCCTCACTGCCTTCAAACCCAATCCCCAGTGGTATTTCAGTATTTAAGAAAGGCTGGTGGAAGGGGTGGGTAGCAGGGCTTTCACAGTCACTCCAGCCACAGAAACCTTTAAGCTAAATTCCACTTTAGGCTAAATTGAAAAAAAAGGTAAAACAATATCAAAACTTACAAAACTCCTTTACACGTAAACTCTCTCAACAGCAAGTAGAATTAACTAATGAATGTCATTGCTCCAGGATAAAGTACAAGAATTACACTTTGCTAGGAAGTTGGAAATGAGTGTATTAAAGTGTGTGGTAACTCCGACAAGAAATACACTTTTGTTGGAAGAAACATCCAGGCATTCCTAGTACAGAGGGATGGACAATTCAAATTGTGTGTGGTAAAACATTCCTTGAAATTGCCCTTACAGTGTTGTTCTGGAAGGTAAAAAGTCTGTTTCTGTGCCTCTACAGTTCCAAATCTTGGGGACCCACCCTGTCTGCAATTTGCCATCTTGTTGTCAGAATAAAGCCATCTTCACAATCCCAGTTCCTGTGTGGACATTAGATCTCCACTTCTAGTGTGGATTGTTATTGGGGCACCTGTTGTGATAGTTTTAGATTTAGCATATGCCTGGCACCTCTCCCCAGAATCCAGAATAAATATAAATGTTATTTTATGCCTTAAATCCCCAACCTCTTTAGACTGCTGAGCCAGTAATCACCTCAATGCTAGCGGTGATGCCTTTTTGTTTATGCCATTTGGTGGCCTGTTTGCAGCACAGATGGGGGTCCCAGTTGCCACACACTGTTGGTAACTGTGACATGGGTTGCAAAACTTGGGGTTCGTCTAAAGATCTTGGGTGAGAGGATGTTGAGGGTATGTCAGGGGCCTTTTTCTGTCTGGCAGCAGTGCCCCATAACAGAAATAGTTGCCAAAATGAAGTTTTGCCAAGGACAAATAAATTGTGCCAAAGAAAAGTAAAGTTTGCCAAGGACAATTGAGTTGTGCCAAGGAAAAGTAAAATTTTGTACTAAGGAAAGTGCCATCTAAAGGATTTCGCTACCTGTATTTTCCCTGGAAAATGTGCTGAATGTGCTTAGAGACTGTGCTTAAATGGACTGTGAATTAAGCAATGTGTGCCATTGCCCTTCACAAGTGCTTAAAACTGCTTAAAAGTTCCAAATTGCCAGCCAAAAATATTTGTGGAAACTTCCGGTGGTGCCATGGAGCAGTGAACATTGTGGGTCAGAGCTCTCTCCCTAGCCTTCCTTCAAAAACAGGAAAATACCCAACTTAAAATAGAACAACTTACTTCTAGCTGCTCAACAACTGCCAAATACTAAAACCAGACTATATCAAGAGCCATTTCAGTTCACAAAACCGCTTTTGGGTATTTCAAGATCACAACATTTCGGGAGACGAGGAACAACTCGAAGAGGGGAAGAGACTGACAATGGCAGCAACCGATGACTCCAAATGGACACACCAGGGTAAAAACCAGACCAAAAAGACCCCTTCTGAATCCATACTGGCAGCCATACAAGAATTCCGAACGGAGGTAAAGCAAACTCTAACAGGCCTCCACTCGGATCTTGAAACTACAAGGCCGCCTAAACGAAGCCGACAAACAAATCTCACAAAATACTGAACTTCAAAGCGCCCATCAAGAAACCCTTCTTGCTTTAGCAAAAACACAACTCCAGGTAGCTCAACATCAAGAAGATGCCAAAAACAGATCTAGGAGGAAAAACGTACGTGTCTATGGCATCCCTGAGGAGGAGGAGGAAGGCTCCAGCATACAGGCCTTCCTCAACCATTTCCTCCAATCCACACTAGCTCTTCCTTCTGAGTTTCCAATAGATATCAAGCGGGCGCATCGGGCGTTGGGCCCCAAGCCCTCTCCGGGATCCCGCCCAAAGTCAATCATTGCCCGTTTTCTGAATTATGCAATGAAAGGACAACTGCTCCAAAAAGCCTGGGCTCAAAAAACACTCATGTACGAAAACCAGAGAGTGTATGTGGACAATGACTACGTGCCACTTACTCAAAGACTCCAGCGTGAATACACACCCCTCTTTCCATGCCTCAGAACAAATAAAATTAAATTAAAAATGCCCTACTCCACAAAGTTGGTGGTGCATTTTCCTACTGGGACCAAGACATACCTCACAGCAGAGGAAGCGTTGGCTGATCTGAAGTCAAGGGGCTTGCTCCAGAGACAGGAAATACAGGCCTCGACCAGACCACGCAGACCCGACGAACAGGCCCTTAAAGAGATAACAGCTCTGATGGAGGAACAATCCCTAGCGGCCATAATAAAAAACATCCAACAATATTGGAAGGTACCAGCCTCAGAATGAAACCTTGCAAGCTGACAAACTTATTCACCCAACTAACTTTACATAGGACTCAAACAGGTAGGGGATTTCTGGACGGGGGGAACCCAGGGTCGATGGAAATGGCTGACGGGGGTAGAGAGTTATGGGGCACCCCGCACTCACAGACCACCACAGGATCCCTGGGAAACTGGCTGTATAAACTGCTAATATAAGAGAGCAGAAGGGGTGAATTATTAGCCCTTAAAACCAAAGGCTCTATATAATAACCCCTTCTCTAAAGTACTCAGAGGCATCCCAATGGTGGGTTCATACCAGGCCAGGAACCTCTTAAATTCGGCCTATAGTCTCCCCGCCACCACTCCCAGGTAGATCCATGGTTTGGGTCCGGGTAGCCCTCCCTCCTGCCCCCTCGCTCTCCTCTCCCCTGGATAGAACCACCCCTACCCTTGATACCACCGAGAGTGGTAAATGTGACACTTAGACAGCTGGTTCTGATTAATCTATGATTTTTGTAATATAAAAATGTGTTATTGAGTGTCTCTCATGAGACATGCTGAAACAGCCTGTGGAATGACACCTCCCCTCCCAGGTTTTAGCTACAAGGTGTTACCTGGAAGGCCAGGAGATAATTATAGGCTAGAAGAGGCCTAAATTAAGCACCTCCCGTTTATCTAGCTTAATTGTAGCTTGCCAGCTGACAGGATAGAAAATAATCCATTTTATGATGTTTAGAGGAGGAAAACCAGGTTATGTCACACTGGTGCAAAGTCATAAATGTTCCTCTGATGTCTGTAAAAGCAGGTTGTTGCTCATGGATGAAAGAAGGACTTGGAAATTAACGTTATTTAATATACCTTCTGAGTGGTGACATCGTGATTGTATCATTTTTAATAAACAGAGAAGGAGCTGGGTGACATCATGGAGAAGGCAGGCTCAAGACAGTGTTTTAATTATGCTGTGAGTGACCTGTAAACACACATGTTTGGACTCTCTTGACAACAACATCTGTCTATCAGCACTATTAGAAAAGATACATTAGATATATGTCTAATTGTCTGGTGGTAGGAATTTTGCACTTTTTTAACCCTTTTTCTTTTAAATGATTGTATGTTTTTGTGATACATGGTTCTGTATCTACATTTTACATTTCTTTATCTATTTTTAAGTAAACCTCTACTTTAGAGACTACTTTGTATGCCTTTGAAATTCTTTTTCTTGACAAGCGAAGCATACATGGTTAAAGTTGACACTGTACAAAGCTTACTGGTTTTACCAAACTGGGAAAAGGTAAGAGTTTATTCTGAGGTCTTTCATAGAATTTTTAAGGGTTCATTTTGTACACCTGGTTAGGTGTCCGTAGGCGAAAGGGGCAACAGACTTCTAGGAAAACATAAAGTAAACTTACAAGCTCAAATGGGCAAACTGGGTGGGCCGTAGGCCCTATCTGCCGACACTGTCTATGTATCTGGCCCCCCCCCTCCGAAGAGCAGAATTATCTGAGCCTGTACATTGGGTACTCTAGCAGGAGGTTCACAGTTTGAATCCCTCCAGAACTTGAGACCAAAGTTTGATTTGAACCCACAAAACAGACAGGAGGGTTACCCTGTTCTGTTAACTGTTCACAAGACTGCGCTCAGAGGTTGGCACTGTGGGATCAGAGGGCCTGATCTGCTGAGTGGGTTTGTGACAGTAAATACACACCTAAAGGGCTGGAACAAACTTTACTCTTCTTTCAAGATAGAGGGTCTCTACTCGAAGAACAGCTGCACACATCCCCAAGGCGAATTAACGGCAGAACTCGCTGGAGGGACTAACTACTATGCTAGAGCTGGCGTTCAGTTAACTAGGCCACTCCAGCCAGCCTAAAAGGGACTCTTGCTGAACATTAGGCTGATAATGACTGAACTGGCTGGAGGGCAGCACAAATGGACACCATTCCCTCTTTACCCCCCGAAGACTGCAGTATCTAAACTATTATCCTGGGTATACTTTAAAAACTACAGTTTCCTCCCCCATTTACTTAATCTCCTACGCTAAGAGTACTCTTAAGTTATAAACATTGAACAACAATATTAAGCATTATTTTGTGGTGGCTTTGCATATGGGGGGAGCTAGCTATCTATCTGGGGAGGCACGAAGCTGCGTGGACATATTAAAATTGTTTGTGAAGCACCTATTTGGGACCTAATATGAAGTACTTGATATGTGCAGCTTTTCCTGTTTGTATTGAGTTATTTTGGGGGCTAGCTACCCACTGCTGCGCAGACCAGATTTGTTGCCGCTGACTCGCTGAGCACTTGTTTGGTAATATCTGGGGAGGGATACGGAATACAACTCTACTGCCTTATGCCTAGAATTTGAGAAATGGGAAAACTGTAGAGGAAACTCTCAAGGAATAAGATAACACTATACCTAATCAAATAACTGGCAATAGTTCGGAGGAACTCGGACTCCCTTTTGCATATCTCCGGGGGGCCCCTCCCCTCTCCTCCCCCACTTTTCCCCTATCCCCCCTTTTTTGTTCTCTCTCTCTTCCCCCTCCCCCACAGCTTCCCACAAACCATATTCCAGATTAATTCTGGGTTCCGAATCCTTAACAAATCTGTCAGGGAGAGACTCAGACCAAGCTCTCCTATGGATGCCCCTATACTTACTTCTTCTCTTAACATGGGTTGATATTTCCCCCTTTGAGAAGTTTTCCATCCCCTTAAGGGCACTTACAGCTCAAACAGCAGTTCTAGCCCTTTGTTTCAGGGGAAATCTTAAAGAGGCCCCCGTCCCGAAGCCAAACCGAGGTGGTTGACTAGTCCCACCTCTATAATGGAGGTCACGTTGTATATAGTTAACCATGTTAAAAGGTTCCTAACACAGCTGGAACTGGGCTGTTTCAAGGTTAGTGTTTTATCTTGTTCTAATTCCTCAGTGTTAGGAGGAACATATAGGAATGAGTTGACTCTCCCTGTTTTTACTGGTTCAAGCCTTTGTCAGAAGCTAGTTATACTAAATTTCTCATCTGGGTTAAACCAAAACTTTAAAAATCAAAAAATGAGACACACACACAAAGTTTTTCAAAAGCTTTTTTTTCAACAGGATCCTCCATCATCCCACTCACCTAATCTGAATGATGATGGCGGCTAATCCAACTAAAATATTCTCAATGAATGTAAATGGGCTTCACAGCCCTATCAAAAGATCACACCTCATGCAGTATCTGAATAAACAGGTGGCGGATCTCCTGTTTCTTCAGGAGACCCATTTATCAGACCTAGAACACCAGAAACTACAGTAGGGTCACCGGTTTAAAGTATATGCCTCCTCCCATTCAAGTGGTCATAGACGTGGCACAGCAACCTTAGGCCCTGTTAGTACATGCTTAGAGGTGAAAGAAGTTATAACTGATGCCCAAGGACATTATGTAATCCTTACTGGGATACTTTACTCCTTGATGGTCACTCTAGTGAACACCTACCTCCCCCCCCCCCCAAAATCTACACGAGGAGTGATTCAATCCTTCCTCCAAAAGGTCCTGTCAGTCCATCAAGGCACTTTAATAATGGAAGGGACTTCAATTTATTGCTATCTTCACACCGAGACACCTCATCCTCTCAGGCATATAGGTCCTTCACTGCCCTAAGGTATTTTAAAGCAACACTTAACCACCTGGGCATAGAGGATGTCTGGAGGAGACTTTTCCCCTCAGATCCAGGATTTTCCTACTATTCAGCCTGCTTTCAAACCTATTCTCACTTAGATTACTTTTTTCATATCACGTGAGCACTTTTCCTCAGTCCAGGATTAAACAATAGGCCCCCGAATCCTATCAGACCACCATCCTTTACTATTAAAAATCAACTTAGGTAGACCCTTTAAAATGAAACTATGGTGTCTTAATCCTACCATTTTGAAAGATCCAGAATACCTGTAATACATAAAGGCCAGAATTCCACACCTCCTTACCGAAAACACTGGAGGCGATCAATCAGACCCTATAATACTTGCCTCCAAGCAAAAAAGATCCTAATGAATCTTGCACCCATGGGTCTTCACCCCCTCATCCAACCAACCCCTCATCGGAGCACCCCAGGAACCTGACTAACACCCCACTCCTAGTCCCCCACTGTAGGACTACTCTAGGGCAAAGGTCCTTCCGGTATCGTGCTCCCCTTTGGCTAAATAAACTTCCTTCCTCCATCTCCCTGGCCCCTAGCTTTGGCCTATTTAAAAATGGTATCAAGAGATTTTTTCTTGACTCGGAGACATGTGGCTGTTACCACCAGTCCTCCCTAACTCGATAGGTGATGGAAAGTTAGCGTTTCCTATAACTCCAAAACAAGGCCAACATAACTAACGGTACCTAAAACACAAACTCCCTGCTTGGTGCTGGCCTCTGAATCAGTAACCAGTCCCACTTCACCGCAATGATCCAGTGTCCTTTAACAACCCTAGAGATACTAACCAAGCAATGTAAATTATCCAGTACGGAGTAACCATGTAAAATTTGTCTTAATGTAATGTTTTTCTTAGTAAGTAATGTACAATTTGTCTAAGTAATGTTTCTGTTTTGTATTGACGTGGAGCCTTCGCAAAGGAGTCTTTGACTCAAAGGACTGTAATTCCGAAATTTCAACAAAATAAAATTAAAAAAAAATAATATGGGATGCCCTAAAAGCCACCATACGTGGCGAAACAATAGCCTTTTTATCCAGAAAGAGACAAAAAGTAGAAGCTGTATATAAACACTATACTGAACAACTACAAACGTACCAAGTTCTATATAGAGAGGGAGACAAAGCTATCCAACACCAAATAAGGGAACTTAAAAAAGAAATATAAAACATAATGGATTCCAAAATCCTACAAACTATGACCTACTTAAAACAGGCAAGCTATGAGGGGGGAACTAGGGCCACTCAGCTGCTAGTTAGGAGATTAAGAAATAGAAAGCATACTGCAACAATTCTAAAAACTAAGCACCCTGTAACAAACCAAATTTCCTATACCAACAAATACTGTATATCAGAGCATCATTCAAGGCCTTCTACCAAATGTTATACACTTCCTCCCCGCTAGCTTCATCTCCTAGGGACAGAACAGAATTCCTAACCAACTTACCTTTCCCAAAACTAACAAAATTACAACAAACCTCTTTAACGTCCCCTATACGCCCGGATGAACTTCTCTCTGGAATCAAAGCTTTAAAACCTTATAAATGCCCAGGCCCAGATAGCTTTATAGTGGAATGGTACAAAACGTTTGCAGGGCTTCTCCTCCTTTTACTTCTTTCCACCTTTAGAGCAGTGGCAGATGGCGAATACCCCCCTCCTTCATGGCACTATGCAGTGATCACCCCCCCTACTTAAACCAAATAAAGACGCAATGGATCCAGCCTCACATCGCCCTATCTCTATGTTTAATGTTGATTACAAAATGTATATGGGTGCTTGGGCTTCAAGGCTAGAAACCCTCCTCCCCACAATTATTCACCCTGACCAGGCCGATTTATTAAACAACGTAGTACAACTAAGAATATACGTCGAACCATGCTATTAATGGAATATATACAAACCAGATAGATGCCCACAGCCTTTCTAAGTTTTGATGCCGAAAAGGCTTTTGACCGAGTTTCTTGGGAGTGTCTCTGGGATATTCTTAAATGCTTCTCCTTCCATAACCCCTTTCTATCCTGGCTTAATAAAATCTACTCACAACCCAAAGCGTAT
Source organism: Neoceratodus forsteri (assembly GCA_016271365.2). Lineage (NCBI taxonomy): Eukaryota > Metazoa > Chordata > Ceratodontiformes > Ceratodontidae > Neoceratodus > Neoceratodus forsteri. The sequence continues at coordinate 109,897,708 of CM028129.1, forward strand.
ATTTGTCTAAATGGAGTAATAGTACCCCCCATGCTTTTACAACAGGGCACAAGACAGGGCTGTCCACTTTCTCCTTATTTATTTGCCCTTTATATGGAACCCTTAGCTATGGCCATACAGGGTAAGACAAGACCCTCGGATAGAAGGAATCCCTTTAGGCCAATTGACCTACACAGTCTCCCTATTTGCATATGACATCCTGCTGTCAGTCCTCTCTCCCAAGCTGTCTATTCCTTGAATTTTGGAAGTTCTAAGTAAATACGAACAAATAGCTAACTTTAAACTAAATATAACAAAACCAGAGGCCATGATATATTTTATACCAACACAAACCCTTAAAAATCTTTACCCCTAAAATGGAGATCCACCAAGTTTAAGTATTCAGGCATCCATATTCCCTCCCAACTTGAACATTTGGAATTAGTAAACTATGAACCAGCCTCTCTTCAAATTCAAGAAGTCTTAAAATGGTGGGGTAATCTAAAATTAACTTTCTTTCAAAGAATAGAAACCGTTCGGATGAAAATTCTGCCTCGTTTATCATATTTATTCCAAAATGTCCTGACCTTTCCAGCTGCCTTTTACTTTAAATCCTGGAATAAATTAATTTAAACTTTTATTTGGGAAAACCAGACACCAAGAATATGTCAATCTCTCTTATTCCTGTCCAAGGATCGGGGGGAGTTAACCTCCCTAACTTAAGAAAATATGCAACAGCAGCTTTTCTAAAAATCTTCTGTCTTTGTTTTTCCCCTGGGTACTCTTCCAGATGGAAGAAAATAGAATTTTTAATAAATGACTTTCATGATATAGAAAAAATTGCTTTTTCTTCACTTGCCCTCTCCCCACCGCTGGCTGATTTTATAAAATTCACAGCACAGACTCTACGAGTCTGGAGGAACCTTAAAAATAAAAAAAAACTTCAAACAATGTTTCTGTTTTTTTCACCCTAATCTGCAGAAGATGAAAAATTCTATCTGTCCCACCTAGATACCACATTTAAGACCTGGTGTAGATTAGGCCTGAGTTACTACCATCAGCTAATCAATACCTCAAGAGTCTTATCTTTCTTAGATTTACAATGAAAATACTCTCTTCCCGAAGGGGACCCATACCGTTATGTCCAGGTGAGAAACATAGAAACACAGACTTTGACAGCAGATGAGGACCGCTTGGCCCACCTAGTCTGCCCATTTTCCTACCTAACAGATAAGCTGCAGATCCTAATTAACCAACAGCTTACTTCCTCCTACCCCCCCACTAGGACTGCCTTATGTCTGTCCCATACATTCTTGAATTTCCCCACTGTTCTTGACTCCAAGACCTCCTCAGGGAGGCTGTTCCATGCATCCACACCCCTCTCTGTAAAAAATACTTCCTCACATTACCTCTGAGCCATCCCCCCTCTATCTTCAAATTGTGCCCCCTTGTTCTTGCACATCTCTTTTTCTGAAATATGTCACCCTCTTGGACTTTGTTGATTCCCTTGAGGTACTTGAAAGTTTCTATCATGTCCCCTCTCTCCCTCCTTTCCTCAAGGGTATACATATTAAGCTCCTTTAGTCTTTCTTCGTATGTCTTCTGGTGCAGATCCTACACCATTTTGGTTGCCCTCCTCTGGACAGCCTCCACTCTGTCTATGTCTTTGCGGAGATGGGGTCTCCAGAACTGCACACAGTACTCCAGATTGGGTCTCACCAGCAGTCTGTACAGAGGGATAACAACTTCCTGTTTTCTACTATTGATGCCTCTCCCTATGCATCCCATTATCCCCCCCAGCCTTCCTTACTACCTTCTCACATTGCTTGCCCACCTTTAGGTCATCTGATATAATTACCCCCAGGTCCCTTTCCATTTTTACTGTTGTCAGAATCTCACCCCCCATTGTGTACTCTTGCCCTGGGTTTTTGTTTCCCAGGTGCATTGCCTTGCACTTCTTTGCATTGAATCAAGAAACTATATCCTATGACAAAGGGTCTTCCCCACTTGTTCCCCTAGCCTTTTGCCAATCCTGTGGTCTTTACTCAGGAATATTCTTATGAGCAACCCTTGGGGAAACTTCGTAGGTCACTTATACAGAATACTACGGGACAATTTGGGAGACTCATCCATCTCGATATTAGAAGCATGGAATAACATAGAAACATAGAATTTGACGGCAGATAAGGACCGCTTGGCCCACCCAGTCGGCCCATCTCCCTACCTAATGGATAAGCTGCAGCTCCTAGTCAACCAACAGCCTACTTCTTCCTACCCTCACTCCCTAGCATTGCCTTATGACTGTCCCATGCATTCCTGAATTCCACTACTGTTTTTGACTCCACAACCTCCTCCTGAAGGCTGTTCCATGCATCCACTATCCTCTCTGTGAAAAAATACTTCCTTACATTACTTCTCAGCTGCCCCCCAATTATCTTCAAATTGTGCCCCCTTTTTTTTGCACATTTCTTTTTCTGAAAGATGCTACCCTCTTGGACTTTGTTGATTCCCTTGAGGTACTTGAAAGTTTCTATATTGTCCCCCCTCTCCCTCCTTTCCTCGAGGCTATACATATTAAGCTCCTTAAGTCACTCTTCATATGTCTTCTGGTGCAGACCCTGCACCATTTTAGTTGTCCTCCTCTGGACTGCCTCCATCCTGTTTATGTCTTTGCGGAGACTGTGTCTCCAGAACTGCACGCAGTACTCCAGATGGGGTCTCACCAGCTGTCTGTACAGAGGGTAACAACTTCCTGTTTTCTACTGGTGATGCCTCTCCCTATGCATCCCAGTATCGTCCTAACCCTCCTTACTTCCCTCTCACATTGCTTGCCCACCTTTAGGTCATCTGATATGACTACCCTCACGTCTCTTTCCATTTTTGTTGTTGGCAGTATCTCACCCCCCATTGTGTACTCTTCCCCTGGGTTTTTGTTTCCCAGGTGCATTACAGTGCACTTCTTAGCATTAAATCTAAGCTGACATACATTTGACCATTCCTCCAACCTTGCCAAGTCCCTTCTCATCCTTTCCACCCTACCTTGCATATCAACTGCGTTGCAAATCTTTGTATCATCTGCAAAGAGACATACTTTTCCTTCTAGTCCCTCTGCAATGTTGCTTATAAAGACATTAAAGAGGACCAGTCCTAGTACTGAACCCTGTGGTACCCCACTAATAACCCCACTTTCTTCACAGTGGACTCCATTTACTATTACCGTCTTGTGTTCTGTTCTCCAGCCAATTCTTTACCCAGGCTATCATCTTGGAACCCACTCACAGGCTGGCCAACTTGTATATTAATCTTTTGTGTGGGACTGTGTCAAATGCCTTGCTAAAGTCTAGGTAGACCATGTCCACAGCCCCTCCCTGATCTACTACTTTGGTCACCCAGTCAAAGAAATCATTAGATTCATCTGACATGACCTTCCTGCTGTGAATCATGCTGTCTTGGGTCCTGTACCCCTGTGGCCTCTAGGTAGTCAACAGTTCTTTCCTTCAGAAGTGATTCAAGCATTTTCCCTGTCATTGAGAATAAACTAACAGGTCTGTAGTTTCCTGCTTCTACCCTGCTCCCACTTTTGTGAAGCGGAATAACATCTGCCCTCCTCCAGTCCTCAGGTACCACCCCATCCTCCTATGATTTGTTAAAGAGGGTAGTCAGTGGTGTCAGTAGTTCTACCCTTAGTTCTTTTAGAATTCTGCGATGAATCTTATCAGGTCCCATTGCTTTGTCCACCTTCAGTTTTAAGAGTTCTTTCAGAATGCTTTCTTCTGTGAATGGTCTGGTATCAACTCCTGTATCCAGAGTGTTCTTATTGTTTGGTTTAGGTACCTCTCCCTCATTTGTGCATACTGAGCAAAAATGTTTGTTTAGTATCTCTGCCTTTTCACAGTCACCCTCTGCCCACCCCCTCCCCTTTATTAAGCCTCACTATCCCTCCATTGGTCTTCCTTTGCTCCCTGATGTACCTATAAAAGGTTTTATCCCCCTTCTTAACTGAGTTCACTATCTTTTCCTCGGTTTGGGCCTTTGCTGTTCTGACTGCCTTCCCAGCTTCCTTTTGCTTTAACTGATACAATTCTCTGTCCTGCTCCTTCCGTGATTCCTTGCACTTCCTGAATGCTTTTTTTTTCTCTCGAACCTTCCCTGCCACCTCCTTTGAGAACCATAGTGGTTTCTTACATCATTTTGTTTTGTTTATTTGCTTCACACAAAGGCTTGTTGTCTCTGTGATGGCAGTTCTGATTTTTCCCCATTGTTCCTCCACCCCTCCTTCCTGCCCATTTGCTAGTGCATTCCTTAGGCACTCACCCATTTTGGCAAAGTCAGCCCTCCTGAAGTAAAGTACCTTTGCCTTTGCATGGCTTGACTCTACTGCTGTGTTTATTGTGAACCACACTGTTCGATGGTCGCTAGATTTACAACTCGAGATCCCCCTCCCACTCTGGCAAGAAACAACTTTAAAAGTAATTAAAGTAAAGTTGCAAAATTACATAGCGGGCTTCACAGCCTGGTACCCTGGGGCAGCGGTAGCCCTTCTGTGCCAAGAGTAAAAATTTTAATATGCTCTGTAAGGTTTTGGAAGGGATCATAACTCTGGTTGAGCTGCCAGTCAGCTGATCCCTTCCCACTTCCTAGTCTGCACGGTCCGCCCCCACGCTTCTCCATATCGTAACATTTAGCCAGGGAGAGCACGGGGATGTGCGTCATATAAGTATATGGGGCTAACTTTCTGAATGATTTTGCACACTTTAGACTGCATATTAGGAAAAATGAAAGCCACCACTTGACTAATAAGGTTCCTGTTAGTTGAGCGGTGGCTTTCATTTTTCCTAATATGCAGTCTAAATCATGCAAAATCATTCAGAAAATTAGCCCCATATACTTGTATGGCGCACGCCCCCGTGCTCTCCCTGGCTAAATGTCATGATACGGAGAAGCGCAGGGGAGGAGCGGGCAGACTAGGAAGTGGGAAGGGATCGGCTGGCTGGCAGCTCAGCCAGAGTTACGATCCCTTCCAAAACCTTACAAAGCATATTAAAATGTTTACTCTTGGCACAGAAGGGCTATTGCTGCCCCAGGGTACCGGGCTGTGAAGCTCAAAGTCTTAGTAAGGTGAACTTACACCTTTACTTCAAGATTACATCATTAGCTATATGGAGGGAATTTGCCTGGAAATTTCAGTTCCCAGTATTTCCGCTCCCCGGCAGTACTAGCAAAATATCTGCCAGGCTCATGTAGTAGATGCTGGAGAAACTGTAATTGTTCACAAGTTGACCTGGGCCATATCTTTTGGTATTGTCCAGCTCTAATGTTCTTTTGGATAACACTTTAAATAGAGTTAGAAGGATGTGTCGGTGAAACAATTGAACTGACAGCTGAAATTGTAATGCTATCCATCTTCCCTCCTCATAGACCAAATTGGACCAACAATCTGCTCCCTCTTTTCCTTCTGGCTGCAAAAAAGGCTATTACCCGTAAATGGATGTCCCCTCTTATTCCCACAATCTCGGACTGGCACAACCTAGTAAAAGACATCTATAGATTTAATATATGACACCCAAACTCCATAATAAACAGGAGGTCCTACTCAGGAAATGGCAGAGCTGGATACTATACTATTCCGAAAAGGACCCATCTTTTATCCCCTAGATCCCATGGGTAGGACTAACCCTTGTCAACATAAGGACTAAATGATGACCCCCCCCCCTTTCATGGATCCTCCACCCCCCTCCTTGATTTAGGGGGCAGGAGAAGATGCCTCTTCCCCGACCCCCACATTTTAACAGATATCAGTGGAAGGAGGTTCCGACGCCTGCTTACAATTAGGTCAGACAGACAGGAATTTTTGAGGCACCTTGAATAAAATCAGTGTGTGCATAAGTTAAAACTTGCTACTACAGTACTTTACAATTGTGACTGACATCATTCCTTTGTATTATCTAAGCACAACAAACTGGAAATGTTCAGTAATATACAGTATGGTCAATTGTAACTGCCTGATGTATAAATGCTGTCCCAATCAATAAAAAATAAATAAAAAAAAAGTATTTGTGGACTTTAAGGACAATGATATTTGTCTTGTAAGTTGCAAATGTTTGCTATGGATATTGTGGGAGCTGCTAGTGGAATTGTACAAAAAACTATGCCAAAATGCCCAAAAAGTGCTCTTGCCATCAAAATTTCAAGCTGTGGAAAAAAAGTGAGTCTGCAGGTTAAATTTGCCTGCTCGGCGACTGTCGTGAAGGAGTGCATTCGAGAGACAGATCATTTGCATGGTGTCATGTGATTGAAGAAACTCAACCAAGTCCCGCCTAGAGCCTGGAGTCTCTTTGTCAGAGGACATTTGAGAAGTAGAGTGGAGAGTGTGTGAGTAGTATGCAGCTCAAGAGAACCATCGCAGAGGATGACAACCATTTTGAACAGCTTTAAAGAACTTTTCCGAACTTTCACCATTGCGCAGTAAAACTGGATTCTACTCGACTACCGACCACATAGCCAGTGATTGCAGTGCTAGCGCAATGAGCCTGCGGGTCACACAGCCTGACCAAACTGGGAGATCCCCCAAATTGGCAGGAAGGCCACCCCATCCAAGGAGGAAACCAGCTACTTGTTTGAATGAGTATCAGCAATGTAAAAGCAATCTGTGTGTAATGCAATAGATCGGAGGTTAAAGCAGCAAAGGATTGAGCAAAGCAAAGATATTGTGGGCAAATGGACTAATGTCATAGTATCTGTAGCCAGTAGCAAAGCAAAACAAATGCTGATAGTCTGACCACAGCAGTGCTAATCAAAAGTTCCAGAACACTGTAAAGAGTGCAGGAATGTGCTATAAATGTGCTGAATGTGAATTTGCAATGTGTATAGTAAAGGGCAGCAAATACAGAGCCAAGAGCAATTGCAGAGCAAAGCAATGTGTGTGCGATGTAGTAAAAGTATTCAGTAACCAGGACTGGGTGTAGTCCGATGCAAAAGTAAACAAACACCAGGTGCCATGTTGGGCAGAGGGTGCAGCATGTTGTAAACATCAGCAAAGTTAAAGTAAATGTTTTCGGACAGATTGCAAGCAGGCAACAGTTCTACAGTGTGACTGTGTGTGAAACAAAGGCAAAACAAAGCAGCAGGTTTCAAACAGTTACATTTCAGAGACATTAAAATTGTGCAGTTAGCCAAGCCAGTAACCAGTTCTAAATGCTAAAAACTGAGCAAAGTAGTAATTTGGGACTTGTGTGTTCTATTACAGAAAATGGTCAGTCAAGATATCCCCTTCACACCAAAGCGAAAGGGAACTAGCTAATTTTGAAAGGTTCTACAGATGTGAAGGAACTCCTGCTGATGTAGCTCTACCCAGCTACCCAGTACAAGTCTGTGCAGTTTGTCTTAAATCAGGAAGAGATGTTTTCATGATACCCCATTGTAGGGATTGCCGAAAGCAGTATGGTTTGAGTGAAAAGGATGGCAAAATCCACAGCCGAGGGAAAGCAGTTTGGCTGGCTGCTATATGGACATTGGCACAAGGCCGTCAAAGTACAGACCAGCAGCAGGCTGATTGTGAACTGGGAGATCCCAAAGAACTGACCAGTGGGTTTTTTGAGGGGGTTTCTCCGGAATCTCTGCATGGCAGGGAGAGACGGTCTCTTTCACACCAGCTAAAGTGGAGAGGGACACCTCAGAGACTGAGGCAGTAAATCTGTGGGCTGCAGGACCCAGCCCTAACCTCATAGGGGAAGATGAGGTTGAAGAAGCACTACACTGGGAGGTAACCACCTCCAGTAGCAGTGAGTAATGGGCATTCACAGAAGCAGGAGCAGCAACAGGCTCCTGAGCCAAGTTTGTAGAGCACCGAGAGAAAGAGAGAAATGATTGGGGAAGCAACTGGTGGAACCAATGAATTGTTAGTAGCTCCAGCCACAGTTGAGCCACAAGACACTATGGAGGGTTTGCAAGTAATATCATATTGTATAGGGCTGGACTGCTTTTTCCCTATACCACACACCCCATCGTGTTGTCATGACTAGATTTGGCCACCCCAAGCCAGGCCATCGGCAAAGAACTACCAAAAAGCAGCAAGGAAGAACATTTGATAAGACGTCAGACTGAGGCCATGTATGGATGCACCTACCCATTATTTCTAAGATGGATACGGGAGGAAATTGAGGCAAACAGGCAATCCTGGTTATGAGAGGAGGCCAGTAGTAACATTCCTGATAGAGTTAACCTGTTCGTCAAAATTAGACTGTCCCACCAGAGAATGACATTTTGGAAGCTTGGCAGGACTTTATATCTGAACTCTGTCAGAATAGTGGACAAGAAGGGCCAAGTAGCAGTTCACAATGTGTGAATGACTCTACCGGATGGGAACATTGTCTTTGCCCCCCCCCCCCCCCCATCCATAGCAGTACTATCCAGGAAGTGCCACTTAATCCAGAGACAATGCTGAATGCCAGTCAACTAGAGCCAAGTTTGCAACTCAACAGGTACAAGGCTCTGTACCAACAGAAGCAGCCATCAGTGTCTGAAGATCTGCAACTCTACTGGTGACCCAAGTTCAAATCCAGCCAGTGCAGGGCTCTGCACATCCAGCAGCAAGAGGCGTGGGAGGCGGATCTGAAGATTTTCCACCCATTCAGAGGGAGAAGACATCTGAATCCAGGTCCAACAGCAGGAGGCGTGGAAGAGTCTGATCTGAAGAATTTCATCAGCCCAGCAGAAGGAGGAATCCATCCCAGATCCAGAGAGGTGACATAGAATTTCAGCCAGCGCCTAGAGTCTAACAAGGCATATCATTTCTTGTTTGACTTTTATATTTATTAACTGTGACACCCCAGTAAAGATGTCCATGGAACTGTTGTTCCTAAAGAGACACTCCTGGATCTGGACTACAGTTATGCAGGCCTTATGTCTACGCAAGAACAGTTTTCAACAGGCTTTGACCTAAGAGAGACTCTTCTTGTGTGAAGTGCCTTGTGCACTCTGGACATTCTTTCCCTTAGAGTATAGACTTGGTAACGACTACCCTCTCCCAAATGTGATCTTTTTTTTTTTTTATACTGTTTTTGTAGAAAACCCTTTTAAAAATACTTTTTGGGCTTGTGTAGTATCTTGCTTGGTGGGAGGTTTGGTCATTGTTTCCTTGCATGTTTATTTATTTCTTTTTATTTATTATAAAGAACATAATTACATCTCTTTGAGTCATAGACTCCTTTATAAAGGCTCGACACCATGGTGAGAATAAGAAAGGAGGTAAAAATAACATACTAACAATGGTAGGGAATAACATAATAACAGAGGTAGAGAGAGCGCTGAAAGCACTGTGAATACACATTATACAGTACTGGTTACAGAAGAAAAGTTGTGATGGGCAAGTTGCCCTGAGTCAATATAATAAAATGATGGGACAATTAAGAGGCAGTGTCAAGAGAAACATTGAGTATTTAGATCAGCGTATTGAAACATAAGGATGATACATAAAGTAAAGTCACAGAGGAGAGTGGTGGGGGCGGGGGACAGGTGCTGAAGAGGGGCAGAAATGCTCAACCATGGTGTTGTTCAGTGGCAATCACAGTTACCGGAAGGAATGATCACTTCTCTGAGACTAGACTTGAAATGGCTGATCCTCAGTATAGTTGTAGTTTCAGCGGGTAGTTCATTTATCCAAAGGAGCGCTCTACAGTAGAAGGCGCGTTGACCCAGGGAGGTCCTACACTGGGGGACTGTCAATAGGGCTCGAGGTGAGTGACAGGTGGTCCTGGAATTGGGGGACAGTTTGGAGCAGGCTGCGAAGGCCAGGTGGGTGGGGCTAGCCCGTGAAGGTCCTTTTTGGCGAGAAGGCAGGTGTGGTAATGAAGTCTCTCTTCAAAGTTTAGCCAGTTGGAGGTCCGGTAGAGGTCACATGTATGTGTCTTTCTATCATACCCAGTCACCAGATGGCAGGCTCTGTTAAGGGCAACCTTGACCCTGCTAAGGGCTGTATTGTTGGCGGTGCCATAGAGGACAATGCCATAATCTACCAGGGAGAGCACAGAAGAGGAGACCAGCAGGCGGAGTGCTTCAAGGGTGAGGCACCTCTCATGTCTAAACAGAAGGCCAATTCTGGAGTTAATGGCTGAACAGAGGGTGTGAATGTGGTTACTATAAGTGAGCGTGGGATCAAGGGTGGTACCCAGGTACTTAAAAGAGGTAACCTGCTCGAGGACGGCATTGAGGGAGTTTAGGATAGTCAGGGGGGTTGTTGCATGCTTGTTCTGATGGTGTGCAGAGACCGTGACCTTTTTTTTTTGTAATTTAGCACCAGCATGTGCTCTGTAAACCAAGCTTCAGAGTCTGTGAAGCATTTTTGGAGCTCAAGTTAGAGGGGGACAGGGTCAGGGTGGGAACAAAAGAGGACAGCATCATCAGCATAAAGTATTATTTTCCCAGGGCAGGAGTTGGGGAGGATGTTTAGGAAGAGACTAAACAGTAATGGTCCTAGGATACAGCCTTGTGGGACCCGTGAGTGAACCGGTAGACAGGATGAGAGGGAGGTCCCAATCTTAACACTCTGGGATCAATCGCTGAGGTAGTTGGAGAACCACAAGGCAGTGTCAGGGGCAAGGCCTAAGGAGTGCAGGGTATTAATTAGAAAGGGATGGCTGATGGTATCAAAGGCTTTGGTCAGATCTATGTAAACAGATTTAACTAAATAGCCATGATCTATGGCTTGGTGGATGAAGCTAGAGTATTCGAGCAATGCAGTTGTGGTACTATGACTTGCCCTGAAACCATGTTGCTTGGGGCATAGGAGATTGTATTTGGTTAAGTGGTTGGTGTGCTGGTCCAAGACAATTTTTTTGAGAGCTTTGGACGAGGGGGGAGGATGGAAATGGGGCGGTAATTAGACGGGGAGTTACTATCACCACCCTTCAGGATGGGGGTGATGACTGCCAGCTTCCAGAGGGAGGGGAATTGGCCCAGGCAGAGGGAGAGATTTATGATTTTTTTGAGGGAGATAAGCACGATGTCAAGGGTGAGGAGACGTTTTAGGTCGAAAGAGTTTTCACTGCGTCTGGATTTTCCCAGGACTTTGGTGAGGTATGGTCTCGCTTCTCTAGGTGAAACTGTTTTGAGGCAAAAAGGGGGGACTGTCAAGGATGTGGATCGAAGGGGGTGGTTGTCAGGGGGGTTGAAGAAATTAGGTGGGAGGACACTACTAAGGTCCGAGAAAGTGGTATTAAGGGATTCGGTGATAAGCGTAGGGTCTTAGGTGATGCTCCCATTTAAGTTGAGTTGGGAGGGAGGGGGGACACTGTTTTGCTGTTACGTTCTTTGATGTTGTTCCAGAAATTGTGTCCATGTCCCCAAGGAGGACAGTGTTTCCTGGTAGTGGGTAGCCTTTGCTTTATGTTAATTCAAGATAGCAGCAGTTATGAGCCAGCCAGAGCTCTAGCCCGAAGTTTTATCATGTTTTTTGTTGTTTAAGTTGTTTTTTTATTCTGTTTTTGTTTTAGTTTAGTCAGGGAGGAAGCAGTGAGACAGATTAGCGGTTTTGTGATTTTTCGGTTAATTTTACACGGTGTACTAATGCTAAGCTTCGGCATTTGCTCCAACCACTGTGATCATGGGAGGGTTGGAGCAAGTGGCCAATTTGTTAAAGTTCTCTTGTGGAATCCTTAGCAGAATGATCCTCTTTATTTTTTAATGTTTTCTCTCAGTTTTCTGAAGGGTGCACTAATGTTATTTGAGAGTGCTCCCTTGTATGCAGTCTGAATTTAAAGTATTTTCTATTTACAGAGGAAGCTGGTTTGGAGCTCATTGCGAGACTGGGAGTTTGTCATTTGTTTGACCCATTCAATTACCTGAAGGAAAGGAGCCTTCCGAATGGAGAAGTACCATCAAGTCTGAGAGGAGTGGGACTAACCATCAAGATTAAAGAAGCTGGGACTAACGAGTTTCTCTGGGTTGTCAGTTACTATGGATTTAAGATTCTTTGCTTCTGGATATTGTGGACATTGGGGTTTATAGTCGCTTGATTGCTGGAGGTTCTTGGAGGTGGAGGGGGTGGTTTTTGGTCTCGAGAGGACTTGAGGGAAACAGTCAATGGTGTCACCTGCTGGTGAGTGGTGACTTCAGCAATTGGGGACAGTTGGGCCATTGTGCTATTGAAGAACGGCCATAGGGGTCATGCCCCAGACCCTGGTTGTCCAGGCTAATTTCTGCCTCTCGCCCACAGCTGGGGTACTGCCTTGCGGGCAGGCTGCCCCAGAAGAGCATTGATATTGTGGTTACATCTTGATTTGGAGAGCTAAAATTGAGTGGTGTGGCCCATGGGGCTTGACTGGTGGGTGCTGTGGGATTGAACGGCCTTTGGGACGGGGGACGGAGTTTTTTGACTGGAGGGGAGTAGGTCTCTTGGTTGCCCTGGGACTTTGGGGTAGGGGCTGAAGGATCTCTGCTGCTGAGTTCTGTTTTTCTCTGGAGGCCGCCTATCCTGTTTGGCAGTCACCGGGGGGAGGGGCAGACGTCAGTTGAAGATTAGGTGGAAGTTACATCTGCGAACTGGGTGATTGTTAAGGTGAAGTGCTTCTTGTCTCGGCTTGGTGCTGGAAGTTTGCTGCTTTTTACCTTAGAATAGAGGGGGTGAGAGGTCCTCCAAAAACGTTTTATGTTGGACTACTGAAGTGAGAGTTCTGCAGCTGAGAATCAAAAGTTGATTTGCTGGTGTAAGAGTCCAGCTCATGGACTATAAAAACTGGTTTAGTTGGGGGGGCAGGGGAGGAGAGCCTCAGCTAAGCACTGGCATTTACAGTTTCAGTTGTGGACTTAAAAAAACTGAATTGATGGAGTGAGAGTTCAGCTGGCGGACTATAAAAATTGGTTTGGTTGGGGGTGAGAGCCTCAGCTAAGCACTTGCATATTCAGTTTAAACTGCTTCCATTCTCACATCTCCTTCCGGAATAATTTATTTATGGGGCTTACTGGGTTTCTAGTTATTTTGTGGGTTTAATTTTATTTAGGGTGGGACCTTGAGGTTTTATTTATAGTTGGGTATATAATAGTTGTTTTTGGGAATAGGGGTCCGGAGCTTAGGATCTTTTTAGCATGTGTTGGCATGGTGCTGTCCCTGTTAGGTGCTACACCCCTTCCGAGCTCCGGGACCTCGCCCTTTTAACTGTCCTCCATTGTCTGCAGTGGTTTATGGCCACTGTACGGCGCTGGGGATAGTGGGTAGAAAGCGGAGGGGTGGGGGCCCTGGACTGGGGAGGGAGGGAGAGCGGGGTGACCAGATTGAGGTAGTGAGGACCAGGAGATGCCCTGGGGTGAAATGGAATCCTGGACAAGGTTCACCTTGTCTAGTGCCCATACCCAAGGGCTCCACGTTAAGTTGGCCGGTAGCTCGGCCAGCTCTGGTACCTCATCCAACTCACATGGTATTGTGCAATGCCAGATCTATTAATAACAAGATGGCTATTATAGCTTATCTTGTGGGGTCAACCAATCTGGCTTGCATCACAAAGACCTCGCTGGATGAGAATGCTGGCCCCATTTTGGCAGCAAGAATTCTGGCCAGTTTCTCAATAATACACCGTGCGAGATTGGATCACAGGGGTGGGGGTGTAGCAATTTGTTTTAAATCGGAATTGAACCTTGCTGATGTGCCAGTTGAGGGAGTCAGATCCTTCAAGTGTGCTTTGGTCACAGGTGTGGGTTGCAGGATCATTGTCATCTACCATCCACCCGGAGCTCAGAAGTTGTTCCTGCAGGAAGTCGCGGACTTTGCTGTCGACATGGTACTGGAGTCCCCCCAGATTGATGGTGCTGGGTGACTTCAGTGCCTGGGTTGACGACAAACTCTTGCCACTCGGTCAAGACTTCCTCCAACTTATGTCTTTGTTGGGCTTCTCACAGGTAGTTGCCTCTGCAACTCACATTAAAGGTCACTCACTGGATCTGATCTTCCTCCTGGGGATGGAAACCTCCAACTTGGCGGTGGAACGGGTCAGATGGTCTGATCACCACACCATAAGGTTCAATTTCTTTGTGCTCTCTCTCTCTCTCCTAGACCTGCCCCTGTGGAGATGGCTCAATACCGCCCTTTGCAGGGTGTGACCGCAGATGGTCTCTTGGCGGAATTGGATTTATCAGGATTACCGGGTGCAAGCAAGGGCCCCAAGAACCTTCTACAAGCCTATAACTGGGCTGTGGTGGGGGGATCTGGACGCCTTGGCTCCTGCCCGGGTTCGCCCTCTCACCCTTTGCCCTCGGTTTGATGGGACCTTGAGGGAGTTGAGGAGAGAGGGGTGAAGGTTAGTATGTAGCTGGTGGAGAACTGGCCTGGATGCTGACAGACTTAGAGTGATGGAACATTTTAGAGACCATCAGTCGGCAATCTACTGTAAGAAGGCAGAATTCCTGTTCGGGGAGATTCCTGCAGCTCAGAATCGACCAGCTCAGCTCTTTCGAACTGTGGACAGACTGTGCAGTCCAGCCTGTCTGCAGGTTTGGAGAGCATTTTCTCACCAAAAGTGCGAGGAGTTTGCTCACTTCTTTGCTGATAAGGTTGCCGACATCAGGCCCGGGATCCGTTCAGCTCATTCTATAAAGGGGGGGACTCTGGTCAGCGGAATGTTGCCACACCTCGATTTCGCTGGATGGAGTTTGAACAGCTGGAGATCGAGGATGTCATGCAGATTCTCAAGGATATACACCCAACCTGTTGTAGTTTGGATCTGGGCCCTACTCGACTTTTGTTAGGTTGTACTGATGTCATCGGCCCGGTCCTTGCGGAGATAGTCTGGTGTTCACTGGAGACGGATAAGTTTCCTTGCTCCCTGAAGGAAGCAGTGGTGACTCCCCTTCTCAAAAAATCTTCGCTTGACCCAGACTGCACTGCCAACTACCGTCCGATCTCTAATCTTCCCCTTGCAGGGAAGGTTATTGAGAAGGTCATGGCTCTACAGTTGGAGAACCATCTTACCATCCATGACATCTACGATCCTCTCCAATCAAGTTTTTGTAAAAGGCATAGTACTGAGACCGCTCTGGGGTGAAATGGAATCCTGAACAAGGTTCACTAATCCCTTAAAACAGAAGGGTGGGATTGAGAGAAAGGTGGTATTGGGTGCCAAGGAGGTGAGATGCAGGTGAGGGAGCCAAATATCAAGTAGGATCTGTGGAGACTATATAGAATAATGTATGGGCAACTATGCAAGGCTGTGTTTCCATCAAGGGGTTGAGATGACAGAATATGGCTCGCCCCTCGAAAGCAAAGCTCAAGAGGTCCATGCTGTCATCGTCGCCCCAAAATGGAAACACACGCCAAGCTGTATGTGGAGGCCCATATTTTATACAGTATATGGTTTTGTACACAGAAATCACAGAAGTTATACGTCCCTAAATAAAAACAACAACAATTTGCCATTTCTTTGTTCAGTTTTATGACCGAAATTAAATTTATAGATTTTTACAAGTGAAAGGTATAAATTTGGGTACTAGGTGGTTAGTAATCAGCTAGATGCTTGGTGAATGAAGAATTTAAAATGTTATGACCTTTGAATGAACTGTGCTGAACTGCTCGGAATGCACACAACAGCACCTTCGGAATGCGCACAACACTTCAGAATGTACACAACAATGTTTTTGAGCAGGTTGATTTTTATATAGAGCAACGGTCAACCTTATACCATATTATTTTGCACCCGTACTGTCTCTGACCAGAATATGTTTGTGTAGTTAGTGGTACAACATTTGCCTCTCACCATCCAGAAACAACTTTCCCTATGTCAAAACAATTTTGGAAAATGTCTATTAGTAAACCTGCTGGTTCTTCTGCCAGTTCACAAATGACTTCTGGATGTAATCCAATCTCCTTTTAACATCCTCCCTGTTCATTTGTATTTTTGGACTTTCTGCCTGATTAATGTTTACTTATTCTACCTTCTCCTTACCTCTGTAAACACTGCAGAAGTTATTAAATATGCCATTCATTTCTTTTACACATGGTATAGCTCTTCCTTATTTAGTTGTCCCACCTGTTTAATTTTACCTTTACAGTATGTTGTTTATATAGAGAATAAAGTATGGGGTGGTGTGTGTAATGAGATTTTACACACACCCGAGGGGTTGGATGGCATAGAAACCCCGAGAGTGAAGCTTGAGGGGTTTATTCAGGCATCCAACCCCAAGGATGTGTGTAAAATTCGAGTTTACACACACCACCCCATATTTTATTTTATATAATTGCTGGGTTAGGCTTTTTTGCCACAGCCAATCATACAAAATAAATGGTCTGGTGCGGCTCCGGTCTGGATGATGTTTAGCCAAGTCCTTTTTCTTGTTTTGTTGTCCCCTTTACGGTGTGATTTTTGTTAGGAAGTTTTTTTTTTTAAATAGTTACTTACTGCCTAGAGATAGTGGTGGCGGTGCGGTTTCGACTGCGAAGAAATCTGGTGGCAGCGTGAAAACCCAGAACAGCTGTAGGTTGGGCATATACGATAGCTTAGGAAACTGGTGCGTGTTTCTGCTGTTATAAACGCCTTTATAACAGCAAATTACGCCACGGTTTCCCTATGGGAAAAAGCCTAACCCAGTTATTATGTAACTAAAAACATTTTGTAATTGTCCTTGACCTTTACTGTCAGGTTCTTTCCACTTCTCTATTGCTTTTCTAATTGCTCTCTTGTATTGTTTAATTCATTACAAACTTCCCAGCATACTGTCTCAACCACCCACTCCACAGATAGGGGTGCCCATTCTATCCACTACCAACTACCCAAAGATAGCAGTGCCTATTCTTTTCCTACCTCCCACAACAGATAGCAGTGCCATTCTGTTCCTACCACCCACCCCAGACAACACTACCCATTCTGTCTTTTACCCCCCCAACAGACGTTCCCGTTCTATCTGTATCACCCACCCTTCAGATAACAGTGCTGATTGTGTCCCAACCCCTACAGATCACATAGAAACAGACTTTGACAGCAGATAAGGATCGCTTGGCCCACCTAGTCTGCCCATTTCCCCGCCTACTGGATAAGCTGCAGATCCTAGTTAATTAATAGCCTACTTCTTCCTACCCCCACAAGAATTGTCTTATGCTTGTCCCAAGCATTCTTGAATTCCCACAGTTTATGACCCCACAACCTCCTCAGAAAGGCCATTTCATGCTTTCACACCCTCTCTGTGAAAAAAATACTGCCTCACATTGCCCCTGAGACGTTCCCCTCTATCTTCAAATTGTGTCCCCTTGTTCTTGCACATCTCTTTTTCTGAAAGATGCTACCTTTTTTGGATTTTGTTGATTCACTTGAGGTACTTGAAAGTTTCTATCATGCCCCCCCCACCCCTTCCTCAAGGGTACACATATTAAGCTCCTTTAGTCTCTCTTCATATGGCTTCTGTTGCAGATCCTGCACCATTTCTGTTGCCCTCCTCTGGACTGTCTCCATCCCATGTCCTTGCAGAGATGGGGTCTCCAGAACTGTACGCAGTACTCCAGATGGGGTCTCACCAACTGTCTGTACAGAGGGATAACAACTTCCTGTTTTCTACTGGCGATGCCTCTCCCTATACATCCCAGTATCCTCCCAGCCATCCCTACTGCCTTCTCTCATTGCTTGCTAACCTTTAGGTCATCTGATATGACTAGCCATTCCATTTTTATGTTTGCTTGCACGCATGTACAAGACACATAGTGCCACATACGAGTTTTCGTAGGTGTGCCTCCCCCACTTCCAATGCCCTGCTCCCTTTTGCAGGTGTGGCTGCACCACGTCAATGAATGTTGGAGCTGGCAACAGCCTTCAGATGCAGTGGCTTGGCTTGAAAGCAAAAACGCTGCAATCAGCGGTAAGCGATGTGGCAATTTGCATACTGCCATCGGCAGGTAATTTGCATACTGTCATCAGCAGTATGTAAAGTGCCTACACTCTGCACTGCATCGGTAGGGCTGTCATAGACAGCTCTGTTTTTCTCTACTCTCCCCCCCAAGTAGCAGGCTGGAAGCCCACCCCAGTGTGCTCATGTGCTCCCCCTCCCCCGCACACCGTATGGCCGAGGGGGGTGCTCAATCCACCGTCGGCTTCACTGCCCCCCCCAAGAGACTTCTGGTGCTATGCTGGGAGCCCACCTCAGTGTGGAAAAGTCTGTGCAGCTGACTGGGGGTGCCCAATCCCCCGTTGGCTTAACTGTACGGTTTGTGCCCCCCCAAAAAAACAAGAGTTCCACCTGCCACACTGGGAGTCCACCCCAGCGTAGCAGAAGTCTGTATGGCCAACAGGAGTGCCCAATCCTGTCAGCTCCACTAGCCCCACCCAAAAAAACTTACAGCTGCCACGCTGGGAGCCCACCCTAGCATGGCAAAAGTCCCATGTAGTCTACAGAAAAATAGAAACACCTGTAAAATAAAAAAAAAACTGCCCCTCGTTGACTGTCTTGCCCCCCTTCCCTAACTTTGGTGCAGATCTCAGCCATTTTTAGGAATGTTTTCACCAAATTTTCAACATGGGGTTCTTGGGGACCCACATCATGAATTCAGTCACTGTCATTTTCTTATTCAGTCCCGAAAAGTGATTTCGCAGTCACTATGTGGAACCACCTTTCGGGACCAAGTAAAGAAACAACAATGTCACAGTTCATGAGGTAGGCCCCCAAAAACACTATATTGAAAATCTGGTGAAAAAAATTCCAAAACATGACTGTTTTATGAGGGTGCATTGTGCAGTTCCTACGCCCGCTAGTAACTTTGAGAATTTTTAATATTTTCAGTCCAGATTTTCAACATTACCATTTTACCACACCTCCTTATGAACAGTATAGCTATCATTTTTCATATCACGCCCAAAATGTGTTTTCACACATGTAGTGCACATTAGCGTGGTTGGTGTGCGAAATCAATGTTCAGGACATATTAAGAAAATCACAGTGACACTGGTCATGAGCAGAGGAGGTAAAATGGCTATGTTGAAAATTTGGTGTCAAAAGTCTATAAAATGACTGTCACGAGCGTGCAGTGCGCAATTTCCACGCACCCTCGTAAGTTCACGAATTTGTAACATTTTCAGTCCAGATTTTCAACATTTACATTTTTCCACACCTCCTTATGAACAGTATAGCTGTCATTTTTCACACCCTGACCAAAATGTGTTTTCACACTTCCGGCGCAAAATAGCGCGGTCACTGTGGGAATTTAGTGTTCGGGAAAGATTACGAAAATGACATTGACACTGTTCATGAGCGGAGGTGCAAAGATGCCTATGTTGAAAACCTGCTATAAAAAAATCCCCAAACAACTTACATTACGGGTGTACGTTGCACAGCTCCTACGCACGCTCGTGACTTCACCAGTTTTTGCATATTTTCACTCCAGATTTTCAACAATGCCATTTTTTACACCTCCTCATGAACAGTACACCTGCCACTTTTAACGTCCTGTTCGGAATGTGTTTTTGCACCTGTGGCGCCAAATGGCACAGTTGCTCTGCAAAATTACCTTTCACGCAACAAACTGATAGTGTCACTATTCATGCAGTGGGGGTCACAAAAAAACCCATGTGGAAAACTTGGAGTAAAAATACCAAGAAACTCCCAGGGCATTAGGGTTTTTAACCATAACACCCTACCTTGTAGGGACTGACAGGTGTCAGCGGTGTGACTTGGGATTGTCTACAGTATTGCTCATGCCATTTCACCCCCCCCCCACACACTGCAGCCAGTGACAGGCATCGAGGTGCACCTTGGACCCTTTGCCCCCAGAGTTCACCCCATTCTCTTATACTGTGCCCATTTCAGAGTATTTCCTTATCGAATGAGGTAAAGGCGAAACACCCCAAAGCACACTCCGACACTTGTCAGTGTCTGAAGGGTTGGGTGAGGTGAAATGTCTGACCGTCATGGGTGATGACCCAAAGGCACACCCCAATGCCTGTCCATCTCTGCAGAGTGAGGGAGGAGTTGGCGTCAGTTCAATACTTCCATGTTATTCCTATACTGCATCTGTCTAACTCCTGCACTTCCACTGCTAATGCCAGCAAGCAAACATTCGGCACTGACAAATGCTTTTTGTTGTTGTTACTACCTCCCCCATTTGTGTACTCTTCCCCTGGGTTTTTGCTTCCCAGGTACATTACTTTGCACTTTGTATTGAATCTAAGCTGCCATACTTCTGACCATTCCTCCAACCTTGCCGAGTCCCTTCTCATCCTTTTACCCCCCCCCTTGTGTATCAACCCTGACTCTGAACTTATTCTGCTAGGTGACTTCAAGATTAACTGGCTTGCGTCAGATGCAAGTACTCATAAAGATGCCATAGCAGCTGCCAACCTCACATAGATGGTTGCCACCCCTACTAGGACAAACTATAAAACCGGCAACCAATACCCTCTTGGACTGGGTACTTACCAGCCACCCCACCAGGATCTCTCGCACCACCGTTCTCCCTGACTCTCTCAGCGACCACTCCCCAGTCATTTGTGAATGGTCTAACAAATTGCCAATGCTCTTTCTGATACCTTACCAGTCCGCTCTGGTGTCCCCCAAGGGTCCATTCTGGGCCCACTCCTTTTCAGCCTTTTTAAAATTCCCTACTGCAGTCTTGCTCAGAACAAATCATTCTATATGCCAAAGATGCAGCTGTTTTGTCCTCTCGCAAAGACCCCATATCACTACAACGCAATCTCCGACTTGGTTTCAGTACCATTGAGTCATGGTTCTCTAATCATAAACTTGTCCTCAATCACAAAAAAACGAAGTCTATGCTCTTCCACAGCTCTCACAATCTGCACAAGCATCACCACATGGCTATCTCCACCATACAGGGGACTATCCTCAAACAGGTTCTATCTTTCAAATACCTAGGGATACTGCTTGACCCTAACCTCTCCTATGGGGCTCATGTCGACAGTGTGGCCAGAGCTGCAAATACACATTTTGGTCTACTTTACAAACACAGACATCTTACCCCGGATGCATTTAAGATTGCCATTCAGAGCTCTGTGGTCTCGATTATCAACTATGGTCTCATCATTTATGGCTCTGCCATGACGACAGCCCTCAGACATAGATCAATTGCCCTAAACAAGGCATGTCGGCTTATCACTGGAGCCCACTGTCTCACCCATACTTGTGACCTTTATGCTCAATCCGGATGGCTCCAACTATCAAACTGTATCAAGTATCTCACCTGTACCATGGCGAAGAAAATTAACCTTGGCCTTACGTCCCCTGGTGTCTTAGCCCTGCTATGCCAAAACTCCAATTTACGGAGTACCAGGAGTTCCAAAATGCAGCTCCTGCAAATTCCCCGCTGTCGCACTACCCAGGGTCAATGCTCTTTTGCCTACAAAGCGCCACTTTGGCTGAATGGCCTTAGCCCCACCATCTCTTCAGCCCCAACTCTTGGTATGTTTAAAACCAGACTCTGGCACCATCTCATTGCCTCCAGCTCCTGTGATTGCCTCACCTAAACTTAGACCACAATCTCCTCCAGCTCCTGTGGTTGCCTTGCCTGTCTTCAGTCACACCCTCCACTGCTACAGCATCTCTGCACCCCCTTGATGCACTTATTCCCTACCTGCCCATCCCCCTCTGCCACATCTCCTACCTGCTCTACCTCCTATCTGAAATGGCAGGACTGGGGCTGGGGTAGAGGGTAGTTAAATGGGTGGGAAACTAGCTGGGGGAAAGGAGGCAGAGGGTCATAATAAATGGGGTGGCATCCGGAGAGGGCAAGGTCACAAGCGGGGTCCCTCAGGGATCAGTGCTGGGCCCCCTACTATTCAATATATTTGTAGGGGACATTGTGGCGGGCCTTGAGGGAGGTGTGAGTATGTTTGAGGACGATATCAAAATCTACAATAGGGTGGACATGCAGGAAGGGGTAGAACGAATGCAGAGAGATTTAGGGAGGCTTGAGGCATGGTCAAAGAGGTGGCAGCTTGCATTCAATACAGAATAAAGTAAAATCATGCATCTTGGCTACAGAAATCGGAGGGCAGGGTACTGCATGGGGGGCAAAGATTTGGAGGAGATGGAACAAGAAAGGGACCTAGGCAACATTATATCAGAGAACCTGAAGGTGGAAAGGCAGTGCGGGAGGGCAGTGGAATGCTGGGATGCATCGGAAGGGGGATCACCAGTAGAAATAGGGAGGTCATAGTGCCCTTGTACACCCATCTGGTTATACCGCACTTGGAGTACGGAGTCCAGTTCTGGAGGCCAAACCTCAGAAAGGATGTGGGGAGGCTAAAGCAGGTTCAGAAGAGACCGACAAAGATGGTAAAAGGGTTAAGCCACCTATCCTATGAAGAAAGGTTGAGCGATCTGAACATGTACTCCCTGGAACAGGGGGGTTGGGGAACATGATCGAGACCTTCAAGTACCTTAGGGGTCTAAACAGGGTGCCAGTGGGGAACATCTTCCAGATGAAGGGAAATCAGAGGACGAGGGGGCATGGCCTGCAGGTGGAGGGGGGCAGTTCAGGGGTAACATTAGGAAATACTATTTCACAGAGAGAGTGGTGGAAAAGACTCCCAGAGGCAGTCGTTGGAGAGGAAACAGTGGAGGGATTCAAAAGGGAGTGTTAAGGTGGGGGCACAGGTCCAAGCAGATAGGTGGACAAATGGGCAGACTTGGTGGGCCTTGTTGGGTCCTTTTCTGCTGTCATACTGTATGATCTATCCCGAGCCTCCCGATACCAGCACTTTTCCCTATCAGTCTGACAAATGCCTCCGGCTGCTTCGCTTTTCCCCTCCCCCCTCTCTCTGTGCTTTCTCCTGTGTTATAAACCTAGGCCATATCTTGGACTCATGCTCTCTGATTGTACCTACCCCAACTGTTAATTCCCAATGTTTCAGTACCCAAACTGTCTGTAATCACCTCATTGTTGTTTTTTCTTTTGATTTGTTGTTTCTTCAACTGTATCTTCTATAATAACTTTAAACTGATGTGGAACCTTTGTAAAAGAGCCTTGGCTCAAAGGTAATTGTAATCCTAGAACCAAATAAACCCTGTTGCAGATCTTTGTGTTGTCTACAAAGAGATATATACTTTTCCTTCCAGTCTCTCTTTAATGTCACTTATAAAGACATTAAAAATGACTGGCCCCAGAACTGAACCCTGCAGTACCCCACTAGTAACCCCCTTTCTTCGGAGTGGACTCTGTTTACTATTACCCTCTGTGTCCTGTTGTCCAGCCAGTGTTTTACCCAGGATACCACCCTGGGACCCACTCTCAGGCTGACTAATTTGTTTATTAATCTTTTGTGTGGGACTGTGTCAAATTACTTGCTAAAGTCTAGGTAGGCCATGTCCACAGTCCCTCCCTGGTCTACTACTTCAGTCACCCAGTCAAAGAAATCAACTGGATTCATCTGACATGACCTCCTGCTATGAATCCATGCTGTCTCGGGTCCTGTGCCCCACTGGCCTCGAGGTAACTCTTCTTTCCCTACCTCCAACCCTACAGATAGCAGTGTAGCACAGTGATTTAAGGCTCCGAGCTGCAAATCTGGAGACCTGGGTTTGAATCCCACAGCCTCCACTTGTATGCTGTGTGACCCTGAGCAAGTCCACTTAACTTCCCTGTGCTCCTAGGTCGTACCAGTAAACAAGCTTTCAGCTTAGTGCGCCACTCCTGGTTAAACAATTGAAAAGAAAAGAAAAACCGTGTCCATTCTGTCCCCTACCACCCACCCCACAGATAGTGATGCCTGTTCTGTCCCTATCCTCATACCTCGCAACTGTCCCTGATTTTCAGGGATGTCCCTGATTTTGCCTCAAAATTTTACTCTGTCTCTCCTAAAAATTGTGTTTCCGTGACTAAACAGTGGGGGTTGTAAGCAAAAATAATGTCAAACATTAAAGTTACAGACTTGTTCTTCCTTAGAAAATGCATTTTACACTAAGCCCTTTAGTCTACCAGCTTCCTGAGTGAATAACACCAATTTTGAAAATGTGTCCCTGATTTTTTTAAGCCTTGTCCCTGATTTACAAGGCAAGAGGTTGAGAGGTATGCCTATCCTACCCACAGACAGCGATGCCCATGTTGTCCCTTCCCTGCCTGCCCCACAGATAGAAGTTCCCGTTCTGTCCCTGCATTCATCCCCACAGACAGCTGTGCCCATTCTGCCCCTACCTCCTACCCCACTGACAGAGGTGCTCGTTCCGTCCTACCACCTGCTGCCCATTCTGTCTCTCCCTGTCTGCTACCCTTCAACCCGGGTGGCCCGGTGCCAACAGTTCAATCCCCACCACACGATAGACAACAAGAAGGCGCGCCGCCGTTATCCGACGTGCGCGCCGAACGTACCCTCCGACCCGGCCGCCGCCCCTCATGCGCGACGTCGTTCTGACGGTCGCGCGCTCGTCCTGTGAGTGGAAGAGCTGTGGCCGCTGCGTGACGGGACGGCTGGCGATTCCGCTACGAGTTGTCAAAAGATGCGAGGCTAGAGCCCCGCCCGACGGGACCTGGCCGCGGCGACCCTCTCCGGTAAGGGACATGGCGGTTAACGGAAAAGCTGATGTTCCCATGTAGACGACTTCATGAGTCTGGGCCACTGGAATCTCCCCAGCAGTCAAAATATTTATCTTTAGTGAAACACATTCGATTTGTTTTTCTGGTACTGTTTTATTACAGTTTCGCCCGTTGCTTTTCCGACAGACCGTCATTGCTTGAATTTAGAGGGGGCCGAATAAGCATTGCTATTGATTTTTTGGGGCACCACCACTTCCATTGACAGGTAGGGAGAGCCCCGAACTCGTCGACCTTTGCATGCAAAAATAGTGCAGTTATTGCCTGCTTGTGCTGTGCTACACAGACATCCCTTTTATTTCAGGGGAAGGTGTTTGCAGACAATACAGAGGAGCTCGGCAGACCGAATCAGACCAGGAGAAGGGTTCATAGTCTATCCTCGCCTCATGACACTCGCACTAAATTGAATGTTTGTCCACGAAGTACTGTAGTAGCAGAACTTTATATTTGGCACTACTAGAGGCGGACATGGGGGCTAGGGACTGAAGCCCCCTCTCTGACATCCTCCACTATCCAGTTAGTTGGGTCTTCTGCAGCAGCATGTTTCTTAAATTGCAGCATAATGTGCTGCTGCTCCTGACTTTGTGAGTGCAACTGTACAAAATAGCCTCTTGTAAGTATGTCGTACATCTGTATTTGCAATCAATTTTGACAATCTATGAAGATATAACTGGTATGTACTACATGCTACCTTGCATAGAGTAGGAACTTATGTGTCTATTCACTGGGAACTTATTTTGCAGGAGCATAGGGCAGTTTTTTTCCTTGGGACAATACTAACTGTTCAGAAAGTATTTTTATAGGTTTTCTAGAAATGTTATGTTTGTTAAACACAGTGAGGCAGGTGCTGTGCATTTTCACAATGTTTTAGCACTTTTATGAGCAAAATGCTAATCAATTTGTAGAGTTAAATAAAACCCTGTAGGGACCCAATTTGTAGCATGCCTGTGCCAAAGAAGTTCCTAGGTTAGCATGCACATGCTCAGTGTGTGCACTCGGAACCAATTTGTGTCAGGATCCCATTTGTCGTGCCAAATCTTCAGTGTCTTTATAGGCGACATTGCAGAGGGACTGGAAGGAAAAGTATGTCTCTTTGCAGATGACACAAAGATCTGCAACAGAGTTGGAAGAACTATGGGGAATAATAAAAACTGCCATCACAGAGGTAACAAGCCTTTGTGTAAAGCAAATAAACGAAACGAGGTAAGAAACCACTATGGTTCTCAAAGGAAGTGGCAGTGAAGGTTTAAGAAAAAAAGAAAGCATTCAGGAAGTACAAGGAATCGCAGAAGGAGCAGGACAGAGAACTGTATCAGTTAAAGCAAAAGGAAGCTGGAAAGGCAGTCAGAACAGCAAAGGCCCAAACCGAGGAAAAGATTGCCAACTCAGTTAAGAAGGGGGATAAAACCTTTTATAGGTACATCAGGGAGCCAAAGAAGACCAAGGGAGGGATAGTGAGGCTTAATAAAGGGAGGGAGGGTGGGCAGAGGGTGACTGTGAAAGGCAGAGATACTAAACAAATATTTTTGCTCAGTATTTACAAAGGAAGAAGGAGGTACCTAAAACAAACAGTAGAAACACTCTGGATACAGAAGTTGATACCAGCCCATTTACAGAAGAAAGGGTTCTGAAAGAGCTCTTAAAACTGAAGGTGGACAAAGCAATGGGGCCTGATGGGATTCATCCCAGAATTCTAAAAGAACTAAGGGTAGAACTAGTGACACCACTGACTACCCTCTTTAACAAATCATGGGAGGATGGTGTGGTACCTGAGGACTGGAGGAAGGCAGATGTGATTCCCCTTCACAAAAGTGGGAGCAAGGTAGAAGCAAGAAACCACAGACCTGTTAGTTTAACCTCAGTGGTAGGGAAAATGATGGAATCACTTCTGAAGGAAAGAATTGTTGAGTATCTAGAGGCCAGAGGGGCAAAGGACCCAAGGCAGCATGGATTCACAGCGGGAAGGTCATGCCAGACAAATCTGATAGATTTCTTTGACTGGGTGACCAAAGTAGTTGATCAGGGAGGGGCTGTGGACATGGCCTACCGAGACTTTAGCAAGGCATTTGACACAGTCCCACACAAAAGATTAATATACAAGTTAGCCAGCCTGGGAGTGGGTCCAAAGATGACAGCCTGGGTAAAGAATTGGCTGGAGAATAGGACACAGAGAGTAATAGTAAATGGAGTCCAGTCTGAAAAAATGGGGGTTAGTAGTGGGGTACCGCAGGGTTCAGTATTAGGACCGGTCCTCTTCAATGTCTTTATAAGCGACATTGCAGAGGGACTGGAAGGAAAAGTATGTCTCTTTGCAGATGACACAAAGATCTGCAACAGAGTTGATGCACAAGGTGGGGTGGAAAGGATGAGAAGGGACTTGGCAAGGTTAGATTAATGGTCAAATGTATGGCAGCTTAGATTCAATGCTAAGAAGTGCAAGGTAATGCACCTGGGAAACAAAAACGCAGGGAAGAGTACACATTGGGGGTGAGATACTAACAACAACAAAAATGGAAAGGGACCTGGGGGTAGTCATATCAGATGACTTAAAGGTGGGCAAGCAATGTGATAGGGCAGTAAGGAGGACTGGGGGGATACTGGGATGCATAGGGAGAGGCATCACCAGTAGAAAACAGAAATTGTTATCCCTCTGTACAGACAGCTGGTGAGACCCCATCTGGAGTACTGTGTGCAGTTCTGGAGACCCAATCTCCATCAAGGACATAGACAGGATGGAAGCTGTCCAGAGGAGGGCAACTAAAATGGTGCAGGGTCTGCACCAGAAGACATATGAAGAGAGACTAAAGGAGCTTAATATGTATAGCCTCAAGGAAAGGAGTGAGAGGGGGACATGATAGAAACTTTCAAGTACCTCAAGGGAATCAACAAAGTCCAAGAGGGTAGCATCTTTCAAAAAAAGAGGTGTGCAAGAACAAGGGGGCACAATTTGAAGATGGGGGGCTCAGAGGTAATGTAATGATGTATTTTTTCACAGAGAGGGTTGTGGATGCATGGAACGGCCTTCCGGAGGAGGTTGTGGAGTCAAAAACAGTGGTTGAATTCAAGCATGCATGGGACAGTCATAAGGCAATTCTAGGGGGTTGGGGTAGAAAGAAGTAGGCTGCTGGTTAACGAGGATCTGCAGCTTATCCATTAGGTAGGGAAATGGGCAGACTGGGTGGGCCAAGCGGTCCTTATCTGCCATCAGATTCTATGTTTCTGTGTAAATTGGATCCTGACACAAAATTGGTTCCCTGTGCTCATACTTCCAATGCGTGCGTGAAAAGGCTCGCTTGCTGTACAGATCGGTTCCGGATATGGATCCGATTTTGCACAGTTTTTTCTGCCTTGTATCTTCGGCTGGTTTTTGGCAAAAATCAAGTAATAAAACCAATTTAAGACAACGAAAACAGTTCAACAGTGATCGCCTGGCGCCATGGAGCCAGCTTTGCCAACTCTTCTCATATGTTCTTATGACTTTTTCAGAGGTGCTACCAGTACTGAGAAGGGGGGAGGCTAGAAATCAATGCATCACCTACCTTCAAATGGTTGTAGGGCTGGTGCAGAGAAAATGGCTTTGGCTATTGGGAACCACATGGATGCATGCATGCCTGTACAAGAGGTGTGGCCTGCATCCTTCCACGGAGGCAACATCGGTTCTTATTAAGTGGTTTAAGTGCTTTCATGCCGAGCATTTAAACTAGTGGGGGAAGGGCTCAAACAGCCCACCCCAAAAGGTTAGATCAGCCAGCACTTAGGACCAAGAAGTCATATCTTTTACAAACACTGAACCACAGATAAAGACACAAAACACACAGGGCAAGAATATAATGTTCTCAACAAACACGCCTGATTCTCAGGTTAAGTGGAAGGTAAGCAAAGGTGAGCAGCATAGGGATAACACCAGGATGGATGGAAGGAAACAAGGGATCAAATGGAAGATAAAGGGAATGGGAAAAGGGTGGTAACAGGGCATGGAAGATCATGCATACAAATGCCCGCAGTCTGGGTAGCAAAGTCCCAGACCTGGTTGCTAGGGTTACCACCTTTTAAGAAGCCCAAAGTGGGACATTTCTTACTGAAACATGATTTTTTTGCAGGACAATATGTAACCTCAACCAACACAACAGATTTTTTTTCTAAATAATCAGAATTAAGACTAAGTGTTGCAGTTTTTAGGTGTTCCCTAGTGTTTCTTATCATTATAAGGTATTTTAGTTAAGGTACTATAGTTTTTGCAACATTTAGAGGAAAGTCTGAAAATATTTTTTTCTAGTATAATGTCAGGACATTTAGTATTTTTCATGTTTTTTTGCAGGACACAGCTGCCCAAATCAGGACTGTCCTGCGAAAATAGGGACAGGTGGTAACCCTACTGGTTGCTGCAGTGTTGAAGGCTTGTCTGGACGTACTGGTCATAACAGAGATGATGTACACCAACAGCAACAACTGGGACATACATGTACCAGGTTATGCCCCATTCAGGAGGGACAGGGAGGGCAAAAAGGGGGGGGCACATGTATGTCAAAGAAAATATATCAGAGCAACTGAAATTCAGAGCACACTTGGGCAGGTGGAGGAATTGTGGGCCATGCTCCAGACAGGCAATAGAATAGCTATCGGCGCAGGATTGATCTACAGGCTTCCAGCTCAGGAAGAGGAAATGGACAAGGTTACGCTCATGTACATACAGTATATGGCAGCAAAGAGGGACGTTCTTCTCACTGGGGATTGTAATACTGTAGACAATGACTGTTCCATGTTGGCT
Organism: Neoceratodus forsteri; assembly: GCA_016271365.2. NCBI lineage: Eukaryota > Metazoa > Chordata > Ceratodontiformes > Ceratodontidae > Neoceratodus > Neoceratodus forsteri. The sequence goes on from CM028129.1 coordinate 109,926,960, forward strand.
GAAGCTTCAGCAAGGACACGAGGCATTGTGGACTCGGGGAGGGCTTCTAGCAGCTGGTGTGGAAGTCCACCAGTCCTAGATCTGGTTCTGACCAGTGGAAACAGACTCTCAGATCTCATGGTGAAAGGTCATCTGGGGTTCAGTGACCACCAAATGTTATGACTCAAACTGGACACAGGGCTATAGGCAACCCATAGAAACATGAGTATTATACATCAGAGGTGCTTACTTTGCCAGAATGAGAATACAGGTTAAAAACCTCACCAAAAGAAAGGCACCTGGGAATCACAGTGAATAACAACCTCACATCAAGGGACCATTGCAACAGAGTAGTCCAAACTGCTGGACATGGTGGATAATAATTGGTGTAAGGCATTTGGTGCTCTGTCCTCTTTTCCATTGGCTGGACTACAGTGAAAGCCATGGTATTGGTTCTAATTTACTGTGTGTGCATTTTCACTTTGTGTCTGGCCATGTTTGTGTGCATGGTTGCGTGTGTGTGTGTGTGTGTGTGTGTGTGTGTTTGTTTTCTAAATATTTGTTGATTACTGCTATGTATTTTCTATCTTTATGTCATATGAGTGTGCATGTATCATGGTTTCTGTGTGTGTCTCAGCACCCCAGTTCAAGTACGGGTTAGCTGTCATGCAACTGTGATATGGAGGCAAGATGGGTGGGTGACGTTGAGATTGGCCATACTGTCCAGTGAGTGGATGAAGTGGTGCGTGGAGGAAAAACACCTTCAGAGTGCACCGTGGCATCGGACAGTGGTACTGTAGCTCCACCGTAGCAGTGGATTCGTGTTGGCCATCTTGAAAAATCAGTCTAGTATTTCTTTCAATTCACCTAGTCCTATCATTATAACACCATCAAGGTCTGTGACTTGCACAATGCTTTAATGTTTCTATTGCCTACATGTGTGTTCACAAATCAAGAACAGTTTGATACATGCACCCATTTTCAGTTGCATACTGGTCCCTCAGGCACGGCAGTACTCGTGCATGCATGGAAATGTCCATTTTTCCTATTGGACAACCTGTATCTAGCCCTGTATCTTTTATTAATGTTATAGAAACACAGATTTTGACGGCAGATAAGGACCGCTTGGCCCACCCAGTCTGCCCATTTTCCTACCTATTGGATAAGCTGCAGATCCTAGTTAACCAGAAGCCTACTTCTTCCTACCTCCACCCCCTAGAATTGCCTTATGACTGTCCCATGCATGCTTGAATTCCACCACTGTTTTTGACTCCACAACCTCCTCCGAAAGGCCATTCCATGCATCCACAACCCTCTCTGTGAAAAATATACTTAAATTACCTCTGAGCCTCCTTCTATCTTTCAAATTGTGCCCCTTGTTCTTGCACACCTCTTTTTGAAAGATGCTACCCTCTTGGACTTTGTTGATTCCTTGAGATACTTGAAAGTTTCTATCATGTCCCCCTCTCCCTCGTTTCCTCGAGGCTATACATATTCAGCTCCTTAAGTCTCTCTTCATTATGTCTTCGGTGCAGACCCTGCACCATTTTAGTGCCCTCCTCTGGACAGCCTCCATCCTGTCTATATCCTTATGATTGGGTCTCAGAACTGCCAGTACTCCAGATGGGGTCTCACCAACTGCCTGTACAGAGGATAATAACTTCCTGTTTTCTGCTGGTGATGCCTCTCCCTATGCATCCCAGTATCCCCAGCCCTCCTTGCTGCCCTCTCATTGTTTGCCCACCTTTAGGTCATCTGATATGACTACCCCCAGGTCCCTTTCCATTTTTGTTGTTGTTAGTATCTCACCCCCCATTGTGTACTCTTCCCCTGGGTTTTTGTTTCCCAGGTGCATTACCTTGCACTTCTTAGCATTGAATCTAAGCTGCCATACATTTGACCATTCCTCTAACCTTGCCAAGTCCCTTCTCATCCTTTCCACCCCACCTTGTGCATCAGATCTGTTGCAGATCTTTGTGTCATCTGCAAAGAGACATACTTTTCCTTCCAGTCCCTCTGCAATATCGCTTATAAAGACATTGAAGAGGACCGGTCCTAATACTGAACCCTGCGGTACCCTAACCCCACTAGTACCTCCCCTTTCTACAGAGTGGACTCCATTTACTATTACTCTCTGTGTCCTATTCTCCAGCCAATTCTTTACCCAGGCTGTCATCTTGGGACCCACTCCCAGGCTGGCTAACTTGTATATTAATCTTTTGTGTGGGACTGTGTCAAATGCCTTGCTAAAGTCTAGGTAGGCCATGTCCACAGCCCCTCCCTGATCATCATGTTTACCCAAAGAACTAGCTACAGAAATTGGTAGGTGTGAATGGTGTCATCTTCTGTTGAATGCATCACAGAGACTAGCAGCAGTCACCAATAACAGCATGCTAATGATGCACATTGACTTTAATATGTAGTCCCCCCTCCTGCAGGTCCACGTAACCGCACCTCTTAAAGAGCTGCTAATCACACCTGGTCATCTGGAGTGCTGACTTAGATAAACAGACAGCAATGTCATACAGTTAAAAAAAAAAAAAAAAAGTTTGATGTATATGTGTCTTGTTCTGTAACTCTCTAATGCCAAGCCTTCTCCAGTATAATACCCACTGCATGGTTATCAGCGCACACTGCCACCACAACACCCATGGGCACATGATCATATCTCATACTGTGGCTAGCAAGTTTTACACTCTGCATCTCCACAAGTGGGTTCCTCCTAATATTTCACTGCTGTTGTTGTTAGAGAAAGGCAAGATGGTGAAATGGCATTGGTGAACACTGTACAGTGTGGGTTTATGGTGTGGCTGCACACTGAAGATCACCATGTCTTGCTTCGTGTGGTGTCATGTGTGGGCCTGCTGTGTGTGTGTGTGTGTGTGTGTGTGTTTGTTTTTCTGTGTGGGATGGCAGCCAGATGTCTAGGTATATCATACTAACATACTAAAATGCCAGCAGAACAGGCCTAACGGTCTTTCGTGTCTGCTCGTTTGGTCAGCCCCCACCCTGGGAGCTGACCTTGCTGCCCCCCTCGCCTTCTCTGGCTTCTCCCTTCCCAGTTCAGGATATTCTCGCTGCACTTGATTCTGCTTTCAGAACCCTTCCCCTGTACCTGTCCCGCCCCCTCTTGAACCCCTCCACCAGCCCCCTGGGCAGTGCATTCCATGGCTCCACCACCATCTCAATGAAGTAGCACCTTCTCCTTTCTCCCTGAATCCCCCAGCTTCCACCCTTGCTCTCTAGTTACCCCTCCTTCCGAGACACCCTGACTGCTCCTTCCCTATTTACCCCTTCATGTACCTGAAGACCTCTATCACGTCCCCCTGGTCCCTTCTCTCTTCCAATGTGTACATATTTAGCTCTTCGATCCTCTCCCCATAGGTCCTGTCCCCCAAGCCTGAAATAATTTTGGCTGCCCTCCCCTGGACCCTCTCCAGGAGTTTAATGTCCCTCTTTAAGTGTGGCCTCCAAAATTGCACGAAGTACTCGAGGTGTGGCCTCACCAAGCAGTTATACTGAGCACTTCCCTCCTTCTGGAGGTGATCCCCCAGCGATGCATCCCGGCATCCTGTTGGCCTTGGCTGCTGCCCTCCTTCAAGTCTCCGAGTTGTTCATCTTGACATCCACCACCACCACCCCCAGGTCCCTTTCAGCCATCGAGACTTGTAGCATCCCCCCCCCCCGGGTGTACACTTGGCCTAGGTTTCTGGCCCCCAGGTGCAGTACCTTACATTTCCCTGCGTTGAACATCAGCTTCCACTTTGTAGACCATCTTTCCAGAGCCTCCAGGTCCCCCTGTAGGGCCACCCTCCTCTCCTCCCCATCCACCACCGCTCCCAGTTTTGAGCGATCCACAAAGAGACTCATCTCACTCCTGTTACCTGTCCTTATGTCAGAGATGTAGGCATTGAATAGGAGGGGCCCAAGGACTGATCCCTGTGGGACCCCACTAATGACCCTCCTTGGGGATGAGACTATCCCGCCAACTACAACCCTCTGGGTCCAGTCCTGGAGCCAGTTGTCTATCCATCTGATCGTCTGGTTCCCCATCCCCATTTCTCCCAGCTTATCCAACAGGCCCTCATGAGGAACACAGTCAAATGCCTTGCTGAAGTCTAGAAAGTGAACATTCACTGGTCTACCCAGGTCCAAGGCACTCGTCACCCAGTCATAGAACTCTACAAGGTTTGTCTGACATGATTTCCCTGGGACGAATCCATGCTGTCTATTGTCCAGACACCTTGACTTTTCCAGGTCCCTCCTAGCCTCTCCTTGACAATGCCCTCCATCACCTTGCCCACCACCGATGTCAGGCTGACAGGCCTGTAGCTCCCTGCCACCTCCCTTGATCCCCCCTTGTGGATAGGCACTATATGCGCCACCTTCCAGTCCTGAGACACCCACCCTGTCCTCAGAGAGATGGTGAAAAGCTCTGCCAGGGGTTTCGCCAGGACATCCGCAAGTTCCTTCAGCACTCGGGGATGTAATTTATCCGGCCCTGGTGCTTTCTCTGTCTTAAGGGACCTGAGGGCTTCCCTCACTCTCTCTGCTGTGATTTCCACCTCTTCTCCCTGCTTAGCCTCCCCCCCAGCCAGTGATGCCTCCCCCTCTCACCAGACCTGCCGATCGGTAAGGGTCCCCCCTCCTCAGTATCACTGTCTCCTTCCATGTATGATGCAGCACCTCCATTTTCCTTGGTGAAAACTGAGGTGAAGTATTCATTTAGTACCTCAGCCTGCTCCCCCGGTCTTGTGCCCATCTCTCCCCCGTTTTAATCCTGCTAATCTGCCCCTTCACCCTTCATTTTTCCCCACTGTATCTAAAGAACTCCTTGTTTCCTCTCCTGATTTCCCTGGCCAGGCTCTGCTCCTTCCTTGCCTTAGCCGCCCTCACCACCCTATTGGCCCTTCTAGCCATCAGTTCATACTCCCCTCGATCCCTTTCACTCCTTGAGCACTTGAATTGCCTGTAGGCTGCCTTCTTTCCCTGCACCACCTCCTGGACCTCCCTGGTCCACCAGCAGGGTTTTCAGGCCCTACCACATTTTCATCTTACTCTGGCACAGGTGCTGGTAGCATCCTGCACCCCTCTTCTGATTATGTCCCATCTACTGTCAACGTCCATGTCTGACCCAGTCACATCCAAATGCTCCTTAAGGATCCTTCTCATTTCCTTAAAATCCGCCCCCCTGAAGTCAGTTACCTCCGTCTTTGTGCAGCCTTCTACCCCTCCTAGGTCCAGGCAGAACCAGACCGTGGCATCGTCACTCCCCACCAATGGGTCCCTTACCTCCAGGCCCCCAATCTGGTCACTGTCTGCCAGGACCACATCCAGTACCCGTGCCTCCCTGGTCGGTTCCCCCACCTGCTGAGTTAGGAACGCGTCTTGAAAGACATCCAACAACCTCTGTTCCCTGGCCTCTGAGGATGTCATAGTCTCCCAGTCTGTTCCTGGCATGTTTAAGTCCCCCAAAAATATCCAAATGGGGTTTATGATTGCTTGCCTTGCGTCATGGTGTATGCAGACATGTCAACCTGATTATTGATGCGATGGATTGATTCTGGCTCTGTTATGTGTTTTTGCTAAGGTGCACTGTGTTGTAGGTAATGTCTGGTTTCATTTGCCTATGATGTATTTCCTGTGTGTATGTTGTCCCTGGGGGTACCTTGTATCATGGTTGATACAGCGTGTGAGCATGAGCATGTGGTCATGGCAGCTGAATGCTGGGAGTGATGGTATTGTGTACTATCCATGGCAATAGCTTGTGTGGTTGCTCAAGACAAAACACATAGGAACATATGCCAAATAATGACTTTCTGGCACTGGCACTAAGGGCAACTTTTTTTTGGGGGGGGGGTGGTGATTGTTTCATCATTCATAGTGCGGCAGATCCTATTCTTCTATTTTTTGCACTCACCTTCTCAGCTTGGCAGCTGAGACAGTCACCTACCACCCTTTTTATGAATCCATTATCCCTTGCTCTGCCCCTCAGTCCACCGCCCATCCAACCTCATTTGATGACCACTTTTGCATTAATATTTTATTCTTTGTTACCATTCCGTGGAACGTCTGTATGCTGCCTAAGGCATTTTACGGATGCATCCTCAAGAACTGTACATAGTACTCGATATGCTGTCTCGTCAATGATATATACAGTGTTAGCACTGCCACCTTTTTTTCTTCTCAGAATGGGGCCAGATGGGATACTCCACAGAATATTAATTTAACAGACCTCAAGGAGGTTCTGGCTTCCCTCTGAACACCCTATTTCACAGATCACTGGAGACAGGGGAAGTCCCAGAAGACTGGAGGAGGGCAAATTCTGGTCCCTCTCCCACAAAAGTGATAGCCGAGAACTGAAAGGCAATTACAGACCAGTCAGCCTGACCTTGGTGGTGGTATAATTAATGGAGGCGACCTCCAGGGAGATGGATCAGGGAAGGGTGGTGGATGAAGCCTACTTAGATTTCAGCAAAGCCCTTGATACTGTCCCACATAGAAGGTTAACAAACAGGTTAGGAAGCATGGAGGAGGGCCACAGGGTGGTGAAGTGGGTCTGAAATTGGTTGGGGGGGACAAGACACAGAGGGTGATGTTAAATTGGGTTCATTTCAAAGAGAGCGAGGTGAGCAGTGGGCTGCCACTGGGATCAGTCATGAGTCTAGTACTCATCAGTATCTTCGTAAGTGACATTGCAGAGGTGCTAGAGGGGGGAAGTATGTCTGTTTGCAGATTGCACCAAGATCTGCAACAATGTTGAGACTCCAAAGGGGATAGAAATAAAAGAGAAAAAGACCTAAGCAGGTTTAACAGTTGTCAGAATTGTGTCAGCCTAGATTTAATACTAAAAAGTATGAAGTCATGCATTTGGGGAGCAGAAATTCATAGGAGGTGTACAGGATGTGGGTGGAGGGCCTGAAAGCAACCAAACAGTGTGAGAGGGAAACTGGGAAAGCAAGTGGGATGCTGGGGGGCATAGAGAGAGGTATCATCAATCAGAAGAAGGTGTTTGTTATGCCACTTTACAGATTTCTGGTGAGACCTTAGCTGGAGTACAAATGGGGGTTCCCGAAAAGTCTTCCTTGGGCTTGCCTAAATGCTCACTGCCAGGCTGGTGTCCTGCGTTTTACCAGTTTAAATGTTATTACCTGAGAGTGCCTGTGTAGCCTTTGTGTGTTGTCTCTTTAAGAGCTGCCTGTGTCGCAGTTGTGATTAATCTGGAAGGAGGGGCTGAGTGTTTCTGTGCTCGAGTCTCGCCCCGGGCTGTCAGATAATCGCTCCGTTCTGTCATCGCTATTTGCGCAGAGGGAGTTCTGTTACAAGATGTGCTTATTTGCTGATTATCTATTAGAGTAGTAATGATATTGCAGTTTGTCTAACCTGCCTTATTTGCAGCATGGACAGTTTGGTTATTCATCACCGTCTTGGTCCTGGACTGCCAGAATGGGCCAATCAGTACCTTTTGGGACTCTAAAATGGAGCCTGTCCCCAGGAGTCTTGTGGGAGCAAAACTTTGTAGGAATTGTAGTTTTGAGACTTTGGTGCTCAAGTGGACCTGGAGGGGGAGCCCTTGTTGTCACTGACAGACAGATCAGCCAACCGAACCTTTTGGATCCTGGGGAAAGTCCCAGGCTGCTTGCAGTTAGTCAGTCGGAGTTGGAAAGTGAAAGAGTGAACAGCTCGAGATAGTCGAGCAGCAGTCCTGAGTAGTTTCGCACGGGGAGAACTGTGGAAGGGCTGAGTTTAGGTCTGCTTGTTTGTCTGCTGTCCCTTTGAGGGAACTTGGGAACCTATAGGACTGAATCTGATTTGTGAGAATGATTTAAGCCACTGAACTGTGACCAGGCTCCAAAACCTGAAGAACACTGAAGATTTGCTGAATGCGATCTGCCTGTCAGGATTTCCAGCTACTTCTGAACTCGTGGTGTGTACAGAGACTTTGTGTAATTGCAAACGGATAGCAATCTGCCTGGTACAGTAGAATTTCCTTACATGTAAATGTGCTGTGTGCTGCTAGTGGGTCGTGATTTGATACCCCACAGTGTGCTGAACTGTGTTCTGCTTCCTGGAGGCTGCATCCAACTCCAACAGACTGAATCCGTGATTATCTCCATTTGGCCTGGGCCTCGCCACACTGGCCCAGCCAGACTACCCGCTACACAGAGAAAGTCATCGACGAGAGACCTGCCTGGGGATCAGCCTCCTGCTCAATGCTTTTAACAAGAATGACACCTTGGTGATTCTTGTGGGCCCTGCTTCTCCTGGCACTCCAGCTCAACAACCTGCAGTCTCAATTTCATCCTGCCTGTGTCCTGTATTTGGTATCGTGAGTAAACATCAAGGTAGCTACCTACAACAACTGCTAAATCTAAAGTTGTGTCATCTGATTGCCTTGTTGTCTTTTTTTTTTTTTTTTTTCACGAACAGAGCTCTCCGGCTCAGGATTACAAATAGAGTGTGTGTGTCGTGCATGTTGCTGTTCTTCCATCACAGGGCTCCAAACAACTGCGATGCCGGCCTACCCCGAGAAATGTTCCAGGCTAGCCCACCTTTTTCCTACCTGGGTACCCAGAGTGTGTGACTGTGTAAGGACTCTGAAGTGCATGTATGACTGTCTGATTGATTTAGCCTTTAAGCCAGTCAACCTGATTACGCTTCCTCCTTGTTCAAGTCCCCTGAATAAATTGGATCTAATTCTTTTTGTATTTAACCTGACCGTGGTTCCAGTTTGCATTGAAAGCACTGTACTTTTGTTGTTTGCTGTGCCTAACCTTGTTTTACAGGAGGTCTCCAGGGTCGAACTGGTGGAACCAGCCCTGGTGGTAAGTACAAACAGTGTGAGTACTTGCATGGTGAACAAGGGTCACTGCAGAAATGATTACTGTATATTGTTCTGGCCACTAGAAGGGAAAGAGGGGGGGTTACAGTGTCCCAGAGGGCTGTACCCAAGTTAGATTGACCACTAACAAACCTGACCTTTGGGTGGAGGCACCTGTTTCAGTACCCAGGCCCCTTAACCTGCAACTAGCCAAGCAGGCAGGTTTAGCGCCACCTAGGGGTTACACATATTTCTTGATTGTGCTTGGGATTGTTAGTATGGGGAGATGGGGTCAGGTCGGAGGTTAACATGTCATCATGCAAACCCCTATATGGACAGGTAGTCTTGGGTTGTTAATGCAGACTGCAGAGGAACAGGTGGTTGATGCACTGTAAGCCTAAGGTAGTTAGGCCTTGTGCAGACAGATCACCCAGAGGATGCTAGTAGTGCTGGTCACTTCAGCCGGCTGTCTGTATGGATAGCTGTCTGTGCAAGGCCAGCAGGCATAATAGCAAAGATCTGCAACAGGGCTGATACACAGTGGGGGTTGGAAAGGATGAGAAGGGAATTGGCAAAGGTTGGAGGAATGGTCAAAAGTATAGCAGCTTGGATTCAGTGGAAAGAAGTACAAAGTTATGCACTTGTTAAACAAAAACCTGGAGGAAGAGCACACATTGGGGGTGAGGTACTAACAACAACAAAAATGTAAATGTTCCTGGGGTTAGTCATATCAAATGACCTAAAGGTAGACAAGCAATGTGAGAAGGCAGTATTGATGGATGGGGGATACTCGGATCCACTGGGAGAGGCATCACCAGTAGAAAACAGGACGTTGTCATCCCACTGTGCAGACAGTAGATGAGACCCCATCTGGAGTATGCATGCAATTCTGGAGACCCCGTATCCGCAAGGACATAGACAGGATGAATGGAAGCTGTCCAGAAGAAGGTAACTAAAATAGTGCAGGGTCTGTGCCTGAAGTCATACAAAGAGAGTCTAAAGGAGCTTAATATGTATACCTTCAAGGAAAGGAGGGAGAGGGGGGACATAAAAACATAGAAACATAAAAGTTGTCAGCAGATGGGAACCATGCAATCCATCAAGTCTGCCCCTGGCTTCCTACACCCCTACTTAGCTGCATGCTTGTGTATCCCACCGGGTCTGTCCCATGCAAGCTTGAAATTCCCCCACTGTCTTTGCTCCCACCACACCCTCTTGTAGGCTATTCCATGGTTCCACAACACACTCTGTGAAGAAGGATTTCCTCATATTGCTTCTGAACTTTTCTCCCTTAAGTTGAAGGTTGTGCCCTCTAGTCCTACTGTAGTCCTTTACTGGAAAGAGTTTTTGCACATGCACAATGTTATTGCCTTTAAGATATTTGAATGTTTCTGTCATGTCCCCATGAGTCCTGCATGTGCTAGAGAGTATAATTTGAGGTCATGCAGTCTTGTCTTGTACTGATTCTGATGCAAGCCCTGCACCATCTTTGTTGCTCTTCTCTGTACCATCTCCAGCCTATCTAAGTCCTTCCTGAGGTGTGGCCTCCAGAACTGGACACAGTACTCGCAGCGAGGCCTGAACAGGGACCAATACAGGGCATGATTATTCGTGCCTTCTGCTCGTGATGCCCCTCCCTATGCATCTCAGGATACCACTAGCCTTTAGTGCTGTCTTTTCACATTGTCTTCTGACCTTGAGGTAATCTGATATGATCGCCCCAGGTCTCGTTCCAGCTGTTAGCCACCAGCTGCTCCCCTCCCATTCAGTACAGTTTCCCTGGGTTATGCTTTCCCAGGTGCATGACCTTGCATTTTTGGGTACTGAATTTCAGTTGCCAGGTCTTGGACCACTCCTCCAGTTTTCGGAGATCAGCTTCCATGCTTAGCTGTCCCTCTGTTCTGTCTACCCTGTTGCCAATTTTGTTGTCATCTGCAAACAGGCACACCTTTTCTGCCAGTTCATCTGCAGTGTTGCTGGTGAGTATGTTGAAGAGGATCGGCCCCAGAACTGAGCAATGCGGGACCCTGCTAGTCACCCTCCCCTCCACAGACAGTGCCATTTACTAATACTCTTGAGAGTTCTCCCATGTAACCAGTTTCTGACCCAGTTTGTAACCTAGGGCCCAATTCCCATGTTCTCCACTTTTCTGACTACCATATATACTCGCGTATAAGCCAATCCCCTCTAATTGCAGTATAGTATGTAGCAAAATACACTGACCCGGGTATAAGCCGATGGCAAAATGTAATCAATAAATACATAGAAAATAAGGCACACAACAGTGTGCTGCCTCCTAGAATAAACTGCCACAGGTGACAGCATCTGAACTTTCAAACACCATGAAGTCTTGCTATATTAGGACTTATTGCAGTTAGCCACTGCACTCGAACTGCCCCGGAGAGGAAAGAGTTAACTCAGAGAATCTGGGTTCCATAGCAGGCTATGCAAAACTCTATCTGGGCAGTTTCAAATGAAACTGTTAGATTCTTTACTCCGCTTCACTGAACAGTCGCTCCGGAGATCAGCTCCTTCAGCTCGGTTCATTTCTCGGTTCAAGCGAGTATTTTCGGTTCATTTGAACCAGCAAAAAGTAATTATTTTACCGCATTTCGGTTAAAGCTCTATCTGGTAACCGTAAGTACAAAATGTAAAGTCTGTGTGGAAATTTAGTTATCGGTTCGGTTTTGAACCGATCGGTTTGCTTATTTTAATGTTTTAAAGTTTTGGGCTTTTAGAGTGTGGTACCCAGTTCTTATTGGTTCTAAAAAAACCTTGATTTTGAATAGGGTTTTTTCAAATACCCGTGAAACGGTTAGGAACCGATAAGGGTGTCTTGCCTGGCACGGCCATAAAAAGGGCAAGTTTTTGGTTAGGCTGGCATTATGTCTGAGAAACCCAAAAAGAAAAACCGGGCCCACTGGGTTTCAACACTGTGATGCTGTGGGGAAGCCTTTGCCAAGGCTGACCCACACACCACTTGTGTTTATTGTCTGGGGGCTGACCACCTCCTGTCAGACTGCCAGGTGTTTAAAATTTCTCTGCAGCCACCCTGAAAAGAGATAGGGCGGCTCAGGGAACTATTGGCCAAAGTCCGCTGACCGGATGGCCAGCCGGTCCAGTACCACTGGACCAGAGAAGTGCCCTCTGACCAGGGCTGAACTTCCTCGGGCAAAAGAATGGTTCAGAGGAACCAGTTTAAAAAAAAAAATGAATATGACAGAGAAATCAGTAGGTTTGGAGTCCAAGATTGTCTCTCCAACTGCTGCAGAAGTAGTTAAGCCATACAGATTGTCCAGTCACTGTTTCTAGGTCCTGTCGAACCATCTACAGTTGGTAAAGGTGGCTTGTTCAGTTCCAGTGGTTCAGGTTTTGATGTTGAGAATTGTTATGAACCACAGGAGTGGGAGGAGAAATTTGATCAATACATGTGTGGCTGGTAGGGTCTGGGCGTGCCCACTTAGCGGACATTTCTCCAGACAGACTTTAGAATCTCCTCCTATTCTGTCTGAGTCCTTTTCTCAGTTTATGTTTTACAAAATCTTGCAGAATCCCCAGCTTCCTTTAGAGGAGGCTATGGATGAGTAAAGGGAGCCTGATTATGTAGGAATGATGGGCTGGAGGTTGTCTTTCCTTTGCATAAGTCATTTAGGAAGTAAACAACAAAGATTTTATAAGATTCCTCTTTCTGTCCCTCCTGTAAGATAAAAAATGGACAGAAGGTGTATTTTAATCAGGCTCTGTTACAGACTTCCTCACTGAGCAGTGTAGTCATGTAGGTGTGGTACAAGCTGCAGCCTGTGTCAAGGCTAGTTCCCTGGCCTCCATCCTCCTGAATAGGATTCCAGGAGGATTGATGCCATGACAAGAAAAACAGTATATGGCAGCTTCTGTGGTACTCAGACAGGCAAGTTGTATGGCTTATGTGGCTAGATTTGGAAATCTAGGTGGGGCCAGTATTGCAGTTAGCCAAGCAGGCCCATGGCCAGCTGGCTAGCGAGGTTGAACAGGTGGCTGCTAATGGCACTAAGCCTCCAAGTTCAAGTTCATACTGCTGTTGGTGTTAATCTTGTTTTCTCTAGGGTCATGACCACTTCTGTAGCTTTCCGTGAGTTGGCATGGCTCAGATGCACTAATCTGTCCCAAGATACTCTGTCAAAGCCTATGGATTTGTTTCTTGTTGTGGGTAATTCTCTGTTTGAGGAACAAACAAAAGCTATATGAAAACAGGGATGATTACCTACAAAAGTGCCCAGGTAGAGGCTCAGGCCTCCTCTGCTTTCCGCCAGAGGGTCTCTTCAGGCACTTGAGAGATAGGCGGGGCACAAGTAAACCGTCCCCTCCCCTTAGCCTAAGACTATTGCCAAGCAGGCACCCTGATGGGGTGCCCAGGGCGGTCTCCTATACCAGTGGGCAGGTTGGTTTTATTTCAGCCAGAATTGGGTGTCCCTAACTCAGACAAGTGGGTTCTGGAAGTAATAGGTCTGGTTCTCAGCTTCAAACAGTTTCCAAAGATGAGAGCCAGACAGGTCCTACAAATCCTTGGAATCCCTTGCTTTGGGAGCAGGGTTTCTTCTCCTCTGAACTGCAAAGCAGTAGAAGGGTCCCTCCTTGCCACCGGGCAGGGCTGTACTCATGATACTTTCTTACCCTATAGAAGGCAGGAGAGTTGGCAGCCCATCTCAGATTTAAGGTACCTGAACAAGCATCTTTTGAAAACAAAGTTAAAAATGTTAACTCTGGCTGAGGCCAGGGACTGGCTAGCTTTCCTGGACCTCAAGGATGCCTATTTTTTTCATGTTTTGATCAGGCCTTCTCACGAAAGTACCTCAGGTTACCCTCAGGCCACTACCAGTTCAGGGCAGTGCCCTTGACCTTACTCTGCGCCAAGGGTATTCAAGAAATTCTAGCTGTGGTAGTGGCTCTTTTAAGAAGGCAAGGGATTGCTTTGTTTCCTTTCCTGGATGACTGGCTCTTAGTGGGTCAGTCTCCAGATCAAGTAAAATCCACTTGCAAGTCACCCAGCAGCTTCTCACCTTTCTGGGATTCCTGCTGAATTTACCAAAGTCAGTTCTCGAACCAGTTCAGGTACTAACTTTCATAGGGGCAGAGTTGAACACAAAGTTAGCCAGGCATTTCTCCCCTCTGAAAGGGTAGACAGTCTCTTTGCCCTGGCATCTTCCATTACTCTGCAGTCTCTTGACCAGCATAGCATTTGCTACAACTACTAGGGCACATGGCTGCTTCCACAGCTGTAGTGCAGGGAGCAAGATTCAGATGAGGGACATTTAGTTCCATCTGAGGGCCTATTGGTCCCAAGGAGGATTCCTTTCCAAATTGGTTCTAGTGACCCAATCCCTGATCCTGGCCTTACACTGGTGGCAGGATCAAAGCAATCTAAAGTAGGGGTCCTCCTCATTCCCTCACCACGGATGCTCCTGTGTTAGGGTGAGGAGTCATGAGGCAACCTGTCCACGAGGGGAGTGTGGTCTCCCAGGAATCTCTGCTCCACATCAATTTTGGAACTCAGAGCTGTCTTCTAGCTCTTAGGAGTTTCAGCTTCTGTCCAGAACAAGGTAGTTCAAGTCAGGACAGACAACACCACAATAATGTGGTACATCAACAGGCAGGGGGGCACTCGGTCATCAGCCTTGTGCACTGAAGCAATGAAGTGGTGGTCTCTGGCTTACTCCCTGAACACCTCCCTGATAGCAGTTCACCTCCCAGGGAAGGACAATGCCCTGGCAGATGCCCTCAGCAGGATTCTCAGGGCCATCACGATTGGGCTCTGAATCCTCAGGTGCTGGGTTCAGTCCTTGCCAGATGGGGCTCATTTTCAGATAGATCTTTTCGCAGCCCCAGATAACCACTAACTTTCTCTGTTTTGTTGAGGCCTCCAGTGCTGGGATCAGCCCCCCTGGACGCTTTTCACTTGGATTGAAAGGAAGTTTCTGTACACCTTTCCTCCTTTTCCCTTTCTTTCAGGGTACTAGTAAAATCAGATCTCAGCCCTGCAAAGCGATTCTGATTGTTCCAAACTGGGCTAGACAGCCCTGGTACCCGTGTCTCTGTCCTTGACAGTCCACCCTACCCTGAGGCTTGCCCAGAGTCCACGACTTACTGGCCTTTGCACAAGGGAGAGTGTGGTATCCGAACCTCAAATTCCTCCTTCTCAAGGCAGCTCTTGAGGGTTAGAATTTGCTGATTTACACCTTTTCAAGGTGTCGGCGGATATTTTAAAGGCTTCAGAGAAGCTTTTTCACTGGGAGCCACTTACAATTCTAAGTGGAACAGGTTTTCAGTCTGGTACGCCTGAGAAGCAGATTATACCACAGTCTGCTTATCTGCCCATTTTCTGGACTTTTGGTCCATTTTAAATTCCTTAGGTCTTGGGCCAGCTACCTTAAGGGTTCCTCTGGCAGCTGTCTCTGTTTTTTCTGCAAGCAGGAAGCCTGCTTCCTTTCTTCTCAACCTGTGTTTTCCAAGTTTTTAAGGGGTTGCTTCACCAACCCTCCTTTTAGGAACCAGCTCCTGCATGGAGCCTGAATGTTTGCATTGCTCAGTTAATGCAAACCCTTTGAACCTCTGTCCCCAGCAGAGCTCAAGCTTCTCACTTGGAAAATGTTTTTCTGGTGGTTTCACTTCTGCCAGGCATAAGTGAACTACAGGCCCTGGCAGTGGAAGAAGATTTTCTCTCCCCACAGGGATAAGACAGTCCCTAGGACTAACACAGGGTTTGTCCCTAAGAGGTTTCAGGTTTCCACCTGAACCAACCCATCTCTCTCCAGGATTTTTCACTGAGCATTCTTCCTCAGGTGAGAGGAGACTGCACAGCTTGGACGTCAAAAGAGCCTTATGCTACTATTTGTACAGCACCAAGGGTCACGGGTTGAATCCTCCAACTCTTCCTTACCTAGGGCGAGGTTGGCAAGGAACCTGCCACTAAGAGGACAATTGCAAGGTGGATTGTCTCTTGTATCCATTTTTGTTATCAAAGACTAGGTAGGAGAGCCCCCTCAGGACTGAGGGCTCACTCCACCAGGTGTACAGCTGCATCTCTAGCGGCTGCTAGGAGATATTCCATTCTGGAAATCTGTCGAGCTGTTACTTGGAAGACAGTTCACACTTTTACCAAGTATTATTCCCTGGATTTCTGTCCAGGAGAGAATGCTCGTTTTGGCACAGCTGTGCTTCAGAGCCTATTTCTAAGTAGGTTCTGACCCTCCTCCATGGAGGTACTGCTGTGTAATCTGCAATAAGTCCTAATATAGCAAGACTTCATGGTGTTTGAAGAAAAAATTACTCACCTTAGTAATTGCTTTTCTTCTCATGGAGTCTTGCTATATTAGGACCACCCCCCCAACCTGCCCCTCTCAGAACTTCTACTGGGGTGGGGGTGGCAAATTAGTGCAAGCACTGTGTCATGCCGTTGTAGTTCTTCCCTTCACCCTCTTTTATTTAGGGTTAGGGAACTAGGGTTTTCTGTGTTGAGTGATTTGTTGGCCCCCTTCCTGGACTTGAGTCTTTGGGAAGGGGGGTCCTAATAGTGCTTGTCAGGGGAAAACTAATAATACCATTATTCATTCTTATTATTATTGTTATTGTTGTTCCTATTGTTGTTTATATTGTTGTTATTACTACTAGTAGGTAGCCATTTGGCTAGTGTAGAGCTTTTCACAGACTTGTTGCTAGTGTTAGCTTCGTAAAGATCTGACAGTTTCATTTGAAACTGCCCAGATAAACTTTGAGTATAGCGCACTCGCGCTTTAGAACTCCAGATTCTCTGGAGTTAACTCTTTCCTCTCCGGGGCAGTTCAAGTGCAGTGGCTAACTGCAATAAGTCCTAATATAGCAAGACTCCATGAGAAGAAAAGCAATTACTAAGGTGAGTAATTTTTTCTTTTGTTACAATACCAGTACATTTATTTGTCAGCACTGGAGAGCAGAGGGCTCACGGGAGTCGACTGCCAGTGTACCACACGTCCTCCAGGGAAAGGGAATACTACAGTAAAGCAGGATTGGCCTAGTGTACTGAAGACGCTGCCACCCCTCTCTCCGAGTGGGAGAAATCACCCGTTCTGCCTCCGGCCAGGATTTAAATTTCAAATATGGGAGTGGAGCTGGGGACATCGTTTCAACCCCTAGACTGCAGTCAGGACATTATTGCAGCCCAGAAGGTAACAGTAAGCAGGGAGGGCTACAAGGACTCTGGCAGCTAAGGAGGGACAACTACCAGGAGTTGGAGAGAGACAGGTAGAAGGAATCAAGGACGGTAACAGTGAGGAAGGGAGGGCAGTGAAAGTAACCAGGAGTCAGGGAGTTGTGTTCTAAGAAACACTTTTCGCTGTGATCACATTTGTCTGTCAGCACCAGAAAGCAGAGGGCTCGCAGGAGTTGGCAGACGGTGTTATTGTCAAAGGGGGTGGGTATCTACATTAAAAGCTGCGTTCCCTCCAGAATTGGGAAATTACTGTAGGATTGCTAACATGGACTAGCTGGGGAATTGATTTTTTGGAGCCGTAGTTAGTGACCCGTGTATAAACCGAGAACCCCAAAATTGAAATGGCAGATTTGGTGCAAAAATTTTGGCTTATACGCGAGTATATATGGTAGTTTTCTGTGCAGAATGGAGTCAAACACTTTGATGAAGTCCAGGTAAACCACATCCATTTCCCCACCCTGATACACTGTTTTGGTGACCTAATCGAAATAATCAACAAGGTTTGTCTGGCAGGACCTCCCTGCCATGAAACCATGTTGATTTTTGTTGATCTGACCAGTTTTCTCCCAAAATGCTATGATTCTTTCCTTCAACAGGGACTGCCATCAGTTTTCCCTTGACTGATGTTAGACTAACTGGACGGTAGTTACCAGACTGTTTCTTGCTTCCATTCTTGTGGAGTGGTACTGCTGTTGCCCTGTTCATGATAGAAACTTTCAAGTACTTCAAGGCAATCAGCAAAGTCCAAGAGGGTAGCATCTTTCAGAAAAAGAAATTTGCAAGAACAAGGGGGCACAATTTGAAGACATAGGGGGGACGGGCCAGGGACAATGTGAGGAAGTATTTTTTCATGGAGAGGGTGGTTGATGCAAGGAACGACCTTCCTGAGGAAGTTGTGGGTTCAAAAATAGAGGGGGAATTCAAGAATGCATGGGATAGACATAAGGCAATTTTTTTGAGGGGGGGAAGCAGGCTGTTGGTTACCTAGCTTATCCAATAGGCATGAAAATGGGCAGACTGGTTGGGCCAAGTGATCCTTATCTGCCATCAGATTCCATGTTTCTATGTTTCTACCATACACAATATTCGAGGTGATGCCTCACTATCTACACAGTTGGAGTATAACCTCCTCATTTTGCTGGTGATACCCCTACATATGCAACCTAGCATCCCACTGGCTCTTGCTACTGCTTTATGGAAACATAGAAGATGACAGCAGAAAGGGACCTGTGGCCCACCGAGTCTGCCCAGGCGAGGCATCCTACCTGGAACCTGTTGTGCTCCGGTGTTCTGTCCTCCTAGACACACAGCCGAGCCTTTGCCAGTGGCATGTGTTTGTTCCAAAGCTTTGTCTCAACCATGCTTAAAGCTTGATATTGACTTTGCAGCCACCACCTCAGGAGGAAATTTATTCCAAGCTTCCACCACCCTGTCTGAGAAGTAATACTTTTTGATGTCCCTCTTGAACACTCCACCCCTTCAGTTTCCACTCATGCCCTCTTCTGGTACAATTGATGATCCTTGTAAATCGCTGCCCTTCAAGCACCTTGTTGCTGCCTTTAATGAACTTTATAGAACAAACGAACAAAGCTGCCATTGCTGCCATCTTGTCGCATTGTTTGGCCTTCTTCAGGTACTCTGAGTCGCTGACACCCAGATCCCACTTCTGTCTGGAACTTGAAATGTTCTCTCCCCTTAGGTTTTACACTGCTCCTGTGTTTTTGATTTTTTTAGTATTTGCATAGTCTTGCATTTTTTCATTGAACACCAGGTCCCACTGCAAAGAACAGTCGACCAGTCCTTTTAGATCCCTTTGCATTTTATCCACCCAATCCAGAGTATCCACTCAGTTGCAGATTTTTGTTTCATTCCCACACAGCCCCTCAGCAATGCCACCTATGAAGATATTAAAGAGGACTGGTGCCAACACTGATCCCTGTGGTATTCCGCTGGTAACCCTTCATCTGCAGCGCATGCACCATTTACCACCACCCTCTGATTTCTGTTGCCTAGCCAGTTCCCCACCCATCTTAGTATTTTTCACTCAACCCCAGGCTCCATGCTTGATTTTGCAGCTTTCTGTGTGGTGCCAATAGTGAAAGTCTTGCTAAGATACAGATATGCCACATTCACTGCCATGCCCTGGTCCACCTCCCTGGTTACCCATTTGAAGAATTCTGTTAGCTTAATGTGGCCTGACCTGCCCTCACTAAAATCATGCTGCGTTCGGTCTTGGAGAACATTCACTGCCAGGTGGTCTGCTATCCTTTCCTTTATCAGTTTTCCATTGATTTAGGCTTACTGGCCTTTATTTTCCTGCATCCTCCTTGATATTACTCTTATGTAGTGCAATCACATCAGCCCTCCTCCAGTCATCTGGTACATCCCCCGTCTTCAGTAGAAGAATGAACAAAGCTGCCATTGGTTGAGTTTGTCCAGAGAAGGGCAAGTCATATGGTAAGGGACTTACACCAGAAAACACATGAGATAGACGCAAAGTCCTCTATATGTATATACAGGAGGAGAGGTGGGAGCTGCAAGTAAGGATTTAAACCTTCAAGTGGCTTAAGGGCATGAGGAAAGTTCAGGTGGGTGATATTTGTCAGTATAGGAAATGTTCAAGGACAAGAGGGCATAATATGAATTTAGAGAGGGGGATAAGAGGGTGTGTGAGGAAGGTTTTCTTCACAAAGAGTGTTGCTTGGAATAACAGATCCCCACAGGGTTTTAAATAATTGATTAGCAGTTTTTTTCTTGGGACAATACTAACTGTACAGAAAGTATTTATATAGGTTTTCTACAAGTGTTATGTTTGTTAAACAGAGTGAGGCAAGTGCTATGCATTTTCACAATGTTTTAGCACTTTTATGAGCAAAACGCTAATAAATTTTTAGAGTTAAATAAAACCCTGCCCCAGAGGTGATGGAAGCTAGCATGGTAGGGGATTCAGACATGAATGAGATCAAACTAAGGGAACCCTGATGGTGGGCAAGAGAGTGGAAAGTCAGTGACCAAGCAGTGTTGGCA
Source organism: Neoceratodus forsteri (assembly GCA_016271365.2). Lineage (NCBI taxonomy): Eukaryota > Metazoa > Chordata > Ceratodontiformes > Ceratodontidae > Neoceratodus > Neoceratodus forsteri. The sequence continues at coordinate 109,947,008 of CM028129.1, forward strand.
TCTGCTGGTGTAGGCATGGATTACGGGCAGTCTAGGTGTGCCTAGTGGACTTTATCTGCTGTCAGTTACTATGTTACTGTGCTATATTGCCATCACTGCATGGCAAGCGGCCTCCCACCATGACATCTGTGACTCTGTCCCTGTTGGTACATTCCTCATCCTAGTGGACCTCTACTAATATTTGCATGAGGCATGCGCCCTGCATGTCAGTCATAATGTCCCTGCTGCTGGCTGTCAGAGCAGTAGGCATATTCCGTAACACATCCAGAAAATGTAAAACATCCCCTCTGCTCCCCCTTACTTGCCATTTTTTATGGTGCATTACCATTTGTGTTTGCTTACGTGCTTGCATTTCCGTTTCCGTTTGTGTTTCCTTTGGCATCATCGTTGGTGTTACCATAGGCACTTGCATTTTCAATTCCATTACCTTGACCGTGCAGGTTACCATTTGTGTTTGCGTACATGCTTGCATTTGTGTTAGTGTTCCCTTTGGTGTCATCGTTGGTGTAACCGTAGCCGTTTGCATTTCCAATTGTGTCACCGTTACTGTTTGTGTGTTCATCACCATTTGCATTTCTGTTGGCCTTAGTGTTTGCGTTACCGTTTGCATTACCATTTCTGTTTTCATTAATGTTTGCGTTTGCGTTTTTCTCTCACCGTTTGAGTTATCGTTTACATTTGTGTCACCATGTGCGTTTCTGTTTGTGTTACAGTTAGCATTACTATTTTATTTTACCTCACTGTTTCCATCACCGTTTGCGTTTTTGCATTTGTGTAGTGCACTGCACTGTCTTCCGCGACACATAGCACAGCCAGTGTGTGGTTGATTGGTCTGTAACTTGGCAGGTAGAAAGGCCTTTGTTCATGGAGCATGCCATTTATTGTTTGGTGAAAAAATGTTGCTCCGTTCCAGAGTTATGGTCATTTGAAGTTGCCCCGCTTTGCAGTCTGCCATTTTAGTGCATTTTCGGCTGCGATTTCTGCCGTTTTGTGTTGGAAGATTTCTTAAAGGTACAGAAACATAAAAATAGAATATATCTGGAATGGTTTGATTTTTTCACATGAAATTTGGAGGGTGTTGAGTGGATGTCATGGAGATGTGAATTATGCTGTTTACATTTTTTTAAATAATTTGCTGCAGAGATACTGCATGACGCAGTTAATGTTTTTCGCATAGCATTCTGCATGGTGCTGCTGCCTTTAAATTTATAGCATAGGTAGCTTTAGTGGCTCGGAGGTGCCTTGCAGTGGTTTCTTGTGTAAAACATTAACAGGTGCGGAATTATGCCACTCCAACGAATGAAAATTTGGTTCATTACACTTCAGTAACATCTGAACCGTGTGTACGATTTGCCTGGCATTTGGAATATACAAAAACTAATAACTCATCTTTCAGTGTGCCAATTTTTGGGTCACTGGCACTTATTGTTGCTGAATAGTGTATATATTATGTTGTTTGTGTGTGGCACTGTGTGACCGTTGAACAGATGTACACACAATTCTGGACACACGGTGTGCCATAGTACATGTCTTCATTTACCAATTTTCATTTCACTGAGTCATACAGTTTTTGCGCAGCACCCTGTCAAAAAATCACATGATGGGAGCGATCCCACCACCGCATTCCATCCACTATTTATAGTGCACATTCTCAAAAAGAAGGGAAATTCATGGCGAAAAACTCTGTTTAATATATCAGTTAGGATTGTTCCACAGCGACAGAAGCAAGAAAATTCGGTGTTAGGGTTGAAAACCTTAACTGCATATCCCACCACACAATATATATATATATATATATATATATATATATGTATGTATATGTATAGTATATATATATATATATATATATATATATATATATATATATATATATATATATATATATGTGTGTGTGTGGGGAAGGACAAGGCAACACAACCAATTACACACAACCAGCAGCAGGTAGGAGGAATAACATACAACTATCTAAATCACGAAACCACACACCCATTCTCCCATCAGGCTGTGGCATGGGGACATCATTGCCAACTCTAAACCTGGACATTCCGCGCACCTCAAAACACACATCACAACGGACAACTGGGCATGTTGATCCACACGCTGCCACCAACACATAACACAGAGTACACATATGGTATTTTGGGGTTCGCAAGATCCAAAAGAGGATTTTGCACATTCCCTGAAATACTTTGGAAAATCACTTTTGCAAATGCAACAATGTTGTACTATGCATTTGAGACACTTTAGTGTTTTTGACAGTATTTTGTGACACTGTTTTGCAAATGTGATGCTGTCGTGTCTTCCGTTTGCGACACTTTCATGTTTGAGACTGTATTTTGCAACACTACTTTATATGCTTCCGTAAATGTGACACTTTCCTGTCTTCCATTTGCGACACTTTCATGTTTGAGACTGTATTGTGCAACACTACTTTATATGCTTCCGTAAATATGACACTTTTGTGTCTTCCGTTTGCAACACTTTCGTGTTTGAGAAAGTATTTTGCGAAAGTATGCTCCTAATGACTGCACATCTTTGCCATCACCCTGCATGCAAACGGCTGGGTCCTTTGGGCTGAAATCTGCAGGGTGGCAAGACCTGTCCCACAGATGTGCCTTTTCCTGCCTTTGTGCTAAAATGCTTAAGGAAGACAAAGTTACACTGTTCCAAAATTGAGCAATTTGCCATAGACTAACACTGCAGTGCCCATGATGCCTTTCACCACCCATATGTCAAAAACAAAGCGAGGTACACTGGTTTTTCACTACTGCCAGCTTGGTTCACCTTTATGTGAACTAACCTTGTAGAACAACTTTGTAAATAATGTGTAACCCCCTTGTCACCTGGGGTTACTAGAATCCCACTTAGAACTAGTGGCAGTCAGGGAAAGTCAGCTTATGAGACAATTAAATGGGTTTCACACTGTCTCACTCTGTCCTCAGTCACAGCTGAGCTGGAAGAATGACATAATTATAGAATTCTCGTAGCAGCATAAGCCACAGTGGAGTGTTGGCTGCAGGGGTTAGGTTAGAACGTTGGGGAATTCAAGTCAGTCTGAAGAAGTCTTCAGCCAGACTCGAGAAGGTGGTGGTGTGCTGCAGTTGACAGCCCCTCAGAGCCTAGCTCTGGCATAGAGCTACACCAGAAATAGGGTAGTGTGTTCTCACCCTAGAGAAGAACACTGAAGATACCAGCAGAAGTGGTAGAGACCGCTCCCGGAGTTGTTCCAGTGCCCCATCCCCAGAGGGATGGGGGGGGGGAGAATCCAGCATTGTAGGGGCAATCCCCTGGCCCTGCTGGGAATGGGAAAAGCTGCCTGACAAGAGTTTGTTCTGAGTTACCAGAGAATTTTGTGTTTCGTTAGAGAAGTCCTAGGGCACCTGCGAACCATGGTGAGTCTACTTTGACATAGAGCCCATATTTTCACCAAGGCAGTTGTGTAAAAGTATCTGCCTAATGTTGGGTCAAGAAAGGACTAGCCAAGTACAGTACTTTTAAGATATGTGTATGGCTTGAAATACATCTAACCAGTGGGGGTCTACAGGGATGGACAGTCATAGCCACTTATAGTACGTTGCAAGTCAGGGCACCAGCTACATAGAGAGTAGAATGTTAAATGTGATATACATTTTGAGATAGCATCTACAACCAGAGAGTTCAAAGAAAGGTGTTGATTCCAAATGAATGGCCGATTATGGATTTGGGAACAAGAGGTGGGAGACCTCCTATCTGGAGTAACCAGGTTTACCTCCATGGATTCACTTTGGGCACCTATAGCCTTTTCCCAGGCACTTGGTCAGTGTCTGCAGAAAGTACCCAGACGTGGGATTAAGGATGAGATTTTCCCTTTAGAGCTAGAAAACGCTCGTGGGTGGTTGAGGGAGCCACCACCAAACTCCATGTCATATGGAAGAGTGTCTTAGTGCTGGCCAGGGTGCCATACCAGGGAATCTTAAGAGGTGAGAGTACCAGTTCGGGCGTGTGAGCCTAGATGTGTTCAGAACCTGAGGGTTGTTGTGTAAAACAGATGCGTTCTGACCTCTGTAGATCTGCATATCCAGTGAGTGTAGCCCTGTGGGGTCCATTGTGCTTTGTTATTCTTGTTGAAGTGAATAAAAGCCACACTTCAGAATCCCACTCCTGGTTTGGACATTTTCAGTTATTGCTTCCTGTGTCCAGAATTACTTGGGTGCCACTGACCAGAAGTGCAAACCAAGCCCTGATGCTGAGCAAATGTTTTCTCTCCAAACCTAGGCTAGCCAGGTAGTGGGATACAAAATGCAGGCACCGCCAGACTGGCATTATAAATGTATGATACCTGAAGTTGGATTTCTCCACTTCCTACAGTAACACAGGTATACACCTCCTGCTGGTTGTGTGTGATTGGTTGTGTTGCCTTGGTCCTTCCCCCTACTTGCATGTTTGTGTGGGGGTGGGGGGGAATGCGCAGTTAGGGTTTTCAACCCTAACACCGAATTTTCTCTCTTTTGTCACTGTGGAACAAACCTAATTGATGCATTAAACATAGATTTTTTTGGCTATGAATGTGTGTGTGTGTGTGTGTGTGTGTGTGTGTGTGTACATATACATACATACGTATGTACACACACACACGAAAAGTAGCTTATTGTAAGTATGTGATATAGTTATTCATTAATAATTGTGATTACTCATAAATCAAGTTTCATATTATTTAAAAAGTACATACTATATGCATTTGCAATCAGTTTTGACAGGCTATGCGAACAAAGCAAAAAATATATATAAAATTTATATAAAGTAGCCTGTTGTAAGTATGTCATACATCTGCATTTGCAATCAATTTTGACACTCTATGAAGATATAACTGGTATGTACTACATGCTGCCTTGCATAGAGTAGGAACCTATTTGTCTATTCACTGGGAACTTATTTTGCAGGAGCACAGGGACCCAATTTGTAGCATGCCTGTGCCAAATAAGTTCTTAAGTTAGTATGCACATGCTCAATGTGTGCACTTGAAACCAGTTTGTGTTAGGATCCCATTTGGCACAACAACGGCCGGGGGGAGAAGGTAGGAGCGTGCACCGATTGTTCACCTTCTCCGTGCGGAGGTTGGGGTTATGACCCGGCGTCAGGCCTTGAATGTCTAGGGGGGAGTGTCGGACGTCAGCACAAGCCATGATGTTTGTGGCACACCACTCCCTGGGGAGAAAACTGGAAAAAATGGTGCCTTGGTCGGGTCGGATGACAGCCTCCCGGACTCTCACTATGGAGCTCCCGGACCCCTATCGCCAGCTCAGCAGCACCCAGGAGCGTTCAGTATAGCCGTACAGGCTCTTCCCCTATGAAGGATGCAGAGATACATCGGGGTTGCCTGGGGCTGGCTGCGATGTGGGGTGGTGGGGTCGGGGGCCGCTGACTGAGTAAGGTCCATGTGTGGCCCGAAGGAGAGACCAGACGAAGGTGCGGGTGGGAGTATCAAGAAATAATGCAAAATAAATGAATAAATTGTTGTTCTCTCTCCTGAGCTGGTCTCTGGGCTTCCTTACTCTTGTGCTGCACCTCCCAATACTGACAGGCAGGCAGGAATCAGACCTCTGCAGCAGGGGACATCCAGCCCTCCACTTCCTGTCTCCCTCCGTTTACTTCCTGCCTTCAATGGAGCAGGTACTGTGCAGCAGAGCCCTGTCACATGTGGCAGGGCTGAAGAAGGCTGTAAGTCATAAAAATCTTACTTTTTTTTTTTCTCTACTTGTGGATACAACACTACTGATTTGGATATGCTTCAGGGTGGGATCCAGTCTCAGCCTTGCAAACTGCACAGACTCGCCCCATCTCGCAGCGGCTCATTGCGTTTCCCACGGTTTTGGCTTCCCCACAATGCTGGATGCCATTAAACCTAAGGGAACTCCTCAGTCAAGCACCAGAGTGCTTCTGGGGTCGAGGGCCTTTCATCGATGGACGACTTAGGGGACAATTACAGTTGCTCGTCGACTGTCTGGAAGCCTTGAAGGCTTAGGAAACTCTTCGATTAAGCACCGGAGTGCTTCTGGAGACAAGGGCCTTTCATTGACGAATGGCTTCAGGAAAGTTACAGCTGCTCATCGACGGTACACTCGTTGACGCAGATCGGATGTCTGGACACCATTAAGGCTAAGGGAACTCCTCAGTTCAGCATTGGAATGCTTCTGGGGTCGAGTGCCTTTCATCGACAAATGACTTTGGTGAAAATTTCAGTCGCTCGTCGACTGTCTGGAAGCCTTGAAGGCTAAGGGGAACTCTTCGATTATGCACCGGAGTGCTTCTGAAAACGAGGGCCTTTCATCGATGAACCTCAGGGTGTCACAGTACAAAAATGTTCACAACATGAAAACAGGGATCATCCGCACCCTACATTCTCTAGGGAGTAGAGGACTGAAAAACTAAATTATTTGCACTTTAGCGCCATGTGTTATGGTATAATTACTGGTGACCCCCTTTATCAGACGAAGGTGCGGGTGGGAGTATCAAGAAATAATGCAAAATAAATAAATAAATTGTTGTTCTCTCTCCTGAGCTGGTCTCAGGGCTTCCTTACTCTTGTGCTGCACCTCCCGATACTATCTACAGTCATCTTCAAAACACCGCAATAACTCGAAAACTGGTTATTCAAACAACATGAAGTCTTGCTATATTATGACATATGCAGTGAGTCCCAACCTTCGAACTGCTCCGGAGGTGAGAGTTAACTTTCAATGCCAGGCATGGAACGCTGAGCTCGAGCTCGGTTGAAACTCTGTCTGTTGTTCTTCAAACTCAAACCGTCAGATTCTTTACTCCGCCTCACTGAGCAGTCGCTCCGGAGATTTCTCCTTCTGCTCGGTTCATTTTGTCGGTTAAAGTATTGTTTTTCTCGGCTTTCGACCGAATTTAAACCGCAACCGGTCGGTTCAGACTCTGTCTGTGGTAATGTGAGTACTAGATAGGTTTTACATTAATTTCTATTATGTGTGGAACTTGTAAACAGTTTATCGGTTCAGTTTGAACCGATCAGGTTGTTTAAAATATATTAATCTGTCATTTAGAGTGTGGTTATCGGTTCTAAAAAAAACAGATTTTATCACGTTTTTTTCCACGACCCGTGACACGGTTGAGAACTGATAAGAGGGTCTTACCTGGCGGATTGCCATAAACGGGTAAGTTTGGTTAGGCTGGCACTATGTCTGAGAAACCCAAAAGAAAAACCGAGCCCACTGGGTTTCAACACTGCAGTGTCTCTGGGCAAGTCTTTGCCAAGGCTGACCCCCACACCACCTGTGTTTATTGTATGGGGTTTGACCACCTCAATGCAGACTGCCAGATTTGTGAAAATTTTCCTGCAGCTACCCTGGAAAAGAGAGTTGGTAGGCTCAGGGAAAGGGAGGCCAAAAAGTCCGCTGAACCGGATGGCCAGCCCAGTTCGGTTCCAACCGAACCGGAGGGAGTGCCCTCTGACCAGGGGCGAGACTTCCTCGGGCAAAAGGAGATCCGACTCTGAGGAGTCGGTTCCAGCAAAAGGACTAGGAAATCAGCTGGTGTGGAGCCAAAACTTTCCTCTCCAACCGCTGAAGAAATAGCCAAAGTGATTAAAATTGTCCAGTCGCTTTCCCTGGTTCCGACCGAACCGGCACCATCAGGTAAAAGCGTATGGTTCGACCGGTTCCCCCGGTTCAAGAGTATGATTTAGAGGAATATTATGAACCGGAGGAGGGGGAAGAGGAGTATGAGGAGAGTGAATGTGGATTTGAAAGTCTGGATGTGCCCATTGACCCGGACATCTCCCCAGACAGAACTTTAGGAGTGTCTCCTCCTAGGCTTTCTGAGTCCCCTTCTCATTTTATGTTTTATAAAAAAATGGCTGAAACCCTTCTGCTCCCTATGGAGGAAGCTTTGGATGATCAAGAGGAGCCTGACTATGTGGAAATGATGGATATCCCAGAGTCTAGGAGACTGTCTATACCTTTGCATAAATCTTTTGGGAAACAGTTAAAATTCTAAAAACTCCTCACACTATACCTCCTGTGGATAAGAGAATGGACAAGAGGTACACATTGTCAGGCTCTGATACGGAGTTCCTTACACAACAATGCAGCCATGTTGGGGTAGTGCAGGCTGCAGCCTGTGACAAAGCAAATATTCCTTGGCTTCACACCCCGACAAGAGTCCAGGAGGATTGATGCTATGGCAAAGAAACAGTACATGGCAGCATCCTTGGGACTCAGACAGGCAAATTATATGGCTTATGTTGCTAGATATCAGAAATCCAGATGGGATACTGTTATGGCTCTAGCAAAACAGGTCCCTAGCCAGCTTGCCAAGGAGCTGGAGCAGGTGGCTGCTGATGGTATTGAGGCATCAAGGTGCAGTTCCATGCTGCAGTGGACTGTAATGATGTGTCATCAAGAGTCATGGCTACATCTGTGGCACGCTCAGAATGGCTTGGCTCAGATGTACTAGCCTGTCACAGGATACCCAGACTAAGGCCATGGATTTTCCTGTTGTGGGTAATTATCTGTTTGGGAGCAGACAGAGAATGCATGAAGAAAATGGATGAGTATAGGACCACCTACAGGAGTGCACAGGCCAAGAGAAAGGCAGGCCACTCTTCAAAGGCAGCTTTCCAGGGGCAGGGCAGGCCTTTCATAAGCCTTTACAAAGCCCAGGCCTCCTCTTCTGCTTATGCCCAGAGGGGTTCTTTGGGGGAGAGGCAGGCGAGGTATCCAAGCAGGCCTGCTTCCACCCTTAGCCCAAAGCCCCTGCCAAGCAGGCACCCTGAAGAAGTTGCCAGGGCCGATTCTCAGCTACCTGTAAGGGGCAGGCTGGCTTGCTTTGTCCAGGACTGGAAGTCTCTGTCATCAGACAAGTGGGTCTTGGAAGTAGTAAGCCAGGGACTGGTTTTCAGCTTCAAAGAATTTCCAAAGATGAGAACCAGATCCTTTCCACCTGCAAATCCACCAGAGGCACTTGCCCTGGAGGCAGAGGTCTCTTCCCTCCTGGCTCTCAGAGCTGTGGAAAGGGTTCCACCCCTACACTAGGGCAAATGATTGTACTCCAGGTACTTCCTTACCCCAAAAAAGACAGGAGAATGGCGGCCCATCCTGGATCTCAGATATTTAAACAAGCCCCTTTTAAAACCAAAATTCAAAATGGTGACTCTGGGAATTATTCTACCCTCTCTAAGGCCAGGGGACTGGCTAGCGTCCCTGGACCTCAAGGATGCCTACTTGCATATTCTCATCAGAAGCTTCCACCGAAAGTACCTCAGGTTCGAGCTGCCCTCAGGCCATTACCAGTTCAGAGCAATGCCCTTTGGCCTCACTTCTGCTCCAAGGATATTCACAAAATGCCTGGCAGTAGCAGTTGCTTCCCTAAAAAGGCAAAAAATTGCCATCTTCCCTTACCTGGACGACTGGCTCATAGTAGGCCAGTCTCCAGACCAAGTCAAGTTACATCTACAGATAACTCAGCAACTGCTCACCTCTCTAGGTTTCCTTCTGAATCTTTCAAAGTCAGTTCTAGAGCCTGTCCAGCTCCTCACCTTCATAGGCACAGAGCTGAACACCGAGAAAGCCAGAGCCTTCCTTCCTTTGGACAGGGCAAGGACCCTGGTCTCTCTGGCCTTCTCATTCACCCTGCCGGTCTCTCGACCAGCAAGGCATTTTCTACAGCTCCTGGGGCACATGGCTGCTTCTCCAGCAGTAGTGCAGGGAGCAAGATTTCAGATGAGGGACATCCAGTTCCATTTGAGAGCCTTTTGGTCTCAAAATAAAGACCCTCTAACCAAATTGATCCCAGTAACTCGAACCCTGATCCAAGCCCTACAGTGGTGGCAGGATCAGAGCAATCTGAGACAAGGGGTTCCCTTTGTCACTCAGTCTCACTTCTTAATCCTTTTTACAGATGCATCCCTCTTGGGGTGAGGAGCTCACATGGGCGACCTCACTACCCAGGGATTGTGGTCCCCTCAGGAATCTCTGCTCCACATCAATCTGTTGGAACTCAGAGCAGTTTTTCTAGCACTTCAAGTTTTTTCCAAGTCTGTTCAGTACAAAGTTGTACAGGTCAGAACAGACAACACCACCACAATGTGGTACATCAACAAGCAAGGAGGCACTTGGTCTACGGCCTTGTGCACTGAAGCAATGAAGTTGTGGTCGCTGGCTTACTCCCTGAACACCTCCCTTATGGCAGTTCACCTCCCAGGAAAGGACAATGTCCTGGCAGATGCTCTCAGCAGGATTTCCCAGGGCCATCACAAATTGTCACTGGACCCCCTGGTCCTGGAGGTAATATTTGCCAGATGGGGCACCCCGCAGATGGATCTTTTTGCAGCCCCAGACAATCACCAACTTCCCTTTTTTGCTGCAGGCCCCCAGAGTTGGGCTCAGTCCCTCTGGATGCCTTAGTTCTCAATTGGGAAGGGAAGTTTCTCTATGCTTTTCCCTCCTTCCCTCTCCTGTTCAAAGTGTTTGTCAAAATCAGATCTCAATTCTGCAAGATGATCCTCATTGCTCCAGATTGGGCCAGACAACCCTGGTATCCACTCCTGCTGTCCTTAGCGGTCCATCTTCCCCTGTGTCTTCCCAGGAATCACAACCTGTTAACCCGTGCTCAGGGGAGGGTTTGGTACCCGAACCTCAAATCTCTCAATCTCAAGGCCTGGCTCTTGAAGAGTTAGAGTTTGCTGATCTACACCTCTCCCAAGGTGTAATGGATATATTGAAGGTTTCTAGAAACCTTCCACCAGGGCTACCTATAATTCCAAATGGAAGAGGTTTTTCCATATGGTGCTCTGAAGCTTTTTCCCAGAATCTGCTGATTACCCACAGTCCTGGATTATGTGGTCCATTTAAATACCTTTGGGGCTGAGACCAGCTACCCTAAAAGTACATTTGACAGCTGTGTCTGCTTTTATTTCAGCAGGTAAACCTCTTCTCTTTCAGCTCATCCTGTATTCTCCAAGTTTTTTAAGGGATTGCTTCACACCAACCCTCCATTCAGGGACCTGCCTCTGCCTGGGATCTTAATGTTTGCATTGCTCAGCTTATGCAACCCCCATTTGAGCCCTGTCTGTCAGCAGAGCTTAAGTACTTGACTTGGAAGACTGTGTTTCTGGTAGCCATCACTTCTGCCAGGACGATAAGTGAATTACAAGCTTTGTCAGTGGAGCCTGATTTTATCTCCTTTCAATAGAGATAAGGTGGTCCTCAGGACTAACAGGAAGTTCTTGCCTAAGGTGGTTTCAGATTTCCACCTTAATCAATCTATATATCTTCCAGTGTACTTCACTGACCATCTCCTCCCACAGGGAGGCTGCACAGCTTAGATGTCGTGAAGAGCCCTTAGTTACCACATAGAGCTGCACCAAGGGTCACAGGTTTGACTCCTCCAACTGTTCCTCACTTATAGTGAGGTTGTAAAGGAAACCTGCCACTAAAAGATCCATTAGGTGGATTGTCTCTTGTATCCAATTCTGTTATGAAAGCTGGGTAAGGTTCCTCCCTCAGGCCTGAGGGCTCACTCTACCAGAGGTACAGCTGCTTCCCTGGCTGCTGCCAGGGACATCCCTATTCTAGAGATATGTCAAGCAGCTACCTGGAAAACAGTTCACACTTTTACCAAGCATTACTCCCTGGACATCCAGGCAAGGAGTGATGCTTGGTTTGGCACAGCTGTGCTTCAGAGCCTATTTCCTAAGTAGATTCTGTCCCTCCTCCATGGAGGTATTGCTGTGTAGTCTGCATATGTCATAATATAGCAAGACTTCATGTTGTTTGAAGAAAAAATTACTCACCTTAGTAATGTTGTTTCTTTCTAATGGAGTCTTGCTATATTATGACCTCCCCTCCTGCCTGCCCCTCTCGAACCTCTGTTTTTGGGATGTGGGTGGGCAGTGCAGTGTTGGCACTTAGTAGATGCCCACCTTGTTGTTTTCACCCCTCCTTTTTTGGGGTGACTTGGTGCTGTGTTTTTCATGTTTTGGGTCTCCTGACTTGAGTCTTTGTTTTGGGACCGAAAATGTGTTCTTATGTTTAGTAGCCAGTTGGCTAGTGTAGGTTTACAGCTTCCACACAGGACCTCAGTGAGTTTAGCTCGTAAAGATCTGACGGTTTGAGTTTGAAGAACAGACAGAGTTTCAACCGAGCTCGAGCTCAGCGTTCCATGCCTGGCATGGAAAGTTAACTCTTTCACCTCCGGAGCAGTTCGAAGGTTGGGACTCACTGCATATGTCATAATATAGCAAGACTCCATTAGAAGAAACAACGTTACTAAGGTAAGTAATTTTTTCTTACGGTGTTTTGCTTTAAAAATTCAGTCACTTCCCCGATGGTTTCTGTCACTCAGTCATAGCGTGCCACCTTATTAGATTCTACTTCGTCGGTGGGCGGGACACACAAAACAGACAACATGGTGGCTCCATTTTGCTGGTATTGAAGCACTCACACCCGGGACTGTGCTGACCATCTATCTACTTGTCCCCAAGTAAAGTATGTAGCGATATAATATAGGGAAAACTGGTTATCAGGATACTGGGAAACAGACACGTTATCAGTATTGTCAGTAAAAATTATTGTGGTGATCACAACACACTGTTATTGTGATATCCCTACGTACTATCACACATGCCCCATGACTGAGATCAGCAAGAGACTCGGCCACAGGGCAACAGTGGCCAGAGTTTCAAAGCCCTGTGTTCACTGAACCACCTGGGCTATTTTCAAAAGGGCTGCACCAGCCCTGATGCTAATAGGCTGTATTTGCATAGGTGAACGCAGGTCACAGTGCACCAAGCCCCTGTGAGCCCATCAAAGGACGGCAATGAGCTGAGATGTCATTCCCACCACCACCACCCACTGCTGTCTCTGATGCGTATGGGCTATATTTTCATAGGTGGTTGCAGGGTACGGTGCCCAAAATCTCATCAGTAGATGGAGATGAACTGTGATGTGCCATCCCCCCCCACCTCCACTGTCACTCTTTTGCTGCCATCTCGTTGCTCGTGGAGGAGGGAACTGTCATGTGCACAGTGCTCCAGATAAGGTGAATACGGGCCTATTTTACTCGCCAATTGTTAAATACTCTTTAGTTTTTGATGAGTACTGATAAGCTCGACATATACTTTAAAAAGAGCTGTTTTTCCAAGTTTAAAGAACTTTTAAACATCTAAATTATGTTTTACTCAAATGTGTATTAAAAACGGTGAGTACTGTACATTACTTTTAAATGTCCGTATTATCTGGAGCACTGCATGTGCATATTATTTCTTCCATCAGACCTGTGCCAGTGTTGACATTCTTCTCAGAGTCAGCCTAGATCATCAGATGGATGGTCTGGCTAACTTAGTCTGTGGATATGTGCCAGCAGTTGAATGCATGCTGCTACTGTATAAACTACGTTTGAATGATTTGGGAAATCATGCTCACTACTTCCCAAGTGGATGATAGATGTGGCAGTGTGGAATTTATGCAGGCCTTTGAAAATGTGGCCCCAGTCAACTGTAGTGCTTGGGATCACTTGTGGCCGGGACCTGGGCATATGGTTTTAAATGTGTCTTTCTGGTTTTGCACTATTTTTATAGCAGTTCCCCTATTCCATCACCTCCTCAGTGGGCCAGTCACACAAGTGTGGTAAAAAGGGTTGAAATAAAGTTGAGCCACTGGGTAGCGGGGCTAGGGACTAGGAAAATTTACTGGCCCCACAGGCATTCCACTGGCATATCTGGTGTACTTACTGAAAAGTTAACTTCATCCAGTACTAGCCAGCAGGGCTAGTTAAAGGAAGGGTCCCCATTCAGTCTCTGACTGCAGAGTCACTAGGATAAGCAACTAGGGCAATATTTCATGTTCTATAAACTGAACCTGAAACCACTGCTTTAAAACAGTGCTCATTGCTTTTACTGCAAGAAGCGGAGTGGACTTGCTCCAGTGATGTATCAGCATACCATTTTCTCTGTATATGTACACATGCTGCAGCTTCCAGGGGGCTGCCCTGCAGGACAGGATGACACAGTCGTTCCTGGGTCCCACTGACTTCAAGTAGGGCTCGGGGACAACCGTACCTCATCCTGTCGTGCAGTACAGTTGCAGAATGTGCATATAAAGAGAGAAAATGGCATGCCAGCACAAGAATCCAGAAAACAGTTTCAGGCTTTTTTTTTTTTTTTCAAACCTTTCTCTTAATGTTCCCTTTCTCAAGCTTGTGGCCCCCGTCCACTCACCCAGGTGACCTCCTAGCCCTCCACCTGCATCTTCCCTGGCACTTACATGATTCCTCTTACTCCGGACTTTCCCTTCCAGGGTGGGGGGGGGAGGTGTCCTGACTTCCTCTCCTGAATGACACAGTTCTGGGAAGCAGCAGCCAGTTGGTGCTTCAAGCGTCTGAGAGTACCGGTGACTTTGTCTTGTATGCCAGCGAGGTTTTTCTATGTTCTCCATCCCAAAGGGTTGCTGGGCTCAAGGGTCCCTAATGTCCATGCACACTATGCAGTGTTGGAGCCAGCTGGCTTAAGTCCCTCCCATCGAAACAGCCCAGGTTGCACTGCCACTCATGGTCACCCAAGTGACGATGTTACACCAGGAGATGTGACCCACCCACCCCCAAGAAGGGGAGTGTCTTTTGGGATACTCGATCTTCCTCCCCTGGCTGGCACCAGAGTCTGGTGCACAAGCTAAGTATCAATACATATGCTGTTATTTACATGTAGCGGTAATATCCAGTGTTTTAAAACAGTGCTTAATGCGTTTACTGCAAGAGGTGGAGTGGACTTGCTCCAATGATGTAATTGCGTAGCATGTCCATGCCATTTTGTGAGCCGAGTAGTGGCTTGGTGGCACAGCTCTTTGGAGCATTTGTATAAATTTTGGCTGAATTTTCAAATACGACGAAACTGATATAAACTTGCAAACTAAAGGTGGTAACTAAAATAAGGTAGTTCGGCATCCCTTATTCACTATTTACTCGGAAGCATTTATGATATAATGGGAGCACAAAATTGAAGGTTTACTTTTCCTGCTCTCTCTCTCTCTCTCTCTCTCTCTCTGCTTACCAAAGGAATAGCTGGGAATGCTAGTAGTAGAGTGGGTTGTTAATCCCTATAAATTGGTGTGTGTTTACACAGCATACTTATTTCATCCGTGTTTGTGAAGTGGGGGGGGGGGGGCCCAGATTGACATGATAACCCTAGAGTCCCTTCTGACCGTAAATCGTTATATATTACTGTATTAACTTTCCTAAATGTTCCTTAACCCTGTGCCTGCACTTAGGCTAGCGTTTATGGCCATTAAAACCAAATTCTTCCCTTCATAAACGTGTGTTTTTATAAGTAAAAGTAGCTGAGTGCCAACATTTTAGCAGAGCCTTTCAAACAGAAGCGATAGCCAAGTTCATATTTTGAGATAAAATGGTTGGGGAACGTACTAGTGCAATTTTTCATTGACTGGGAGAGGGGTTTTCTGGATGATACGTGGGAAAGCTGCTGTAGAAGCTGAAGAATCTCATAGGAATAGAAAATACAGTATGAATAGTAAAATAATGTTCATTGACCATTTTGATACATTTTATTAATGTTTATTCTGAGCTTCACTTTTTCTATAGAGATCCACGAAACACTCTGTACTGTTATTTACAATACAGGAGGAATCCTAATGAACAGATCTTATTTCGAGAAACAGCTCTTGCAGCAGGTTACACCATTAGGACTTAAGCCGGCAGGTGCCAGACACGGAAATTTTCTAACTAGCAGTATTCAGCCGGGGACACCCTCAATGTCGCCCCGATATCAGGCATAGTACATAAGGAGGCGGTCCCTCAGAATCCCCAGTTCTTTTCCTGCCGTCGACTCACCAGCATCGGCCTCTCAGTCTCTACCTAGCGCACGACTTCTTAGAACTTTAAGAGTTTCTTCAAACTGATGTCCTCTCCAACTCCTTCACTTGAGGGACACCTTTCCAAGTGTGCCTGCGGAAAACAGATCCCTTTTAAGGATCCTCATTCCTCCTGCGTGCGGTGTTTAGGCCCAGACTACGATACCAAGGCCTGCACCTTTTGCCAAGGGTTCAACAGCCGCACCAGGATCCGCCGTCAGAAGGCACTTCAGGCTTATCTGCTGGAACAAAAACTGAAAAGGATGGACCAAAAACCTTCCTCCAGGGGCGATTCTTCTTCCAAGGCCCATAAACACCTGGACAAACAACGGGAGAAAGTAAGGTCCAGATCCCCAAACCGGGCCTCGGACTCCCGTAGCTCAGGCTCCACTAGATCGGACCGCTCTCCCTCCAGGGCTCGGTCTCAGCCCCCTTCGGTCAAAGTCCGGGCTTCAGGCGGTTGTTCGACTCTCTAGCCCATCAAGACTTCAAGGCCCTCGGCTTCCTCCACTCCCTCTCGGGCCTCTTCTAAGTCTTCCGAATGCCATAAGTCTTCCTCATTGTCCCAACGTCGGTACCCCGACTCCATATCAGTCTCCCAGCCTCCCAGAGGTCCGGATCCACCACCAAGGAAGACCAACGACCTGATGTCCCTGAAGCGGATGTCGGACCCGACGTCGGCCAAGCATACGAAGTCGGCCAGGCGTTCGCCAGATGCGAGGACACCAGCCAGGCATCAGATGCCGGCCGGGCATTCGCCGGACCCAAAGGCGTCGGCTAGGCGGCCGACGTCGGCCTCGCATTCACCGGAGCCGAAGACCGCCCCACCAGTCACTGGTGGACACCGGTCACAGGGATTCCATGGAGGAGGAGGATGCTACACTGCCTGAAGACTGGGCGGGCGACACTGAGGATGCTGGGCTCCCGAGGGAACTTTCGCCCACCCCGGAGACACCCGTGGGCCCGATGCCCGACCCTGGCGATAGACCACCGGCGCCAGGCCCGTCGTCTGGCATGAATCTACAGGAAGTAAAGGATCTCTTTACTTTCTGGTGGGACACCATCCGAAAGGATGCGGCCCCTGTAAAACCTCCTTCTCCTCCTCCTCCTACCCCTTCACCTCCTACACCCCCTCCTCCACCTAAGGGGCCAGCAGGACGACCACCAACCCCTAAGGAGCAGACTCCACCTCCTAGGGGTAGATCCAAGGACAGGAGAAGGCCTCCCTCAAGATCTCCATCAGGGTATCCCAGCCCCAAGCGACCCAGACGTTGTCGGTACACTCCGTCAGGGGAGGACTCCAGATCAGATACCTCGGATTATTCCAGATCTCCTTCTCCACTCAGCATTCCCTCACCTGACCCACATGACCTTCCCAGGTCTCCTCCGGATGATCCCTCTTTCGCTGAGATCATGAGGCACATCCAGGACAACATGTGGTGGGATGCTGAAGACCTCGACCCCGAACGACAGTGCCTTGCCCGCTGTCTTTGGCAGAAAGACCCAAAGCCTGTGGTAGTGTCACCCTTGGTGGACACCTTCGCGGACGTCACCAAGGCTGCGTGGAAGTGTCCGCACTCCACTCCCGCTGTGCCGAAGGACGCTGACCACCTGTACAAGGCCCTGAGAGAGGACCAGTACTTGGCTCAACAACCTCTGGCAGACTCCCTGGTCATTACGGCCTCGCATGACCGGTCCCAAAGACCGCAACATATGAGCACACAGCCACTGGATCAGGAATCCAGACAATTGGATGCCTTGGGGAGGCGCACATACGCGGCTGCTACATGCGCCATCAGGTCTCTGAACTACCTAACCCCAGGGCTAGAAATAATTTTTTTGAGATGCCTGTCCGAGGGACAGGTGGAATGTAAATGTTGCCTGTCCGGACAAAGTTTTACCTGTCCACATTTTTGTGAGGTGAATTTTAAACTTAAAACATAAAATGGACTGTAAAGTGGAAAGAGAGAAAACTGTTGCTTTTTGGGGGTTATTTTTCAAGATAAAACACTGATTGAGTCTAGTCTATTTCTGAATCAGAACTTGAATCAAGTCTGCAGCCATATGGTCTCACATGAGGTCTTTTTTGTTTTCCAGATTTGAACCATAGTGTTATGGCATCCTGCAGGTCAAATGTAGCAACGCTAGCATCTGACAGCTTGACACGCATTAGTTCAGATGTAGTCATAGGAGACAGACAGGACCGCCAGTCAGACTTCACTCTGCCCATCAAGCTGAATCCTCTCTCAACTACTGCAGTTTGGGTTGGGATCAGTAGAGCTATTGTGACTAAGACCAGAATATCAGGGAATCGCTGTTCATGTGCATCATTATGGAGAATTTTGCAGAAATCCAAATAGTGAAATTTGGAGCGGCTCATTCAGTGATTTTTCATAAGTGGTTTAAGCTCTAACCATTGCGCTTCAATCAAGTTTATATTATTATTGTGTTTCTTCAATAGGTCACTGTGGTGCTCTGTGAGGTTCTGACTTCTCATTGCCATAAAGGGCTAGTTGGTCATGGTCACTATCTGGTGGTAACTGTAATGGGTTAAATATACTGAATGACCGTAGACTTTGTCTGTTTTAAAATTGGAAAATCGTGAGTTAATACTTTCAGTTGTAGATGAAAGAAGGCTTGTAACATCACGCAACACTGCCTGTTTGGTTCTATCTATAGAATATCCCCTTTCTGAGTTAAGGAAGATGTCAGATCCACGGAACTGAACCTGAGTAGTGGCTGAGCCTGTCAGTCGTCTTGTGCTAGTGTCACTGTCAGAGTCAGGGAGCAACAGCAATTCGTTACAGACTTTGTCAAGTTTATCCTGTGCAGGGTAGTTCTCTAGCCAGAGCACTGTGCTTTCAACCTTGCTGACTATTGTTTCTACTGTTGAGCTGTCTCTCTGTAGAGTTAGACTGAAGGCCATCATGACAGAAAGGTATTCAGCCAGAAACTGAGAAAAGAGGACAAATCTCACAGTACTTATTGTTTTGAACAACCCACTGGCCTGATCTTTTGTTGCCCTGGTGAGGAGCAATGTGCTGTAAATGTACAACTAAGGCCTTGTAGCTGGACAGAATAACAGACAGAGCCCCTTTCTCTGTGTGCAACCCACGGGTCCCTGACACGTTAACTGGTTTGTGAATGGTGTACCTCATATTACTGGCTAACTCTTTGAGACCGGCCCGGTTTTGGGAGACTTATGGTATATTTTATAGATACCCATTAAGACTTCATCTGTTGTTTTCATGTATGGAATAGATGTTGCTGATTGCTTTATAGCTAGCTCCAACTTGTGGGCACTGCACTGAATCCCTAACAAATGAGGTACATCTTTCAAAATCCTGCCAAACACCCCAGTCACTTTACCCAACATGACGGTGCCCATCAGATCCAAAAGCAACAATTTTTCTTTCCAGTCTTTACAGTCCAAGGTGAATTCTAAGGCATCACCTATCGAGTTATAAATGCTTTCACCATTTGGAATAGAGACTGGCTGAAGAAACAAATTTGTTAACTGGATGAAATTTTCCATTGTCCTAATATAGACTGCCTCCTCTTCTATTACTGAGGCATCAGTGCTAAAGTCACATAGGACAGAGATGAAAGTGTTACTGTTAACCAGTTTTGCATCTTTTATCCTTATTGATTCTGAAATAAAATGTGTGAACGTTGCTGCCTGTTTGTCACTTCTATAACTGACTCGACATTTGTACCATTTACATGTTGTAATTCTAAGATGCCAGGAAATCTGTGAATGGGCGTTCTGAATTAATCAAATAAAGAGTTGTTCTAAACAAATGTTCACTTGTGTTACCTCATTTTTCCATTTGTATTATTCCTCGTTCTATTGCTAAGTTGGAAGGGTCTGTGTTAGACACAGTATTTTTTTCATTGGCTAATTTATGAGGTTTGGAGAGTTCATGAGCTCGTACATTTTCAAGTCTCCTGCTCTTACAGCCACTCATGAAAGTGTTTGCCTCCCTTAAGTATTTTTTGCAGTATGAGCAGGTCATGCCCACATCAGGCTCATACAGTAGCCACTCCCTATTTTTCTTCCAGGTCTCCTGGAACCCCCTTTTTCTTTTTGGCCCGGGACTCCCGCCACTTTCAACAGTAGTCAGAGTTGCTGACATATCAGCACTGGCACTACAAGTTGTCACATCTGTGGCCACAATGGTGGGGTGAGTAGTTGTTGGTGCTACTGAGTCTATCAGTAATGGAGAAGCAGTACACATGGAAGAATCCAAGCTTTCTCCTCCCTCTTGGCTTGAAACGAAGGCTTTCCTGTAATTTTTAAAGCCAAACTTTAACAAAGAATTTTTTCCCTTTTGGTTTTACTTAGCTAGTCACAATTTAAGTACAGTAAGCACTCTGAAGACAGTGGACACTACAGTGAAGTGATGATCAGAGATATTAGAAGGCGTGAACAGCAGAGCACAACAGCAGGCTGACAGGGGGCTAGTTTAAATTAGTAGTAGTAGTAGTACAATAAAGTCTGTCAGTATCTATCTTCAAGGTTCAAGCTCTGGAGGGCTTTACACAGGCTGAGTGAACAATAAGCTTTAATAGAGCCTTGCCTTCACCTCTCTGCACACTCAAGATATATTTTTTATTCAGAGTCAGAGATGATGAGACTTGCAGATCACAAGGTGTCTTTTGGCTTTGAGAGAGTTTTAGGTGTACTACAGGTACAGTGTCAGCTGCTTTGAGACTTGACTTACACTAAATAAATCACTTTTGAGACTAACTAAATAAATCCCTAGTTCACCTCCCTCTCTCCTCCTCCAAGTACCAGCAGGACTGATGACGCATAAACTGAGCCCCCAAATGCTAGAGCCCTGAGAAGGGCTGTTGAAATTGCAGAAGTCTTTTTCACTTTTGAGACTAACTAAATAAATCCCTGGTTCACCTCCCTCTCCTCCCTCCTCCAAGTACCAGCAGGACTGATGTACATAAACTGAGCCCCCAAATGCTGAGAGCCCTGAGAAGGGCTGTTGAGATTACAGAAGTCTTTTTTTTTCCTTTTGAGACTAACTAAATAAATCCCTGGTTCACCTCCCTCTCCTCCTCCAAGTACCAGCAGGACTGATGCGCTAAACTGAGCCCCAAATGCTAGAGCCCTGAGAAGGGCTGTTGAGAATTTGCAGAAGTCTTTTTTCACTTTTGAGACTAACTAAATAAATCCCTGGTTCACTCCCTCTCCTCCTCCAAGTACCAGCAGGACTGATGCACGCAAACTGAGCCCCAAATGCTAGAGCCCTGAGAAGGGCTGTTGAGAATTTGCAGTCTTTTTTCACTTTTGAGACTAACTAAATAAATCCCTGGTTCACCTCCTCTCCTCCTCCAAGTACCAGCAGGACTGATGCACGAAACTGAGCCCCAAATGCTAGAGCCCTGAGAAGGGCTGTTTAGAATGCAGAAGTTTTTTTTTCCCGCTCGCTCGCTCTCCTCACTCTCGCTCCTCACCCTTTGGCCAGACTAGTGAGAGTGAGGAGGCGGAAGTCACACCAGTCTTCCCGCTCACTGAGGAGCGTGAATAGCGTCGTATCGACGCCAGCGTCGACGTCGTCCGGATACCTCCTGTCTGCCACTGGGTCCTAGTGCCCAAAACGCAATGCTGTCAAAACCGCCTGTCCAAGGGACAGGCGGACTTCACAAAACGGCTGTCCCAGATGGAAAACGGCTGTCCGGGACGGGTGGACAGCCGGTTATTTCGAGCCCTGCCTAACCCACATGGTACAGTTTCTGAACGCCCTGTGGGAACAGGGCCAGGACCTGGTCGATAAACTTCCGGATGGCGATCAGAAGGCGGAGCTCCTAAACCATCTCCGCACAGGGTCTGATGTGGGTACCCAAGTACTATGAGCTGCATACGATTCTGCGGACTCGTCTGCCAGAGCTGCAGCTCCAGGCATTTGTCTCCGGAGACACTCCTGGCTCAGTGTCTCTGGCTTCACCCCGGATGTGCAGAAGAACATTCTTGACGTCCCCTACAACGGCGAAGTACTCTTTGGTGAACCCTCAGAGAAGGTTATCACCAAACTCCAGGACGCTGGGAAGGCAGTCAGGTCTGTACAGGCCATGTACAGATCCAGGCCTGGTTCCTTTCGTAGGAACCAGAGCCATTTTCGCAGCCGTCAGCAAAGGCAGCAGCTGCGTTCCGGCCAGCAACAAAGGGGCACCTTTCAGCGCAAAGCCCAGGCGAAGTCGTCCCCGGGCAGAGGCCAACGCTACACTAAACCGGCCCAGCCTGCAGGGAGCAGTGCTGCCACAGCATGACTCCTTCCCGGCCCCTCCTCTGGATCAACGGGCACAAAAGGTCGGGGGTCGCATCGCTCGCCACTTTTCAGGGTGACAGTCGATTACCGCTGACCGGTGGGTTCGTCAACTGGTCAAGAAAGGCAATTTTATAGAATTTCTCGACCACCCACCGGCAAGACCTCCCCTGCTTTCCCGTTACTCGGGTCAGCACGCCCTGCTCATACAGCAGGAGGTGCTCACGCTTCTCGGAAAAGAAGCTATAGAGCATGTTCCAAGGAACCAGAGGGATGCAGGATATTATTCTCACTTCTTTCTGGTTCCAAAGAAAACAAGGGACCTCCGTCTGATACTGGACCTCCGCGATCTCAACGAGTCGGTCCTGTACAAACTCTTCCACATGGTGACCCTCCCAGGTCTGATTCTCATGCTCAAGCAGGATGCCTTTCTAGCGTCCTTGGACATGCAGGACGCTTACCTGCATATACCCATTGCTCAAGCACACAGGAAGTTTCTGCGCTTCGAGTTTCAGGGTCACCACTATCAGTTTCGAGCCCTCCCCTTCGGACTGTCATCGGCATCTCGGGTATTCACGAAGTGCATGGCGGTCGTAGCGGGGAATCTGAGGAGACAAGGCCACTACATGTTCCCCTACCTGGACAATTGGCTTCTCATGGCGCCCTCTCGGGAGGCCCTGATGTCCGCCATTCATTATACTCAGTCTCTATTCGAGACGGGCATCATTTTCAAGAGAAGTCACGCCTGGTTCCGTCACAGACTCTGCAGTTCATAGGCGCAGTTCTGGACACCGTCCAGGGGAAAGCTTTCCTTTCCCAAGACAGAGCGGAACACATCAGATCCCTCATCAGGGACATTTTGGCGAAGAAGACCGTTCCTGCCAGATTGGTCCTTTGCCTGCTCAGACACATGGCTGCGGCTATTGCAACAGTCCCCAGCCCGTCTCCACATGCAGGTGACCCAGTGGATGTTACGGGTCCAGTGGGATCAAACGCAAGACCCTTTGCAGCTCCCAATCCGGATCACGAAGGCCGTAATCCGGGATTGGCAATGGTGGCTAGATCCAAAGAATTTATCGTCCGGAGTCCCCTTCATTGCGCCGTCTCCAATTGCGATGCTCTCCACGGACGCCTCAGGGCTCGGATGGGGAGCACACCTCGATGGTGTCTGGTCTCAGGGCCTGTGGACAGCCCAAGAGACTCATCTCCACATAAATATCCTGGAAATGATAGCTGTTCTTTACGCCCTGCAGGCCTTCCAGTCGGAGATTCCACCAGGTACCCTTCTGTTACAAACAGACAATTCCACAGTGATGTATTACCTCAACAAACAAGGAGGCATCCAATTTCCTACCCAATTTGCAGGGAGGCCATGAGGGTGTGGGACTGGGTTTTGCAACACGGCGCAAACCTCATTGCCGTTCATGTCCCAGGAGTGGACAACGTCATCGCAGATGGCCTGAGCCGCTCTCAGGCCAGAGTCCACGAGTGGGAACTACTTCAGGAGGTAGCGGAGGATCTGTTTCGCAGATGGGGAACACCAAAGTTGGACCTTTTCGCGTCCCCATCCAACGAAAAATTGCCCAATTTTTGCTCACTAGATCCAGGGCCTGGTGTTTTCTGGCGAGACGCGTTGTCCCTCTCCTGGGCGGACAGATTCCACTATGCCCCCCTTTCCGTTGATCCAGAGGGTTCTTCTGAAACTTCGCCTGGAGCAAGCAACGCTGGTACTTATCGCGCCGTTTTGGCCCAGGCAGATCTGGTTCCCTCTACTACATCAGCTGTCCCGGGAACCTCCAGTGCCTCTGCCAATCAGCTCCCACTTGCTTTCTCAGGAGGCGGGTTTCTTGGTTCATCTGGACCTTCGTTCGCTGAACCTGCACACTTGGCTCCTAGAGACATAGCCATGATGCGATACAGGGTCTCGCAAGAGGTAGCAGACGTTCTTGCTGCTGCTAGGAAACCGGCTACCCATGCTACTTACGCCATGAAGTGGCGTAGATTTTGTATATGGGTACAAGCACGTGGTTTTTCGCCTATGGATTGTCCAGAAATGTTGGTCTTGGACTACCTCCTGTCCCTCTTTCAGACAGGCTTGGCCTACTCCTCGATTAAGGTGCACCTCTGTGCCATCTCAGCCTATCACATTCTTAGAGGCCAACGCACCATATCTCAGCTGGACATGGCACGAGCCTTCCTGAGAGGTGTTCTCCACCTTAGGCCTCCGATTAAAGATCCGATTCCACCATGGGATCTACCCTTTGTCCTGGAGCAGCTTACGCTGCCAGCCTTTGAACCAGCAATGGATTGCTAGCCACGGCTTCTTACTTGGAAGACGTTGTTTTTAGTTGCCGTCACCTCGGCCAGAAGAATTTTTGAACTTCATGCACTTATGTGCAAAGAACCTTATTTGTTTTTTTTCACCAAGACAGGGTATCCCTATGGACTAATCCTAAGTTTCTGCCTAAGGTGGTCTCAGCTCTCACCCTTAATCAGGACATTGATCTACCAGTGTATTTCCCCAAGTACTCTAATCGAGGAGAGGCCCTGTTGCACACTTTAGATGTGCATAGGTGTCTCCGATACTACCTGACCAGAACCAAACACCACCGAAATTCGGACCAGCTTTTTGTCTCCTTTGCCCACAGGGTGATGGGAGCTCCTGTTTCCAAACAGTCGCTGTCCAGGTGGCTCATTCAGTGTATCACGTTCTGTTACCAGAAGCGAAAAACAAACCCTTACCGGGTGCGGTTAAAGGTCATTCCACAAGGGGGGGGTGGCTACCTCCTTTGCGGTCCTAAAGAATGTGTCCACCTCGGCCATTTGTGCTGCAGCTACTTGGAGCTCCCTGCACACTTTCATCAGGCATTATAACCTGGATATTGCATCAAGGCGAAGAGCAGGTTTTGGTCTAGCAGTCCTTCATGGACTTTTGTCCTAGGTTCACGTTCTGTTAAGGATCTCTACCTTCCCTTCTCCCAATGGTGTGGGATTTCCATTATTGCTTGGGAATCAGTCCTAATGGTGTAACCTGCTGCAAGAGCTGTTTCTCGGTAAGATAGTACAGTTCGCGTAGAACTTACAACAGTAGATCTTCGAGAACAGCTCTTGCAGCAGGTACCTTCCCTTCCACCATCCCCACTGGAGGTAGATTCTAATTCCAATATCCTTCTCCTAGGATCAGGTGTTCTCAGCATCTTTGATTGCCATTTGTTGGCGGATCCTCAGTCTCCTCTTCTGATGTCATCCAGTGGCCGGGAGTCTCCGGCAGGAGAACTGTGGATTCTGGGGGACCGCCTCCTTATGTACTATGCCTGACGTCGGAGGTGGTCCCCGCTGAATACTGCTAGCTATAAAATTTCCGTGGGGTCCTGGCACCTGCCGGCTTCAGTCCTAATGGTGTAACCTGCTGCAAGAGCTGTTATCGAAGATCTACTGTTACGGTAAGTTCTTTCGTAACTGTACTTTCTGTTCAGTGCTGGAGTCGCACACAAAATAGGACAGGGGCAGGCTAGAGAAGGTACAGCGTAGGGTGACCAAGTTGATTCAGGGCCAGGAGGGCAGATCCTGTGAGGATTGGCTAAAGGCCCTGAACAAGTATTCACTCAAAACCAGACAAGAAAGGGAGAATATGATGGAGACCTTCAAGTTCCTGAAAGGAATTAACAAGGTGGGCTCTGAGAACCTATTTACCAGGTTAAAAAGGACTGTGAGGAAATATTAATTTACAGAAAGAGCGTCTGAGCCATAGAATGGTCTGCAGGCAGAGGTGGTGGGTTCCAAAACCATAAATGGCTTCAAACTCAACTGGGATAAGGGTGAAGGGGGTATTAGCTAGTGAACAGGGAGTGGGGGGCGAAAACACAGATAAAAGGGAGAGTAACATAAGTGAAGACCCCATAGAGACAGTAGATTCGGGGGTATGATAGGATATTTATTTTTAGTTAGTTATTTTTATAACTGGGTAAGTGAGCTGGCACCAAATCACTCTTTTTTTTTTTTTTTTTTTTTTTTTTCCCCCTCCAGTCACAACCCGGGTATAGAAGAGTACACAACAATACAGCAGGAGGTATAAGCACATAAGTATCATACAGTAATACAAAATAAAGTGACATGGTACAAAAGTAAGGCATTCGGATGGCACAGTAAGTTAGCAGTGTTTTTAAGTCACGCAATGCATGTACAGACATGGGACTCTCGGAGATGTGCTTTCAGCTTGGCAGCGAGCATTTTACATACTACCATACTGAAATGCCAGCAGAATAGGCTTAATAGTCTTTCGTGTCTGCTCGTTTGGTCAGCCCTGGGAGCTGACCTTGCTGCCCCCCTGTCCCTCTCTGGCTTCTCCCTTCTTAGTCCCGGATATTCTTGCTGCATTGTATTTTGCTTCCAGAACCCTTCCCCTGTACCTATCCCACCCCCTCTTGAACCTCTCCACCGTGTCTGCCTCCACCAGCCCCCTGGGCATCGCATTCCATGGCTCCACCACCCTCTCAGTGAAGTAACACCTCCTCCTTTCTCTCCTGAATCCCCCCTCCCAGCTTCACCCATGCTCTCTAGTTGCCCCCCCTCCTTCCTTCCTTTGGAGCACCCTGACTGCTCCTCCCTATTTACCGCTTCATGTACCTGAAGACCTCTATCATGTGCCCCCAGTCCCTTCTCTCTTCCAGCGTGTGCATATTTAGCTCTTTGAGCCTCTCCCCATAGGTCCTGTCCCCCAAGCCCTAAAACATTTTAGGGGAAGGGACAGCTCTGATGGAAAATGAATGGTGTTCTAGAGTGACTCTGCTCTGTATCTGAAAGAGTTTTGGCCTATGCCCATACGTGTGAATGGAACGTTCAATAGAGTGTTTGCAGAGAAGCGAGAGAAGGGGTTATTCACATACGTGAATAGCTTGGATAAGCATTGGGGCACACTTCCATGTAGAATTTTGTGTGTGAAAGTCACTAGATAATTGGGCTCTGGTTTTGGGTTGCAGCCACTCACGTCCTTCAGAGTTGATGCAGTGATGGCACCGTGGGCCCTACGATAATGCAAATTTGGCAACCTTGGGTTAAAGCTCTTTTCTTTGCCTGGATCATGAGGGCGGTGGCATCTGTAACAATGGAGCCTTACTCAGTCAAGGGGAGTATGCAGTTTTGGGCAATTCTGACTTTAGTGTCAGAGGCCAGGTATTTTGCAGTACAATAGTGTAGACCAGTTTTTGATGAACAGTTCTTACGGTGTTGATCATGAGTCTCAGATTGTAGGTGAGGATTGATGGTAGCACCAAGGTATCTGAATTCATTAACTAGTTCTAGTTTCACTCCGTCTAAAGTTGTGATAGCAAAGTCTTGTACAATCTTATAAGCTCTGGGGATGAGCCAAGTAACATGGCCTTTGTTTTTGGGGTGTTTTGGACCAGTTTTTCATTTGTGAACCACTGTTGAAGGGAATGGAAGTTGTGCTCAAGGAGTCATTGATGGTGTCTGTCCCATTCACAACGATGACTGTGTCATCTGCATACAGAAGGATCTTGGCAGTATTACAGATCTTGGGTAGGTCATTGCTGAAAATAGTAAAGGGCCCAGAATGGATCCCTGGGGGACCTCACAGGAGATGGTATTCGCCCTGGTCAAGACTTTATTCATTTTGACAAACTGTGACCGGTCTTACAGATAGTTGGAGAACCACAGAGTAGCTGGGCCCCCTAGTCCCAGCCCAGTCAGCCTCTGTTGGAGCAAATTATGGTCCGCCAAATCGAAGGCCTTATGTCCACAAACACGGCAGCAGTCAGCAGGTCATTGTCCATAGCATGGTGTGCTGCGCCCGTGAAGTTGACCAATGCTGTGCATGTTGTGTGACCCTTCCTGAAGTTGTGCTGCTCCTCACAGTGTAGCCTGTGCTAGTCTTAAGTAGGAAGTGACCTGCTTATGTACAATCCTCTCCTGCACCTTAGCCAAAGCTGATTGTGTAGAAATAGGCCTGTAGTTGTTCAGGACTTCCTTAACGGTGATTTTCTTAAATAGCTAGTGTATTAAAAATGAGTTTGCAAAATATTTCTGTGAGCGGGAAGGTCTTTTAACAGAGGAACCCCTCAGTTACTCAGGACTGGGAAAAGAGTTGTCGAACAAGTGGACTGAAAGTGCAAATGCTAAAAAAAGCTATTCATCCTAACTGGGGAAAAAAATATCTATCCAGCGTTTCCTCTTTATAGAAAATTAAAGAGCTAGCCTACAGAGTTTTAATAGTTATGCTGTGTTGAATGGAGTACTGAAAAAGGCCCTGCAACAGGACTGATTTTTAATTTCTCTCTTTTTCATTCTGCAAGCTGAGAAAGAAAATCATACGGGAGTGTCACAGTAGGATGCATGGACAACTGTAATCCTTTGAATTACAACGGCTTATTTTTCATTTTATAATTTTAGTAGTAAAGAGGACTTACTGTTGTATGTGCCGCATTTAGACAGTTCCTTTCAGGCACTTCATTCACGAATTGGCTGACAGTTTCACCCCACAATGTCAGCACTGTCCTGGCTTTCCCATGTGCGCTACACACAGACCTTCACGGCGATCAGCCAAAACTGCTGTTGAAACCTAAGTTACATTTTAAGAGGAACATGGCAAGGCTAATTAAAAACTTATAACAGATATCAAATTGAGCTTATTTGGGAAATCCACTCAGCACAGTATAACTGGCAAATTTCAGTACACTAGCTCTTTAAAATAAAATGGGATGATATGGCCATAAGTTAGGCACGTTGGAATCTGGAGGACGTAGTGGGGTACCGCAGAGTTCAGTATAGGACCGGTCCTCTTCAGTGTCTTTATAAGCGACATTGCAGAGGGACTGGAAGGAAAAGTATGTCTCTTTGCAGATGACACAAATATCTGCAACAGAGTTGATGCATAAGGTGGGGTGGAAAGGATGAGAAGGGACTGGGCAAGGTTAGAGGAATGGTAAAAATGTATGACAGCTTGGATTCAGTGCTAAGAAGTGCAAGGTAATGCACCTGGGAAACAAAAACCCAAGGGAAGAGTACACAATGGGGGGTGAGCTACTAACAACAACAAAAATGGAAAGGGACCTTGGGGTAGTCATATCAGATGACCTAAAGGTGGGCAGGCAATGTGAGAGGGCAGCAAGGAGGGCTGCGGGGATACTGTGATGCATAGGGAGAGACATCACCAGAAAACAGCAAGTTGTTATTCCTCTGTACAGACAGCTGGTGAGACCCCATCTGGAGTACTGTGTGCAGTTCTGGAGACCCAATCTCCTCAAAGACATAGACAGGATGGAAGGTGTCCAGAGGAGGGCAACTAAAATGGTGCAGGGTGTGCACCGGAAGACATATGAAGAGAGACTTAGGAGCTTAATGTTAGCCTCGAGGAAAGGAGGAGAGGGGACATGATAGAAACTTTCAAGTACCTCAAGGAATCAACAAAGTCCAAGAGGGTAGCATCTTTCAAAAAGAGGTGTGCAAGAACAAGAGAACAATTTGAAGATGGGGGGCTCAGAGGTAATGTAAGGAAGTACTTTTTCAAAGAGAGGGTTGTGGATGCATGGAGGAGGTTGTGGAGTCAAAAACAGAGGTGGAATTCAAGCATGCATGGGACGGTCATAAGGCAATTCTAGGGGGTTGGGGTAGGAAGAAGTAGGCTGTTGCTTAACTAGGATCTGCAGCTTATCCATTAGGTAGGGAAATGGGCAGACTGGGTCGGTCAAGCGGTCCTTATCTGCCGTCAAATTCTATGTTTCTGTGTTTCTATACTGTGTCATACAAGGGTGGTCTATATTTTTCGAGGTTGCAGAAGTGGTCATTAAACAAATCAGCAACTGATTTGGGATCACTGTGCTTGAGGCTGTTCAGCTCAAGGGAGGGAGAGGAGGTTTCAGTTCTGAGACTGATCAAGGAGTTTATGCATACGAACATACGAAAGAGCCAGTAGTAGAAAAAGGCCAATTGGTCTATAGAGTCTGCTTGTTATTATGTAGTTCCAGGATTTTGTGGGGGTCACTAAGACTGTCTGTCATGTGCTTTGAGATATGCACTTTTGGCCATGCTGAGCTCACGTCTGCATTCGTTCTGTAAATATCCATATGTAACCCAATCAGAGTGCAAGTTTTTTTTTTCTTGACGGTACTCCAAGCATTGTCTCTGTCCTTCATTAATTTGAAATGGCTTTTAGTAAGCCATATGAAATTACGATTTCTGACCTTGCATATGGTGATGGGGCATGGCAATCAAGTACTTCCACGAACTCTGAAATAAAGAGGTCAGCACGCGTCCATAAAGGACCAGTCTATACATGAGATCTTGTATGCATGCCGAGGAATTGAAGTTTTTACAGTTATGGTATGTGTTGTCTCTTGGGACTGGATTGCTAGCTTCACTGTTGTGCTATAGGCAATAAATAGTGGAGTGGTCACTGAAGGAGTCAGATAGGTGCCAATGCAGCCTGACTGTCAATGTGACTGACCAGAATCCAGTCAGAGGGTGTGGTTTCCTGTTTTGACATTGGGTGTAGTGGGTGCAGTGAGGATCTGAGTAAGGCCACAGTCATCGGGAATGTTTTTGTACTGTGCTGTGTTGCTGAGCCAGCTTAAATTAAAGTTGCTGATAATAATTAATGCAGCTTTGTGTAGGGTAGAACCAGTTGGATCAAGTCCTTGAGACCCTCGGTTTTAAGATTTGGAAGGTTGTATACGCAACAAAATTTTTTTTTTTTTGTTACTTAAACTCAGTTGAATTAATAGCCATTCACAGTCTGTAGAAGTTGAGTAATCAGGGGAGAGACACTTGGTGTCCAAATCAGACCTAACTTAGAGTAGTGTGCGCCCACCTTTCTTTTGTATGTGGGGGGGGGGTCTGTCTTTAAGTTGGATCATAGAATTGAGTAGCAAAATTAAGTTAATTGACATCATCCAATAGTAAAAAATCAAACCGACGCAGAAAATAATGGATTTTTGTCTTCTATATATACTTGTCACTTTAAAAAGTCAATCATACAATTTAGGAAAGTTGCTGCTTTTCAGATAAAATGTCCTTCAGTGCGCAAGTTTATGGTTTTTTTTTTTTGTTTTGTTTGTTTTGGGAGGTCGCAGAACAATGCACTAAGTATTGAAAAAGTCAGTGTTCACAGTTTCACTTGGACGCTTGTTTTTTCTAGTGATCAGCTGCAAACAGTGATTCACTATCGGTTCTGATTTTTCATAGTATAAGCTTCTTTTTGGCAGAACAGTGCACTAAGTATTGAATAGTCACTGTTCACAGTTTCACTTCAGAGGATGCTTGGCTTTGCTAGTGATCAAATGCTGCACATAACAGTGATTTACCATCAGTTCTGATTCTTCATAATATAAGCCTCTAATACGACGACAGCTGAAAAGCTTCCAAAGTATTGTTTCCTGTGTAGATTAGGTATATTTGTCAGGAATAGTTTCAAGCTGTGGTCCTTTTCTGCCGTCATCGTCCATGTTTCTAGCTCCCCCCCCCCCCATTGGCTGCTGTTTTATTTTATTCTTTTTATTGCATAGTTTTGGTATTGAAACTGTGTTGTTATGGTATGCTTTCATTTGTATGTTTTTATTTATGTAAAGTGCTTTGAGCCCCAGGGAATGGGGCGCTTAACACGTAAATTGACTGCTACTTCTGTTACGTTTTGCTCTTTGTTTACCAATGTTTTATTCATCACACAATCTCATTATGTACAGTTGCACCTTGTGTAATGTTTGCTGTTATTATACATATTTTTTTTTTTTTGTAACTTTCCCTTTCTCATCCCCCTCCGATGCATCTGGAAACAAACTCGGCTCAATGTGATCACATTTTAAAGGGACACTGTCAGCTTTGGGGATTAATTTGAAAACTGCAAAGCGAAGGTATGTAGAGCAACCTGTACAGATATAAAATACATAGTTATCTACAGGTGTGCATAGAAGTACTGGAAGTTTATTATGTTTGTGAAAATTCTGTTTTGATCGGTCTGCCTCAAATTTCTGTTCCGTGCATCTGTGAGCTACAGTGGCGCAGAGCCAAGGAAAAAAACATTCATGATCAAAAATTGAAGCTGTGATTCCGGGCATGCACATTGCCAGAAGCAGTAATGCGCATGCCCGGAATCACGGCTTCAATTTTTGCACTCGCAATAAAGCAGGTTACAGCACTCATTTCCAAAGCGGACACACTGTGCACAACTCTTGTGTGGGTAACAGTTACAGAAAATACCTTTTCCTACTACAGCACCAAAAAAAAAAAGTCGATTATGAATGAGTTTTTCCTCAGCTCTGCGCCATTGTAGCTCACGGACGCACGGAGCCAAGATTTGGGGTGGACCGATCAAAACAGAATTTTCATAGAAATAATAACCTGTAGTTAACTGTGTATTTTACATCTGTACAGCTTGCACTACACACCTTCGGTTTGCAGCTTTCAAATTAATCCCCAAAGCTGACAGCGTCCCTTTAGATAAAAACTTAGGGTTCTCAAAGAAGGTAGCTATGGCAGTAACAGAGAAAAAGTACAAGAAAAAGCAGATGTAGTGTTACAGGGATGTGTATCTAGATAAACAAAAAGAGGCAGGAAGGTCAGTCAGTTTTTATTTTTATAGTACCTTTCAGAATCAAGGCGCTGCACATTTAAAATCAAATATGAACAAATATAAACATAGATTAAAACAAAATAAAAAAAAACAGGATAGCCATAGTGGGGAAAAGCTAAATTAAATAAATAAATTTTTAGCTCCGTTTTAAACCTATCGATGGTCAGGCATTCTCTTAACTGATGAGGTGGAGAATTCCACAGGGTTGGAGCCGAAAAGGAAAAAGCATGGGCACCAGATGTTTTTAATCGCACCCTCGGAATCTCTATCAATCCCTTGTTGGTGGATCGGAGAGAGCGGAGAGGGCAGTAGGGTATCAGGAGGTCTTGCAGGTAGCCGGATCTCTGATCATGTAGGGCTTTAAAGTTTAGCAAGCCAACCTTAAAGGTGATCTGCCACTGAACAGGCAGCCAGTGCAGTTCACGGAGCACAGGCGTAATATGACTGGACCTAGATGTTCCAGTCAAAAGCCTGGTTGCCGCATTCTGCACCAGCTGCAATCTGCGGATATTGACCCCTGGAAGCCCTAGGTAGAGGGAGTTGCAGTAATCAAAGCGGGTAGTGACAAAGGCATGGACCAATGTTGGAAGATCATCTGGAGGAACCAAGTGTTTCATCCAGGTGATATTCCTCAGATGGTAAAAGGAGGATTTGAGGACAGCAGACATCTGAGATTTAAGTGTCAGACCATCGCCAAAAATAACACCAAGGTTACGCCATCGGTCTGAGGTAGTGAGCTGAATGCCATCGATCAGTAGACCTGATGCCTGTCCAGCTCCTAAACCCGCCCCTGGATGACCAGGGTCCACATCCAGCACTTCAGTCTTATCCAAATTCAGTCTCAGTCAGCTGGAACTCATCCAGGTTCTGATCTCGGTAAGGCAATTATTTAGCACAAAGAGTGCATCTGGGCAGAAAGGACATATACAGTTGAGTATCATCTGCAGAGCAGTGAAAACTCAAACTGTATCACCTGA
The DNA here is from genome assembly GCA_016271365.2 of Neoceratodus forsteri. NCBI lineage: Eukaryota > Metazoa > Chordata > Ceratodontiformes > Ceratodontidae > Neoceratodus > Neoceratodus forsteri. The sequence goes on from CM028129.1 coordinate 109,980,708, forward strand.
TATCTTCTAATGGCAGCATATACACTGCAAAAAACATGGTGGCCAAAATGGAGCCCTGCGGCTCCCCGCAGGGCAGGGAGTGAGTGCCAGAGGAATAAATTACGGTGATGATTCTCTGAAACCTGTCTGCTAGGAACGAATGTAACCATTTGAGGACTACACCAGACAGCCCACAAAAAAGCCGCAGACACTCCAATAGCACACCATGGTCTACAGTGTCAAATGCTGCAGAGAGATCAAGAAGGACCAGAATGGTACGTGCCTTTCAATCTCTGGCCATTAGGAGGACATTCAGTACTTGGACAAATGCAGTCTCTATGCTATGCTTCTTTCTAAAACTGGACTGGAGAGTATCATAGACCTTATGAGTTGTAAGGTGATCGTCTAGTTGCAACGCAGCCGCCTTTTCAATAACCTTACCAACAAATGGCAGGTTAGAGATGAGGCGGTAGTTATGAACAGTCCTATGGATCAAGGAGGGTTTCTTAAGGAGTGGTCGAACGACTGCCTCCTTAAGGGGTTCTGGAGAGACCCCCCTCTAAGGACCTCCAGACAATTTCAGCAAGGATTGGGCAGATAACCTCTACACATCCCACGAAAAGGGGTGCAGGGTCCGGATCAGAACTATAACTGGTTGGACGCAAAGTGTGGATGATCTTGACAGTGTCCGTGAATTCCGGCTGGCAAAAGTCTGACCAGACAGACTGAGTGCATACCACTTCCCGCCGATCTCCACAGTCCCTAGTAGAAGAGGCCTAGCCAATGCTAGACCTGATGCTGGCAACCTTATCTGAGAAGAAGTGAGCGAACTCCTCACATTTCAGCTGAGAAAAGGCTTCTCTGGGCTGGAGACAGATTGGATGGCACAATCTGTCAGCAGTCCAGAAAAGTTGAGTCGCTCGATTTCTGCACAGCAGAAATCTCCCTTGACAGGAATTCTGCTTTCTTATGGGTGATTTCTGACTGATAGCCATCATAATGTGCCATCAACCTAAGCCTGTCAGCATCAAGGCCAGACTCCTGCCAGGGTCTCTCCATCCTTTGACCAACTCGCCTCAAGTGCTTCAAGGAACTGTCAGACCAAGGGTTCCTTGGGTGAAGGGTGAGAGGTCGAACACGCACAGGAGCAGTCTTGTCCAGGGCATCTCCCACAGCCTTATTATAGGCCAATATGAGATCACCTGGACAGCTAAGGCACAAACAGAGGGGAGGGTAGCCAAAGAGGTGGGGAAAAAAGGGGAAATAAAACTTGGTTCAGGTACGTGAGTGAAAAGAGGAAAGCAAGGGGAGGGATAGTGAGAATCAGGAGAACGAGGGGGGGGGAGGGAAGGCTTTGTAGAGAAGGATTAAGAAAAAGCTAAAATTTTAAATGAGTACTTCTGCTTGGTCTTCAAAGAGGAGGGGGAAGGGGATGAACCAGCAGTTATCTGCAGGCCGGGGGGGATAGGTAGACACCACCATTTTCGGTGGAGAGAGTCAAAAGGGGATTGGGAGCCATAGAAGAAGTTGAGGCCATAGGGCCAGATGGGATCCACCCAGGGATACTAAAAGAACTGAGCACGCTGCTAGCTGTCCCTCTAGCAACACAGTTTATCACCTCTTGGAGAGAGGGGTAGTTCAAGAGGACTGGAGGTGGCCCAGTGTCCCTCTCTGCATAAGAGTTGTAGCAAGGAGATGGCTAGCAATTGTAGGCCACTCAGTGTCACACTGGTAGTGGGGGAAATTGATGGAGACCCTGCCGAAGGAGAGACCAATGGAGTATGTGGAGGAAATGGGATGCAAGACCACTGGCAGCATAGTTTCTCAAGGGGGAAGTTTTGTTTTGACTGGGTGACTGGATGTAGACAGGTGGAAGGCAGTGGATGTTTCCTATTTGGACTTCAGTAAGGCTTTTGACACCGAGCCACACAGGGAGGCTAATTAAGAAACTTAGCAACCTGAGAGTTGGAGAGAAGGTGGAAACTGGATATAAAACTGGTTGAAGGATAGGAAGCAGAGGGTGGTCGTAAACGGCAGTCACTCGGGGGTGGGAGAGTAACTAGTGGGATACCAAAGGTATCAGTACTCTATCCAGTCCTCTTCAATATCTTCATAAGTGACATTGCAGTGGAACCAGAGAGGAAGGTGTGTCTCTTGGCAGGTGATGCAAAAATCTGCAATACAGTAGTGTAGACACCCAGGAAGGGGTGGAGAAAATGAAGAGGTATCTGGGGAAACTTGAGGAGCAGTCTAAAGTGTGGTAGCTTTATTTCAGTGCCAAAAAGTACAGAGTCATGCACCTGGGGAGGGGAACCTGGGGGGCTAGAGGGACCTTGGGATAATCATTTCAGGTGATCTAAGATGGCAGGGCAGTGCAACAAGGCAGTAAGTAAGGCTGGGTTGGATAGGGAGAGGGATTTCTAGCAGGAGAAGGGAGGTAGTGTTGCCATTATATAATTCACAAGTGAGATCCTACCTAGAGTACTGTGTCCAGTTCTTTGAGGTTGCATTTTTCCCAGAGACATTGACAGAGTGGAAGCAGTCCAGAGGAGAACTACCAAATCATTGGAGAGTTGCACGACAAACTGTAAGAAGCCTGCGGGAGCTTAGCATGTACTTCCTGGAGGAGAGAGGAGTGAGAGGGGACATTGAGTATAAGTATCTTATGGATGTGAACAAGGTGCAAAAGGGAGGTCTCTTTCAGTGGAGGAAGTGTACCAGAACGTGGTGGGCATGCAGTGAAGCTTGAGGTGGGGATGTTTGAGGAATGTGAGAAAAAACTTCTTCACAGAAAGGGTGGCAGATGCCTGGAACAGACTAGCAGAAGAGATGATGGGGCAAAAACAACTGAGGGCTTCAAGCATGTGTAGGATAAACACATGGGTATAATAAGTAGAGGGAAAGTGGGAGGAAGGGATACCTATGACCAAATGGGGCCCAGGGTGTAAAAACAGGCAAGGAAAATAGGGCAGACTGGATAGGCCTTCAGGTCATTTTCTGCTAACAAAGTCTTTATTTCTATAAATTAATAAGTGAAATTACATAGCTGGCTCGTCAGCGCAGCGGTAGCGCCACGACACATGAGAGGATGCACTCCTCCAGGGAGAGAGGGTGTTGATTCCTGTCTCACCACTGCCATCTGGATTGACCAAAGGTGGTAGTGCAGTACACAAAAAGGGGAGGGGACACTGGCTGAGCTCCACGTGACATGCTTGCATGCTCTGGCTTGGACGACCGAGCATGCTGAACCTCCTGAGGGAGTGAGTGCCGAACGGCCGAAAAGCCCTGGAATGAGCGGAATGGTCCAGAGCACACTCAAGTCCCGCCTCTCACTACTGGCCACCCTCTCCACTCAGGGTTCTCCTGGCTCTGGGCCCCCCCCCAAAAAAAAATCTACCTGGAGATGAGGTATGAGTCCTGCATGGCTGGGCCCACAACAAGGGGTAAGCGTAGGGTTGAAAGAGGCATGTTTACCAGAGACCCGAGGGATGGGCCTGACCTGGGGATGGGGCTGTACCAAAGTTGAGCACAAGCCATGAATTTAAAAACATGAATGAAATTACACTAACCGGTTTCCTTTATGTCTTTCAGAACTTTTCTGTGCCCAGCTTTGCAGAGGAGTTGAGACAGTGAGAAGATGAAACTCCATCTTTGTGATCAAGGATTGCTCTGCGTGATGCTACCGCACAGCATGCTAGTGCTCTTGGAGCACTGACACTCCACTTCCAACCAGTTTTACATTCTTGGTTGGCGTGAACACTAACCTGGACCCAACACCAGCACCATGGCGTCCAGCTATCCACCTCCATTTGAGGACCAGGGAGAGGTGAGGGAGGGCTTCCTTTGTCCCTTGTGTTTGAAGGACCTGCAGTCATTCTACCAACTTCAGTCACATTATGAAGAGGAACATTCAAGTGATGACAGAGATGTCAAGGGGCAGCTGAAAAGTAAGGACAAGATGCACTTTATTTTTTTATCTAAGACACACTCATTAACTTACAAACATAGAAACATAGTGTCAGCAGAAAAAGACCATTGGCCCATCTAGTCTGCTCTGTTTTACCCTATCCTAGCCCGTGACCTGTTGTTTAGATGGTTTATGCCCTTGTACCTCCCACCCCGCTCCCTGCCTCACTGCTTCCCCCCTTAGAAACTATAAGGCCCGTTACTCTGTCCCAGCCGTGCTTGAACCCAGTAATGTTTTTCTGTGCTCACCACCTCAGCTGGTAGAATGTTCATGGCTCAGCCACTCTCTCCATAAAGTAAAATTTTTTTGTCATCCGTCTTGAATCACCCCCTGCCCCCTTCCACTCATGCCCCCTTTCCCTTGTTTTTGACCCACCGTTCCTGCAGAATATTTCCTCACAGGCTAACCTGTTTATTTCTTTAAGTAACCTGAAGGTCTCTATAATGTTGTCTCTCCCTTCTGGCCTCCAGCGAGTGCAAGTTTAGTGCCCTAAGCCAATCGTCATAGGAACTGCCCTGTTGGTCTTGAATTATTTTGGATATCATGCACTTCACTATGGTGTATGTCAGTGTAATTCCAGGAGTCAAAATTTAATTTTGTAGTCACTAGCCAGCAGGGCTAGTGACTGGGAAAATCCATTGACCAAACTAGTATACTTACTAGGCTTGCTTGCACTAATCTTTGTGCACGATGCCGAGACACCAGTCTGTTGAGAGCAGTGCTGAGACACTGGTCAGATGTTAGCATTACCATCTGAACAGCAGTAAGTGCCTTGTGGAGGCCCTATAAGGAGGGGATCATGAGAGGAAAAAAATTTTATTTGCAGATTTTAAGGAATTTGATGTGGCACCACTGAACCACTGGTGATGGTAAGAGACAAAATGCTGTAGGCATTGTAATGCCTGGTGTGGACGCTGCCCACCACTTGTACCTGGTCCCAGTTAAAATAGCCACCCCTTCCCACCTAGCAGTGCTAAAAACACTGGTCACTGCTTGCACTGCCGTAGAGCAATATGGTGTGGATGCCTGCAGAAATGCTAGCAGTATAGCTTAGAGGTCAGGGTGACGAGCTGTGAGTGAGCTTTGTATATCCAGCAGATCTGGGTTTGATTCCCTCAACCTCTACATACATACTGTGTGACAGACTCTGAGCAAGTCATGCCCCTGGGTCACCTCTGAAAACAGGCACTTGTGCCTAGTGGGCCTTACCTAGTTACCAAAGAATAAAATAAAATAAATACATTGGCATGCACTGTTCCAGTAGTGTTTTCGGCAGCACATTGCTGCAGCAAATTGAAACCGGCCTATTGAAATGTTGAATCATCCAGTATAAGCCAGCAGGACCAGTTAGGAGAAAGGTTTACTGGCTTGATACCAAATCTGCCACCACCACTTGGTGCCATTAGGGTGCTAACATTCCCCATTAGATAGGTAGGACTGAGCAAAAACGATGAGCCAAGTGGTCTTATTCTGCAAATGTTTCTATGTAGCCACTGCCGGTTTCAAGCCCTGTAAGTCTGAATTAATTTTGAGTTGTAGCAAAGCAAAAAAAATCTGACGGGCCCCAGCCTTTGTTATTACGGGAAGGGATGTGGGGGCTATAAAACACACTATGAAATAAAAGTTAGACATATTTTTGGGGGGGGCAGGGTGTAACAAGGTAGAGGATGGTCAACAGTTTGCAGTGCCAGGAAATTACTGATTGACATGTTTATCTGGAATCGGGGTAAATGGGGGTATCTGAATTGTGAAGACCTTTACTATTCAGTCATGAGCAAGGCCCTTGGAATTCTGTGGCTGTGCAGCCACATCACCTGCTGGTGAAAATATGGCGAAACTTAACATACATGTGTTGCTGCTGGATTCAACATTTGTGCCTATTTTTTTTTTTTTTTTTTAATTAAAAAATACCCAACACTGGCACTGTAGTGCAGTGGGGGTTTGGGGGTGGGGCTTGGCCACACTGTTGTGATACTGTTGTTTGAATAAGATGTTAAACTGTAATCTCAGCTGTCCATCTGGTGGCTTTCCAGGTGGAAGATTAAGATCCCGTGGCACTTACAAGCAATAAGACACGACAGGGTGGTTGTCTGGGCTTAATGCATGTCCAGTCTGCTCGAGTGGTTTCAGCATCCGTAAGTGCATTAACCCCATGCAGACAACGACCTGGAGTGCCTCATTGTACTTATAAAATAAGAAAACTGAGTAGCAGTTAAAACAGAAAAAATGGCAGCCTGTTTATTATTAAAAGCAAGTATCTTCTTTTGTGAAAGTAACTAGTAAAAAGTAGTCCATCTTTCCACTTATTTAGTAGATGGAATGTTTATCGTGGAATACAAGTATTCAGATGTCTGCCGAATATGTCTGGCAGAATGTTCACTCACACACACACACACACACACACACACACATATCTTAGGACTAAATGGCAATGACGTGCTTGCCAATGCATATACTTCAAACCCCAGGAATCAATCAGTATACTTAACAAATGCAGTTAGCCTTCAGTGTTGAACTGCCAGGGAGAGAATGGAATATATGTAAATGATTGAACTTTCATTGGCTCATGCCAATTTCAAACTGCTGCCCCTAGTAACTGCTGCACTCTGAAGTGCTCAGATTCATTTCTCCACCTGCCAGTCTGGACGCCTCAGAGAGCTCTCCTCAACTTCCTTAGAAAGTCATGTATTTATAAACTAGTTTGTTCTTTCATTATTATTTTACGATTGCTGCCCCTATTTCAGGTATTTAGTTTAGTTTTAGTGGATTTTGTGAGGTTTTAGCGGTACTGCATGGTTCCGTGGAACTGTGGGCACCAAGGTCCTTGGGGTGATTTTCCACTATTTTTGATTATTGTGCTATTTAGCACTTGATTCCATCTGGGACCGTAGCACTATTTCTATTTTAGCTTTGTTTTAGCGTTTGCCCAGTTCCTTTTCCTGTCAGGAACCGAGTGCGTTGGTCGGTTCTGTTTTATTTTTTTCTCTGTGGGGAATCGATCATTTAAACATACATAAACTTTCATTTGCAGTTTCAGAACCAACCATTTTTCATTGGGTATTTCTGTGGTTCTTGTTACTAATGTCAGAAACACCTAAGAAAAAGAAACAGACAGGACCAACTGGTTTTAAAAACTGTACTGGTTGTGGACAAATAGTAGCCAAAGCAGATAAGCATAATTTATCTATTCAAACAACATGAAGTCTTGCTATATTATGACATATGCAGTTTGTCCCAGCCTTAGAACTGCTCCGGAGGTGAAAGAGTTAACTTTCCATGCCAGGCATGGAATCTTGAGCGCGAGCTCGGTTGAAAACTCTGTCTGTTGTTCTTCAAACTCAAACTGTCAGATTCTTTACTCCGCCTCACTGAACAGTCGCTCCGGAGATTTCTCCTTCTGCTCGGTTCATTTTGTCGGTTAAAAAGTGTAATTTCTCGGTTTTTAAACCGCATTTGTCTTATTTTAACCGCAACAGGTCGGTTCAAGCTCTGTCTGTGGTATCGTAAGTAATAGATAGGTTTTACATTCTCTCTGTGTGGAACTTGCAAGCGTTATTATCGGTTCGGTTTGAACCGATCAGGAGTTGTTAAACTTTATTAAATTGCATTTAGAGTCGGTTCCGGTTCTTATCGGTTCTAAAAAGCAGATTTCATTACGTTTTTCCCGATATGACACGGTTGGGGAACCGATAAGGGTGTCTTGTATGGCGATTTGCCATAAAAGACAGGATTTTAGTTAGGCTGGCATTACGTCTGAGAAACCCAAAGAAAAACCGGCCCACTGGTTTCAGCATGTAGTGTCTGTGGGAAGCCTTTGCCAAGGCTGACCCACACCACATGTGTTTATTGTCTGGGGTTTGACCACCTCAATGCAGACTGCCAGATTTGCAAGAATTTCCCTGCAGCTACCCTGGATAAGAGAGTTGGTAGGCTCAGGGAACGAGAGGCCAAAAAGTCCGCTGACCCGGATGGCCAGCCCGGTTCGGTGCCAACCGAACCGGAGAGAGTGCCCTCTGACCAGGGCGAGACTTCCTCGGGCAAACGAAGAGCTGACTCTGAGGAGCCAGTTCCAGCAAAGAGGACTAGAAAATCAGCAGGTGTGGAGCCAAAATTTCCTTCTCCAACCGCTGCAGAGATAATAAGCGATCCAAATTGTCAATCGCTTTCCCGGTTCCGACCGAACGGCACCATCGAAGTAATGATGGATTCGGTCGGTTCCACTGGTTCAAGAATATGATATAGAGAATTCTATGAACCGGAGGAGGAGGAGGATTATGAAGAAGTGAATGTGATTTTGAAAGTCTGGATGTGCCCATTGAACGGACATCTCCCCAGACAGACCTTCAGGAGTGTCTCCCCCAGGCTTTCTGAGTCCCCTTCTCATTTTATGTTTTATTAAAAAGTTGCTGAAACCCTCCAGCTCCCTTTGGAAGAAGCTGTGGATGAACAGGAAGAGCCTGACTGTGGAAATGATGGATATCCCAGAGTCCAGGAGATTGTCTATTCCTTTACATAAATCTTTTAGGAAACAGACAATAAAAATTTTAAAAGCTCCTAACACTATACCTCCTGTGGATAAAAAAAATGGACAAGAGGTACACATTGTCAGGCTCTGATACGGAGTTCCTTTCACAACAATGCAGCCATGTTGGAGTAGTGCAGGCTGCAGCCTGTGATAAGAGCAAATATTCCCTTGGCTTCACACCCTGACAAGGACTCCAGGAGGATTGATGCCATGGCAAAACAATACATGGCAGCATCCTTGGGACTCAGACAGGCAAATTATATGGCCTATGTTGCAAGATACCAGAAATCCAGATGGGATACTGTTATGGCTTTAGCGAAACAGGTCCCTGGCCAGCTTGCCTAGGAGCTGGAACAGGTGGCTGCTGATGGTATTGAGGCATCCAAGGTGCAATTCCATGCTGCAGTGGACTCTAATGATGTATCTTCAAGAGTCATGGCTACATCTGTGGCTTTTCATAGAATGGCTTGGCTCAGGTGTACTAGCCTGTCACAGGATACCCAGGCTAAGGCCATGGATTTTTCCTGTTGTGGATAATTCTCTGTTTGGGGAGCAGACAGAGAATTACTTGAAGAAAATGGATGAGTATAGGACCACTTATAGGAGTGCACAGGCCAAGGAGAGGCAAGCCACTCCTCAGAGGCAGCTTTCCAGGGGCAGGGGCAGGCCTTTTCACAGTCCTTTTTACCAAGCCCAGGCCTCCTCTTCAGCTTATGCCCAGAGGGGGTTCTTCAGAGGGAGAGGCAGACTGGGTACGAGCAGGCCTGCTCCCACCCCTCAGCCTAAAGCCCCTGCCAAACAGGCACCCTGATGGGATGCCCAGCGCCGATTCTTCATTACCTGTAGGGGGCAGGCTGGCTTACTTCATCCAGGACTGGGAGTCTTTAACATCAGACAAGTGGGTCCTGGAAATAGTAAGCCAGGGACTGGTTCTCAGCTTCAAAAAATTTCCAAAGATGAGAACCAGATCTTTTCCACCTGCAAATCCATTAGAGGCTCTCGCTTTGGAAACAGAAGTCTCAACCCTCCTGGCTCTCAGAGCTGTAGAAAGGGTTCCTCCCCTACACCAGGGCAAAGGACTGTACTCCAGGTACTTCCTTACCCCAAAAAAGACAGGAGAATGGCGGCCCATCCTGGATCTCAGATACCTAAACAAGCACCTTTTAAAACCAAAATTCAAAATGGTGACTCTGGGAATTATTTTACCCTCCCTAAGGCCAGGGGACTGGCTAGCGTCCCTGGACCTCAGGATGCCTACTTCCATGTTCTCATCAGAAGCTCCCACCGAAAGTACCTCAGATTCGAACTGCCCTCAGGCCATTAGCAGTTCAGAGCAATGCCCTTCGGCCTCACCTCTGCCCCAAGGGTATTCACAAAATGCCTGACAGTAGCAGTTGCTCACTTAAGAAGGCAAAAGATTGCCATCTTTCCTTACCTGGACGACTGGCTCATAGTGGGTCAGTCTCAGACCAAATCAAATTACACCTTCAGGTTACCCAGCAGCTGCTACATCTCTAGGTTTTCTTCTCAATCTTCCAAAGTCAGTTCTAGAGCCTGTTCAGCTACTCACCTTCATAGGCGCAGAACTGGACACAAAGCAGGCCAGAGCTTTCCTTCCTCTAGAAAGAGTAAAGACCCTGGTGGCTCTGGCCTCCTCCTTCACTCTGCAGGTGTCTCGACCAGCAAGGCACTTTCTACAGCTCCTAGGGCACATGGCTGCTTCCACAGCTGTAGTGCAAGGAGCAAGATTTCAGATGAGGGACATTCAGTTCCATTTGAGAGCCTTCTGGTCTCAAAGGAGAGATCCTCTAACCAAATTGATCCCAGTAACTCGAACCCTGATCCAGGCCCTGCAGTAGTGGCAGGATCAGAGCAATCTGAGACAGGGGGTTCCTTTCATCCCTCAATCTCACTCCTTGACCCTTACTACAGATATGTCCCTCTTGGGTTGGGGAGCTCACATGGGCGACCTCACCACCCAGGGATTGTGGTCCCCTCAGGAATCTCTGCTCCACAACAATCTGTTGGAACTCAGAGCTGTTTTTGTAGCACTTCAGGTTTTTTCTGCATCTGTTCAGAACAAGTGGTACAGGTCAGAACAGACAACACCACTACAATGTGGTACATCAACAAGCAAGGGGGCACTCGGTCTTCGGCCTTGTGCACCGAGGCAATGAAGTTGTGGTCTCTGGCTTATTCCCTGAACACTTCCCTCATGACAGTTCACCTCCCAGGCAAGGACAATGTCCTGGCAGATGCTCTCAGCAGGATTTCCCAGGGCCATCACGAATGGTCACTGGATCCCCTGTACTGGAGTTAGTATTTGCCTGGTGGGGCACCCCTCAGATAGATCTTTTTGCAGCCCCAGACAATCACCAACTTCCGCTTTTTTGTTGCAGGCCCCCAGTGTTGGGCTCAGTCCCTCTGGATGCCTTCCTTCTCGACTGGAAAGGGAGGTTCCTCTATGCCTTCCCCGCCTTCCCTCTCTTGTTCAAGGTGCTAGTCAAAATCAGATCTCAACCTTGCAAGATGATTCGGATTGCTCCAGATTGGGCCAGACAGCTCTGGTATCCACTCCTTCTGTCCTTAGCAGTCCACCTTCCCCTGTGTCTTCCCAGGAATCACAATCTGTTAACCTGTGCCCAGGGGGAGAGTTTGGTATCCGAATCTCAAATCCCTCAACCTCAAGGCCTGGCTCTTGAAGAGTTAGAGTTTGCTGACCTACACCTTTCTCAAGGTGTACTTGATATCTTGAAAGCTTCTAGGAAGCCTTCCACCAGGGCTGCTTATAATTCTAAATGGAAAAGGTTTTCCATATGGTGCTCTGGAAAGCATATTTCCCCAGAATCTGCTGATTTGCCCACAGTCCTGGATTATATGGTCCATCTAAATACTTTGGGGCTGAGGCCAGCTACCCTGAAAGTGCATTTGGCAGCTGTCTCTGCTTTTATTTCAGCAGGAAAGCCCTCTTCTCTTTCTGCTCACCCTGTTTTCTCCAAGTTTTTCAAGGGATTGCTTCACACCAACCCTCCATTCAGGGACCCTGCTCCTGCCTGAAATCTTAATGTTTGCATTGCTCAGCTAATGTAACCCCTCTTTGAGCCTTTGTCTTCAGCAGAGCTTAAGTACTTGACTTGGAAAACTGTGTTTCTGGTAGCCATCACTTCTGCTGGGCGCATAAGTGAATTACAAGCTTTGTCAGTGGAGCCTGATTTTATCTCCTTTCACAGAGATAAGGTAGTCCTCAGGACTAACAGGAAGTTCTTGCCTAAGGTGGTTTCAGATTTCCACCTTAATCAATCTATATCTCTTCCAGTGTACTTCACTGACCATTCCTCCTCTGGCAAGAGGAGGCTGCACAGTTTAGATGTAAAGAGAGCCCGTAGTTACTACATAGAGCGTACCAAGGGTCACAGGTTTACTCCCTCCAACTGTTCCTCACTTATGGTGAGGTTGGTAAAGGGAAACCTGCCACTAAAAGATCCATTGCCCAGGTGGATTGTCTCTTGTATCCAATTTTGTTATCAAAAACTGGGTAAGGTTCCCCCTTCAGGCCTGAGGGCTCACTCTACCAGAGGTACAGCTGCGTCCCTAGCTGCGGCCAGGGACATCCCTATCTTAGAGATATGTCAAGCAGCTACCTGGAAAACAGTACACACTTTCAGCAAGCATTACTCCCTGGACATCCAGGCTAGGAGTGATGCTCGGTTTGGCACAGCTGTGCTTCAGAGCCTATTTCCTAAGTAGGTTGTGTCCCTCCCCATGAAGTACTGCTATGTAGTCTGCAATTGTCATAATATAGAGCTTCATGTTGTTTTGAAGAAAAAATGCTCACCTTAGTAATGTTGTTTCTTCTAATGAGTCTTGCTATATTATGACCTCCCCGCCCTCTCAGAACCTCTGCTTTTGGGATGAGGGTGGGCACTGCAGTGTTAGCACTTAGTGATGCCCACCTTGCGTTTTCACCCCTCCTTTTGGGGTGTTTGGGTGTTGTATTTTATTTGATTTTTGGATCCCCTGACTTGAGTCTTTGTTTGGACCAAAAGGTGTTATATTTTAGTAGCCAGTTGGCTAGTGTGAGGTTTACAGCTTCCACAGAATCTTAGTGAGTTTTGCTCAGAAGATCTGACAGTTTGAGTTTGAAGAACAACAGACAGAGTTTTCAACCGAGCTCGCGCTCAAGATTCCATGCCTGGCATGGAAAGTTAACTCTTTCACCTCCGGAGCAGTTCTAAGGCTGGGACAAACTGCATAGGTCATAATATAGCAAGACTCCATTAGAAGAAACAACATTTCTAAGGTGAGTAATTTTTTCTTTTCTGTCTAGGTGCTAGTCATATATTTGTAAACTGTGTTATTTGCAAAACTTTCTGCCCTAAAACCCTTTAGAAAAGGGCCGAGAAACTTGAAGAGATGGCTATCCCTGCCTCTCCTACAAAGCCTACAGATAAGGCTTCCTCCTCAAAAAAAAGATAAAAGTAAGGAACCGGGGGAAAAATCCACAGAGAAATCTGATTCTTCTAAGTCAAAAAGACCTGTGGAACTGGCCTCAGAACCGATTTCTGGTGAAAAGAAAACATAAAAACATACCACGGCACCTCCTGCTGAAAAAGCAAATGAGTTCTTAGTGGGTACACCGACAGTGCTCTCTGTGGAGGAAATTGCCAAGGACTTGCAGGTATTGCAGGCCCTCTAGACTGTTGGTCCTTTGGCTCCTGCCTCGGTTCCATCGGTTCCTGCTTGGGTTCCCATTTCTCAGGAACCAGCCTAGTTGTATGAGGAACCAGAAAAAAGAGGAAGAGGAGGGGGAACCCATTAAGCCAGAAGTCTCCCCAGAGCAGGACTTTGGCCCCCCCCCCCCCAGGGGCCCAGAGGACTATTTGTCTAATTCTTTTGTGTGGCAAATTGTAGATACCCTCAACCTCTCTATCCAGGAGTTAGTTGAGGATGAAGAGGAAGCTGATTTCCCGCATATTTATTTATTTATTAGAACATCAGTTTGACAACCTTTGAGCCAGAGGCTCATTTACAATGGTACCTCGTCACAGTGAGGACAAAACAGTGCAAGAAACAAACATCAAGGCAGACAAAAAATCTAGAGTACATTTAGGAATCAGCCAAAAATACCGGCATATGTCAAACACAGTATACAACCAGGCTTACATGTGCGCTTTACAGAGTAGACAATATACAGTAGTTACATGGGGATTGATTCAGTGGGCAGAATAAAGGTAAGGCTGGGTGGAAGACATCAGAAGAGGAGTGTGGGGAAGATAGTAGCAAGTAAAGGTAGAGCTGGACAGAAGGTCAGAGAGCGGCTCAGTGAGCTTTGTCTGGAAGGATAGGAGGAGGCTTAGAGGCAGGTACAGCTGCGTGTTGAGCAGGTGATTTCTAAGACTAGTTTTAAAATAAGATAACGAGGCGGCATCAGTGACTCCGGCGGGGAGGGCGTTGTATCAACAGGGGGCTCTGTAGGGTAAGCCCTCTGACCTAGTAGGTTCTCGCCTTGGTATAACCAGCAGTTTTATGGGATATATGGGTATGCACTGTAGGGTTTGTATGGTGGATAGTGGTTGACAGACGCGTGGGATAGCCCAAGGAGTGATTTTTTTGTTAGGAGGCAGGTTTGGTATTTGAGGCGCTCATCTAGGTTGAGTAGATTAGCCATGGTGTAAAGAAGGCAAGTGTGGGTTAGACTAGGAGTCCCAGTTATGAGCCTGCAGGCCTTGTTTAAGGTGAGGCGGATCTTGTGCAGGGAAGTCTGGTCTGCTGCACCATACACAGGTAGGCCATAGTCTACCAGAGATAGAACAGAGGATGTGACGGGTCTTACACCCACAAATAGACTGCTCCTGCCCATCTACAAATCTCTTTAAAAAAAAAAAAAAAAAGGCAGTACTAAAAATTCTGCAAACCCCTACTTCAATACAAGGTGTGGACAGGAAAGTAGATAAAAAGTACCAGATGGACAGGTCTTATGCTGACTTTCTGTTTATTTACCCTGATCATGAGGGAGCGATACAGGCTGCCTGCGGCATGTGATAGGGCTAGGGTGCCCTTGGCTTCCCAACCCCTTGACAAGGACTCTAGGAAAACAGATGCCATGGGCAAGAAGGTATACATGGCAGCTTCACTCATTGTCTGACAAGCCAGTTATATGGCTTATGCAGCTCCGTACCAAAAAGCCCTGTGGACAACGGTGCTGGCCATGTCAGACAAGAGTAATAGGGAAACGGCAGTGGATCTAGCTGAGACTGCGAGGCCTTCTTTAGATGCCACAAATTATCAGTTTCATATGGCAGTAGATGCCAGTGACACTGCTGCCAGGCTCATGGCTCTGACAGTCTCAGTAAGAAGGTTTGCGTGGCTTAGAGCCACAAACCTCTCTCAGGATACCCCCGGCAAAAGCAATGGATTTCCCCTGTGAGAATAATTCTCTTTCTGGGGATAAAACAGAGGCTCACATGAAAAAGGTGGAGGAGTACAAGGCCACCTACAGGAGTAATGTGGCCAAAGATAGACACCCTCCTCCCCCCACTTCATATAGGTCCCAAACAAGGGGAGGCAGGGGTAGGGGATCCTACTCCAGCCCTTTCTTTCAGGCCCAAGTTCTGCCAGACTACCAATAGACCAGAGGGTACTTCAAGGGTAGGGGCAGAAGGGCAGTGAAACATGCAGACCCAGCCCCCCAGGCCAAGACTCCACCGAAACAGAACCCCTGACGTGTTTGTACAGGTCACCTCCTCCCTACCAGTAGGTGGCAGGCTGACTCACTTCCTCCAGGCTTGGCAATCCATCACTACAGACAAGTGAGTCTTGGAGGTAGTGAGCCAGGGTCTGTCCCTAAGCTTCAAAACACTCCCCAAGCTATGAAGCAGAAATTCTTCTCCAGCCACCCCATCAGAAAGGGTGCTTTTGGAAGCAGAAGTTGCCAACCTTTTGCTCAGCAGAGCAGTGGAACCTGTCCCTCTATCGCAGAGGGGCAAAGGAGTCTGCTCCAGGTATTTCCTAACACAAAAGAAGTATGGCGACTGGCGACCCATACTAGATCTCAGACTCCTGAACAAACATGTGACAAAGCCAAACTTCAGAATGGTCACCCAGGCTTTGATAATCCCCACTCTCCAGCAGGGGGGACTGGCTGGTATCCTAGGACTTCAAGGATGCCTATTTCCACATCCCAGTCCGACCCAGCCACAGAAAATACCTGAGGTTCAGACTTCCCTGAGGTCATTGTCAGTTTGCAGCCATGCCCCTTGGCCTAACCTCGGACCCAAGAGCATTCACAAAGTTCCTAGCTGTAGAGGTAGCCCACTTGAGAAGGCAAGGGGTCACAGTTTTAACTTACTTAGATGACTGACTGGTAGTAGGACAGTCCCATCAGTACACCAGAGCCTTCCTTGCTCTGGTTCAGAGCACGCTGGAATCTATGGGATTTTTGGTAAATGCCCAGAAGTCCCAAGTAGAACCCGTTCAGGTACTGGACTTCATTGGAGCAGAGTTGGACACTCTGCAAGGAAGGGCATTAATGCCCCAGGATAGGGTAAGCTGTATCCTGGAGCTGGCAGGGTCTTTAAAATTGAATGGACCCAGGCCTGCAAGACACTTTCTGCAACTGCTAGGCCACATGGCAGCAGCCACGGCTGTGGTACCAGGGTCAAGATTCCAGATGGGAGATATTCAGTTTCACTTAAGGGCCCATTGGTCCCAGAGGAGGGATCCTCTGGCAAAGCTGGTACCTGTTTCAAAAACTCTTATATAGGCCCGGCAATGGTGGATGGACGGGGACAATCTCAGAGAGGGAACTCCTTTGCCAAAGGGAAAGCTTTCACTAGTTCTCACTCCTGATGCGACCCTCTTGGGGTGGGGGGAGGCACACATGCTCGACCTCATGGCCAGTGGCACATGGTCTTCCCAGGAATCACTTCTGCACATCAGTCTGTTAGAGCTAAGAGCAGTATACCTGGCTCTTCAGTCATTTGCACCTCAGCTAGAGGGTAAGGTGGTACAGGTAAGAACAGACAACACAACCACCATGTATTACATCAGCAAGCATGGGGGCACCAGGTCAATCTTGCTGTGCACAAAGGCCATGAAGGTCTGGAACCTGGCCTATTCCCTGCAAGTCTCCCTGACCACCATCCATTTACCAGGCAAGGACAACATTCTGGCAGATTCCCTCAGCAGAATCAGCCAGAGCCATCACAAATGGTCCATAAACACACAGGTGCTACACTCAGTGTTCAGAAGATGGGGCAGACCAGAGATGGATCTCTTTGCCCCCCCCGCCCCGGGCAACCACCAGCTGCCGCAGTTCTGCTGCAGGCCTCCAGCCAAGGGGACTGTGCCACTGGTTGCCCTAGTCTTAGATTGGTCAGGCAGATTTATTTATGCCTTTCCTCCCTTTCCTGTCCTGCTCGGGGTTCTGATAAAACTCAGGACCCAGCCAGCAGCAGTGATCCTGATAGCACCAGATTGGGCGAGACAGCTTTGGTACTCAATCCTGCTGGTACTCACTCCTGATTCACCTCCCTCAGAAGCACAATCTGCTGACATCCTCGCAGGGAATGATACTGTACCCCAGCCTCAAGTCTCTTCTCCTCAGGGCTTGGTTCTTGAAGGCTTTTTGCCAATCTGCACCTCTCTGAAGAGGTCCTGAATGTCTTTAGGGGTTCTCGCAAACCCTCAACCAGGAACACGTATGCTTCCAAGTGGAAGAGGTTCTCTGTATGGCATGGCCACAAGAAAACCACCCTGCTACTGCTGGGTTGTTTGTCCTATTGGACTAACTCACTTGAATTCACTAGGCCTTAGGCCCTCTACCTTGAAGGTACTGTACACCTGTCTGCAGTCTCTGCATATATCTCAGCTGGTACAGACAGGTCCTTGGCATCTCACTGTGTATTCAGGAAGTTTTTAAAGGTCTCCTGCACCTTCACCCTCCCTTGAGAGAGCCAGTGTCGGCCTGGGATTTGAACATTTGTATTGCCAGGCTAATGGAACCCCCATCTGAGCCCATGGCAACTGCAGTGTTGAAGTATGTTGCCTGGAAAACTGTCTTCCTAGTAGAGATTACTTCAGCTAGACTAGTAAGTGAGCTTCAGGTCCTGTGCACAGATCTGAACTATATCTCTTTCCGCAGGGATAAAGTGGTACTCAGGACTAATAGGAAATTCCTACCTAAAGTCGTTTTGGATTTCCACCTGAATCAGTCCATTACTTTGCCAGTCTTTTTCACTGCCAACTCCTGCTCAGGAGAGCGGAGCTTGCATAGCTTGGATGTCAAGAGGTCACTTAGCCACTACCTTGATAGGACCAAAGCACACAGGCCAGAGGTTACCCAGTTGTTCCTCACTTATTGTGAGGTGGGTAAAGGTAAGTCAGCATCTAGAAGAACCATTGTACGCTGGATAGTAGCCTGCATTCAGTCTTGCTACAGGAAAGTTGATAAGCAGCCACCCCTGGGCCTCAGGGCATATTCTACAAGGGGCACAGCTGCGTCAGCAGCAAGGGACATACCCCTACTGGAAATTACAAAGCAGCTACATGGAAAACTGTTCACACATTCACCAAGCACTACTTCTTAGACATACAGTCCAGAAGTGACGCAAGGTTTGGCATAGCAGTTCTGCAGAACTTTTTCCTCAGACAAGTTCTCTGCCCTACCTCCAAACATACTACTTGGTAGTCTGCATTTGTAGGCATACTGTGTGATTCCTGGGGTATGAAGAAAAAAATACTCACCATAGTAATTATGTTTCTTCCAGGGAATCGCTCTGTATGCTTAAGCTCCAACCCTGCCTCCCCTACCAGATCCAGGAAAAAGGGGATCCCTTAACTTGCATCCCTGCTGGTCACTATATGTCCTATTGTTATATTAGGATTCATGTTTGAGAGTTTTATAAACCAGTTGTGTTTAATGGTTGTCCCTTCTTACAGGGACTATTCCTTAAGGGGCTCATACAGGGAAATAGGGTTACACATATTAGCTAGTTAGGATGCCTGCACTTTGTTAGGCTTCGTAATGAATCTGGGCACTTCAGAGTGCAGCAGTTACTAGGGGCAGCAGTTTGAAACTGGCACGAGCCAATGAAAGTTCCATCATTTACATAACATTCTATTCTCTCCATGGCATGTCAGCACTGAAGACTGACTGCATTTGTTAAGCATACTGAGAGATTCCCTGGAAGAAGCCTAATTACTATGGTGAGTAATTTTTTCTCCCTGGATATAGTTGGCATGACAGGTATTTCACTGTGGGGAAAAAATCAGTCACACAGTAGAACGATATCTAGGACGTCATGGCTTTGCCATTCAAGTCTTAAGATTTCTATGCTTACACTCAACAGAAGACCTACATGGAGCCAAGTGATCAGTTTTATCTGTGGCAGGGTAAGCAGCAGAGACTGCCCTGGTAAGGACAGGAAGTGGATTTTTCATGGTCACCAAAGAAACACTAGTGAATAGTACTTCACTTTTTTAATTTATGTTTGTAAAGAGGGGCTCTTGAGAGGAAAGGATCTTTGTTTTTAAATTTAAAAGAATTTTACTTTTTATGTCCTCGTTGAAGGTTTTCAGTAAGTAAAGTTGACAGCCGCATTACTGATGACAATCAGAGAAGAGTGAAGTGGGTCATAAATTCTGTCTGTGATTTACCAACTCCCAAATCCAACCGGACAAGTACAAAAGTTTTTATTGTTGTTTGACAAATACGCCTTTACACAATTTACATTGACAATAAACAATAAACAAAATAGTTAAATTATAATTCATATACAATTATATAATTAATGAATCTGCTAAAACATCAATCCATGTACTTTTAAATATTCAGTGGATCCAGAAGAGGTTTCAGAGTTTTACACTTCTTAAATAGTTCACAAGTCGTCGTTGCACATTTTTTTGATGCAAAAAGATCCTTTATGATCTGTTCTTTGTCATGTTGAGTATTATAGTTTCTTAAAAAGGGGCCCAACCAATACTTCTTTTGTGTCCCATACCTAGGGCAATATAACAATACATGCTCCAAGTCATCTTCCACCATTATATTACATTTGCACTAAGGATTCATGACACCGCTTCTTTTTTGTTTATAGTGTATATAATTGGCATTACTGTATATATTTCCAGTTTAAATGAGCTCAATAACCTTCTGTCAGTTGGTTGAGATAATTTAAGTAAATATGGCTCCACCACCCCATGTCGAATCTTAATAATCTTAAACCATCTAACATTTTTCAGATGTTTTATTTTTACCACATCCTTCATCAAAGCGGTGTCACGGACCCTTCTTCCAATGACATCACTTATTTCTAAAAATGGACGTTGATAAATTTCATAAAGAAGATGACCAAGGCCCAAGGGGAATATCAGTTCTTTTATTTCTTTAACAGTTGGGAATAAAAAAAAACCTTTGGTTGTATTTAGTAGCTTCTTCTAGACTAAGCCTGGGTAAACGTGATTCGGGAGTTAAGAATAACTTCAAAAGATGCTTAATTTTCTGAATTTGTGCCATTGATGTCAATGAAAATTGACAGAGTTGTTTCCAAACTACTTCTATAGGGACTGAATTAGGAACCCTCAGAATATATCTACATAATTATTATATATATATATATATATATTTTTTTTTTTTTTGCTCCCTCCCAGCTCCGGGCTGGCCTCTCATTCAGGCCACCTACGCCCTCCGTGACACACTGCCTCAGATCAGCCACCTCTTCACCCCCACATTTGCAGCTCTCCGGGTTACCCCCAGACATAACCCTTTGCTGGGTGGGTCCCCCCCCCTCCGAGGGGGACAGCACCAGTGGGGTGGCCAGTGCCAAACCTGTTCTGGGTGCTGCTGGGGATGGTACGTGCACTGTCCTCGGATTTGTGGCAACGGGAGCTGGTGACTGTCATCCCGTCGGCTACGGGACTCTTTTCCCGTTTGCTCCCCATGGGACGTGGTGTGCCATGAATGTAAGGCAGGCGCCAGTGTTCACCATGCCTCCATGGTATCTGGGACCCCGGGTATTGCCGTATCCCCAGCCTCCGCTAGGGGTCAGCAATCACTGGGTCGCGTCCCCGTCCTCCCCCCAAGAGAAGGCGAGCTGTCAGCTGACGCTCAAGCCCTCTCTCCCTGGCCGGCACTCCAGCACCTGAGTCCGTTCCCGAACCTGGGTCGCTGGCGCCGCAAGCGGAAATCCAAACGCTGTGCCAACGGGCCGGCCTATAATTTTTTTAATATTGTTTCTAATGACTTAATATGGTCATCTGCCCAGATTTCTGCCCCATATAATATGCTTGTTTTGAACTTTATTTATAACCTTTAAAAGTCCTATGGTGCCTCCATTTACAAATTTACCAGGGAACCATTTACAACCATTAACTGATGTGTTTAATCTTGACTTTAATAATGATATATATTCATTCCAGGATACGTTTTCTGAATATCTAATTCCTAAATAATCGTAGTGTTTAACAGCTGATATTTTGCTTTTGTTGATGCATAAAGTTGGAATCTTCTGTTGCGTGTTCCCCAATATCACCAAGTTTGTTTTCTTTTTAACATTTAACACTTTCTGCGCCCCCTGGAGAGCCCCCATCTGACCCCCCCCCCCAAGCCCCATCACCTGGAATTACTGGGGCTTACCTTACGCCCGGCCCAGGAGTTGAGCCTGTGGGGGAGTCGGTCGCCATCCTGCCGCCGGTGATGTTCTTCCTCCATTTACACCCATGGTTCCCAGGAGTGAGTACGCGTGCATGTGGAGGCACGCATTAGCCCTACGGCCCCAGTAATGGCCCCTTTCCTCCCCCCCCAGGCCTAGCGCCTGGCTCCTCCTGGCCCTTGCTGTCCCTAGCCTCCACCAGGTGGCAGCCATCAGCCAGAGGAAGCCCTTACACCTCCCTGGAGAGGAGAGCTTGCCTGTCGGCAGCTCCATCCAACTCTGCCCTCCCCCACCCGTGTCGACCTCCAATGGACTGGGCTCGTTCCCAAACCCGGGTCGCTGGCATGCTGCGAGGTCAGGTGTCCAGTGCCTCAGCCCTCAGCGCCACCGGGCTGGCCCTACCAAGTGTGTTTTCCGATGATGATTAATTATCAGTTTACTGACTGTGCAGAGTATTGCAGAATGATTTAATTTCCTTTGTAGACCCAAAAATGATGTTGACATTAGCACTGTGTCATCAGCATAGGCTAAACAAGAAATTTTCTGAGATCCAAACAATAGAGAATGAAATTCGGGGGTTATCTAGTCCTTTTGATACTGGATTGACATATAAATTAAAGAGAACGGGAGCCAGAATGCACCCCTGTCTGACTCCTCAGTTAGTATATATTCTATAGGATAGGTCTCTGCTCTGATTATATTGAACTTGAATGCATGTATTATTATGAAATCATATCAATATATCTAAAAGATTCTGGTCTAGCCAGTACGTTGCTAATTAGTGCCATAACAATGGCCTATTAACCATGTCAAATGCTGTTTTTTAAGTCTACAAGACAGCAATATAACTTATATTTTTTTATTTTAGCATGTTTCCATATCAAGTGAGATAGTACTTGACAATGTTGTAATGTAGATCTATTTATTCTAAAACCATTTTGCAACTTGCTTATAATGTTATTCTCCTCTATCCATACCTGACCCCTATTTAAAATAATTGGTGTAAACAATTTCTGTAACGCGTCTAATAAACTTACAGGTCTGTACATCATTGGGTCGTTGATGCGTTCCTTTTTGAATATTGGGCATATGTTGCTACCTAACCACGTCTGTGGGAATCGTTCCCCCTGGACATACTTATTGAAGAGTGTATAACAAATTGGGATCCACCACTGTTGAAAAAAAATTATATAATTCTACAGTTATACTATCTGGACCCGGGGTCTTATTGGTGGCAGAATCTCTTAATGCTGTCCAAATTTCCTCCTTCTCATTAAGTATTGGTCTTGGGGCTGTTAAATTTTGATAATTTGGTATAAGTTCTTGCTTATTCTCCACAGAAAAATACAATGCCGAAAAATGAGTTTCCCATTGTTTTGGTGTAATTGATTCCTTGATCTGATTTGTATATTGCAAGAAACCACATTCTTGAATACTTGTTTGTTATAATGGAATTTTTTAACTTCATCCACTTATTATAGTGATACTTTTGTTTTTCAATATCCACTGCTTGTTTATATTGTTTCCTAGCTTTATTTAAATCTTTTAGTTTGGATTTTTTGGGATAAACTTTATGATCCCTTAACAAATGATTAAGGTCCTTTTTCATTTGTTTACAACATTTAAAATTAAACCATGTTTTTGGTTTGTTACTTTTTTTGATTGTATTTGTTGAGAAGAATGGCTTTATTTATTTATTTAAGAGATTTACCAGGCAGGCATACTGAGCGGAGTACCGCTCGATTCCAGATGCGACCTGGGAGTGAGGGGGAGAGGAGAATATACAGTAGAAATACGGTGGCAATATACAGGTTACAAGTCAAACACTAGAATATATGATAGAATACAGTAGATGTACTGGGGAATATACCAGCAAACAAGCCATACAAAAGAATGAACAATTCAGTAGACATATGGGGCTGGATTCAGAAAAGTCCACCGCAAGCTGCAACAATAGCAGCGTGTGCTGACTATCCCTGTGACCTGGCCCGTGCACCCGATTCAGTATCAGAGCAGGTCCAGGGGTCTGCGTCCTGCGATTTGCAGCAGCTGCGCAAGGTAGGGTGTGGCTCCCAGGAATGTCGCAGGACAGGGTAGGCGGCAGATGTGCCAGGCGAGGGCTGCCATGGCACCCTCATGCCCACCTCTGAGGCACCATAAGGAGTGGGCTCCAGCCCCAAGCCCCTTTGCCATGGACCCCCCCCAGATCAAGCTCCCTTACCTGCCCTGGTGGCCCAGTGGTCCCCCAACCCGCCAACACACACACCTGGTGGGTGAGGTGGCGACTGGCCCTGGTGGTGAGGGAGGGCTGTGCCAGTTGCTGGCGGGGTATTGGGGGTGTGTGTGGGGTGTTCGCTGTATGGGGTGGGGAGCTACTAGACTACCAGGGGGTTACGGGATTGGAGGGGGGGATTGTGCCCCAGGGCATGTGTGGGGGCCCTCAACGTGTGTGTGTATGTGTGTCTGGGCATTGGGGGTGTTCCACACACCCATCCTGGCACAGTGTGTGCCATGCCTGGGACCTGGAGCCCATGAGGGGGCTGTAACCCACAGGGGATGTGGAGCTGGGGCACAGTGGCAACCTCCAGTGAACAGCAAAGACCACTTAGACCACCTTTTTGTTGGCGTAACTGGTCTTTGACAGATGTTCATTGGTGGTTGTCTCTGAATCCCATTTGTGGACATAGCAGCCACCCTGCCTGAATAGGGTGCAAATGCTGCCATAAACCCCCTTACGCCATGTCGCAAGGGGGTTTATGGTGGGTACAGTTAGTGGCAGGCAGCTGCAGCATGTCGCAGGCTGCCTATGTGAATCCTGTCGGGACGCAACTCAGGACGCAAGTGTTACTTACACAATTTTTCCGACACAAGTTGCCTTGCATCCTGATTTGCCTTTTGTGAATCCGGCCCATGGTTTGTCGAGAATGTACAGTAGAAACACAGAGGCAATGGACAGATTACAAGCCAGACCCTAGAATATACAATGGAATATACAGTAGATAAACAGGGTAATATGCCAGCAATGCAACTGAACAAAGCCTAAACACTTGTATAGACAAAACAGTTTCACGTAAAAGACGCAGAGGGTCCACAAATTGTTGTGTCCCACAAGCAGAGGATGGTTATGTACAGACACAATCATAGGACTTATTACATATAGAGTAATAACTCTAAAATAGCATAGGAGAGTGTCTAAAAGAAGCAAATATGGGGCCGTAGTGCATTTCAGTAAAATGGCCCGAGTAGGAGGTGGGAGAGACACCGGCCTCTGTGGTGCTAGAAGCAGGTGCAGGTGGAGGAGAAATAAGACTTAGGGAGAGAGTTGAGATGTTGTGTGTTGGTGGCATGCCTAATGTCAGCTGGTAGAGAGTTCCATAATTTAGGCATGCGGTAATTGAAGGCAGCCTGGCCTATACTAGTGGACATAAGTGGGACAAAGAGAAGCCATGAGACTGTGTTCCTGAGTGAGTATACAGGCGGAGGAAGAGCTGCTGGAGTTGACGTGAGGTATGGGGGGAAGGACTGTGCCCAGAATTTTGCTGTTGTCCTGGCGCATGGAATCAGTCTCCGATCCTGGAGTGAGGGGAAGTCTAAGGACTTGATAGGTCTCAGTGATGGGTTGTGGGAGGACAGTCCAGGGCGAAACGGCAGAAAGAGTGGAAGAGTGGATCGAGCTTGGCCAGGGAGGACTTTGGAGCCGCACTGTAGACTACGTCCCCTTAGTCCACTATTGGGAGGATCATATTTTGCATGATTGCCGTGCGCATTGCCAAGGGGATGCAACCTCTGTTATGGTATAAAGTGCCCAGCATACGGAGCAGTTTCTTGTGGGTTGCATCAAAGTGCACAGAGAAATTGAGGTGCTGGTCTAACCAGACCCTGAGGTATTTATAGGAAGTGTAAGCCTCCAGGGGGTCCCGTCAGTGTTGTGGAACGTGGGTGTGGCGGGAACGCGGGAGAGTTTCTGCCTTGTGCTGACAGTTAGGGAGACTGTTTTCTTAGGGTTTAGAAAAAACTGATTAGAGCGGAACCAGAGGTGGACATTATTGAAATCCTGCTGTAGTCTGGTAGCAACTTCGAAGGAGGATGGACCCGTGACATACAGTACTGTGTCGTCTGTGTACATGTGGATGGAAGTGTGTGGGCAGACACAGGGCAGGTCGTTTAGGAAGATGGAAAATAGTATTGGGCCAAGGACCAAGCCTTGGGGGAGCCCTGTGGTGACAGGGAGGGTGGCGGATATAGAGGAGCCAATTCTGACTGATTGTGCCAGGTAGGCACAGAACCAGCTGCTTTAAATGCCAAATTAAGAATTCCCAGTTTTTATTTATATTTTCACCCATTAAAATCTCATCTCTCAGATCTAACAACTGTCCAGAATTTTTTATATTTCTGAGATTATGTTAAGTGATTGTGATGACCCTCGAATTCTTTTAGAATTTATGATTTCCAAGTTCTCTATACATTATCTTTTTACTATACTTGACATTTTTTGGTCATGAGCCACAATAGTTAGTAACAAAGGGAGCAGGGTATGAAATTCGTGAAAAAAAGTACATGCCCACTGGGGAATGTAAGCAATAAAAGTACATGCCCAAGAAACTTTTTACATGCCACCTCTTTTTCACATAATTTCAATTTTGGTGCCACTGGTAGTGGTGGCACTAAGTGGCTTGCAGTTGCAGAGTAAGAAGAGTAACTCTGTTGGTTAGCAAAGGCAGGCTGAGGCTATACTACTCAGAGAGTGATTAAGTATTGAAATGGTCTGTCTTGTCAATAATAAATGCAACAATGAAACCGGACTCTGTGTGTTTGATTTATTTCTTAATTGCTTTTTTGCTCACAGTTGCCTTTATAGCTCCAAATAGCTTTTTTATTTAGATCTTAGGTGGCCCCAGTAGCTTTTAAAAAAAAAAAAAAAAAAAAAGCTTTAAAGACCTTAACAGATCCTTCTATTGAGATTTTAGGAAGCCCACCCAGAGTAGCTTGCAAATAAAAAGCTTTAAGAGGTTTTTGTTTTAAAAAAAAAACAAAAAAAAAACACCCTTGTATTTAGATTTTAAGGTAGCCCACACAGAGTAGCTTTCAAAACAATGCTCGAAGAAATTTTTTTTTACAGATCCCCCCTTGTATTTAGATTTATGGTAGTCCACAAAGTAGGTTGTTGTATTTGGTTGGATTCCTTATTTAGATTGTAGGTACTTACGATAGAACAAACCTCTATAAAAAATTGACTGACTCCTGGGTCCCAAGTAGATAAGCTTTTGTTGAGGATGTTTGATTGTTACTCATCTAATTGAAGACAAGTAAACTGACAGTTGTTTAGACAGATATCCATTTTAAATTCAGTCCCCAGTAACCTCTATAGTGCTACAGTCATCAAACTCTGAAAGTGCCAGCCTTCAACCTTTATTTATTTAGGTACTTTTAGTTGTATGTACTTATTAATTTTAGAACAGATAATAGCTGTAGCTCCCTCCCCCAAGCAATTTTAAAGTGCACTAGCTCTGCTCCAAATCTTAATAAGAGTTTTTTTTTTTTTTTTATTTGATGCCTGGCTTACTTAGCTTCCAGTAGGTAAAAGTAACACACATGCCTTTTTATATAGACTGAGTTTCAGCAATTTCAGCAAGCAGCTGAATACAGAAAAACAGACTGCTGCAGCCTGAAAACTGACTTAGAATGGCCCCTGGCCCCGAGGCGGTCTCTGCTGCTAGCTGCTTTTCAGTAGCACTGGCTGCTTGTTATTATTACATAACTAGCTAACAGAGTTAGGTAGCTTAACATAGAAACATAGACTTTGACGGCAGATAAGGACCGCTTGGCCCATCTAGTCTGCCCATTTCCCTACCTACAGGATAGGCCACAGATCCTAGTTAACCAACAGCCTATTTCTTCCTGCCCCACACAAAAATTGCCTTATGTCTGTCCCATGCATTCTTGAATTCTCCCACAGTTTTAGACCCCACAACCTCCTCAGGAAGGCTGTTCCATGCATCCACTACCCTCTCTGTGAAATAATACTTCCTCACATTGCCCCTGAACTGCCCCCCCATCTTTAAATTGTGTCCCCTTGTTCTTGCACGTCTTTTTCTGAAAGACGCTACCCTCTTGGACTTTGTGGATTCCACTGAGGTACTTAAAAGTTTCTATCACATCCCTCCCTCTCCCTTCTTTCCTCAAGGGTATACATATTAAGCACCTTTAGTCTCTCCTCATACGGCTTCTCTTGCAGACCCTGCACCATTTTAGTTGCCCTCCTCTGGACTGCCTCTATCCTGTCTATGTCCTTGCGGAGATGGGGTCTCCAGAACTGGACGCAGTACTCCAGATGGGGTCTCACCAACTGTCTGTACAGAGGGATAACAACTTCTTGTTTTCTGCTGCTGATGCCTCTCCCTACGCATCCCAGTATACCCCCAGCCCTCCCTACTGCCTTTTCACATTGCTTGCTAACCTTAAGGTCATCTGATATGATTACCCCCAGGTCCCTTTCCTTTTTTGTTGTTGTTACTACCCCCCCCTAATTGTGTATTCTTCCCCTGGGTTCTTGTTTCCCAGGTGCATTATTTTGCACTTCTTTGCACTGAATCTTGGCTGCCATACTGCTTTATTTCTCTCCCCCCATGTCTGATCCTCCTCCTGAGAGAATACTTTCCTCCATGCTGTAAGAGACCTTTGCAGTGTTACCCACCACCACCCTCATCTCCCCGTCCAAGTCCCCCACGCTCCTAGCTTACACACCGCCTCTGAAAAAGCACTTGTAGCTCTTAAAAGAGCTTTTTGCTTGGAATTTAAAAACAGTTGGATTGCGATCGTCTTTCCCAGTGCACTGGTAAAGTGCTCTCTCTGTGAAAGTGCAGCACAACCTACCCATTTTAAGACAACTAGATAGAATGCCATGCTTTGCAGGGGGTACTCGCATATTAGAATTAAAAAATGAATTTTAAAAGAATCCTACTCACACGGCATGGGTTGAAGTGGCACATGGATTGAAGCAGCGGGCAAACTATTCTTATACAGCTCAATAGTTGTCCGAGCCTTAAACCCGCCTCCAGCAGTGACGGACGGACCCATTTGAACATGCGGTTGGCTGTGCCATGACACGAAGCAACTTTCAGCCTACTCCTCGCATCTGCCTGGGAGAAACAGTCATCTGACACTTGGGAAGAGCTGTTCTGTGCACCTTGCGATTGCGTCTCCTCTCTGCCCCCCGGAAATAGCGTCACAGCTCCCATAGTTAAAAAATAAATAAATAAAGTTCCAAACAAATGAGTAGCACTGAAGGAAACAGAGCTCTGCAGGAATACTTTAGGTGCTTCACTGGGTACGCACTAAGCAACAGTAGGTGTCCTGAGACAATAGTGCCTGCCCTAGGGCACCCAAGGTATAGGAATTTCACACCCTGAAAAGGAGATTTGATTATTCTACCTTATCTGTTATTACCATATCGTCTATTAAAGGAATAAGTCACTTAACTTCCCTGTGCTCCCAGGTCGCTCCTGTAAAAAAGCTTTCAGCTTAGTGTGCTACTCCTGGTTAAACAAAAAAAAAAAAAACTTATTGGTTTATCCATATTAGGTCAATTGTGGATACACCACTAAGGTCCTAAGAAAGTATATCCAGTGTGTATGATTTTTCATAACCATGAGAAGTAACTTTCCTTGAGCATTTGTATTTTTATCTTTAGCTGCTCAATTTGCTCTGGTTTTATTATTTAATTATATTTATACCTTTTAGGAGTTTATTTTCTAAAGTATACATTTTATTTTCTTTATGGATTCTAGCATTAAACTCTCCCACGATTATGGTTGGAACTAGATCATACTTATTATTCAGTTGCTCTAGAAATTGCTCAAATACTTCCCAGGGAACATAATGTCATCCTTTACGCGTCTTGGTGGAATATACATGTTTATTGTGAGCTGTCTAGATCCCTTGTTCTCTAATAATAAACAAATAGTATTAGGTAATGGATCATCCAGTTGTGTTATCTGAAATTTCAAAGAGGGTTTTAATATAGGTTACCACCTCACTTTTAGGTTTGCCTAGCTTTTTGGATCTAACATACTAACATACTAAAAGTCAGCAGAATAGGCCGAACGGTCTATCTTGTCTGCTTGGTAGCCAGCCCCCATTGGGCGCTAGCTCCTCCCCCCCTTGCCCCCGGGATGGTCAACTTCGGGTTCAGTATACCCATGCATCTGTCCCACCCCCTCTTAAAGCCCTCAACTGTACCCTGCTTGACTAGACTCCTGGGCAATGCATTCCATGGCTCCACCACCCTCTCAATGAAGTAACGCCTTCTGTGTCTCCCCTGTAGGTTCCCCCCTCCAACTTCCACTCATGCCCCCTGGTTGTGCCCCTTTCCTTAACCTGAACATTTCTTTGGCTCTGCCCCTGTTAATCCCTTTCATATATTTGAATACTTCAATCATGTCACTCCTGTCTCTCCTCTCCTCCATGATAGCCATTTCTATAAATCCACTATACTCAGGCAGCATTGGTGGACTTTTATCTATTAACCAAGTTTATTGCAGACATATTACATCTTGGTGTCTAAAAAAGTCTAAAACACTGGTGTCTGCCAACTTATTATTAGCCTTTTTATGTTCCATGTTAATATTTTCATTATTTTTTTTGGTTGTTGTATAATTTCTTTATTGTTTCCATCTGTAAGTCGGTTCTTTTTGACAGTGTATTGAGTATCCTGTGACTGACTTCCAAAGTTAGTTGCACCGTCTTTTATACCCTTTGGTTCCCATACTGTTGGGTCTCTCAAATGGATCCCTAAGGTGTCCAGTAGTCTTGCCTTCTACATCACTAGTGCTGCAAGTTTCGATGAAACAAATAATATGTTGTACAGTATTTGCAGTGAATTATGAGTTGCCTCATGTATGTTAACTCTAGTTATTAAGTTGGAGTTAATGTTCAACTTCAGCACACATGAGAATAAAGTAGCTATTTTTATTTTTTGTTTGTCCTATCGTGTGACCCTTTGGTAAATCCCAGCCTAACACAGAAAGAGTTTTACTTTCTCTTTCTTTTGAGTTTTCTTGTAGTTTTCAATTACTGACACCAACTTATCTATCTTATCTTTATCTGTAGCTGTATCATTTCTTTCAAAATCTTGTATGTTATTATTTGGTCATGGGATTAATAGTGGCGATAAAATATTAAAACCCTTACTATTTAAATTTTTCTCCATGCAGCACATTTTATTAGCAGTTCCTTCTGAATTAGTGTAAATTAATAGTCTGGGTAAAAAGTGTTGGGTGGTCTGAGGGCAAAAATGTATTCTGTCTCACTATTTGCACTACCGGTCAAAAGTTTTAGAACACCCCCCATTTTTCCAGTTTTTATTGAAATTTACACAGGTTAATGTCTCAATGTACTCTGAAATTAAAGCATAAAACAAATAAACAATTGGAGATAAAAAGAAATCATAGAATCATTTTGTTTAACAAAATTTAATCTAAATTTTTGACTCAAAGTAGTCACCTTTTGCAGATATACTGTAACCTCCGAACACACTCCGTGGCATTCTTCCTACAATGGACATCAAATATTGTTCGGGAAGTTCTTCCCAACACTGTTGCAGAAGTTCCCACAAATGTGTTGCACTTGTAGGTTGCTTTGCTTTCACCCTTCTGTCCAGTTCATCCCAAACCAGCTCAATGGGGTTTAAGTCTGGAGACTGTGCTGGCCATTCCATGATTTGAAGCCTACCGTCTTGTTCTTTTCCTCAAAGGTAGTTCTTACATAGCCTGGAGGTATGTTTTGGGTCATTATCTTGCTGTAGGATGAACCTCTGACCAACTAGGCGTAGACCAGAGGGTATTGCATGGCGCTGCAAAATGCTGTGGTAGCCCTTTTGGTTCAGGGTGCCAGTCACTCTGTGCTGTTGTCCTGTGAGCCGCCTATCACGCAAGCTGTTGACTCTCAGAAACTTGTCTTCTGATTCTGTTGTGGCTTTGGGTCTGCCAAACCTCTTCCTGCCAGAGTTTCCTCCAGTTTCCAAGTGCCTTTTGATGGTGTAGGAAACTGTACTCACTGACACCTTGGTTTTCTTTGCAATTTCTCTAAAGCAGTTTTTGCTAACCTAATCTTTTTATTTTAACCTCTAGCAGTTTACCGCTTACCTTTGTACCATTTCAGGTTATTCACTGGACTTGAATTGCTTAAATTTCAATAAATACTGGAAAATGGGGGTGTTCTAAAACTTTTGACCGGTAGTGTATGTGTAAATCAAGGATGGAAATAAGAAAGAAAAAGTGTGTCCCAGTGGGAATTGAACCTCAGACCTCTGGTATGCTGTTCCAGTGCTCTAACCATTAAGCTACAGGCTCACATGGTCAGAGTGCCTGAGGAACTTCCTTAAATTCACACATTCCTTTCTCAAGCATGTTGCGTAATCTTGCAGCTAGGAACATATCAGAAATACCATTTCTCCCAGTGCAGTTTAGCAAGTGCAAGGTATATTTTAAATCAAGGATGGAAATGAGAAAGGAAAAGTTTGGCCCACTAGGAATTGAACCTCAGACCTCTGGTATGCCGTTTCAGCACTCTAACCATTAAGCTACATCTGGCACAGAATGGCATGATTGCTGTAGCAAATCAACATTTGAGACAAATTAACAAAATCACACTGCCACTGTTCATGAGCACAGGTACCAAATGCTTTCATGAGATGGGGATCACAAAAAGGCCATGTTGAAAATTTGTAATGCAAATACCAACAAACGCTGTCGGTGTTATGGTTTCTAACCATAACATCCCACCCTGTACAGACTGACAGGTGTCAGGGGTGTGCCTTTGGATTGCTGGCTGTAGTGCTCATGCCATTTCACCCCCATCCTGCAGCCAGTGACAGGCATCGAAGTGTGCCTTGGACTCTTCGGCCCCAGAGTTCACCCTATCTCCTATACTGCACCCGTTTCAGTGTATGTCCTTATGGAATGGGGTGACTGTAAAGCCAAACACCCCAAGGCACACCTCAACACTTGTCAGTGTCTGCAGAATATGGTCCAAAGGCATACCCCAATGCCTATCCATCTCTGCAGGGTGGAGGTGGGGCTCGCGTGAAGTTCAGTACTTCACTGCCATTCCTATTCTGCATCTGTCTAACTCCTGCACTTCCAGTGCTAATACCAGCAAGCAAACATTCGGCATTGACAAATACGTGTTGACTACTGAAGTCCATGTAACATGCTTTTGTTGTTTCTCTGTTAGAGAGACTGAGTTACGTGATTGATTTCTGGCCATGTTCTCATTTGGCTTTTGTGTAATATGCCGGGGATTATCTACATTACCAACTTCACTTATTTCTAAAGAGGTCATTTCTTTTGTTTTTGTGTTGGAATCTATTGATACTTTATCCTTAACCGCTATCTCTTGATTCCGCCCCCCCCTCCCCAGTTCTATTTTCACCCCCTAGCACCGGAACTGTCTCTGGCCACTACACTTGCTGTCTCGCTGTACCATCCACCGTGCTCCCTGCCATCTTCAAAGTCATTATGATTCTTCCCTAGGCCTAGGGCAGCTATGACCCAAGGAGACCAAAGGGGCAGTGGCAGGGAGCCAGCACTGGGCGTGTGGCAGAGGCACTGGAAGAGACTGAATGCCTATCGAGGGCCTAGAAGGGGTTTTCTGTTTTTTTGTTGTTTTTTTTTTTTTAGTCCCCGAAGCCCTCCCCCACCCCCCAAGAGTGTGGGCACTTGACGCATGGCGATGGCAACCCTGCCTACGTCAGCCACGCAGTGTACATGTGGTCCAGCACCGCTGGTCTCTACCAGGGGCTGCTGGAGCGCTGGACGACCCCATGCCCTCCGCCCAGGAGAGGAGAGCAGCCCAGCGAGCGCCCAATCCTCTTCCTCCCCTGCCGACCCCTGGTGCCCAAGCTTGCTCCCGAAACTCGGGTTGCCGGCATAGCGCGAGGTGTGGCATCCAGCGCCTCAACCCTCAGTACCACCGGGGCTGGCCTATCTCTTGATTTTTAATGGTTTGCTTTTTAGTTTTCCTTTTTCTTGGTTTACTTTTCTGTCTTTTTTTTAAGCTTTTTAGCTTCTCTAGTTAAAATCAATAAATTCTAAAATTCTATGATGTCATCTTTACCCTTTTCAAAGGGGGGTAGATTAACCTGGGAGGCTTTATTTGCTTTTTTACATTGATCTGTTACTTGTTCACTATCCAAGCTGTCACTTACATTGCTGGTTAATTTGATCCACTGTTCCTTAATATTCAAAAGTGTCCTATTAAAGAACTCAACACTTAAAGTGTCGATTTCTTCTTTTATTACCCAAAGATTTTCCAGAAGCATTATATTAGCATACTAAGGGTTCTTAACTATCTCCAGCAACTGTCTGGAGAGGGCTGTAGATATAGTAAATTCACCTCGATTTTTAAAGTGTTCTCTATCATAATTTATATGGTTGTAATATCCATCTCGGGGGTGACTGCAAGGAGCTGGGAGAAAATCTAGGGGTATCCCCTTCCTGCAATTCTGATTCATTAAACAACCCTCATCTTGTAATCCTGGGGTAGAATAGCTGGACTGAAGTCTTCTGAGGCTTTTTGTTAGTTCATCTAAATCCTGAATTACCATTGATAAATTATCTGAGTTAGGTCTGTTGACCTTATGTCATTACCGTGAGCCTCCTGACTCGAATCCAGTAATTCCACTCCTCCTGGATTCCTGTCCAGTTTTACATCCTTCCCTTTAGCTCCTAGTATTTCTAGCCCCCGGAATCTCCTTAGCATTTTTTGTTGTCTTTCCCATCTTGTATTCTAGGACATCATTACCCTTCAGATTATTATCAGGCAGTTTCATGGGGTTCAGTGCATCGCACGTAAAATTTGAAATATATTCTTGTCCTCTTAAAGAGGGCGTCCCATCATAATTATTATTTTTCTTTTTTTTTGTACCAGGAGAGAGACACCAAGCTGAAAGCTTGTTTACAGGTGCGGCCTGGGAGCACAAGGAAGTTGTGACTTGCTCAGGGTCACTCAGTATGCAAGTGGGGACTGTGGGATTCAAACCCAGGTCTCCAGGTTTGCAGCTCAGAGCCTTAAACCACTATTCTATACTGCCTCCTAACTATTATGTGTCTTATCAGAGATACTAGTCAGTTTTGGTGAAGGTGTAAGTGGAATATATTCTTTGCTGGAGTAAACTTCACCCATAATTTGTGTAGATACATCTAAATGCCCTGGAAGTATTGGTGTAGAGCAACTGTTTTCTATTTCAGTCACAAAATCCTTAAAATAGGAAGTAATTTTTATCTGATTTTTATCCGTGGTTGATACTAAATTAGGTTTCAAGGCATGTTTTCCTATATACTGTATACTTGTAACCCCCATCCCTGCCTTTTTGCCAGAACAGGTGGCATGCTGTTGGCGCTGGCAGCAATACCTGGTGGGGACCTGGGTTCGGGGAGGATGAGGTTACCTGGCACAAGGGGACTTAGGTTTGGCTACTCTGCACAGGGGCACCCAAGTAAATCCGAACACAGGAAGCAATAACTGTAATGTCCAGAACCAGGATTGGTATTTTTCAGTGTGGCTTTTATTCATAACTAGCTGAACATAAAGCATAGATGGACCCCCATGGGGCTACGTTTACTGATAATGTAGATTAGAGACTACCAGGCGGTCCACTAAGAATGAACCAATTTCTACTGTTTTCCAGGCTCTGGACCCATCAGGTACACAGCCGGGACTTGCATGCGCTTCGGATACACAGCCCGACTGGCCCGGCTCCCCTGCCGGCCACTTGACTGACGGTCCATTTAAAGGATGAACCCATTTTACTTGTGGCTCCCAACACCACTTAGAGTCTGCGACCCCAGAGAGATTTTCTTCTTACTTCTTCTGACTCCCGTCTCACAAGGAGAATTCTTTTCCCAAGTTGTGTCTTCCCACACCACTTAGAGTCTGCGACTCCTAGAGAGATTTTCCCATTTGCGACCCACGTCTGGGTACCTACCTCATCACTGGCCAGGCGCATGAGGCAAGTAGCAATCACAGTAGAAATCCGTAGTGGTGGACCTGGTTACTAAAGATGGGGGGTTTGCCCACCTCCAGCTCCCACAGCCCATACCCTGCCATTTCTCTGGAGAAACTGAAACTTCGAAATGTAGATTAAACGGTGGATGGACTGTAGCACCCCCTCTACAACATTACTTGAATTCATACAGACTTTAGATTTTGACACTACTCCATTTGTTTGTCCTAGTACAATAGGCCTCCCAAATAGTAGTCCAAAGCCCAGCTTTCTTCACATTTCCCAAACTGAAGAAACACACTGTTTGCCCTCTCAAATTAGAGCAAAACACTCACCCTTTTGTTGCAGGTGCCCCACAGGCGAAGTACAACTTTTTCCACTTTTAAGACCAAACAGAAACTGTAAAAAAGGCAGCTTTCTTCCTTTAGCAGACATTAGGGGATTGCCCCTGGAATCCACAGAGGGATACTTTTTACTCTCCCCCCCGGAGGGAGGGGGCACTGAGACCTGGACAGCGGTCTCCACCACTTGAAACTGGGCACTGACCTTCTCACACAGAAGGTAAACAAAAGACACTTCCTTCCTGCTGGCAGGCAAG